>OX352727.1:1363136-2696272 GCA_947095575.1 Electrophaes corylata
TTAAAGTACACAAACCTTGTGAACTAATGTGACCAAGCCTCTTGTGCCAAATATCAACAGGCACAAATTGAGCAGCAACCTGTGCACTCTCTGCCTCTTGTCTATCACACAGGAGAGTAGAATGCACCCTTTGCGAATACCTACTAGATAGACACACCCCCAAATGAATCCGAAACAGACCATTTACCATTATAGCACTTAAAATTGGGTTACCAGAAACTTTACTGCTCTTATCGTGAACAAAACATCCCTTATCATTAAACAATACGGTGTAACCTTTATGCGTAAGACAGCTGACAGACAGTAGATTATGAGACAGTTTAGGAACATACAAAACATCTACAAGTTTTCTTACCACATTTCCAGCCTTAATGTGAATAGTTCCTTTACCTAAACATTCTAACTTCTCATCATTTGCGATACTAATAACATTGTTACAGTCTTTGAGGTCTGTAAAGAAACTTTTACTGTTGCACATATGAGCGGAGCACCCCGAGTCCACCAACCAACCATCTTGCGATTTGACCATGAACGCTGTTGCTACGAGCGATGAATCTTCTGGTTTCGCCTTGTCCTTCTTCAACTTGAAACATTTAGATTTAATGTGACCAGCCTTTTTGCAATAATGGCAGATAATTTTACTCTGTTCTTTCTTGCCTCTTGATACATAAGCAGTTTCATTGCCATTCAAATTGTTTTTTCTATATTCCTCTTGTATCAATCTTGCTCGAACAAGCTCACTAGACAAAGTGTTGGTAATACATGCTGTTTCCAAGTTAGAAACCAGCGCGTCGAACTCCTGGGGTAGACCACTGAGGAGTAATTCTGCCACCTCAGCATCCTCAATATTTTTTCCTATGTCCGCAAGTTGCTGCACACGTGTCATGATTCCATTGACATAATCAGTCATTGACGTGAATTGACCATACTCAGTATGATGCAGCTGACGCAACAATAGCACACGCCTGTACAAGCCCTTGTCCTCAAAGGTATTGGCAAGCTTTTGCCACGCGTCCTTTGCCTTGACGCAGTGCCTCACATGTTGGTAACACGCCGCCTTTACACTTAGGCATATACGTGCCAGAGCCCTCCGATCTCGCATTAAATCCGTCACACTGTCCGCATTCTCGATGCACTCCCAAAGCCCTTCAAGGGTCAAAACCATTTTCATCTGGAATTTCCATGTATTGTAATTGCTGACGCCATCAAGTTTTTCTATATGTATGCCTCCGCCGAGCGAGGACATTGCTCCACTGGCACTAGGCACCAAAACTCCAACTTCAGTAGACACGGTATCTTCCATGACGGCCACGTGCACACACGTGCACTATGTGCGCACTTAGATCGCCAAAATTTTACCACAACCATCCAAGTCACAGTATCAGTAGTGCCTGGGACCCGTAACCTGTAGTTTAGAAGGTGGATCTGTGAGATACTGGATGGGAGTCTACCTGATTCTCCCTGCCCACACGTGGCTGAGGTTGTCCACACGCGAGAGCAATCAAGGAGTGGGTATTCTGGGCTTGAAGTAATAAAAAACACCAGCGTCGATTGTCCCTGTTTATTACATACAATAAACCAGGCCACAATACAATTCCAACAGTAATAATATTACTAATTAACATTAAATGGTTTCAGCATCGACTTACACCTCAGGGGTTCACAGAAAGAAGAGAGAAAGAGCTAGCATACAATCTATCGTAAAAGGAATGTGACACTGACACTTCCTGACAGCTAGCTAGGTGTAGTCTGTTCTACTTATATTGATATTGCATAGATTATATAAACACATTTCAACAGACCATAGCTCGTAGAACTGACAACCGCTCTGCCGTCCTTATCAAAAGTGCAATAACTCGGTTTTTGGGCTAAACAGAGTTATATACATATTCGTGATCAGTGAAATGAGTTCAAAATTTTCTTCTTAGACGGTTTTTACGTATCTATTGCCGATCCAGTTTTATTTATAAGCATAACCGCAATATATATGAGATTTGTTTTTGGATACATAACAAGAGTGAAATAACTTGAGTTGTGGCAAGGTAAGCTAAAATAATACGTTATATTACTTGTGATAACTGCAATAAGTATAGTTATTTTCTTTTATTTAAGTAATTTTAAAATTCTTTTACTAGACATAAGAGCAATAACTATGACATCATCTGATTTTTATGAGTGAAATGAGAGCTTTCTGGTGAAATTTACCTGAATCCTCCCGGGTGCCAAAGTTCAATGTATCTAAGTCTGTGCATTGAGCATTATTCAAACTGTTTATAAAGTTTTTCAGACTGTTCAAAAAACTTTGATCTCGTTGCGACTCTATATAATTGTTTAAGATTTGCTGATTTTTTGTAATAATTTCAGTTTAAAAGTAAGATAGGTTCATGATAATTTTAAGTTGTTAAAGTACTTACAAAGTTTTTAAGGTTGTTATTACTTACTCACCGACACGGGACAGATATTATATTACGATAAGGATATAATATTTAGTATGTGTAACATTAATTTCTATAGATAAGTTTTTCAAACTGATTAAATAAAACATTGATCTCGGTTTGCCTTACATTATTGTTTAAATACATAGATATGTAAATAATTCAGCTGATTGTAAGACAAATAAAAGTGTTATTCATAAATATTAGCATGAAATTATTAAGATGAAGACTTTCGTAACATTTTTATTTAGTACCTACATGATTAATCATTTTCTTATTTAAAAACTCGTTTTATTTATACAAAATGTATAAGGTTACTAAACTTTTTACAAATTCTTAGCTGTAAACTCACATCTTATTAGCTTATTTTACTAATGAAAACCGCAATAGTTCGAACACTTATTGCAAATATGGTAAGCGCAATAGTAAGTATCCTGATTTACTAACAATAATTGCAATAACTACACTACTTATTGCGGTTATAACAAGTAAACTTTCTGTTTATTTATGCAATAGTCCTAAACATCAGTACAATACCGTGGTTTTTCATAGCTTAATTAACACATTTAGCGATTCTAGATACAACGTATAATTTTTTTAATTTTTATCTATAATCTTGTGAAAGTTTCGAGTTGATACCTTGTTTGGTGATGGAGATATAAACAAAACAAAAATAAAATCTTTAACTGCGTTTTTCTCAAAAGTACCCTCGACTTAGTTATTGCACTTTTCTTAAGGACGGCAGCGCTGGGGAGTAAAGGTTCTCGAATGGCGACCGCAAACCGGAAGACGAAGCGTATAGGATGTCCTACTACCCGTTGGACTAACGTCATTGTTAGAACAGATTAAACTTAGATTAAACAACATTTTCTGTCGACCTTGCGTATTTACTACTTATTATTTGCTTACACTGATAAGGCCATAGCTACGCCCCTGGTCTAAACGTATGTAGTGCGTTTAATTCTGTTAAGACTTAGTTTAAGATTTAGTACTAAATCTTTCGACGCTTGTAACTTTCAAGGTAATCTGATTTTACTGTAGCATATAGGGTAACGAGCCTAGATAACGGCAAGATAATTCAGTATCAAACTTAACTTCGGATCGCACGTTAATAAATAGTAGACATTAAACGCTTACAGCGTTTGTATGGACATAGTACTGACTTGTTCAACCTTAACATGCGGTTTTCCTGTTCATATATTGCTTATTGACATTTGTATAATTAATTACCTTGTTGATCTACATTATTTTGATGACTACTCTATTGTTTATGTCTGGACCTGTAATAATATATATGTTTATAAATAAATACAAAAAACTGGCCAAGTTCAAGTCGGACTCGCGCACGAAGGGTTCCGTACCACTATCTATAGTAAAAATGGCAAATAAATCACGGTTGTTGTATAGAGCCTCCTTAAATGTTTATTTTATTCTGTTTTTTTGTTGTTATAGCGGCAACAGAAAAAAAATCTGTGAAAATTCCAACTCTAACTATCACGGTTCATGAGATATGGTGACAGACGGATAGACAGACAACCCTAAAAAATACAATTACCTATATAACAATTCAATAAACTATTTTATTATTTACCTTGTTTATGTAACATACATACCTACCTACTTCTAGTATCCTGGTTATAGTTTGGTATGGTTTTAAGCCTATTAATAAATTGAGGATAAAATTATATGGCTTAAATATATTAAGTAACTGACGTATGAAATAACAACTAGGTACCGCAATGTGTATATGTACCAAAACTGGACGTACCTCTGACTACGCGCCTAAGGGCCGGCGTCGATTGGCGGCACGGAGGTATTTTTTAGGCGACGCATAAAAATCTAACCCAACAGTATGTAAATAAAGTTGAGGCTTGAGAATTTTAGAGATAATATAAAATCTATTTACGTGTATACACGTCCTACTTAAGCGCGAAAGTTTGTAAGTATGGATGGATGGATGTTTGTTACTCTTTCACGCTCTAACCAGTAGACCGATTTCGATGAAATTTGGAACAAACATAGATTATAACTTGGATTAACATATAGACATTAACATATACTTTTTATCCCGAAAAATTACGGGAAAAAAACTGCCACGCAGGCGAAGCTGCGAGCGGCCGATAGTACTAACATAAATACTAGGTACCTACTTAGTAGAATAAGTACAATATTACCCAGACACAACAACCATTTACGTTCATCACACAAAGGTTTGATTTCGGCGAGAATCGAACCCACATCCTATAGAGCAAAAGGCAGAACCAACTGAGCTATGTCGTTTCCGTAACCGTAACCAAGCCGAATCTAAGTTTCTTGCCGGTTCTTGGTCGGCTTGGTCGCGAGGAAGGCGCTTAGTTAGATTCACCTAAATTTAAGACGTTTCAAGATCCCTGCGGATATTACTGAATAAATGATGTTTGACTTTGACTTTGGCTTTGGCTATCTGTGACTTCAATAAGCATGCAGTAGGTAGACTCACACTTGACATTTTCTTCAAGGTTTTAGAACTCTAGGTAGGTGCCTATCTACTAGGTTTTTCGATAAAGTTTTTAACAGCCAATTAGAACCTAATTTATCGAAGGTTTAAAGTTGTTAGCGCTGTGGTGAACAATTGGCTACATATTCCCTCGCTGGTGACTGAGGACGGTAACCGTTAAAAATGGCGTGTTTATACCGTCTAGTGGTAAGTAAATAGGTTTACTGAAGATATTTTTTCATACTTCATAAAAAGCTGTCTTGTCAGAGTTTAGTTGCATTTACAGCCGTCACAGCTCAGTTCGTAGTAGCCCTGCCTTCTGTGCTGTAGGCGGTGGGCTCGATCCCCACCGAGAACAAACATCTGTGTGATGAACATAGATGTTTGTTCTATGACTGGTGTTATATTGTATTCTATTCTGATTTACTATAGATCTAAGCAGAAGTGTATAAGCAATTGAAAGGAAAATGTAATATGTGGCATCCTGATTTTAACGTATCACTTAGGTTTGAAGAGAAACGCCATTTTTTTTTCTTTAAAACTATCGACAGCTGTACGAATACTCTATAATTAGGCACCTACTGTTTATCTTTGTTACAGATTCTTTCATTATTTTCTGCGGCGAGTTCTAACCCATCCGTGAGCTTCAATTTTGACTATCCAAATGTAAGTTAAATAAATTAATATTTTTGAACATATTACACAAAATCATTTAGCCCCAAACTAAACCGTTTCCTATTTCGTTACTCTTTCATCCATCCTCTACATGCCCAAACCATCTTAGCATACCTTTCTCTTCTCTCATTACCTACTATGTTTTCTATCACTCCACCTTTCTCTCTTATCACTATAGGCTATACACATAGGTATATTTATGGGTCATATACACATTATGTCACTTTACTTTTTAGGTGAAAGATGAAATCTATGAACAGCCTGTCAATTTGATGGCACCGATGAAAGCTGCACATACTAAAGACCAGGTACGTAACTGTAATAGTAGTAGAGCTCTTAGTGAAGGGCTCGTCCGGGGAAGTACTAGCACCATGCCTATTCCTGCCGCCAAGCAGCTTGCTGTGTTCCGGTTTGAAGGGTGTGGGTGCCGGTGTAATTACAGGCACATGAGGCTAAACACCTGTATGCCTCAGGTTGATGGACGCAGAGCAGTGCATCGTAAGGGTACGTATATAATGAGCGTGACCTGCGAGGCAATGCTCTGTTATAGGTAATGGTAACCACTAACACCAGGTAACCACTTATTATCAGATGAGGCATCTGCTTGTTCCATTAACAAGTTACATAAAAAAAAATTATGATTACTCATCTATACCCCTCGTGTTCATGGACGCATGTCGTGCATCGTAGGCTACATCCCTAACGTGAGTATCCTGCGGGGTAATGTCAGTAAAGTTCTATGTGAAACATTCCTTTCAGGGAAGAACTACCACCGTATCTATTTCTGCTGCTTTTGAAGGGTGCAGTGCAATGTCACAGAATAAAAACGACAAAACGATACTTCGTTTGACATTTTTCAGAGTAGTCCGGCTAAGATGTGCAACGCGACAAAATGTTGTCTACTCGTTTTCTCGTGCAAAATAGAGATACTTCTTTATATCTTCCTGTGCTAACATGCCAGTGTCAAAAGTCTATCTCGTTCTGTCAAATAAAGGCTTAATGCTAATGTTTAGCTTATCTGCGAATCTTTTATCTTCAACAGAAAAAATATCTCGTGTCAAGTGCGACATATTTCACGTTGCACATCTTAGCCCCGCAGGTGCCCGAACCCGACCTCATCCTCTCTTTCTCGAACTCCTAGACCAGTAACATTTTCTTATTAGAAACCTATTGTGCTTATCTCATTAAGCTTGGGATGAAAGCTGGAACATGATAGCGTTTATTTTATAGGTTCAAGACGTCCCTAAGGAGATCCACTCGCGTCCCGGTGAAGACTCGTGGGCTCCTTACGACTTCAATAAATTTGATGAATACCTCGCTAACCATAAAGACGATACAGAGCATAACCGGATTAAAAGACGTGCTAAGGTAAGATCTTGAAAGGAGAGGAACCTTATAGTCAGCATCTTAACTTGATCAATTTCAAATTCATATAATTTACCTAGTCAAACAAACTTTTATAACATGCGTTTCTGTCGCTTACGATTTAACGCTGCGACTATCGTAACATCACCAATTAACTACAATATTTTATTATTTTTCTATCACAATAAAGTATTAGAAAATAAAATATTAAAGAGCTAAAGTAGGTACCTAAGTAGGTAGTAGTTTATATTCAAGTAAGTTAAATTCTGTCAAAACGAACTGTCGCCGGTTTGAAAAAACATGGCGTTTTTTTTAACCAAATTTCTAATAAATATGCTGTCATTCCATTATTTCTCACACGATTAAGACCTTGGTTAAAATGCTACCGAAATTAAACAACAAAACTCAAAATAACAATAGAAAAATAATTAAAAAGAAAAATCTATATTGCTTCCCAAGATGACAGAAAAGGAATCTCAGTTTTTTATTGATTTCACTTAACATGTAAAAGTTTTAAAATGTAATATTGTAACTACTATGTTAGGTCACACGGTGACAGAGTTTTAAACATGTAAAAAAATTTTTGTCGGTCATTTCTCGCGATTTCGTGTTAGTGTGTGAAGTGTGACCCACTCAACTGAGCGAAGATCTGACGCGAACTTTTCTGCCGCAGAACACAAGACGATTCAACACTCTCAGCGGACCGAAGCTTCGAGAACGTCCACATCACTACCTTTACCCTGAACCCGTCAAAGATAGAGTCCTCGAATTCTCTACATCAACCAAGAAACCTGGACTTCTACCTGATCAAATGAACCCGGGGGTAATATTTAGAGTTCGTATGTCAGACGCTATACTTCGTATCAAACAACGAATGTACGAAGACCCTGAAAGACACATCGAAGCGGATATAATCTACACAAACTTAATTAAAAAGGTTGTTATGGACGAAATAACTAAGTTCCACAACCTTCTGCTGATGTATAAGACAGATAAAAGCATAAAGGAGCATTTAGGAGAGTGTGGTGGACGCATCTATAAGTTCATTAGTTACATGACGATAAAAGTTCATATCTACTGCCTATTTGATGCGTTGTGGATAGATGGTAATCCTTATGTTATTGGGGACGAGTATTCAGTGACTCCAGTCGAAGTACCGCCAATGCTGCAATGTGATGCGGCTGAATGTAATTCTGTGGTGTTCGTTGATTCTATCACGGAGCCGAAAGATGTTGAGGAGTGAGTCTGTGCTTAGGTTGATATAAACAATAGTCGCAATAAAGCTATATAACGCATTCTTTGTTTCATTCCTGCGCGCAACTTTGTCTACAAACTTCAACCCCTGCTCCCCTTAAGGGATGGAGTTTCAAAGATTCCTTTCTTAGTAATCTCTATCAGTGCCGGATTTATATTATTTTTAGTGTAGGCCACTGTTTCCGCTGCCCCATGTCCACCGCCGCCCGCCTCTCTCATCCATCGCTAATATAGATAAAATAGCAATTGTTCGGTGTAGGACAGATTCTGGATTGGACAGATTCGTCATTTGGCAGATTCGCTACTCGACAGATACTGGATCGGACAGATTCGTAGTTCAACAGATTCGCTACTCGACAGAAGTACAGGTGTAAATAAAATAACAAGTGGACTCAAAAAATACATTCCACGTAATTTCATTTTTGACATCAGTTCTTTTCCTGGCGCTTCGGCGGCTGCTGCCGCAGCACGCTCGCTCTGCTCGCTCGCCTCGCGCATTTTTTTTATGTTCTAACATAACCTAACCTATCCAAGTTGGATCCGCCTTAGACAGTGAGTATGAAAAGTACATTATTATGGTTCAAATCAATTGATCAGTATTACATCAGTATTTTGTGCACAAGTGTTCATTTTCTGCCAAATAGCTAATCTGACGAATCCAAGATTCTGCCCAATCACGAATTTGTCGAGTAGCGAATCTGTCGAAATACGAATCTGTCCAATCCAGAATCTGTCCTACACCGAACAAGGGTAAAATAGGTACAATAACAGTAGGTGCCTAGGATGGATAATTTTCGATAGGAATGAGTTTCTATAGGGATTTAACGTGTACTATAAAGAAACATGAGAAACCAGTGAACTTGTTTGACTTTTATCCTTTGAAATCTGCCGCCCCTAGGCCGCGGCCTATACGGCCTATTGACAAATTCGGACTGAGATCTCCGAGATTTCTATGCATTAAGACAATATACAGATTTCAAGTCTACGAACAGTGGTAGCCATGAAAACAAAACAGCCGCATGAAAAGTTAGAGGTACCACAGACAAGAGATATAATAACTTGTCTGTCCAGGCACATAGTTAGATGTCACTATACTAGTCCTCGTTTATCCGGCTTGAAATAGGGTCCTTAGAGAATTCGTTTTCTGTCATCTTTGGAAGCAACATTGTATTTTAATTTTAATTGTTTTTCTAGTGTTATTTTAAGTTCTGATGGGTAATTTTGGTAGTATTTTAACCATCATTACTTGAGGTCAAGTGTGAACAATTGAAATGAAAGTATGTTACGAGGCATCCTGATTTGAACGAAAATGTTTCCCTTTGGTTTTGAAGAAAAACGCCATCTTTTTCTTCAAAACCGATGACGGCTGACTTTACTTTTTTTACCGACTCGACTTGACTAAAAAGAATTTATTCAACCCACTTGACATTGGCAAAATTGTCCGCAAGACGGACAGATGCCACAAAAAAAAAATCCTATGAGTGTCGTAAGAGGCAACAAAAGAAGCGAATCAGATGGACTGTATACTAAACACCGACATTGTGGTCAGTAACCCGCTGCATAAATTACTTCGGTTCTTTAAATTCATTTCTTTTGCAGTCCATGAGTGCACTAAATCATAAAATAGAATATCTTGATAAGCAACTGCAATGATAATAATAAAAGGTGCAACGGGAATTTTAAAAAGTAGTTTAGTACGTTAGCGAAGCAAGCTTTTGAACGTAAGGGGAAAGTTACATCTGTGTAGCAAACAAGCTAAGCAAGCTTGTTTATTTACTGTCCCTCACAACTCAGTAGTAGCTTTAACTTCCGTGCTGTAGGATTGTCGCTCACAACTCAGTAGTAGCTTTAACTTCCGTGCTGTAGGATGTGGGTTCGATCCCCAACAAGAACAAACATTTGTGTGATAAGCAGAGACGTGTGTTCTCTGTCTGGGTGTTACCTATATTGTATTCAAAGTATGTTTTTACAAATCAGTATCCAAGAATTCTATCATCTTGTTTACAAGTTATGCTTAGTTTGGTGCTAGATAATGTTGTGTAATAAAAGTCCACAAATATTTATTACTATTGTTATTTGTGAACGATTTAGGTAGTATTTGAAGTATAGGTAATAGTTACGATAAGGTATTTGTAGGCTTATTGTAAATATTAGGTACATTGTTCTAATATGGGAAGGTAAACATTGTGTTATTAAACTGTGTACCTAATTGTTTTATTAATAATGGAATAGACCGGTGGTGTAGTAGGGGCTACGCCTTCTGATCCTAAAGTCGTGGGTTCGAACCCGATCGTACACCAATAGGTGTTCTATTATGAAAAAGACTTGATAGACTTCTACAGGTTAATTATAATGATAATGAACAATTTATGATGACAATTTCTGCTACAGAGACGTCGTGGCAGCAAAAGACGGAACAGACCACGACCTGGGGGGTCCCCTGAAGAAGTAAGTCCCAAGATATTTTACAATTCGGTAATCAGGTATAATATAGGGGATGACATTAGGGCCGGCGCACATTGGCAAGGTATTTTTTAGACGACGAATTAAAATATAACCTAACTAGCGGCCGCTCGCAGCTTCGCCTGCGTGGCAGTTTTTTCCCGTTCCCGTTATTTTTTCGGGATAAAATCATTGCAGCTTTATGCATGCAAAGTCTCAGCCCGATCGGTTTAAAATTGACAAAGTTTTATGCTAACTTTCATCCCCTTGGGGATAGAATTAATCAAAATCCTTTCTTAGCGGATACCTACGTCATAACATCTACCTGCATGCCAAATTTCAGCCCGATCCGTCCAGTGGTTTGGGCTGTGCGTTGATAGATCACTATGTCAGTCAGTCAGTCACCTTTGAGTTATATATATTTAGATAACAGTCTGACAATATTCAACATTTCTAAAGTGATTTATTTCAGGTTAAAAATGCCTCGAGCACAGAGTTCCCTCAGGCAGGGCGCCGGGATAACTGGGAAACGCAGCAGGTGAAGCGGTCTAAATCCAGGAAATCCAAGCCAAAATACGACACATACGACGCGCCAGCAAAGGTCAACAGCTCATTTAACATTAGAAACGATAAATTAAGTTTCGTATTATCGTTTTGAGGTACACTACGCGGCATGTCAAATAGCAACAACTTGACTGTGGAACGGCTACCGAGTTACCCCGCAGTGTATTACAAAACGACAGTGCATCGCAGGACACATACGTAATAATAATTATATGCCTTTATTTCCAAAAAATCTTACATTTATGCTTATTTTAAATCTTATATTCTACTTAAATTAAATCTCTTATTTCAGAGTGCCTGTCGTCAAAGGCCTCCTCTAGCTCTTTCCAATGACTTCTGTCCAGTGCGGCCCTTGTCCAGAAGGGTCCAGCTGTTAGCTTGATTTCATCTTCCCACCTTGTAACCGGTCTTCCCTTCTTTTTCCGTCTCTAGGATACCAAACCGTTATTATTTTGCTCCATTTCTCAGGACACATACTTAACGTGCATGATCTACAAGACAATCCTTTGTTATTGGTGATGGTTACCACTAAAATATACTTGTTCTAACAACAGTAGACAAAAATGCCTTTGACTTTGACTTAAAAAACACCGACATTAAGTTAGAGTACCCAGCTCAAATAACAGTCTTTCCAGACGTGGGAGTCCAACTACGTTGAGATGCCCAAGGATCTGTACCAGGCACACTTACGGCCTGGAGTCATCTTCAGGATCCACATGTCAGAAGCTATACTCAAAATGCAATACCGCAAGTAAGGTTTATTTATCGACCAGCCAATATTTATTCCGCGTGTTCTGGGTATTTTCTATGTTATAATAAAAAATATCTATGTATGTAATGTATTGTAGTCATCTAGTATACCCATAACACAAGCTCTACTTAACTTGGGGCTAGATGATGCTGTGTGGATTGTCCAGCATTATTATTATTATTTACAATCCAACTCTTAGCTACGGTGAAGACAAGGATGAGTCTGTGATCGAAGCAGATGTGGAGTACCTCCGTCTAACACGCAAGGTTATCAACGACGAGATCAGCAAGTTTGAGGACCTCAAGTGGCTGGTGGGATGGTTCAATAACCGCTCAGAGCTTGTACAGGAACATATGTGCAATACAAGATACTTTGCTGTCGGTGAGTACTGATTTTTAATGATACCTACCTATAATTTTTACACGTTCCCCCATACGTTTCCAGGAAGAACGATTCTGAGCCCTTTCCATCCTAACAATGTCGTCAGTCCATCAGGTAGGAGGGAGTCCGCTTAGTTACCATCACAGTTTTGCATGTTTTTTCTACATATTGGTTCACTCTACTCTGTTGCAACACCCTTACAGGGTATATCATGTGTATTAGCACCAAAACCTTTACCTAGTCCTAAGATCTGACAATGTTAAACCTACCAGAAATAGGTACGGTGGTAGTACACACCACGAGCCCTTTCACAAAGAGTCTAACTAAGTACTACTACTTATTATTACTTTGCAAAAGGATCATACAAAAAAACGGTAGGAACCAAGCCGTAAGTTTCTTGCCGGTTCTTCTAGGCTTGGTCACGAGGAACTGGCGCATAGATTCACCTAGATTTAAGACGTTTCAAGATGATCCCTGCGGAAATGACTAAATGAATGCTTTTTGATTTTGACTTTGACTTCTACTTACTACTACTAAAACAATGCTATCTGTCATGCACGAAAACAACGGCAATTTTAGCGTCGTTTTTGACATTTTGCAACCGTGCTTTAAGAACTCACGGTATGGGAGCTGAAACTACTACAGCTACGTACGGTAGGGTTCTTCTAAAAGAAAGAATCACGACTTGGGATTAGGGATTAATCCTCAAGCACGGTAGATATTCCCTCCGATCTCTTAGTACCAACTCGAGATTCTTCCAGGATATCTAAGGGGAATCAGAAACGTCAGTGGTACGTCCAGATAGATCATTTGGTACATACCCATATTTTGCAGTAGTTAAGTATTTCATACGTGACAGGTTGCAAGCCCATCGCTGCTAGAATACTAACTGGTTTCCTCGCGATGTTTTCCTTCACCGTTTGAGAGCACGTGGCTCTTCTGTATGATATACGAGCAGCCGCTCGCAGCTTCCCCCGCGTAGCAGTTTTTCCCGTTCCTGTTATTTTTTCGGGATAAAATCATAGTAGCTTTATGCATGCAAAGTCTCAGCCCGATCGGTTTAAAATTGACAAAGTTTCATACAAACTTTCATCCCCTATTTTATCCCCTTGGGGGTAGAATTAATCAAAACCCTTTCTTAGCGAATGCCTACGTCATAACATCTACCTGCATGCCAAATTTCAGCCCGATCCGTCCTGTGGTTTGGGCTGTGCGTTGATAGATCACTATGTCAGTCAGACCAAAAAAACGGTAGGAACCAAGCCGTAAGTTTCTTGCCGGTTCTTCTAGGTTTGGTCGCGAGGAACTGGCGCTTAGATTCACCTAGATTTAAGACGTTTCAAGATGATCCCTGCGGATATTACTGAATAAATGATTTTTGACTTTGACTTTGACTTTGAGACAGTCAGTCACCTTTGAGTTACATATATTTAGAAGATAATAGGATTAACAATGGGTAATACAACAGGTATACCACCGACGATCTTTACGCACTCTGAAGAGTATATGAAACGCATGTGTCTCTTCGACAACGTGTACATCGACCACATTCCGTACGTGGTTGGCGAGGACGGGTCTCTGATGGCAGCGGTGGCTCCCCCTGTGTTGCATTGTGATGCCGCAACCTGCACCTCCGTACCGTTTATTGATAGGTGAGTTCTTCTTACACTACCTGAGAGTGGTTGTGTTGCTGCTAACAGACTCCTGTTGCAAGTGTTAACTAAGACCTTGTTAGCAACAGAAGAAACGCAATCAGCAAGTGCCTAAGCTTTTTTTTTAATGCTGGACAATCCACACAGCATCATCTAACCTCAAACTAAGCAGGCTTGTGTTATGGGTACTAGATAACTGATATACTTAATACAATACATTACATACATAGATAGATATTTTTTATTATACATAGATAGTACCCAGAACACCCGGAATAAATATTTGCAGATCGTTTAAACATTTATCCCAAGGTGGGAATCGAACCCGCAACCTCATGCGTCGCAGGCTGTTCTTTTTCTGTGTATAATAAAAAAAAACTATGCATGTAATGTACTGTATTAAGTATATCAGTCATCTAGTACCCAGAACACAAGCTCTGCTTAACTTGGGGCTAGATGATGCTGTGTGGATTGTTCAGCATTATTTTATTTAATAAAACTTGCTTGTTACAGCGTGATGTTTGACGAAAAGCTGGGCCGTACGAACGTGCGCACTGTCACAAGATGCCAAGCATCATGCCGGGCACATTGTCGCAATGACGCTGATTGCCTTAAGAGATGTTCTGATCGATGCCTGCGCTCAGATTAATCATAATAAACATGTTCATACCGACAGCAGTGTTTTTCTTGTCCAATGTGACGACCGATGTGGCGCGGCAAGCGATTGCGTTCGATTCCCATTGACATTATTATTATTATTTTTTTAATTCTGACATATTTTTAACACTACCATGAAGGGGGTATGAAAGCACTGTGCTTTCTCTCCTTCTCTCATAGCCGTTACGTTAGTTTTTCTTCAGTCGTGTGGTCTAAAGCACACTCTTTTTTAGGTAGTTCTGTCTTGCATTCAGTTAGATTAGCACCACACTGGAGCTTCATTATTTACATTATTATTACTTTGTAACAAGATCTAACAAAAACGGTAGGAACCAAGCCGTAAGTTTCTTGCCGGTTCTTGGTCGGCTTGGTCGCGAGGAACTGGCGCTTAGATTCGCCGTTTCAAGATGATCCCTGCTGATTTTCTGAATAAATGCTTTTTGAATTTGACTTAGTTTTGTTATACCTCAGACTACCCCTCTTACATCCTCAAAGAATCTCGAGTAAGTACTTAGTACTAACAGATCTTATAGATCTTATAGATGGAGGGGATATCTGTCGTACTTAGGGATTATAGACGTGATACTATTTATTTTATGTGAGGCTTCCAATTCGACGTCAAGCTAGAAGCCTGACCAAGCCGGCTCCACGTATCATGATGATTTACTATGGTTATAAGGTTATGGCTTACTAGCTGACCCGTAACCACTTCGTAGGGCGGTAAACATTTTTACTTTGCCTATGATAATCACAAATAATGTGGCTTTCTATTGGTAAAATAATTATTTAAATCGGTTCAGTAGATCCAGATTACCCCCTACAACCTCACAAACTTATAAATTTGTTTTTTTTTAATAAACTTTAAACTACCTCTTTATAAATTTGTATGTATTTACCCGAAATATAAAAAGATGTTTTCGATTTCATCGCAAGTAAAAATATTTACCGCCCAACGAAATGGGCACGGGTCAACTAGTAATTGGTATAGATAAAATGTACTAACTCAATAAAATATTTAGGTACTTATCTACTTAGTGTATTTTATACGCGCAGTTGGTACATATGTGTTTTTATTTCTATCATATAATAATAATGCTGGACAATCCACACAGCATCATCTAGCCCCAAGCTCAGCGGAGCTTGTGTGATGACTGATATACTTAATACAATACATTACATACGTAGGTACATATTTTCATACATAGAAATACCCAGAACACCCGGAATTATTTGTAAATCGCACAAACATTTATCCCAAGGTAGGAAAGGTGGTTGAAAGGTGGTATTGTATAATTGCGAGTATCAATGTATTCTGCCGTATCAGGCGTGCAATGTCTAATATATTTACATTATTTTAGGTCATTAAGAAAATAATTAGGTATATAAAAAATATAAATTACAATAGTTCATTAAACATTTAACGCAACCTTGTTGAAAGTCGCATAAGAAGTATTACTTCAATAATCTCCGAAACTATAAGAGAAATTCTGTGCTTTGGGCACTGCTAATCTCTGATGGAGTACAGGTTTATAGCATTCTCCAACACACGAGACACCAATATGAGGCTTCCAACAATCGCACATTACCTACTGAGGTTACAAAGCGTATCGTCCATGTATAATTAACTTTACACAAGCATCACAACACCAGTCGAATCAAAAACGCGGGCAGAACCGGACCTAACCTTGCTATAAGGAAAATAGCTTTAAAAAAACAGTAAACCAGTTTTGACGCAGTGTCTTGTGCTAATATGAAATAGTGTCACTGTTGAAGCGAACACTGATAGAAATGGTAAGTTTTATTATTAAGTTGAATACCTAATAGTATAAATATTTGAACGATCTGCAAATATTTATTCCGGGTGTTCTGGGTATTTTCTATGTTTATTAAAAAATATGTATGTTTGTAATGTATTGTATTAAGTATATCAGTATCTAGTACCCATAACACAAGCTCTGCTTAGCTTGGGGCTAGATGATGTTGTGTGTGATTGGCTAGCATTTCTATTATTATCATAGACTTCGTTTTCTGTCTTCGGAAGCAACATCTTTAGAACATAGCATTTGATTTCGAATTGTTTTAATCGTTTTATTTTTAGTTCTGTTGCATAATTTCGGAGGTTACCATCCCATAATAATAATAATATAATATAATGCTGGACAAACCACACAGCATCATCTAGCCCCAAGCTAAGCAGAGCTTGTGTTATGGGTAGGTACTAGATGACTGATATACTTAATAAAATTATTACATACATAGATATTTATTATTATACATAGAAAATACCCAGAACACATATACATGTTACAAAATATTGCCTAGCAGTTCACGTTCATAAGAAACGTGCCCTACGATACTGCTCTGCGTCCATAAACCTAAGGCATACAGGTGTTAAGCATCAGTAATCTGTAATTTCACTGGCACCCACACCTTTCAAACCGGAACACAGCAAGCGGCTTTAGCGGCAGGAATAGGCATGGTGGTAGTACTTCCCCGGACTAGCCTTTATTAAGAGTTCTACTACATTCTTAATGACGTATCTTAAGTTACTACTAAACTAACTGATGATAAAGGAAAACGGAGAGAATATTGTTGTGGTGACCCCGATATAGTCAGATACAAGGAAATGATATTATCTGATATGTAATATGTATTTCTTGACATTTTATCTAAATATTATTAAAAAAAAATTGCCCTGACATATAGACAATGCACAGCCTAAACGGTTGGTCGTAGAGACTTGAAATTCTAGGTAGGTTTGTCTAGCAAAACTATTCCTTGATTTTAATGATTTCCTTGATGAATGATAATGAAATTAAAATCTTGGTTACTGACATTGGATTATAAAGACACCGAAAAAATTCTTCAAATTGAATGCTAATGCACCGCATAACGTCCTCTACCTAATAATGAGAATTGTACCTACTTTATACTGTTATACCTATTGTTATTTCACTTTTTATTTTTGTTTAGATAATTTTCTTACTCCATGTTTGCTTAGTTAGTTTACGCTTTTGATTACCTACCTATTACTCTTAGCTTTACATTGCCTATTTTTTATATTATTTCTAGCTTTACCTTGTTTTACATTGCCTATTTTTATTCTAATAAGTATACTTATTTTATTCTTTATTCTTGGTTTACCAATGTATTATTTGTGCGAGGCGAGGGGAGGGCGCTGAGGTTCGGGAAACAGATTTTCTTGTCCGAAACTCAGAGTTCCAAACCATGGAATGTCTTTAGTTACTGACATTTTGTTTGTACAATTTTTCTGAACAATAAACGTTATTATTATTATTATTATTCCTGAAACTCAACCACTATAGGGTCAGCTTTTTTTATACCAACGCTAGTAAAACAAGTTTTTTTTTTTTGTGGCATCTGTCCGTCTTGCGGACAATTTTGCCAATGTCAAGTGGGTTGAATAAATTCTTTTTTGTCAAGTCGAGTCGGTAAAAAAAGTAAAGTCAGCCGTCATCGGTTTTGAAGAAAAAGATGGCGTTTTGCTTCAAAACCAAAGGAAAAGATTTTCGTTCAAATCAGGATGCTTCATAACACGCTTTCATTTCAATTGTTCACACTTGTGCTAAGACCTCAAGTAATGATGGTTAAAATACCACCAAAATTACCTATCAGAACTTAAAATAACACTATAAAAACAATTAAAATGAAAATACAATGTTGCTTCCAAAGATGACAGAAAACGAATCTAGAACAAGTTCTTTATGGCATCTGTCCGTAATTTGATAGACAATGTGGTCAATGTCAAGTTGTTGAACAAATAGTTTTTAGTCAAATCGAGTCAGTAAAAAAGTTGGCTGTCATTGGTTTTGAAGAAAAAGATGGCGTTCCTCTTCAAAATCACACGTACATACAGCCACAAAAAATTTTAGTTCAAATTGCTATAGTGTTTGTTAAAATGCCACCAAAATTACACAATCCTACAGAACATAAAATAACATTAGAAAAAAAATATAGTTTTTTATAGTGCTTACCTGCTTCACACGGGTTTTAGTAAGGATCCTTAATTTTTTGAAAATATAATATAGCCTATGTCACTCGAGGATAGTGTAGCTTTCCAACGGTGAAATAATTTTTCAAATCAGTCCAGTAGTTTCGGAGCCTATTCATTGCAAACAAACAATCAAATATTTCCTCTTTATAATATTAGTATAGACTAACAGCCCGTCTCGGCTTCACACGGGCTTTAGTACGGATCCCAAATTTTTTGGAAAATATAATATAGCCTATGTCACCCGGGGATAGTGTAGCTTCCCAACGGTGAAAGAATTTTTCAAATCGGTCCAGTAGTTTCGGAGCCTATTCAATGCAAACAAACAAACAATCAAATCTTTTCTCTTTATAGTACAGTTATCCTATAGTGCACAATGAGTTAATCAACTTGAGGCATATCTAATCATAGAATAAAGTCCATATTCTTTGTATCTAATAGTCTCTCTGAGTCATTATTACAGAAACCTCGCAAAAAAGGTGCAATGACTATAAGAACTTTATACACTGACTACCTTATTAAGAATGCCAAAGAGTATGTCTAGGTACCTACAGTCCTTGACAACAGGAAGTTATTAGAACTGAAATAAGTAACAATAAAGTTTTTGAAATAGGTAATACTTTTTAAGCGACTTCCACCGAGGTTGCGTTAAACGTTTAACACTACCATGGAGGGGTATGAAAGCACTGTTCTTTCTCTCTTTCTCTCATACTCAGTTACGTTTTTTACTTCAGTCGTGTGGTCTAAAGCATACTCGTTTTTTTAGGTTAATCAGTTAGTTAGTTATGGTACCTAATGACATAAAAAGGTATACTTTATATAGATACTTAGGTACTAACAAATAAGCAACTCCTGGAAAATGTGGATACCAGATGTGGTAGGTACCAGATGTAATATGTATCTAGACGTTCCTACTTCTGACAATCCCCTTAGACATCCTCGAAGAATCTCGAATAGGCACTTGGTATTAGTACCAAGTGCACTTAGGTGCCTGAGGGGATATCTACGGTAGATAGGCTTTAGGATTAAAGTCGTAATGCTGCTTTATTACAATATATCCTATGGACTGACAACATAGTAAGGATCGTGGGAAGTCCATGGATGGACCTTCAGGGACGGCCGTCACAGCTCAGTTAGTAGTAGCCCTGCCTTCTGCGCTGTAGGTGGTGGGTTCGATCTCCACCGAGAACAAACATTTGTGTGATGAACATAGATGTTTGTTCTGTGTCTGAGTGTTATATTGTATTATAAGAATATTATTTCCAAAAAAAAACGTATATAAGTATTCTATCAGACATCTGGTCACCATAGTACAAGCTATGCTTAGTTTGGGGCTAGATGATGTTGTTTAAAAATGTCCCTAAATATTTATTTATTTATTACTTAATTATATTAACATCTAAAGATTTCAATTCGTGTATACCCACGTTTGAATTCGTCAAGCCACAGCATACAAATTTATAAGACTAATTTGATTAGTTATGTCTTGTTCAATCGATAATAAATATAAATAGCAGAAACTTTACTATTATTATATCATAACTTTTATATAAAACGATCGATTAGGTACAACTAAACGTGTTCACATTGCTATGTTCTGAGGGGTGGTTGGGTACAGTCAGCTGCACTAGAATGTATACAGTTCGTAACTTACAGAACAGTTTTACAGCGTTACAATTAATATTGACAGGGCATAGGTACATTATTGAAGTAATACTTATAATACGACTTCCAACAAGGTTGTGTTAAACGTTTAACACTACCATGGAGGAGGTATGAAAGCTGTTCTTTCTCTCTTTCTCCCATAGCCAGTTACGTTTCGTATACTAAAGAAGTTTTACTCCAGTCGTGTGGTCTAAATCACCCTCGTTATTGTTTGTTATATATTAAGTGTTGACGACCGATGTGGCGCGGCGGGCGAATGTCCGCCTGCGACGCAGGAGGTTGCGGGTTCCATTCCCGCCTTGGGATAAATGTTTGTACGATCTGCAAATATTTATTCCGGGTGTTCTGGGTATTTTCTATGTATAATAAAAAATATGTATGTACGTAATATATTGTATTAAGTATATCAGTCATCTAGTACCCATAACACAAGCTCTGCTTAGCTTGGGGCTCGATGATGCTGTGTGGATTGTCCAGCATTATTATTATTATAGTATAGATAGGTATAAATAATCTGTTATGATATACTTTAGGTAACAATATCATTCGGTTGTTATGACCCCCAGCCATTTTGGGGTCATGGTACCCAATTAATACCAAAACTGGTTTTACCAACAAGAAAATAAATGTCACAAATCCCTTATTTACTGAGATGTTTCTTGTTTTGATTAAAATTGTTTCATATAAACGGGTTTATCACAATAATGTCAAACGGGTCAGTATGAGATCGTGGCAATGAACTAGGTAACTAGATATGGTAACCTATAACCTGACTAATTTAAAAAGTCACCACAAAATCATTACCTCTCACTCGCACACGTACATAGATTCGTTATTTATGTTGGTTATACCTCAAAATTAAATTTTTCTATGAAAATTCTAAAAAAAATATCCCCTCCGATTTTGTAGTATTAAGTAGGTACCTACTGAAGATTCTTCTTTAAAGATGTCTAAGAAGGGTAGTCAGAGGTATGTCCAGATAATATATTTGGTACAAGCCCACATTTTGCCGTATTCCACATTTGATATTCCATACGTGACAGTTTGCAAGCCCGCCGCAGCTTTAATACTAATGGTTTCTTCACGATGTTTTCCTTCACCGTTTGAGAATACTGGCATTGCACAGATTAATTTCACGTAATTTTTTTGCGAAACCAAGATTGTAGACATACTTGCTAAGGAATTTCTAAAATTTAATCCCTAAAGGGATTCAGAGGGGATTGACACTTGTGTTTTTTTTTATACAATTTGCTGATGGAACAAGCATATGGCCCACTTGATGTTAAGTGGTGACCATAGCCTATAACAAAGCATTGCCTTGTAGGTCACGTTAGTTAGGAACGTGCCTTACAATACACTGCTCTGCGTCCATCTACCTGAGGCATACTGGTATTAAGCCTCATGTGCCTGTAACTACACCGGCACCCACACCCTTCAAACCGGAACACGCTGCGCTGCTTGGCGGCAGGAATAGGCATGGTGGTAGTACTTCCACGGACGAGCCCTTCACTAAGAGCTCTACTACTACCAAATTGCGTAAATTGCTTTACGCGAATGAAGGAATTCCAGGATTTATGATGAGAACTCCTACCGTTTCCAGCTTTTCAAGCTCCTGCCCGTCCTTTACCTGGTGGCACTCTCCCGTGCCCAGGAAGATGGAGACCTGGAGTCAATTATTGGCCAGATCTTCGGCACCCCACCACCAACAGGACCTGTGACTGAAGCGCCTGTGGCGAAGCCCTCAACCATCGTACCTCCGCCCAAACCTACAACTGCAACTACGAATGGTAAGAACTACTAATTATCATCATCAACGCATTATTTATTATTTAATTAATTATTATTATAACGCGCCAACTCTAAGAGCGCTTACTCTACTAAATGCGTATCTACGCGAGGTTCAACATATCGACATCTTTAATGACAGCCTTCATACTATTTGTAACTCTCTAACTGTATTTTTAAGTTTTAAATTAAGATAGTAAGCATTTTGGTTTTTACTGTTAGCTTACTATCGTTACTGTAATAAATAAATAAATAAATCAAATAGTCATCCACTGCTAGACATAGGACTCCCACATATCAAAGGCAAAGTCAAAGTCAAAAAGCATTTATTTAGTAATATCCGCAGGGATCATCTTGAAACGTTTTAAATCTAGGTGAATCTAAGCGCCAATTCCTCGCGACCAAGCCTAGAAGAATCAGCAAGAAACTTACGGTTTGGTTCCTACCGTTTTTTGTATGATCCTTTTACAAAGTATTAATTGCAAAAGAGAAGATTGCTGGAAGATGAGATTGCTTTTAGCAATAAGACCCCCCATTGTAGGTACCTTTAGTTTTTAAGTTGTTACTTTATATACCTAAGATATAATCTATCTATCTAGTAATGAAGCTCCAGTGTGGTGCCAATCTAACTTAATAAGCTGATTGCAAGTCAGAAAACATGTTAAGGCAATCATACCAAGTACTTAAAATACAACAGAAGTTCAAAAGACAGCACACGCTACGCTTCAATTTCAACTTCAGCCAAAACCCAGAGGCGTCTTTACCTAGGGTGTGCGGCGCACACGGGCGCCGGGTCTAAGGGGGCGCCGAGCGCTCTGCGCCCTCTAATGCGACACCTCCAAAGATGCGATTTTTTTATTATTATAACCCCTTCCTTCCTAAAAACACTTTTTGCTTCCCGACATCATTTAAAATTGCACTATTTGCATCCGATAAATAATTATTAAAATAATAATTAAAATATACTGTATTCCATTTTGACCCCGCTCCTACTAGACTAGAGGGCGCCAGGGTACTGGTTGCACTCGGGCGCCACAAGGGCTAGAGACGCCTCTGCCAAAACCACTGGCTGTAGAGACAGATTTTCAGGGTATCTTGTCTTGGTGTGTAGAGGTGTACTAAGAAAAGAATTCTCGAAACTCAACCCCTAAACGGGTACAGCGGGGGTTAAAGTTGGAACTAAAATGATGTTTATGTTGCCCACAGGAACACAAGACTTGACGTGTACAACCAACGATGGTGTTCCGGGAGAGTGTGTTGCATACTACCTCTGCAACTCAAAGGACAACACTGTTAACACTGATGGTGATGGTGTCATTGATATCCGGTAAGATTGGTAGTTCTCGACATTTGGCAGTTCCTCCTCAGGACTTTATTCCAACAGCTGAACATCTTCCTGCTGGACATTAACTGAGATGGCCAATTTGGAAGTCCCTTAACCGGCTCCGGACCCATATGACGACCGATGTGGCGCGGCGGGCGAATGTCCGCCTGCGACGCAGGAGGTTGCGGGTTCGATTCCTGCCTCGGGATAAATGTTTGTACGATCTGCAAATATTTATTCCGGGTGTTCTGGGTGTTTTCTATGTATAATAAAAAAATCTATGTATGTAATGTATTGTATTAAGTATATCAGTCATCTAGTACCTATAACACAAGCTCTGCTTAGCTTGGGGCTAGATGATGCTGTGTGGATTGTCCAGCATTATTATTACTATTAATATTAGTCTCATACACAAGCTTAAGATCAACGGTTTATGGAGAGAGTGATGCTGGGAGTTTCAATGCGAGATAGAATCAACGGCGGATCCAGGGGGGGTCATGGGGGTCATGACCCCCCCCCCTGAGCTGGTTCCAGGACTTAGGTGGACCACTAATTGAACATAATGATTTTGTTTATTGACCGAGCGAGCGAAGCGAGCGAAGTGTCCAGTTTCCAGCATAGCATAAAATAACAAACCTACTGTTTGTTACTTTAAAGTTATAAGGGCTCGTGAGGTCTACTGTTCTCATAGAACCGCTAGCATATTTTGTCACCATACAGATTTTATGTAACAACATACCTTCAATATTTAATTAATTTAATATAATAACTTTGTATGATGGCAAACGTTTGGGAACGAACGCATCGAAAATTTGAATTTTACCGCGCCACACTTGCGCGCGCATCTTTAAATTGTGATATCGATATGTATATATGTAGTTTTTTTTTATTTATTATGGCTACACTACCTGTCAGTGTAGCGACAGCAGAAAAGTCTGTCTCTACGTTGCGCAGAATTAAATCGTGGCTAAGATCTTCAATGGTTAAAGATCGCCTAACCGGACTGGCACTTCTCTACGTTCACCCCACGTGACCCCCTCCTGGCGCCAAAGCTGGCCCTTGGATAGAATCAGAAATGAGAAAATCCGTAAAAGAACCAAGGTGATTTTGTTGGTTGGTTAAAATTCTACTAAAATTCAACAGAAGTTAAAAAACACTAGAAAGTCGGACTCGCGCACGAAGGGTTCCGTACTATCTATGATAAAAACGGCAAAAAAAATCACGTTTGTTGTATGAAAACCCCTTTAAATATTTATTTTATTCTGTTTTTAGTTTGCTGTTATAGCGGCAATATAAATACATTAATTATCTGTAAAAATTTCAACTATCTAAATATCACGGTTCATGAGATACAGCCTGGTGACAGACAGACAGCCGAGTCTTAGTAATAGGGTCCCGTTTTACCCTTTGGGTATAGAACCCTGAAAACTATGTTGCTTATAAAAGAAAAAGTCTCTGCAAAACCTGTTATAACTTCTGTGATTTGTTTTAGATTCCGTGATGGACCGTGTTTATCATATATCGACACATGCTGCCTAGTGGGTGACAAGAGGCCCCCGACTGACCCCGTGACACCCAAACCAGAGCCTCAAGAGATTGAGGTAAGGTTATTTTTAAAGTGAAGATAGGCCTACCACATATGTCAGCCCACTCCCGCCCAATTCACAGGGGTGAGTAGGTACATAATGAAAATATTCGTGGACATTTTTACACAACATCATCTAGCCCAAAACTAAGCATAGCTTGTACCATGGGAACCAGGTAACTGATAGAATAATAAAAATAATAGTAATGCTGAACAATCCACACAGCATCATCTAGCCCCAAGCTAAGCAGAGCTTGTGTTATGAGTACTAGATGACTGATATACTTAATACAATACATTACATACATATTTTTTTTAAACATAGCAAATACCCAGAACACCCGGAATAAATATTTGCAGATCGTACAAACACTTATCCCAAGGCGGGAATCGAACCAGCAACCGTCGCAGGCGGACATTCATCCGCCGCGCCACATCAGTCGTCACTACAAATGTTACTACACTATAGATCAATTCATGACAGATAGACGGCTGTCAATTAACTCAAATATTACTCAATCCGTTTAAATAATATACCAGTACTTTATTTTACTGACATTCTACGTTTGATATTTTAAATTTTACAAATTTGATGTGCATTCAGTGTATATATTAAGTTTAAAAATATTGTTAAATTAAATTTTGCACGCCATAACATGGTTGAATTACATTGAAACGAATACCATGCTGTGACATGTGTAAATACACTTTGACTTTGATAGCCAGTTAGGGTGTTCAAGTAGATAAAAGCGTCAACTTTATATTAGTCCTCTGGTTCCCATAGCACACTAAGTATAGTTTGGGGTTAAATGATGTGTTAAAATGTTCACAAATATTTATATTTAAAGTTCAAGTAATATAATTAATAATGGAAATAATTTAATATATACAAATATTTTACATTTAATATTACCGTATATCTACATATTTTATAATAACTCTAAAAATGTTCTACCTATAATAAACTGCAGGTCTTTACTACAGAGGTAGAAAACAGAATTTAAATCACTGAAATTTTGACAGATGATGTATTTCTGTTAGCGCTATACTTATAACAACAAATACTAAAAAACAGAATAAAACAAATTTTCAAGGGGCTCTCTAAAAATAGATAATGGTTCAGAACCCTTCACGCGCGAGTCTGACTAGCACTTGGCCAGTTTTTTATAAATATAGATATAGATAGATAAAGATATCACTAACTAATAGAATAATTCAAATTAAATCAGCCGAACTTGGTATTATGCATATTGACAACAGGAAAACCACAGTATGGTAGGAAGGTTATTCTGTGGTCAACAGATCATGACCTTTGCGTAACCTTTTAATAAAATACTCTTGAGAGCTGTATAGCTATACAAACTAAAAGAATCTTTGTCCTGACTGACTTACATATAGACAACGCACAGCCTAAACCACTGCTCGTAGAGACGACACATTTTCAGAGTATATTCGTCTTGGTAGCTGAGGTGTACCTACTAAGATAGTGATTCCTGAAATTTAACCCTAACACGGGTACAGGGTTGAAGTTTACATCTGTTGGCCCTAGAACCCTGAGCCAAAAGTCGCTGTTGGAAGACCTTCCCTTTTCGTAGGTTCCAACCTGCCCGGCTAAGATGTGCAACGCGAAAAAATGTTGTCTACTCGTTATCTTGTGCAAAATAGAGATATCTCTTTATATCTTCTTGTGCTAACATGTCAGTGCCAAAAATCTCCTTCTGTCAAATGAAAACTTAATGCTAAAGTTTAGCTTATCTGTGGGTCTTTTACCTATAACTAGCAAAACGCGCGTGACTTTGTCCGCGATGGACGAAGTCGAAGCGAAGACTGTAAAGGACCAGCCGGGCTAAGATGTGCAACGCGAGATATGTCGCGCTTGACACGAGATACTTTTTCTATTAATGGACATTTTAGAAATCTATATCTATACCATAAGAATCTTTGTCCTGACTGACTGACTGGGATATAGACAACGCACAGCTTATATACCACTGGTCGTAGAGACTTGAAATTTTCAGAGTATATTCGTCTTGGTGCGTAGAGGTGTACTAAGAAAGGAATTCCCAAAATTCAACCCCTAAACGTGTACAGCGGAGGTTGATGTTTGCCTGAAAATAGCTTCACGCGGACGAAGGCGCGTGCGTTTCGCTAGTAAAGGTATAGAGGTCTTTAGTGTGATTGTGAAATAAAGAAGACTTAGATAATTATCATAATAACTGGTTCTTCGGTCACTGCCTGAGACCGGTTGTACAACCTTAAATCGTAAAAATACTTACCTAGTATGCTTATAATGATAATAAAGAATAAGATAATGAATCCAGCGTTTAAGAGCACACTTTTTGCCGGGTCAAACTCGGCGAAAATTTAGCTAAATTTCAGTGGAACGCCATGGATTTTTTTTCTAGCCTATTTCGTTCCTCTGCCGGGCAAAAGCCTCAAAGACTTTCAGTTTTCTCTTTCCTAAGCCTTCTCCCACCACGTCCTTTTAAAGGCGTCCAGATCGTCTCGCCAACGCTTTCTCGGGCGACCCCGAGGTCGCTGTCCGTCAGGAACCCAAGGTGTACTGGTGTTCGCCCACCTGTTGGAAGGCATCCTGCTAACGTGCCCGACCTAATCCCATTTGAGCCTGGCATCTTTGTCTTTTGTCTCCTACATCGCTTATCCCAGTTAAGAAACGCAGTATGGAATTACGCACTTGGTTTATGCGCTTGAAGCCAAGAATACTGCATTCCATGGCCCTTTGGCACATCTTGAGTTTGGACTTCTGCAACTATAAGAATCAGAATGACGACCGATGTGGCGCGGCAGGCGAATGTCCGCCTGCGACGCAGAAGGTTGCGGGTTCGATTCCCGCCTCAGGATAAATGTTAGTACGATCTGCAAATATTTATTCCGAGTGTTCTGGGTATTTTCTTTGTATAATAAAAAATATCTATGTACGGAATATATTGTATTAAATATATCAGTCATCTAGTACCCATAACACAAGCTCTGCTTAGCTTGGGGCTACATGATGCTGTGTGGATTGTCTAGCATTATTATAAAAAAAAACTCTGTCAGTGATCATGTCTATGCACTGTAGGACAGGAAGGGCTTTATACACATGTCGATGAGAGGAAGGTTACCCTTCATGGACCAGTAGCTCTTCCAGGCGTTCTCGATACGGCGATCTATCTCCTTGTCCTGCCTGTTTTCGAAGCTCGCTAACGTCATAGACATAGACCATTTAAAAAACATTTTGAGTGCTTATATTATAATAAGGAATAAGCATAGGTACCTACATAAGATAAAACTAGTTGATGCAACAGACTGAATCTTACGCATGAGTGTCTCTGGATAGGCTCATATCTAAGTAGGTAATGTATTTATTTACTTATTATAAGGAAAATGTAGTTTATCCTTAATAACTACGAATACCTACACACGGTACTTTACCAATCTTCATTAGTACACAGTTGTACAAATGATTTGCGTCCAAACAATGTGGGTTATGTAATAAACGGTTGCATTCTGTCACCTTGTTTACTACTGAGGTCAGATGTTTTTCCTGTTCATTATTTTCCTGCCCTTATCCCTCTTTACGTGGGGTCGGCACAACAGGTTTTTTTTCTCCATTTGCCTCTATCATCCGTGATCTCTGTAGTCACTCCTTTCTAACCCATATCATCTCTCACACAATCTATCCATCTTTTCTTTGGCCTACCTCTACTTGCATATCTATCTACATTCATATCTGACACTCTTCTCGTTAAATGACATTCTTCTCTTCTCATGACATTCATACCATGCTAACTTATTGCTCCTCATCTTTTCAGTCACTGGCGCCACTTTCAAGCTTTCTCTTATCTCTATTCCTGCATGATGTTTTTCCTGTTGATCATATTATAACACTTACATTACATTTACGCGTGTTATCGACCGAGCGTTGAAAATTTGAGTGAGACTGGCCAAAAAATTCTTTTATTCGTCCGTCTGTCTGTTCTCGACAGCGCGCATTTTTCAACTAATTTTGACAAATATTGGTAGAGATAAACCAGTCTAAAAATACCCGCCCCTCTACGGCATTTCTAAACTTTGACGTACAGTAAATTACTTTAAAATAGTCCTTGTCAGATAAGTAATAAAGAAAATTTGAAATTCACTTTGAATAATTGAAATAGTGGGGCGTGCAATTTAAGATTGGAAGTGGAGCGGCATTATGCTGAGATGGGACCATTTCAACCCATGTCCACGCACGGAGACTTGGCACGATGTGGTACCGTACCGCCGACCCAACCTCCATTAGAATAATTATTGTTTGTTTTTTTACTATAAGTGTTTGTGAGGTAGGTGGGATAGGTTTTACATTACCTATGTACTGTGATGTTTTTATGTGTGTGTATGTGTTGAATAAAAACTTATTCTATTCTATTCTATTCTATTCTATTCTCTACACAAGTACTTTGATCTATTTTTTTGCCGTTTTTACTACAGATAATGGTACGGAACCCTTCGTGCGCGAGTCCGACTCGCACGTGGCGAGTTTTTTCTAATACAATTTAATCTTTTTCAGCGCACAGGCTGCGGATGGCATAACCCTAAGGGTGTGGGCATTCGTACGACTGGCGATGTGGATGGAGAGACTAAGTTTGCCGAGTTTCCCTGGATGTGCGCTATTCTCAAGTAAGTCTCATCTATACAAATAAATAAAATTAAAGTGTCTGTTTGTAATATTAAAATAACCGCTTTTTACTACATGCATACACCCCATAATGCATAATACATACTGTATGCATAAATACGGTACATATACCAAATAGACATTTTTTACAATTTTTGTCTGTTGTTTGTCTAATGTTGTTCTAATGTTTTGTCTGTCTGTTTGTTCCGGGTAATCTCCGGAACGGCTGGACTGATTTTGACAGGACTTTCACTGGTAGATAGCTGATGTAACAAAGAGTTGTGAGCTTGTGTTATGGGTTTAGTAGGTACCCATAACACAAGCTCTGCTTAGCTTGATGATTGATATACTTAATACAATAATAATAATGCTGGACAATCCACACAGCATTATCTAACCCCAAGCTAAGCATAGCTTGTGTTATGGGTATTTAGGTGACTGATAATTATACTTAAAATACATTACATTACATGCATAGATATTTTTTATTAAACATAGAAAATACCCAGAACACCTGGAATAAATATTTGAAGATTGTACAAAGAGAATCGAAAGCAACCTCCTGCGTCTCAGGCGGACATTCGCCCGCCGCGCCACATCGGTCATCAAAGTCCTCGAGGTCGTCTAGCTCCTCACCGTTACCTCATCCCACGATTATCCTTAGATTATTAAATAAATGCTGTTTGTCTTTGACTTCAGAATTGAGCCCGTTAATGATAACGAGCCTGATGGGCAGAAGCTGAACGTATACGTTGGCGGGGGCTCCCTCATCCACCCCAGTGTAGTCCTGACGGCTGCACACTACGTCTCCGCGGCGCCGACCCTGAGGGTCCGAGCTGGAGAGTGGGACACGCAGAGCACCAAGGAGCCCTATCCGTACCAGGATAGAGAGGTCGCCAGTGTGGAACTGCACAAGGACTTTAACAAAGGTACCTACAAAATTAAAAAGTAAAGAAAGAAAAGAAAAAGAAAGAAAATTCTACTAATATTATAAATGCGAATTTTTGGATGGATGGATGGATGGATGTTTGTTCCTCTTTCACGCTCTAACAAGTAGACCGATTTGGATGAAATTTGGAATAAACATAGATTATAACTTGGATTAACATATTATACTTAGGCTACTTTTTATCCCGAAAAAATAACGGGAACGGGAAAAAAACTGCCACGCGGGCGAAGCTGCGAGCGGCAGCTAGTAGTATATATATTTGACACTAGCGGCCACTCGCAGCTTCGCCCGCGTGGCAGTTTTTTCTCGTTTCCGTTATTTTTTCGGGATAAAAAGTAGCCTATGTCCTATTCCAGATTACAATATATATTTATTCCAAATTTTCATCCAAATCGGTTTACTGGTGATACTGGTATACTGGTGGTGGTATATCGGTATCGGTGGTGGTGGCGTGAAAGAGGAACAAACATTCATCCATCCATGCTTACAAACTTTCGCGTTTTTAATATTAGTAGGATAGCACACAGGACGAACTTAAAAACAAACGGTCTTGTGTCGAACGAATGCCATGCCAAAATCGTACAAACATTTATCCCAAGGCGAGAATCGAGCCCGCAACCTCCTGCGTCGCAGGTAGGCATTCTCCCATCGCGCCATATAGTTCTTCGAAGTTAGGAACCAAGATCAAGGGCCCCGCGCGGCCGCGCTTGCGTAATCCGGCACTGATTTTAATGCAAACTTCAACCTCCGCTGTACCCGTTTAGGGGTTGAATTTCGGAAATTCATTTATGACAAAAATACCCTGAAAATGTCAAGTCTCTATGACAAGGCTGTGCGTTGTCTATATTCAGTCATTATAGTCAGTATTTTTATATATTTGATTGCAGGTAATCTGTTCTACGATATCGCGGTGCTGTTCCTCGCTAGGCCTATGGAACTGGTCCCGAATGTGCAGCCAGCTTGTCTGCCGCCTGCGCGAGAGGTCACGCCGGCCGGCACAAGGTGCTTCGCCACCGGCTGGGGGAAAGACCGCTTTGGAAAGGATGGCCGGTACCAGGTCATCATGAAAAAGGTAAAGAGTTATTCAGGAGGCTTGTGGATGTGACTAACTACCAAAGAGCGTCTCAGCTAATCTTTTTTAAGGGTTCCATACCCAAAGGGTAAAACGGGACCCTAATAACCTACCTATTCTAAGAACTTTAAACCATGTTTCTCGCATATAAATTTCATTTCATTTCAATACTAAGACAGCTGTCTGTCTGACTGTCCGTTTGTCACCAGGCTGTATCTCATGAACCGTGATAGTTAGAGAGTTGAAATTTTCACAAACGATGTATTTCTGTTGCTGCTATAACAACAAATACTAAAAAACAGAATAAAATTAATATTTAAGGGGGCTCTCAAACAAACGTGATTTTTTGCCGTTTTTATTATAGGTAATGGTACGGAACCCTTCAAGTGCAAGTCCCGTTTTACCCTTTGGGTACGGAACCCTAAAAATAGGTTTGGATTAAAAAACAAATGAACGTAGTAATCTTGCAGTCGGATTCCGTACTATTATTAAAACTTTGTAGGTAGGTAACATTTTGATTGACGACCGTTGCAGGTTCGATTCCCGTCTTGGGATAAATGTTTATACGATCTGCAAATATTTATTCCGGGAGTCAAAGTCAAAGTCAAAAATCATTCATCATTTGACGACCGATGCGGCGTGGCGGGCGAATGTCCGCCTGCGACGCAGAGGTTGCGGGTTCGATTCCCGCCTTGGGATAAATGTTTGTACGATCTGCAAATATTTATTCCGGGTGTTCTGGATATTTTCTATGTATAATAAAAAATATCTATTTATGTAAAATAGTATTGTATTAAGTATATCAGTCATCTAGCACCCATAACACAAGCTCTGCTTAGCTTGGGGCTAGATGATGCTGTGTGGGTTGTCCAGCATTATTTATTTATTATTATTTATTTATTCAGTAATATCCGCAGGGATCATCTTGAAACGTCTTAAATCTATGTGAATCAAAGCGCCAGTTCCTCGCGACTTAGTCTAGAGTTCTCGATATATTTCTATGCATAAAAAAAGTATCTATGTATGTAATGTATTGTATGTATATCAGTCATCTATCACCCATAACACAAGCTCTGCTTAGCTTGGGGCTAGATGATGATGTTTTTTTTATACAATGTGCTGATGAAACAAGCATATGGCCCATCTGATGTTAAGTGGTTACTATCGCCTATAACAAAGCATTGCCTTGCAGGTCACGTTCGCACACATTCACGTTTAAACCCACAATACACTGCGTCCATCAACCTGAGGCATACAGGTATTAAGCCTCATGTGCCTGTAATTACACCGGCACCCACACCCTTCAAACCGGAACACGCTGCGCTGCTTGGCGGCAGGAATAGGCATGGTGGTAGTACTGCCCCGGACGAGCCCTTCACTAAGAGCTCTACTACTGTATGGATTGTCCAACGTTATTATTATAACTTTCGTATAGTAATTCCAAAATTCGACGACCGATGTGGCGCGGCGGGCGAATGTCCGCCTGCGACGCAGGAGGTTGCGGGTTCGATTCCCGCCTTGGGATAAATGTTTGTACGATCTGCAAATATTTATTCCGGGTGTTCTGGGTATTTTCTATGTAAAATGAAAAATATGTATGTATGTAATATATTGTATTAAGTATATCAGTCATCTAGTTTAACACAAGCTCTGCTTAGCTTGGGGCTAGATGATGCTGTGTGGATTGTCCAGCATTATTTATTTATTTATAATACTAAACCTTCCAGATCGAGTTGCCGGTGGTAGACCGCAACACCTGCCAAGCACAGCTCCGGAAGACGCGTCTGGGTCGATTCTTTGAACTCCATACCTCATTCATGTGCGCCGGCGGTGAGAAGGACCACGACGCGTGCAAGGGAGATGGAGGATCTCCGCTCTCATGTCCTATTGAGGTTAGTAGTTAGTCATCATCATCAAGGTATGGTGTACAACCCGCAAGTACTAATGCATGTGGGGCTGTATGTCCCAAATAACTACATACGCGCGCGGCAACACAAACTTCTACTGGTTCCGAGAGCAAGGACTAACTTACTTAAAGAAGCACATATGACAAGGGCTCTTCGTCTTATCAATAGATTATGCGAAGAGGAGGACTTTGACCTCTTTGTGGTTTCATTGACGAAATTTACAGAGAGAGCTTTATGTTTTTTTTGATTAGTTGTACCTAATTGTTTTGCATTGTCGATTTAGTTTTAAACTGTTAAGGCATTGTAAAAGGAAATGAATAAATAAATAAAAAACCAAAACATCAAAACGATCAATCTTTTTTTTTATACTATTTGCTGATGGAACAAGCATATGGCCTACCTGATGTTAAGTGGCCATCGGCTATAACAAAACATTGCCTTGAAGGTCACGTTATGTAGGAACGTGCCCTACAATACACTGCTCTGCGTCCATCAACCTGAGGCATACAGGTTAAGCCTCATGTGCCTGTAATTACACTAGCACCCACACCCTTTAAACCGGAACACGCGGCGCTGCTTGGCGGCAGAAATAGGCATGGTGATAGTAGGTACTTCTCCCGACGAGCCCTTCACTTAGAGCTCTACTACTACTAAAAAATCACAACATATAACACCTAGACACAAAACAAAGAATTACCTATGTTCATCACACAAATGTTTTTTATTTCAATTTTAATTCAATTTAAAAAACAAATCTTAAATTAAAAATCAGTGAAGAGCTTGTCTAGGTGTGTAGTACCTAAGTAAACATATTTTTGCATCTAACAAATAGGAAAAACTTCATTTATACTTCGTCAGGGGAAACTTTCATTCATACAACATCCTTTAACATCCACACAAACCTTATTAAGTTTCACGATGTTCTACTTACAAACATTCTAATAAACCTTCTTTATGAGAAATAAAAAAAAAATACGGGACTATAAATATAGGTGATAGTTACGTTTTCTCTTTTCAGTCTGAACCAGGTCGGTTTGTACAATCCGGTATAGTTGCGTGGGGCATCGGCTGCGGTGCTGACGGCACACCAGGAGTCTACGTGGACGTTGGAAACCTTCGCAACTGGATCGACGACAAGGTCGCCGGTAAAGGCTACGACCCTAAAGTCTATTCCTACTAAGTTTAGGTTCTCTGGGAGTCCGGTTATTGCACGACCATGAAAAACACAGCCCGGGAAAACACAGCCATGGAAAGCACAGGCAGGGATATGCGAGGAATTGATTGAAAGAAATAACTTCTTTGAGAATGTCTAAGTCAGCCAGATTTCTTAATACAAATTTGAATCAAGAATCTTGAATGCCAAGTAGTACTTCGCATTCAAGATTCTTTGAGGATACGGATTAGGACAGAGGTACATCCAAATATTACATAGTTCGTTCCATTCGTTCTCTCTCGTTCCCGTTCTAAAAAAAGGGGTACATGTAATTTGCTTTACCCTCTAAATTATATTAGTAATTCGTTGCATATTAAATTATTTATTTATTTTGTAACGGAAGTAAATTAGTATATAGAAATATTTTACATCTAATATTTAACCTATCTACCTTATATTTACATATTTTATCATAACTTTTTCTACCTATAGTAAAGTTATTGCATTATGTGCTATTGTTTTATGTTTGTAATATGATAAATGAAGACTCATTGTGTCGGCTGTATTCTTTATTAGCAGAAATGTTCTAGCTCCTTGCGCGTAGTTTTTTTTACAATAACCTATCCTAGCCGAACCCTCCTAGAAAGTACGAACAAAGAAAATAAAGCATAGGTTTTGGCATCAAATTCCGTGGTTGTGTTTTCCAAAGTCGAACATTATTTTATGCAGGCCTCGAAAGTACAACAATGGAAAACACGAAAACAAAACCGGGAAATGATGCGACCTGTAGGTACTGATACTCAAGTCATCAAATCCCGCTCTTTCTAGTACTCATTTGATAAACTTATATTAAATTTTTATAAATTACTAAGCTATTGTTTTATTTACCTACGTATAGGATGACCTAAGGGACTGAGACGTGGTCGTTTACTATTAATCTCTACAAGCTCAAAGCACAATGGGCAATGGATAGCCCAGTCGAATTAGCTCAAAGAAGGGGCTGAATTTTAGTAGAAATTTAAGTAGCAATTTTCCTTCGGATAACGTTGGGGGCTGTTCACTGGCAGTCTAAATTTTGTTTTGCATGGTATTCGATCCGTTGCGTCATCCATTTAATTTAATTTCCTGCGACGCAAGAGGTTGCGGGTTCGATTCCCGCCTTGGGATAAATGTTTGTACGATCTGCAAATATTTATTTTGGGTGTTCTGGGAATTTTCTATGCATAATAAAAAATATGTATGTATGTAATGTATTGTATTAAGTATAACAGTCATCTAGTACCCATAACACAAGCTCTGCTTAGCTTGGGGCTAGATGATGCAATGTGGATTGTCCAGCATTATTATTATCAGCTAAGTGGTATGCTATAAGACCTTGTTGCAGGTTGTTGCTATACATTCCTTGAGTATTTAGAAGTAGTCTCTATTACGCCCTGTATAGGTAGTGCTTAAGTATTACATTCTGTATAGTGCAGCGTGTAGGCAGTAGGTACAAATATCTAGGTAGGTACTATATTGGCATCCTCTGGTGTCATTGGTGATAGTAGATTAAGGTTAATCTAGTTCCTGCAAAAAAAAATGCATTAGGTTAGGTAGGTACATAATCTTTTTAAATTATGTATTTGGTTTCCGAACTAAAAAATAATCCTATACCTACCAATTGTTGGTGTAATAAAATTATGCCCACCTCTGTTATCAATAGAAAACCACGTTATTTGTGAGTTTCATGGGCTATACAAATAACCCGAAAAATGAAAAACGCGTTTTCGATTTCATCACAAGTAATAGTTATTTGTTATACAAGAGTGCAAAGTTGCTTTTTAACCGCGTGTTCAATTTTGATGACCGAGCAATCGAAGGATTAGAATCCTGAGCGTTAGCGAGGGAATCAAAAGAGCACGAGGTGAAAAATCTTTGCACTCGAGTGCAACACGTAACTTTTCATTCCACCTCAGCGAGGAAATGACTAAATGCAAATTGAAAAAAGAACACCAAGAAGGTTCCGAGTCTGAGTTTTTAACAAATTAAAAAAAAGTTGTACTATGATATATTCGGCACCATAGAGGTAGCAGTAAATAGGTTTAATGTTTTTTTTAATTCACAAACTTAGTGCACACGATGTTCTAAATTCAATTTACTTTATCCTCTAGAGAATAAAAACGGCTTTTCCACTCAGATATTGAAGATTAAAAATACTCTTTCCGAGATGGTGGGATGAAAAAATATTTACCGCCCAACCAAGTGGGCACGGGTCAGCTAGTTTTTAGGGTTCCGTACCCAAAGGGAAAAACGAGACCCTATTACTGCTATTACCGCTGTCTGTCTTTCTGTCTGTCCGTCTGTCACCAGGCTGAATATCATAAACCGTGATAGTTAGAGAGTTGAAATTTTCACAGATGGTATTTCTGTTGCCGATACAACTTTAAATACTAAAAAACAGAATAAAATAAATATTTAAATGGGCTCTCATGCAACAAACGTGGTTATTGCCGTTTTTATTATAGATAATGGTACGGAGCCTTTCGTGCGCGAGTCCGACTGGCACTTGGCCGGTTTTTTATTATTACTCTGTAACATTACCTTGATCGACACAGAAGATAGGCTGGTGATACTTTTCGATTCACAGCAGATTTCAATAGCCTCTGGGCAAGCGTAAGGTACATCCGTCACCCTGAAAATAGAAATAGTATTAGTCGCTACCTATTGGCCTCTTACACAAGCTCAAAGTCTCCCAACGGGCTATGGAGAGAGCGATGCTGGGAGTTTCACTGCGAGATAGAATCAGAAATGAGGAAATCCGTAGAACCAAGGTCACCGACATAGCTTTCAGAATCAGCAAGTTGAAGTGGCAGGCCATATAGCTCGTAGAACTGACAACCGTTGGAGAGAAGGTTCTTGAATGGCGATCACGAACCGGAAGACGAAGCGTAGGACGTCCTCTTACCCGATGGACTGGCGACATTGTTAGGACCGCGGGAAGTCGATGGATGGAAAGTGCTCAGAATCGTTCTTCCTGGAAATGTGCAGACGAGGCCTACATCCGGCAGTGGCCTTCTACAGGCCACTGCCGGATGATGATGAGTAGTCACCCTGAATGGTAGTAGTAGAGCTCTTAGTAAAGAGCTTGTCCGGGGAAGTACTACCACCATGCCTATTTCTGCCGCCAAGCAGCGCAGCGTGTTCCGGTTTGAAAGGTGTGGGTTCCGGTGGTATTACAAAAATCATGGTTTTATCTAGGTACATGTAAAATAGTTTCTATTCAAAATATCAATATTTTGTTTTAAAGTAATACTTCTAATGCGACTTCCAATAAGGATGCGTTAAACGTTTCACTACCATGGAGGGGGTATGAAAGCACTGTTCTTTCTCTCTTTCTCTCATAGCCAGTTACGTTTCGTATATTAAGGTGGAACAAGTCGTTACTATTTCTATACAAACGCTGTAACTGAATATCTCTACTATTATTAAGTTTATTAGCGTCGAAAGATTTAGTTCTAAACCTTTCGACGCTTGTATTTTTCAAGGTAATCTGATTTTACAGTAACGAGCGTAGATAAGATAGATAGATAGATAGATAGAAACATTTATTCAGACCACCACAAAACAGTAAACATTAACAGTAACACTAAAAGATAACACAAAAGTAACATACTATAACAACACAATTAACATGGTAACGGCAAGATAATTTAGTATCAAACTTAATAAATACTAATAAACTTAATAATAGTAGAGATATTCAGTTACAGCGTTTGTATGGAAATAGTAACGACTTGTTCCACCTTAAAGAAGTTTTACTTCAGTCGTGTGGTTTAAAGCACGTTGGTTTTTTTTTCATAGATTACGACTTACTGTCGGTTAGCCCGTTTACTATCTTCGGTAGGAGTAGCTTCAGATGATGATTCACACAGATAGTAAGCAACGCACAGTCCTTCTTTGCCCGACGTGGTAGTACATTTCCCATCTTTATCACCTGCACAAAGAAATTATTTTATTTTTTTTCGATTAGATTTAATCTTTTATTTACAAAGAAAATTATAGCTAATACAAGTATTTATAATTGGTATGTACAAAATACATGTGAAACAGTTGAGCTATCTACAGACCGTTGCAAACGATCTAAAGGTAGCTCAACTAATGAAATTAATTAGGTTTGTAGGTAGAAATAAACCATTCTAAAAATGAACCCCCAAATACAATAGGCAGTCAAAGTGAAATTGTATTTATTGTCTACATCACAAAGGCCATTTCAAGAAAACTAAGTAGGTAATTTAAAGGAAACGAAAATATAAAAAATAAAAAAGAAAATGCTATGGAGGAGCGTTCATTTTTAAAATGGTTTATTTCTAATACAATAGATAAAAAAACCGGCCAAGTGCGAGTCGGGCTCGCGCACGAAGGGTTCCGTACCATTATCTATAATAAAACGACAAAAAAATTAACGTTTGTTGTATCCCCTTCAAAACATTTTTGTAAAAATATGAATTTGAAAGAGAAAAAAATAACATCTGCGTTCATCACACAAATGTTTGTTCGTTTTTTAGATCAAACCCACAATCGAAAGCGCAGAAAGCAAGGACTGAGACCAAATTAGCTGTTACGGTTGTCAAATATTAAAAAAAACCTTCTTTCTATAATTTAAGGGAAAGTGATTTGAAAGCTTCAGTATTTTTATCAAGCCACCACCGAGAAAACATGTGTATGTCGTTCAAAACAGAGATGGCATTGCCAGACGTAAGTTGGAAATTCACGTATTTGATACTAAGTATTTTGACAAAGGGTAAAACGGGACCCTATTTATTACTAAGACTCCGCTGTCTGCCTGTCTGTCCGTCTGTCGCCAGGCTGTATCTCATGAACCGTGATAGTTAGAATTTGAAATTTTCACACATGATGTATTTCTGTTGTAGCTATAACAACAATTGGTTCGATTCCCGCCTTGGGATAAATGTTTGTATGATCTGCAAATATTTATTCCGGGTGTTCTGGGTGTTTTCTATGTATAATAAAAAATATGTATGTATTTAATGTATTGTACTAAGTATATCAGTCATCTAGTACCCATAACACAAGCTCTGCTTAGCTTGAGGCTAGATGATGCTGTGTGGATTGTCCAGCATAAAAAAAACGATCTATGCCGAATAGTTCGCATGTATGGCTACCGTGTCTCTTATATCCTCTGTTTTCAGGTGTTATGCTAACATGCTTACCGGTAGGCTGCGGTGATAGACGTCCAAACACCTTCTCAATAGCTGCATCAAGATCTTTATTACCTTCACTATCCTGAGTGTAACACAATACGAACAGACAGAGGAATGGGATCATTTTGTTCATCTGAAAAGCAAAAATATTAAGAAATAGCTTCACGGCTGTAATTCTCAGGCACGGTAGATATCCCCTCGGATCTCTTAGTACCAAGTACTTACTCAAGATTCTTTGAGGATGCCTAGGGCCTAGGGGGTAGTCAAAGTTTTTTCTGAAATCTTGCTAATAGTATCTATAATAAAAACGGTAAAGAAATCACGTTTGTTGTATGTGAGTCCCTTTAAATAATGCTGTGTGGATTGTCCAGCATTATTTATTATTTATTTATTTTATTAAAATACTAGCAGCCGCTCGCAGCTTCGCCCGCGTGGCAGTTTTTACCCGTTCCTGTGATTTTTTCGGGATAAAAAATAGCCTATATGTTAATCCAGGTTACAATCTATATCGACCGATGTGGCGCCGTGGGCGAACGTCCGCCTGCGACGCAGGAGGTTGCGGGTTTGATTTCCGCCATGGGATAAATGTTTGTACGATCTGCAAATATTTATTCCGGGTGTTCTGGGTATTTTCTATGTATGTATAATAAAAAAATATCTTTTTAATTTTTGGTACTAAAACGGCAACAGAAATACATCGTTTGTGAAAATTTTAACTCTTAACGGTTCATGAGATACAGCCTGGTGACAAACGGACAGCGAAGTCTTCGCGAGGAACTGGCGCTTAGATTCACCTAGATTTAAGACGTTTCAAGATGATCCCTGCGGATATTACTGAATAAATGCTTTTTGACTTTGATTTTGACTTAAGTAATAGAGTCCCGTTTTAATCTTTGACTCGTTTTAGTCTAATGTGTGTGCTTTAGACCACACGACTGAAGTAAAACTTCTTTAATAGGTATACGAAACGTAACTGGCTATGAGAGAATGAGAGAAAGAACAGTGCGTTCATACCCCCTCCATGGTAGTGTTAAACGTTTAACGCAACCTTGTTGGAAGTCGCATTAGAAGTACTACTTCAAAAACTAACTAACTAACACAAACTACTCACCATCTTGTGTTTAATCTTGACGCACTTTTTATGATCAAGGAGTTCAACAAAGATCAAGGTTGTATATATTTTCCTTGTATTCAATAAGATAACAAGTTGTTAATAACAAGTTCTGGACTTGACTGCACGATTCTACACTGTACTTATCCGTTTAAATAGTAATCAGGACCTATCTACCTACCTATCTATGTCTTACTAGACATAGCTATCTATGTGTAGTTAGACATAGATAGGTACTTATGTACATATAACCTACATGCTTGCATTGTTGTGCGGTAACCAATTAGGTATTCAAATTGTAAGAATCTTTGTCCTGACTGACTATACTAGACAACTAGCGGTCTGTCCCGGCTTCGCACGGGTTTAGTAAGGATCCCTAATTTTTTTGTAAATTAAATATAGCACAAGTCACCCGGGGATAGTGTAACTTCCTAGCGGTGAAAGAATTTTTCAAATTGGTCCAGTAGTTTCGGAGCAATGCAAACAAACAATCAAATCTTTCCTCTTTATAATATTTACTATAAACAAAGATAACTAAGATATAAGTATAGTTAACTAGATTGTGTTCCACTATCTAGACCTGCATCAGGTGGGCAATCGCTTGTGAATTTACCTAGGTACTTCTTTTTACTTTTTTAATTAGTATGTAAGTAAACCACAAGACTGATAAGGTAACACAGGGTGTTTGCCCATCAGATGTTGTGCAGTAAACTGTTACAGCTCAGCATCAGGTTCAGGTAATTGCTTGTTAGTTACTTTTTTGTTAGTAAATGACAGATTGATCAGGTGACAGGCTATATACCGCTCAGCATCAGATGGGCGACCGCTTGTGAAGTTACTTTTTTTAAAGGGTAGTAAATAACATTTAGTGCTTTTAAATCTTTATTAATACATTTCAGAACAAGTAAATACTTAGTTAACTATCGTTAATGATACAAATATCGTCTGGTATCTCAGCCCGGTTAAGATGTGCAACGCGACAAAATGTTGTCTACTCGTTATCTTGTGCAAAATAGAGATATCTCTTTATCCTAACCTGTGCTAACATGCCAGTGCCAAAAATCTATCTTGTTCTGTCAAATGAAGACTTAATAATATATTTTTATTGCAGACACATGGTCCATACACATTTAAAAATAAACAAAACAAAGATAAATAAAAAAGTATATTTAAAATAAAAAATAAAATAAGGCAATTAATGCTAATGTTTAGCTTATCCGTGAGTCTTTTTTCTATAATTTCTAAAATGTCCATCAACAGAAAAAAAAACGAGTGTGCTTTAGACCACACGACTGAAGTAAATTAATATACGAAACGTAACGGGCTATGAGAGAAAGAAAGAAAGAACAGTGCTTTCATATCCCCTCCATGGTAGTGTTAAACGTTTAACGCAATCTTGTTGGAAGCATAAGAAGTATTACTTCAATAAGTATTATGTGTCAAGCGCGACATATCTCGCGTTACACATCTTAGCCCTGCTGGTGAAGGCCTGGTTAGGACTTGCCTTGTTCTGGTTCCTGCAAAAAATAATAAATATTATTGCTTGTGAACAGGGGAAACAAAAATGAAAACTTCCGAACTGAATTTACGCGTATTTGTCATTTACACAGTTAATTTTTAAAAAATAGAAAAATTCAAAGTCAAAGTCAACATTCGGTAACTTTACCTTGGTGGACGTGGGCGGTAGACTGGTTACAGTGTTCTTCAATTCACAGCAAACCTCGATGTATGATGAGCAAGGTTCCGGTAACCTGAAAAACATAATTAATTATAATGCAGTTGATATTCTCTTATTTTATTTACAACACTAGCTGTGCCCGCGACTTCGTCCGCGTGGAATTTAACAAAAAAATTATTTCGTTTTTAGGTAGGAGAAGCGGTGGGAGGCCCCCGACGACGTGACGGCGTAGTGGTGGCATGCTCCTGGGCTGCTCGCGGTATTGAATAGTACTTGGGCATTTTAGAATTTTTCTAGACTAAAAGTAGCCTAAGTTACCTCCTTATTACATCAGCTATCTGCCAGTGAAAGTCCGTCAAATCGGTCCAGCCGTTACAGAGAATAGCCAGAACAAACAGATAGACAGACGAAAATTGTAAAAAATGATAACCAAAACAAGGTACATAGGTATATGCATGTAGTAAAAAGCAGTTATTTAAATATTACAAACAGACACTTCAATTTTATAATAATAATGCTGGACAATCCACACAACATCATCTAGCCTCAAGCTAAGTAGAGCTTGTGTAAGGGTACTAGATGACTAATATACTTAATACAATACATTACATACATAGATATTTTTGATTATACATAGAAAATGCCCAGAACACCCGGAATAAATATTTGCAGATCGTACAAACATTTATCCCAAGGCGGGAATCGAACCCGCAACCTCTTGCGTCGCAGGAGAATATTCGACCACCCGCGCCGCTCCACATCAAGCTTTTCTAATAATTTCTTACCGTACGTCAATCAGATCTCCTGCGAGTGATTCGGGTGCTTCGCACAAATAGAAGGGAACACACTGTCCCGCTTTGCCCCCCAGGGTATTGCATTTCTGGCTTGCGCCTGTAAGAAATAAAATTAAATACCTACACACATCTTTTGCACGCCTGGATGACCTGGTTACCTAGTAGTAGAAATATAGTATCTACTGACTGATTGACTGACTGACATAAAGATAACGCACAGCCCAAACCACTGGCCGTAGAGACTTGAAATTTCCAGGGTATATTCGTCTTGGTGCGAAGAGATACTAAGCACGGAATACGTGAAATTCAATCCTTAAACGGATATGGGGGGGTCGAACGCGTTTTGCTAGTAATAGGTAATGTTTTTTAGCGATAAGACCGCCCATTGTACATTCTGCGTCAGCTACTGTTAATTATTGTTTTCTCTCATTATTAGTTTGTAAGGTGTACCTACAATAAAGTATTTTCATTCATTCATTCAGGGAAGCAAAAATAGAGATAGGTAGGTACCTACGTAGCAACCTAATTCTGCCGCCAAGCAGCTAGCTGTGTTCACATGAGGGCCTCATGTGACACGACACGTTCCTAACGAACGTGACCTGCGATGCAATACTTTGTTCTAGGTTTTTTTTTACTATCAAATTCTCATTTCAATCTGTAGTATACTTAAATTAAGTTGCTACTTTTTTGTAAATACATACTTATATGTATTTACAAAAAAGTTGCAACTTAAGTAACTTAACTCTATTGTATTCTATGTACCTATAGGTACATAGAACACCTACAAAACAAACATCTGCGTTCATCACCGCTAACGTTTGTTCTCAGTGGGGATTGAACCCATAATCGCAGAAGGCGAAGAAGAAACTACCAATAGAACTGTAATATGTCTAAACAATACCTACTTTCTTCCACATGTTGTTCGTTCGGTTTGCTAGTTACTGCATCGCTAGCCTCCTCAACTCCAGCGGAAACCTGGAAGGTGCATAATGCCAAGAGGCACAGGAGAAGAAAAGCTTTGTCAATCTGAAAACAATAGGTAGCTGTAATGACCGTAACCATTCGTTTTTAGGGTTCGGTACCCAAAGGGTAAAACGGGACCCTATTACTAAGACTCCGTTGTCTGTCTGTGTCATGTCCGTCTGTCACCAGGCTGTATCTCATGAACTGTGATAGAGAGTTGAAATTTTTACAGATGATGTATTTCTGTTGCCGCTATAACAACAAATACTAAAAAACAGAATCAAATAAATATTTAAGAAGGAGGGAGGAGATAGACAGCAGAGTCTTAGTAATAGGGCCCCGTTTTACCCTTTGGGTACGGAACCCTAAGAAAAACAAAAAGACACAATCAAGTTTAAAAAATATGTTCGTCGGTGCACGCATCACGCAAAAACTACTGAATAGTCAATAGTTATTTATTGGTAATAAATTTACAGGTCACTGCTCTCTTTGGATCTACAAAGAATATCTAATTCTTATAATAAAAATAACAAAGTAAAAAAAAAATGTTGATGTGATTTGCAGAATTAATTTAGTATAATCCAACATAAGACTTAATGTGGGTTTCATTGAACCGCCATCAACATCAAAACAGATGTTATAAGGGAGTGAAGTTAAATGAAAAACGCGAACGAAATCGCGAGCAGGTAAGCTAGATTCTACAAATATTACAAACGTGAAAGTTCGTAAGTATGGATGGATGGATGGACGTTTGTTACTCAATGGACCGATTTGGATAAAATTTGGAATAAATATAGATTGTAACCTGGATTAGCATATAGGCTACTTTTTATCCTGAAAAAAATACGGGAGCGGGAAAAAACTGCCACGCGGGCGAAGCTGCGAGCGGCCGCTAGTACGCAATAAAAATAAACTAGCAAATAGGTACTTACAAAAATATAAGGAAAACGAAGCCAATGGAAAATAATCTTAGACGAGTAAACCACTAATAAATAATTAATTAACATAAAAACTATACATACCATGTTTGTGCTTATAGATTGAAGTACTTTACTAAACAAAGATAAAGGTTTTTAGAGATATTTTCCTTGTATTCGTTATTTCTGTAAGATTATTAACAAGTCGGTCTAGTTTTGACCGAGTTCTGGACTCAACTGATCAGATTCACAAGATACTTACATATTTAAATGATAACCTACCTACCTACCTACCACCGTTGGTCTAGTGGGAGCGACCGTGCCTTTCATCTAAAATCGTGGGTTCGAATCAGGTCGTACACCTATGGATAAAGAAAAAAGAAATAGCATCATGACTTGAATCCCCAAGCATAATATAATATATGTAATATACTTAATATAATAATAATATTTGCTGGACAATCCACACAGCATCATCTAGCTCCAAGCTAAGCAGAGCTTGTGTTATGAGTACTAGATGACTGATATACTTCATACAATACATTACACACATACATATTTTTTATTATACATAGAAAATACCCAGAACACCTGGAATAAATATTTGCAGATCGTATAAACATTTATCCCAAGGCGGAATTCGAACCCGCAACCTCCTGCGTCGCAGGCGGTCGTTCGCCCGCCGCGCCACATCGGTCGTCATGCATCTTCTCCGATCTCTTTTGAACATAGTACCTACTCGAGATTATTCGAGGATATCTAAGGGGGTAGTCAGAGGTATTATATTAGGTACAGACAGCTGCACTAGAATGTATACAATTCGTAACTTTCAAAATGGTTTAACAGCAGTGCTAAAAGTATTTACATGACAATTATTTAAAAATAAGTGAGTTGATCAACATTTCATGATTTTTTAGTTTTTGAAGCATAAGAGGTAATTTTTTTGCTATAATACCGTTAAGAAAGTTACGAATGGTATATATTCTAGTGCAGCTGACTGTACAAACCCACATTTTGCAGTATTTTGTCTTCCATACTTGACAAGTTGCAAGCCCATCGCCGCTGCTAGAATAATAACTGGTTTTTTCACGGTATTTTCCTTCGCCGTTTGACAGCACTGGCATTGCACGTGTAATCTATGTATTGTAATCTATGATGGTACTAAATATGCATCAGATATTGTAATTTCCAGAATCTGCATTTTCTCGATGAGGAAGCTGGAAGCTGCAGATTTATCGTCGTGTACACAGTTAATGTTTAATGTTTAGTATGGATGGCTGGGTAGATGGATGGATGGATGTTTGACTCTTTCACGCTCTAACCAGTAGACCGATTTGGATGAAACTTGGAATAAACATAGATTATAACTTGGGTTAACATATAGGCTACTTTTTATCCCGAAAAAATAACAGGAACGGGAAAAAACTGCCACGCGGGCGAAGCTGCAAGCGGCCGCTAGTTTTTCATACATACATTCCATTTTACAGAGTCCACTTTCCTGACATACCTACCTCTTTTGCTTCATTCATTCTTATAACATTCTTATTACATGCTGGTAGGTTTAGTTTGACGACCGATGTGGCGCGGCGGGCGAATGTCCGCTTGCGACGCAGGAGGTTGCGGGTTCGATTCCCGCCTTGGGATAAATGTTTGTGCGATCTGCAATTATTTATTCCGGGTGTTCTGGGTATTTTCTATGTATAATAAAAAATATCTATGTATGTAATGTATTGTATTAAGTATATCAGTCATCTAGTACCCATAACACAAGGTGAGGGTGTTTATACAATGCCTGCTTGGTTACTGAAAATTCAGGCTTCTAGTTTCATCCACAACGAAGTTATGAGCAGTGGTTCCCAGACTCTTTTGTTTGTTTCATAGACCACTTTCAAAATTTTGCTGGATCCGGTGGACCCCCTGCATCTACATTACTACCAATTTGCTAATCTCGGCGCGATACCGACATGGTCTGGGTTCGACTCCCAGTTCGGAACTATCCATTTTTTTCTCAATTTATTTATAAGTTGTCTTAATAAGAAGGTTTAATTTAGGTACCTATCATATTATTTAAAATAACAAGCCAACATTTTAATTCTTCACTGTCGAAACCAAATTAATTTTCATGCACCCCTGCTTACGATTGTAGACCCCCATTTTTTGTCACGACAAACGTAGACCCCCGTCGAGTCTCCCGTGGACCGCTGGGGGTCCACCTAGACCACTTTGGGAATGACTGTTATAGAGGGTCGAAAACGCCCTGAACTGCTTCGAGAAAGGATGGTACGGCCGTGCCGCTTTTTTGCTCGACTTGGCGGAGACACTGCCATGCCTTTTATTTTTACATGCTATAGGTAAACGTTTGACCGCAATCTCACCTGATGTTAAGTGATGACGCAGTCTACGATCCAGCCTCCAGATGATCTGACGATGGAGTCAGTTGTTTACTGTATACTTTCTAATTATAATTATCTAATAAAAATCTAATAGACCACACGACTGAAGTAAAACTTATTTAATATACGAAACGTAACTGGCTATGAGAGAAAGAAAGAACAGTGCTTTCATACCCCCCCATGGTAGTGTTAAACGCTTAACGCAACCTTGTTAGAAGTCGCATAAGAAGTATTACTTAAAAAAAACAATATAATTTCATAAACAAGCATTTATTTAAACTACCTCAACAATATAACACTGTTTGTAAGATTAAATGAAATCTCTAAGAACATAACATTAATAAGAAATAAAATAAATATAAAATTGGTCTTACTGTTTTAACTCAATACACCAATAAAAACTATTGAATTAAAATTGTTAGAAATTAATTTTATTTACAAGAAAAACAAACTTTTCTTAGGACTAACGGTTTTGCTTAATAGTAATTTCAGCATTTTTTTTGCGACAATCGTATAGTTGTCTCGCTCGCCCGTGTGTATGCAGTTTTTTTGTTAAAAAAATTCAGCATTTTTTAGTTGCAATTGTATAGGTGTCTCGCTCACACGTATGTATACAGTTTTTTTGTCACAGTGGGCAATCTAAGTATTTATTGTGATTTTATAAAATTAAATGTTTGGAAGATATTAGGTACGTAACGCACGCGCTCAGCGGTCTACTACCCGGTGCGGGGTCAGTGAACACACGTTTTATGACTTGCCACCCGAGGTCATTGCCTTTGGCGGCTTGGGGTGGGCGGGATGAAGTACACTCTTGCAAAAATTTAAGGCAGAATCACACTAGACATTATGACATAACCCGCGTTGGCTATTTCAGACAATTTATATGCAATAACTAGTGTAATAACTTCTAAGCCAAATGTACGGAACCGATAGGCTTCTGACGCGTCACGACACGTGGGGCAAGTCACATATGATGCCTTTATGTTAATGTAGTAAGAAATACTAATTGTATTCAAAAACTATATCAAAAATATCAACGCTCTGAAATAATCCAAAATACTCTGTATAATTCAACGTAGCGGTGAGATTTATTAAATAGACAATAAACGACTCATTTTATTGCTGTTCCTTTTTTCTAGGTAATAGTAAAGCGAGACAACTATATATTTGCAGCAAGAAATCGCTAGATCTTTAACTTGCTGAGGCAAACTTCTGTAAGTTGTCGTCCAAATGAGTAACTTTTTTTATGTGATTATCAATGGAACTAGCAGATGGCTCACCTGATGTTAAGTGTTTTACGCCACCTATAACAAAATATTACCTCGCAGACTACATTAGGAACGTGCCCTACAACACTGCTCTGCGTCCATCAACCAGAATCATATAGGTGTTAAGCCTCATGTGCCTGTCATGTCATGTTTTAATGTTGTATTTATGTTTTCTTATCTCTAAATATTTATACGGATGACATAAGTTTTAATTATTTTTACTCTTTTGGACGACAACGCACAATCAATTACTGGATTTGAAAGGTAATAATAATACTAATGTCACATGTCATATTCTTATTCGAATTTGGAACGAAAACAATTGGCACTAAAATGGAGGGAATTTGATTTCTTTTTTTTCAGGCACTTGTAAAACCAACCAGTGTTTCTGGCAAAATCTAACTTATATAGCCGTCTCGCTTACGTATATGAAAGTAAAAGGGACGACTATACTGCAGCGAGAAATTGCCGAACTTGCCTGTTTTGCCGAACAAGCGTCATTTTTTTGTAGATTTTTAATGTTTTCATAGGTTTGTTCATAAATACTACGTTTTACACTGAAAGCTCGAAATTCGTCGTTGGAACAATCAGACTTGTGAAAATGTATATTTTAATGGAAGTTGTCGAGTTAAGGCCATCTTAAAAGCATTATAATATAACTTTAAGTTAATTATACTTATTCGCGGTTATTCACGGTGCACTCTATAACATTCTATAATTAAATATAATTTCTTTACAATAAGAGTAGGCACATTAGTTATAGATTAGAAAGTAGGCTATAAACCACAAAAAATAAAACAGTCGATTTTTTGTTTTATTTTGTATGGCAACACCAATTTTTTTTAATAAAAGCTAGGTATACTTTTTAAGCTTATACACAACACGTCCACTAAGTAACAGATAGCTATAGCACTCTCCCTCTCACATAATTCGATTTTAATTGCGAGAGTGAGATAGATAATCTTTGAACTTTAGTCTTTGAATATTGCATGGATGAGGCACCATTTTGTTCAGGAAACATCGACTTTACCTCTATTAGAATAAAGGTTTTATTAGTCTGGATAATTTGAGCTATTTTTGTACCAATAGTCGGCACCAACGAACCAGTATTTACTAGATGTGACATTTTTTGTACTATCTTACCAAACATTTTTGATATACCTTGAAATATAGTTTGTGACAGTGGGACTTGCCTATAACTATCCCTTAACGCGTCAAAACTGATTATAGACTATTATAATCATTTCATTGAATTACAGTCCGAATCAAAAATGGACTATAAACGATTTTTTTTTTTATTTACGTTTTTGACTAATAAATGTTTCTCTGCAATTAAACGAATAAATTACTGATTTTACATATGATTTAATGTTACAGACACGCTCACAGATATCTGCAAAAAAATCAAAAAAGGTTTAAAAAAAATTCATTTTGAAACTTTTTTTTTTTTTTAACTTAGTTGTATAGTTTTATAATTTTGACTCTGACTGTACCAGTTAAGTTTTTAAGTTTATTTTCAAGGCATATCTCTTAGATGCTTCGATCAGTTAGTACATATGGCTAGAATTCATAATTGGGGTTGAACAGTCCTCTCAAACTGGGAATTCATAGTCAAAATGGGATTGTCGCTCCTATAGGGACCAATGGAGCAGAATCACATCATCCCTTGCGTGTCGTGACGCGTCAGAAGCCTTCCGGTTAGAATTTCGCATAGAGGTTGTTAGCGACGTCCATTAGTATAAGCAAAGTCCAAAGATATAAAGTTACATAGATTAAGTTTAGAAATTAAGTGTACAAACAATAAAGATTACTTTTAGTCAGGTTAGAATATCGTTAGGTAGGATAGTTTTACCTTTTAACCTTGAGTCAATCACAGGAGAAAACAGATAGGAAACACAGTCCGACAACAACAAAGACAGATAGACATAAATAATGAAGTGTAACAAAGACAGGAGATTTCAAAACAAGTCCCAACGTGTTCACAGTTAACGGGAAAAATGATAGACACGAGGACCCCATTAGAAAGGGACACCGAACAAAGGAGCTCTGTGATTGGCTCAGGACTCGAGCGCGCTACCTGAGCTAGTGGGTAGCCGCCGGGTAGGGATTAACAATATAAGACGGCGTTTTTGGCCTACGAAATCAGTACAGTACCGTTTCAGTTCCGCGTCAGTTTAAATCAGTTTAGTGTGTAATAGTGCTACAGTTTGAAAGTGTTCAGTAATAAAGTCTCCTCCTGAAGAATCTCATAGTTTTCATTCCAAACGGACTATAGGCAACCCTCGGTTCAGCAAGTTACTCCGGCCGGCGAACTGAAGGTAGCAGAGGCACGCTACAAGCCCGAAGTTGAAAGATCTGGTGCCCCGCAGCTACAGTTTTTGGTCCTTCGAGCCGGATCACGGAGAAGATACCAATCGAGATGCCAATTGTCCGTTCGCGATCGCCAGGGAGTGCGGCGAAGGACAGTTCTACAGAGACTACGACGACCGACTGGTCTCTGAATACGCCCGCGTCAACCGTCACGAAAACTACAGAATCGACCGTGGGATCGGCCGAAGCAACCCCCGGGACTTCCACGACGGCCACCGCAAGGCCAGTGGTAAAAGGGAGGACTACTCGCGCCGCGTCGGCAGCGGCCGCCGCTGCCGCCCCTCCCTCGCGTACCGCGTCCGCGACCGAGACGGTTGTTGCCCAGACCCGGACGTCTAGACTGGCACCCCCGCATACCATACCGTCTGAGACCACGCCCGCGAGCGTGTGTCCCGCGTCCGCCGCCGCGCCCGCCCACGCGCCACCTGCGCGTTCCGCGTCCGCGACTGCGCCCGCTAGCGCACGACCCGTTACCGCGTTGAAAAAGGGAACACCGAAGAATATTGGAGGAAGACCAGCAGTCCCACCGTTTACGTCTTCGGAGACAGTTCCAGCCATGCGGGAGAAATCGACAAAATCAAGTAGGAGAACTGAACTAGAAGCTCTGCGAGAATACCAGAAGAGACAACTAGAAGTTGCTCAGACGGCTGCAGCCCTAGCCCAGACAGATTGGGAATTAGCACAATGTATGTCGGAAGAAGAACTCGATGAAGAATTCGAGGTAGAGAGATCGACACACGTGGAGCAATGGGTAGAGCAGACCACAACATTCCAAGAGCAAGAAACTGAAAAAGGCAAGCCGGCACAGAAGTCGGAGATGAAAGAACTAGCTGATGCTATCATAAACGCTACCCTAGCGGTGAAACCAACCATGACCACATCATCGAAGATATGGGATCTGCCAGAATTTAACGGCGCACACGAAGAATGGTTGCCGTTCAAGAGGGCATACGAGGATAGCTCGGCTATGTGCACTGTAGCTCACAATATGGCACGGATAAGAAAAGCCATCAAAGGAACGGCAAAGGAAGCCGTAAGAAGCTTATTATTTGTAGCATCGGATCCAAAGGACATCATCGCTGCGCTAGAAAGAAGATTTGGAAGACCAGAGCAATTAGTACTTGCGGAAATTCAGAAAATAAAGGAACTTCCACGCATAGGAGACTCACCGAGAGACATCTGTATTTTTTCGACACGAGTGGGCAACGCAGTGACAACGATAACCGCCCTGAACAAGCCACACTACTTGTACTCGCCGGAAATGAGTCGAAGCATTACAGAGAAATTGTCACCTATACTGCGGTACCGATGGCTGGATTACAACGCACGCATGAGCGAAGATGAACCCGAACTAGTGAAGATAAATAAGTTCCTAGAAAGGGAAGCAGACTTGTGCGGGAAGATCGCACCGCCGGAACCACAAAAGAGAAAATATGGAAATCCGAAATATCCGGTGAATGCAACACAAGAAGAAGATTCAGTTGAAGAAACAGTTGCTACGACTTCAGAGAAATACAGAAAAGTCTGCGCCAACTGCGAGAGGGAACATTGGATCACCGAATGCAAACAATTTAAAGAAGCTGACACCAACGAAAAGTGGAACATCGTGGTTAAGAGGCAACTATGCTTCAAGTGCCTACGCCGACGACACACGAAGATGAATTGCAAGGCTCCACCTTGTAAGAAATGCAAGAAGCCTCATCATACTACGCTGCACTCGGAGTCAACTCAACGAGCAGTGGCACCGTCTACGCAGCGAGAAAGGTCGTCGAGCCCACAGCACGAGCAAACCACAGAAAAAGAAGACGCTGAGAACATAGTGAAATCCGTATACGCGGCAGCAGATGGAACAAGAGTCTACCTAAAGATGATACCGGTAGATATCTACGGACCGAACGGGTCAGTGCGCGTCCTGGCATTGCTCGACGAAGGATCGACAGTGTCGCTGCTGGACAAAGACATCGCCTGCCGCCTTGGAGCCACCGGCAGAAAAGAATCGTTGATTCTAGAAACAGTCGGTGGAAAAATCATAGAGAAAAAGGACTCCCAGAGAATGAACCTGAGAATAAAGGGAGCTCAAAGAAGAGACAAGCGGACTCTAAGAGGAGTACGAACTGTCGAAGATCTAAAGCTGTCACCGCAGTGCGTCAGCCTGAAGACAATTGAAGAGTGCAGCCACTTAAGAAATATAAAGAACGAGCTGCAATATGAAAAAGAGAAACCAGCGCTGCTAATCGGTCAAGACAATTGGGATCTGATCATATCCCGGAAGATCTTGAAAGGAAAGCGGAATGAGCCCGTCGCGTCGCTTACAAGCCTGGGTTGGGTTCTTCATGGGTGCCACACCGGATCCACCACGCCAGTGGAATATGTGAACCACTGCCATCTCGGGAACAATGAAGAAGCGATCAACGAAATGATCAAGCACCACTTCGACCTGGACTCAATCGGCATACAACAACGCCGCCCTAGCAACGACGCCGACGGCCGGGCATTAGAACTACTGGAGAAGACTACAAAACAAATGCCTGATGGAAGGTATGAATCTGGACTGCTGTGGAAAAAAGAAGATGAGATACTGCCGAACAACTACGCTCAGGCTCGCAACAGGCTACTGGGCGTAGAGAAGAAACTCGACAAGGACGCAGTTCTCAGAGAGAAATACGGCGAGCAGTTAAGGAACCTGCTAGATAATGGGTACGCCGAAGAAGCACCAGCAGAATCCACTCCCGACCGAACGTTCTACCTACCACACTTCTCCGTAGTTCATCCCGTGAAAAAGAAGATCCGCATTGTCTTCGATGCCGCTGCCAAATACGAAGGGAAGAGCCTCAACGACGCGCTGCTACCAGGACCCGACCTACTCCAATCCCTTTTTGGAGTGCTTCTGAGATTCCGAGAGGGACCCATAGCAGTCGTCGCCGATATCAAGGAGATGTTCCTCCAGATCCGCATAAGGGAGGAAGATCGCGACAGCCTGAGATTTCTCTGGCGAGGACAAGAACGGGACACAAAACCCAAGGAGTACCGGATGAAGTCCGTTATCTTCGGAGCAGCGTCCTCTCCAGCGACGGCGATCTTCGTCAAGAACACAAACGCCAAGAAGCACGAAAAGGAACATCCCGAGGCAGCAAGAGCAATCGTTCGTAATCACTACATGGACGATTACCTTCAGAGTTTCAATACAGTGGAAGAAGCGGCAAAGATAGCAAACGAAGTGAGTCAAATCCACCGAGCGGCTGGGTTTGAACTCAGACAATGGGCCAGCAACGATGACAAGGCACTGACCCATGTCAGAACAGAAGAAGCTCCGCAAGAAAAGCAACTAGGCGACGAAGAAAAGACTCTCGGGATGAGATGGATGGTCAGCAACGACGTGCTAGCCTTCAACATTGGATTACGAAACACCCCGAAAGAAGTCACCGACAAAAGCCGAGCGCCTACGAAGAGGGAAGTGACGAGCGCGGTAATGTCGACATTCGACCCTATGGGATTCGTTGCTCCAGTTCTGATAAAAGGAAAACGACTTATACAAGATCTGTGGCGGACAGGAACAAAGTGGGACGAGGAAGTCAACGACGACCAAAGAAGAATCTGGGAGCAATACATAGAAGACATCGAAACACTTCGTGATCTGGAAGTTCCTAGATGTCTGGCACCGGCAACAAAATCAGGTGAAATTCATACCTTCGTCGATGCCAGTGAGACTGCGTACGCCGCCGCAGTGTATTGGAGAACAACGACGGCCAGCGGGGAATGTCACATCTCGCTGATGGCGGGGAAAGCCAGAGTGGCTCCTGTCAAAACCACTTCAATTCCTCGATTAGAACTTCAGGCAGCACTGATGGGGGCAAGACTGGCAGCTACGATCATCGAGGAGTCCGACCTGGAGATCACATCTCGGGTTTTCTGGTCCGACTCGACCACAGTGCTGCAGTGGATAAGGGCTGACCCACGACGTTTCAAATCATTCGTCGCTCATCGACTGGCGGCAATAGAGGAATTGACCAAGCCGCTTGAATGGAGATGGGTTCCCACCAAACACAACCCAGCTGACGACGCTACAAGGAACGTGCCGAAGAACTTCGATAGCAAGACAAGGTGGTTCATCGGGCCTGCATTCCTTTACCAGCCGAAATCCGACTGGCCGGTAAAGGAAATAGAGAAGAAAGAGTCCTATCCGGAAGAAAAGAAAAACACCACCTGCGCTACGACAAGAATCGTCCAGGAACTGAGCCTGCCCGAACCTTGTAGATTCAGTAACTGGACACGTCTGCTACGAACTACGGCAAGATTGTACATGTTCATAGACATGTGTCGTCGAAAAGGGAGCGTCAACAAGAGAAAACCGAACAAAGAAGCAAAAAGAAGATGGTTGCCCATTGAACCCGAACATTTGAAGAAGGCGGAAAAGGCTCTTATCCGACAGAGTCAAGCCGAGTCCTTCAAGACAGACATAGAAAACCTGAAGAAAAATAAACCCATGGAGAACTCGAGCCGACTAAAACGGATCGACGTCGCTCTCAACGAAGACGGTGTGCTGCGTCTCAATAGCAGGATATCCAGGATCAAGAACTACGGTGACCAACTCAGGAATTTGCCGATCTTGGATGGGAAGGGTCGCATGCCTCAGCTCCTCATAGGACATTACCACCGTCACCTGCACCACGGGAACCACGCGACGGTGATCAACGAGTTGAGGCAGAAATACTGGATATTATCCTTGCGAGACGCAGTCAGGAGAGTGGCGCACCAGTGCCAGTGGTGCAAGATAAAAAGAGTGAAACCCGAGATGTCACCACTGGGAGACCTACCAATGGAAAGGTTAGCGCACCACCAGCCTCCGTTCACGTGCACCGGGGTTGACTACTTTGGTCCCATGCACGTGACGATCGGCCGCAGAAGAGAGAAACGATGGGGCGCGCTTTTTACCTGCCTAACTACAAGAGCGGTCCACATAGAATTGGCTGCATCGCTCAGCACCGGCTCCATGATAATGGCGCTAAGAAGAATGGCGTCCCGCAGGGGAAGCCCCCGAACAATGTTCAGCGATAACGGAACGAACTTCGTCGGAGCAAACCACGAACTAAAAGAAGAGATTAAGAAGCTCCGACAACAAGAACTTATCGAGGCGGCTGAAGAAGAAGGGTTTCAGTGGAAATTCATCCCCCCTGGAGCTCCGAACATGGGAGGAGCATGGGAACGACTAGTGCGATCAGTGAAGACCGCATTAGCAGCCGTCCTCGGGGAAAGGAGTCCTCCAGAAGAAGTGCTCCACACATTACTAACGGAGGTGGAGCACACATTAAACTCTAGGCCCCTAACGCACTTGAGCATGGATCCTGACGATGAAGAAGCATTGACTCCCAACCACTTCTTGATTGGGAGGTCATGCGGTACGGCGGTCCTAGGGGAGTTTGAGGACAACGAACTGATCGGACGACCAAGCTGGAAGACGGCGCAGCGGCTGGCCGATCATTTTTGGAGCCGATGGCTGAAGGAGTACCTACCGACTCTCATGCCACGTAGTTTGAAAGGCCGAAGAGACGTAAAGTTCGACAAAGGCGACGTCGTGATTATCGCCGATTCTTCACTCCCACGCAACACATGGCCGCGGGGAGTAATCGAAGAGACCTACCAAGGGCCTGACCAGCGAACCAGAATTGTGACCGTCCGGACTCGAGGAGGCGTAATGAGGCGCCCGACATCAAGACTCATCCTCGTGGCTTCGGGCAAGACGTCGCAACCAATGGATGGAGTGCTTGGACCACCAAGCACTGGCGGGGAAGCTGTTAGCGACGTCCATTAGTATAAGCAAAGTCCAAAGATATAAAGTTACATAGATTAAGTTTAGAAATTAAGTGTACAAACAATAAAGATTACTTTTAGTCAGGTTAGAATATCGTTAGGTAGGATAGTTTTACCTTTTAACCTTGAGTCAATCACAGGAGAAAACAGATAGGAAACACAGTCCGACAACAACAAAGACAGATAGACATAAATAATGAAGTGTAACAAAGACAGGAGATTTCAAAACAAGTCCCAACGTGTTCACAGTTAACGGGAAAAATGATAGACACGAGGACCCCATTAGAAAGGGACACCGAACAAAGGAGCTCTGTGATTGGCTCAGGACTCGAGCGCGCTACCTGAGCTAGTGGGTAGCCGCCGGGTAGGGATTAACAATATAAGACGGCGTTTTTGGCCTACGAAATCAGTACAGTACCGTTTCAGTTCCGCGTCAGTTTAAATCAGTTTAGTGTGTAATAGTGCTACAGTTTGAAAGTGTTCAGTAATAAAGTCTCCTCCTGAAGAATCTCATAGTTTTCATTCCAAACGGACTATAGGCAACCCTCGGTTCAGCAAGTTACTCCGGCCGGCGAACTGAAGGTAGCAGAGGCACGCTACAAGCCCGAAGTTGAAAGATCTGGTGCCCCGCAGCTACAGAGGTTATTACACATAGAACAGTCTCTTTATCTGAGATGTGAGTTGTATTGAGTGGGATTCTACCTTTATGTATCCAACATTATCTATACTAATATAAAAAGCAAAGATTTGATTGTTTGTTTGCATTGAATAGGCTCTGAAACTACTGGACCGATTTGAAAAATTCTTTTACCGTTGGGAAGCTACACGGTCCTCGGGTGACATAGGCTATATTATATTTTCAAAAAAAGTTGTTTGTCTGTATATCAGTCAGTCAGAAAAAATATTATTATAATTGGTATAGATTTAAATTTTGATGTGTAATAAAATATTTTTCATTGTCTGTAGTAGATTTTAGAGGACTGTTCACCCTTAACTATGAGTTCCACCCCTAAAACTTTTACTCCGCATTAATAGTAATAGTTTTGCCCTTAGGGTCATCAAACCTGTCCATGGTTCTAATATCCATCATCATCATAATACCATAAAAGGTAATGGAAAGCAGGATGAAGACAACAAACAGACCGGACCAGATTGGTGCAGAGAAGAATCCAACACAGTTGAATGAGTCTCCAAACTCTACTGGGTTGGTATCATTGGTGTTCATAAAGACTGGTTGCACCTGGAAGGGGAAGAAAGAAAAAATAAGTAAATAAATAAATAATGCTGGACAATCCACACAGCATCATCTAGCCCCAAGCTAAGCAGAGCTTGTGTTATGGGTACTAGATGACTGATATACTTAATACAATACTATATTACGTACATAGATATTATTTATTATACATAGAAAATACCCAGAACACCCGGAATAAATATTAGCAGATCGTACAAACATTTATCCCGAGGCGGGAATCGAACCCGCAACCTCCTGCGTCGCAAGCGGACATTCGCCCGCCGCGCCACATCGGTCGTCAAATGAGGAGTAGTCGAGCCTCTACCACATCCTTGAAACCGGAACACGCTGCGCTTACAGGCATTTATTTTAGTAGTAGTAGAGCTTTTATTAAAAGGTCTCGTCCGGGGAAGTAGTACCACCATACCTATTTCTGCCGCCAAGCAGTGATGCTCGCATTGCTGTGTTCCGGTTTGAACGGTGTGGGTGCCGGTGGAATTACAGGCACATGAGGCTTAACACCAGGTAGGGCATCGTAGGGTACGTAACTAAGGTGTGTGATCTACAAGGCAATGCTTTGTTATAGGTGATCCTTATCACTTAACATCAGGTGGGCTATGGTCCACCAGCTGTAGCAGAAAAAAATATATATAGGCATGGTGGTACTTCCCCGGACAAACCCTTCACTAAAAGCTCTACTTCCATATTTCTTATATCAATAATAAAACTCACCTTGAGGTCTTCAAAGAAGATGTGTCGAGTACTGTTTCCATCTCCGAAGGTGACGTTCTGGCCGCAGCGGTATGAGAACCCAATAAGGGCAAATACCTCCTCATTGGGGAATAGATCTATGGCGTTCTCCCCGCCCGGGTTCAGGGTTACACTGTCTGAAAACGAAAGAAAAGATAATGACAAGTGGATCTGTGAGAACAGTACCTAGTACCAACTGATTTAGCAGGAGATTCTTTTTTTTTTCTATTTTTAAGAAACTTTGCGTCTTCTAAAAACGATGTCAGTTCCATCATACATTCGTGTTTTCTTAAGGTTAAACAAGTCGGTACGTTGTCCATACAAACGCTGTAAGCGTTTAATGTCTACTATTCGATACTATTCGATTGATAGCGTCGAAAGGTTTAGTACTAAATCTTTCGACGCTTGTAACTTTCAAGGTAATCTGATTTTACTGTAGCATATAGGGTAACGAGCCTAGATAATGGCAAGATAATTCAGTATCAAACTTAACTTCGGACGCACGTTAATAAATACTAGACATTAAACGCTTACAGCGTTTGTATGGACAACGTACTGACTTGTTTAACCTTAATGCTCACTCACCAACTCGTAAATGAACCGGTAGAGTATGTTAGCCATGTCGGATGTTGGTGCGGCTAACACACCCTGAAACAAGCCCATATCGAGATGGCTACCTTTTATCTATCTAAACAGCTTTTCTCTCATAGCTTCTGTCTGGACACACTCCACCTAAAGCTTCACAAATATTACTCTTAAATTTACTAAAAATTTAAACTATTCTTTGGCATGTGTCCGGTACAAGGTCTATGTGCAATTACAATGTATTTTCTTTTTAACTTTTAAGGATATTCTTGTAATTATAAATTGCTTGCTGTTGCCTGTAACTTGAAAGACATGTTTCGTTGTTTCTGACTGATTTAACACCTAGTTATATTTTGGACAATTCACACAATATCATTAAAAGTTACAGCCTATGTAGAATACTACAATCTACTACTACTACTGATATAAGCTATACTATTGTAAAGTTACAAAAAATTCATTCAGTAGTTTTCAAAGAGTAACAAACATCCATACATACAAACTTTTGCATTTTTATTATTAGTAAGGATTATAAATGAACAACTATCACTTACCAAAGAACCAGTAACCTCCAACACCCTTGAAGTTGAGCACAATACTGTTGTCCGGGAAGTTGAGTGTTGAGCTGAGAGTTAGGGCTGTAGAGTTGATAACTGAGGTGGAACTTGAGAGCCCGTGCAAGGAGACAGTCTTAGGCCCATCAGTCAAGGTGATGGTTTTAGAATAGAGGCGGAGACCGTCCAACTTATAGTCAGAAGAGTTAGAATTAGCAGCTTGGCGGCGGAGACGGAAGTGGGAGATGTTGGCTGTCCCTTTCAGGCCTGTGTACACCCCCACCACCTTGCTGTGCTGCTTCCGAAGGTTTGAAACAGTTTCCTTCATAAAGCTGTCATGGCGACGTAACATATCGTATCTTGATTCTCCTTCCACAGCATCTTCCAGGTAGATGATCAGGGTGCTGCCAGTAGTTGACAGATATTTCTCTGACAACCCATTCTCAGTCAGTTTAATCTGCTTAGAGTCTTCCAATAGGTCCAAGGCGAGAACAGCATTCTCTACCGAAGACAAATACACAGCCTTTCGATAGTTTTCGTGCAAATACGAAAAAGAAGTTAGACCCTCGTCATTTCGGTGTGAGAAATCCTCGATGGATAAAGTTTTCTCCACAAATACCACTGTGAAGGTGTCCACGAGCTCTTTGGATAGGATAATGCTAAAAGCAGGTGATGTGGTCGTCATAAGAGGATTGGATTTCAAGTTAGGTTCGGCTAAGTCTCCCCATAAAAAGGCAGGCACATTTGAGGCTTTACAAGCTACACATAATAATAAAACACTGAACAGGGAACGGCTAAATGCCATTTTTGAAAACTTGTGGATGCACGCGGACTAAAACTAAAGATTTTTGCCTCTTTACGTAAAAGACGACAAATGTACCGAGAGGGGAAGGACAAACCGGAGAGAGACGGGAAGGAAGTCATGTGAACTGAAAAATGACTAATCGCAATGTTACCAACTGGTGTCCAGAAAAATAGATAGATCTGAATACTTTTCAGCGAAAAGGTTAGATTTTCTTTCGTTAACCTGCAAACAAATGGACCTCAAGTGTAACACAAACTTCACGAAGTGGAATTTATTATAGCGGATGACTAGAGTAAGTTACGAAAAAATTATAAAAGTAAATAAGTACCTAGGTACCTATAGAAAGTATAGTAGTAGGTAGTAAGTAGAGAATAAAGTTACAAATAAATATTTGTGGATTTTTTTTACGCAATATCATCTTACCATAAATAATTATAAAGCAAAGCTTGCGTTATCAATCACAGTTAAAACAACGGAATTTACATGAATCTGCTCTACATAATTTTGTAATACAAGTGACTTGGAAAATGGCTAGATATGACTAAAAGGGAGCTGAGTGGGCAACGCTGATCATATGATACTTGGATTGGACAGTAGTTTATGGATTTTTTAGGGTTGTCAGACGAAAAAAATGTGTAGAGTATTGCGTGCGAGTGCGAGCAAGCGTTTCATGATGGATGTATTAGAAGCTTTTTACTGTCCCTAATCAAGAAACTGCTGAAGCTTGGCTACAAAACACTATTTAAGGGAGTAGGTAGTCTTAGAAATCTACTTACCCCTTTTTCTAATGAAGCTATACTACTTTCCTACACTATTTTTGTACTATTACTAGTAGTAATAGCACGTACTAATATTATGTGGCAATTACTCCAGCTTAGCGTGAAGGTACCTACTTGACAAATTTTGATAATGTAGAATAGTAGGTAGGTACCTACTCTGTGGTGAGGAAGCTGTTTTCTTGTGTAGGTACCAGTCTATAAAAAAGTACTCTGTGGGAGGTACCTACTTAGTAGGTACTTTTTACCTTTTCAGTTAGTTTAAAAGCACAGAATACTTTCATGCATAGGATAGTTTCAAAGTACTCTGTGAATACCACGTACTTAGTTGTAATTACCTACTTAGAAATAAGTAAAAATTACCTATTGCACAGCGTAAGCCTATGAAAAATCTGCGCAATGATGCTACCAAATTTCTTGCTCATACTTCCCCTATTACAAACCAGTTTGGCCGACAAAAATGCCGTTCCTGTTTTCCTGAAAGATTCTGGAAGCGTTATGTCCCATTTGAAGATACAGACAAATCCATTCGCCAAAATGAGTGCATCTCTTTTCGGCGACATTATCAACGACGCTATCAAACGCAGTGAATGTGTTATTATATTCGTTGAAGATAAACTGTGTTCTGAAGACATCGGCTTAAAAGATAAACTCGGTTCACCGTACCATCATCTCCATCATGAATTCCGGAATAAAAACGTCAAGTATATTCCTGCAGTCTTCCAACCTTACAAATTATTAACCCAAATATTACAGCCGAAGCAATACAACGTGTTTTACCTAAACTCTGGCGTTAAACTGCAACTTCTTGAGAGTTCCAAATACGTGTACATTTATTTTCAAGATGGGTCAAACGAGACACGCGCGCAATCGTTGAGAAAACACGATATTATTATGCAAGAAGTGTATTTTACTGTTCGCCAACTAAAACCAGGGCCTGTAGTGGCATTTTACACAGGGAAGGTGAATCCTATTCCGGCGGACAAAGCGATGTTTGTTCCTAGAAAACCAAAAAATGCGCCTACAAATTTGGGAATGATGCTCATATCGGAAGGAGCGTTGTTCAGATTTTCGGGTTAGTTTTACTATCCTACTAATATTATAAACGCGAAAGTTTGTACCTATGGATGGATGGATGGATGGATGTTTGTTACTCTTTCACGCTATAACCAGTGGACCGATTTGGATAATATTTGGAATAAATATAGATTGTAACCTGGATTAACATAACGGCTATATTTTATCCCGAAAAATAACGGGAACGGGAAAAAACTGCCACGCGGGCGAAGCTGCGAGCGGCCGCTAGTGTACCATATATACTACTAGGTTTGGATTCATAGGACCGTTTTAGTCACGTATAGTGTTACCTAGGTTAGGTACTTAACGAGGCAGGTTTAGATAGCTAGATTAGATTTTAATAGGTATACACGTCTACCTGACGAGGTTTAGGGCGTCCCAATTTCGTGATGTCTCCTTCGCCAAGCACTGATCTTACTTTAGTCAACCTTAAGATCGGAAGATGCAGGAGTAAGAACTAATAGACCACAGCATTTGTCCTTATTCTATTTTTGTTGATAGAAGAAGCAGATGGCCCAACTGTTGTTAAGTAACCATCGCCTGTAATCCATTAATTGCCTTGCAGGTCGCGTTCATTAGAAAAGTGCCGTACGATGCGCTGCTCTGCGTCCATCAACCTGAGGTATACCTTAAGCCTCACGTGCCTATAATGTCACGGCACCCACACCCTTCAAACCGGAACACGCTGGGCTGCTACTTGGTGGCAGACAGGCATGGTGCTAGTACTTCCCCGGACGAGCCCTTCACTAGCAGCTCTATTTCTACTAATTATAGGTAGGTTCCTATAATTAGTATTTTGGTAGATAGCAGCGCTCAAATATCAGAAGGGTGATGGTGTAAGCCCCGCTTGCACAACGATCTCTAAATGTATTTGGCAAGCCTCTAAAATTCGTATTACCTAGTACGTTTACGCTAAACATATTCATCTTGGTAAACGTGATTAGCTAAATAAAATGAAATCAGATTGTTGTGCAAGCGGGCATATGTGTTGTTGCTAGCAAACTCCTGTTACAAGTGTCAAAGCCACATTTTCTATAGCAAATCTGTCACATTTGACATTTGCAACAGGAGCATGTTACCAATACCAACAGAAGACACGCATTCGTCGCATTTAAGGAGTTGTTGTTCGGTAGGAGTGTCTACTACGAGCTCCCTCCGCCGCGCTTCGTTCAACCAGGTCCCATCAATCTCTGAGGAGAGTTGGACGCGCCGTCGGCTGTCTACAACCATGGCGTACATTGATTTCGAGTTACAATTCAACTTTAGCTTCGAAGACGACAAGTGGTTGCTGGGTAATAAACCTTTTGGTCATATCAGTGAAGACAAACAACACCAACGATGACGGTTTGGGTAAAGTCTATAAGGTACTAACTATAGTGGACTGCTAGATCTAGGAACTATCTACTAGTAATCGTACATTAGTCTCTTAGGAGACAGGACTCCAGGAGATCCAACCGTGGGCTTGAGTAAGGAATGAGGGTAAATAAAATTCCGATCTGATCTGATACACTTTGGTCTCTAGATTCAAACCCTTCATCATCATCATCTTCCTGCCCCTGTCCCTCTGCCAATCGTGCTGATCGGAAAACCCTCCCAATCAGGTTATGTCTATGCCCAGTGGATTTTTTCGACTATTGCCAACCGGTTCTAAGTTTCGAGTATTCGAGTTTTATATAAAAAAAAAGACCAAAATGGGCAGTCTTGGAGTTTAAATTTGCTTTATTACTGTCGCTTCTTCGCTACCGATGCAAATGTGCAGTGTGCTAAAAGCTCCTCAAAGGTATTCATCAAACTTGACACGGATTAAGTTTTTCTGAAACGCAGATAACGTCGCGCTTCTGGAAGTCGGTGAAGAAGTCGGTCGGACCACTATGGGCGTCGGTGCACCATGGCATTGGTCCTACGTTTGCGGAGAGCCACTGTCTATTATGAACACCAGGGATGGCAGTTCGGTCGTTATTGCTCAGTATCAGGTATAGTTCCTGGGGTCTCAGCCATCATAGACATAGACATAGACATTTGTTTATTTACTACTAGACACACACAAACCAACAAAAACACTAAGACATCAAAGAAGAAAGATACATAGAAGAAAGATCGTTGCGTGAGCACTGTGTTGTGTTTCTGGGGCTTCGACTCAGCATGATACCTAGCTACTGTGAGGAAGCTAGGCGCTGGTATTCTGTCGAGACCTTCGATCGATACACCTTGTGAAAGGGCACTCACATAGCTTTCAATTAACTAATGTTGAATAGTTAATTGAAAGCTATGTGAGTGCCCCTCTGATAACACCAGACTCTTTAAGAGTCTTGGTTTCAAAGGTAAGGTTCCCGTCATCATCATCATCATCTCATGCCATGAAACCTGAAGGCTAGCAAGAAGCTTTGCCCGTGCTATTGTCTCGTCCGCCCGCCTTCACCATTGTGTCCATACTGATTGAAAACCGGGCCAGGGGACGATGGACTAACGGTCTCGCAGTATCGATTAGATAAAATTTGACTAATACAAGGTTTTATCGAAATTTTTCGAGATTGGTTAGGTAGCATGAAACTTAGTCAAGCGTTACACCGATAAATTCGAGGAGTTTTATCGAATTTATCGACAAGCTTACAACAGGGAAATCATTCGATTAGATATGTCGAGGCTAGTTCTGTGCTAGCGGGTGTAGATAAAATTCTATAAATAAATAATAAATAAATAAAATAAATATTTGTGGACATTTTTACACAACATCATCTAGCCCCAAACTAAGCATAGCTTGTACTATGGGAACCAGATGACTGATAGAATACTTATATACTTTTTTTTTGTAAATACATACTTAGAATACAATATAACACCCAGACACAGAACAAACATCTATGTTCATCACACAAATTATGTTTGTTCTCGGTGGGAATCGAACCCACCACCTACAGCGCAGAAGGCAGGGCTACTACAAACTGAGCTGTGACGGCTGTCATATTGTCAATAAATCACATATTGATACGACAAGTTCATCGAGAGAAGTTCCATGCCCGCATCCCTGGTATAGAGAACTATTATTGTTTACAGATCCAACCACTTCACCCGGAAAAAACACGACGTGGTGGTGGTGGTAGTGGTGGTGGCAGTGGTGGTGGCAGTGGTGGTGGCAGTGGTGGTGGTATTGGCAATGGTGAAAATGATGATGATGAAAAAGACCAAACTAAATGCTTCGGAAAAACCGTTAACTGCGGACCTTATTTCAACACGCATATTCTATCAGGACTCTTCGTCACGACTATCTGCTTATCAGTGCTGACGTGTGCCGTAGTGATGTTACAGAACTGCGGTACCAACGATAGATTCGACGATCGTCACGGGAAGGAAGTAATTATGTACGCCGACCGAGCCTAGATTAGTTATCCCTATTATAATTGTTGAACTGAAACTTTTCTAATTCCTAGATTATATTTTTCGCAATAGAAAAGACATTTATTTTTAGCATAGTAAAAATAATAAAAATAAATGATTAGCTGGGGCTTTCACACAGTCATTATAAATATCAGTCAAAGCCAAAAAACATTTATTCAATAAAATCAGCAGGGATCATCTTGAAACGTCTTAAATATAGGTGAATCTAAGCGACAGTTCCTCGCGACCAAGACTTGAATAAGCGGCAAGAAACTTACGGCTTGGTTCCTACCGTTTTTTTGCAAGATCCTGCTACAAAATAATAATAATGTAAATAATGAAGCTCCAGTGTGGTGCCCATCTAACTGAATGCAAGACGGAAAACATGCTAAGGCAATCTATGTGTGTGTGCAATATCTATGAGCACAGCACATTGGTGATTGTCTGAAAATCTTCCAAGCAAACTCGACACCTGAATCCAGTCCGTAATTCTTGCCCTATCTATTTTCACCTCGTAGGACTTCTCATGGCTACAAAATGGGCGGTTGAATTGCTGGTCAAGAGGTTCAATCTTAGAATAATCGTCCATAATAATAACCTCCATAATAATCGTCTTCATAAAAAAGGGTGTGCAGCAAGAAGCGGTTGAAGGAAGCATCATTAACTTGGAAAAACACTTCAAAGGCCGGTTCCAAAAATATAATACGTATCAGAATAGCAAAAATCACACACAGTATAAATTAAGATAACGTTGAACAAAACACATTTCTGGGGTAAGGTACGTTTATTCATGTTCCATCAGATACTTTTCAAACTGCTCTCTGACTTGCAACGCTACGGACGACGCCCTGTTATTTTTCCTGGAGTGCCGCGTTAGGAAATCCAAATAAATAACTCCGCGATCCTTCTGCCCAAATTTGCAGAAATGCGGGTCTAACATCCCATCAGTGTCTTTTATAATGTTGTTCAGTAAACATGCCACTTTGACGATCATTACAGCAAAATCCAAGTTCACTTCCAAAGGGCGTTTCAAGATCTTCCATTTCTCCGTCATTATTTCAAATGCGCAGTCTATAGAGACCCTAGCTTTCTCGAGGCGGTTGTTAAAGTTGGCCTTGCTCCCACAAATCAATGTTGCTCGTGGAGGAAAAGGCCTGAGCAAGTTTTTCTTTAGTGGGAACGCCTGATTCCCGATCATCACGAAAGGTAACTTTACATCGGATCCTGGAGGGTTGTTCCATCCTAGTTGCGTGAAAATACCACCAAAGGTGTAATCAGGTTCATCCTTTGATACTATAACTTCAACAGCAAGGAATCTAAACTCAGCATCTGCGACAGCGTGTAGGATCAGCGAAGATTTGTTCAGCTTTCGTCTCCAATACTGTTTGTATGGCCTGGTTTTGTGCTTCTTGTTCCTACTCAGGGCAATGTATTTGCCGCCGATGGCACCAACGCAGTTCGGGAAGCGGTATCTATGGTGGAACTCTTGGGAAAGTCTCTTGAACGCTGCCGTATTGGGTGGATTTATGTACATAAGCATGTGCAGAGGATGAAGGCCCTCCCAAATAGCAGCCAGGGTGTCGTTTATGATCTTGGAAGCTGTGCTGCAGCCGATAAGGAATGTTTGAGAAAGCTCCCTGAGGGTCATGCCTTTGGCGAGATATCTGAAATAAATTTCACGGGCCATAAAAGTTCTTGGCTATCAGGTCAGCTACTAATTTTGATATCTGCAAAGTATCCTCGCCCAGTGAACGACATCAAATTCAAATCAGTCGCGGAACAAAATTGCAAACAAACCTACACTATATCACCGATTTGCCGAAACATTTGTACAGCTAAAAGTAAATTTTATTTCCGTCTCAAGTTTCGAGATTGGCCAAAAAATGCTTATGTCGTCGTCTAGAAAGCCAGATAAGAACTATCCTGAATCACGCTTACGAAGTTTATACGGAGATTGAGTATATAAAATACTTCCGAACAGGTACCTACCCAGGCACCATCTGTTGGTCCCAGGACCCCGAGCCAAGTGACTCGGTTGGAGTTAGTACCTTCCTATCTACCTACTGAGATCTTAGAACAAAGTGTGAGCTGTTGAAATCTAAGTGTAGGTAATTTATATAGCATCCTAATTTGAACGAAAATGTCTCCCATAATTTCATTAGTACCATATGTTCATATTTCTCAAAAACGACGACAGCCTACTTTTCTACTCGATTTGAATAAAAACTGTCTAAATCTACTTTTATTTACAAAGAAAATTATAGCTAATACAAGTATTTATAATTGGTATGTACAAAATACATGTGAAACAGTTGAGCTATCTAAAGACCGTTGCAAACGATCTAAAGGTAGCTCAACTGATCCAGATCAGTGCCAATCGGAAGCGTTCCCAAAACACTGGCTGCATTGCCACGCTGAATGGCAATGCTGATTCGTTGTGCCAGATACTCACCAGCTCTCGGGTCACGCGTCGCTTCGACCAGACGCCCCGAAAGAAAAAAAAAAAAAAAAAATTTAAAAACCCGGAGGGCCTCGGTACCCCACGGACCTGCATATTTGCGCCTCTTGAGATCCTCGGCAAAATCTGCCGCCGCGCCAGCCCCAACGGATGTCCTCGACAGAATGGGAAGGCGCTAGTGTGTCAACGCAAGTAGCGTCCCACACCAAGGGCCTCCCCACCTCCCAAGGGACAAGGGTCATACCGTCAGGTCGTTTACCATCGTCACGCAGCAGACCATTCGGCTCGAGAATGGCTGGCCCGTTCACGGTGGTAAAGGCCCGCCGGATGATGTCATTAAGACTGGCGTGGCGAGACATTCGACCGGCGGCTCTAGTACACGATAATCCGTGAAGACCAAGCTGGTCAACTGCAGTACCGCACTGGCATTGATGTGGCGCACAGCACCGCGCACCCAACCGTAGACAAGTTGCAATACGGAACGTGACAGGATCCATTAGAGTACCAATGTTATGTGAAGGAAGAGCTTGTAACCAATGTCCTGACTCCCATTTAGAAACAGCTAGGAGACGGGCACGATCTGCAGAGCTGGAACACGTTTGTAACAGACAATTCCGTGTCAACTCACACAGAGGCCCGTCCCTTTGCCGTTGAGACGAAAGACATGTGGGGGGAGCCGTATTGGGGCAAGCAATATGCCAAGCGTTTCGAGCTTCGTCTAAATAAGAAATTTAGAGAGTTATGCCAGGAGTAACCAAAAAGACGGGGTTAGAATTTTTTGAACCACTAAATCTACTTGACGTCTGTCAAAATGATGTCTAAATGACAGACTTAGATAGGCCCGATTATAGAAAGGTTTTCTTCCATGTTTGATTTGCGTTCACTAGGTCTCGCCACAAAGCGACCAAACCTTAGGTATAGGTATTTTAGTTGTGACTAGCTGACCCGTGCCCACTTCGTTGGGCGGTAAACATTTTTACTTACAAATCTTAACTAAGTAGTACTCGATGTTGCCAACAGATGGCGTTAATACGGCATAAAATAGCGGTCCAAGCATCCAGGTTTATTTTTACACAAAAATATTTACTGAACCGAAGCGTTAACATCAACGTGTTGTTCACTAACTGGACGTACAATAAATGGAATGGACCCTCTAGCTAGCTAACAAAATAATCTCTAAGAACCTCCATTAGAATAACTATTGTTTTTTTACTATAAAGGTTAGACCGCACTATAGCGACACTGCAGCGGAGAGGCACGCCGCGGTGCGATGCGGCAAAATATTCTCCAGGAGGCAACTACGTCGCGCCGCGCCGCGCCGCTCCGCTGCAGGGCTACTGTAGTGCGTCTTATTTCTTAGGAAACAGTGGAAAGAATATTTTTCTGGCCGCGCCGCTCCGCCACCGCGACGCGCCTCTCCGCCGCTGCGCCGCTCTAGTGCGGTTTCACCTTAAGTGCTTGTGAGTTAGGTGGGATTGGGATAGGTTTTAGATTATGTACTGTGATGTCTTTATGTGTGTGTATGTGTTGAATAAATACTTATTCTATTCTAAGCATTCATTGATCTTACCTTAATGTAATGAAAAGTTTTTCCTCAGAAGAAAGCGTTTTTATCGAGATCACATTTGCGTCCAATCTGTCTTTCACGTGCTCGTAAATATAATCGTACACTTCAACGCTCATATTAAAATATTCGAAGAACTCGTTGGAATTTGTTCGCAAACTATTCCGTAACTTGTAATACTCGCTGTTCAACTTTCTTTCCTGGGGAGTGTTAGTCACAGAGTTCCGGTTGAATAGTTCCCATCTTAAGAAAATGCTGCTCTCCAAGCACAGGAGAGCTGCTTTCGATAGCATTTTATTTCAATAACGTGCAATTTCTACCGTAAGGCCCGGCTGCTAAATCAGATAGGTACCTATTTTGTTAATTTGTTATATTTTTCTTCTTCTTTTTCTGGCTGTTCTTCAATTGTAACCACAGACTACTAATTTAATAACAATCCTTGGTGACCTTTACAGAGTGCTGCCTGTAATATCGGATTGTCACGTTTGTTGGCTTGGACCCCTGTAATGGATTAAAGTAACTACTAAAACAAATATGGTAAAATCGTTATGGTTGTGGCGATGTAACGCTATTATTTATAAGCTTAGGCCAAGCAATAAACAAGAAAACGTTCAGTGAAAAACCGCCACTCTCACACTCGTATCACATTCTTACCTCCTTCCTACCTATTTCTCTACTCTGTGGTTCGAATCTGACTATATATAGTAATTAATTGCATTCTGTTCTGTGGCCTACTCTGTGGATAACGCCATACCATCATCATCATTTATCATTTCATTTCAAAATCAATTCAAAAGCACTTTACTTTAGCAAAGAGAGTAAATAACGTCAAAATAATCAATCAAACAGACAAATCTTAGCGAAAGGAAAACAATACACCTGCCTTACCTTACCTATTATGAATTCGTATTCATAGCGCTAAGAATGTATTCAGTGCAGAGCAATGCAATCCTATATTACCTGACGCTGCCGCAAGTTACGTGCCGAAAGATTATCGAGTAATTATCTTTCTTTCTTCTCTCTAATTACTATGGTAAGCTATTTCATACCCTACTCCAGCCTTTTACGTGGAGCAAGGACGGAAAAATAGCTTATTAATGCTAGTGCCAACGTTAAATAAACTTTAAAACCATTGGTTTTGTACTGTGCTGTCTTCAACAGTCGTCTTGGCTGATGTTTTAAAACTAAGTCTGCCACCTACGTGGTGTTAGTAAAGTGTTCTTAGCCCAAAAAAAATGTGTAAGAGCAATCGTCGGTATCCCACCTTGGGAGTCTTGCAAGCCTTTATTTACAGACCTGAAACTACTCACTCTGCCATGTATGTACATTTTTGAGGCAGCAATGTTTGTAAAAAAATTTAGTAACCTGTTTTTAAAAGCAAATCAATTGTATGCACGGAACACTAGGGATCCCGATAGAATTGTACTTTCCAAGATACCACGAACAGAGCTCTATAAAAATAATTGTTATGCCATGTGTGGTACAATATATAACGCTCTACCTAAAAGTATTAAAATCCTTCCTCTAAGCAAATTTAGAAAAGACTTACGACTTTGGCTGCTTGACAAAAACTATTATAGCATAAGGGAACTTGTAAATTAATTATTACTTTTTACCTATTTTGACATTATTTGTATTATATTAATCAGTAACGACATCTCATTTAATTAATTTTTTTTTTTAAATGTTTGCATCCCAGATGTAATGGGGAATGTGTGCACTAAATTAGTTATTTAAGATCGATGAAAATACCACATTGAAGCAAATAAATGAATTATTATTATTATTATTATTACGGACGAAGCATCGGACGATGGACTGATGAGATTGTTAGTATCGCAGGAAGTTGATGGATGGATAAATCTCAAAATAGTTCATCCTGGAAACGTATGGAGGCATACTTCCAGCAGTGGACTTCTACAGGCTGTTGTAGATGATGATGTTTTTTTTTTGATTTCATCTGCGATTAGTTCTCTGAACTATGAGCAGGTGATGATGATTATTTCATTATTCCATCATACCTCATCACTCATCACTGGACTGGCAGATCGTGCTAGCCACTTCCTATGTTAGTAAGGCTAACACACTCTGAAACAGGCCCTCACCACACCAATTATAATTTTATTAGCTTTGTATTTAAATAAAATAAAATAAGCCTTTATTTCTACTACATACTTGCATACATGTTATGTTGAAACTTATTTATGCCCTAAGATCCTCTGTACACAACATGAACGCAATAAATATATTTGATTTGATTTGAAAAAAAAAATACATACATAGGTATAGGTACCTACAAAGTTTTCTAACATCTAAAATTTCACTTATTATATCTAAAAAACAACTCTTAACTTAATTTAATTTATACTATGTGTTCCTATGTGCTGCTTATATACTATACTTATTAATTAATTTCTAAAATAGTAGTCGCCTCCTTGGCGTAGGCCTCCCCCATTTCTTTCCACAGTTCTCTGTTTCTGGCCATTGACATCCAGTTTGGACCGGCCTTCTCCATAAATATATCTGCTTTGTATTTACTGTACCTAAAATTACCATACTATTTCAGATAAGGCAGTGTTAAAAGTTCACATGTGGTATGTGAAGCTATAGGCATGTTAAAATTACATCTGTGCTTTGTCTTGTGAGGCAGAAACTCTTTATCCCAGAGGGGATAGCTTTGAATGGAGGTATGTTATTTTTTTATTTTTTTAGTAGTAGTAGAGCTCTAAGTGTAGGGCTCGTCCGGGGAAGTATTACCACCATGCCTATTTCTGCCGCCAAGCAGCTTGTTGTGTTCCGATTTGAAGGGTGTGGGTGCCGGTGTAAAAAAATAAGCTCTCCTGAGTGTTTAGCAATGTTATTTATTTATTATTATTTATTTATAATAATTTAATGTAATAAATAATGTAATTACAGGCACATGAGGCTTAGCACCTGTATGCCTCAGGTTGATGGACGCTGAGTAGTGCATCGTCGGTGACGTTCCTAACGAGCGTGACCTACGAGGCAGTGCTTTGTTATAGGTGATGGTAACCACTAACCATCAGGTGGGCCATCTGCTTTTTCAACAAGTTGTATAAAAAGCCTCATGTGCCTGTAATGTCACCGGCACCCACACCGCACACCCTTCAAACCGGAACACAGCAAGCTGCTTGGCGGTAGTAATAGACTTGAGTATTGTAAAACTAGCCACTCGTCCGCGTTAAATTATTTCCATACAAATTTCAACCCCCACTGTGCCCATTTAGGAGTAAAATTTCGGGAATTCCTTTCTTAGTACACCTCTACATATCAAAACGAATATATCCTGAAAATTTCAAGTCTTTATGACCAGTGGTTTAGGCTGTGCGTTGCCTCAATGTCAGTCAGGATAAAGATTTTTAGAGTTATAGATAATATTTTTTTTATATTAGTGGACACCATTTGTAAATAATGTACTCTAATATAATTACAATCTAGCCACAATGTAGGCTAATGAATAATTTTACGTTGACTTAAGTTGCTAGCAAAAATTATTACAATCAATTACAAGTATTAATCTATTATAGTCCAATAACACATTTCTTACTGTTTCTATTTTAGGCGAAGACACTTTGTTGTTGTGTTCTTATGTAGCACTTGCTTGCACTAATACTACTTATGTTTACACTACACTAACTTAAAAGGCTTTTTTCTTTTGAGTCTTCTCACTAGGCCCGTGTTGATAATAAATATATTAACTTTTCAGGCACCACAAGAATCAGTTATGTCGAAATTAGGATCAATACAGAATTTGTCTGTGTCGACTGCACCCGCTACGATAATACCCGACTATATAAACCCTGACACATACCAGTCATTCACCGAGGTCACAATCAAGCAGGAGCCTATTGAAATAGAAATTGAAAGAGACCCCTTAGATGATGCTGTTGACACCGAACATCCAGAAGTACCAACCATCCAGAACCTGCCAGGGGATGATAAGAAAAGCTTGTTTTACTTCTGCGATGTTTGCAGCAAGTATTTTGATACACGAACCAAACTGGTACGACATATAATGCGGATACACACACAGGGCAAATTTGAATGTGATCAATGTGATAAATCTTACACGCAGAGAGACAATCTTCAGAGACATAAAAAAGTACACTCACCAAACAGACCAGTCTTTCCTTGCTGTTTGTGTAATAAAACTTATACTCAAAATGTTAACTTACAACGGCATATGAAATCCCATAGCGATGAAAGAGCACATGTTTGTGATCAATGCGAGAAAACCTTTAAACGGAAATGTTACTTACAAGAGCATATGAGAGTCCACACAGGTGTAAAACCTTATACTTGTAATGAATGTGGGAAAAAATTTTCATCGACAAGCAACCTGGTGCAGCATACTAGAATTCACACTGGTGAAAGACCGTATGCATGCCCCGAATGTGGTAAAACATTTACTACAAACAGTAATCTGATGCAGCACTCTCGAATCCACACTGGTGAGCGACCATTTCCATGTATTCTCTGCAGTAAAAGATTCAGTACGAGCAGCAATTTACTACAACACACAAAGATGCATACCGGAGAAAAGCCGTTTGTCTGCTATGTTTGCAACAAAGCCTTTACAACCAGTAGTAATCTACTACAGCATACTAAAGTTCATACCGGGGAACGTCCTCATGCTTGCACCGAATGCACCAAAACATTTACTACAAGCAGCAATTTGTTGCAGCATATGAGGAAACATACGGGTGAAAAGCCTTATGTATGTTATGAATGTAACAAAACTTTCACAACGAGTAGTAATTTATTACAGCATACTAAAATTCATACCGGAGAACGGCCATATGCTTGTGATAAATGTCCTAAAACTTTTACACAAAAAGGTAGTTTAACTAAACATATGAAAATGCATGCTGATGGAAGTATTGATGCAGATGAAGTGAAAGTCCAAATGGATCTTGTAGGGCCTTATTCTCATTATCAGACAACGTAGTGTTGTCTCTATTTGTCTCTTACTGTGGACTGCTAGGTGAAACTCGAGAACATCTAAATGTATGAAGATTAGTCCAAACGTACATGTAAAATTGGACTATTTCTCATATAAGAACATCAAAACGATGTATGAAGATTAGTCCAAATGTATATGTAAAATTGGACTATTTCTCATGTAAGTACATCAATCAGTGAACGAAGATTAGTCCAAATGTGCGTGTAAAATTGGACTATTTCTCATAAAGTAGCATGGTCATTTGGTGGGATGGAAGTCCCGTGTAACGTAGTGCTTATACAGTCTTGGTTTCTGACAATAAAGTCATATCTACCACAAGCATGGATGTATCGATAGATAAAATTTTACATCAATTCTCGATAAAGGGGATTCATCGAATTTTATCGAGATTGGTAGCATAAAACTTAGTTAAACGGTAGGTTGATAAGTTGTACAATGAAAAACTATGTCGAGGCTAGTTGTCCTGCGGGTGTAGATAAAATTTGATACATTAAGTCAGTTTGTCTACCGAAACTACCATCCTAGTTGTGGAGTTTACTTTTGTCTATCTACCGTTTTTTTTTCGAACGGACTAAAATAGTATAATCGCCTGGTGATTTCCGACAGCGTTATCGGGCTACTGGCGAGCGCAGAAGGCGCTACGCCATTACAAAAATGGCTTTGTTGGCAACGAGCACAAGGGCACCACTTAGGTACGGACCTCGGCTTGGGCTGTTGCCAGGGAAGGGAGCTACGGAGAGACTCTTCGCCTTGAAGGGGCGTTAACGGGGAGACGTCTTCGACCCCGCCGCCGGGGTCGGTGTGATTGTGGAGTGTTTCCTGTGTCCGGACCTGATGATGCGACCTCTGCCGCATTCGCGGCGGTGATCGTGTCATCTGGGTCACCTAAAACGTGTCTAGGTCTACGGAGGGTCTATCTACCGCACTAATAAACTCAGCTTGAAATAGTTACACTGCGTTTTATCGACTGCATTGACAGAAAGTATCAAATTATCGATAAAACAAAAATGAATGTGCTTTAGACCACACGACTATTATGTAGGTATAAAAATATGGTTCCTTTGATAGCTACTTTCTGTAAGAATGCCTAAAACTTTGCTCAATATTAGCCCTGTCTCTTTTTATCTTTACCCTTTGGTAAGAGATAGTAATACGTACAGTCAGCTGCACTAGAATGTGTACAATTCGTAACAGGATCATTCAAAAAAACGGTAGGAACCAAGCCGTAAGTTTCTTGCCGGTTCTTCTAGGCTTGGTCGCGAGGAACTGGCGCTTAGATTCACCTAGATTTAAGACGTTTCAAGATGATCCCTGCGGATATTACTGAATAAATGCTTTTTGACTTTGACTAACTTACAGAATGGTTTTACAGCGTTACTATTAATATAATCCAGGGCAAAAACTCAAAAAATTTGTGAATTTATCAGCAAATTTCACGCTTTTTGAGTTTTTAATGTTTGAGTTTAATAGAAGGTTTTGTTACCGTTTTGAAAGTTACGAATTGTATACATTCTAGTGCAGCTGACTGTACATTAGTAATTCCAAATAAAATTAGTATTCGCACAAAATGAAAAAAAAAAATCCGCAGACATTTTACACAACGCAATTTCTAAACTAAGCAAAGCTTTTGTGGAAATCAAATAACTGATAGAATAATTAATTATGAAATTACTTTAATGCAACAACTTTTCTAAAAAGTCACACTAAATTTGTTGTTAAGAGCACCGGTGGTGGTCTAGGCACTACGCCTTCTGATCCTATGGTCGTGGGTTCAAATCCAGTCGCGCACCAATGGATTTTTCTGTTCGAAAAATTTATGTATGCAATGCCAGTATTCTAGCAGCGGCGATGGGCTTGCAACCTGTCACGTATGGAATACTAATTACTGCAAATGTAACCAAATGTACTATCTGGATGAAAAAAAAAATTTGGTTGGGGTATCACTTCATCATCAGCCTGTAGAAGTCCACTCCTGGACAAAGGCCTCCCTCTTCCGTTTCCAGGAAGAACGATTCTGAGCCCTTTCCATCCATCGACTTCCCGCGGTCCTAACAATGTCGTCAGTCCTCGGGTAGGACGTGCTAACTGTCTTATCACTTAGGGGTAGAAAAAATAGTTTAAGACCTATTCTCAGACCTATCCCGATAATTATACACAAAAAAAATCATCAAAATCTGTCAAGCCGTCTCGGAGTTAAGTTACAAACACTGACACCAGAATCTATACCAATTATTAGAATCTTTGACTTGACTGACTGACTGGGATATAGACAACGCGCAGCCTAAACCACTGGTCGTAGATACTTGAAATGTTCAGAGTATATTCATCTTGGTGCGTAGAGGTGTACTAAGAAAGGAATTCCCGAAATTCAACCCCTAAACGTGTGCGGGGGTTGAAGTTTGTATAAAAAATAGCTTCACGCGGACGAAATCGCTCGCGTTTCGCTAGATATTTTATGTACCTATATAAATAGATGGAAAAAAACGCCGTTTTTTTCTTCTAACTAAACCAATGATAGCCCGACTCGACAGAATTTGACTGACTTGATAAAAACAATTGTAATTATTTCTTAAGCCTAGGTACTGGCAAAATTGTATGTATATTAAGGACAGCCATTAAAGAGAAGAAATATTTTTTTCTTAAATTTTCTTTTTTATAAACTCGGGCCTCCATCGTATCGTAAATAAATAAATCGTTTTACTGTGACAAATTCTGTCGCCATTGACATTGGCAAAATTGTGGAAGTAAGATCCACAGATGCTATATAAAAAAAGAAAAGAAAGAAAAATCAATTATTTTACATTTATGTTTATTTTTTTATTATACAGATATTGTATAAAACAAAAGGTGCTAGGTGATAGTGCAAAATATATTAAAACTAATTAATACAGTAATTACGCGCTTTGTGGTATCTATATGAGTCTAATATAGGTCCCTAAATGAAGTTCGTTGCATCGAGACACTTACGTAACCTAACTGTAAGCGGATTCTGAGTTTTTTTCGTTTTTCGGATACCGGATTTCGGTTTGTGAGTTTGAATTTTTTGAATTGAGATACGTTAGTGCCCCCTTAGGCCGCGAAAGGCGCTTAGAGTAACTCAATACAAAAAAACGAGTGTGCTTTAGACCCTTAGACGAGTAAACGTCTAAGTTTAGACCGCACGACTGAAGTAAAACTTCTTTAATATACGAAACGTAACTGGCTATGAGAGAAATAGAGAAAGAACAGTGCTTTCATACCGCCTCCGTGGTAGTGTTAACCACGGTGTGGTACGTTTAACGCAACCTTGTTGGAAGTCGCATAAGAAGTATTACTTAAAAAATTCGAACTTGCAAACCCAAATCCGGTATCCGAAAAACAGATAGAACGGATAGAAACAAGGGTCAATTTATTTGTTGCATTATCTTAGACTACTCTAAATTTGACAGAGCTATAATTATAGCCGTTTCTATTGTTTCACTTGGTATAGAAAGGGACGGCAATTTTTTATGCGGCTTGTTGCTGGAACAAGCAGACGGTCCACCTAATGCTAAGTAGTTACTATTACCTAATACAAAGCATTGCCTCGCAGGTCACGCTCATCATAAACGTGCCCTACGATGCACTACTCTGCGTACAACCTGAGGCATACAGGTGTTAAGCCTCATGTGCCTGTAATTACACCCGGCACCCACACCCTTCAAACCGGAACACGCTGCGCTGCTTGGCGGCAGAAATAGGCATGGTGGTAGTACTTCCCCGGACGAGCCCTTCACTAAGAGCTCTACTACTACTAAATTTGGCAGCTAAATTACAACTGTCTTTGTTGTTTCAGTTGTTTTAGAAAGAGACGGCAACGTTTTAGAACTGTCAAATTAGATTAGTTCAAGAAAATATAACAATATAATTGACACCAGTTGCCTTATCTTCACATCTTTACGGTTACCGAAAGTAAAATTAACAAATTGGTGACCCGTTTTGGCAGAATCTCATTAGACACGACCCGTGACGACCCTTTCACACATTTTGTATGGGACAGACAGAGACAGGAATGCGCAGTAGTCTGCTCTAGTAAATATAATATATAATACCTAGTAACTTCTATACAAAATGTATGGGACCGTTAGGCTTCTGACGCGTCACGACACGGTGGTCTAGTGTGATTCTGTCTTTATGCACCATGCAACTACGGTTATAGGCATGTCTGGATGCTCCATAAGATCGTGGGTTCAAATCTGGTCGTGCTGTTTTAGCGATTACAGTCTAAGAGCGTGTTTTATTACTATTTAAGAAATATCAATTTAAATAAATATAGTCGCAAATATTAATTTGTTGTTTTATTGGTTAGGTTTACCTACAAAGGAATTACGATAACTTAGGCCTAGCGTACACTGCGAAATGACTATGAGATATGTAGCTTTAACAGACAGTCGCTCAACATCGGCCGGGCTAAGATGTGCAACGTGAGATATGTCGCGCTTGACACGAGATATTTATTCTATTGATGGACATTTTAGAAATTATAGATAAAAGACTCAGAGATAAGCTAAACATTAGCATTAAGTTTTCATTTGACAGAACGAGATAGATTTTTGGCACTGGCATGTTAGCACAGGAAAATAATAATAATACTGGACAATCCACAGAGCATCATCTAGCCCCAAGCTAAGCAGAGCTTGTGTTATGGGTACTAGATGTCTGATATACTTAATATTTACATAAGTAGGTACATATTTTTTATTATACATAGAAAATACCCATGATATATAGAGATATCTCAATTTGGCACTAGATAACGAGTAGAAAAATTGTATCTAGTCCTAAGATCTGACAATGTTAAACCTACTTACATAATAAGGCAATAAACATACTGACGATATTTTGTCGCGTTGCACATCTTAACCGGGCAGGTGGGCCTATTAGCTCTCATTAAAAAGCTTTTATAGATAGTTACCTACACCAGTGGCGTATCTAGGTGAATAAGGGCCCCAGTGCATAGAGAAATAATCGGGACCTCGCCCCCTCTTTCCACGTAGCTAGAAATTATATTGACCTTCAAAAATTGTTAAATTTCTTAATTAAAACATTTAAGGAGGTGGTATCCGCCAACGAGAGGTTTTCTCCGTGTTATTTCTCTTTGATGAGTGAGTATAAATGTCCAAAAAAAATATATATTGCTTATTAAAGACTAAATTTTAATTTGAACAATTGAAATAATTCTAACTATATTATTACTATATGAAAAAAATATCCAAAGTGAAGCAATTTTTATTTTAAATTTGGTTATTTCTTCTAAACGGTATTGATTTTTAGTATTTTTTTTTCACACAAATATTTGTCAAAGTATTTATCAAAAAGTGAACAATTGGCAGTTCGAACTAATAATTCATTAGGCTACAAATAATTATTTCTTGAATGCGATATGAAATGGAATGCGCGCGAGTCCCTGTGCGGGCGACGGGCGGCAGTGCAACTCAGTATGGACAGACTCCTCAAGGTCGTTGGCGAGTACCACCACCTTAACTACTAGAGGCCACTCGCAGCTCCGCCCGCGTGGCAGTTTTTCCCCGTTCCCGTTATTTTTTCGGGATAAAAAGTAGCCTATGTCCTATTCCAGATTACAATCTATATTTATTCCAAATTTCATCCAAATCGGTCCACTGGTTAGAGCGTGAAAGAGGAACAAACATCCATCCATCTGAACATTCGCATTTATAATTAGTAGGATTTCATTATTTCTTATATACTCCTCTCTTTTCAAAGTTAGAGGGCCCTCTGAGCTCCGGGGCCCTGTTGCACAGTACCACCGGTACCTACCCTCTCAACATTAGGTGGGCCTGCTCTTTCATTTGAAAAATACATTTGTTTATAGGTATAGCCCGTAGTGGTATATCTACGCATTTAAACTATGTAGCTTCTTTAAAATTATGCTTTTTGTAACCACCTTTATGCATATGATCAGAATACGGACTCCTAGGCACGTTGTCTGTTGTAGATGTAGGTTGGTACTGTAAAATAAAATAAAGTTACTCAGAATAAATAATAATAATGCTGGACAATCCACACATCATCATCTAGCCCCAAGCTAAGCAGAGCTTGTGTTAGGGACTAGACGACTAATTAATAGGTATACTTAATACAATACATTACTAACATAATTACATACATGCATATTTTTTATTATGCATAGAACATACCCAGAACACCCGGAATAAATATTTGCAGAACGAACAAACATCCCAAGGCGGGAATCGAACCCGCAACCTCCTGCGTCGCAGGCGGACCTTCGCCCACTGCGCCACATCGGTCGTCATCAGAATAAATATTTACTTGTTTTGTAAATATATTCTTAGAGAATAAAATAGGCAATTATAGGTACCGGGTGTAATAAGAGTACTTCCGAATACCTCGGGAACTTACTATACCTACTTATGATGATAATAATATAATAAAACTCATTTATTTCCTTTTACCAGTAAATTTAAGACCACTAACTGCCTACCAGTAAATTTAAGACAGAACTCCGTAGGTGGCTCTTAGATAAATGTTTTTATGACATAAAATAATTTCTATAATTAATAATCAATAAATAAATTAGTTTTATAAGTTAAATAATATTGTACGTCCATAATGGATAAACTGTTGTTCCACCTATTTTTAAGATCCTTTTTTTTGTACACAGTTTCGACAATAATAAATTTCATTTCATTTCATTTCATTTACAAAGTTGGTAGGTACCTAGATAGGTATGAAGTGAATACAGAGTGTAGGATTTAACTGACAAAAGAAACAACATGCTACGTACCCACTTTGCTAGGGACTGGAGCTTGAAAGGGGTTTGTGAAAACCTGTAATACAAGTCTCCAGGTCCTCCCAACATGATACTACTTATACCTAAGTAGGTACTTATACCAATTAAGTACCACGGCCTTAGGAGTTTGGTTTCTTTAAAGTTGGCTACATTTTTAGGATTCCGTACCCAAAGGGTAAAATGGGATCCTATTACTAAGACTCCGCTGTCTGTCTGTCTGTCCGTCTATCACCAGGCTGTATCTCATGAACCGTGATAGTATGAGAGTTAAAATTTTAATGTAGGTATTTCTGTTGCCGCTAACAACAAATACTAGAAAACAGAACAAAATAAATATTGAAGGGGCTCTTATGCAACAAATGTGAATTTTTGACGTTTTTAGTACTGATAATGATAGATAGATAGATTATATCTTTATTGTACACCATTAAAGTAGTGGAAAGTAAATAAAACAATAGGTACAATGGGCGGTCTTATTGCTAAAAGCAATCTCTTCCAGACAACCTAATGACTACAAAGATAATGGTACGGAACCCTTCGTGCGCGAGTCCGACTCGCACTTGACTGGTTTTTATTTTAATTTGCCCCTCCTTAGATGACGCCCTTGGTAGCGATATGGTGGTAGAAATATACCTTCTCTCTTCCTCCGGCTAGGTTCGGCTTCGACAGGCAGACTGCTTGCTGCTTCCTCTTCCAGCAGCGCGGGCGGCGCAGTGGTATCAAGTACTTGCACCTCGGTAGGATAGAACTGAGCCATAATAGCGTCCAGGTCACCACCAAATTCAACAGGTTCCTGTGAGCGGCAGACTGCCACGAGAACCATCAGACAGAGACAAGACAGTAGTTTAGTCTGGAAACGAATTTTTGATTAGTTATGGTTTTTGATGAGAAAAATGAGTTTTTGTTTTTTTAAAAAGCATTTATTCTGTAGCTAGAGGCCACTCGCAGCTTCGCCCGCGTGGCAGTTTTTTCCCGTTCCCGTAATTTTTTCGGGATTAGGTTTAAAGAATATTAATTTTCTTCAGAAGAAATTACATTTCACTTAGATAGTGTGAAATAATATAAATAGACATAGGCCACAAGAACACACAGCATTATAAAAAATAAAATAAAAATCTAGCCCCAAGCTAAGCAGAGCTTGTGTTATGGGTACTAGATGACTGATATACTTAATACAATACTATATTACATACATAGATATTTTTTATTATACATAGAAAATGCCCAGAACATCCGGAATAAATATTTGCAGATCGTACAAACATTTATCCCAAGGCGGGAATCGAACCCGCAACCTTCTGCGTCGCAGGCGGACAATCGCCCGCCGCGCCACATCGGTCGTCATAATTAAGAATACATACAATAAAAAAAAATCAATCTAATGTAAAACATTTCTTACAACTAAACTATGTAGGTAATTTAAGTAGGTAGGTAACAAAGGATAATATTACAAAAGGTAAAGGATTCCAAATTTCATCCAAATCGGTCCTCTGGTTAGAGCGTGAAAGAGTAACAATCATACATCCATACATACATTTTTACAAACTTTCGCGTTTATAATATTAAGTAGGATTATTTCCAAAAAGTTGACTCACCATGTTGTTTTCTTTGCTTGCAGACTTGTCACCAATACCAGTTTTATAAAAAGGTTTTTTATTTTATAGCTTCCTCGTTATTCCAAAAGGACTGGTTTCGACCGAGAGTTTAAATAGAATGAGCGTGCAACATCCTAACGCGCAGTAACGGTAATCTTGGAATACACACAGATCTATTCACCCACGCTACTTATGTACCACCTACGTTGGTATCTCGAGATTCAGAGGAAATTAACATTTTAATGGGTAAATTTGATACATATATCAAAACCTATTAAAATGTTAATTTCCCCTTTATGTACGTGTGCAAGTTTTAAAGGAAAATAATAAGGAAAAACCCTTTTGCGACGTTCGAACTACACAAATTGGTTTTCCCTAATAAAAATAAAAATTAGGTAGTCCAATTTAGTTTCTGATTACCTACTTAATCAACTTTTGACTAATAATGTCAACCCCTTATAATGGCAAGCCCTTATAAGTAACCAATATCTAACAGACACTTTCCCCTTTCCTATACCTAATTGAAATTCGTTCATAAATAACGCTACAACAAACTACTCTTCTTGACGAAATACTCCTAAAGATATTTTGTATACGACTGTATGCCTGCTCGATAACCGAAATTTGAGAAAATTACAATGATTTTGCTATGCCAAAAGTGGTTAGTGCACAGAATCAAGGGGAGGGTCGTGGCTTCATACTCCATTCTGGGAATCACTCTTGGAATAGGTAATCAAAAATATTAATATTATTTGTACCTATACCTGCCTACTACTTTAACACGTATTACTTGTCAAAAAATATAGTGGAAAAACTGGAAACCATTACACTTCAACATTGACCATTCAACATTCAACTAACACTGCGTTCGTGTTTTGGAACACTAAACAAATTTATCTTCATATTGGCATTAAATCTGTCTCAGTGTAAGGCTTACACTTCTGATGTCAATAAAACTCGTGTGAGTTCACACACGGGGTTGAATTTTAGAAATTGCGTTCAAATATCAAACTTAAACTGAAAATATCCTAAGATCTAAACTCCAACTCCGCGTTCGGGAAATTACGGCACATCTTCACGTCACGGATACCGCAAAGCTTCAAGATGTAAGTCTATAATCAAAAAAATCATAACACGAAAACTATCTAAAAATAACGGAACATTCGGGTTCGGGGGTGATTCGGATACGGTGCTCTATCTCTACTTCAGCTTGATACCATTTTTTGGGATATCTGTATAATGCAGCTTAGATAATCTTATTAAAATTGACCTAGTTCTACAACTCCACAAAAGATGGCGTTAAATCTGTTTAAATTAGGGTCTAGCTAGACACTAACCGTTAAACCTAAGAAAATAACCTGCCTACAGGTAAGTATGAAATAATAACAACCCAATTATCATCTAAATCATATATTAAACTACACTAATATCATCATACAATTTAGCATAATATACAGTGCGCGGCCGCCACACAGGCACACGCGCGCACACTGACAGGCAAGTGACGGCCGCGACACACTATAAACATGTTTCATGTCACAAATACAGTTACCGACAACGAATTCCGCAGACGCACCGAGTGAGCTTCGAAAAACGAAAAGATGCGCCTGCGCAGCTAAGTCACGTGGTTTGTCAAAGGTCATCTTTTGTCGTCAACTACCCAGGGATCGTATCGCGCTATTTTCTATATCTAATCACGTCTATAAGAACTAAAGATTTTAGTACAGATTAAGTACATTTTGGCATTCAACTATAAAGTATTCTTCATTACATAAAAATTACAGATAGGAATATGTTTTATACGATTATTGTTCAGCTCTATATATTTTTTTTAATTTGACATGTTGACTGATCAAGCAGATAGCCCACCTGATGTTAAGTGACAAATACTTATAACAGAGCAATGCCGTTCGTTAGCAATATGAGGCATACTGGTGTTAAATAATTTCACAGGCAAGACTACGGAGAATCCAGTAAAATATGGGGTAAAAACTAAATAGGACCCAGCAGTGGACAGATTGATGACAAAAAATGCCTTTATAACATAAAATACATCACATGAAACAATGTATAGTCTAACTACAATATCCTATGCAGAAAACATAACAGAACAACCAAAATTATCAATCAATAAAACGATTTTTTCACAGTAACTAAATGCAAACAAATACATACATAGATACGAAAGAAATAACGCCATAAAAAAATCGTTTCACACATACACACATTTCATATGATACTAATGGCCTTTTAAATATTATATTACAACAGTTTTTATATCAAGTTAAATAAACGTTTATAAAATATATAAAGAAACAGGACATTCTCTTCTGCTACCTGATTTACACCACATTTTCGCAATATTTAAATCTTCATGGTTGATGTTGGCATTAGTCTCATGAGCCTCAACGCGACTACAAGGTATAGTCGTAACCACTGTTTATGGATGAATGATATCATAAAATGGATGGATGGATGGATGGATAATAATAATAATTATTATTATTGTTATTATTATCCATCCATCCCTTGCATGTAATTGCAAAATTACACGCCTCAAGTCTAAGATTGTAAAAGTTAATGTCGTGTTCACAGTTTTAGATGGATGATATCATGGATACATTCATAAAAACCCATTTCGGGCGTTAATTGCAAAATTACACGCTTCATGTCTCGAGATTTTAAGGTGTGAATTAATGTCATGTACGCGGTTTATGGATGAATCTTATGCATGGATGGATGGATACATGGATAGTGTGATAAGACGGATGTAGTGGGGGTAGTGTGATAAATGTTCAAATACATGAGTGTGAGCGAGTAAACGCTACTGCCCTTTTTGTTCATCATGTTGGCGAAATTCAGGTAGAAATAGAGTTCCACACAGAAGATTCTAATGCATAGGTGTGAGCGAGTCAGTGCTACTATTCCTAACCTTGTCATACTTCAATACATGCACTAAAATTCGATATTCATTCAAATAACAGATAATATTACTGTAATACCCAGTTCATATAGCCTACTAGCGTCCGTTAGTATCACTACGGATCATCTTAACCTCTCAACCAATTGACTACTAGAGTTGCATTATTTTGTCAGAAGAAAATGTATGAGATTTTGCACAGCGCCTCTATCGTGCGTAAAGAGAGCTAAAATTGGAAGCACAAACACTTTAGGCATTACGTACGTAAAGTAAACGATAGCTAGGTCCGTAAAGTAACGTAATTCGATAGGAAGTTAGTAAATCGGTTGTCGTTCGTGCTACCATGTATCGTCTTACGTGAATACGTTAGGTTTACGGACCGTTACGATACGAAAGTGGAATTCGTTCGTGCTTACCCCCCTGTTCTTAGGTCGCGTGGAATGAACGTATGCTATTATTAAGCTTTGCCATTTTAAAGGCTGGTTTAATAAAATAAGTAAATCCGTAGCGCTACTAACAGACGTCCATATGATATAGGAACCGGGCACAAATGAATACACCAGTATTCACTACATTTTAAATAGTTTTTCAATATTGTTTAAAATTATCAACTACAATTTTGATATTACACTTTAGTGTAAAAATCTAATAGCTTTAAAGATAAACTAGACCATTCATAAACTAATAAATACTTTATTCTTTCTCCATCATATTACCAATCGAACTGATTGCAAATATGTTAGAGAATTTTATTGCAATCAGTATAATTGCGTTATTCTCGATTCTCATCAGCGGGGAGTTACATAAGGAATCAGATGTTTCAATCAGTTTGACTTTGCTGCAGTCAGTTTGATCTTGTTGCAATTACTTTATATCAGTATAGTTGTGTTATCCTCCATATTAATTAGCTGGTTGTTACATATCTTTTGACAATCAGATGTTTTAATTAATTTAACTTTATTACATTTACTTTGAGTTTATATCGGCATATATGTGTTATTTTCGATGTCTATTAGCAAGTACTGTTATTTTTGTAATCAGTTTTAATCGGTTAAACTTTTATGCAATCATTTTCAACATAAAATCAGTAGATAAGGTGCAATTATTAGCTGCAGTTGCTGAAAACAGATGCAAAGCCAAAATTTCAGTCATCGGACTTTCACAATCGACTTATCCTCCATAGATGTTCAGTGCGGCATCCAGTCGTCTTTCCATCTACTGGAGAGACGATCAAACGATTTCCAATCTTATAACGTTTCTGCTCCAACGTGTTTCTGGCGATAGGTAGTCTATACACTTGAAACTTTTATGCATGTGGTTTTTAATAAATCTGATTGCAACTTGGTCAAATGCCTGACTGATAATCTTTGAAACTGATTGCAACATGGTCAATTGCCTGACTGATAACTTTAGATAAACAGACAGATAGTAGTTCTGGTCTAGTTATATCACTAAGTATATAAAATGTGATGGAATACCAAAATCACCACACAAACTTACCACCATTACATTGAACATCTCACAACAATTCAAATAAATAAGTGCGTTTTATAATAGGACCAGTATTCACCAACACACTATCCGACTACTGTAACCACATAAGACTCGGTTAAGGACCGGTTGATGTTTTGGTGAAGCTTAGTCTTAGCATATTTGGTTGATAATGCCGTAGTGGCACATTGTAAATTTAGTTTTTCTCTTCCTTCTTCTTGTCGTCTTCTGGGGGAGTCTGCTCTGTGGTCTGTTGCTGACCTTCGCGTTCCGCAGCCATCTGTAGACAAGCCAAGGGTCTCTTAAGTTTGGTAAGAGTCACATACAAGAAAGTACAGGCACATGAGGCTTAACACCTGTATGCCTTAGGTTGATGGACGCTGAGTAGTGCATCGTAGGGCACGTTTATAATGAGCGTGACCTGCGAGGCAATGCTCTGTTATAGGTAACGGTACTTAACATCAAGTGGGCCATCTACTTGTTCCAATAACAGGTCACAAAAAAAGAAAAAAATAAACGAAAAAAACGAGTGTGCTTTAGACCACACAACTGAAGTAAAACTTGTTTAATATACGAATATTAGTCATCTAGTACCTATAACACAAGCTCTGCTTAGCTTGGGGCTACATGATGCACAGCATCATCTAGCCCCAAGCTAAGCAGAGCTGTACTAGATGACTGATATACCTACTTAATACAATACATTACATATATAGATATCTTTGCATACATATATAGACAGTGCTTTTATACCCCCTCCATGGTAGTGTTAAACGTTTAACGCAACCTTGTTGGAAGTCGCATCAGAAGTATTACTTCAAAAATATCATCTCACACAATCTATCCATCTTTTCTTTAGCCTACTTCTACTTTTATATCCATCAACATTCATACCTAACACTTCTCTCGTTAAATGGCATTCCTATACTATAATAAAACTGAGGTCACGCGCCATACGAGGCAATTCTTTGTTATAGGTGTTTTTTTTTATTTATTAATCATAGAATCAACAGCACTTAGAGGTATTCACTTAAAACTTATAAAACAACACTTACTGCCAATAACAGATTCATACTTTGTACATGAAGCTATTATCCTATTAATAGTCGCTTAAGGAACGAATAAAAAAAAACCAACAAAAGCAAACGGAAAAAGAAAACACCTTAATGAGGCTTAACACCTGTATGCCTCAGGTTGAAGGACGCTGAGTAGTGCATCGTCAGTGACGTTTCTAACGAGCGTGACCTACGAGGCTATGCTTTGTTATAGGTGATGGTAACCACTTAACATCAGGTGGGCTATCTGCTTGTTTCATCAACAAATTGTATATAAAAAAAAAACTTTTTTTTAAATTTGATGGTAGCGACTTAAAATCAGGTGGGCCATCAGCTAGTTGTATAAAAAAAGCATACCTTCTTGTAAGCCTGCTCGAACAGCTTGAGACTGGCCTGCTGCAGCGTGCTGGTAGCTGTGCGGATCTCCTCGGGCTCCACGGAGTCCTTCTTCATGAGCAGCTCACGGAGCTTGGCAATCTCACCGCGAAGCTTGTCGCACTGAAAAGAAGAGTAGTAGAGCTCTTAGTGAAGGGCTCGTCCGGGGAAGTACTAGCACCATGCCTATTCCTGTCGCCAAGCAGCGCAACGTGTTCCGGTTTAGAGGGTGAGTGTCTGGGCCATTACAGGCACATTAGGCAACACCTGTATGCATAAAGTTGATGGACGCAGAGCGATGGATCGGCACGACCTGCTAGGCAATGCTTTGGTTATAGGTGATGGTAACCATTCCACATCAGGTGGGCCATTTGCTTGTTCCATCAGCAATCACATAAAAAAATATCTCCAATGCTCAACATAAGTGAACATAATACATAACTTGCGTGTCCCACAAGGCAAAGCATTGTTATTATAGGTGATGGTTACCACTTAAGATTAAGGGGGTCTTCTAATTCCAAACAGGGCACTTAAATTCACCAGCGGAACAGCAGAGCGCCAAACCGGTCGTACGCACATCAGGTGAGACTCCCCATTTGTGGTACATAAATAAATAATGCTGGACAATCCACACAGCATCATCTAGCCCCAAGCTAAGCAGAGCTTGTGTTATGGGTACTAGATGACTGATATACTTAATACATTACATACATAGATATTTTTAATTATACATAGAGAACACCCGGAATAAATATTTGCAGATCGTACAAACATTATGTCAAGGCGGGAATCGAACCCACAACCTCCTGCGTCGCAGACGGACATTCACCCGCCACACCACATCGGTCGACAAATCAGTTTATATGCTTGTTCCAACAGCAGCAGAATAAAAAAAACGAGTGTGCTTTAGACCACACGACTGAAGTAAAACTTTTTTAATATACAAAACGTAACTGGCTATGAGAGAAAGAGAGAAAGAACAGTGCTCTCATACTCCCTCCATGGTAGCGTTAAACGTTTAACGCAACCTTGTTGGAAGTCGCATTAGAAGTATTATAATAATAATAATAATAATAAGCCTTTTATTCCGAATTTTTTTACAGTTTTTCGTTTAACTAAATCATCATTGGCCCTTACATCTACGAAAGATGATTTAGAGATGTAAGGGCCAATGATGATTTAGTTAAACGAAAAACTGTAAAAAAATTCGGAATAAAAGGCTTATTATTAGTCACTAGTTTACTCCTCACAATATGTCTCTGATTTCGGTGTGTCTTACGGCATAGGCCTTCTCCAACGTTTTCCATTGTTTCCTATCCGTTGCAATTCTTAGCCAGAGGGGCCCTAGAGTCAACTTCACATCATCTTCCCATCTTCTCACTTTGCGACCTCGGCTTCTTGACCCGTCTCTTGGATACCAGACCGTTACTTGTTTGCTCCATTTTTCCTGCTTGCAACGGAGCATATGCCCTGTCCATTAGAAGTATTACTTCAAGAAAATCTTGCTTACCTCATCTTGTGGCAATTGATGTTTGTACTCATCCATTTTTGTTTCAGTGTCATGAAGGACGCCCTCGGCCTGGTTGGATAACTCCACCCGTTCTCTGCGCTGCTTGTCTGTGGCCGCGAACTGCTCCGCCGCCTTCACCATGTTCTCGATCTCATCCTTGGAAAGACCACCGGACGACTGAATAATGACTGTAACACAAATTCAGTAGAATTAATAATAATATCTATACAAATAAATAAAATAGAAGTGTCTGTTTGTAATATTAAAATAACCACTTTTTACAATATGCATATGAATGTATATGCGATACATATACCAAAATAGCATTTCTTAAAATTTTTGTCTGTCTGTCTATCTGTTTATTCCGGGTAATCTCTGGAACGGCTGGACCGATTTCGACGGGACTTTCACTGGCAGATAGCTGATGTAACAAGGAGTAACTTTTTATCCCGAAAAAATAACGGGAACGGGAAAAAACTAACACGCGGGCGAAACTACGAACGGCCGCTATTTTATGCCGTATTGACGCCATCTGTTGGCGACATCGAGTACTACTTCAGTTAAGATTTAAGTAAAAATGTTTACCGCCCAACGAAGTGGGCACGGGTCAGCTAGTAATATAATATTGGTGGACAATCCACACAGCATCATGTAGCCCCAAGCTAAGCAGAGCTTGTGTTATGGGTACTAGATGACTAATATATCCTTAATACAATACTATATTACATACATAGAATTTTTTTTATTACACATAGAAAATACCCAGAACACCCGGAATAAATATTTGCAGATCGTACAAACATTTATCCCAAGGCGGGAATCGAACCCGCAACCTCCTGCATCGCAGGCGGATAATCGCCCGCCGCGGTCGTCAAAGAATGAATTAAATTAATTGATTATTCAAAGTAAAAGTACAAAAGCATTTATTCAGTAATATCATCTTGAAACGTCTTAATCTAGGTGAATCTAAGCGCCAGTTCCTCGCGACCAAGCCTAGAAGAATTATATTTTTAGGATTCCGTACACAAAAGGTAAAACGGGACCCTGTTACTAAGACTCCGCTGTCTGTCTGTCTGGCACCAGGCTGTATCTCATGAACCTTGATAGTTAGAGAGTTGAAATTTTCACAAATGATATATTTCTGTTGCCGCTACAACAAATTAGCATCTAGTGTTTTGTTGTGTGTAGCAATTAGTAGCAAGCTTATCTATGTGTCTTTTATCTATAATTTCTAAAATGTCCATCAATAGAAAAAGTATCTCGTCCCCAGCGCGACATATCTCGCGTTGCACATCTTAGCCCGGCAGGTGGGCCAACTTACTCTATAAGTACACTGTACAAACAACATGATTAGGTATTAAAATGTTACTTACTTTGCTGTTCCTTGCCGGTTCCCTTATCTCTGGCGGACACGTGAACAATGCCGTTAGCGTCAATATCGAATGTTACCTGGAAATAAAAAAAAATCATAATATATACTTGTATTATAGCTATAATTTTTATTTTGTAAATAAAAATGATCATTTTATATTTCACAGCTGTCACAGCTCAGTTTGTAGTAGCCCTGCCTTCTGCGCTGTAGGAGGTGGGTTCGATCCCCACCGAGAACAAACTTTTGTGTGATGAACATACATGTTTGTTCTGTGTCTGGGTGTTATATTGTATTCTAAGTATGTATTTACAAAAAAATAACAAGCGTATATAAGTATATAATAATACTTTACTTTACTGCTTTGGTACCCACTTAACATCAGGTGGGCCATATGCTTGTTCCATCAGCAAATTGTATAAAAAAACATAAGTAATTAATAGTCTTATTTAAAAACGACAAAACCAATCTAAAGAAAATCACGATCATGTGACCAGTGCGTTGCCCTCGCAGTCACCGCCACCGCGCGTTGTGTTATGGGTACTAGATGACTGATATACTTAATGCAATACATTACATACATACATATTTTTTTACTTTACATAGAAAATACCCAGAACACCCGGAATAATTTACAGATCGTACAAACATTTATACCAAGGCAGGAATCGAACCCGCAACCTCCTGCGTCGCAGGCGGACATTCGCCCGCCGCGCCACATCGGTCATCTTTGTTATTTCCTAAGTGCAGATAAGCAAATAAATTATTCAAGCTAATGTAGGTACCTCGACTTGTGGGACACCACGCGGCGCGGGCGGAATGCCGACCAGAGAGAATTGTCCCAGAAGTTTGTTGTCGCCAGCCATTTCGCGTTCGCCTTGATGAACTTTAATTTCCACTTGTGTTTGCCCATCGGCAGCTGTAGACAAAAATTAACCTTTTATAGTCATTTGCGAGAGCTATAGAGGGTAAAGAGAGCGATAGTGATGAGTTTGATGATTATACCTACATTCTTAGTTACTTAGGTTCACAATCAATGATTATAATAATAATAATAATACTGGACAATCAACACAGCATCATCTAGCCCCAAGCTAAGCAGAGCTTGTGTTATGGGTACCTACTGATACGACCGATGTGGCGCGGCGGGCGTATGTCCGCCTGCGACGCAAGAGGTTGCGGGTTCGATTCCCGCCTTGGGATAAATGTTTGTACGATTTGCAAATATTTATTCCGGGTGTTCTGGGTGTTTTCTATGTATAATAAAAAATATCTATATATGTAATGTATTGTATTAAGTATATCAGTCATCTAGTACCCATAACACAAGCTCTGCTTAGCTTGGGGCTAGATGATGCTGTGTGGACTGTCCAGCATTATTATTATTATTATTATTACTAGACGACTGATATACTTAATACAATACATTACATGCATACATATTTTTTATTATACATAGAAAACACCCAGAACACCTGGAATAAATATTTGCAGATCGTATAAACATTTATCCCAAGGCGGGAATCGAACCCGCTACCTCTGCGTCGCAGGCGGACATTCGCCCGCCGCGCCACATCGGTCGTTATGCGGGGTTTATAGTTGTGATGCACTCACCAGTAGAAAAGACTTGGCTCTTCTTAGTCGGTATAGTAGTATTCCTAGTGATGAGTTTGGTGAAGACACCGCCGAGTGTTTCTATTCCCAGTGACAGTGGTGTGACGTCGAGTAGCAGAATGTCTGTGACGTCGCCGGCTAGAACACCGCCTTGTACGGCCGCGCCCACGGCCACCGCCTCGTCAGGGTTCACAGCGCGGGAGGGAGCACGTCCGAAGATCTCTTGTACTGTCGATTGTACCTGAAACATTCAAGTTTATTTATAACATACTCAAGTCACAAACCCAAATCACATAGCAACGCCATTGACGGAAATATTGAGGAGTATTAGGCTATCGTGGTACAGGCATGTCATGAGGAAAGTCATGTTACTAGGAGAGTGATGAACATGAATGTAGGTAGATGGATATGTGGGTAGAGGAGTAAAAAAATATGTGGATGAACTGTGTGAAAGATGACATGGATAAGAAAGGAGTGAGTACAGATATGACGGCTGATAGAGGGGAGTGGAAGAAAATAACGTGTTGTGCCAACCCCATCATCTACCTGCCCTTATACCACTTTATGTGGGATCGGCACATGTTCTTTTCATCTACTTCCATCAGCCGTCAGCCAAAGAAAATTAAAAAAACAAATCTATGCTTTACAATCGATGTGTCTGTGAGAATATAACCCGGCCATACACAAGCATGGGCGGGGAATATGTCCCCAATTCACTTTTGCACTATCTGTTAAAGCCGGCTAAATGGATAGGTAAACCCAAGTAACTCGGTGCTAAGTGCTTTTAGATAAAAAAAACACACCTAACTTCATTCAGATGTTTTTTTTTACTAAGTGCCGTAAATTTCTTGCCAGTTCTTCTAGGTTTGGTCGCGAAGTACTGGCGATTAGATTCACCTAGATTTAAGACGTTTCAAGATGATCCCTGCGGATTTTACTGAATAAATGCTTTTTGACTTTGACTAAACGTGGCCAGCACAATCCCACTTGAGTCTTGCTGTTTTGTTCCCTATGTTGACAATGCCAGCCATCAATAATCCTATATATCGGCGCAATGGCGACATTGGTGTCAGCAAGACGCCGGGGTTACTTGAAATCACAATGTTTTGTTTCAGTTTTAAGTGAATTATTAGTTAATTAGGCGTTGATTCATTATTTTAAGGTCAACAAGGTCATTAATTAATTGATTCACCGCACCGCACCGTTCGGACCTACTGTAAAAACCAGATTTGTTTGGTGTGGAATAAACGACAGTGACAACGTTCTTGGTGTTTCTTTGGCTTATTTAATGTTTCTTTGACTCGGTTTATGTTTTGCCGACGGTCATGAGTCATCACCATAATGAAGACAGCTGTGACGTCATCAGTGCAGATATCGCGGACGACCAACTGGACCAGCGTCTCCGTCATATATATTATATTTTATTTTACCTTGGGCATCCGAGTCATGCCTCCAACTAGAAGCACTTCCCCAATATCAGTTCTCTGGGTTTCTGCATCCTGCATGGCTCGCTGGCACGGTGCAATGGTCCTCTTTATCAGATCACCTACTAGGGACTCTAGCTTGGAACGGGTCATCTGTAGAAGAAAAAATTAATAATAATAATAATGTAGGACAATCCACACAGCATCAACTAGCCCCAAGCTAAGCATTGCTTGTGTTATGGGTACTAGATGACTGATATACTTCATACAATACATTACATGGATAGACATTTTTTATTATAGAAAATACCCAGAACACCCGCAATAAATATTTGCAGATCGTACAAACATTTACCCCAAAGCAGGAATCGAGCCCGCAACCTTCTGCGTCGCAGGCGGACATTCGCCCGCCGCGCCACATCGGGCGTTATAAAAGTGAATTTAGCAAAAGAGTAACGTCAAGATCGTAAGCAAGTGGAAAACCGTGGTGTCTGCCTACCCCTATAAGAATAAGGCGTGATTTTATGTATGTAGGTTTTATTTTAATATTTTTTTATTTATAATAATTTTATTCAAATTAAAACAGGTGCTGGTACTTAATGTTACTTAAAAATAATTTACAAACAATGGTACAGTACCGTTAGGTGACTCTGTTCCCCACACTAGGACTAAAAAGCCTGTATGGCGGGGTCACAGTGATTCGCCGCGGACATTCTTTTCCCACCTATATTTTTAAATAACCTGTATTTTTAAAATTGTACCTTCATATTCATATGCTTGGGTCCAGACGCGTCCATGGTTAGGTAAGGCAAGTTGATGTCTGTTTGAGCCGAGCCGGATAATTCAATCTTGGCCTTCTCAGCTGCTTCTTTCAGACGCTGCATCGCCATTGCGTCTTTGCGGATATCAAGGCCTTGCTGTCAACAAAAGAGAATAGAATAAATATGTCCTAGCCCAAAACTAAGGTAGCTAATGGGTACGGAACCCTATGTGCGCGAGTCTGACTCGCACTTGGCCGATTTTTATAAATACGTACTTCGAATATAGTATAACACCCAGACACAGAACAAAAATCTATGTTTAATATAATATGTTTATCATTGGCAAATATCACGTAATTATTTTTCTCGCAGAAAACGGTGTAAAATTTTTTGTTTGTGATTGCTGATTAGAGTTGTGTTTTTGTTTTTCTCAATAATCCAACACGTTTACAGCCCAAATAGAAGTTTTTAAGAATCTCGCGTGAGATTAGGGGCGGGGGGAAGGAGTTGAGGTAAATCTTACGATATCTCACCACGGGGGAAGGGGAGGGGGGTCGAAAAATTCTCAAAAATGCCTGACGTCATTAATGGACGCCCCCTAATTAAGGTCGATTCACACAATCGAAGTCTATGAATTTAAACCATTATTATTGCAGTTATATTTTTAAAATTTCTAATATCTATTTAGTTGACAATTAAATGTAACAAGATTATAGTTGACCCTTCAAAATATCAAATTCTGAAGAGTGGTTTTCACTTGTATTTTCTTTAGCACTGTATAATATATTCAAGAAATTGAATACTTGAATTACGTTATAGAACAGTGCTGCGCATTTCATTTTATACCTTCTGATTGAACAATCAGTTAGTAGTAGTAGAGCTCTTTGTGAAAGGGCTTGGCCGGAGAAGTACTACCACCAACCGCTTGCATTGCTGTGTTCTGGTTTGAAGGGTGTGGGCGCCGGTGGAATTACAGGCACATGAGGCTTAACACCTGTATGCCTCAGGTTGATGGAAGCAATGCATCGTAGGACACGTTTCAAACATTGTGAGTTTGTCATTTCATAGGATTCCAGGTACATAAGGATGTTAAAAACTAATTTGCTTTGGCTAAAACCTGCCTTTATAGGCGTATAGGTTGTAGGGGGTAATTTCTGGATCTACTAAACTCTTCTACCATTAAAAAAAAAAAAATTCTTTTACCATTAGAAAGCCACGTTATTTTTGAGTATCATAGGCTATATATTAACCCGAAAATGAAAAGTAAAAAATGTTTACCACTCAACAAAGTGGGTACGGGTTATCTAGTATAATTACACCAACTCAAAAAGGTCGGTGTGCCAATATTTATCGCGGCGTACTGCAGGCTGATTCCGAGTATTTTACGTTAGCGGATTTCGGTTCGCAAGCTCGTATTTTTTGTATGGAAATACTATGAGCGCCTCTAGCGGCATGTGGGGGCATTAGTGTAACTCGATATAAAAAGTTCGAGCTCGCAAACCGAAATCCGTTATCCGAAAAACGTACAAACTCAGAATCCGCCTTCTAGGCTTGGTTGCGAGGAACTGGCGCTAAGATTCACCTAGATTTAAGACGTTTCAAGATGATCCCTGCGGATATCTAAATATATATAACTCAAAGGTGACTGACTGACATAGTGATCTATCAACGCACAGCCCAAACCACTGGACGGATCGGGCTGAAATTTGGCATGCAGGTAGATGTTATGACGTAGGCATCCGCTAAGAAAGGATTTTGATTAATTCTACCCCCAAGGGGATAAAATAGGGGATGAAAGTTTGTATGAAACTTTGTCAATTTTAAACCGATCGGGCTGAGACTTTGCATGCATAAAGCTACTATGATTTTATCCCGAAAAAATTACGGAAACGGGAAAAAACTGCCACGCAGGCGAAGCTGCGAGCGGCCTCTAGTTACTGAATAAAAGCTTTTTGACATTGTACTTACGTCTCGTTTGAACTCATCAACAAGAAAGTTGACAATAACATTATCGAAGTCCTCTCCGCCGAGCAGAGTGTCTCCATTCGTAGACTTCACCTCGAACACCCCCTTCTGGATCTCCAGGACTGACACGTCGAATGTACCGCCGCCGAGATCGTACACTGCGATACTGAAAACAATTTATTATTTACTAGAGGCCACTCGCAGCTTCGCCCGCGTAGCGGTTTTTTCCCGTTTCCGTTATTTTCGGGATAAAAAATATGACCTATACGTATTAGTAACTACTGTATTGTGAGAACACAAGTGTTGGAATGTAGCGCGGTTTCTAGGAAAGCCAATATCACACAGATTATTGACTAGCTGGTACCGCGCGTGGCTCTAGCATCGCTGCAAATGCGCAAGCGCATAGGCGCAGGCGCTGATCGGCGATGCTATACCATTTCTGGGCTTGCCTATAAATAAATATTTGTGTTCATTTTTTACACAACATTATCTAGTCCCAAACTACGCTTAGTTTACTATGGGAACCAGACTACAGATAGAATACTTATGTTTTTCTTGTAAATACATACTTAGAATACAATATATCACCAAGATATACAAACATTTATGTTCATCACACAAATCACACTGCGACGCAGGAGGTTGCGGGCTCGATTCCTGCCTTGGGATAAATGTTTGTACGGTCTGCAAATATTTATTCCGGTGTTCTGGGTATTTTGTTTGTATATTAAAAAATATCTATGTATGTAACCTTATGTATTAAGTATTTCAGTCATCAAGTACCCATAACACAAGCTTTGCTTAGCTTGGGGCTAGATGATGCTGTGTGGATTGTCCAGCATTATTATTATTATTATTGTTTACTTACACTTTGTCGTCTGTTTTATCCATGCCGTAAGCTAACGCAGCGGCAGTCGGTTCGTTGATAACACGCAGGACATTCAACCCAGCGATTTGACCTGCACAGAAATGGTATTAGTACACTGTCTTGCACAAGTATGTGTGTTCAAATGAAATTATTTACTTGCGTAAAGTTTGGTGCATAAATACTAAAATATAATCATTGAGTCTTAAGACTTCGCCAGAAAAACTCAGCATACAAAAATATATACCAATTATAAGAATCTTTGTCTTGACTGACTGGGATATAGACAACGCACAGCCTAAACCACAGACTTGAAATTTTCAGAGTATATTTGCCTTGGTGCATAGAGGAATATTAAGGAAGGAATTCCCGAAATTCAACCCTTAAACGGGTACGGCAGGGGTTGAAGTTTGTATGAAAATAGCTTTTCGCTGATAAAAAAATATTTGTGGACATTTTCACACAACATCATCTAGAACTAAACTAAGCATAGCTTGTATACTTACATACTTCGTTTTTGTAAATATATACAATTGTAGAATATATAACAACCAGACAGAGAACAAACATCTATGTTTATCACACAAATGTTTGTACTCGGTGGGAATCGAACCCACAACCTACAGCACTTATAAATACATGTAGCGCGGTTTCTAGGAAAGCCAATATCACACAGACTATTGACTAGCTGGTACCGCGCGTTGCTCTAGCATCGCTGCAAATGCGCAAGCGCATAGGCGCAGGCGCTGATCGGCGATGCTACATTTTGCTATTTATATCGAGAACTGGTGAATTCCTTCTTCATGTAGTCAAGAAAAGAAAACCTTCACGTTTTTAATCCCCACGTACTACGATCTACGCTCTCTTAAAACTTGGTACTTTTTTGGGTTCCATACCCAAAGGGTAAAACGGGACCCTATTACTAAGACTAAGAAGGTAAACGGAGTTGGTTGCATTTTCAAATAATTGTCTACCTTAAACTCCTCTACCTTATTCATTATTGTGCCACTATCTACACTAATATTATAAAGAGGAAAGCTTTGTATTTTTGTATGTTATGAATAAACTCAAAAAGTACTGGACCGATTTTAATAATTCTTTTTTCATTAGAAAGCTACATTATCACTGAGTAACATAGGCTATATTTTATTTTGGAAAAAAATTGCGTTGCGTAAAATATTTGGGTTTTTCAGACACAAGGTGTAAAAAATCAACCAGAAAAGTTACTTATTTTGCGTACGCTGCCTAAACTATAAAAGATAGAACCATAAAATGTTCTACATAATTGTAGATCTTATAAATATCTACAAAAAAGTCAGCGACACACTATACCTATCTATGTCGAGTGAGGCACAACAACCATTTTTTTATTTAAAAATCTTCAATTTTTTTTGGACTACATTTAAACGCATTTATTTTACTCATACTATTAATCCTTACAGTTAGTACAGTTCATGTAGATAATATTTGGTCTTCAAATGATTAGAATTGGACGTTTGGTTTTGAAGTTATGGCGAAATTAAAATATTACGTTTTCTGCTGCACGGCCCGTTGCGAAGTGAGCGTCACCAAGTTGGGAGTGCGCGTGCAGGGGAGTAGTTTAGATCTATGAGTTAGGTACCCGCGCGGCTCCGACGCGAGGTCGGCTCCCTACGCAGGTGTTTTATAAAAAGGACATTTAATTCATAATGTAATATAGTTTTATGACAAAATCTATACAAATAAATAAAATTGAAGTGTCTGTTTGTAATATTAAAATAACGCTTTTTACTACTACGCCCAACGAAGTGGGCACCGGTCAGCTAGTTTGTAATAAAATAAAATAAAGACTTGTATGTCTGTCTGTCCATCTGTCACCAGGCTGTATCTCATGAACCGTGATAGTTAGAGTTGAAATTTTCACAGATGATGTATTTCTGTTGCCGCTATAACAAAAATTACTAAAAATAATAAATATTTAGAAGGCTCATACAACAAACGTGATTTTTGTGCCATTTTAAGGGTTCCATACTCAAAGGGTAAAACGGGACCCTTTTGTATAAGTATAATGATTTGTTTTTATCATAGATATGGATGATGATAATAGTAAGGAACCCTATATGCGCGAGTCCGACTCGCACTTAGCCGGTTTTTATTTATTATCTTACCAGCATCTTTAGTGGCCTGTCGTTGTGAGTCGTTGAAGTAAGCTGGTACGGTGACCACTGCATTCTTGACCGGCGTGTTCAGGTAAGCTTCTGCAGTTTCCTTCATCTTCATAAGGACGAAGGCTCCGATTTGAGACGGCGAGTACACCTTGCCGTCAGTACCTGTTGGAACAAGTTTTTGGATCAGACAAGCTTCACAGTAGTAGTTTTTTTTTATACAATTTGCTGACGGAACAAGCATATGGCAATACCTGATGTTAAGTGGTTACCATAGCCTAGACCAAAGCATTGCAAAGGTCACGTTAGTTAGAAACGTGCCCTACAATACACTGATCTGCGTCCATCAACCTGAGGCATACAGGTGTTGCCTCATGTGTCTGTAATTACACCGGCGCCCACACCCTTCAAACCGGAACACAGCAAGCTGCTTGGCGGTACAAATGACCATGGTGGTAGTACTGCCCCGGTAGTGGTAGAGCTCTTAGTGAAGGGTTCGTCCGGGGCAGTACTACCACCATGCCTATCTCTGCCGCCAAGCAGCGCAGCGTGTTCCGGTTTGTAGGGTGTAGGTGCCGGTGTAATTACAGGCACATGAGGCTTAACACTTGTATGCCACAGGTTGATGGACGCTGAGTAGTGCATCGTCGGTGACTACTCTACCAATTTCGTCATCTAGGATTCAAATGACTTGATGAAAATAAGTTTTGGGATGTTTCTAATACGGTACTTTAGCGACCGTGGTTTATGTATGTGATTTTATGTATGTTTGTATGTATGTATATGTAGCGCGGTTTCTAGGAAAGCCAATATCACACAGAGTATTGACTAGCTGGTACCGCGCGTCGCTCTAGCATCGCTGCAAATGCGCAAGCGCATAGGCGCAGGCGCTGATCGGCGATGCTAAATAAATTATTATTACTTATGAAAAAACCCAGAATGAGAACATAGAGAGAACTCAGAGAGAGAATTCTGCCGCCAGTCCAGTGCTGGACAAATACTAGGTTGCGGGTTCGATTCCCGCCTTGGGATAAATGTTTGTACGATCTGCAAATAAAAAATATCTATGTATGTAAGGTATTAAATCTATCAGTCATCTAGTACCCATAACACAAGCTCTGCTTAGCTTGGGCTAGCTGATGCTGTGTGGATTATCCAGCATTATTAAAAAAAAAGGCCATACCTTGAACCCATGCGTCCCCATTTGAAGCCTTCACAACCTTGTAAGACAAGTTTTTCATATCCTTCTGTACTTCAGGATCTTCGAACCTGCGACCGATCAGACGCTTGGTCGCGTAGAAGGTGTTCCCGCTGTTGGTAACTGCTTGACGCTTCGCCGGCATGCCGACCAATCGCTCCCCTTCTTTGGAGAAGGCGACGTGAGATGGCGTGGTGCGGGAACCCTCGGTGTTTTCCACCACCTAAATACAGAAGTAATTTCAAACGGTGCATTTTTTTTTATACAATTTGTTGATGGAACAAGCATTTGGCCCACCTGATGTGAAGTGGTTACCATCGCCTATAACAAAGCATTGCCTTGCAGGTCACCTACAATACACTGCTCTGCGTCCATCAACCTGAGGCATACAGGTGTTGCCTCATGTGCCTGTAATTACACCGGCACCCACACCTTTCAAACCGGAACACGCTGCGCTGCTTGACGGCAGGAATAGGCATGGTGGTAGTACTGCCCAGGACGAGCCCTTCACTAAGAGCTCTACTACTACTAAAACTCGCGCAAACTGTAGATGGAGTGACGCTAAAGTACCGTATAATATGTAGATATATACCTAAGACTATTTCATCGAATGGGATGACTTTCGGTGACGCAGTTGGTTAGCGCATTCCACTATCAGGGCGAGGGTTAGTCAAATCCCACTCGTCACATAACTTTTGGTATAATATATCACACAAAAGTTATGTGACGAGTGGGATTTGAACCCACGACACGTATCCCAAGGGATACCGGGTGATTCACTAACCATCTGCGTATTTATAAAGCGAAATTAAAAACAATATTCTAACAGCGGCGATGGGCTTGCAACCTGTCATGCATTAGTAACTAATGTATTGTAAGAAAACAAGTGTTGGAATGTAGCGCGGTTTCTAGGAAAGCCAATATCACACAGACTATTGACTAGCTGGTACCGCGCGTGGCTCTAGCATCGCTGCAAATGCGCAAGCGCATAGGCGCAGGCGCTGATCGGCGATGCACATTGCGCTCTACCTAAAACAGTTTGTCGACAATAGTTCTATGAGCGCAGTGTGCTAAAAAACTGTACCGCATCAGAGATTCATCATCATCAGAGTGAGTGTTTGACTATTGTATTTAAAACGTTATGTGATTCTTCTAATTTTAATTTTCAACCATAATTATTCTTTTGTATGTACTTTTTCTTTTCTTTTTGAATTTTGTTTGGTCCTGTTTAAAATTATTACTATAACTTTGACATTTAATTTATATTTATTTTGTGTTTGTTAGATATTTATGACTTTTTTTAAATACTGTTAATTAGTGTAATTGGTCTGTTTTGTGCTGTTCTAATTAACTCATTAAATAAAAAAATCATAATCAGCCTTTAGTATAAATTTTATATGTATTAAAATTTAAAAGTTTTTATGTGATTTTCAGATCAAAATAGTGATGTTCCTGTTTACCTTAGGTGTCTTGCCTTCCATAACAGCAACGCAAGAGTTTGTGGTGCCCAAGTCGATACCAATGACAGCCCCTCGCACACCATCTGATCTGAAAATGAACAGCATTGTCAAGTAAGAAACTATTTTAACATAGGTTGCGTGTTGCGTTATTGGTGTCTGCTACTGCTGGTGGACAAGCATAAGGCCCACCTGATGTGAAGTGGTTGAGTTCGATTGTACTCTCGGTAGCGCAACCCTGTATACTAAATGTACGGAACACTGCTAATCCTTATACAATATGATATTCGCTTTGAAAGTTGATGGAACTGGGGAAATAATTATAAAATAAAAAAAATATCTATAAATATGTAATGTACTGTATTAAGTTATCAGTCATCTAGTACCCATAACACAAGCTCTGCTTTGCTTGGGGCTAGATGATGCTGTGTGGATTGTCCAGCATTATTATATTATTAAAATTCAAACTTGTAAATAGAATTTTAATACATGTAGCGCGGTTTCTAGGAAAGCCAATATCACACAGATTATTGACTAGCTGGTACCGCGCATTGCTCTAGCATCGCTGCAAATGCGCAAGCGCATAGGCGCAGGCGCTGATCGGCGATGCTACATTTTTCCTGACTAAGACAAACATACCCTAAAAATTTCAAGTCTACGAACATTGGTTAAGGTTGTGCATTGTCTATATGTCAATCAGTCAGTCAGGATAAAGATTCCTAAAGTGGTATAGATTATTGGTTATTTTTGTCACCACAAAAGTTATAGATCCTAGATTAAAATACCTATATAAGTAGGTAGGAGTTTCGCTATCCAAAGAGGTAAAGTTGCCAGCCTTTAGGGGCCACTTCTTGCGGTTAGTGATTTAAATTCTGTTTACCTATATTCTGCAGTTGTAAAATAGAGTTATTATAGAACTAGCGAAATGTGGGTGACTTTGTCCGCTTGATGCTATTTTCATATAAATTTCTACCCCTGCTGTACACGTTCAGGGGTTGAAATTCGAATTCTTTTCTTAGTACACCTCTACACACCAAGAATATATTCAGAAAATTTAAAGTCCCTAGGGCTAAAGTGGGATAAGGGCAGGAAGATGATGACGAGGACTAGTGGTTTAGGCTGTGCGTGTCTATATCTCAGTCAGTCAGTCAGTCAGGACACTTCCTATAATTGAGGGTCAGATTCTTATAATTGGTATAGATAGATATATGTAGTGATGTTAAAATAATGTGTTAATGTTGTAGATGAATTTCATTTTAAGTCAACAAATACCTATATTGCAGGATATTTCAAACAACTCTATCCTAACAAACTAAGTAGGGCTGGTACTATGAGACTCTTATTCCTTTTTATCAGTTTCAGGCCAGTGACCTGGATAAATAGTAACAAAGTCCCATATACTACCAAAGTTCTAGAACAAATAATTTATTGATACCTATCAAAAACAAATGATTTGTTCTAGAACAGAATCACGTATGTTGCTTATAGAAATAAGAAGAATCAGTATGAAGTTAGAATATACCATAAAATTGTAAGGAATAGGCAAAGGTCACACAGATTACAAAAGTAAGGTTATGATGAAATATTTTGCAATTTTTTTTAGTACTTACTTGTTCCTGCTCTGGAGGCCATTACGCTGGTAAATAGGCACTGTGGGGGCTGCGGTCTGAAAATTGAAGAAGTACGGTCTTATTTACTGGATTAGGGAATGGGGAGGTCGAATCCATGTGCCCCTCCACCGGTCGGCATAAATCTACATAATAAAGGAATGGCGTGTGGTAACAGCAACTGATGCAATTTACTACGACTGTTGACATTTTCAGCTCTTGTGACAAACGATATTCATTCGTTTTCAAAAGTAAGATGGTACTTACGCTTCTGATGATTGAAGAGAAATTTCTCTGTGTGTACACATCCGATCCAATTCCTGAGCACTCTAAAGCCTTTCGGCCAATCACCCGCGTTGCAGTCAACATTTTTACAGTAAATACAACTTTGCGATTTATTTTCTGCGTTTAATTTACTTCAAGCCGAACATGTGGGTGACGCAACTACTTGAAAGAACATTTTTTGAGAACCTTGATTTTATTGCCAGATGCTAAAAAAAATTTCATGGAATCTTCTGGCGTTATACGTCACACCCATTCTGTAATTCTATTGGAAGAGACTCGCATGTGGCAATATTCGAAGTATATCTAGCCAATCACAATGAAGAGTAATGTTTTTTGTAACTCGAAAGCTTTAATTTAGTTAAGCGCCATCTAGAGGCAAATAGTAGTTAGGAACGAGTGAAAATTTAGTTCCACTACTGTACGTTAGATAGCGCTGGCTAATTATAGTTACCAAAGAGCTTTAATTTCCACAACAAAAAGTTTTAACTGAATCAATAAGATAATGAAAAAGTTTTTTTTTGCCGATTCAACCTAAGCTATGTTCAACTTATATAAATAAAAAACTGCACATTGTAATAAAACTTTAATTATAATAATCTAGAACGAGATTTGCCATTTCACATACTAACGAGAGGTAACCAAACAATAAGTATCACACTGTGGACGGATAACAATAAATCATCATCATCATCAGCCTAATCAAATTTCCTGCTAGACATAATAGGTCTCTCCCATATTTGAGAGGGTCTGCTACAGCCACCACGCTTTAGCAGTTGGATTAATAACCGTGTTTATTGTTGAAAAACGTTGCCGGTGACGCGTATAAATGCCTGTATACTTATTTTAAATAATTTAAAACCAAAAAGCTTAGCCACAGTGTAATTTAGAATTAGCGCCATTTCTAGTAATTTTTTAAGTGAAATAATTTATAATGTGTGTGTGTAAATATAGTCCTCAAGGAATGTTAGATAAAATACCACTGAATTTCACATCAGAACTTAAATAACACTTTAAAACAATAAAAATGAAAAACTATGTAAGTACCTAGCTTACACGAATATCAGCGCCATTTTGTTTTAGCTTTCAAAGGAACTTTAGCTCTTTAAAATAAAATTACTGTCTACTCTTAGATCCATCTTATTGTTATTAATATTTAAGTAGGGCCTTACTTAATTTTATCTACAACAAACAACAAATCTTAACAAATTTTATGACTTGTAAACATACACTTTACCAATAAATTGATTATTACTGATTATTATTCATGGCAGTCTACTGTGGTTGCCTTAAGTGGATAAGCACAGGCAGTGGCGGATTTACCCTAAGGCCACTGTAGGCCCGGGCCTAGGGCGGCCAGATTTAGGGGCGGCCCCAACCGTAGGGCAGTATATGGTGGATGCTGAGAAAGGGGCGGCTGATGGCTTGGGGCCTAGGGCAGCCGAGACTGCAAATCCGCCACTGAGCACAGGGCGGGACATTGTTTTCGTTTGAGTTTAGTCTAAGTTTTGTGTCTTATTTCTTGGCAATCCAAATTAAAATAAATAAATAAACTTTAGCGCTTTTAAAATAAAATCACTGTCTACTCTAAGTTCCATCTTATTCGATATGGTCGACTACTATTTCTAGCGGAGTAGATTTAGTCCGGCGTGGTAGATGTAGGGTCGACATGAGGTTCATCTCTCGCAGCCAGCAAGGTTCGTAAGGCCAATGTCTCCTGCCTCAGAGCGGCAATGTGTGCTCGAAGAGAAGCATTCTCTTGTTCTAGAAGACACGCTCGCCAGGCTATCTGTAAATAAAAAACGCTTTAACTACGGAATTCTTCGTGCGCGAGCCCGAGTCGCACTTGGCCGGTTTTTTATAGTGCTTACCTGCACTTAAGGCAATCACAAAGATTCACTCCACTCACTTCTAGTCGAGGATAAAGTTTTTAGTATTTCTTTTTAATACTACTTGCTGATGGAACAAGCAGATGGCCCACCTGATGTTAAGTGGTTACCATAGCCTATAGCAAAGCATTGCCTCGTAGGTCACACTCGTTAGGAACGAGCCCTACGATGCATTCCTCAGTGTCCATCTACCTGAGGCATACAGGTGTTAAGCCTCATGTGCCTGTAATTACACCGGCACCCACACCCTTCAAACCGGAACACGCTGCGCTGCTTGGCGGTAGGAATAGGCATGGTGGTAGTACTGCCCCGGACGAGCCCTTCACTAAGAGCTCTACTTAAGTTTACGATTGTAAGAAGGTAGGTAAACGATCATGCATGTAATATCTGTGTGGGACAATAAAAAGCTTTTCTTTCTTTCTTTCTTCTTTCTTACTACTCCTCACTTGGTCCTCACCTGGTCTTCGCGTATCCTCCGCGCGTCCCTCGATTTCTTTGCCGCTTGGTTGTTCCTTCGTCGTCTCTCGAAGTACTTATCATCCTTCAGCTCCTGTGGGATAGGTCGCTTTTCGCCGCGACGGCGGATATCGCATTCGCTGGGCGGCGGGGTCAGCACTAGAGGCATAACTCACAATAAGGTGAAACTAGTCGTTACTATTTCCATACAAACGCTGTAACTGAACATCTCTACTATTTATTAACGTGCGTCTGAAGTTACTCTAAAGATTTAGTACTAAACCTTTCGACGCTTGTAACTTCCAAGGTAATCTGATTTTACCGTAGAATATAGGGTAACGAGCCTAGATAACGGCACGATAATTCAGTATCGAACTTAACTTTGGACGCACGTTAATAAATAGTAGAGTAATAGTAGTTCAGTTACGGCGTTTGTATGGAAATAGTAACGACTTGTTCTACCTTAAGCAAAGTAAACTGGTCTTGGCAACATATGTGGGTAATCTTTGCAGGATCAGGGACAACTTTTTCATTCATACCTCACATACTAATAGGGTAAAACGGGACCCTATTACTAAGAAAAAGTAAAAGTTTAAAAAACGTGTGACGTTTGTGCTTTAGACCACACGACTGAAGTAAAACTGTAACTGGCTATGAGAGAAAGAGAGAAAGAACAGTGCTTTCATACTCCCTCCATGGTAGTGTTAACCTTGTTAACCGTTTAACGCAACCTTGTTGGAAGTTTACAAAAAACCACTCTGTATATATCTCTAGACATAGACTAGCTTGAGGAGGTTGTATGTCTTACATGGCTGAGTCCTCGCGGGCAGGTGATGGCAGAACGACGCTGGCGCTGGCAGGCACGGTGCTGGCAGCGTCCCAAGCAGAGGACTCACCATACTGTGCACATCTGTTAAGCAAATGGATGTTGTAAATATTAAGACGTATTTATTTGCTGACACCTGTAGGTTTACATAGGTACAGGCTAATAGCCGTAGCCAATACGTAGCATACGAGATGGCTACGAGATGGCTACGGGACTATGTGACGGTTACACAATGGCTATGGAATGGTTATGGAGTGGCACGCCGGTAACGACTACCACGATAGCATTGGTAACTTTTAGTAGCATTTTTAAAAGTTAAATTGAGATATTTCGTTGTATTTTAAAGTTTTAAATTGAGATGTAAGCATTTTGGTTCTACTGTTATCTTACTATCATTACTTTAATGAATAATAAAATAAAATAAATTGCTGCAGAATAGCTATTGGATAGCTGCTAAACGATAGGGGAAAAGTAATACGCTATGGCTACGTGACACCTGCTACGCCGTGACTACGGGATGGCTACGCGATGCCTACGAGATGGTTACGGGATGGCTATGGGATGGCTACGAGATGGCTACGAGATGGTTACGATATAGCTACGTGAAAGCTACGCGATGGCTACAGGGTAGCTACGACATAGCTACGGACGCGAAGCGTATTTGCTTCAAGTCTATCAAAATTTACTTGCCTGTATCAGTTCGTATCGTATTTTACAATTGATCTGGATTAAACTTGTTAGATTTTGTAACGGTAAAATGGGAGTGACCCCGCCTTCTGATCCTAAGGTTATGGGTTCGAATCCGGTCGTGCACCAATGGATTTTTCCGTTCGAAAAATGTATGTGCGCAATGGCAATGCTCTCAAACGATGAAGGAAAACATTGCAAGGAAACCAGTTAGTATTCTGGCAGCTGCAATGGGCTTGCAACTTGTCACGTATGGAATACTTACGCTAGAACGCCAACTAGTTTCCTCACGATGTTTTTTTTCACTGTTTGAGAGTTGTAATATAGTGCATTATTAGTTACATCTCTGATAATAAACTGATGATACAACACAGGTGTGTTGTTACAAGGATCACCCCATAAATGACAGGGTGACGGGGTGACAGGGTGATATGGCCACGTGGCGACCCTTTGAGCGGCCACCCCTGGTATTAACTAGTTTTGTAGATTTTATAATGTTTCAACATTTACACTCTGTAACGGTGACACTACACACAATTTCGGGCGACCGATGTGACCGGGCGAATATCCGCCTGTGACGCAGGAGGTTCGATTCCCGCCTTGGGAAAAATGTTTGCACGATCTGCAAATATATTTATTCCGGGTGTTCTGGGTGTTTTCTATGTATAGTAAAAGTATCTATGTATGTAATGTATTGTATTAGGTATACCAGTCATCTAGTACCCATAACACAAGCTCTACTTAGCTTGGGCAAGATGATGCTGTGTGGATTGTCCAGCATTATTATTATTATAAACGGATTTATACTACTTACTTAATATTGTACGCCTGAAATGGGTAGACTGTTGAAGAGCTTGTGTTATGGGTACTAGATGACTACAATACATTACATGCAAACATATTTTTTATTATACATAGAAAATACCCAGAATAAATAATTGCAGATCATACCAAACATCATCATCATCATCATCATAATTATGTTTTGGTAGTCATTAAACAAAATTCGTCACACAATCGAGGTAGGCACATGTAAGTTAACTGCGAGCGTGTGAAGAGTCACACCTGTGCTGTAACTACTATTTGAACTGTGCCCTACGCCCTGACCCCTTGACAGGGAATAATTGTTTAACCAATTATGAAAAAGAGGCATATGCATCTGCTTTAAAACGATTTCAAAACATTGGTTTACTAAATACCAACCTACATTATTGAAGTAATATTTCTTCTGCGACTTCCAACAAGGTTGCGTTAAACGTTTAACACTACCACGGAAGGGGTATGAAAGCACTGTTCTTTCTCTCTTTCTCTCATAGCCAGTTACGTTTCGTATATTAAAGAAGTTTCACTTCTGTCGTGTAGCACAATCGTTTTTTTTCTATAATTTTCTCTTGCGAATTGGGGAATTTTTCTTTACGCCTTGGGATAAATGTTTGTACGATCTGCAAATATTTATTCCGGGTGTTCTGGGTATTTTCTATGTATAATAAAAAATATGTATGTATGTAATGTATTGTATTAAGTATATCAGTCATCTAGTACCCATAACAGAAGCTCTGCTTAGCTTGGGGCTAGATGATGCTGTGTGGATTGTCCAGCATTATAATTATTTGTTAGTTTTTATAGTGCTTACCTGAACTTTTGGCAATCACAAAGAATCTTCAAGCATATAATATACATGCTACATAGCCATCCTCATCGTGGCTACCTACATAGCCACGATTGCTAAAGTACCGTATTAAATAACATCCCAAGGTTTATTTCATTGAGTTTTTTTTAATAATAATAATGCTGGACAATCCACACAGCATCATCTAGCCCCAAGCTAAGCAGAGCTTGTGTTATGGGTACTAGATGACTGATATACTTAATACAATACATTACATACATAAATATTTTTTATTATGCATAGAAAACACCCAGAACACCTGGAATAAATATTTGCAGATTGTACAAACATTTATCCCAAGGCGGGAATCGAACCCGCAACCTCCGCGTCGCAGGCGGACATTCGTCCGCCGCACCACATCGGTCGTCATTAAGCTCTTGATATTTACATAAAATGAAATGCAAGGTAGGCAATCCCGTAGGGGTCTTGGTAATATTTGAGCCACTTAGTGATAAATTGCGTAAACACATTGGCGCACGCCATTTAAGTTCGAACCTACGACCTCGGAGGCGACACGCAATAAATAATTACACTCAATTTAGAAGACCCTTTGTAACCCTTAGTTTTGTAAATATTTGTTATAAATATGTGGTTGTCGATAAAAGAAGAAAAAAAAAATAGTATGACGACTTTAATACCCAAGCATGGTAGATATCCCCTCAGATCTCAAATACAAATACAAATACAAATACAAAATTATTTATTTGTGAACACAGGTTATAAAATAGTTTGTTGGAAAGTATTGCTGGAGTATCACTGTGATCTGCGCTAGGCGTACAAATTATTAGTCATGCAGACAAAATATAATCTCATATAGGTACCTAAACAATGCAAGTACCAACTGTACCTACCAAGTGCCTACTCGAGATTCTTCGAGTAGGCACTTAACATGGCAGTGCTAAAGATCTATCTGGTTCTGTCAAATGAAGACTTAATGCTAATATAATGTTTAGCTTATCTGTTGGTCTGTTATCTATAATTTCATAAATAACCCATCAAAAGAAAAAGTATTTCGTGTCAAGCGCGACATATCTCGCGTTGCATATCGTAAACGTGTGGGCCTATGTCCAGCAGTGGACTTCTACAGGCTGTTGATGATGATGATGACTTTTGATGTAGCTGTACTAGAATGTATACAATTTATAAACTTTCGAAATGGTTTCACAGCGGTGCTAAAAATATTAACACCACAATTATTATTAATTAATAGTTACTAATTGTATACATTTCTAGTACATCAATTTTCCAAGGATGGAGAATGGAAGGAGGGAATCCAAAGCGATGTTTGATTACATCGATCAGGTACTCCACAATTATCACTACTCATAACATGTGGTGGTTCTCATGTGAATAATTATGTTCAACCCTTGCATTATCAGGGTAGGTGCAGTCTGATGGCCATGTCATCATATCAATTTTAAAATATTCCTTGTTATTTCAATGAATAATTAAATATTTGTGGAAGATTTGTTTTCTAACTTTATTTATTTATTTACCTCATTCTCAGCCCTACCTTTCAAGATTACCTAATACGATTTTTTATAGTCCTACTAATATTATAATGGCGAAAGTTTGTAAGTATGGATGGATGGATGGATGTTTGTTACTCTTTTTAGCTCTAACCAGTAGACCGATTTGTATGAAATTGAAAAAAAAACATAGATTATAACTTGTATTAACATATAGGCTACTTTTTATCCCGAAAAAATAATGGGAACGGGAAAAAAAACTGCCACGCGGGCGAAGCTGCGAGTGGCCGCTAGTTTACAATATATGCAAGTACAAGAAATCAAAACGATGCATGAAGTTTAGTCCAAAAGTATTACTTGTTGTCTTATTGCAATGTGTGCAGTTCTAACTATTTTTTCTTTTTCCTCTTATACCTTGGTTTGTAAATAGTAAGCTTAAGAGAGGTCTGATTGTGACTGCTCACAGGCTGCGCTCCGGGCACATTCCTCTAGCTAAGTTCCAATTCCTCTAGCTAAGTTCCAATATCTTATGAAAATTTCTGACTCCCCCAACTATGCCTCTTGTGGAGTTATAGAAGACGTTCATCATCTCTTGGAGGAATGTGAGCGAAGCCAGGCTCTGAGATCTCACATGCATAGTTATTATGATTTAAATTTTTTGGATGTTGGTGTATTTCGAAGTGTACTTTCTGCTCCGCTGTGCGAGGCCGCTAAGTCACTTTTTAGATTTGTTTATAATATTATTAGTTCGTAGGTAGTTTTAATTGCAAGCGTTTACAGGGCTGACATAGTCGCTCAGCGACTCAAAGTCCTTAAATTTTATGTATGGTTTTCTCGGATTAGAATTAAAGCAAATTTATTTTAGCGCTATCTCAAAGCGTTTGCGAGGCAAACTAAAATCACGCAAAAATTGTTTTTTTACCACTCTATACTTAAAAATCCATAGTAGATCAAGGGTTCTTTGAAAGAATTTGCTAGGGGCCCCGCGCTTGCTTAATCTGGTATTGGACAGGTGCCATAGAGAGAAGAAAGAAGATATAAAGATATTGGGATAATATAATTTGACTTGATAATAGGTAATGATTTTTTTTTCAGTCATCTTTGGAAAAAAGATAACTTTTTCCTTTTAATTGTTTTCCAAAATTTACTGTCAAATGACCGACAGGTAGCCATAGAGAAAAGAAGAAAGTATAACCCATAGAATAAAAAGTCTATATTCTTAGGTATAACCTGTCCTTTGGCGCCATTGTTTTATTCTTACGTTTACTGGCACATGTAGTATAAGATATGTAGACGTACCTACCTGGTGGCACGAGGAAATGGTTGTAGCTTCGAAGTAGCCGCAGTGCAGCTAGCGCGCCGCTTGCGCTGTGTTGCGCGCCACAGCCTTCCAACGAGTAAAGGGGATTCTGTTCCATTTTTACCACTTCTTACACACTGCTATCTGATTTTACAAGTATATTGCATTGCAGAGTACTAATTTCAGTCACATTTAATAGTTTTTTGATCACTATTCAGTAATTCAAATTTAACTTTTCACTTTTGTTACAGAAAAAATATTAGTATTCACCATCGATTTTTTCAATCCAATTTGATTTTGAATTATCGACTTCTTACCAATTCAATTTTAATTGGTAAAATAAATGTTTGTGCGTTCTGTTAGTTATTTATTACCTAGTTTTAGAGTTCTTCTAGTTCTTCTAGAGTTCTAGAGCACTGGTGGACTAGTGGGAGCGACCCCGTCGTCTGATCCTAAGGTCGGTATTCGAATCCGGTCACCGAATCGTATTTAAATTATGTTTTTTTCTATTCGATAAAAATATGTGCAAGGCGTGCTCTTTAACGGCAGAGGAAAACAGTGAGAATACACAGGTATTCTTACGGTATTTTCCTTAGCCGTCTGAGAGCACATACATTGCACAATTGCTAAGCCATGGGGCTTAGTCAGTCCGCACGTCTTTTGTTATTGAGCATGTCTTTCCCGTGGAATAGACTGACTAAGCCATTAGGATGGTATAGGGGTAAGGCCGCCAAAAACTGTACTTTTGGAAAAAAGTCGGTCTCATTTAAATGATTAAATTTCAGGTTTTATTTTATATTACTTATAATAAGTTTTAGGTATATTTTAGCGCAGAATCATCTACCCGATGTATAATGTTTACTGTAATAACAATAAAAAGAATTTTGATTTTGATTTTCTGATTTTTTTTCTACATTCATCTATATATAGTTTATTTTTGTTTCCTTTTTAGAGCCTATATTTTTTTTATGATATAGACTCAATTTTCGTATTCAGTACAAAAGTCGTGTGGCCAACTACAACATCTCGCACATTGGAGCTAGAAAAACATAGGTGCTACAAGCCATTTAAAATCCTGCCCCAGGTCTCAGCGTCCCGTAAATAGAGGCACGATTGGAAAAATATATATGTAAAACACGATATTGTAATTGATATCTATACTAATTATAAGATTCCCGGCCCCAACCGACGGCTGACTATAAAGACGTCACACAGTTTAAACCACTGGTCGTAGAGACTTGAAACTTCAAGATATCGTCACCTGTATGGCGAATTCACGAATCTGCAAAATACACATTTCACAGGAGAGCTAAAAAACTTCTAAAAAAATATGTTTTTGCACTTTTCAAATAGTTCCCAAGGGCCTATTTTGAACTTTTATTTATATTTGTTAATTTAATTGAAAGCATGTTTTTTTAAGCTTTTCTTAAAAGCATTTTAAACTGTTCGTTGTTAAAAAGTAATTTTCGTGAAAAGTGCAGATTCGTGAGTTCGCCATACAGGTGACGATATATTCGTCTTGGTGCGTAGAAGTGTACTAAAAACGAAATTCTCGAAATTAAACCCCTAAACGGATTCAGCAAGGGTTGCAGTTCGTATGAAAATAGATTTCGGTAGTAGGTTATATTCTTAGACGGTACGCCACAATAGTGTCAACCCCATAGATCTCTTAGTCTTTGTTCTAAATTCAAAATCCCTACTTATTATATATATATATATATGTATATTATATATATTATATATATATATATATATAATGTTATAAATGCGAAAGTAACTCTCTGTCTATCTGTCTGTTACGCTTTCACGCCTAAACTACTGAACCGATTTAAATGAAATTTGGTACAGAGATAGTCTAGAGCCTGAGAAAGGACATAGGGTTACTTTTTAATGCGAAAAAAGGGGTGAAATAGGAGATGTAAGGGTTGCAAGGGGATTTTGATTTTGTTTTTTTTTTTGTTCGAAAGGTGAATTAGTCGGGAGAGTTCTTTGGCGTCGGGGGTTTTTGAAATTTTTAATTTAATCTTGTAATATAATAATAGTAACTAAAATAACGTCTTAGATTTTTTCGTTCTGTAACGTTATCTACGCTTAGATTAAATTTTAAGTTAGAAGATATCTGAAGAGGTTTTAAGATCACGAAAGTACATAGAGAAAGTAAAATCCCGCGTCACTGCCCGCGTGAAACTACTTTTGTGCAAACTTCAAACCCCAAATACACTCTTCAGGGCTTCAAATTGGAAAAATCACTTCTAGTTACACCTCTACGCACGCACCTAATACAAATACTTACTTAACCAAGTCTATACGTCCAGTAATTTAGGTTGCGCGTTGTTATAGTCCTAAAAATGTGACTCTTTCCTACAACTTTGGTAGAATCATTTCACTTACCGATGCCATGAATTAAATCTTAATAAAAAAAAATAGGTATTCCGAACTCTCAACTAAAAACTGTTTTGGGAAAATATAGGTACTTAATGTTTTTTAAATCCCAATATTTGTAATAAATACGATCGTTAATTTAAAAGCTATAACTTATGTCAATATTTTTTTTTGTTGTTTATATTTCGATTTCAGATAGTTATTTATTTTTAAAACGTTCACATAAGGTTCTAACCTAACAAATCAAACAAGTCCACTAAACTAACATCACATTCCTTTACGTTTAAAAAAGGAAAATGCCTCGTCAGTTAGGTAATTTGTGTGCCGCGCTCCTATTGGCTGAATACTTAATTACTGACGCTTTCCACGCTCGCGATTGGCCGTTCGTTTCGCGCCACGCCCGTGAGTTTTCCGTTACTGCCTTATGACATAGAAGTGTAACGATTAACAATGAATATTTAATGAAGTGTCATTAGCTTCACGTGTTGGTAGAGGGTTCTTTATGGTGTTTGCTCGGGCTATTATAAGGGTAAATATTTTTTGTTTGCTTAAAAGTTATGTAAGCTAGCAGATGTTCCAATACCCTACGTGCGTCCGTTAAAAGTACTAGAGGCCGTTGATTGTTCTCATTAAAGGCAAAAGTCTTCAACCAGCATTCTACCTATGACATAGTACCATCTTTTTGTTATTTATTTAAAAACTTTCGCACAAAACAATGATGTGCTTGGACTTATTTTTTTTATACAATTTGCTGATGGAACAAGCATAGGCCCACCTGATGTTAAGTGGTTACCATAGCCTATAACAAAGCATTGCCTTGTAGTTCACGCTAGTTAGGAAAGTGCCCTACAATAAACAGCTCAGCGTCAATCAACCTGAGGTATACAGGTGTTAAGCCTCATGTACCTGTAATTACACCGGCATCCACACCCTTCAAACTGGAACACAGCAAGCTGCTAATAACATTGTCATCCTAAACGTCTAAAAAGATGGTGTGACGTTTGGATAAAACTTAAGTATTCTATTAGTCATATGGTTCCCGTAGTACAAGCTATGCTTAGTTTGGGACTAAATGATATTGTGTAAAAATGATAATATTTATTGCCACGCTGAATGGCAATTAGAAACTTAGGACTACTTAACCAATATACTAAAAACTAGAAATTGCCGGAAAACTAGATGTAAAAAATACTTTAAAAAAAACGAGTGTGCTTTAGTTAGACCACACGACTGAAGTAAAACTTCTTTAATAAACGAAACGTAACGGGCTATGAGAGAAAGAGAGAAAGAACAGTGCTCTCATACCCCCTCCATGGTAATGTTAAACGTTTCACGCAACCTTGTTGAAAGTCGCATAAGAAGTATTACTTCAAAAATAGTTTTCATAAGAAAATACCCGATAAAGAACCTAAAGAAACAAATATGGCGTCCTATGGCGTTATAATTGCCGCTTATAGTGACGCCGATGGAACGCGTTATGAGTGATCAAGTAACTTGGACAGAGAAAACTGGAGGGCTGTGTATAAAATACTTTTTTCACTTCTCTTGCTCAAAAAGGCCGTCATTGTAGCATACCAGAGCGGGGATAAAATAGCATTTCATCCTCTAGGGGAAAAATATTTTTTTTGTGTGTCAAATGACAATGAGCCTATAAAACGAAAAAGTTTTTAGTCATAAGTAGAATAAACACGAATAAAGACTCGACTTGTCTTATTACTGTTTCATAAAAAAAGAACTTCATTTTAATTTTGAAAATGGAACTAAAATCGGCGATCTCTGGTAGAATCCATGCAATGTGTTGCGGCTACTGAAGAAACAAAAAAAAGACATTGGCGCGAAATCTTTATAATTTTTCTCTAATTGCAAATTAAATTGGTAGTAACCGTAATTAATTTTACAATGGTGAAAATGTTGGTATGCTACAATGACGGCCTTTTTGAGCAAGAGAAGTGAAAAGTATAGTGTAACACACGGAGCTAAAACTCATTAAAACTCGGTTTCTATTTACCCACTCGCTAAAGCTCGGGAGTAAAACTACCTCGTATATAATGGGTTATTTTAGCTCCTTGTATAACAATCTACTATTTTTACGTGAAAATGTGACGGAACAACCAGAGTTACGCGGCCCAATAACGTTTCTAAGACATCAACTACCATCAGCGCCTTCCGCCACCATCAGCAAATCATCGGAGTGTTCCAGAGGGGAAAAGGAAGCTACCACGCCACATCGCACAAAAGCCCAAGGTATTCCTTGTCTTTTTCCACTCCAGATTTTTTAAACGGTTTAACAAGTTTGAGGTGAAATTACAGGCACATGAGGTTTAACACCAGTATGCCACAGGTTGGTGGTCGCAGGGTAGTGCATATCACCTAAATTGCGTGATCTATAAGGCAATGCTTTGTGGTCATGATCAGGCGGTCAGATAGATATGCTTGTTCCACAAGAAAGCATAAAAAAAAAACCTTACCTCTCCGAAATAGTTTGACTAGTTTGAGACTGTATCTCGTCGGGATGTGTACAGCTGCACTAGAATGTATACAATTCGGAACTTACAGAACGGTTTAACAGCATAACAATTAATATTTACAGGGCAAAAATTCAAAATATAATTGAACTTATCAGCTAATTCCACGATTTTTGAGATTTTACTGGTTAAGAGTTAACTAGGTTTTGATGCCGTTTTGAAAGTTATGAACTGTATACATTCTAGTGCAGCTGACTGTACCTCTCGCTCGGTGACCCGACCACTAACTTTAGCAATCAGATGCACTACCTAAAGCCTAATAGTGTAATTTTTTTGAGCTGAGTCGAGAAACAAGAATTTGATTGTCAAAATTGGACCTCTGAAATATCCGTTATAAAGAATTGCATTTACAGATTGATACGATTGAAACTAAAATCTGACGATATTTTGTTACCAGAATTGGGCCTCAGGTGTAAAAGCGTCACGTGCCTGTAATGTCAAAGTCAAAGTCAAAAGTCAAAAAGCATTTATTCAGTAAAATCCGCAGAAATCAGTTTGAAACGGGATTTCTGCGTTCGCAAGTGATAGAGATTAAACCGGTCGGAGTGATTTGTGCTTAATTTCTATGTATTTTGGCCTAATTTAAGAATTCTATCTGTATTTTGATTATTCTAAGGCTTGTGTTGTCCTAGTGTGGTGCTGGCAAGGTGGTAGATATTTCTATTATTTAGTTATTTACCTATTTACGAGTTCGAGTCCGTGTTTGAGGTTAGGACCTCAGGCATGGATTTGGATCCGTCGTCAGTACCGGTGCCCCCGGAGCCCCCGGATCCTCCGGATCCATCCCCGGGATCTAAACGGCGTATAGATTCGGAATATTCAGCTTCTGCTCCATCTAAGAAGACCATGTCCTCTGATCAGGGGGTGGCTTCTATTCAAACCGTGTACACCCATCCATCAATTGTTGTTGGAGCTATTCAAGCTTATACAACTTTAGACAAGGGACCATTTGTGGTTCACGTTTCTCGCTCTGAGCCTGATCTGTCTGCTGGCACTACCATCAGACCCATCAAGTTTGGTCAGTTCCTATCAATACATAAGTTCCGTAATATTATACCTGATGGAGTAAAACGTGTAGGGCGTAATAAAATATCTGTGGAGTTTTCGACTGCAGAAGATGCAAACAAGTTTATAGAATCCCCGATACTACAAATGTGTAAATATACAGCTACGGTTCCCACTTTCAATGTAACTAGAATGGGTTTAGTAAGAGATGTTCCTACTGACTTATCAATGGATGAATTTGCTGAAGCTATTCAGGTCCCTCTAGCCTGTGGTATTGTCCTAAAAGCGCGCCGTCTCAATAGAAAAAATGTGGAGGAAGGCAAGGTTACATGGGTGCCTACCCAGACCGTTGTTGTCACCTTCCAAGGTCAATTCTTACCCTCAAAAGTGTTCCTGTTCTACACGGCCCTGCGAGTTGAACTGTACCAGTACCCTACTATACAGTGCCATACCTGCTGCAGGTATGGGCATACTAAAGCCCAATGTCGGTCTAAACCAAGATGTTTCCGTTGTTGCAAGGAGCATACTGGCGAAGATTGTGATATCCCTGAGTCTAGTGCATCATGTTTACATTGTTCAGGCAAGCATTTCGCTACCAGCAAATGCTGCCCAGAACTAGAGAGGCAGAAGTCGATTAAATCAGTCATGGCCCAGAATAACATTTCATACGAGGAAGCTGCTTGTCAGTTTCCCAAGGTGTCCCGCTCATACTCAGAGGTTGCTAAAGATATGTTTTCCAATCCTTCCCCCTCCCAAGCTCCACAAAATAGTTTCATGGAAGGTCCACCCCAGACCCATCCCACCCGTTCATATGTCAAAAATGTATATGCCTCACCCCGCTCTAAGGCTCCACTGGGTAAGTCATATGATATGGCCGCCCACAGAAATTTGGTTGCTAGCCCATCATATACAATGCCTAATGGTTGTGCTCTAGGCCAAAACCTGGAAGCAGCCCCTCATAATGAAAATATGCTTGAAACATTATTAACCCTAATAATTAATATTATTTTAATGAACCCTCAGCCCATACCGTCCAACGTTGCCTCAAAACTTACACAATTAGTCTCTTTGTCTGGTCACAATGGATCCAGTGGTCGTTCTGCAGTGGAACTGCCAGAGCGTCAGAGCAAAAAAACATGAACTTCTCCATTTAATTTCTAAATTCCGCCCGTCAGTCCTGGCCCTCTCGGAGACATGGTTGAAGCCTGAAATCCATTTTCGGATTTCAGGTTACTCCTGTATCCGAGAGGACAGGGCTGACGGGCACGCTGGGAGCGCCATATTAATTAGGCGCTCCCTTAGCTTTACCCAAATCACCTTACCTCCCCTTCCTTCTGGTATCAACGCAGTTGGTATCAGATCCTCTAATATTTCCTTCATATCTGTTTATATTCCTCATCCTGATTCTGTTCTAATTCCTGATTTGCTTCTTCTTTTTTCATCCATTCCATCTCCCATCGTGATAATGGGTGATTTTAACGCTCATCACACAGTTTGGGGTCACCATTCCTCAAATTTTTTTGGTTACTCTCTCTTGGAAGTTTTTGATGAATTAAACCTTTGTCTACTTAACGATGGTGCTCCCACCCGTAGAGTTTACCCAAATCAGAATCCTAAGAGTGCTGTAGACCTCTCTGTCTGCTCTCCTTCTTTGTCGCCGGTCGTATCCTGGCAAATTCTTCCCCTTTCATATGGTAGTGATCATTTCCCTATCCTTATTTCTATATCTAACAGCGTGTCTCCGTTCCATAACCCTTGCCCGTCTATAAAGTATAGACTTTCTGGTGCTGATTGGGCATCATATTCAGATTGTCTTGACATAAAACTTGAATCTTCCTTTATTTCCTCATTAGATATAACTCTTTCTCCTCTTAATACATATAATACTTTTGTAAAAAGTATAATTGATAGTGCTGATGCTCACATTCCGCTTAAAAAGCCCACCAAACACTTTAAAACATCTACTCCTTGGTGGGATTCAGAGTGTACTCTAGCTGTGGCTAAACGCAAGGAAGCTGAGAAAAATTATTACTACGATATGTCTCAAAGTAATTTTAGTACGTACCAGAAAGCTTCAGCCAAGTTTAGAAAACTTGTTTTAAATAAAAAAAGGCGGGGTTGGATTGGCTTTTGTGAAGATCTCTCTCCAAAAACTCCATCTTCCCTGGTTTGGAAACAGATCCGAAGATTTAGAGGTGCTTGTAACTCACAGGATATTACAGCTAATGACCCTTTTTCATGGATAGAAGCATTTTCAGATAAACTTGCTCCCCCGACAGTTCCCACTTTAGACTGCTTTCCTTCCCCACCCTCCTATCTTCCTTCTCATGACTGTTTTGATCAACCATTTTCTTTTGGTGAACTTACTCTTGCACTGGATGGTCTAACTGATTCCTCCCCTGGTATAGATGGCATTCCCTATTCATTCATCGTCAAGTCTTCTGACAAAGCAAAACAAATTTATTTAGATATCGTAAATTATTTTTTTGAATACAATATTGTCCCTGAACAGTGGAAAACCCAGATAATAATACCCATTTTAAAACCTGGTAAAGACCCGTCCGATCCTAATAGTCGAAGACCTATAGCTCTGTCATCAGTTTTGTCTAAGATCACAGAACACTTAATTAAACAGCGCCTTGAATGGTTCGTTCAGAATAAATCTATTTTAGCCAAATCTCAATTCGGTTTTAGACGAGGAATGAGCACAATGGACAGCCTAAGTCTTCTAACAACTGACATTTACACTGCTTTTAAAGAAAAGAAGTCCCTTGTAGGAGTGTTTCTTGATATCGCATCGGCATATGACAATGTTATGCTCCCAGTACTCAGGAATAAACTTATTCAGCTGAGTATTCCGGAGAAGTTATCTCGTTTTACATGCAATCTTTTGATGGAAAGATTAGTTACGGTTAAAACATCTAATGGACTTTCTCCCCCGAAGAAAGTGTGGAAAGGCTTACCTCAAGGATCAGTGTTAAGCCCTCTTCTATACAGTATATACACCTACGATCTGGAAAATGTAGTAGATTCCTTTTGCGAGGTTCTCCAATATGCCGATGATCTGGCTCTGTATGTGAAAGTTCAGTCCATAGAAGTTGCTGAGGATCGCCTCAACTCCGCTCTACAGTATCTTGATGGTTGGTTAAACAACCATGGCTTAGCTTTGTCTGCATCTAAAAGTTCTACGGTTATTTTTACTAGAAAAAGATCAATTCCGACTCTAGATTTGGTTGTCAACCAAGACATCATCCCACAATCAAATAGTGTTAAATTCCTCGGCATAACTTTGGATTCTAGAATGACAGGCACTATTCACCTCGACCATACTGCTGAAAAATGCGAGAAGAATATGAATGTTATACGTTCTCTCTCAGGAGTTTGGTGGGGATCTCACCCCTATACTCAAAAACTTTTATATAATGCCCTTATCAGAAGCCACTTTGACTATGGTTCTTTTCTGTTTAACCTTTTCAATAAAGCGGGCTTAGAAAAACTGAACAAAGTTCAGTCTAAGAGCTTACGCATTATCCTAGGAGCTATGAAATCCTCCCCAATTAATGCCATGCAAGTTGAGTGTAATGATCCCCCCCTTAACTTACGTAGACAATATCTGGCTGATAGATTCTTTTTTAAATTGGTTCAAAACTCTGATCACCCTCTTCTCCCGAAACTAATCCATCTTCTTGATCTGTTTGATTCGAACGACCTTGAAAAACTTCCTTGTCTTCTTCGTAGCTATATTAAATTCTCTCAACTCCCGAACCCTGTCCACCAATACCCAATTAACCCACTCTATCTCACTCCATTTGAATCCTTAACCTTTCGTCCAAACATTATTTTACACTTTGGTATAGATAAGGACTCTTCAAACGCTCGAGAAATCTTCAACGAACAAATGTCTACCAAGTTCAAGGAGTGGCATGCTATTTTTACAGATGCGTCAAAATTATCTTCGAATAGCTCTGTCGGAGCAGCAGTGTGGATTCCTTTTACTAGGATAAACCTTAGTTTTAAGTGCCCCTCCTCTACCTCAATCTTTACTGGTGAATCTATTGCCGTCTTAGAAGCAATTCTATTTATAAAATCCCATAACTTGAATAACTCTATCATATTTTCGGATTCTAAAAGCTGTCTTCAATCTATTTTATCCAACCCTTTTCGTTCCATAGCCCGATTCCCAACGATTCTAAAAATTAAAGACGCACTCTTCCAATGCCACCAATTAGGTATCAATGTCGTCCTTGCCTGGATTCCTGGTCACACAGGTATTCCTGGTAACGAAGCAGCAGATGCTTGTGCTAAAAATGCTGTAAATATAGGATGTCTTAACCATTTTAAAACTTATTCACACGATTTATGTCTTCTTCCTAAGTCCCACCTCCAAGAGGAATGGACCAAAGTTTGGAACATCACTAGAAAAACTAAAGGTAAACATTATGGTGACATTCAGCCGGAAATTCCCACTTACCCTTGGTTTTTTAAATTTCGCAAAGCAAATAAATCTACTACCTCAACTATTTGCCGCCTCCGATTAGGTCACGCTTGCACTCCAGTATTTCTGGCTAAACTAAGGATTAGGGACCATTCAATGTGTGAATGTGGCCTCGATGAGGGAAACGTGAACCACATATTTTTTAGTTGTCCGAAACTACGCCGATCCCTTTACGATATCCTCCCTCCTGAAATCCCCCGTCCTTTTTCCCTTAATTTTCTTCTATCTCTTACATTTATACCTATGATTAATTATATATTGTGTAAGTTTATTCATATAAATAAGATAAAGTTATAAATACATCCTCCATAACTCCTGAGTCTCACTTACAATAACCTCTACCTATATTATAATACTTTGTTGATTTATATTTTATATGTTACTAACTTTGTGTTTTAGATAAATCAAATTGATTTCAAAATTTTGGTCGATTCTCTCTCTGAACACCGACCATATTCTTAGCCGCACTCCTCTACTATGTTTATGAAACTAGCGTGAAACGGACACTGGCAGAATTGTGGCAATAAGCCACAGAGCCATAAATCAAGAAGTCAAGTCAAGTCAGTTTGAAACGTCTTAAATCTAGGTGAAGGGGGTGAAGGATTCGTTTTCTGTCATCTTTGGAAGCAACGTTGTATTTTCATTTTAATTGTTTTTCTAGTGTTATTTTAAGTTCTGATGGGTAATTTTGGTGGTATTTTAACCATCATTACTTGAGGTCTTGTGAAGTCTTGTCAAGTGTGAACAGTTGAAATGAAAGTGTGTTATGTGGCATCCTGATTTGAACGAAAATGTTACCCTTTGGTTTTGAAGAAAATCGCCATCTTTTTCTTCAAAACCAGTGACAGCCGACTTTACTTTTTGTACCGACTTGACTAAGAAGTATTTTATTCACCCCACTTGACATTGGCAAAATTGTCCGAATGCCGGACTCATGCCACAAAAAAAAAATCTAGGTGAATCTAAGCGCCAGTTTCTCGCGACCAAGCCTAGAAGAACGGGCAAGAAACTTACGGCCTGATTCCTACCGTTTTTTTGTATGATCCTGCTACAAAATAATAATAATGTAAATAATGAAGCTCCAGTGTGGTGGCAATCTAACTGAATGCTAGACAGAAAACATGCTAAGAAAGGTCATCTGCATATACCCTTCAAACTGCAACACAGCAAGTTGCTTGGCGGCAGGAATATGCATACTGGTAGTACTTCCCCGGCCGAGCTCACTAAGAACTCTATTACGACTATTTCAATAGTCTACTCCACAGAGTTTTGTTCTCGAAGCTGTCTACTTCAAATTGCCACCTAATAACTGTTGAAGCCAGTTTCAAATAATGCGACTCCTTTCATTTAAGTACATAAGTTTTTTTTAATAAGTAGCTAACTCCTTGCCTTAACATGTTTGATTGCCTTAACATGTTTTCTGTCTTGCAATCACCTTAATTAGTTAGATTGGCACCACACTGGAGTTTCATTATTTACATTATTATTACTTTGTAAAAGTATCATACAAAAAAACGGTAGGAACCAAGCCGTAAGTTTCTTGCCGGTTCTTCTAGGCTTGGTTGCGAGGAACTGGCGCTTAGATTCACCTAGATTTAAGACGTTTCAAGATGATCCCTGCGGATATTACTGAATAAATGAGTTTTGACTTTGACTTTGACTTATTTTGGTTTGCCTAACAGCTCAGTTCGCGTGGGCATAGAATAAGATGTGTAATGTAAAGTGGCTAATAAGCTTAGTGCTTAGTCCATATTCTTAGCGCGTGGGTCTTTCTATTTTGTTTTTTCTCTGTGGTATCTATCCGTCTTTTGAAAGACAATTTTGCCAATGTCAAGAGGATTATAAAAAAATAGTTCCTATTCTAGTCGAGTCAGTAAAAAAAGTAAAGTCGGCTGTCATTTGTTTTGAAGAAAAATATGGCGGTACTCTTCAAAACCTAAGGAAAACATTTTCGTTCATATCAGGATATACACACTTTAATTTTAATTAGTTTCACTTATAAGATTCAAGTAATGTTAGTTAAAATGCCACCAAAATTACACATCAGAACCTAAAATAACACTAGAAGAACAATAAAAATGAAAAAACAATAATCAGTTCTAAAGATAACAGAAAACTGCTGATGCTATCGTGCTTGGCAGGTAGCATAATTTACCATTTTTAGGGTTCCGTACCCAACGGGTAAAACGGGACCCTATTACTAAGACTTCCAACAAGGTTGCGTTAAACGTTTAACGCTACCATGGAGTGGGTATGAAAGCACTGTTCTTTCTCTCATAGCCAGTTACGAGAAGATTTACTTCAGTCGTGTGGTCTTTTTTTATTTCCGTAGCACTCTATCCAAAGCAGCTAAGTTACAAGAACGTGACAACAACCATGGGAAAAGGCGGCTGCTAGGACAATTAACCCTTTACCCTCGGCTTTATATAAACCACGATACCAGCGTCATGCCTACAGAGAAACTATGAATAAGTAAGGACTCATAGGTCACCTACCTAGGTCCTAATTTCAAAATTATTTAATGCACGGTTCTATGAATATCGATTAGTGATATATAGACGGCCGATGTGGCGCGGCAGGCGAATATCCGCCTGCGACATAGGAGGTTGCGGATTCGATTCCCACCTTGGGATAAATGTTTATACGATTTGCAAATATTTATTCCGAGTGTTCAGGGTATCTTGTTAACTTCATTAGTCCATTTCATCCAAAGGTTGTCTGGCAGAGATCGCTGTTTAGCGATAAGACCGCCCATTGTATGTTAGCATTATGTTTAAGTTTTATGTATACTTGTTTATCCTTAAGTTGTGGTGTGCAATAAAGTATTTTCTATCTATCTATCTATCTATTTTCTATGTATAATAAAAATTATGTATATATGCCAGTATAACAATAGGTATATCAGTCATCTAGTAGGTACCCATAACACAAACTCTGCTTATTAGCTTGGGGTTAGATGATGCTTTGGGGATTGTCCAACAATACCTATTATATTATACTATGTATTTTTATATAAAATAACAGCATGCCCGTTTCAAAGTTAACGTTGGTTCTTTTAACAAAAGTTTTTCTGTTGTTTCGCTGCTATTCTTATTCGTCTGCCTTTAAACATTGTTGGTACTGCGCTAACACATTGTAACCTATCATCTTCTCCCTATGGTGTCAGAGAAAAAGTTAAAAGTGGCTCCTTTCTCTTGATTACGACAAAACGGAAAGTCTTTTGGTCGTAAACTAGTAAATTATCTTAAATCGCTAGGTTTTAGGTTTTTACCCCAATTTCCCTTCATCTATCCTCTACCCTCTCCACACACATACTTACTGAAAACAGCCTACACATAACTATTTAAACTTTTTGGTCGAACAATCCTGTCATGCACAAAAACAAAACCAAACTGACACAATTGAATCTGTAGGTCAATGACTGCTAAATAATTTATAAATCCTACGAAAATATTGAAGCAAAATGAGGCGATTTTATAATTTACCAATCGCTTTCTCCAAGCCATGTATGTATTTTGTGTATTACTAAGTAAGATCATGCGAGACTTCTTTCGCTTCAACCTTCAAGAGAGGTACACCAAGACAGATATAAAGGCTTATAGGCGACGATGCATTAGTAAAGTCTAAATTACATAGTCTTGAGCATCGTCGCAAGGTAGCCAGTCTGTCGGTTTTCTACAGGATACATTTCGGCGAGTGTGCCTTGGTGTGCGAGTGTGCTCTACAACCTGGTTCTGTCATCGGACCACCAGACGTACGGAGACGAGACATCCGTTCATGGTTGACACTCCTTCCACCCGCACTAAGCGCTTTGCCTCAACTTTCATTATGCGCACTGCAAAGGAATGGAACTCGTTGCCGTCGTCTGTTTTTCCGGACACGTAGCATTTGGATATCTTTAAGAGGAGAGTGAAAAGGTATCTTCTAGGTAAACGTGCTACACCGTCGACTGCATCATCACTTAACATCAGGTGAGATTGCGGTCAAACGTTTACCTATAAACTGTAAAAAAATAAAGATATATCCTGAATATTTCAAGCTAAGAATATGGACTATTTAAAGTCTCTACAAGCAGTGGTATAAGCTATAAATAATAATGGCAGTCAGTCAGGACAAATATTATTTTAATAGTTTAGACGAGCATTGTGGCATGGCGGGTGAATGTCCGCCTGCGACGCAAGAGTTTGCGGGTTCGATTCCCGCCTTGGGATAAATGTTAGTAAGTACGATCTGCAAATATTTATTTCAGGTGTTCTGGGTATTTTCTATGCATAATGAAAAATATGTATGCATGTAATGTGTTGTATTAAGTATATTAGTCATCTAGTACCCATAACACAAGCTCTGCTTTGCTTGGGGCTAGATGATGCTGTGTGGATTGTCCATATTATTATTATTATTTTGATTATAGTTATTGTTGTCCCAAGTGGTGAAAGACTATGAGGGTAGTTGTTATTTCAGCCTCTGGATGGTATTTTTACTTATCCTTATTCTGTTGTCTTACTGTTCTTGTGTAACATAACTTTTGAAGTCAGTTCAGTTAGTCAGTAAAGTAGTTCTCAGCCTGATCGGGTAGTACCTATGTAAATCACAAGTTAAGGGCTTACTGAGCCGACTCTCTTTGAACTGACGTCTGATAAAATAATACCAGCCTTCTGATTGTACATCTTGTTGTCAAAGTCAAAAAGCATTTATTCAGCATTATTATTAAAATAATGAAGGTTAAAAGGAAATGGAAAGTATAAAATCTAGCATTATCAATTGCAAATCCTCCTCAAATTCAATATCAATCCCGCAAGGATCATCTCGAAACGTCTTAAAGCTAACGAACTCCTGTCAAAGTCAAATATGACAGATTTCCTATAGCAAATCTGTCATATTTGATACAGGATTTTATTGGCACAAGCCTTTTTTTTCTAAGATTAGTAAACACTCGACATTGTCAAATTCGTGGCAACCCTCAGCCGCTGAAAAGCCATATAATAAAAGAAAAAGAAGAAGACACGCAATCAGACCCCTAGTGGGAGCTACTTCTATACCTCAGCTTTTCTCAACTTAAACTCCTCAGGTAATGCCCTCGCTCCTAGCTCAAAAGGCTCTCCATCCACTATCGTGGCTCAGAGGGAAACGTCCCGTACCTTGGCAGATGAGGCCACTAGACCAGTGGGCAAACTCATTCCATTGAAAAGGCCAGGTAACCTACCCCATCCTTTTTTCGGACGAATTTATATCCTACCAATATTATAAACGCGAAAGTTTGTAAGTATGGATGGATGGATGGATGTTTGTTACTCTTTCACGCTCTAACCAGTGGACCGATTTGGATGAAATTTGGAATAATTATCGATTGCAACCTGGCTTAACATATAGGCTACTTTTTATCCCGAAAAATAACGGGAACAGGAAAAAACTGCGAGCGGCCGCTAGTACTGGTATAATCGTGATGATTTATGAGGAAAGTTTGTCAGTGCTTAAAAAAAAAAGGAGCAATAAGGTTAGCATAGAATTTTTATGCGAATTGCTGATGGTAGAAGCAGATGTTCCACCTGATGTTACGCGGTTACCATCACCTGTAAGAAAATATTATCTCACAGGTGACGCTCGCCAGAAATGTGCCCTACGATGCACTACTCTGCGTCCATAAACCAGAGGTTTACTGATATTATGCCTCATGTGCCTGTAATTTCACCAGCAAGTACCACTACCATGCCTATTTCTGCCGCCAAGCAGCTTGCTGTGTTTCGGTTTGAAGAGTGTGGGGCCGGTGTAATCACAGTCACATGATGCTTATGTGCGTATGCCTCAGGTTGATGGACGCAGAGTAGTGCATGGTTGGGCACGCCGCTTACGAACGTGACCTACGAGACAATGCTTTGTTATAGGTGATGGCAACCACTTAGGATCAGGTGAGCCATCTGCTGATGATCCCTGCGGATATTACTGAATAAATGAGTTTTGACTTTGACTTTGACTCATTTTGGTTTGCCTAACAGCTCAGTTCACGTGGGCATAGAATAAGATGTGTAATGTAAAGTGGCTAATAAGCTTAGGGCTTAGTCCATATTCTTAGCGCGTGGGTCTTTCTATTTTGTTTTTTCTCTGTGGTATCTATCCGTCTTTTGAAAGACAATTTTGCCAATGTCAAGAGGATTATAAAAAAATAGTTCCTATTCTAGTCGAGTCAGTATAAAAAGTAAAGTCGGCTGTCATTTGTTTTGAAGAAAAAGATGGCGGTTTTCTTCAAAACCCAAGGAAAACATTTTCGTTCATATCAGGATATACACACTTTAATTTTAATTAGTTTCACTTATAAGATTCAAGTAATGTTAGTTAAAATGCCACCAAAATTACACATCAGAACCTAAAATAACACTAGAAGAACAATAAAAATGAAAAAACAATAATCAGTTTACAGAAAACTGCTGATGCTATCGTGCTTGACAGGTAGCATAATTTTAAATTTACCATTTGTAGGGTTCCGTACCCAAAGGGTAAAACGGGACCCTATTCCTAAGACCTCCAACAAGGTTGCGTTAAACGTTTAACGCTACCATGGAGTGGGTATGAAAGCACTGTTCTTTCTCTCATAGCCAGTTACGAGAAGTTTTACTTCAGTCGTGTGGTCTTTTTTTATTTCCGTAGCACTCTATCCAAAGCAGCTAAGTTACAAGAACGTGACAACAACCATGGGAAAAGGCGGCTGCTAGGACAATTAACCCTTTACCCTCGGCTTTATATAAACCACGATACCAGCGTCATGCCTACAGAGAAACTATGAATAAGTAAGGACTCATAGGTCACCTACCTAGGTCCTAATTTCAAAATTATTTAATGCACGGTTCTATGAATATCGATTAGTGATATAAAGACGGCCGATGTGGCGCGGCAGGCGAATATCCGCCTGCGACATAGGAGGTTGCGGATTCGATTCCCACCTTGGGATAAATGTTTATACGATTTGCAAATATTTATTCCGAGTGTTCAGGGTATTTTCTATGTATAATAAAAATTATGTATATATGCCATGTATAACAATAGGTATATCAGTCATCTAGTAGGTACCCATAACACAAACTCTGCTTATTAGCTTGGGGTTAGATGATGCTTTGGGGATTGTCCAACAATACCTATTATATTATACTATGTATTTTTATATAAAATAACAACATGCCCGTTTCAAAGTTAACGTTGGTTCTTTTAACAAAAGTTTTTCTGTTGTTTCGCTGCTATTCTTATTCGTCTGCCTTTAAACATTGTTGGTACTGCGCTAACACATTGTAACCTATCATCTTCTCCCTATGGTGTCAGAGAAAAAGTTAAAAAGTGGCTCCTTTCTCTTGATTACGACAAAACGGAAAGTCTTTTGGTCGTAAACTAGTAAATTATCTTAAATCGCTAGGTTTTAGGTTTTTACCCCAATTTCCCTTCATCTATCCTCTACCCTCTCCACACACATACTTACTGAAAACAGCCTACACATAACTATTTAAACTTTTTGGTCGAACAATCCTGTCATGCACAAAAACAAAACCAAACTGACACAATTGAATCTGTAGGTCAATGACTGCTAAATAATTTATAAATCCTACGAAAATATTGAAGCAAAATGAGGCGATTTTATAATTTACCAATCGCTTTCTCCAAGCCATGTATGTATTTTGTGTATTACTAAGTAAGATCATGCGAGACTTCTTTCGCTTCAACCTTCAAGAGAGGTACACCAAGACAGATATAAAGGCTTATAGGCGACGATGCATTAGTAAAGTCTAAATTACATAGTCTTGAGCATCGTCGCAAGGTAGCCAGTCTGTCGGTTTTCTACAGGATACATTTCGGCGAGTGTGCCTTGGTGTGCGAGTGTGCTCTACAACCTGGTTCTGTCATCGGACCACCAGACGTACGGAGACGAGACATCCGTTCATGGTTGACACTCCTTCCACCCGCACTAAGCGCTTTGCCTCAACTTTCATTATGCGCACTGCAAAGGAATGGAACTCGTTGCCGTCGTCTGTTTTTCCGGACACGTAGCATTTGGATATCTTTAAGAGGAGAGTGAAAAGGTATCTTCTAGGTAAACGTGCTACACCGTCGACTGCATCATCACTTAACATCAGGTGAGATTGCGGTCAAACGTTTACCTATAAACTGTAAAAAAATAAAGATATATCCTGAATATTTCAAGCTAAGAATATGGACTATTTAAAGTCTCTACAAGCAGTGGTATAAGCTATAAATAATAATGGCAGTCAGTCAGGACAAATATTATTTTAATAGTTTAGACGAGCATTGTGGCATGGCGGGTGAATGTCCGCCTGCGACGCAAGAGTTTGCGGGTTCGATTCCCGCCTTGGGATAAATGTTAGTACGATCTGCAAATATTTATTTCAGGTGTTCTGGGTATTTTCTATGCATAATGAAAAATATGTATGCATGTAATGTGTTGTATTAAGTATATTAGTCATCTAGTACCCATAACACAAGCTCTGCTTTGCTTGGGGCTAGATGATGCTGTGTGGATTGTCCATATTATTATTATTATTTTGATTATAGTTATTGTTGTCCCAAGTGGTGAAAGACTATGAGGGTAGTTGTTATTTCAGCCTCTGGATGGTATTTTTACTTATCCTTATTCTGTTGTCTTACTGTTCTTGTGTAACATAACTTTTGAAGTCAGTTCAGTTAGTCAGTAAAGTAGTTCTCAGCCTGATCGGGTAGTACCTATGTAAATCACAAGTTAAGGGCTTACTGAGCCGACTCTCTTTGAACTGACGTCTGATAAAATAATACCAGCCTCCTGATTGTACATCTTGTTGTCAAAGTCAAAAAGCATTTATTCAGCATTATTATTAAAATAATGAAGGTTAAAAGGAAATGGAAAGTATAAAATCTAGCATTATCAATTGCAAATCCTCCTCAAATTTAATTTCAATCCCGCAAGGATCATCTCGAAACGTCTTAAAGCTAACGAACTCCTGTCAAAGTCAAATATGACAGATTTCCTATAGCAAATCTGTCATATTTGATACAGGATTTTATTGGCACAAGCCTTTTTTTTCTAAGATTAGTAAACACTCGACATTGTCAAATTCGTGGCAACCCTCAGCCGCTGAAAAGCCATATAATAAAAGAAAAAGAAGAAGACACGCAATCAGACCCCTAGTGGGAGCTACTTCTATACCTCAGCTTTTCTCAACTTAAACTCCTCAGGTAATGCCCTCGCTCCTAGCTCAAAAGGCTCTCCATCCACTATCGTGGCTCAGAGGGAACCGTCCCGTACCTTGGCAGATGAGGCCACTAGACCAGTGGGCAAACTCATTCCATTGAAAAGGCCAGGTAACCTACCCCATCCTTTTTTCGGACGAATTTATATCCTACCAATATTATAAACGCGAAAGTTTGTAAGTATGGATGGATGGATGGATGTTTGTTACTCTTTCACGCTCTAACCAGTGGACCGATTTGGATGAAATTTGGAATAATTATCGATTGCAACCTGGCTTAACATATAGGCTACTTTTTATCCCGAAAAATAACGGGAACAGGAAAAAACTGCGAGCGGCCGCTAGTACTGGTATAATCGTGATGATTTATGAGAGGAAAGTTTGTCAGTGCTTAAAAAAAAAAGGAGCAATAAGGTTAGCATAGAATTTTTATGCGAATTGCTGATGGTAGAAGCAGATGTTCCACCTGATGTTACGCGGTTACCATCACCTGTAAGAAAATATTATCTCACAGGTGACGCTCGCCAGAAATGTGCCCTACGATGCACTACTCTGCGTCCATAAACCAGAGGTTTACTGATATTATGCCTCATGTGCCTGTAATTTCACCAGCAAGTACCACTACCATGCCTATTTCTGCCGCCAAGCAGCTTGCTGTGTTTCGGTTTGAAGAGTGTGGGGCCGGTGTAATCACAGTCACATGATGCTTATGTGCGTATGCCTCAGGTTGATGGACGCAGAGTAGTGCATGGTTGGGCACGCCGCTTACGAACGTGACCTACGAGACAATGCTTTGTTATAGGTGATGGCAACCACTTAGGATCAGGTGAGCCATCTGCTTGTTCCATCAAAAGTCAATTAAAAAAAATGCACACCCTTCAAACCAGAACACGCTGTGCTACTTGGCGGCAGAATTCGGCATAGTGCTAGTACGCACCCGGACGAGCCCTTCACTAAGAGTACTACTGCTATAATTTGGGCATGTCAGGAGTCAGGCGAAGAATGGGTAATGATAACATAGGTAACAATAGTTTTACTTTTCTTCAGCTTCAAGTAACGAGCCAAAAGAAATTCCTACTAGTAACAGGGCTAAGATTGTGCCGCTAAAAATGCCCTCAAAATCAGTTACTACAACACAGCCTACGGGAGAGAAGGCTAAAATTACTCCTCTGAAGCGTTCTGTAGGGGTTAAGCTTGGTGCTTGCGTCCACTTGAACGTCCCTTCTGCTAGTGTAAGTATTTCATCATCCCTTATAATTAAGGGTTTTGTCACACACAACGCTGCGGCCTCGCCTTTTGATGCTGTTTGGATTGTCCAGCATTACTATTACCTATTATAAATAAAATTCAATGGGATGTTTGTGCACGCGGGCCTAAAACAGAGTATTTTATAATTATATTACGTTCACAAATTTAATGTCTAACAAATTTGCCAACAAGCCTTTGCATACCTTTTCCAGTACTCCACATCATCAGCTCTGTACAAGAAAAAAGAGGAATCTGGAGTTCCACCTAAGACTGCAACCACGCCTGCTAGCAAGATAATTGCAGGTACAATATCTTCTTCATAGCATGTTTCCGTTATTCGACAGACAACTTTGCCAGAGTCAAGTTCAGAATCAGAAATGAGGAAATCCGTAAAAGAACCAATGTCACCGACATAGCTCTTAGAATCAGCAAGTTGAAATGGCAATGGGCAGTCCATATAGCTGATTAGACCGATAACCGCTGGGGAATAAAGGTTCTCAAATGGCGACCAAGAACCGGAAGACGAAGCGTTGGAAGATATAAATCCAATGGGCTGGCGAAATTGTTATGATCGCGGGAAGTCGGTGGATGGAAAGAGCTCAAAATAACTCTTCTTGGAAACGTATAGGGGAAGCCTTTGTCCGGTCGTGTACTTCTACATGCTGTTGATGACAGCTGGGGTCGTGGCTAGATGGCATAAGATCATCAGATCTATGATAGCATAGCTGTAGCTTCAGCTGTCCAGCGGGAGATACCACTACACAAATAGTAAAGTTTAGAGTTTCATTATTTACATTATTATTACTTTGTAAAAGAATCATATACAAAAAACGGTAGGAACCAAGCCGTAAGTTTCTTGCCGGTTCTTTTAAGCTTGGTCGCGAGGATCTGGCGTTAAATTCACCTAGATTTAAGACGTTTCAAGATGATCCCTGCGGATATCTAAATATATATAACTCAAAAGTGACTGACTGACATAGTGATCTATCAACGCACAGCCCAAACTACTGGACAAATCGGGCTGAAATTTGGCATGCAGGTAGATGTTATGATGTAGGCATCGCAAGAAAGGATTTTGATTAATTCTACCCCCAAGGGGATAAAATTGGGGATGAAAGTTTGTATGAAACTTTGTCAATTTTAAACCGATCGGGCTGAGACTTTGCATGCATAAAGCTACTAAGATTTGATCCCGAAAAAATAACTGGAACGGGAAAAAACTGCCACGCACTGCGAGAGGCCGCTAGTTACTGATTAAATGCTTTTTTACTTTGACTTCTCCTTTGAAACTCCTCAGGTAATACCTTTACCCCCAACCCTGATGGCTCTGCGTCTACTGTCGTCGCTCAGAGGGAATCCTTGCGTAGCCTGATGGCAGACGACGCACCTAGAGATATAGCTACAATCACTCCATTAGAGAGGCCAGGTAATCTATCTCATACTTTCAAAGGAACAAAATAAAATGCTGATATAATAATAATAATGCTGGAAAAACAATTAAAATGAAAATACAATGTTGCTTCCAAAGATGACAGAAAAATCACGTCTCAAGTGAAGTTTTTGACAGACTTTCATTACAAACTGTCAAAAAATTGCAACTTGAGAGGTTTGCAACTTTAAGTTGCGTTTGAGTATGCGGCCGTAAGATTAATAATAATAATAATAATAATGCTGGACAATCCATACAGCATCATCTAGCCCCAAGCTAAGCAAAGCTTGTGTTATGGGTACTAGATGACTGATATACTTAATACAATACATTACCATAGATATTTTTTATTATACATAAAAAATACCCAGAACACCCGGAATAAATATTTGCACATCGTAAATACATTTACCCCAAGGTGGAAATCGAGCCCGCAACCTTGTTAATAAAAGTTATTACCAATTTTATAATAATCTCGCAGCCATTCAGGGATCGTGAGTTTAATGAAAATATTTACCTATTTACCTTTTATATAAGTGTAGATAGGATATAGATTATTTTCTGTAGCAGTTTCAGACAATCGAAAATCAAAAACACCTTGGTTACTAAGCTATGATGACCCTTTTCAGCCCATGCTCACTCAGGGGGACTTGACACAGTGTGGCGCCGCGTACCTTGCCTCCTCACAGTGTTAGTTAGGCTTATAGTATTTTACATCTACTCGATAAACTTGTGAGCTAGGTGGGTAGGTAGGTTTTAGATTAAGTGTGTATTGTAGATAATTTAGTGTGGTTCTGTCTCCTTGTGTTACATGTGCTGAATAAAGGTATATTCTATTCTATTCTTTCTATTCTATTCTATGATTGTGCCTTTTAAAATGCCTACAGGTCCAAAGGTCATTAAGCCTGAACCTAGAACGCCTCCGAGTGATAAGGCGAAAATAAATCCTCTGAAACGTGCTATAGGAGTAAGCCTCAGCGCTAGTGTTAACCTGAACGTTCCTTCTGCTTGTGTTAGTACTTTATCATTATCTATCTATACCAATTAATAATATTGTTAGCTACATCTATAAAACCGAATAAAACCTACGAGGCTATATAGACGGCGATACTTTTTGGCGGGCTCGATGGTCGATTCCGCTCAGGCTCTTGACGGCTGAACATGGCAGAAAGGGTTGTTATTTTGTTATTTTGGTGAATGGATGTGAATGGATGTGATCTGAGCTATTTTGTGTATAATTTGGCTATTTTTGTGTTTAGATTGAGTTCTTAATAGTTAGTGTGGTTTAGTGTACGTTTGGTTTGTTTCTTTTTGGTTAGAAGTTTAGTTTTGGTCTATATTTTGAAGTTAAGTTTTGTTTTGTGACATAATCTTGTTTTTATGATCTTTTGTAAGTTATTCCTAATAATATAATAGTAATAAAAACGTTTATTCAATACGGTCTTACAACATTTTAACAGTGAACAAAGATATACAGTTTATACTGGTTTTAGGTCAGTTGTGCATTCAGACCGGAAGCCAAAAGGATTTGGGTACCTCACTCTAACTAAGCCATGGCTTGTATGTAGAAACGAGGGGGCTGCTTGTTGTTATAAGTATCTTTGTCCTGGCTAACTGACTGACTGGTATATAGACAACGTTCATCCTTAACCACTGGGCGTAGAGACTTGAAATTTTCAGGGTATATTCGTCTTGGTGCGTAGAGGTGTACTAAGGTTGCCTGGAAGATCGCTTTCAGCGATAAGGCATTGTACTTTGTAAACCTTGTCTGTTTTTAACAAGTTTTCCTTGTGTACAATAAAGTGTTATCTATCTATCTAAGAAAGTTATTCCCGAAATTTTACCCCTAAATATTTACAGCAGGGGTTGTGTTTTGTATGAAATACCAATTATTACAATCTTTGCCCTGACTGGCTGACTGACTGACTGGGATATAAACAACGTACAGCCTTAACGCGGTGGTACTCGCCAACGACCTTGAGGAGTCTGTCCATACTGAGTTGCACTGCCGCCCGTCGCCCGCACAGGGACCCGCGCGCATTCCATTTCATATCGCATTCAAGAAATAATTATTTGTAGCCTAATGAATTATTAGTTCGAACTGCCAATTGTTCACTTTGTGATAAATACTTTGACAAATATTTGTGTGAAAAAAATATACTAAAAATCAATACCGTTTAGAAGAAATAACCAAATTTAAAATAAAAATTGCTTCACTTTGGATATTTTTTCATATAGTAATAATATAGTTAGAATTATTTCAATTGTTCAAATTAAAATTTAGTCTTTAATAAGCAATATATATTTTTTTTGGACATTTATACTCACTTATCAAAGTGAAATAACACGGAGAAAACCTCTCGTTGGCGGATACCACCTCCTTACTGGGGGTAGAGACTTGAAATTTTCAGGGTATATTTGTCTTGGTGCGTAGAGGTGTAAGAATGCAATTCCCGAGATTCAACCCTTAAACGAGTACAGCAGCAGGGGTGGAGGTTTGTATGAAAATAGCTTCAGATGAGCGAAGTCGTTACGTTTTGCTGGTTTATCTATGCATTCTACTAACAAAATTTTAGCGAATTTTTGACAGACTTACTACTACACCATATACCACCACCACACCACTACCACCATGCCTATTTCTGCCGCCAAGCAGCTTGCTGAGTTCCGGTTTGAAGGGTGTGGGTGCCGGTGTAATTACAGGCATATGAGGCTTAACACCTGTATGCCTCAGGTTGGTGGACGCTGGGTAGTGCATCGTCGGTGACGTTCCTAACGAGCGTGACCTACGAGGCAATGCTTTGTTATAAGTGATGGTAACCGCTTAACATCAGGTGGGCCATCTGCTTGTTCCATCAACAAGTTGTATAAAAAAAAATCTTTCATTGCAAGCTGTCAATAATCGCGACTTGAGACGTGATTAAATTTAAGTTGCAGTTTAACTACTTTGATAAATAGGCTTTGTATACCTTCTCCAGTTCTCCACATCATCGTCACATCTTTGCAAGAAAGCAGACGCTCCGAAGAAATCAGGGGGTGGAGGTGGTGGGCCACCTAAGACTGGGGCTACGCCGACTGGAAAGATTATTGCAGGTACTTAGAAGCGTACGCGTGGCGAGTCATCAGTTAGGTACAGACCTTGCCAAGGACGGGAGATATAAATGAAAAAAAAATGAAATGAAAAGTAAAAAATGTTAATTACAGAAAAAAAAGCATAAAAATCCACACATCAATTAAAAAAATATAACAAAAGAAACCACCTTAAAAAATAAATATGCAGGACAGAAATACATTCTTTCAGACAAAATAACATTTAATTTATTTATTTAATGAGAAACAAAATCCACAGCTCTTTCAAAACAATAAAAATACTTAAGATTTAAACATATAGCCAATAACGAATTTACATTTTAGATACAATACATTTGCAAAAAATAATCGACGACGGTCACCCTACGGCACTTAAATTATAGTAATGTATTTAATCTACTACTACATTACGTTATAGGTACTTATAATTGTTAATATATGTTTAAACAAAGAAAATACCTGTCAGTTGTGGCAATTAGTCGTGCTCTGTGTCTCGTGTGGTTAAATCGGCTCTGTCTCAGCATATGCTACCACACGTGCATGGAATGTGACATGCGGCAGCGCTGATTTTCAGACAGATACGGAGAGATTTTGCGCATAGAGGGCGGATTCTGAGTTTTTTAAGTTTTGAGGATTTCGGATTCAAAACTCAGAATCAGCTTACAAAAGGGGCGTTAACGGGTAGACGTCTTTGACCCCGCCGCCGGGGTCGGTGTGATTGTGTAGTTTCCTGTGTCCGGATCTGATGAGGTGATCTTTTGCGGTGGTATTCTAATACTAACTGGTTTCCTCACGATGTTTTTCTGCACCGTTTGAGAGCAGTGGCATTACATAAACTTTTCGAACAGAATAATGCATTGGTGCACGATCGGATTCGAACCCATAACCTTAGGATTAGAAGGTGGGGTCACTTCCCACTAGACTACCGGTGCTCAATAATTATAAGAATCTTTGTCCTGACTGACTAGACATATATAGACAACGCACAGCCTAAACCACTGCTCGTAGAGACTTGAAATTTTCGGAGTATATTTGTCTTGATGCGTAGAGGTGTTCTAAGAAAGGAATTCCCGAAATTCAACCCCTGAACGGGTACAGCGGGGGTTGAAGTTTGTATCGCTAGTTAAACATAATAATCAGCTTATAATGTTGTTTCAGTGATCGGTGCCGTGGTTGATGTACAGTTTGACTCAAACTTACCACCAATCCTAAATGCTCTTGAAGTTCCTGGTAGAAGTAAGTTATTATATTTCTATTCAAGCATATAAACGTATATTCTATTCTATTCTATATACTTTTTGTTTGTCTATGATACAGGAGCTTAAAACTGTATTTGGTTAATTGAAAATGACATAATCTGTATATTGAGTTAGTTCAGCTTATTTGATTACTGCATAAAATTATATTTAGTACCTAAGTAGTAGTAGAGCTCTTTGTGAAGGGCTCGTCCGGGGCAGTACTAGCACCATGCCTATTTCTGCCGCTAAGCAGCTTGCTGTGTTCTGGTTTGAAGGGTGTGGGTGCCGGTGTAATTACATGCACATGAGGCTTAACACCTGCATGCCTCAGGTTGATGGACGCTGAGTAGTCCATCGTTCCTAACGAGCTTGACCTATGAGGCAATGTTTTGTTATAGGTAATGGTAACCACTTAACATCAAGTGGGCCATCTGCTTGTTCCATCAGCAAGTTGTATAAAAAAAATATTAAGTAAAAGTGGTAGGCAAGTCTTTTAAAAAATGTACTTACAATACAATTTTTTGTACTAGGTACCAGCTTTTTTATACTACACTTTTGACTGCATAATGATGTTATGTTGTTAGAGCAAGCCAATCAACAAGTTGAATATAAAAAGAAAGGCATCTATGATGAATCTTCTAGGCTTGGTCGCGAGGAACTGGCGCTTAGATTCATCTAGATTTAAGACGTTTCAAGATGATCCCTGCGGATATTACTGAATAAATGATTTTTGACTTTAACTTTGACTTTGACTGCTTATAATGTCATTCTTTCCCAGCGCCCCGTCTGATTCTGGAAGTCGCCCAACATCTCGGTGAGAGTACATGTCGAACCATCGCCATGGACGGCACAGAGGGGCTGGTGAGGGGGCAACCCGTTGCAGACGCCGGCGCGCCTATCACCATCCCTGTGGGAGAGCCCACGCTTGGCAGGATTATCAACGTCATCGGTGAACCTATTGGTGAGTCATCTGCCATTGTTTTGTTATTAGATAGATAGATAGATAGATTAACTCTTTATAGTACACAAAGAAGTAAACACACAATAGAGATAATTATAAGCACTGAGTACAACGGGCGGTCTTATCGCTAAAAGCGATCTCTTCCAGACAACCTTTAGATGGAAAGGATAAACAGAAATAGATATTAAAAGTTCTTTATTTAAAATGTTCTTAAAACCACTTAAAAACTAAACACAGTTTAGTAAAGTTCAACTTCAATGTAGGTAGGTAACACAGGCTATGGCGCCTTTAAAAGTTTTTTAATAAAATTAACATTTATGATACCTACATACTTCATAAATCCTAACTTAGATAGTAACAGTATGTTAACAACACCTGTTCCATTGTTATCTAGGTATGATAAGCACTTTGGAAGTTTTTATAATTTAAGAAGTTCAAGCATTTATCACCTTAAGGAGCATAATGCATGAAGTTCATCACAACAATAACACTTTCACACACTTCACTTCACTTTCACTTTTACATTTTTTGGGTGTTTTCTATGTATAATAAAAAATATCTATATGTATGTAATGTATTGTAATAAGTATATCAGTCATCTAGTAAGTACCCATAACACAAGCTCTGCTTAGCTTAGGGCTAGATGATGCTGTGTGGATTGCCCAGCATTATTATTATTATCACATCTCCAGATGAGCGCGGTCCGATAGAGACGGACCAGTATGCGCCTATCCACGCAGACGCGCCGCCCTTCGTCGAGATGTCTGTGGAACAGGAGATCCTAGTCACGGGCATCAAGGTGGTAGACCTCCTTGCTCCTTATGTCAAAGGTGACCTACCAACGCCTGTAGCCATGTCACCACTACAAGCATGCATGTATACGATAGATTAAATTTGACACAATTTTTTTAGTTTATTAATCATGGAATCAGTATTCAGTATGTTTATTGCCTTATTATGTAAGTAGGTTTAACAGTGTCAGATCTAAGGACTAAATACAATTTTTGGTGCCAATACACTTAATATAACCCAGTAAGGGTGTTGCAATAGAGTAGAGCGGACCGATATAGGTATAAAAAGAACATGCAAATTACATAGGTTATAAAACAAAAATTATAGGTAGGTATCGTTTCAAAGAATAATGGCGTTTATAATAATAATAGCAATAGGCGTTCGTTTCATTCATTAGTAATTATTAATTATTATTTATTATTTGATCATTGAAATACTCGTCAAGTGTATAGTATGCTTTTCGTAACAGAATCAAACACAGAATGTGTGTTTTTTCCCGTTCCCGTTATTTTTTCGGGATTAAAAGTAGCCTATATGTTAATCCAGGTTGCAATCTATATTTGTTCCAAATTTCATCCAAATCGGTCCACTGGTTAGAGCGTGAAAGAGTAACAAACATCCATCCATCCATACTTACAAACTTTCGCGTTTATGGTATTAGTAGGATTTCATACGTGACAGGTTGCAAGCCCCGTCGCCGCTGCTAGAATACTAACTACTAAAATTTACTTTCAATCCCAATTAATGGTTTCCAGGTGGTAAAATTTGTTAGAAGTATTTCCAGATTGTTCATACCTATATTTTGCAGGAGTTAATATTTCATACGTGACAGGTTGCAAACCCATCGCCACTGCTAGAATACTAACTACTAAAATTTACTTTTAAGGTTAAACAAGTCGGTACGTTGTCCATACAAACGCTTGTAACTTTCAAGGTAATCCGATTTTACTGTAGAATATAGGGTAACGTACCTAGATAACGGCAAGATAATTCAGTATCAAACTTAACTTCGGACGCACGTTAATAAATAGTAGACATTAAACACTTACAGCGTTTGTATGGACAACGTACCGACTTGTTTAACCTTAATCTCAATTAATTGTTTCCAGGTGGTAAAATTGGTCTGTTTGGCGGCGCAGGCGTCGGCAAGACCGTACTTATTATGGAGCTGATTAACAACGTCGCTAAAGCACATGGAGGCTTCTCTGTTAGTGAATTACTTATTCTGCTCTTCTGTCTTTTGAACTTCTGTTGTGTATTAAGATCTTGGTATGATTGCCTTAACATGTTTTCTGTCTTGCAATCACCTTATTCAGTTAGATTGGCACCACACTGGAGTTTCATTATTTACATTATTATTACTTTGTAAAAGGATCATACAAAAAAACGGTAGGAACCAAGCCGTAAGTTTCTTGCCGGTTCTTCTAGGCTTGGTCGCGAGGAACTGGCGCTTAGATTCACCTAGATTTAAGACGTTTCAAGATGATCCCTGCGGATATTACTGAATAAATGATTTTTGACTTTGACTTTGCTCTGAGAGATAATTTACTGGGTGTAAGACCTCTTCCAAATACTCCAGGAACGTGTAAAGTTATCTACAAGAATAACTTATTTTGACGACCGATGTGGCGCGGTGGGCGAATGTCTACCTGCGACGCAGGAGGTTGCGGGTTCGATTCCCGCCTCGGGATAAATGTTTGTACGATCTGCAAATATTTATTCTGGGTGTTCTGGGTATTTTCTATGTATAATAAAAAATATGTATGTATGTAATGTATTGTATTAAGTATATCAGTCATCTAGTACCCATAACACAAGCTCTGCTTCGCTTGGGGCTAGATGATGCTGTGTGGATTGTCCAGCATTATTATTATTATTATTATTAATCTTACGGCCGCATACTCAAACGCAATTTAAAGTTGCAAACCTCTCAAGTTGCAATTTTTTGACAGTTTGTAATGAAAGTCTGTCAAAAACTTCACTTGAGACGTGATTTTTCTGTCATCTTTGGAAGCAACATTGTATTTTCATTTTAATTGTTTTTCTTGTGTTATTTTAAGTTTTGATGGGTAATTTTGGTGGTATTTTAACCATCATTACTTGAGGTCTTAGCACAAGTGTGAACAATTGAAATGAAAGTGTGTTATGAGGCATCCTGATTTGAACGAAAATGTTTCCCTTTGGTTTTGAAGAGAAACGCCATATTTTTCTTCAAAACCGATGACGGCTGACTACTTTTTTTACCGATTCGACTTGAATAAAAAGTATTTATTCAACCCACTTGACATTGGCAAAACTGTCCGCAAGACGGACACAGGCCACAAAAAAAAAAACTTTAAGTTACGTTTGAGTGTTTGGCCGTTAGAGTTATAACGCGCGAATATTCCGACGACCGATGTGACGACCGATGTGGCGCGGCGGGCGAATGTCCGCTTGCGACGCAAGAGGTTGCGGGTTCGATTCCCGCCTTGGGATAAATGTTTGTACGATCTGCAAATATTTATTCCAGGTATTTTCTATGTATAATAAAAAATATCTATGTATGTAATGTATAGTATTAAGTATATCAGTCATCTAGTACCCATAACACAAGCTCTGCTTAGCTTGGGGCTAGATGATGCTGTGTGGATTGTCCAGCATTATTATTATTATTATTATTCAAACGTATACCTACAGCTAAACTACCGTATAAAGTGGGAATGTCAATAAGATGATTGTCTCCAGGTGTTTGCGGGAGTCGGTGAACGGACCCGTGAAGGGAATGATCTTTATCACGAGATGAAGGTCGGCGGGGTCATCACCGATGACTACAAAACTTCTAAAGTGAGCTTTTAACCTTAGAGCTAGTTATTAGTAGTTTTTGTGGCTATAGCAGTGTTGCTGTGTTCCAGTTTGAAGAGTGTGGCTGGAGCTTCATTATTTATATTATTATTATTTTGTAACAGGATCATACAAAAAAACGGTAGGAACCAAGCCGTAAGTTTCTTGCCGGTTCTTGGTCGGCTTGGTCGCGAGGATTCACCAAGATTTAAGACGTTTCAAGATGATCCCTGCGGATTTTACTGAATAAATGCTTTGACTTTGACTTTTCCGGTAATATTACAGGCACATGAGGCAACACCTGTGTACCATTAATAAGGACAAATTCTAAAAAGTTCATTTCTAAAGAGTGACAAATAATAGAATTTATGTTCAAGTTATAATTTTGTAATGTTTTTTTATTTTTTGTAATTACTATGTTTTATTGTTGTCCTATTGCTTTATAAGGACTTATGTAAAAGAATAATATTAATATTAATAGGTACCTATAAAAACTATTTAAATTTGCATGCCAGATTTGGTGAAATATGTGATACTATGACTACCACCACTATGACTAAGAACTTTAAACCATGTTTCTCGCAAAATAAATTTCATTTCATTTATTTATTTATTTATTGGGAAACCAACAGCGATATTAAAAGTATTCTCACGAAGGTTAGATAATTATTGTAGTATGGCCAATTACAGGTTTCCACTTTAGATTTAAAAAAGATACAATCCAAATATAGCAAGCGGAACATAGCGTAGGTACAATAAATGACGATGTACATATAAATCATTCAGACACATAGTAAATGCTAAGACTTGTAGCGTGAAAGCATTTCAAGGTTGTTGTGCAAGCGGGCCTTAATCGAACATAAAACTTCTTAGAAGTGGATGAAAAAATCATGTTTGTATGATGTGTCAGGTGGCCCTAGTATACGGTCAGATGAACGAGCCCCCTGGCGCGCGCGCGAGGGTAGCTCTCACCGGGCTGACATTAGCGGAACACTTCAGAGACAAGGAGGGACAGGATGTGCTGCTGTTTGTGGATAACATCTTCAGGTTCACCCAGGCTGGCTCCGAGGTACGTATCACGGAAGCGACGACCACGATCCATTGTAACGTCCACGTTCATCCATACGATCCATTGTAACGTCCACGTTCATCCATGGTTCATCCATCATACGGTTATGTAATCATTTCTATTTACCACACTTGTGCACCGCCGTCCATTACTGTTGTATTCAATTACTTTCCGTGCTAAGGTTGCCTGGAAGAAATCGCTTTCAGCGTTAAGGCCGCCTATTATACTTTATTTGTTTACGCCTAGATGTATAATGTATCCTTGTGTGCAATAAAGTGTTATCTATCTATCTATCTATCATACATTCACGTTCAACTCTTATAGGATGAAGGTTAAATATAATTTTTAAGAACCTTTGTTTACATATAAGGCAATAATAATAATAATGCTGGACAATCCACACAGCATCATCTAGCCCCAAGCTAAGCAGAGCTTGTGTTATGGGTACTAGATGACTGATATACTTAATACAATACATTCACCCGTCGCACAACATCGGTCGTCACAATGCTTCGTTATATGTGATGGTTACCACTCAACATCAGGTGGGCTATAAGCTAGTTCCACCAAAAGTTCCACCAGCAGTAGCATAAAAAAAAAGGACCACCACATTATGTATGTACCAAATATACCTGTATGTTTTTCCGATCACGTATAATTTGGATGTCTTCAAGAGAAGAGTGAATAGGTATCTTCTAGGTAAACGCGCTACACCGTAGACTGCGTCATCACTTAACATCAGGTGAGATTGCGGTCAAACGTTTACGTAACGCACGTAAAAAAAAAAAAAAAAACCTGGACTTACCTCTGACTTTCTCGAAGAATCTCGATCTGTATTAGAGATCTGAGGGGATATCGGCCGTGCTTTGCGATTACAGTTGTGATGCTATATCTTTATTTGGTGTTTGGTTAGGTATCCGCGTTGCTGGGCCGTATTCCGTCCGCTGTGGGGTACCAGCCAACCCTGGCGACCGACATGGGCACTATGCAAGAGAGGATTACCACGACCACCGTCGGTTCTATAACCAGCGTGCAAGTGAGAATGCATTGAATATTACTCAAGACTAGCTGTGCGACTTTGTTCACGTGGAATTTAACAAAAAAGTTATTTAAGGCTACACTAGTCGGTACGTTGTCCATACAAACGCTGTAAGTGTTTAATGTCTACTATTTATTAACGTGCGTCCGAAGTTAAGTTTGATACTGAATTATCTTGCCGTTATCTAGGTACGTTACCCTATATGCTACAGTAAAATCGGATTACCTTGAAAGTTACAAGCGTTACAGGATTTAGTACTAAATCTTTCGACGCTTGTAACTTTCAAGGTAATCTGATTTTACTGTAGCATATAGGGATAATGGCAAGATAATTCAGTATCAAACTGAACTTCAGACGCACGTTAATAAATAGTAGACATTAAACACTTACAGCGTTTGTATGGACAACGCACCGACTAGTGTAGCCTTAAGTACCTGCCTAGTTTTTGTCTTTGCATTATATTTTTATTTCTTCGTATTAGCTTTATTGAAAAATGAACCCGCGCGATAGAAGCGGTGGGAGGTGCCCGACGTGACGGCGCAGTGGTGGCATGCGCGTGGGCTGTGCGCGGTATTGGACAGTACTTGGACATTTTAGATTTTTTCTAAAATAGAAGTAGCCTAAGTTACTCCTTATTACATGTAAAAATCTAAAATGTCCAAGTACTGTCCAAAGTCCAGAGATTACCCGGAACAAACAGACAGACAGACAAAAATAGTAAAAAAAAAAATACTTTGCTACATGTACCGTGTATACATTCATTATGCGTGTAGTAAAAAGTGGTTATTTTATTACAAACAGACACTTCAATTTTATTTATTTGTATAAATCACCGGGATACCATACATACGACGACACCGCGCGGTCCTTGACCGCTGTACGGAATACATCGCTGGTATAATGGGAATTCTAGCAAAATAATCGTATTACTCTAAATGTATTTGACTGTCAGCCATGTGGTACTGTATAAGAGCTTGTTGTAGGTAACTTTACATGTTCCTGAAGTATTCGGAAGTGATCTTATTACACCCGGTATTCATGTATCTGGCCTTTACTCGGACAGAGATCCTTGAATGAAATTAAATTAACGTAATAAAATCAAATGTAATAATCAATAGAAAGAAGAAGAAAGAAAGAAAGAAAATACATTTATATAATAATAAATCAAAATATTTTATGAATTTAAACATAAAACCTAATAAATGAAATAAATTAAAACAATATGCATGCCTAATATTATAATACATGTAAATAAAAAAAATTCAATTAATTGTAATAATTCTAAAATGTATAGCTACTAAGGTCTAATTTTACTTTTTTAAATGTAACTAGGTACTTGTTCAATGGATAAACAAACGGCTACTTATATTATTATTATTTTGGGGTAAAGATTTTCAGCTACTCGACTAAATAAGTGTATCCTAATGTATCCTATTTTCCAGTAGTAACTACACCGCCGTCAATTCTAGTTCGTAATTTTCTTTCCGTTCAAAGGTTGCCTGGAAGAGATCGCTTTCAGCGATAAGGCTGCCCATTGTTTTGCCTAATTGTGTATATTTCCTGTATTATGTTTCTGTGTGGTGAACAATAAAGAGTTATCTATCTATCTATCTATCTAAAGTGGTAATATTACTGACAAGCACGGGCCTAGGATTATTATTATTAACTAGCGGTCCGTCCCGGCTTCGCACGGGTTTTAGTAAGGATCCCTAATTTTTTTGAAAATGTTATATAGCCTATGTCACCCGGGGATAGTGTAGCTTCCCAACGGTGAAAGAATTATTCAAATCGGTCCAGTAGTTTCGGAGCCTATTCAATACAAACAAACAAAGTTTTCCTCTTTATAATATTAATAATTAATGTATCTAGGCTGTGTACGTCCCAGCGGACGATTTAACGGACCCCGCGCCGGCGACTACGTTTGCGCATCTGGACGCGACCACGGTGCTATCCCGCGCCATCGCAGAGCTTGGAGTCTACCCGGCGGTCGACCCTCTGGACTCCACCTCCAGGTAAATCTGTTAGTCGTTGTAGTCTTCAACATTTCAACCATCTTGGTGTTGGGAAATGCGGGTAAGAATCGAACATAAGTTCTTTGCTCTGGCCTCAACTTCGAGAATTACCATTCCCGAGTCACGTGGTTTTGCCTCCGAATGCCGTCTCTTAAAGGCTGGCCTTTCGTTCAGTGGCAGTACGTTATGCGTAACGGTGGACTCTATAAATCTGTTAGTATTAGTATTCCATACCATCTCCTGTCACTGTCACCTGTCAGTGTATTACGAGTTCTTTTGTCTCGCTTACACTCCTTCTTGCTCTCTCTCTCTCATGACACCCGCTCTGGTGCGTGCATGTATTGTGATATTTAGTTTTCTAAATCTATAAATATATCGGTGAATATTGTAAATCCATTACATAGAGCTGCATGAAGCTTGTTAAAATAAATAAGGCAATACAATACAAAAAGTATTTTATTTACGAAGCTGTGTGCCGTTGCCCCGAAACCGTCATTATCCACAACGCACAAGCTCTCCAACAAAATCTGTATTCACTATTTGACAGCCGTTACAGCTCAGTTCGTAGTATTTCCGGGTTCGATTCCCGCCTTGGGATAAATGTTTGTACGATCTGCAAATATTTATTCCGGGTGTTCTGGGTGTTTTCTATGTATAATAAAAATATCTGTATGATAGATAGATAGATAGATAACTCTTTATTGTTAACCACACAGAAAAATAATACAGGACATAAACATAGCTTGGTTGAACAATGGGCGACCTTATCGCTGAAAGCGATCTCTTCCAGGTTCCAGGATCTGTATGTATTGTATTAAGTATATCAGTCATCTAGTACCCATAACACAAGCTCTGCTTAGCTTGGGGCTAGATGATGCTGTGTGGATTGTCCAGCATTATTATATTATTATTATTATATCAACCTGAGGCATACAGGTGTTAAGCCTCGTGTGCCTGTAATTACACCGGCACCGGAAATATTTGTTTGTTTGCATTGAATAAGCTCCAAAACTACTGGACCGATTTGAAAAATTCTTTCACCGTTGGGAAGCTACACTATCCCCGGGTGATATAGGCTATATTACATTTTCAAAAAAATTAGGGATCCTCACTAAAACCCGTGCGGAGCTGGGACGAGCCGCTAAAGGGTAATAAAAATGCTAAATACGTTTATTTGTTTTGTTGCAGAGTAATGGATCCTAACATAATAGGTGCAGAGCATTATGGAGTGGCTAGAGGGGTCCAGAAAATTTTACAAGTTAGTTGAAGAAAAATGCTTACCTAAATTCTAGCCGTTTTATTTAAATAGTGGTTATGATGGTTCGATGATAGAACAGGGTTCTGAGGAATTTTTTGTAAATAAATTGTTTGTGTAAACTTAATTCCTAATACTTAGGGTATTAGGAATTTAGTCTTTTTTTTTATGCAACTTGTTGATGGAACAAGCAGATGGCCCACCTGGTGTGAAGTGGTTACCATCACCTATAACAAAGCATTGCCTCGTAGGTCACGCTCGTTAGGAACGTCACCGACGATGTACTACTCAGCGTCCATCAACCTGAGGCATACAGGTGTTAAGCCTCATGTGCCTGTAATTACACCGGCACCCACACCCTTCAAACCGGAACACAGCAAGCTGCTTAGCGGTAGAAATAGGCATGGTGGTAGTACTGCCCCGGACGAGCCCTTCACTAAGAGCTCTACTACTACTAAAAGTACGTAAGTAGTTACGCTAAGTTTTCTTAAAAAATATTAAAACTGTCAAACATTCCATTACTTCTAGGCTTAGACGAGTAAACCACTGCTCGTCTAAGCTTCTAGATAGGTAGGTACCTACTATCTATATATCTACAGTATCAAATGATATATCAATATATGTTACCCATAGTTCATTCCATCCAAAGGTTGTCTGGTAGAGATCGCTGTTTAGCGATAAGACCGCCCATTGTACATATACTAGTCTTTTCCTATAAGTTTTTTTTTTTCTGTAAATTGTTATTTTATGTTATGGTGTGCAATAAAGTATTTTCTATCTTTCTATCTATCTATGTCGCCTTATAAGTTAAAGCTATGTAGGTAATCGCATTTTTTTTCCAGGATTACAAGTCGCTTCAGGATATTATCGCCATTTTGGGAATGGACGAATTGTCGGAAGATGATAAACTGACAGTTTCACGAGCGAGGAAGATCCAACGGTTCCTTTCTCAGCCTTTTCAGGTATCTAGTAAATACTCTATACTCTTACACAAGCTCAACAGCAAAATATTTTAGTTTGATCGGTAGAGTTTAAGAGTTTAGTTATGGCCATCCCCACGGCAACGCTGTCTTTTTTTATATGAGTACCTACCTAACGCCCTAATACTCAACCAATGGATTTTTCTACTTAAAATCTCCAGGAATTCCTTTCTTAGTACACCTCTTCTCACCAAGACGAATATACTCTAAAAATGTTAAGTCTCTACGACCAGAGGGCGGATTCTGAGTTTTTTTCGTTTTGCTGATATCGGATTTCGATTTGCGAGCTCGAACTTTTTGTATGAAGAAAAGATAAGCGCCTCTAGCGGCCCATGGGGGTACCACCGTATCTCCATACAAAAAGTTCGACCTCGCAAACCGAAATCCGATATCCGCAAAACGAAAAAAACTCTGAATACGCCTGCAGTAGTTTAACGCAACATAAATTTAATCACGTCACGTATTCGGCCGTAAGAGTGACAAAGGAACCCGTGTTTTTCACTTGACTTATGTTGTGTCACGTGCTGTCAAAAGTGTATTCTGTGCAGTATTTAGTAGCCTTGTATGAGTAGCCGTCGCACACTCTACAGCACACACAACAGAAAATAGGTACATAGGATGCGTAAGTATAAGTAGTGGATCCCGCTTTCCCAACTATTCTTGTCAAAAAAGGTCCTGCTAAGGTCACAACAGAAAGGTTACTAGACTTGCACGCCATCTTTTGGCAAGTAGCGAAACATTATAAAATCATACTAGATGGCGTTACTAGTACTAAGACTGCGGTTACGTTTAACCTTTAGGGTTCCGTATTTGTATCTCCGAACTAGTGTAAATATATAAAAAAATTGGTAAATGCTAAGTTATTGGGTACTCTTTTAGGTAGCTGAAGTCTTCACGGGTCACGTGGGTAAGCTGGTCAAGCTTGAGGAGACCATCAAAGGATTCAAGAGAGTGAGTTGAAAACCGGGAGATAATAATAATAATAATGCTGGACAATCCACACAGCATCATCTAGCCCCAAGCTAAGCAGCTTGTGTTATGGGTACTAGATGACTGATATACATAATACAATACATTACATACATAGATATTTTTTCTTATGCATAGAAAATACCCAGAACACCTGGAATAAATATTTGCAGATCGTACAAACATATCTCCTGCGTCGCAGGTAGACATTCGCCCGCCGCGCCGCATCGGTCGTCAGATTTTTAAATTTGGCGCGTATTTTGTAATAATGTTAGGCATGCATACATGCTACGAACAACTGAGAGACGACTAACCCTCGATACAAACGCAAGTTAGAGTTAATCCCGTCTCAAGTCGCGATTTTTTGACAGTTTGCAATGAGTCTGTCAAAAATACGTCACTTGAGACGACCGATGTGGCGCGGCGGGCGATTGTCCGCCTGCGACGCAGGAGGTTGCGGGTTCGATTCCCGCCTTAGGATAAATGTTTGTACGATCTGCAAATATTTATTCCGGGTGTTCTGGGTATTTTCTATGTAAAATAAAAAAATATCTATGTATGTAATATAGTATTGTATTAAGTATATCAGTCATCTAGTACCCATAACACAAGCTCTGCTTAGCTTGGGACTAGATGATGCTGTGTGGATTGTCCAGCATTATTATTATTATTAATTAAATTAAAGTTGCGTTTGAGTATTCGGCCGCAAGACAGTTTAAGCACTACACTGTATCACGACCCGGGATGGAACTTCTATTCTATCAAATGACTATATTGTATCGCCACTTTAAGGTTAAACTAGTCGGTACGTTATCCATACAAACGCTGTAAGTGTTTAATGTCTACTATTTATTAACGTGCGTCCGAAGTTAAGTTTGATACTGAATTATCTTGCCATTATCTAGGTACGTTACCCTATATGCTACGGTAAAATCAGATTACCTTGAAAGTTACAAGCGTTACAAAATTTAGTACTTACTAAATCTTTCGACGCTTGTAACTTTCGGACGCACGTTAATAAATAGTAGACATTAAACACTTACAGCGTTTGTATGGACAACGTACCGACTTGTTTAACCTTAAATGAGAAATATTTTAATAATTGTACTGAGATGTCTGAGGAGTGGTCCACCCCAGAAAAAGCATCATCTAACCCCAAGCTAAGCAGAGCTTATGTTATGGGTAATAGATGACTGATATACTTAATACAATACATTACATACATACATATTTTTATTAAGCTTAGAAGATACCCAGAACACCCGGAATAAAAGTCTTGAAGTTTTATTTTTTTATTTTTAGATTCTAGGAGGTGAATTAGACCATATACCTGAGGCCGCCTTCTACATGGTCGGCACTATCGAAGACGTCGTCGCCAAGGCGCAGGATCTCGCCAAGAGCGTGTAGTGTTGTTGTGGCCTGAAGTTTTTCCAATGCTAATAAAATATTTATTTGAAACTACTTTTAAATATTCATTATTTAAACGGGACCCTATTACTAAGACTCCGCTGTCTCTCTGTTCGTCTGTCACCAGGCTGTATTGTATCTCATGAACCGTTATAGTTAAGAGTTGAAATTTTCACAGATGATGTATTTCTACTGCCGTTATAACAGCAAACAGAGCAAATAATTAAGGGGGCTCTCATACAACAAACGTGATTTTTTTGCTGTTTTTTTATAGATAATGGTACGGAACCCTTCGTGCACGAGTCCAACTCGCACTAGGCCGGTTTTTCATACACCGGATAAAGATTCACACAACACTCTAGCTCCAAACTAAGCAAAGCTTGTTCAATTGAAACCAGGTGTCGCCCGTAGTTTTAAAATAGCGAATTCGTCGGATGTTTCTAATACTAAACCAAAATGAATTTTTTACGTAACATTAGATAACCCCAAACTAAGTATAGCTTGTTCTACGGCAACTAGATAACTGATAGAATACTTACATATGTTTTTTTTATATACAATAGAATACAATATAACACCCAGACCCAATAAACATTTATGTTCATCACACATGTTTGTTCTCGGTGGGGATCGAACCCACCACAGCGCAGAAGGCAGGGCTACTACGAACTGAGCTGTGACGGCTGTCAAGGAATGTCCACTAGTACCTACCTTAAAATAAGATATAAGATATTGTAATCTCAGGTTCTCAGTTACGGAGATCCATCTGCCTGAGACCAGAACCCTGTGACCTACATAAATGCAAATATCTTTTGAACTGTGAAAATAAATTAAAGAAAAATGCTGCTTTTTCGTTGTTTGGGCCCCCCCGACTTATCTAGTCGCAGGGCCAGTTTTTTTTTATTGAGGCATGTGTCTGTCATTCGGACAATTTTGCCAATGTCAAGGTGGGTTATTTAAAGTATTTTATTCAACCCACCTTGGGTTGAATAAAATACTTTAGTCGAGTTGGTAAAAAAAATTACCTACCTAAGTATATGACATATCAACTTGATTTGTATTAGAGTCTCCCTTCTTACCGTACTGATCTCCGCCTTTTTGTTCTAATTGTTGCAAATTCGTGGCAACCCTCAGCCGCTGAAAAGCCATATATTAAAAGAAGAAGTCGGCTGTCATTGGTTTTGAAGAAAAAGATGGCGTTTTACTTCAAAACCAAAAGGAAACATTTTCGTTCAAATTAGGATGCCACATAACACACTTTCATTTCAACTGTTCACACTTGTGCTAAGACCTCATGTTAATTATCCTATAGAATCTATCGGATGAATAGTTAGTACAGATTATCTAAAGTTGAACATTAAAGTAAAACAAACAAATCGCTTTGTACAAATCACAAAATGTATTTACAATCGACGCTCACATACAACTTAAAATACATAACTACTACATTCATTCGTACTGATACTTAGCAGGAAACATTATCCGCCATTATAATCGCTTGGTAACGTCAATTTGGTGCATATATTTTGGTGTAACATTCTAGCATTTGAGACAATTGATATAAATAATAATATAATAGACAATTAATATTAAACTAAATCATTGCCCCCCACAAAATTATTAGTTTATTTCAATCCTTTACAGCTTTCCATAGGATACATTAAAAAAGCTAGAGTAAAATGGCAGTGCACGACAAATTCACTAAGACTTGTGGACAAAAGGCAGTATCAATATAAGTATCAGAGTGTAGCAGTTTTTAAGGTGCCAGGCATAATGAGTCAAATGCCTGTTAAAATCCTTTTCTGAGCAAACCAGTTCACGATTTTAGATAGATCGTATCACTCTGCGCGGTATGCGTAGAGCGTAATCACAATATTACCGCACATTATAACTTAATGCAAATACTTCGTTCATCAGAGAGACTAGTCGCAGCCGACTGACTTTGTAAAAATGTCAAATACAACTGTTGTTAGAATCCAAAATGCTTCGTCCATTGCGACGTTACCAAGCGATTATAAAATGCGGTAAGAAAAAACTAAAACTAAAGTATGCATTCGTTACAAAGTTTACTGGTCCTTGATAAATACATACACTATTCATACCAATGTTAGAAATACTGGAAATACAATGCATTTAAATCAAAGCACAACTACTTTCAATGCAGGTTATTGAATGCGCCTTCTAGTTAAGAACAGACCAGTAGTGTCACGTTTAAAAAATTCACATCAGAATAAAAATAAAAAATATATTTCATCGACATAAGATATTAACAATAATCTACTCATACCAGCTGGAATGATACTCCTAAAATGAACTATATCTCACCGCACTGGTTCCTTCGACATCACATGACATTTTACGATTACCAGTTTGCAATATTATTGCTTAAACAAAATGAATGGTGAAGTTATAGAGATCTAAAGTCTAGTATAAGTATAACTATAAATTTAATCATAATAATCAGTTTTTAGAAAAAGTTATGTTCCTAACATGATTCAAAAGTTATAGTATATATTGATAATCTACACCAATCATAGAAATCTTTGTCCTGACTGGGATATAGACAACGCACAACCTAAACCACTGCTTGTAGACTTGAAATTTTCAGAGTATATTCGTTTTGGTGCGTAGAGGTGGGGTAAAAGAATTCCCGAAATTCAACCTCTAAACGTGTACAGCGGGGGTTGAAGTTTGTATGAACATAGCTTCACGCGGACAAAGTCGCGCGCGTTTCGCTAGTCGATCAATAAATCTTCAACGGTTAAGGTGGCTTTAAAATCATACATTGTCATTTCTTATCGTTTACATAAAAACAAGAGAGTTTTATAAAAAATCAAACTTGGATAATAGGTAAGTTTGATAAATTCAAGCATTATTCCAAGACCTATCTCTAGGTATGTAGAAATTATATCCTCTTTTTGTACACGGACCCACCTCTATTTTCATTCTACTCTCTCCTTGAAGGTTTGCTGGAAGAGAACTCTTCTTAGGATTAAGCTCGCCTATGTACATGTCTCATGGTTAAGTTTAATTTAAATGTCTTTTATGGTGTAGTACGATAAAGGATAAAAAAACTCAATACTACAATTTCATAACTTTTCTACATCCTTTATTCAGACAGTAAATTATCCCCATAGTTTCGATATCTATCATCATTTTGCTTACGCAATAAGACCCTGGTCACTGACCTGATGCAAGGTGACCAAGAAAAGAAAATGACTGGGACCACAGTCCAGGTTTCCCGATATATAGTCAATTTACTACTGGGACCACTGACAATATAAACAAAAATTGTTTAATTAAACTGAGAAAAAAAGCATTTAAATTAATAAGCAAATCAATTATGATTAATTAAATATTATACACTACAAGAATAAACCACGCATGAACTTATGATTTCAGGCGACTACATATTACGATGTGTGGTCCCAGTCGCCTGTCTCCTCAAATAATAGTCTCAAAAATAATACAACGCCATTACTTGAAACTACATCTTCTCAACATGCATACAAGTTTTATGCATACATGTGTTGTACAAGAGAGAAATATTTATGTAGTCAGCTACACTAGAATGTATACAATTCATAACCTTTAAAATGTTATCAGAGAATTACAAAAAATCTAAGACAGTAAGAACTCAAAAATCATGAAATCAATTGATGAGTCTACTTAGGTTTTGAGAATTTGCCATGTATATTTTTCTGAAACACTACCATTGTTTTGAAAGCTTACATTTACACATGACGACCGATGTGGGGCGACGGGCGAATGTCCGCCTGCGACGCAGAAGGTTGCGGGTTCGATTCCCGCCTTGGGATAAATGTTTGTACGATCTGCAAATATTTATTCCAGGTATTTACTATGTATAATAAAAAATATGTATGTAATGTATTGTATTAAGTATATCAGTCATCTAGTACCCATAACACAAACTCTGCTTAGTTTGGGGCTAGATGACGCTGTATGGATTGTCCAGCATTATTATTATTATTATTCATATACATTCTAGTGCAGCTGATTGTACCTACTAAATCATTTGCCTTTGTTCTTAGGCACCCATAAGTAGGCCCAATAGAATTATGACCTTTTAAGGGTATAAACCTACCAGTTTCCGGGTAAGGGTAGAATCATTTGACCCGCCTGTCATGATGTATCAGCCTATACCGGGTGTAACAAGACCACTTCCGAATACTCCAGGAACGTGTAAAGTTACCTACAACAAGCTCTTTTACAATTCCACTTGGCTGACAGACAAATACATTTAGAGTAATACGATTATTTTGCTGAAATTCATATTTATCAACGATGTATTGCGTACAGCGCTTCGCCGCTAGGTCGTTGACCGACCGCCGAACGGCCGCGAGGACAACGCACCGATCAGATGATCGCGTTTTTACTTTTTGTTAAATAAAAATAAATAGGTACTTCTATATTTTACGACTAGCGGTTCATCCCGGCTTCACACGGGGTTTATTAAGGATTTATTTATTTATTTTATTTTTAGCCTAAACTGTCCCACTGCAGGCAGACTGTCCGCGCGGCAGACCACCACGGAGATGGCGTGACGAGTTAGATGTACATCTTCCAGACTGGTCCAACTTGGCAAGGGACAGAGAAACTTGGAAAAAGGTAGGGAGGCTTTTGCCCTGCAGTGGGACAGTTTAGTAAGGATTCTTAATTTTTTTGAAAATAAAATATAGCCTATGTTATCCGGGGATAGTGTAGCTGCCCAACGGTGAAAGAATTATTCAAATCTGTCCAGTAGTTTCGGAGCCAATTGAATGCAAACAAATAAACAAACAATCAAATCTTTTCTCTTTATAATATTAGGATAGACATATTGTCGATATTGATGCGGAAAACACGGAAAAAACGGGACAGTGTCGATTTTATTTTGGCCTTTTTTGTACAGAATCATGGTCTAAATGCGCAGTAATCTTATTACACCCGGTACGTCTCATACATTTTGTATAGAAGCGGACAAAATGCCAGAGACAGTCTACGAGAATTCTCACGTCTAGTGTGATTTTAACTTTATCAGTTGCTGTGTTCTGTTTAGAAGTGTATAGCCGTTGTAACTACAAGCACATGAGACTTAATATACGTCTCAGAGCGATGGTGCCAGAGCAAAGCCATGTAGAACGTCCTCCGAGTTAATGCGATGAGACAGAAGTAACCTCTCAACATCAGGTGGGCAAAGTATCGTTTATATGACGCGGCGAGCAAATGTCCGCCTGCGACGCTGGAGGTTGCGGGTTTGATTCCCGCCTTGGGATAAATGTTTGTACGATCTGCAAATATATATTTCGGGTGTTCTAGATATTTTCTGTTTATCATAAAAAAATATATAATGTATTGTATGAAGTATATCAGTCATCTAGTACCCATAACACAAGCTCTGCTTAGCTTGGGGCAAGATGATGCTGTGTGGATTGTCCAGCATTATTATTATAGTCGTAAGGAGGCCCCAGGGCGGTTTTTGGAGTTGACTACACTATTATGTTCGTTAGGAACGTGCTCTACGATGCACTGCTCTGCGTACACCAACCTGAGGCATACAGGTAATGCCTCATGTGCCTGTAATGTCACCGGCACCCACACCCTTCAAACCGGAACACAGTTACTCTCAGACAAGATATAAATAAACATGGTCGATAATCAACGTGCGATACAAAATTAAATTCGTTCTCTTGATTCGCGCTTCACCTATGATGTCCTATATGACGTATTGTGACGTGTTGTGACGTCAGAACGTCATTATGACGTCATCATGTCGTTGACGCTGGTAGCAGTGCCGGCGGCGGCGCCTTTCAGAAGGTCGTTAATGTCGCGACGAAACATCGAGAGGTTTTGCGTGAACCTGCGGACAATTTAGTGGTTAGACTTCGTTCTCAGTGATCAGGTTGAGTTCTGAGTGATCAGGTTGAGTTCTGAGTGATCAGGTTGAGTTCTGAGTAATCTCTAAGAACCGGTACCTAATCTGACAAAATTTTCTCGCGTTGCACATCTTAGCCGGGCAGGTTGAGTTCTGAGGGATCAGGTTGAATTTTCAGGGATTAGGTTGGGTTCTAAGGCGATCAAGTTAAGTTCTGAGGGATCAGGTTGAGTTTGACGCATCAGGTTGGTTTCTGAGCGCGAAAATACTTAAATTCAAGTAAGCCCACGATTGTCACGTCCTCGGTAATATAAGGAGATTTTTTAGTACTCAAAATCATTCAGCATGTCGAAGGCCGAAATCACACTGAGCGTATCTTGTGCCACGTTACGCAAGATTTGTATAGAAATCGTTCTTTGAAACACACAATCGGTGTGTTCTAGTGAAACATTTGCATGAAGCGCAATGTGTGGACCGAAATGCGTCGCGCAAGATACGCTAGCTGTGTTTTCTCCCTTTAATTGGTACGTTCAAACTTAAGAATGACATTTCCTTTGCGTACCAATCGGGATTTTTGTTATAATGGGTTTTGAATGAGCTGATTAGATTCTACAAGAGTAGATTAAATTCCGAATGTTCAAATGGGTTCTAACTTACCCATACCGGTTCTTATTGAGCCGGTTCGGTTCTACTCCTTGCATGAGTGACACGTCGCTAGCTTGGCTGGCATGTCCTTCAGCCGTACCTAATGTCTTAATCATTAAGTTGGGTTTTAAGTAAATGCTCAAATTAGGGTTTAATTAAACTATCTTGGTTCTAAATGAGCATTTTCGGTTCTACGCGCTGCACGTGACGCGAACCAAGGTTTTCCGAGAGTTCAAGTTGGGCTCAAAGTAATTATTAAGTTAAGGGTCTGAGTAATTACTAAAGTTGGGTTCTGAGTAATTACTCAAGTTGGGTACTGGATAATTACTCAAGATGGGTTCTGAGTAATTACTCGGGTTGGGTTCTAACTCACCTATCTCGGTTCTTTGTGAGCAGGTTCGGTTCCACACCCTGCATGAGTGACGTGAACCACGCCGCTAGTTGTGCTTGCTTGTCGCTAGGCTGTGATGCTAGTAACTGTTGCCTGAGCCGCTCGAACGCTTCCTCGTTTAGTAAGATAAGGCCGAGGAGTGGTCGAGACATGGACCACTGGTTGCAGCATTCTTCAAACATTATCACGTTTAAAACCTGTAATATGAAAAAATGTTTAATAGTACATTTTTTAGGGTTCCGTACCCAGTGTAAAACGGGACCGTATTACTAAGATTCCGCTGTCTGTATGTCTGTCACCAGGCTGTATCTCATGAACCATGATAGTTAGTGTTAAAATTTTCACAGATGATGTATTTCTGTTGCCGCTATAACAACAAATACTAAAAAACAAAATAAAATAAATATTTATGGGGGCTCTCATACAACAAACGTGATTTTTTGCCCGGACGAGTCCTTCACAAAGAGCTCTACTCCTACAGAATTTTCTGTCTTGCAATCACCTTAATCAGTTAGATTGGCACCACACTGGAGTTTCATTATTTACATTATTATTACTTTGTAAAAGGATCACACAAAAAAACGGTAGGAACCAAGCCGTAAGTTTCTTGCCGGTTCTTCTAGGCTTGGTCGCGAGGAACTGGCGCTTAGATTCACCTAGATTTAAGACGTTTCAAGATGATCCCTGCGGATATTACTGAATAAATGATTTTTGACTTTGACTTTGTGTACCTTGTGGTACAGTAGGTATACTTACAGTAGCTAATAACTGCTGCATTATCTCTGGTCGGCGTTGTAGTACATCCACAAACATATTACTGATTTCTGGCGGCGACTGTCGAGGGTTGGGCACTTTATTGCTAGCTGCAAATAAATTACAACATTATTAGCAATTTAACTTGCTTAAAATAAAGATAGATAGATGGATAGAAAATACTTTATTGTACACCACAACTTAAGGATAAACAAAAATAAAAAACTTAAAATAATGCTACATACAATGGGCGGTCTTATCGCTATACAGCGATCTCTACCAATGACAATATAATAAACAGGGACTTATTCAAAATAAACAGACGTTTACATAAAAAAAAAAAAACAAAGAAAAAGCTTGACGACTTGTGACGACTGATGTGGCGCGGCGGGTGAAAGTCCGCTTGCGACGCAAGAGGTTGCGGGTTCGATTCCCGCCTTGGGATAAATGTTTGTACGATCTGTAAATATTTATTCCGGGTGTTTTCTATGTATAATAAAAAATTGCTATGTATGTAATGTATTGTATTAAATATATCAGTCATCTAGTACACATAACACAAGCTCTGCTTAGCTTGGGGCTAGATGATGCTGTGTGGATTGTCCAGCATTATTATTATTATTCTCCGGCACGGTAGATATCCCATCAGATCTCGTAGTACCAAGTACCTACTTGAGATTCTTTGAGAATGTCTAATGTACGATTCACAGTTGCCGGGCCGCGTCGGAGCGCCGATAGTAGCCGACGGGTGCGCGAGCGGGTCGCCGAGTTCAAGCGCAGCCGGTCGGCTTCAAAGCTGCGTAAATTGCATGCAACTAAGGAACTTAACTGGTTTAAACAAGTTTCAATTTCCTCCAGCAAGTTTTAAAATGCGCTCCGACGCGCTTCGTCGCGCGCCGGCAAGTGTGAATCGTACATAAGGGGGGTAGTTCGAGGTACAGTCAGCTGCACTAGAATGTATACAAATCTAGAATTATAGTGTTCCAGTAAATATTTGCATGGCAAATTTTCAAAACCTAAGTAGATTGACCAATTGGTTTTTGAGTTTTTGTTGTGTAAGATTTTTTTGTAATGCTATGATACCATTTTAAAAGTTACAAACTGTATACATTCTAGTGCAGCTGACTGTACGTTCAATAGAGATGAGATTAAAAATAAGAACTTACATTTCTGTACTAATTGTTTGAATAGAAACGTGACTATATGGTCGAGAGTCGCACAGCATCCAGTACAAACACTCGTATCTGGAAAACAATCATTATCATCATCAGTATATCAGTACAGGGTGTAATAAGACCACTTCCGAATACTCCAGGAACGTGTAAAGTTACCTACAACAAGCTCTTATACAATACCACATGGCTGACAGTCAAATACATTTAGTAAATTCCTATTTATCCTATTTATCATCAAAGTCAACCTGTATAGCTAATTCACGAATCTGCAAAATACACATTATGTGTATATAAGATTATTTACGAAAACTGAAAACTGAAATCATTCTGATTAAAAAAAAAAAACGCAATCGATAGCGTAATTGAAATTGTTTTTTTGCTATACGTCACCTGTATGGCGAACTCACGAATCTGCACTTTTCACGAAAATGACTTTTTGACGCCGAACAGTTTAAAATGCTTTTAAGAAAAGCTTAAAAAACATGCTTTCAATTAAATTAACAAAAAGATATAAGAGTTCTAAATAGGCCCTTTAGAACTATTTTTGAAAAGTGCAAAAACCATATCGTCAGTGGAAAGAAAAAAATGCTAAAGCGCCAAAATGCTACTATTGGCATATTAATTAGTAATGGGTGATTCATTTGGAGGTATTTTTTTAAAATAAATTATTTTTTAAATAAAAACAAATTTATCGGGTAATTTTTATTATTATACGAAAGAACTATTCTTTACATTTATTTTTTAAAGATTATTTGATTCAAATGTTGGCCATAACTCCGGTTAACATAGTCCATTCTACCGTTCCAATTTTCGATTACGCGTCCGAGCATTTCGATTGGTATTTGGTGAATAACGCGAGTAATGTTGGCTTCCAGTTGCTCAATCGTACCTGGCTTATCCATATAGACTTTGGATTTTACATAGCCCCAAAGGAAAAAGTCTAGGGGTGTGATATCACAGGATCTAGGCGGCCAACTCACAGGTCCGAAGCGTGAAATTAACTGTTCACCAAATTGCTCACGCAATAAAGCCATGGATTCACGTGCTGTGTGGCAAGTGGCGCCGTCTTGTTGGTACCAAATGTCCTGGAGATCACGGTCTTGAATTTCAGGAAGCAAATAGTCTCTTATCATGGCACGATAACGGTCACCATTGACAGTTACATTCTGGCCGACCTCGTTTTTGAAGAAATATGGACCGATGATTCCACCGGCCCATAAACCACACCAAACCGTTGTTTTGTCTGGATGTAATGGCAGTTCTTGAATCTCTTCAGGTTGCTCTTCGGACCAAATACGGCAATTTTGTTTGTTGACATATCCGTTAAGCCAGAAATGTGCCTCATCACTAAACAAAATTTTTGTTGAAAACTGTGGATTTTCTTCAAGCTTTTCAAGAGCCCAAAGACTGAATCGGTGACGATTAGGTAGGTCAGTTGGCTTCAATTCTTGCACAAGTTGAATTTTATATGGTTTTAAGCCAAGATCCTTGCGTAAAATACGCCAAGTTGTTGCATACGACAAGCCAAGTTGTTGCGAACGGCGCCGGATCGATTCTTCGCGGTCATCGCATACACTCTCAGCTACCGCCGCAATATTTTCTTCACTACGTGCTGGATGTGGTCTATTTGGTCGTGTATTATCTAATAATGTAAAGTTGCTTTCAAACTTTTCGATGGTATAGCGAATCGTGCGTTCGGTAGGCCGATTATGTGGACCATAAGTTTCTCTAAGTGCACGAAACACATTCCTGGCAGAACGCTGATTTGCGTAATACAGCTGAATAATTTGTAGACGCTGTGCAGGGCTAAGTCTTTCCATGATGAAATGTCAAACTATACTGAACAAAAATACCATAAAAGGTTATCACTACTCACGCTTCATCTGTCAAAAAATTCACAGACAAAAAAGTACCTCTTAATGAATCACCCGTTATATTGGCGCTTAAGCATTTTTTCCTTTCCACTGACGATATATTTTATTAAGTTTTTTTGCTCTCCTGGAAATGTGTATTTTGCAGATTCGTGAATTCGCCATACAGGTGACGATATGTACAAAATACATATGAAACAGTTGAGCTATCTACAGACCGTTGCAAACGATCTAAAGATAGCTCAACTGATCCAAAAAAGTTAGAAGTATAGTATACTAGCGGCCGCTCGCAGCTTCGCCCGCGTGGCAGTTTTTTTCGCGTTCCCGTTATTTTTTCGGGATAAAAAGTAGCCTATATGTTAATCCAAGTTATAATCCATGTTTATTCCAAATTTCATCCAAATCGATCCACTGGTTAGAGCGTGAAAGAGTAACAAACATCCATCCATCCATACTTACAAACTTTCGCGTTTATAATATTATAAGTAGGATAGATATGTACAAAACACATATGAAACAGTTGAGCTATCTACAGACCGTTGCAAACCATCTAAAGATAGCTCAACTGATCCAAAAAAAGCATAGTATATATGACTGATATACTGACGACCGATGTGGCGCGGCGGGCGAATGTCCGCTTGCGACGCAAGAGGTTGCGGGTTCGATTCCCGCCTTGGGATAAATGTTTGTACGATCTGCAAATATTTATTCCTGGTGTTCTGGGTGTTTTCTATGTATAATAAAAATATCTATATATGTAATGTATTGTATTAAGTATATCAGTCATCTAGTACCCATAACACAAGCTCTGCTTAGCTTGAGGCTAGATGATGCTGTGTGGATTGTCCAGCATTATTATTATTATATTACCTAAGGCAGTAAGTCCCTCAGATATAGAGCAGAGGATATATAGCGTAGCTTCAGGCTGTAGAGACGCGAGGAAGGGCATGTGATCTTGTGCAAGTCTTTCTAGTAGGACATAGTACGTTTGTGATAATTTTGGATAGTCCTATAAAATAAAAAAACATTATAATTATTAATAATAAATAAATAGCAACACGACGAACGTCGCCTGCGACGCAGAAGGTTGCGGGTTCGATTCCCGCCGTGGGATAAATGTTTGTACGATCTGCAAATATTTATTCCGGGTGTTCTGGGTAATTTCTATTTATAATAAAAAATATGTATGTAATGTATTGTATTAAGTATATCAGTCATCTAGTACCCATAACACAAGCTCTGCTTAGCTTGGGGCTAGATTATGCTGTGTGGATTATCCAGCATTATTATTAATATTACTGTTTCTCAACTAACTTTGCACAAATATTTATTTTTGATGAATATTGAGCCCACAACCTACAGATTACCTGTTATAGGTAATGGTAACCACTTAACATTAGGTGGGCCATCTGCTTGTTCCACCAGTCATCAGTCATTAAAAACAATAAATTATAACTTACCAATAGATCATTATGTGGTATACTTAATAATAATTTTATAATCATATTAAGTGCATTGTCTAAAGCATCATCACCATATAACCTGTAACAAAGAACTTACATTAAAACAGGAAACGAAAGACGGCCAAACACGGTTACCACTTAACATCAGGTGGATAATACCGGGTGGATAATACCGGGTGTAATAAGACCACTTTCAAAAACTGAAACTGCGCATTCTGACCATGATTCTGATTACAATAATTAAAAACGCGGAAAAAAATCGTCACTTTTGTCAGTTTTTTATTTTATTTATTTTTTTAAATAATGAGGCACACCAAACAGGCGTTGCTGTAGCGGTCGCCGCTACCGCGCGGTCGTTGACCACTGTACGGAATACATAGCTGGTTGATAAATAGGAATTTTAGTAAAATAATCGTATTACTCTAAATGTATTTGTCTGTCAGCCATGTGGTATTGTATAAGAGCTTGTTGTAGGTAACTTTACACGTTCCTGGAATATTCTGATGTGGTCTTATTACACCCGGTATAGCTACTTTAGATACTTAGAATACAATATAAATTGATAAAAATCGTGGGCATTTTTACAAAATCATCTAACCCCAAACTAAGCATAGCTTGTACTATGGGAAACAAACGACTAATAGAATACTTATATACTTTTTTTCTTTTCAAATACATACTTAGAATACAATATAACACCCAGACACAGAACAAACATCTCAGTCAAAGTCAAAGTCAAAAATCATTTATTCAGTAATATCCGCAGGGATCATCTTGAAACGTCTTAAATCTAGGTGAATCTAAGCGCCATCTATGGTCATCACATAATAAATGTTTGTCTTCGGTGGGGATCAAACCCACCCCCTACAGCAAGAAGACAGGGCTACTACGAAGCGAGCTGTGACGGCTGTCGTCCAGATTCTGTACCACTATGCCAACAGGTTTGTTTAGCTAAACACTCCGAAGTTAGCGTACTTACAGTTCTATCAGTATTGATAAACACAATTTATTGGAACAGGGTTTAATTATGTCAGTCAGTCAGTCAGGACTGTAGCATCCCACATTTAATAATATGTGCGGGTAGACCCGCCAATAAACAGCCAACAATAAACAAAGGTTTTAATAATTGGCATAGAAGATAGATTCTGTATTGTACCACAGTTTTGTTTACCTAAACACTCCCCCGCAGAGAGCTACCTTCAGTATCGAGAAAAACAAGTTATTGGAGGCGGGCATATATCAGACAGTCAGTCAGGACAAAGGTTTTAATAATTGGCATAGAAGATAGATTCTGTACTGTACCACAGTTTTGTTTACCTAAACACTCCCCCGCAGAGAGCTACCTTCAGTATAGAGAAAAATAAGTTATTGGAGGCGGGCATATGTCAGACAGTCAGTCAGGACAAAGGTTTTAATAATTGGCATAGAAGATAGATTCTGTACTGTACCATAGGTTTGTTTACCTAAACACTCCCCCGCAGAAACTACCTTCAGTATCGAGAAACATAAGTTATTGGAGGCGGGCATATGTCAGACAGTCAGTCAGGACAAAGGTTTTAATAATTGGCATAGAAGATAGATTCTGTACCACTGTGCCAACATGTTTGTTTACCTAAACACTCCGAAGTTAGCGTAGTTCCCGCACAGAGCTGCCTTCAGTATCGAGAAACATAATGAGATCCCTTTTAACTTCATGCCGTACATTTCTTTCTTGTTCACTTCTACTGTCAATATTCGACTGCCTGGAACAGAAATATATAAAAAACTGGATATTTGAATATAAAAAACATACTATACCTTACATAGGTATATGTATACTAATATTATAAAGAGGAAAGATTTGTTTGTTTGTTTGCATTGAATAGGCTCCGAAACTACTGGACCGATTTGCAAAATTCTTTCATTGTTAGGAAGCTACACTATCTTCAGCTGACATAGGCTACTATTAAATTAAAAAAAAAAATAGGGATCCTTACTAAAACCCGTGCGAAGCCAGAACGGGCCACTAGTTTTAGATAGAATACTTATATTTTTTATGTAAATACGTACAATACAATATAACACCCAGACACAAGAACTTCCTTACATATCCTACTTTTTACTAATATTATAAACGCGAAAGTTTGTAAATATGGATGGATATTTGTTACTCTTTCACGCTCTAACCAGTAGACCAATTTGGATGAAATTTGGAATAAACATAGATTATAACTTGGATTAACATATAGACTACTTTTTATCTATTAAAAAATAACGGGAACAGAAAAAAAACTGCCACGCGCGCGAAGCTGCGAGCGGCCGCTAGTTTATTATAATACCGTGATATAGTTATTGTTATAGTTATAGTGCATACTGTTATGCACAAATGATACGTTACGGAAAAGAAGGATTCAGTTAGGACAAAGATTCTTATAATTGGGGTTTTGAAAAAAAAAAAAAATTGTTTTTTTTTATGTATTTTAAAACATTATTATTATTAATATTGATATTTAATGCAAAAAACTTAAAAAAAAAATTTAATTTATCAACATCAAAAACAGCGGGAGCGGCGGCTACAGCAGCAGAAGCCCTTAAAAGACGGAAATATGCATCTCTCGGTAATGGATACATATTTCTGCCTTTTGGGGTAGAAACGTTAGGTCCATGGGGTCCAGAAGCGTGGCTTCTATTTAAAGAGTTATCCAAGAGACTGGTGGATGCGACTCACGATCAAAGGGCTGGCGCTTATCTTGGACAGAGAATTAGTTTAGCTATTCAAAGAGGTAACGTTGCCAGCCTTTTGGGCACACTTCCTGCGGTCAGTGACTTAAATTCTGTTTTCTACCTATAGTAAAGACCCGCACTTTACTATAGGTAGAAAAAGTTATGACAAAATATGTAGATATAAGGTAGATAGGTTAAATATTAGATGTAAAATATTTGTATATACTAAATTACTTCCGCTATAATAAAATAAATATATTAGTAATATAAACAATTAAAAATTGATAAAATTTTGAAAAAAATCACGTGACTATAAACGCGCCATGATTGATCACCATAGTTGTGACGTCACAATTTTATAGCTATTTAATAACAGTTCAGCGTTTACGGCTATTGGAATGAGTGAAAACTAAAATTATGACGTCACACGCGCTCGGGTTTGTTCGGGAGCTGTCGGCGTGTTTTCAGTACTGGATTCAAAAATTAATTTTCATTTTGAAATAACTTTTGAATTATTGCGAAAAAAAAATTAAAAAGATAGTTTTGTTATAAAACTTATACATGATCTTTCCATTTACCGCAAAAAAAAAAAGAAATTCAAAACCCCAATTGGCAAGATTCAGGTTAATGATGTGTAATTACCGTATGCACAAATAATGTTAGACAGTTCCCGGAAGAGAAGGATGCCGTTGGGAGAGCCGACGTCGAAGTGCAGGCGTTGGTTCCTGTTCTGCGCGAGCTCCGCCGTGAGCTTCAGCACCGGCGTGCTGACCGCGGGGGCCGCGCACCACACTTCAATGCCACGCAGCATTATCTTCAAGTATACTGGATATCTGCAAGTAACAAGTTAGTAAGCAGTTAGTAGTTTTTTTTTTTTTTTTTTAAAAGTCTTCAACATTTCAACCATCTTGGTGTTGGGAAATGCGGGTAAGAATCGAACATAAGTTCTTTGCTCTGGCCTCAACTTCGAGAATTACCATTCCCGAGTCACGTGGTTTTGCCTCCGAATGCAGTCTCTTAAAGGCTGGCCTTTCGTTCAGTGGCAGTACGTTATGCTTAACGGTGGACTCTTTTACGTATGCTGTGAATGAGCTTAGTTTCGCCTAGAACTATGTATTCTGTGTCTGTGCGAGTAGGCGGAGGGGTGAGATTTTGTCCCTTGCCCCTCCGGGATTCCAGTATAGGAGCCTTTGTGGCTACCCATACTGGCTCTTTTTTACGGCGGTCAGTCCGCGCATCGCCGCATCCCTGAGATAGTTAGTAGTTGTTTAATATTGTCAACCTAAATCTAATGTCACTATCAAAAGTCATAACAAATATTGTTGTCTTTGTCTCGCTCTCTCTCTTCCATCATGCCGGCAAACAGGCCACTACGGCTCTCAATAACAAATTCATAAATATTATATTAAAAAGGTGTACAGTGTATAAAACAAAACAATAAACTCGCAATACAGTTTTTAACACAGTGTTTTCAATCGCAGCACCTCACATCCCCAAGAGATCTGGACTAAAGATCTCCAACATAGCTTTTTTTTTTTACAAGGACAACAATGTTGGTTATGACTTTTGACAGTGACATTAGATTTAGGATGACAATACTAAACAGTAGTAGGTAGTAGAAATAGAGCTCCAAAAATGGAGATGGACCAGCCTAAATGTCCGCCTGCAACGCGGTAGGTTGCGGGTTCGATTTTGGGATAAATATTTGTACGATCTGCAAACATTTATTCCGGGTGTTCTGGGTGTTTATTATGTATAGTAAAAAAGTATCTATGTGTGTAATATATTCAGTCATCTAGTACCCATAACACAAGCTCTGCTTAGCTTGGGGCTAGATGATGCTGTGTGAATTGTCTAGCATTATTATTATTATTAGTTAGTAGTAATAGAGCTCTCAGTGAAGGGCTCGTCCGGGGAAGTACTACCACCATGTCTATTCCTGCCGCCAAGCAGCGCAGCGTGTTCCGGTTTGGAGGGTAGATAGATAGATAGATAACACTTTTTATTTGTCTTACTAAAACACACACTGTACAAAAATAACAAAGAAAAATAAAATATGAACACAGTGAATAAAAAAGAAAGAACAAAAAAGAAAAATGAGGGAGGGAGGGGGGGGAGGGTGTTCCGGTCTCGTTCGCGTGCTCCGTTTTTAGGGTTCCGTACCCATAGGCTAAAACGGAACCCTGTTACTAAGACTCCACTTTGTCTTAGTACCACACTGTTTGTCTGTCTGTCACCAGGCTGGATCTCATGAATGTGTTAGTTAGAGAGTTGAAAAATAAATATTTGAGGGGGCTTTCGTACAACAAACATGATTTTTTGCCGTTTTTATTATAGATAATTGTGCAGAATCCTTCGTGCGCGAGTCCGACTCGCACTTGGCCAGTTTTTTCATTATGAATAGCTGTAAATTATACTCACATCCAATCAAATAACATCATAAAGGTAGTTTTTGTGTTAAAAGCAAATGCGAGGCCTCTGAGGTCCCTTGCGAGTCCTATAAGCGTCTTCTTTGCTTCTTCCGTCGCGAACATAGGCCCCTCCGTCGGCCCAAGGAGGCCTATTATACTCTCGAAGGCAGCTGAAACAAGATATTACAAAATTATTACTGACCTAACGAACGAAGCGTTTCAGTTTCAAGGCAATAATAGTAGTAGTAGAGCGCTTAGAGAAGGGCTCGTGTCCCGGTTTGAAGGGTGTGGGTGCCGGTGTAATTACAGGCACATGAGGCTTAACACCTGTATGCCTCAGGTTGATGGACGCAGAGTAGAGTATTGTAGGGCACGTTTCTAACTAACGTGACCTACAAGGCAATGCTTTGTTATAGGCTATGGTAACCACTTAACATCAGGTGGGCCAAACGCTTGTTGCATCAGCAAATTGTATAAAAAAAGGCCTTTTAAAATATAGAAGCCAGTGTATAACGTTATCAACAACTCTCTGCCTCATTGTACAACTCACCGGTGAGTGGCATCATGAACTGATGAAACCGCTCCTCGTCCTCTCCCAGTTCCACCATCAGGAGTCTCCCGAGGGCAGTGTACAGCATCGTCCGACATCGCATCTCACAGGTCCCGGAGCCCGTTATGCCGAGAAACGGAAAATGTTCCGCCTGGAAATAAAATTAATCTAAATAATAATAAGAAATAGTTTGACGATCGACGTGTGGGATAGTACTACCACCAGGCTTATTAACCACTTAACATCAGGTGGGCTATATGTTTGTTCTATCAGCAATTATGTAACAACTAGCTGCCGCTCGCAACCGCCCGCGTGGCAGTTTTTTTCCCGTTCCCGTTATTTTTTCGGGATAAAAAGTAGCCTACATGTTAATCCAAGTTATAATCCATGTTTATTCCAAATTTCATCCAAATCGGTCTACTGGTTAGAGCGTGAAAGAGTAACAAACATCCATCCATTCTTACAAACTTTCGCGTTTATAATAAGTATTAGCAGGATAAAAAAAGCACCTCTACACACCAAGACGAAAATACTCTGAAAAATTTAAGTCTGCACAAGCAGTGGTTTAGATTTAGAGCTGAGTGTTGTTTATATGTCAGTCAATGAATAAGTCAGTCAGGACGAAGATTCTTACAATTTGTATAGATAAAAAATAAAGTCAAAGTCAAAGTCAAAACTCGTTTATTCAGTAATATCCGCAGGGATCCTCTTGAAACGTCTTAAATCTAGGTGAATCTAAGCGCCAGTTCCTCTCGACCAAGCCGACCAAGAACCGGCAAGAAACTTACGGCTTGGTTCCTACCGTTTTTTTGTATGATCCTTTTACAAAGTAATAATAATGTAAATAATGAAACTCCAGTGTGGTGCCAATCTAACTGAATAAGGTGATTGCAAGACAGAAAACATGTTAAGGCAATCATACCAAAATCTTAATATACAACAACCAGTTCAAAAGACAGCACACGCTACGCTTCAACTAAGAGTACCAAATGCTTACAATCTAATGCATTCAATGTAAATGTAAAATATGGTTACCTACTAGTATTAGTAACTTTCATCGCGTTTGACACTGCCGACTACGATATGACTGTTACTGCTAGTAACTATAACTAAACAGATTTTTATACGTGAAAACCCTTTGAATACTTACAGTATGGTGTGTCAGCATGAACTGAACTTCCTCCAGTTTGACAAGCTTGCGAACGCACGAGTACCCACCACTAAGCTCACTCAGCAGCCCCAGCGTCTTGGAGATTATCTGCTCCGAACTGCCCCAGTACTTTAGATTTGTGATTCTGCATATAATAACAAAATATTAGAATCTAAATATACATAACTCAAAGGTGACTGACTGACATAGTGATCTATCAACGCACAGCCCAAACCACTGGACGGATCGGGCTGAAATTTGACATGCAGGTAGATGTTATGACGTAGGCATCCGCTAAGAAAGGATTTTGATTAATTCTACCCCCAAGGGGATAAAATAGGGGATGAAAGTTTGTATGAAACTTTGTCAATTTTAAACCGATCGGGCTGAGATTTTGCATGCATAAAGCTACTATGATTTTATCCCGAAAAATAACGGGAACGGAAAAAAACTGCCACGCAGGCGAAGCTGCGAGCGGCCGCTAGTAATATAATAATAATGGTGGACAATCCACACAGCATCACCTAGCCCCAAGATATGTTTTTATTATACATAGAAAACACCCAGAACACCCGGAATAAATATTTGCAGATCGTACAAACATTTAACTCAAGGCGGGAATCGAACCCTCAACGTCCTGCGTCGCAGGCGGACATTCGCCCGCCGCACTACATGTTTGTACGATCTGCAAATATTTATTCCGGGTGTTCTGGGTGTTTTCTATGTATAAAAAATATATATGTAATGTATTGTATTAAGTATAGCAGTCATCTAGTACCCATAACACAAGCTCTGCTTAGCTTGGGGCTAGATGATGATAGATAGATAGATAGATAGATAGAAACATTTATTCAGACCACCACAAAACAGTAAACATAACAGTAACACTAAAAGATAACACAAAAGTAACACAACATAACATAACTACACAATTAACATGGTATAACATACATAATGATGTGGTGGCGAAAAGGTCCTCAGCTCAGCTTAATGCCACAGCATGTTGCCACACTGCAGCGCTGGTTTTCTGCTGCTGAATGATGCTGTGTGGATTGTCCAGTTTTATTTATCAAATAAAAATTCTACTTACATTTTCCTCATGAGAACACTGAGCAGTCTGCTCTCATCATTGAGTCCGAGCACTTCACTGAGTCTTCTATACACTTTGCTGTTCTTCTGTATTTGTTCTCCCACGTAGATCTTGCGGAACTGCTCGAAGAACGACATCATTGCCAGTTCCAACTTCTCGCAGCCGCTCTGAAAACAAAAAGTCAAAGTCAAAAAGTGATCCACTTGCAAACACTGCTATGTAAATTTTTGAGCTAGTGACAGAACTTGAAAGATCGTTAGTAGTAGTAGAGCTCTTAGTGAAGGGCTCGTCCAGGGCAGTACTACCACCATGCCTATTTCTGCCGACAAGCAGCGCAGCGTGTTCCGGTTTGAAGGGTGTGGGTGCCGGTGTAATTACAGGCACATGAGGCACTTGTATGCCTCAGGTTGATGGACGCTGAGTAGTGCATCGTAGGTGACGTTCCTAACGAGCGTGACCTACGAGGCAGTGCTTTGTTATAGGTGATGGTAACCACTTAACATCAGGTGGACCATCTGCTTGTTTCATCTTGCTGACTTACCTGTGCCAGTCTAGTATCCGTAAGATCCATCAGTTGTAGTACCCGGCAGACCAGTTCTCCGTCCATTGCATCATTCTCATCACAGGCGTTCAGTGTAGCCCGACCACCTATAGCCGCGCCTATTATATACACCAACCAGGTTAGCTGACCTGCGGGACAGAAGAGGGTACACTGAAATTAGAGGTATAGAAATACTGGTTCTTATTACCAGGTTAGTTGACACCTGAGTTTGAAGAGGATACATTGTGCTAGGGGTTTGGAAAGACTGGTCAATCCAACCATTTGTTACTACATTAGAGGCCTGTCAGGATGGTTATTATAAGGTAACCCCTTAACGTCAGGTGGGCTAACTGCTTATTCCAGCAACAAGTCACATAAAAAAAACGAGTGTGCTTTAGATAGACCACACGACTGAAGTAAGTGCTTGTCAGTGAGTAGGTTTTTTGGTTTTTGAAGTAATACTTCTTATGCGACTTCCAACAAGGTTGCGTTAAACGTTTAACACTACCATGGAGGGGGTATGAAAGCACTGTTCTTTCTCTCATAGCCAGTTACGTTTCGTATATTAAAGAAGTTTTACTTTACGTTTTTTTATTAATATAATAATAATAATGCTGGACCATCTACACAGCATCATCTAGCTCCAAGCTAAGCAGAGCTTGTGTTATGGGTACTAGATGACTGATATACTGAATACAATACATTACATACAACATTATTTTATTATTAGACATAGAAAATACCCAGAACACCCAGAATAAATATTTGCAGATCGTACAAACATTTATCCCGAGGCGGGAATCAAACCAGCAACCTCCTGCGTCGCAGGCCGTTTGTATTTTAAACACTATTTTTTTTTTAATTTTTTTTAGTCATAATTACATAGTTCTTGAAATACGACACTCGTTTTTTTATTAATATAAGATTTATCCATACCTTGTAGGACAACAATCTGTTGCGCCTGCGTCTCGATACTGTACGCTAGGGCTGCGCGGTCGAAGTGTGCAACTAACAGCTGACACGTGTTCGCGTATTCACAGCGACCAATCACAGACAACTGGTCCAGTTGCTGCTGAACCGTGCCGACGTCATCCAACGGATCTTCTAGACCATCTCTGAAAATATACAGATAATCATTTTAATAAAACCACCAGCAGAATACCAGCGCCTAACCACTAGACAAAAATAGTGGTGAGGCATACGCTGAGTCGAGACCCTTTTGCTGCTGTAGCACACAGGCACCTACTGCTTATGTCTTTCTTTTTGACTTTTTTTTTCTACTTTTGATCTAATTTGTATGTGTATGTGTGTTTTTGTAGCAAATAAATGTATGTCTATGTCTATGTCTAAAATAAATTTTCATAGTTTTTAGCTTTTATAGTGCTTACCTGCACTTAAAGAAATCACAAAGATTTTATATCATCCCAATAATTATAAAATAAATATTATAATACACTTATAAAAAATTAGCGATGCGTTCCAGCTTGACACGGGTTTTAGTAAGGATCCCTAATTTTATTGAAATTATAATATAGCCTATGTCACCCGGGGATAGTGTAGCTTCCCAACGGTGAAAGATTTTTTCAAATCGGTTCAGTTTCGGAGCCTATTCAATGCAAACAAACAATCAAATCTTTCCTCTCTATAATATTAGTACAGATAGACAAGTGCGAGTCGGACTCGCACGAAGGGTTCCATTATCTATGATAAAAACGGAAAAAAAATCGCGTTTGTTGTATGAGATCCCCCTTAAATATTTATTTGATTCTGTTTTTTAGTACCTATTTGTTGTTATAGCGGCAACAGAAATACATCATCTGTGAAAATTTCAACTCTCTGTCACGGTTCATGAGATACAGCCTGGTGACAGACGGACAGATGGAGGTTGCGATTCGATTCTTGCCTTGGGATAAATGTTTGTACGATCTGCAAATATTTATTTCGGGTGTTTTGGGTATTTCATATGTACTTACTTATAATAAAAAACATAAATAAATAAAATAAATAAATAATGCTGGACAATCCACACAGTATCATCTAGCCCCAAGCTAAGCAGAGCTTGTGTTATGGGTACTAGATGACTGATATACTTAATACAATGTTACATACATAGATATTTTTTATTATACATAGAAAATACCCAGAACACCCGGAATAAATATTTGCAGATCGTACAAATATTTATCCCAAGGCGGGAATCGAACCCACAACCCCTGCGTCGCAGGCGGACATTCGCCCGCCGCACCACATCGGTCGTCATGTATGTATGTAATGTATTGTATTAAGTATATCAGCCATCTCAACGTTATTTGTACTGTTGGGTAGTTCTATGTTTTGTTTCGTATACCTTTGTTTATTTAGTAAATTTATTAATGTTTATTTTATCTCTCTATTTAGTTTTTTTTTCTTGTTAATTATTTTTACGTATCTATCAGTCTCTTAATGTTTATTGTTTAGTAACCTTGTAAACTTGATGTGTGTGCTAAAGTAGCAAATAAATTTCTGTCTATGTCTATGTCATCTAGTACCCCATAACACAAGCTCTGCTTAGCTTGGGACTTGATGTTGAAGGTGAGATTGAAGCCAAAGGATATTTGATTAATGATAAAATTAATGATAAAAAAAACAAAGGTACCTGACTACACAAGCGACAGAATCAAGTCTCGAGCCAATGTAAGCGGCCGTGACACCCGGCGCGTACGTCTCCAGCAGATGAGGTTCAGTGGCCTTCACGTACGGAACCGACGCCACCATTCTCTGCCACAGAGACAGCAGGTAGTGGACAGAGTTCGGCGCAAATTGCCACATCTGGAATCACGAAAAAAATATTATTTATACTATACCTGATGTTAAGTGGTCACCATCATCTATAACAAAGCATTGCCTTGTAGGTCACATTTGTTAGAAACGTGCCCTACGATGCACTACCCTGCGTATGAAGCAGGGTAGGTTAATGTCATACAGGTCAAGTGCCTGTAAAATCCCCGGCATCCACACCCTTCAAACCGGAACACAGCTCACAGCCATGGCGCTAGTACTTCCCCGGACGAGTTCCAGGGTTATAATAATAATAATAATGCTGGAGAATCCACACAGCATCATCTAGCCCCAAGCTAAGCAGAGCTTGTGTTATGAGTACTAGATGACTGATATACTTAATACAATACATTACATACATACATATTTTTTATTGCACATAGAAAATGCCCACCCGGAATAAATATTTGCAGATTGCACAAACATTTATCCCGAGGCGGGAATCAAACCCACAACCTGCATCGCAGGCGGACATCCGCCCGCCGCGCCACATCGGTCCTCAAAATAAAGTCGGTATTATGTTACCTGTAGACTTTGCTGTGTGAACTTCGCTATTTGCGCGATGAGTCCAGGGTAGTTATCCACCATAACCAGCTCCCCTAGTTGGTAGTTGGTCTTCAGCCTCGCGAGCAGACGGCAGAACTCGTGGTAGTTAGTAGGGTCTGAAAGGCCCTGAAATCAAAATTATATATAACTAGCGGTCCGTCCCGGCTTCGCACGGGTTTTAGTAAGGATCCCTAATTTTTTTGAAAATGTAATATAGCCTATGTCACCCGGGGATAGTGTAGCTTCCCAACGGTGAAAGAATTATTCAAATCGGTCCAGTAGTTTCGGAGCCTATTCAATACAAACAAACAAAGTTTTCCTCTTTATAATATTAGTATGAAGTATGATAGTATGACTAGCTAACCCGTGCCCACTTCGTTGGGCGGTATACATTTATACTTACAAATCTTTGAATTTTTTGGATTTTATGTGCGATAAAAATAAAAATGCACCGTGGCACTAGTACATAAGAACTGATGATTGTAGTCATTATAAAATAACTGAAGTAGTACTCGACGTCGCCAACAGATGGCGTTAATAGAAGGTATACGGCATAAAACAGCGGCCGCTCGCAACTTCGCCCGCGTGGCAGTTTTTTTCCCGTTCCCGTTATTTTTTCGGGATAAAAAGTATCCTATATGTTAATCCAAGTTATAATTTATGTTTATTCCAATTTCATCCAAATCGGTCTACTGGTTTGAGCGTGAAAGAGTAACAAACATCCATCCATCCATCCATCCATACTTACAAACTTTCGCGTTTATAATATTAGTAGGATAGATGAGACAGACAAAAGCAAATTTTGGCCAGTCTCGAGCTCACTCTCTCTCTTTACTCGCTTGATCAAAAATAGGTTACCTGAGTGTTGTCTAGTATCCTCAGTACTCCTGCAGCTAAGCGGTTGAGGAACTTAGCTCGTTCGTTGTTGCTGAAGAGAGACCTGCGCACTGAAGCCAACTGCACGAGGCAGGCTAATGCCAACGATGCCAACCCTCCTCCCAGTGCGTGGTACAACTCGAAGAACAGATCCAGCGTGCCCGATTCCAGGAATGTAGGCCGCCATGATGTCGGGATCTGGGAACACCAACACCAATTAATTAATAATAATAATAATATAATAATGATGTACAATCCACCCAGCATCATCTAGCTCGTGTTATGCAGATTAGAAATATTTGGCGGGACTAGGCGGGCCGGACAAGGCGGGAATCGAACCCGCAACCTACTGCGTCGCAGCCGAACATTTATCCCAAGGCAGGAATCGAACCCGCAACCTACTGCGTCGTCGTCGTCATAAATATCAAAATAAATAAATAAATAAATAAATAAATAATGCCGGACGATCCACACAGCATCATCTAGCCCCAAGCTAAGCAGAGCTTGTGTTATGGGTACTAGATGACTGATATACTTAATACAATATTAATATTATATTACATACATAGATATTTTTTATTATACATAGAAAATACCCAGAACACCCGGAATAAATATTTGCAGATCGTACAAACATTTATCCCAAGGCGGGAATCGAACCCGCAACCTACTGCGTCGTAGCCGAACATTCCCCCGCCGCGCCACATCGGTCGTCATAAATATCAAAATACCAGTGCTCACGTCGCAAAGGAAAACATTGTGAGGAAACCAGTTATTCTAGCAGCGGCGATGGACTTGCAACATCTGGACAAACCTCTGACTACCCGCCTTAGACATCGTCAAAGACTCTCGAGTCTCGGTAATAAAAGATCGAATGGGATATCTACCATGCTTGGGTATACAAATCGTAATGCTATCTTTTCTTTTAAATATAATAGATATGAAAATAGACTCACAGCTCAGTTATTAGTAGCTCTACCTTCTATGCTGGAGGTTGTAGGTTCGATCCCCATGCAGGATAAACATTCGTGTGATGAACATATTAATGTTATTAATATTAATGCTGAACAATCCACACAGCATCATCTAGCCCCAAGCTAAGCAGAGCTTGTGTTATGGGTACTAGATGGCAGATATACATACAATACATTACATGCATACATATTTTTTATTATACATAGAAAATACCCAAAACACCCGGAATAAATATTTGCAGATCGTACAAACATTTATCTCCAGATGCGAATCGAACCCGCAACCTCCTGCGTCGCAGGCGGACATTCGCCCACCGCGCCACGGTCGTCATATTACTGAATAAACGCTCTTAGACTTACTTGCACGGTACACAAATCATCTGTAGACTCATCACTGGTCGTCCCAATAAAGTCAAACATGAGACAGTTGTGTGCGAGCTTAAGTAAAGCCGCTATAAGCTGCTGTTGACTTTCCGCGCACATATCTCCACTCTTCCCTCGCACGGAGCCGAGCAGAGAGCAAGAGAGACGGAACATCTCGAACAACTGGGTATCTCTGTTGACAAATATAATTATATCTGGTGTAATAAGACCACTTCGGAATACTCCAGGAACGTTTAAAGTTACCTACAACAAGGTTTTTATAGAATCCTAGCGGCCGCTTGCAGCTTCGCCTGCGTGGCAGTTTTTTCCCGTTAACGTTATTTTTTTGGGATAAAAAGTAGCCTATATGTTAATCTATATTTATTTATAAATTTCATCCAAATCGGTTCACTGGTTAGAGCGTGAAAGAGTAACATCCATCCATACTTACAAACTTTCACGTTTATAATATTAGTAGGATAATATTTAAGTACCAACCTGAATGAGAATGATATCTTCCTGTGCTTAGCGAGCGACCGGTTAGCATCGGCTTCAGAAACCTGGTTCATTTCCGTGACAAGCTGGGACAGTAACTGCACACCCACTGTTCCGAGCTCTTGATTCTGAAAAATATAATGTTTTACATATAACATCTTCTATAAGATCTTGTCAAAAGTCAAGAACAGTAGAAGATTTTAAAGGAGATCTTTGGCTAAGTTAAAGCATAGACAAACAAAACACAGTAGACTGCTAATAACGAAGAAAATTTCGTGACTCAAAAAAAGGTGCATTTCCAGGCTATTTCTAGATGGCGCTGGCAAATAGCCTGGGAACAATTCAATCAGCCGTTTATACCAATTAATCTCTTTTAATTCATTAAAAGTTAACATTTAAATTTATTATCTATTTTTTAAATAGGAATATTATGGCTGATAAATATGTTTTATCGATTTACCTAAAGAAAATATATTTTTAATGTTCATGTGCCTGTTCACAGATGGCGTGGTGATAGACTGTAAAGTATTTTAAAAGTGATGCTTTATTTTTGATATAGTCTCGCAGCTTGTTGGCAATACTATGCAATGAACTAACTCAAAAACTATGAAATTACAACAATCTCCGTGCACACAAGCTGACAACGGCGCGTCGCACGTATTGTTCATAGCATAGCGCAAGCTGGCCGCCCGCGAACTATATAACGCCATCTCTTTATTTGCTGTCGTACTACTAAGCTATGTAGCTAAGTGACCTATCGTTGCGAATGCATGTAATGCATGTAAAAAGCATTTCAATCGTTTAGAGCAGATTCAAAACACTCAGTGACATCTAGTGACTTTCTGGACAATCATTTATCGATGCACGTTTTCTTGTACGAGATTGGCAGTCTACTCTATGTAATTAGTCAATGGTTAAAGTCTCAACAAAGTGGGACAACAAAAGGCTATTACACAAACGGGTTTCCTTTATAATTCCAGGTGTTCTGGGTATTTTCTATGTCGCAAGGTCGCAAGGAACTGGCGCTACCTAGATTCACCTAGATTTAAGACGTTTTTGTAACAGGATCATACAAAAAAACGGTAGGAACCAAGCCGTAAGTTTCTTGCCGGTTCTTCTAGGCTTGGTCGCGAGGAACTGGCGCTTAGATTCACTTAGATTTAAAACGTTTCAAGATGATCCCTGCGGATTTTACTGAATACTTAAATGCTTTTTGAAAGAAAGAAAACTATTTATTTACAACACAAGCACAATTTTGACTATGACTTTGATTCTACTTACCCGCAAAAATATGGAAAGATCATTGACGACATTCTGGAACACATACTCTTCCTTGATCATATCGAACCAGCTGAGTTTGGTGATCCTGGCAAAGAGAGCCACTAAGGCTTGTATCGTGAAGTTGGCTAGTTTAGGCCGCGTTGCCAGATAGTTCAGAACATAGTTCCTGATGTCTAAGCGTTGCTGTGTCGACAGGCTGCCGGTTGAACTGAAAACAAGTTTGTAGAGTTAGGGCTTGTTTAAAGATAAAGATATTTATTTGCGACCGATGTGGCGCGACGGGCGAGTGTCCGCCTGCGACGCAGGAGGTTGCGGGTTCGATTCCCGCCTTGGGATAAATGTTTGTACGATCTGCAAATATTTATTCCGGGTGTTCTGGGTATTTTGTATGTATAATAAAAAATATCTATGTATGTAATGTATTGTATTAAGTATATCAGTCATCTAGTACCCATAACACAAACTCTGCTTAGCTTGGGGCTAGATGACGCTGTGTGGATTGTCCAGCATTATTATTATTTATTATTATTGTTTGAAGGGTGTGGGTGCCGGAGAAATTACAGGCATGAGAACAAGTTTGTAAAGTTAGGGCAGTCTCTAGTGACGGGTATTTTTAGAAAAAGACTAGGTTTTTCTTCAAGGTAGTGGTTGTGTGGAAATGATGCTTAGATTCATCCAGCGTCGTGATATCACCGGCACCTGAAAAGTGGCAGGAATAGGCATGGTGGTAGTACTTCCCCGGAAGAGCCCTTTACTAAGAGCTCTACTGCTACTAAAAAAACTGGCCAAGTGCGAGATGGACTCGTGCACGAATGGTTCCGTACCATTATCTTTAATAAAAACGGCAAAAAACCCGTTTGTTGTATGAGAGCCCCTTTAAATATTTATTTCATTCTGTTTTTTGGTATTTGTTGTTATAGCGGCAACAGAAATATATCATCTGTGTAAATTTCAACTCTCAATCACGGTTCATGAGATACAGCCTGGTGACAGACAGACAGATAGACAGACAGCAGAGCCTTAGTAATAGGGACACTACCTTTGGGTAAGAGTAGAATAAAATTGTAAATATGTATGTCATCGTTGCTTATGTACTTAACCTTTTTTTTTTACCAATATATATATTTACTAACATTGTACTGTTTCTATGTTGTGCTGTCTCTTTTGTTTTAGAAAAATCATTATGTGACTAATATGTTCGATTTTCATTCAAAAGCACCGAGCATATTGTTAAATGAACCGGCCATATTCTTACACTATCTCCATCTTTACGGTTTATGAAAATATCATGAAACGGACACTGGCAGAATTGTGACAATAGCCACAGTAGCCATAAAAAAGAAGTGAAGTGAAGTGAAACCCTAAAAAAGGTCGCTATAATGCTTTGAATAAGGGTATAACTTACCGGCTGATCAATTTTCCGAGGGTGGTCGCAGCCAAGAGCTGTGAGTAACTGGAGTCGGCTCGTTCCAGCAGAGCTTGGCATTTTGTGAGTGTGTCTGGAGATTCCTAAAAAAAATAGTTTTTATGAGCAGAGGGGTAAATAAATAAATAAATAATGCTGGACGATCCACACAGCATCATCTAGCCCCAAGCTAAGCAGAGCTTGTGTTATGGGTACTAGATGACTGATATACTTAATACAATATTATATTACATACATAGATATTTTTTATTATACATAGAAAATACCCAGAACACCCAGAATAAATATTTGCAGATCGTACAAACATTTATCCCAAGGCGGGAATCGAACCCGCAACCTCTGCGTCGTAGGCGGACATTAGCCCGCCGCGCCACATCGGTCGTCGTAAGCACGAACGAATTCCACTTTCGTATCGTAACGATATATGGTACCACGAACGATAGCCGATAACCGATACTAACTTCCTATAGAATTACGTTACTTTACGGACCTAGCCATCGTTTACTTTACGTACGTAATGCCAAAAGTGTTCGTGCTTCCAATTTTAGTTCTCTTTACGCACGATAGAGGCGCTGTGTAAAATCTCATACATTTTGGTAACGTTAGCGTGACGCTAGCGTCACGATTGCCAGTTCGTGCTTAGGCCCCTGATGTCGAATTCTAGATAGAATCCGCCGCGTCGCCGAATCGCCTTTCCTACTAGGAGAGTGTAGACCACTAATCCAAAAGCGTAGCATCCATCTGGGAAAACATACCCTGAGCCCGGATGAGCTACAAGAACTCACCCCCAAGAGAATTCAGTTCCTAACAGCTACAGGGTTCAGTGGTGAACTATGAACGCCCTAATGAGGGGCGACACCTTAACAAGTGGCGATCACAATATGCCATATGGCCATAGTGATACCAAAGCCGCAAAAATAAAATTTAAAAAAAGTTCCATCGGTAAGTTGTATATAAATAGTAGAGGCCACTCGCAGCTTCACCCGCGTGGCAGTTTTTTCCCGTTCCCGTTATTTTTTCGGGATAAAAAGTAGCCTATATGTTAATCCAGGTTGCAATGTATAATTATACCAAATTTCATCCAAATCGGTCCACTGGTTAGAGCGTGAAAGAGTAACAAACCTCCATCCATCCATCCATCCATACTTACAAACTTTCACGTTTATAATATTAGTAGGATAATACATACATAAACATAGAATATATAAATAAATCTAGGTATACTATTACATTTTTATATAAAATACAATACGTAGTAATGAGACGAAAACAACAATACTAAAAAAAACATTTCAACATCAAGTAGTACATAAATAAAACTTGGTCCTACCTGAAAAGCAACAACAGCTTTCTCCGCTTGCTCTCTCAACCCTGGATCCTGTGACTCGTACAGCTGTTTGCAGAGCAACTCTATCTGAATCACCTCCTGGAAATACAAACACCAAACTTACACTAGCTCTTATTATTATTTTTTTTTTTGTGTTGTCTTTTCATCTGCGATCAGTCTTCTGACTATAAGCAAAAGTTTGATTTCGTCGTCGACGGTGCTTGTATCCAGTTCAAAGCTCTTGTAAATAAGCAAAAGGCTTATTTATTTTTAATTTATTCCAAAATATAAAAAAAATTCGTTTTACTACATAGTCACTAGTGTATTCATCACAATAAGTCTCTAATTTCGGTGTGCATTACATCATAGGCCTCCTCCAACATCTTCCACTGTTTCCTATCTGTTGCAATTCTTAGCCAGAGGGGACCGGGGACAGAGGGATTATAAATACTAACTCTACTACTAATAAACTAGGTGTAACCTGGAAACAGTGTCTTGTCTCTTTCGATCTAATTTGAAACATCCTGTCAATACAATAGACAAAACACGGTGTAACTATTCCAACGCTACGCCGAATTTATTTGTATCAGGGTTTATATTTAACTCGGTACTCATACAAAGTTTAGGACAAAATACTTATTAATATAAGTGTTCAAAATATGTTCTGATAGCGAAAGTTTAAAAAATACTATTCAAACTTCTTTTTCGATACAAAATAAACTTTTACTACTTAAGCCAGTTTGCACTTGAAATAGTTTTAAGAGATGTTTTGGAATGTTTCACTTTCATGTGAAGAAGAGATGGCAATATATGCATCAGCACCGCAAGTATGGATGTATTGACGACTGATGTGGCGTGGCGGGCGAATGTCCGCCTGCGACGCGAAGGTAGCGGGTTCGATTCCCGCCTTGGGATAAATGTTTGTACGATCTGCAAATATTTATTCCGGGTGTTCTGGGTATTTTCTATGTATAATAAAAATATCTATGTGTGTAATGTATTGTATTAAGTATATCAGTCATCTAGTACCCATAACACAAGCTCTGCTTAGCCTGGGGCTAGATGATGCTGTGTGGATTGTCCAGCATTATTATTATTGATAGATAAAATTTGACATTAATTCACCAAGATTGGAACTATAAGTCGATAAATTCGAGAAGTTTTACCAAATTTATCAACAAGCAAGAAAATCACTCTATAAGATATGCCGAGGCTAGTTCTGTGCTAGCAGATGTAGATAATATCAGTTTGTTGTTGTATAAGTTTGTCGACCAAAGTTCCATGGTCCCTCCACCTCTGTTATTTACCTAGAAAAGCCTTTAGCAACCAATATTATTAAAACATACTGTAAATCCCCACCGATTTTATGGGGCTCAAGATTTTTGGGCTGTTGACAGAAGCATAACTAATCTCAACTATAAAATATACAAGTTTACCTATCAATGTTTCATAAAAAATTAGTCACCTGATTTACACATTATGATTAGATGATGATAGGTAATGAGTTCATGGGAAAAACTTTATCTAGACTAGTTTAGTTTTCATAATATAAATCATAGCTATTAGATATAGAATGAATTTTTTGAGCAGATGCGTAAATCGCATGTGAAGTTTCGGTCTCACACTTGAATGGTAGGTAAAGATACAACTTGGCTTATTAAAGCTAAAAATTGCAAGTTTAAAGAAATCTCCACTTTCTTTTAGTACCTACACCAAAGATTGTACATTTAAATTACCTACGATACATTGGGGCGCAATATCAGAAGGTTGCCAAGTCTTACTAAAAACCCGACAGAAATTCAAGGATAGTGTATGTCAACAACGAATGAATACAACTAACCAATAAACCGGTAACTATAAATACCATGATATTTATAAGTAAGGTTGGTTATTCTAAGGAGTTATACGTAAATAAAGGTTCTGAATGAACAAAAATCATATTTTAGTGTGACTCTCTGTGAGGTCCAAGTTCAAGAATGATGCCGAAAATTCAAAAGTTTGCAATGGAAGCCCCATGAAGTCAACGCACTTGGTAAAAAAATAATTATGAAGGTTGATAACTACGGTAAAAAAGCTGAATCCAGTTATTATTGACTGAAATTCTCATTATTTTGGTGCTCACCTGTTCTTCAGCCATCTTTGTTATTTTCTCGCATTTATAATCCCGTTCCGTTGCAGCATGACAGTCATGTAATGTAAACAAAACAACACAATACCAATTTATTGCAAAATTATCAAGTGAATCTAAAATATCTTTCAGCCTGTAACAGGACTTGTTTTTCAGATTAATTTAAAATAAATATATAAGTTAGATTAAAAACATAGGTCTCTGGCTTAGTAGTGCTGCATAAAAAAACTAAGAAATCTCTTGTATCGTACACTAAATGCGTACAATGAAACGTAAAAATGAAAAATAACTACCGCGTCGTCGGAGCGAACAAAGCTGCGTTCACATTTTTTGTCAGAAGGCGAGCGGTAAGATGATGAAAAATTTATTCCAAGCAGAAAATCATCAACCACCAATATAAAAATAAACTAAACTCGAAGGATACAATGCAACAGACGACGAAGTAGTCTGATCTTAAAACATTAGCCTGTCATTATTCTACAAAAGGTTTCCTTAATCGACTTCTAGATGGCGTTGTGCATAGGTAAAGGTTTATAGTCCATATTCTTAAGGTAAAGGTTAGCAATCCAACGTATATTATTCCCAAGACATTCTACGGGCATGTCCGGCCCTAGAATAATACTGCTACTAGGACGCTGGCCCGGCCGCACGGTCATGTGTAGGGCACGGCACAATCAACGAGCGACGTTACACACTCGTGCCCTACGTGCCATACGTTGGATACTTTATCGAAGAACCGACACTCGTTTGGTCAACGACGTACATGAGTACGTCGTTGACCAAACGAGTGTCGGTTCAGCCGATTCAGAGGGCGGATTCTGAGTTTTTGTAATTTTCCGGATATTGGCTTTCGGTTTGGAGATACGATAAGCGCCTCTAGCGGCCTAATGGGCGTATCTCTACAAAAAATTCGAGCTCGCGAACCAAAATCTTATACTTATTCGGGAAACAAAAAAACACTGAATCGGCCTACAGAAAACGAATGTGCTTGCACGCGCGCGTTTAGCCTTACCTCAGACAGCCTGGGACCGCAATTTTTTTTTATTTTTATTTTTAACGTAGGTAATAGACTATCCTTTGGCTTCAATCTCACCTGATGGTAAGTGACGATGAAGCAGGGCGGTCTAGAAGACACCTATTCACTCTTGCCTGAAAGAGACCCAGATTATAGTGGTCGCAGGAAAAACAGGTTTTTTTTTCACCGTGATCCTCATTGTCTCAAGAAAACCGACCAAAGAGGGAGATATAACTTCTCCTCTTTGGTTGGAAAAGTACTGGCAGATAGATAGGTAGGTAATCCAAGTAGATTTGACATTATCACCGTTACAAAAAGAATATTTGGCTGTCATGAAACAACAAAAGCAAAATAGGTTAGGTTAAGCAGGCAGTAAAATTTCTTTGTACAGTTAATGTGGCCCAAGATTAAACAAAACATGTAAATTTATTTTCGCTAATTTATCAATGTAACGCAGTTGTTACAAATGTAACAAGATGTTACGCACAACTTTGTCTAAGCTTAAGAAGGCATGCTCTTCTTTGTCTTCGGCCCCCCGGGTACGAGGTGATACAAGGTTCATACCTGGGAAGTTTCAAAAATGTAAGTTTCCTGACTAATCTTATAGGAATTAAAGACCGCTATTTTAAAACTTTCGATAGCTATTCCGAGCGGATTCGCTAAACGTTCGACAGTCTGTAAGAAATAAGTAGGTACAGTCAGCTGCACTAGAATGTATACAATTCGTATCTTACAAAAAGGTTTTACAGCGTTACAGTTAACATTTACAGGACAAAAATTCAAAAAATAAGTGAACTTATCAGCTTTTTTCACGATTTTAGAGTTTTCACTGTTTGAGAGTTTACTATAAGGTTATGATACCGTTTCGTAAGTTACGAATTGTATACATTCTAGTGCAGCTGACTGTACCTTCTTCTCTTCGGAGCGAAAACTCAACATTAAATTATTGTGGACTAGTAGGTAAGTGGTGACTTCTACATTATTGCGCGTAGCCAACATAAAAACCTTGGTGTAGGTGGTCGGGCACTGTAGACACGAGGACAGGTGAGGCACTCTAGAGCGCACTTTTTGCTTAGTCTTGAGACAGTGTGGTTTGAATGTCAAGGCCCTGTCAAGTGTTATGCCAATATAGCGTGAGCCGCTCGCAGCTTCACCCGCGTGTCTGTTTTTTCCCGTTCCCGTCCTTTTTATCGGGATAAAAGTAGCCTATATGTTAATCCAGGTTGCAATCTATAATTATTCCAAATTTCATCCAAATCGGTCTACTGGTTAGAGCGTGAAAGAGTAACAAACATCCATCCATCCATACTTACAAACTTTCGCGTTTATAATATTAGTAGGATAGCGTGGACTCCGGCAGTGTTCGATGTTCACACCTTGCTAAGTGATATCCAGGGTCTGGTTAACTTGACAGTTCCACAGATGAAAGACACACGATTGAGTTTTAGACGGGTTAAATAGACCGGAGCCCGTTATCGATGTAGTAACTCTCAAGTTAATCAAGTCTAATAAGTCAATAAGATATTAAGCAGTAGGTACCTACTACTCTCTACTTAAGTACTCTATCAAATTCCTGTTGCAAGTGCAACTTTAAACTGGATTTTGATTGCAATAAAAGATACACAATCACCCCTCTGGTCGCCATAGGTCAAGCTATGCTTATTTAAGGGCTAGATGATGTCGTGTACAAATGTCCGCAAATATTTATTACCTATTAGAAATCTAACCAAAAACAAAACGTAGTAGTAGATAGAAAAATGGCGAACAAAGCCATAGAGGCTAATAATTTCAATTAAATCTCTAAATTGCGTCACTTAATAAGTAAGTACTAAGTAAATAAACTCACGGCTTTATTCGCTATTTTGCAGTGCTCATCACCGCGTTGAGAAAAACTGAGAATAATGATAAATCAGTCAAAGACAAAGATGCAGAATGTGAGACGTGCAAAAATCTGATCGCAATTATATTTGGGCCCAGCGCACTACCGGACACCATCCAAGGCCTTCAAAACCCTGAACTAGCCGAACCAGACCTACTTCACTACAATGAACACAGAGAAAAGTTAGCGGAAATAGATGTTCCACACATGCAAAACCCTGATGTACAATGCGAGCAATATGATGTAGTATATTCTGAACTGAACGGGGAAGAGAATGTCAAGAAGAAATTACAAGAAAATTCAAGTAATGTGAGTCGATTAATGATGGTTGATATAAGTGACTCTGAAAGTAATAGAATTCGAAGCACAAGTCATAGTAAACTAGAACGTTCTAAAGACAAATACAACATGAACGACACACTTGAATCATTAGTTGGTAGGATAGAAGAAACTCTAAGATTAGAAGACTTTTGTACACTAAAGGAAACTCGAAGGGTAGAACTACTGTTATATACTGAAAGAGAAAGTTCGGACTTTAGATCACCAATTTGTAATGTCGCATCAGATCAACAACGTCGAAAATCTGGAGCGCCAGCGGAATCTTACGATGAATTGGCTAAGCGCTGTCTTAATACTCCCAGCAGTAAAATCGACGAACGTTTACTTAAAGAAATCAAAAAACTGGGCGTGCCACAGACTACTTCAAGAAGAGAAAACTCTGTGGATGAAGAAAATATTATACAAATCGAAGTTTTGAAGAAGCCCCGAAGACCAGTAAAAAAAACTGAGATTGAATTGGAAACTAGGGAGTTTCAGCGAGACCCTTCCATCGCTTACGTCAATAAACTTCACCAAGCATTCCAGATAGCTGACAGGTCTGAAGCCAATTTAGATGACAATATCACTCTGAAATTGGAGAGGATACAGCTAAATGAGCTTAATAAAAAACCACTAATTTATATTGAAAAACCTGCAGCAGATCACATGCCAGCAGATGCACACAAAAACAGTGTCAAGTTTGAATCTAGACCAATTTATGATCCTAGTCAAGCCATTAAACCGCATGACAAGACGTTTGCTTATAATATCAATCAAGAAATTTGTTATCCTTTGTGGTACCACATAAAAAGAGCTGCAGAAATATCTGAAATTGAATTTGATGAAGCGAAGAGGCGTACAGCAGCACAGCTCTTGGCGGCATATCAAGCACCACAATTTTCCAAACAACCTGAAAGTAATTTAAGCCAGTTGATCAAAGATGATGAGCCATACATAGCTTTTGAATCACTTCCGTTGCAATACGCAAATGAGTCTTGGCAGTACGCAGAGCAGCAGATTTCTAACCCTAAAACAAGCCCTGAAGAGTTAACCCGCCTGACACCAGACACAATCCATACAGAGAATGAGATAGATTCTAAAGAAATTGCTGCAATGGAAGAAGAAATTTTTGATTACGAAACTCCATATGACACCACGATAACGCAGAAATCTAATAAAGCAGAAGGCATTGCAACCTTTGAAAATAACAGGCAGTTTGAACCTTCTGCAACTTCAGAGTCTCATCCTCAAGATACTATACCGTTTATCACTCAGCTTCAAAGTACATCTCTGGAAGCAAATGAAATAAAAAATGACAGGGGAAAAATTAACCTTGCCATTCCTGAACCAACGATGCTTATAAAGAAGAGTGGAGAAAAACTGTCAAAAAAATCTTTCCAATACTCTACACCACCAGAACCTGCTCATTCTATTGAGAGGAGTTCCACTGAGCAAACGGATGTTACTTATATCGAGCCAAGCTCTCATAAAGACACGCATAAGATTTCCACGAGACAAATGTCGCATAGCTTCGTAGTACCACAAGCCGCAGTCAACCCCTTGCTAGGTAGCAGGACATTGGCAAATCCAGTAGACAAAATACAGGAGACTTTGTCTGCAGTTTGTGATCAACTGCCAACAATGAATCCCGAGGGAATATCTCTGTCCGAGGTCTTGAGAAGAGTAAGGATGAGGAACCACATGAAATGTTCCCAAGCGTATGCTGCGCAGCTGGACCCTGTGACAGGAAAATGTGGGGATAAATCTCCGCCGTGTCCACCGCCTGCTCCAACGTGCTCTCCTCCTCCTCCTGCCAAGTGCCCTCCTTCGCCTCCTCCATGCCCTAAACCTTGCAGACCAGCCTGTCCTCCAGTTTGTCCCCCACCCTGTCCATCCTCTACCCCAAAGAACCCATGTCAGAAGTTTAACAAGCATTTGCCTGCCATAAACCTCAAAGACATCATAATATCTCTGTTACATCGACCAGAACCTGGTATTCAGAAAACCGTTTCACTGCCTAGCCTTTGTGTCAATATTTTGGAACAATCACGAGCAATTTGGATTAGGCAAATGTCGTTGAAGCTTCAGGAAATTTACTGGTTGCCTGCTCATAGAAGACGTCCGGCAGTTTATCGATCAACTTCAACGCGGAAATTCTAATGCTCGCGAAAGGCTAAGAAGAGTCTTGGGTGCCTATTCCATCTTAGCTTACCTACAAGACAAAGAAGAGGAATTATTTTGTTGGTCCCAAAGAAGGTTGAAGCTTTATTTCTCCTTCCAAACTTTACCAATCGTAAACCTAATTTCCATGCATCTATGCATAGACAAAGTAGTTTTCGTAAATATTCTTATTACAAATTTAGTCTTCAAATTTGTATTCGATTTTGAAGACAAGTTCAACTGTATGTTAGTGATAAATGCGAAAATAAATAACTAAAGCATTAGTAAGTTTTCTTTCAATAGGTAACTATTGTCAAAATATTGTAAACTGGCTGACCTGGTGAACTTCATACTGCCAATATAATAATAATAATAATGCTGGACAATTCACACAGCATCATCTAGCCCCAGGCTAAGCAGAGCTTGTGTTATGGGTACTAGATGACTGATATACTTAATACAATACATTACATACATAGATATTTTGTATTATACATAGAACACACCCAGAACAACCGGAATAAATATTTGCAGATCGTACAATCATTTATCCCAAGGTGGGAATCGAACCCGCAACCTCCTGCGTCGCAGGCGGACATTCGCCCGCCGCGCCACATCGGTCGTCAAATATTAAATTTTTTCATCATCATCATCATCATCAGTATCGATAATATGCATCTTAAAATAGACATTAGTAGTAGAGCTCTTAGTGAAGGGCTCTGAAGAGCTCGTCCGGGGCAGTACTACCACCATGCCTATTTCTGCCGCCAAGCAGCTTGCTGTGTTCCGGTTTGAAGGGTGTGTGTGCCGGTGTAATTACAGGCACATGAGGCTTAACACCTGTATGCCTCAGGTTGATGGACGCTGAGTAGTGCATGGTAGTGCTGAGTAGTGCACTTAACATCAGGTGGGCTAGAGTACCCAACCAGTGACCAGGCAGTGGGTGAGTAGAGTAAGTGGTGGTGGTTATCTTATTTTAAACGCGTAAAAACGACAAAACACCAAAAATAGCGAAAAGAAAAGGAAATCGCGATCATCTTGACCGATGCATTTTGCCTTCAAGGTCGCCGCCACCGCGCAACGACCACTGTACATTGCTGGTTGATAAATAGGAATTTCAGCAAAATAACCGTTTTACTTTAAATGTATTTGACTTGACTTGTCAGCCAAGTGGTAGGTATTCTATAAAACCTTGTTGTAGGTAGCTTTACACGTTCCTGGAGTATTCGAAGGCCATGAGGATATGTTAGTCCTCGTAGCCAAACCAGTTAGGCGAAATAGTTTGGCCACGAGGAAGAACGACCGATGTGGCGCGGCGGGCGAATGCCCACCTGCGACGCAGGAGGTTGCGGGTTCGATTCCCGCCTTAGGATAAATGTTTGTACGATCTGCAAATATTTAATCCCGGTGTTCTGGGTATTTTCTATGTATAATAAAAAATATGTATGCATGTAATGTATTGTATTAAGTATATCAGTCGTCTAGTACCCATAACACAAGCTCTGCTTAGCTTGGGGCTAGATGATGCTGTGTGGATTGTCCAGCATTATTATTATTATTATTACACCCGGTATACCTAATGCATTCAGAGGCGTCAGCGGTGAATAGTAGGACCTGTGTTGGACATCAGACTGCATGAAATTAATTTATAGAACGGAACGCTGTATGTTGTGGGTTCGATCCCCACCGAAGATCAACTCTAGTTTTTTGCGCGATGAATGAACATTAGGTATATTGTTTGTTCTCTGTCTGAGCGTTATATTTGTCTTCTAACCTTTCGAGGTACTAATAAACCGAAATAGTTGAACCGTGTTTTTTCTTTAGCGTTGACAGTGAGGGACAAATTAGGTCAAAATAGACGTAGTGTTATGTATAGCACGTACCTATACACACGTATGTATAGCGTCGAAGACAGAGCGACTCCCAACTGAGATACGAGGCCAGACATATAAGTAGGTACAATCAGCTGCACTAGAATGTATACAATTTGTATCTTACACAACGGTATTACAGCAAAACAATAAACTCTTGCACCTCAAAAACTAAAAAGTTATGAAATTAGTTGATGACCTCACTTATTTTTTTAATCATTCTCGTGTAAATATTTTTAGCACCGCTGTGAAACCATTTTGAAAGTTATAAATTGTATACATTCTAGTGCAGCTGACTGTACATCAGTTAATAAGTTTTCTGATTTTCGATTTCAGTTCAAAATGAATACTCTCCGATTCTTCCAAGAAGCTTCTGCGAGGGAGATTGGACTAAATCAAATCTAAAAGCTACAAAAGTTGAATTATTGGAACATAAAAGCACAGCGAGAACACGTGTTAAGAGCTTGAAAGATACCCTGGCAAGAGTATTTCAAAGAAACGTAACAACCATACCTTCAATCTCAGTTTCTAAATCATCCAACGCTGAGACAAAAGACTCTGTACCAAAAAAAGTAGAAGTTGGAAATTCAAATCGGGTTCTTTTATCGCCTGTTCTGAAACAATCCGCCAACCCGGAAGAGCTTCCATATTTGAATTTGAAGCGTCTCCTTCTTGCACCGATGGCAGCAGTGTCATACCTCGTCGCGCGTCCTTATTCTGATAGCAAAGATGACGTTGATGTATTCTGGAGACCGACATTTCCCAGCGGGGATTTAAATGATCCAAAGATAAAGGAAAAGTTTGGTAAAGACGCAAGATATCTCCTTCTCTCGTTTGATAATACCACAAGCGTTGAGAACAAGGAATGTAGTGAAAAAGTGGCTAAAGATGTTCTTGCCGATCCAGTTGTACCCAAGTCTTAGTTTTTATGTTTCAAAAATAAATAAAGTGGGTTTAGTAGTTCTGTTCATTGTGGGAAGTTAACTGTGTTGTTTTTTTTATATTTTTGCACTCGTCTAAATGTTTATCTACCTACCTACTTACGTAGAGTTTAAAGACCACTAGGCACTAAATTACAATCTTATTTAAATTCTGATAATTTGTGAATACCCACCTTGAGTACCTAAGTATTTTATAATTCACATAATGAGCTCTACTTTGGAACAAGTCGGTTTAGGGATTTCTCACTCCCACTTCAATGTGTGTGTGTCTCCTATAATTATTGTAGCACTAGGCATGAATTGTTTTTAATATTTAAATCGTTGTAAGTTGAATTGGTGTATACAATGTTGGTGACTCAAATAAATAAATAAACAATGATGAATGTGAATGATTTTGTACATCAAGAAGTACAAAATCCATTCCCTGAGTGCACACTGTTTGAGTTGTGTAAAAGGCTGGGTATCGCAAGCCATCATCCCAAAGCGTCCAACCGGTTCCAACCTGCTCCTGTGGCATAGGTCGGTACTATTGGCCATAGGTTAAAGAAAGGAGATGTAATTTCGTCGAAACAGTTTACATCTGACATTTATGGCGTTATAAGGATCCAAACATGGAGCATACGAATAAAATAACTAAAGGCCTCTGTGTGAAAAAAATGTCCAGGCAATCTGACGTCAGAATAACTAACCACTTTTCATGCTTTTTACTGCTCATAGAAGTAGATAATTTAGGTATCAGATAGTAGCACAAGGGTATTATAATTTGATAGTTTCCAATCATAAAATATCGCTCTTGGTCTAGGGATTCTGACGTTAGGCTACCTATTCTACCCAATAGTAGTAGTTTGTCTGTCGCCGACACTAACATCTCTGGCATAAGCAAAATTTGTTAAGAAGTGAAAGTTTGATAGAAATAATTATGACGTTGGTAGAATATCCGCACATCATGTTGCTTTTTCAAATAAACTACATATAATATTATTTATTGCAGAGAGTTTCGAGTCTAAGAAGATTTGTCATGACGAATTGTCGTTGCAAAGAAAAAGATTTTTTAAACGTCATGGAACAAAAGCGAACTTGGTAAATTTTTTGTCCGATAAAATCATTCAAATTTTAGAAAAAAATGTTAATTTATTTAAGCTGATTATATACAATACTTACCCAGTTGTTACAAATGTAACAAAATGCTAAGGACGACTTTGCATAAACTGAAGAAAGCATGTTATTCTTTGTCATTGGCCCCCCGACTATTACGAGGTGAAACAAGATACACACCTGGAAAATTTCATCTATGTAAGTTTCCTGCTATTACTAACCTGAGACTTATATAGACAGGACCTACATACTTACATATATTTAGTTATGTAAGTGGCCTGAAATCTTAGCATGTCATTAAATATAGGTGCTATTTTCGTAAATGAAATATACTAGTCGTCAGTAAGCTAGGTGAATATTCTATGGTATTTACTTATTCCTATAGATCCCAAGACAATAGTGCTTGCAGTAAGTGAAGAGTAACTAATATTATACAATAGGTTGACGAACAAAGCCATAGAGGCTAAACGGTTCTATTTCAATATATGTATAAATTGGGTCACTGACCAATTAGCTACCTACGTAATGATTGGTACCTATTTCAAATTCATGGCTTTATTCCCTATTTTGCAGTTCCTTACACAGTGGTGAGAAAAGCTGATAAAAGTACTGAATCGGGCAAAGACAAAGACACAGAATGTGAGAGGTGTAGAAATCTTATTGAACTTATATTTGGTCCCAGTAAACCTCCTGACACCATCCATGAAAACCCTGAACTACCCGAAGCAGATCTGCATCACTACAATGAACTCCACAAAGATAAGCTGGCGGAAATGGCTGTTCCAAATTTACAAGAACACCCTGATGCGCAATATGAGAAACAGGATCTAGTATACTCAGAACCATATGGGAAAAAAGATGACAAAAAGAGATTGCAAGAAAATTCAAGCAATGTACAAATAAAAGATTTTAATTTACACGCGACGACTTCAAAGCAAACAGAAGAACAACTGGCGCAGAAAGTGGAAACTATCAATGAAACACCTCTAGTTGAAGCAGAGAAACCCAAGATCGATGGATTTAATGTACCTCGCAAAGAAATTCAAAAGCAAGAACATATGCTATCTAATGATTTCAGAATGTCTGGGCTTAAATTATCAACAAATAACTTCACATCTACTCGAGATAGTCGTAAATCTGGAGCATTTGCAAAGGTTTTAAGGAAGCCACAAATACCAATCAGAGAGAATCAAGTTGGTTTGAAAACTAAAGAATTCCCGCGAGATTCTCCCGTACCTAACTTCAATGAACTTTTCCCCGCGTTCCAGATGCCCGAAACCCCAACAGCTATGTCAGAAGATAATACTGATAATGCAATTACACTAAAGTCAGAGAGAACACAGTTGTATGATCTTGATAAAAAACCACTAACATATTCTGAAAAATCTACAGCAGAGCTAACTGGACCAACCTATGATCTTAATCAAGTTATTATTGATCCATACGGCAAGAAGAGCTATGATAATAATGAAGGTTTTTGCTATGATCCTACGTGGTTTCAAAAGTATTCGATTCGCCAACAACTAAAATCTGAGGAGGAATATGATGCAGCAACGTCTCAAATTGAATCTGCGATGAGTCGTACAGCAGCACAATTTTTGTCTGTCAATCAAGCGCATAATGCTTATGAATCAGAACCTACTTTAAAAAATCGTAAAAACCAGACATCCTCAGAAACTGACCCTTATACAGCGTTTGACTCACCACCATTAGAACACGCAAACGAGACTTGGCAATATTCAGAGCGGTTGGAACCAGTTTGTAACCCTGAGACGAGCCCTAAAGATCTTTCTGCACCTGACAAAACCGCTGCAGAGCATGAAACTATACAGCTCTCGATATATATCAACCCTGATCCCGATAGAGCTTCAAGAGAACATACAATAGCAGAAAAAGAAACTTATAATGATTTCCCATATGGAACCACGACAACGCAGGAATCTAATACACCAAACATCAATAAAAGTTATGAAGATAACACTCAGACTAAGCCTCCCGCATCTTCAGAGCATAAACCTCTTAAGGAGGTAATTCAGTTCATCACTTCGCTTCGAAATACATATCCTCCAGAATCAAATGCATTCATCAATGACAAGGAAAGTTATAAGCTTGACATTAGTGAACCTACAACTACAGAAACGAATGAAACAAGTATTCCAAATGAAACTTTACAACTTTTTAAACAATCTGACCATTACCAAGACCAAATACAACAAGCACATTCTTCTGAGAGGAGTTTTACTGAAAATAGTGATGCTGCTTGTAACGAACAAAACGAATCAGATAAAATGCAAGAAAGCATTGAAGAGAACAGCCCCAACATAACCTCAGAAGAAACACCACACAGCTTCGTACCGCAAGCTGTGGCCAACCCATTGACAAACTCGACAGATAGAATACAGACGTTATCCGCAGCTTGTGGTGCACTGCAAAAACCAAAACCTGACGAGGAATTACCGCTATCTGAGGTCTTGAAGCGAGTCAGAATGCGAAACCGAATGAAATATTGTCAGGCGTTTGAGAAGCAGGCAGAACCTGAGACAGGAAAGTGTGGAGATAAAGCTCCGCTTTGCCCACCGCCTGTTCCAAACTGCTGTCCCCCTCCTCCAAAGTGTCCCCCACCTTGCAAGCCAGCCTGCCCCCCACCCTGTCCCCCACCCAGTCCCCCACCCTGTCCACCGCCCTGTCCGCCACCCTCTCCTCCACCATGCCCTGGAGGACCGAGTCCTCCACCCTGTCCACCATCTTCCCCATGTAAAAAATTCAAAAAGTATGCTCCTATAAAGGACCTCAAAAACAGCATAATATCTCTGTTAAGACCACCAGAATCTGACGCTCAAAAAACCGTTTCGCTACCGAGTTTTGGTATCGACATTTTGGAACGGACACGCCCAGTTTGGGCAAATGAAATGTCGTTGAAGCTTAAGGAAATAGGTATCAATTTACTAGTCGCTTATCCTTATAAGACGTCTGTCAGTATAGCGACCCACTTTAACGCAGAAAACCTAACGCTTGCAAAGGACTATGAGCCTTGGGTGCCAATTCCATCTTGGCCGATTCCCAAGAAAGAGAAAAAACGACCTTTTGTTTGTCCCAAAGACGGTTGCAAACTTCTTCCTCCGCCCAAACTGCGCCCGGCTTGTAACGAAAATCCATGCATTCACTTTCCTAAACGAGATTCCTTTTCTATTACAAATCTGTTTACATTCTCCGGCGAAGACTTCATTTTGTTCGATATCATAGACTGATTGACCTACCTACATGGTAATGATTAACAGCGCAAATATATACCTATATTACGTATTCTATTTAGATTTTTCAATAATTAATAAAAATTTAAATTTACTAGCAAAGCGTGCAACTTCGGCGTGTACCTAGTTATTTTCATGTAAACTACAACGGCAAACATGACATCCTATGAGCTATGTCGACCACATTGTCGATCCTTTAGAGAAACTATCTGAGGGCTGATTCTGAGTTTTTTTCGTTTTCCGGATACCGGATTTCGGTTTGCGAGCTCGAAATTTTTGTATGGAGATACGCTAGTGCCCCCATATGCCGCTAGAGGCGCTTATCATATCTCCATACAAAAAGTTCGAGCTCGCAAACCGAAATCCGGTATCCGGAAAACAAAAAAAACTCAGAATCAGCCCTCTGAACAGAGAGCTCGTATAAAAGTAGGTAAGTAGGTGCTACGTATCCTTATCGTAAAATACATTAAAATTTCATAATAGCAACAAGATATTGTAGAAAGTCTATCAGTGTAGGTCAAACTAATTAATAATGCATACACTACCTAACTATTGTACCTAACTAGCATAGATAAACTAGGTACGACAATCCAATGCAATAACAGGAAAACTGACAGTAAATTACCTACAGATAGATACCTATTAGGGATACTGCAATAAATATTTTCGAAGAGCGCAGGATGATTGTGGGCTCTGGAAATCTTAGGATATAAACAAATATTTCCCAGTAATCGTAAATTGAATCGTAATCTATCATCATAAAGGAAAAAATAGGATTTTGCAACTCTGACAGAAGCATTTAAAAGACGAAACTATTCTATGATATACTGGACATACACTATACGGGCATACCTCTGACTACCTCCTTCGACACCCTCAAAGAATCTCGACTGAGTACATGAATGAATGAATGAAAATTCTTTATTGTACACCTTACAAGCTAGAGAATAAAACAAAGAAACAATAGTATTTAATAATAGATAATGTACAATGGGCGGTCTTATCGCTAAAGAGCAAAGCTTTAGCTTTAGCTTATCGAAAGATTTAGTACTAAATTTTGTAACGCTTGTAACTTTCAAGGTAATCTGATTTTACTGTAGAATATAGGGTAACGTACCTAGATAATGGCAAGATAATTCAGTATCAAACTTAACTTCGGACGCACGTTAATAAATAGTAGACATTAAACACTTACAGCGTTTGTATGGACAACGTACCGACTTGTTTAACCTTAAGAGGTCAACACATAAAACATGGAACTCGCGTCATCGTCACCGAAGGCTTTCCATGAGCTATGTGTACTATACTGTGTAGGTATGTGTACTTTTTGGCCAGTTTTCACTTCTATCGCAGTTCCCAAAGACTGCCTACTTTTTTTTTTATGTATGGACATTAATCCTACCTGCCCAGTAGGTAGGTTGGTACAGGTTGGGTTGGTACCTACTACGATAAGTAGTAGGTACCTATATTATAGTACACTAGTGGCCGCTCGTAGCTTCGCCCGCGTGGCAGTTTTTTCCCATTCCCGTTATTTTTTCAAAATAAAAAGTAGTCTATATTGTAACAGGTTGCAATCTATAATTATTCCAAATTTCATCCAAATCGGTTCACTGGTTAGAGCGTGAAAGAGTAACAAACATCCATCCATCCATACTTACAAACTTTCGCGTTTATAATATTATAGTAGGATACATAAACATAGTTTCCTCTTTCCTTGTTTTCTGCAAAGACGGTAAATCCCAAGCATCTTCCCTGGTGGCTGGTACGATGGACGGTACGGTGATAAGTAACTAGATGCTTTAGGTAGGTACAGTTAGGAGTAAAAGTTGATTATCAGTATGTTTTTTAGTTGTTTTTATTAATTAACTAGCGAAACTCGTGCGACTTTGCCCGCGTAAGTTTGAGTCTTCTATACACTTTGCTGTACTTCTTGACGACCGATGTGGCGCGGCGGGCGAATGTCCGCCTATGACGCAGGAGGTTGCGGGTTTGATTCCCGCCTTGGAAAAAATGTTTGTACGATCTGCAAATATTTATTCCGGGTGTTCTGGGTATTTTCTATGTATAATAAAAATATCTATGTACTTACCTATGTAATGTATTGTCATCTAGTACCCATAAAACAAGCTCTGCTTAGCTTGGGACTAGATGATGCTGTGTGGATTGTCCAGCATTATTATTATTGTTTTTAGTTGTTTTTATTAATTTGTATTTTTATTAATTAACTAGCGAAACGCGCGCGACTTTGTCGCGTGAAGTTTTTCATGAAGTTCGCTGTCTTCTATACACTTTGCTGTTCTTCTGTATTTGTTCTCCCACGTAGATCTTGCGGAACTGCTCGAAGAACGACATCATTGCCAACTTCTCGCAGCCGCTCTGAAAACAAAAAGTCCAAGTCAAAAAGTATTTATTCAGTAACTTCTTTAACCCCTGCTTTACCCGTTCAGGGTTGAATTTCGGGAACTTTATTACACTTATACGCACCAAGACGAACATACCCTGAAAAGTTTAAGTCTCTGTGACCAGTGGTTTAGGCTGTGCGTTGTCTATAGATAGATAGAAAATTCTTTATTGCACAACTTAAAATAAAAGTACAATTATAGGCGAACTTAATGCTACATAGCATTATCTACCAGCTAACCTTTGTGTAGTAGGAATAACATGGGGGTAGTGCTTACTGTTTAAACTAAACAATAGATAAAACATCAATCATCTATACAAATAAATAAAATTGAAGTGTCTGTTTGTAATATTAAAATAACCGCTTTTTACTACATGCATATGAATGTATATGCGATACATATTCCAAAATAGCATTTTTTAACATTTTTGTCTGTCTATCTGTCTGTCTGTCCATTTGTTCCGGGTAATCTCTGGAACAGCTGGACCGATTTCGACGGGACTTTCACTGGCAGATAGCTGATGTAACAAGGAGTAACATAGGCTACTTTTTATCCCGAAAAAATAACAGGAACGGGAAAAAACTGCCACGCGGGCGATACTGCAAACGACCGCTATTTTATGCCGTATTAACGCCATCTGTTGGCAACATCGAGTACTACTTAGTTAAAATTTGTAAGTAAAAATGTTTACCGCCCAACGAAGTGGGCTCGGGTCAGCTAGTCCTGAATAAAAAACAAAACTTAACCAAATCAGAGGATAAAAATAAACATAAACACATAGGTATACTTAAGCGTAGGTAATACATAGACTAATACATACAAATAAAGAAAAGAAAGAAAGAAGAAAGAAAATATATTTATTTTTCCCCAAACCACACAAATTATTATTACAGACATGAATGAATATCAACAAGGCAAATACTACAGTGAATACAAATGAATTGAATTATTATATTTACTATTTTACCTAACCTACTCCCTGATGTCTATGTCTGATAAAGATAATAATAAATAATAAATAAATAATGCTTTACCTATGCTATAAAAATTCTATCGTTTGATTTTCTGAAACTGTCTTACTTAATTGCTATTATCCATAAATTGAAAATTTATTTAATTTTTAATTGCAATTATAATAACAATAATTATGCTGGACAATCCACACAGCATCATCTAGCGGCTAGATGCTCAGTTACAAGCTCTGCTTAGCCCCAAGCTAAGCAGAGCTTGTGTTATGGGTACTAGATGACTGATATACATTAAATGCATGCATATTTTTTTATTATACTTCTATAGTAAATACCCAGAACACACGGAATTTGCAGATCGTACAAACATTTATCCCAAGGCGGGAATCGAACCCGCAAGCTCCTGCGTCGCAGGCGGACATTCGCCCGCCGCGCCACATCGGTCGTCAAAGAAAGAATACTATAACTACCTAAGTAAAGTAAAGCATAACTTACATTGTGTGCTGTGAATGCTAATCGTCAACTAAAGATGTAAAAGGTAGCTACTAAGCCTAAGTACCTACCTAGGTAAGGTACAGTCAGCTGCACTAGAATGTATACAACTTGTAACTTTCACAACGATATTACAGCAAAATAATGACGTCTTACACCTCAAAACTACAAAGTCATGAAATTAGTTGATGACCTTAATTATTTTTGGAATAATTATCATGTAAATATTTTGAGCACCGCTATGAAACCATTTTGAAAGTTACAAACTGTATACATTCTAGTGCAGCTGAGTGTACCTACTTCTTCATTAGGTATTACACATTTCCTTAATGATTTACGACCGTAAAACGCATTTTCATGCTAAAGGCATCCAAACAACAATACGGTTGTCTACTCTGAATAATGATAAGTACAGTGTTTTTATTGTAATTTTGAGTTGCAATGCGCGTTAACACAGCAGTAGACTTATTTTTCGACAAATTTGGCACTAGCGGCCGCTCGCAGCTTCACCTGCGTGACAGTTTTTTCCCGTTCCCGTTATTTTTTCGGGATAAAATCATAGTAGCTGTATGCATGCAAAGTCTCAGCCCGATCGGCTTAAAATTGACAAAGTTTCATACAAACTTTCATCCCCTATTTTATCCCTTTGGGGGTAGAATTAATCAAAATCCTTTCTTAGCGGATGCCTACGTCATAACATCTACCTGCATGCCAAATTTCAGCCCGATCCGTCCAGTGGTTTGGGCTGTGCGTTGATAGATCACTATGTCAGTCAGTCACCTTTGAGTTATATATATTTAGAAGATGTATATATGTGGCGCGGCGGGTGAATGTCCGCCTGCGACGCAAGAGGTTCGATTCCCGCCTTGGGATGATAAATGTTAGTACGATCAGCACAACACATTTTTTGTAGATAATTTAATGATCTACAATTTTTGTCTGCAGTAAGTATTTTATGATAAAACTTACCATTTTGGTGAAAGTCGCGAAAAACTCATTTTGACCTTTGACCTTGAATTAAAAAAAAATCATACAGGGGAAAGATGGGGAAAACTCTCAAATTTTATTTTTAATCATATTTTAAACAATCATACTGATTTTCAGCTTGGTGGGAATTTATGTAGCTTCGAATGTCTAAATTGATCGCGTGTTCCGGTGTGAAGGGTGTGGGCCGGTGACATTACAGGCACATGAGGCAACACCTGTATGCTTCAGGTTGATGGACGCATAGCAATGCATCGTAGGGCACGGCCCCAACGCTTGGAAGTGGCACTTAAACTGAGCCTGAACCTGTTTGGCCACATTCACATAGGGAAAGGCAGATATAGTCATATTGTAGTAGGTAGGTAAGGTACCTATAGTAGGGAAATGTTTGGAGTTGGTACAAAGGTGATCATAAGTTGACGACCGATGTGGCGTGGTGGGCGAATGTCCGCCTGCGACGCAGGAGGTGACGTGTTCGATTCTCGCCTTGGGATAAATGTTTGTACGATCTGCAAATATTTATTCCTGCAAATATCTATTCCTCGCTCGCAGCTTCGCCCGCGTGGCAGTTTTTTCCCCGTTCCTGTTATTTTTTCGGGATAAAAAGTAGCCTATATGTTAATCCAAGTTATAATCTATGTTTATTCCAAATTTCATCCAAATCGGTCTACTGGTTAGAGCGTGAAAGAGTAACAAACATGCATCCATCTATACATCCATCCATTCTTACAAACTTTCGCGTTTATAGTATTAGTATGATTTTCCTTTTGTGAAATTTTATTCTATTCTAACGAACGTGACCTGCGTAATGCTTTGTTCTATGAGATGGTTACCAATTAACATCAGGTGGGCCATCTGTTTCATCAGCAAGTACGTATAAAAAAACACGTAGTGTAACTCTAAATGTAAATACGAACCTTCGTTTATCGTTTTTTAGAGTAGACCCCCATGTTGTCTCAGCCACATGCGGTACTTTACCTATGAAAATATTATTCATAGTAGGTACTTAGGTAGGTTTACGTACAGGCTGTATAAATACTACTCATGAAAACTGAAGGTCCGGTGTGTACGTACATTGCAGCAGATTGCATATTACCTACTGATAGTAATTTCAAAAGGAATTTTTCCAAGATCAAAATTCTAGCTGTGCCCGCGACTTCGTCCGCGCGGAATTGAGAATTTTAACAAAAAAGTTATTTACTTAGTGTTTGTTTCGTTTTTGCATAATATTTTATTATTTTTATGTATATTATTATTATTTATTTTTAGTTCCTCGTATTAGTTTTAGTGAATGATGTATAGATGTATAGATTCTATGGTCTGGTCCACAGAATACCTCTTTGTGTTCTGTGGGAAGCGTTCAGTTTTTTGTAATCTTCTTACACCTTGTATGGGTTTTTAGGTATACATATGCGCTAGGCAGAGAATAAATGCCTATTGCGATGAATCAGACAAACAGTCAAGCCAAGTCAGGCATGGATTAGTATAAAAACTTGGATGGTCCCGCGTTAGCTACAGTGTGAGTTTCCCGCCAAACCAGTTGAGTGCTTAAGGGTGCGTTCATTTCATATTAAATTAGGTACTAAGCTTGTAAATACTCGCTATAGTTTGTAAATGTAGAAAAATGGTGCAATTAATAAGTTAAATAGGTAAGTACATCTACTTTTAGATGTACTGAGAGCTTATATGTTAGTCTTGTACCTTACTTATTTACTTAGGATTTTCTTATTAACTTTATCTTTTGCGGAAGTCCATTGTAAAATAAACGATTTAATATTTAAAGTACCTAGGTACTATTCCGCCACTTCAATATAAGTTAAAAATATATATTTTATTATGTTTAAATGTTGTAGATTATAAATTGTGCTTTCACGTAATTACGATTCAAATTCAAATTCTTTATTGCACATAAACAATGCATAGAAAAAATACATATACATATAGAGAACATGTACAAAGGCGAGCTTAACCCTAACAAGAGTTTTCTTCCAGCAAACCTTTGAGGCTAGAGAGAGGTGACTATAGAGGTAGGTTCGTGCACATACAAAAGTATTAAAATAACAACATTAATTAAGTAATTAATTAAGATATTAACTTTATTGCGAGTACTGTAGGAGTTGCATATAGGTAATCGTTTACAATTTTTTAAGCCTGCAGTGATGGAAGTGGTGTAATGTTTATACTATAGTTTTAACCAGCACTAATTTGGTTTTTATATTTTGCTTAGGCACCTGGGTACTAAGTACCCAAGTAACACATCAAAGCAGTATATCGGCCGACTTAGAGCAATTATGTATCGTTTTGGCATTTTGAGTTAGTTCTACAGTAGCATTAAAAACGTCCATACGGCTACTGTAATGCTTATTTGGGCACAAATTATACGGCTTTAGATCCTATAAGGGTTCACAATAGTTGCATTATAATGCTATTCACCGTTATATCTGAATATAACGCGCCTGTAATGCTACAGGCGTTATAATAGAATTATAACGGTCATTAAAGTTGCCAATAGCATTATACTAGCAATACTATTGATAATAAAGATGCTAATAGCGTTACAAAAGCATTACATTAGCATTATAATGGAGTAAAAGAATTATTGTAGCTTTATAAATGTTCACAGTTAGAACATATATAAACTGTACACCATTGCAAAAACATCTCTAATACCACGGCACAAACGTTTTAATACGATAAACGTAATAAAATGCAATTTAAATGGACGCAGACAGATAAAAATGAGTGAGTGGGTGGCATCGTATTTGTTTGGATCAAACACAATTTATAAATCTGGGTAAGTGACTCTTGTTTTTTTCCTGACTTCAAATATTACTGCGCGATGTAGTTTACTGTAAATGTCGATATAAGTTTAATGTAAAATTTTCACGCGCCTTCGATATATTGTGGTTTTGGTTTAAAATGATAGGTAAACATGTGTGTAAAATAACTACAGTAATTGTGTATGCGACAAATTTTGCCTAAATAACATAAAGTATGGGTTGGGTTGCATTAAATTAAGATTCATAATTATTATACAGCTATATCGCTTTCATAAATACGTCTGGAATGATTATATTTTTGGTTTTAAATATTTGCAAAATGGTGGCGGCCTATAGCAGTCCAGTGAGCCTTTAAAATGCCTTACTAATGCCACTAGCAAGACAAATGCTAACACGTGACAATTTATCAAGCCAGAGACTAGAGAGAAGATTATTGATTAACCACTGTAGTGCCATTGGTTATAAAATGGTTCTATATGGGTTCTCCTGTAGACCAGAAGACTTAATATAGACTGAAATAGTACCATTACTTAGACGCAATTTTGGGGATCCTTGGGCAAAATAATGAAACCCATTTCTGATTTTTTGTATGATATGTTGGCCAAGAGTTGATAAAATGGCTTTCTGGAAGCATTACCTACATAATTATCGATGCCCGTGGGTTATTAAAATGATTATGGTGCTGTTAACAAAATACAAATTATAATGCATAGTTTAATTCCAGTACCTACTTCAATGCCACTCAATTAACATAGCCTTATTATTGGGTTTCTATACTAATATCTTATTTCAGTGCCATGGACTTTACGCTGAATGCGGTTGCACTTGCAGGACCGTTTCCCTAGAGCGAGACAGCGCTATGCATGCACAACGTAGGTGCCGTGATGACACAACCTGTCAAAAGATTGTTTTCCTTTTAAGAACACTGTTAATTGCCCTTAAATCTACACAAATAAAAAACTTGAAAACTTAAACTACGTTTTTTATTGGAATGTATGCATGCAATAATGGTATGAAATATAGGTATTCTGGTCCGTATCGTGTGTATTTCCCAACGTTGACAGGTCCTATTTGATTTTGTTGACCTACGGAACCTCATTTAATATCACTGCTACTCACGCACAAATTGTTATGAGCTGTTTTTACAGCTCAAAGCTGTTTAACGGATTTACGGAGCATTATAATGGTACATGTTTATGCTAGTAAACAACGTTAAGCATTATATTACTATTTTATAATGCTATTGTAAATCTTAAGGCACTAAAACAGCTGGAAGTTGTATAGCAAATTTACGTGGCATTATATTGGTTAATGCATGTGCTATTAAACAGCTTTAAGCATTTATTTACTACTTATAATGCTATTGTATATCCAAATGCACTAAATACAGTTGAAAGCTGTACAGCTGCATTATAATTTGCTGCTCTATAACCAAAGGTTTTAGAAAAGTATTTTAGTATGTTATTATCCAACCGTTATACAGAGTAAAGCATCATAATGGTGTCAAAATGCCAATATAGAGCTTCAGGGTATTTTGTGAACCTATATAAGAGTTTAAACGGACCTTAAGCTATACAAAAGTTTACTATTCGTTTGTTATAATGCTTTCTGTGTTACTTGGGTAGTAGCACAAATTTTTTATTATTTTATTACTTATACAATAAATTATTAATTTTACAGGTAATCATGGCCTTCAAAATGCTTTTGGTAATGTCTGCGTGCATGCTTTTGTGTAAGTACTTACCTAATGATTTTATGTATTATCTACGTTTTATAGATCTAATAGACGTGAAAACAAAAACAATAATCATTATTTTTGAAGTTATGTAGCTAAGTTATTATCAATTATCTGGTTCCCCTAATACAAGCTATGCTGAGCATAGGCTTGCCTCATCGCTCAATTAGTAGATCTACTTCCTGTGCTGTAGTCTGTGGGTTCAATTCCCACCGAGGACAAACGTTTGTGTCATTAACATAGATATTAATGTCACAAACGTTCTTTGTTTTGGTGTTATTATTAAAAAAAAGTATTTAAGTATTCTATCAATCATGTGGTTTCCATAGTACTAATCTATGCTTAGTTTGGAGCTATTGTAGAAGTGCCCACAAATATTTACTTATTAATTTATTATTAGGTGCTGCGCATCCAGTTCAACAGCTTCCCGTATTGAGAGACAGTCAGTCGGAGGTGCTTTTCAAAGATGGTGAGAAAGCTTTATTGGAATGTGTCGTAGAAGGCGGCCAAAACGCCAAGTAAGTACCTACCTACTTATTAATAAAAAGGTGTCTATTACGTGAGACATTCAGAGGGGAGAGGGTCAAGTCGAACCTCACCCAATCTCACGTCTCTCTCTCTCTTAAATTATAAGGTAATTTTTTTTTCCACTACAAATATTGTAAAATTGCGAGATAGCAGTTGAATTATGTAAACAATGTTTCTTCAATACATTGTGGCTAAAAGATTAAAATATTTATCGCGGATTAATTAGGTAAGTACCTAGGTACCTACTAATTGAAAAATTCATCATAACTATTTAATAATTAATTGGTTTGATCGCCAAAATCGCCTCACGTGACAATGAACGCCCCCTAAACCTCCATCAGGTTCAAAACAACTAACGATTGCAATATGTAATGGCTTCATATAAGCAAACACGCAATGAATTCCACTATGATAACTATGAATAAACATATTGTTCTTCGTAGATACTCCTGGCGTAAAAACGGCAGTCCGTTCAGTCCTTCAGCAGACATTATCCAACGCAAAGACGAAGGTTCCCTCGAATTCCTGAAACCAACAGCCGCTGACGAAGGCATCTACATCTGCAACGCAGAAACCGCTCAAGGAACAACCATGACTGGAGGAACCAGTCTCAAAAGAGCATACATCAATGCTCCTAAAGTAACAGTCCAGAAGCACAAGGCGGTAGCAGGCAGACCTTTCAAACTGGACTGTTCGGCACCCGAAGGGTACCCCAAACCGATTATATCCTGGAAAACTCAAGAGGATGGATCTAATAAAGTTGAAGATTACTTAAATAGAAGAATAACTCCTTCCCCTGATGGTACTCTCTGGTTCTCGAATGTAACTCAAGAAGACGCGAACCCTAAGTCCAAATACATCTGCGTGGCTAAATCTCCAGCTTTTGAGAAGGAAGTGCGTCTAGCAGAGCATTATATCACTAATTTGGAAGCTGATACTAAGCCGAATAACGGCGATTTGGTCCCGCAGTACGTGAGCAACGATCTCATCGCAAAGGCTGGTGATATTACCATGATTTGGTGCATCTATGGTGGCACGTAAGTATTTCTATTTGTAAACAGTGGTTCCACGAGGACAGGTAGACCTCGCGAGCTCTTTTAACCATACAATAACCGTAACTATCCCTTTTTCAAAATTGTAATCCGTCCATATGTTAACGCTACAGAAAACTTCTCTCATTTTACCCCTTCCACTCCCCTTTTTTGGAATTTTTCCAAACACTCCCAGCAATCATACCTGGTGGTAAGTGACGATGTTGCAGGCCGCTCTGTAAGACACCTATTCACTCTCACCACAGATCCAGATTGTTGTGGTCAGAGAAAACAGTCTAATGGGTCTATGTTTAAAAAAACTCTTTAGTTTCATTTCATATATAATTTTATACGACAGCTGTCAAAGCTCTGTTTATAGTTGCATTGCTTTTTGCGCTATAGGTGGTGGGTTCGATCCCCACTGAGAACAAACATTTGTGTGATGAACGGATGTTGGTTCTCTGTCTGAGTACAACAAAAAAACGTTTATAAGTATTCTTACAGTCATCTGCTTCCCATAGTACAAGAAGCTATAGGTACTTACTTAGTTTGAAGCTAGATGATGTTGTGTAAAAATAACCAGAAATACTCCTGGTCGATTCCCACCAAGATTGTAGTGGTTAGGGAAAACAGACTAAATAACGAGTGTGCTTTAGACCACACTGAAGTAAAACTTCTAAACGTAACTGGCTATGAGAGAAAGAGAGAAAGAACAGTGCTTTCATACCTTCTCAAACATTCAAAAACTCTTCAGTATAATTTTATTAATGTTTCTTCGTTTCCAGTCCCCTAGCCCACCCAGACTGGTTCAAAGACGGTAAGAATGTGAATGGAGACAGTAACCCAGCAGGCCGTGTGACCCGCCACAACCGTACCTCAGGCCGTCGCCTGCTCATCAGGGAAACCCTGCTGGAAGACGAGGGCGTGTACAAGTGTGTCGCCAACAATGAGGTCGGCAAACCAGCAGAACATAGCATGAAATTGACTGTTGTCAGTGAGTATCTGATGCATTTTCAGGGTATAATTTGTACTAAAATATGAATTCCTGAAATCAACCCCTAAAGGGGGCGGTGGGAATTGTATACTTAGTATACATAGTCATCATGAAGTAGGTATCTTAGCGACTACCAACTCAAGACCTACATATTTTTTTGCAAGCCTGGGCGTTAGATAGATAGATAGATTATAAGTTTATTGTACACCATTAAAACACAAGATAGTAATTAGGTTACAACTAAAAACCAGAGGTACAATGGGTGTTATTTTATGTAAGTACCTAAAAAGGTACCTACTAAAAGTTACTCATGCCCTTGACATAGGGTACCTATACTTCTCACATGACACAAGTGATTAATTTATTAAATAATATTTATCCCTGACTGTCTAACTGACATATAGACGTACGTACAACCTTAATCAGCGTGGTCGTCGAGGCTTGAAATTTTCAGGGTAAATTTGTCTTGGTGTGTGCTAAGAAAGGAATTCCCAAAATTCTATCCCAATCGGATACAGCGGGGGTTGAAGTTTTTGTAAAAATAACTTAGGCATAGACACAGCATAGACATACATTTATTTGCTACAAAAACACACATACACATACAAAACAGATCGAAAAGTGAAAAAAATAAGACAATAGAAAGGACATAAGCAGTAGGTGCCTGTGTGCTACAGCAGCAAAAGGGTCTCGACTCAGCGACCTTGAACTTGTAAAAATCAAAATAAGTTCACACTGACGAAATCACTTACGTATCTCTAAGCGTACTAATAATACTTTTTTCACAGGTCCTCCATCATTCACCAAGAAGCCACAGAAGCAGACCCTGGTTAAGGAAAGTCAGGATATCACAATCCCTTGCCAATCTTCCGGGACCCCCAAACCCGCCACCACCTACATCTTCAACGGCCAGGATCTGAAGACCAGTGACAGGATTTCCACTAGCCCTGAAGGCATAACTATTAAGAAAGTCCAGAAAAGTGATGGAGGATACTATGGGTGCAGGGTTGAAGGGAAATTCGGATTTGAATATCTGGAAACTTTGCTTCATTTTGCTTAAGTTTCTGTAAAATAAATAGCAGGAAGGTACCTATGTAACCAATCCTTACAGTAAGTACCTATCGATGAATTTTAATTAATATTTTTTGTACTTACCTTGACTAAAAGGTATTACTACTATTAATTACTATTAGTTTTATGAATCGATAATTTATGTTCAATAAAAAAGTAGGCATGATGCAACTCGATTAAGGGACCTATGTAAGTAGGTAGGTTTCTTATACTATAGTAGAAAACTACATTTTTAGGGCTGTGTTTTTATCAATAAAAATGTGTAAGGCTCTACTGTTTTAATAAAAAAATTAAATAGAAAAAATGGTTTTGATATAAAAACTTCGTTTAATTACGACAACCCTTTGCATGCATAAAAACTTTCACCAACCCACACTATTGCCTCTTCGTGTTATACAATCAGTGCCCTTACATGTTTTTTTAATCGACTTCTGGAGGAACAAACATATGGCTCACACGATGTTAAGCGGTAACCATCACCCACCAGCGGTTAAGTAAGTACGTGTAATACGATGCACTACCCGGCGTCCACCAACCTGAGAAATACTGATGTTGAGTCTCATGGTTTGTAATTTCATCGGCACCCACACCTTTCAAACCGGAACACAGCAATGCGAGCATCACTGCTTGGCGGCAGAAATAGGTAAGTACCTACCTACAGTAGTAGTACTTCCCCGGACGAGCCCTTTCTTTCTTTCACAAAGCTCTACTACTAGGTACTGAACATTGTTATGAGATGGATGAGCGAAACGGGGTCGCACTATAAGATCAGATTATCACTATCTGATATACACAAATGATGGAGCACAAAATATATGCCCTAAAATTATATTTGTATTTAATTTGAGCGCATCATTTTGTAGGTAGGTATGCTTTAAATCTCTAAACGACATGAAACAAAATTGGTTCTGTCAACGTCAAACCAATTGGACGATCAAACTAACCTACAAAATCAAAACAAAGACTAGGAATTACAAGAATTCTTTTCATTTTATTATAATTAGTGCAAATGCAAAATGTTGTTTCTTTATTTGATGAGTTTATTATCAGTTGTGCTACATGCTGTATTTTTCACAATGGCCATTGGTGAGTATTAATGAAATAAAACTTTGAACAGTTAGGTACACGAACCATTACTATAATCAGGACTTAGATCATTTACCTCTAAGAATCAGGATTTATTTTTATGAAACTGTCGGTATTTCTCAAAAATCCCTTCAAACACGTACAGTTCTATACATTCTACTCTAGCTGACTGTACCTACTACTAGGAAGATTTCCGAAAAGTATAGCTAGCGAAACGCGCGCGTGATGTTATTTTCGTACAAACTTCAACCCCTGCTGTACCCATTTTGCCATTTAGGGGTTGAATTACCAGCCTGCACAGCCTTAGTCAGGACTCTGTCTGCTTCTGTCCATGTCCTGTCTATGAACACAAGAACAAAGTGTTCTCCCCTTAAATACCTAGAGACTGTAAGAAAAGTGCCGATGGACGCATTCTTAGTTATCAATATTTCTATAAAATTAAGTCAAAATTAAATTACTCATTAGCCTAGTTGGCTAGATCGTAATATTATTAGAGTACCACAATGAAAAAGTGCAATAATTTAGTATAAAAAAGTCAGTCAGGACAAAGATTCTTATAATTGGTATAAATGTACAGATTTTTCACCTTCCTGGAGTATTCAGAAGTGTTCTTATTACACCTGGAATAATATAGTTTGATAATTAATATTATTATTCCAGCGGCTGGTCTCTACTATTTAGCAGAGTTAGTTGAAGAGTACAGTGTTATGGCAAAATACACAATCTCATGGGCAGTTGCTGTAAGTACCTACCGCTAGTATTTTCACACAACACCATCTAGTCATCTGATTCCCATACTACAAGATTTGCTTAGTCAGGTTCAAGCATATCTTGTAGTATTGGAATCACATGACTGATTATAATAATAATAATGCTGAACAATCCATACAGCATCATCTAGGCCCAAGCTAAGCAGAGCTTGTGTTATGAATACTAGATGACTGATATACTTAATACAATACATGCATAGACATTTTTTATTATAAGATAAATGATAATAAAAAGATAAATGATATTATAAGACACTGACTTCTGTAACACAGGTCATTGTACCTAGCTCAGTAGTCAGGGACTTCATAGGAATCTGTTACAAAAAACTTTATGTCAATAAACAAATTTTATTATTATTATAAATATTTCTTCCGAGTGTTCTGGGTATTTTCTATGTTTAATAAAAAATATGTATGTACCTATGTAATGTATTGTATTAAGTACATCAGTCATTTAGTATACATAACACAAGCTCTGCTTAGCTTGGGGCTAGATGATGCTGTGAGGATTGTATAGCATTATTATTATTATTAAACTGAGCTGTGAAATTTAAATGTACCTTTCAGGTGACTGCATGTATTCACGTCTGCCTCATAATCTTTGAAGACCTGCCCTTCAGCCTCAATGCTCTGGGCCTGGTGCAGCAGTTACTACATTTTCTCCTTCTCCGAGAGTTCCCCGTGGTCAGGGCTACGAGTTTGACATTCGTGACAGCTGTACTCACCCTGGTGGTGCACCATTATCTGGCATTCAGTTACTTTGGAACGGTCTATTATAATTTTACTGAGGTGAGTGTAACAAGCTTATACTCTTTCAACGGGGTATGGAGAGAGCTACCCTGGGAGTTTCACTGCGAGTTAGAATCAGTAATAAGGATATCTTTTTTGGCAGTAGAAGAGCTCTTAGTGGAGGGCTTGCCCGGGGAAGTACCTACTATCACCATGCCTATTTCTGCCGCCAAGCTTGCTGTGTTCCGATTTGAAGGGTGTGAGTGCTGGTGTAATTACAGGGACATAAGGCTTAACACCTGTATGCCTCAGGTTGTTGGACACTGAGTATTGCATTGTAGGGCACGTCTCTAACGAACGTGACCTGCGAGACGATGCTTTGTTATAGGTGATGGTAACCACATGGGATCAGGTGGGCAATCTGCTTGTTCCATTAGCAAGTCAAATAAAAAAAAAATGTAGAAGTACTAAGGTCATCGACATAATAATAATAATAATAATACTCGACAATCCACACGGCATCATCTAGCCCCAAGCTAAGCAGAGCTTGTGTTATGGGTACTAGATGACTGATATACTTAATATAATACATTACATATATTAATATTTTTTATTATACATAGAAAACACCCAGAACACCCAGAATAAATATTTGCAGATCGTACAAACATTTATCCCAAGGCGGGAATCGAACCCGCAACCTTTTGCGTCGCAAGCGGACATTCGCCCGCCGCGCCACATCGGTCGTCACATAATTGGCTAGGGAGAGAGCTATACTGGTAGTTTCACTGTGAGATAGAATCAGTAATGAGGAAATCTTTACAAGACCATTGCAAGTTAGAACAATGGCGTATTAACCACGTAGCAACTTAAGGCGGTGGTACTCGCCAACGACCTTGAGGAGTCTGTCCATACTGAGTTGCACTGCCGCCCGTCGCCCGCACAGGGACCCGCGCGCATTCCATTTCATATCGCATTCAAGAAATAATTATTTGTAGCCTAATGAATTATTAGTTCGAACTGCCAATTGTTCACTTTGTGATAAATACTTTGACAAATATTTGTGTGAAAAAAAAATACTAAAAATCAATACCGTTTAGAAGAAATAACCAATTTAAAATAAAAATTGCTTCACTTTGGATATTTTTTTCATATAGTAATAATATAGTTAGAATTATTTCAATTGTTCAAATTAAAATTTAGTCTTTAATAAGCAATATATATTTTTTTTGGACATTTATACTCACTCATCAAAGAGAAATTACACGGAGAAAACCTCTCGTTGGCGGATACCACCTCCTTAATCCAAAGCAACTTCTTTCGCGGCGTGTCGGCGACAGGGTCACCAGATATGGGGATACGGATAGTCCTACCTGGTCGAGTACCTACTGCACAGGATACTGCCGCATCCCCATTCAGGTGTTTTCTGGTATATCTATTACTTTAAAATATTGTATTATAAGATTTTATATCATCCTAAAAATTATTTCCTCGAGTGGGATTTAAACCCACGTACCGTATAAAACATTCCAAATCTTATTTTCATCGAGTCATTTGAATCCTCGATAGCGAAGTTGGTTATCACATCCCCGTATCAAGGGGAAGGCAGTGGGTTCAAATCTCACTCGAGGAAGTAATTTTTGGGATAATATAAAATCTTTGTGATATTCTTAAGTGCAGGTAAGCATTATAAAAAATAACTAAAACACTATTGTTTTATTATTATTATAACATAAATAAATCTTTGTTTCAGACATTAGCATACTTTACTTTGTGTCTATGGGTGGTGCCATTCGCTCTTTTCGTGTCGCTGTCCGCCAACGATTATGTTCTTCCAACCACCGGCGAGTCACAACCCCTACTAGGTAAAACAACTCACATCATTAACCTAATCTGTGGTTGCCTGGAAAAAATAGCTTTCAGCGATAAGGCCGCCTATTGTACTTTATTCGTTTACGCCTAGGTGTATAATGTATGCTTGTGTACAATACAGTGTTATCTATCTCTAAATAAGTACTTCTGGAAAACGCCTGCCCCATAATTGACGACCAATGTGGCGCGGCGGGCGAATGTCCGCCTGGGACGCAGGAGGTTGCGGGTTCAATTCCCGCCTTGGGATGAATCTTTGTACGATCTGCAAATATTTATTCCGGGTGTTCTGGGTATTTTCTATGTGTAATAAAAAATATCGATGTATGTAATGTATTGTATTAAGTATATCAGTCATCTAGTACCCATAACACAAGCTCTGCTTAACTGTCAAGAGTGAATAAGTGGATTATGGCTAAGCGTGCTCCACCTTAGGCTGCATCTACACTTTCCAAACGCTTAGTTATTTTAGTGCTCCAACCTAATATAGTCAGTAGGTCACTTTTTTTGTATTTCTTTTGTTGATTTGTTTTTTTTGCTTAGCCCGTTTTTTTTTTTTTTAAATTACTACTGTTAAGTTCGACTGTCACCTTAGATCGAACGTCGGGGTAGACTGAAAACCAGCCCTGCGTAAGAACTTTCGTTCTTACGCAGAATTAGCGCTGAGACTACTCCTATTGTCATAAACTTGCAATCTAGTGATATTTTTGTACCCATGTATTATGCATCGTTTTTTTTTATGACAATAAACTCATTTGTATTTGTAGTTATCTATACTAATATTATAAATAGAAAAGATTTGATTGTTTGTTTGCATTGAATAAGCTCCGAAACTACTGGACTGATTTGAAAAATTCTTTCACCGTTTGGAAGCTATACTATCCCCGGGTGACATAAGCTATATTATATTTTCAAAAAAATTAGGGATCCTGACTAAAATCCGTGCGAAGCCGGGGCGGAATGCTAGTCATTAATAAAAAAACGAGTGTGCATTAGACCACACGACTGAAGTAAAACTTCTTTAATATACAAAACGTAACTGGCTATGAGAGAAAGAGAGAAAGAACAGTGTTCTCATACCCTCTCCATGGTAGTGTTAAACGTTTAACGCAACCGTGTTGGAAGTCGCATTAGAAGTTTCACTTCAAAAAATCTTCTCAGTGATCACTTTAATTCCATAGAATACATGCTCTTTGACTCTGACTAAAATTCTATTTTGTGGTATTATTTCAGGTGACAGCAACGTTCTTACCGACTACCTGTCTCGCAAGTCGAAACGGTACAGCTTGCTCTCCTTCTTCAGCTTCGCAAAGGACTCCATTCTTCCTCAGCGCAGTAAAAAAACCTTTTGAATCCACTTCTGGTGGACTTGCCTTCACTTACTACTGCAGTTTGATCAACTATGCAAAAGATATCGCGTGACCAACTGGGCCGTGGCCTGTGAGTGTTTCAGCCGCGGCAATGGGCTTGCAACCCGTACGTAATCATATACATATATGTAAATAATTACATGTATTTTCTTAATATACATTTCATATTTGTACACCTACCCACCGCTGCAATCTGCTCTCTCCATCTTATGAGGTTTGCGGGAAGAACTCTTTAGGGTAAAGCTCGCCGATATAACCGCTGTGTAAAAATTGACTTTTATATGAAGTGTGCGTCGACAGTAGATATATGTATAAAAATTTATAGACTTTTGGTAGTCTAGCAAAAACTCGAGAACGACTGAACCGATTTGCCTAATTTTGGTTTTGAAACTTTGTAGAAGTTCAAGGTTTAAAAGGTAAGCAAATATATAAAAGACAATTTTTACTGGTGGTACCAAGTTCGCCGGGTCAGATAGTAATAAATAAATATAGTACTGGAATATTGTTACGTCTAGGTAGTGGGCCACTTTTCTCGTAGTGTAAATTACGGCGCAGTATCCTTAGTGTATTTTATCAAAGCACTGTTTGAACTAAGATTTTGAAGCCCATAATCCCCCTGATGTTAAGTAACCGTCAACTATGACAAAGCATTGCCGTGGCCTATGATGCATTGCTCTGGGTTCATCAACCTGAGGCATACAGGTGTTGCCTCATGCGTCTGTAATGTCTCTGGCACGTACACCCTTTAAACCGGAACACGCTGCGCTGCTCACAGCCAGGAATAGGCATGGTGGTAGTACTTCCCCGGACGAGCCCTTCACTAAGAGCTCTACTATTCTTCAATTGGTAATCTGGCGTTCATGCCAGTCCTATAATGGGCCTTATTTGGAAACTACTCCGGCTTTCAACGCCAAAGGTAACCCTTGGGAGTATCTTTTTTTTATACAATTTTCTGACGGAACAATGATATGGCACCACCTGATAACAAAGCATTGCCTTGTAGGTCACGTTAGTTAGGACCGTGCCCTACAATACACTGCTCAGCGTCCATCAACCTGAGGCATACAGGTGTTAAGCCTAATGTGCCTGTAATTACACCGACACCCACACCCTTCAAACCGGAATACAGCAAGCTGCTTAGCGGTAGAAATAGGCATGGTGGTAGTACTGCCCCGGACGAGCCTTTTACTAAGAACTCTACTACTACTACCGCTACTCTTACCGCGGTTTATGCTTAATCCTACATATTATTATGTACAATTCCATCAAATTTTTTTAATAAAACTTAAGCACAATATACCCATGAATACTCAATAGCATATCAGATTTAAACCAGTCGCAATTTAAGTTTGCAATGAAAATATGACAAAAATTCGTGACACCGACCGATGTGGCGCGGCGGGCGAATGTCCGCATGCGACGCAGGAGGTTGCGGGTTCGATTCCCGCCTTGGGATAAATGTTTTGCACGATCTGCAGATATTTATTCCGGGCGTTCTGGGTATTTCTATGTATAATAAAAAATATCTATGCATGTAATGTATTGTATTAAACATATCAGTACCCATAACACAAGCTCTGCTTAGCTTGGGGCTAGATGATGCTGTGTGGATTGTCCAGCATTATTATTATTATTACCTGAGACGTGCTTGTTTTGAGTATTCATGGGCAAGTCATTTTCAATGCTTGAAATGTATGAATACTGATATAATGACTCGTACAACCCAACATTATTTTTGTAAATAAATAAGTAGTACATAAGTATTTATTGAATGCGTGTAAATAGGATTTTTAAATAAAAATAAAAATTTGAAGACGAAACAGGATTTTTATTGACGTTACTATTCTTATCCTACTTCGTTACAATACGATTACATAATTTCATCTAAACAGGAAGTGTTTCTTATTATTAGATTAAAAACTTAGATTTCATAACTTAAACGAATTAAGTACAAAATTGTAACAGTATCTATTACACGATTTCCTCAAATGGGTACCAAAAGATTTGTGTTTATCGGCTTAGTATTTCTTTGTTTGTTTCTTATTTCTTCTCGTAAGGTACGTTAAATGAATCTTTTGCTGTTGGTATGTGTGTACTGTTCAAAGTACTTAAGTAAAAGTCTTTTTTGATTTTTTGATAGTACCTAGTAATACTTTTAACTCACAAATGCGATGTTTTTTCACCATTTCAGTTCCTTCGGGCACCTGTTTTGTTTTTTTCTTTTCACGTTTTTTATCAGTATGTATTTGTATATTTATATTGTCTATCTCTCTTGTCTCGGTCGGGCCAGTGCCAAATGTAATATTTGGCTGTACCTCTGACTACCCCCATTAGATATCCTCAAAGAATCTCGAGTTGGTACTTGGTACAAGGATATTTGAGGGGGTAGTATAATTTGGCCCATGATTTCTGTAACAGAGCCGAGGACTTTTTCAATCTGTAGGTGTAATAACTGACAAGATTAGAGATTTCGCTCTGTAACGACGCCTAAGACTTCAATCAGTAGGTGTAATAAAACAAGATTAGAATGTGTCTCTGTGTGTGGCGTTTCCTCTCGCCAAAAAGCTCGGGGTTCCGATGGTCAATCTTCGAAATAAAGCTCCAAGTGTTATGAGATGTTGAAGTGTTATTCGATTAGCGACAGCGCCCTCTATTGGCGTGGTGATTTAGTACTTATGTAGCTTACTAGATGGCGCTATACGTCCTACTAATTGCATGTAGCTCTATTATTTCTTCATCTCTTTATGATTAGTTTTATGAAGCTAGTTCTAGTTTCTGTGCTTCAGAACAGCTCTTGGCGTTTACTAGTTCCTCAATGTCGGGTCAAGTTATACCGGAATCTTCGGGTTTCTGTATAAGTTGTTTTCATCACCAATGATCTGAGTAATTGTCTGTCCTGGCTATATAATCGAGCCAAGAACCTTTGGGCTTTTAAACTGTCGGTCCATGTATCGTAAGTTAAGACGGAATCGTCTGGTTCTTCACTCGTGTAGTCTAGTTATCTGTCTTGGCATGAGCTTTGCGCCTTTAAACTGTAACCTGTCGGGTTAATCGTCAATCTATAACGGATTTTCGGGCCGTAACCTTTTATCTTCAATCCTTATCAGAATCTTCGGGTTTCTTCCGGTTCATAACTAAATAACCTTAACTCTATAGAATACTATAGTAGAAGACGAAGCACAACTATTTCAAGATAGATTCACCAACACAATGCTTGTTCTACCAGGGCAGCAGTTTCGTGGTTGTTCGGCTGGTGCAGACTCACGTTCATCCTTAAATCAAATGTTCATTAATACCTCTATAACTAACTAACCAGACCTTCTCGCCAGTTCACCGTGTTAGGTGAGTGTATGACATTATTCCCCCATTAGTTCACTCTACTCCTAATTTAGTTTATAATAATAATAATAATAATGCTGGACAATCCACACAGCATCATCTAGCCCCAAGCTAAGCAGAGCTTGTGTTATGGGTACTAGATGACTGATATACTTAATACAATATATTACGTACTTGCATAGATATTTTTTTTATTATACATAGAAAATACCCAGAACACCCGGAATAAATATTTGCAGATCGTACAAACATTTATCCCGAGGCGGGAATCGAACCCGCAACCTCCTGCGTCGCAGGCGGACATTCGCCCGCCGCGCCACATCGGTCGTCATTATAGAAAGTTTTGCAATAAATCTCGTAAAATATTTGAAATAAAAACAGTTTTAAGTTAATACATATATTTTGATGTTTGGATTTCGAAGCTATTTTCGCTGTAGAACTGAAAACCGCTGGAGTATAAATGGAAAACCGGAAGACGAAGCGTAGGACGCTCTCCTACCCGATGGACTGACGACATTGTTAGGATCGCGGGAAGGCGGTGGATGGCGCAAAATAGTTCTTCCTGGAACCGTATGGAGAAGGCTGTTGATGACGATAGTGAAATTTAATATTAAAGTAGTAAAGCTTTTAGTGAAGAACTTGTTGGAGGAGCAACATTCCCATAGTTTGTTAGTTTTTATAGTGCTTACCTGCACTTAAGGAAATCACAAGGGGAAGGTCGTGGGTGCAAATCCCACTCGAGGAAATAATTTTTGGGATGATGTAAAATCTTCACCATGCCTATTTCTGGCTGTGAGCAGCGCAGCGTGTTCCGGTTTGAAGGGTGTGGAAGGGATGCGGCTTAACACCTGCATCAGGTGCCTCAGGTTGATAAACGCAGAGCATTGCATCATAGGGCATGATCCTAACGAACGTGACATGTTACGTGTTGTTAGAGGTTAACGGTAACCATTTAACACCAGGTGGGCCATCTACTTATTCTATCCTTACTTACTACTACTTATTACTACTTATTATCTCCTTTGTTTACAGGCCGCTAGTGCTTGGGACCGATTTTTAGATTTTCTTTGGGTTAGCTCGGAACCTAGTTTTCTTACCAGCGCTAGGTAGTTCTGGTAGATCTGGGTATTTTCTATGTATAATAAAAAATATGTATGCATGTAATGCATTGTATTAAGTATATCAGTCATCTAGTACCCATAACACAAGCTCTGCTCAGCTTGGGGCTAGATGATGCTGTGTGGATTGTCCAGCATTATTATTATTATTAGTAGAGAGCTTTACTCAGTATTGGGCAGATATAGATTGAAAAGAGAACTCTGACAACTTTCTTGATTGTTCTTTCTTTTAATTATGTTTCTAATAAGTATATATCGAATGTTGTTGGGCCAAATAAACAAATTCTTTCTTTCTATTCGTCGTCCTAACAAAACCTAAAGAACACATATGGTAAACGCGAACTCGATGAATCTTTATCCGCGGCTTTGTCGTAAACTTTGTACCCCCAATTCCCAATGACTGTTCAATGCTACAGTTGTCTTACATGAATGTTTAAAATAACTTTGTTATTCCAAAAATAAACACAGTTTACTTGCAAGATGATAAACTAGGATAGTAAGCTAATGGGGAAATGAAATGTCGCAATCACCTAGGTGAACTAGCGGGAAGCTCCAGTTAGTGCCTGGGCGACCAGTAACTGGCAACATGGGCGTCTGCAGAAGGTCCTTCTTTAGAATGGTGCACTCGATAGTGTAGCTTCAAACTTGTGTATTGCACAAACGCCTTGCCACACTCCTTACACCCATACCTCCTATCGTTAGTATGTATCCTTCTATGCAGTTCCAAAGTTTTCTTCCTCTGAAATGCTTTCTTGCAAAACTCACATTGGAATGGGCGGGAGTCGTCATGCGACACCATGTGGCGCGTCAAACTCTCCTTGTTAAAAGCCTTGTAGGAACAGAACTCGCAGCCGAACGCTCTCTCCTTCATGTGGACCCTCGACTTGTGCATCAGCAGCCGGCTCTTGAGGGTGAACACGAAGTTGCAGAGATCGCATTCGTATTGAAAACGTTTCACGTCGTGAACTTTCGCTAGATGACGCTTCCTTAAATAAGGGCTGGTGAGAACTTCGGGACATTTGGGGCACTTCAGCATGTAAGTTCTGTGAGTGCGGCGATGATGAAGCTGCAATGCGTTGACGTTTTTGAAGGTAATGTTGCATTTATCGCACGATACGCCGTCGTTGGTATGGACGGATTTCACGTGGCTTGCTACGCTAGTCTTCGTAACAAAAGCTTGCCCGCATATCTCGCAAAGGAACGCTTCGTTAGTTGTGTTGTGTTTCGAATGGGTGTGCTTCAGCAGAGTTCCGAAAAAGCGGAACTCGTCCCCGCATTGCAGGCACGGCATTCTGTCGTCTGCTAGTTTATACGCAAAGACTTGATGCTTCACTTCAAGATTCAGTTTCAAACCATGGATAGTGATGAAATGCTCTAGCAGTTCGTCTATAACGTTGAAACATTTGGAGCATTTCTTACAAGTCAGGTTTGAGATTTCAAGTTTCACCTTGCTGTTTTTGATGACGCCGCGGAAAGCGCTTCTTATCTTTGCGTCGCTGTGCTCTTCGTGATAATGGGCTTTCAGTTTAGAGCTTTCCTCAAAAGGGTAGCAGCAAAAGAAACAGGCGAATTTGCTGCAGTGCCAACGGAACGGCACCGCTGTAGAGTTTTCAATGATAGTGGACATTAGACTCACGAGATCCTCCTTGCGTTGCAACTCGGACATCTTCTCCATGACAGAGTTCACGAGAGAAACTTCGTCTATATCTGAAAATATATGTTTTAAATTAGCTTTATTCAATATTATTGCTTTTTTCATTATAATAATAATAATAATGATGTACAATCCACACAACATCATCTAGCCCCAAGCTAAGCAGAGCTTGTGTTATGGGTACTAGGTGACTGATATACTTAATACTATTCATTACATGCATACATATTTTTTATTATACATAGAAAACACCCAGAATACCCGGAATAAATATTTGCAGATCGTACAAACATTTATCCCAAGGCGGGAATCGAACCCGCAACCTCTGCGTCGCAGGCGGACATTCGTCCGCCGCGCCACATCGGTCGGTCAATTTAGGTTGGTTATGGTAAGTTACCTACCTAAATTTTGTCTTAGCATTGTTACCAGACTGTTAGCTCTATATTTTTAAAACAACTATTCAATAAAGGCTCGACTTATAGGTGTCACGCAAAGGGCGAAACAATGCATTCTACCTAAAGCCGCGGTGGTATTTTTTTTTATTTTATTCATTTAACTTTAAAGGCAACAGAACGGCAGGATGGACATACAACTACCTAGGCCAGCCCAAAGTGGACAACGCACAGCCTTAATCGCTGGTAGTAGAGACGTGATATGTCAGAACATATACACACACACACACATACACACATACAGTACATACACACACACACATAGACATACATACACATACATACATACACACACACACCCTTGTTTGTATAGACACCCTTACGAGGACACTAGTTGTGGCTGACTGAACCGAGGACTCTCTAAAAAACGGACTTAATGACCTCGTAGGCGTATTTGAATAAGACAGAAAGAGAGAGGATAAAAAATCTTGAGCGATGAGCTGGTTCGTATAGCGCTATCTCAACATTTTTTCGTATGAAAAACGGCTAACAAACCGAGGATCCAAGTCACACAGTCGAACGTGACTGGCGATGCACATGTAAGGACTTTGTGTATGCAAACCGAGGACCCCTCACGTAAGCCTTGGGACACCCTTCCGAGGACCAGGTTTAACACAATATTTCTTTTATTTTGTACAAAGCGAGGACAGTGTGTTAGACTTTTCATATCCAAACTGAGGTCAGTTTTCCAAGCAGAGCTTGTACAAAGCGAGGACATGGAAAATTTACCTAAAGCATTTTTTTCCATTTCTTGCATGCATTGCAGACAATCTATGAAATAATGAATAATTTTTGATTTATTTCTTAAACATAAAACGAAGTATTAACCGAGGGTAAGACGTTGTCTTTTCGTTTGTCGGCATTCACAAAGGGTTGTCAAAAAGCACCGAACCTTTATAGTTATAAATTAATAAAGTTACCAGTAAGAGATGATGTTGCAGCTAGGGTCTTCTTATAAGATCACTCCTGAGTAGCTTATAGTACCATCTTCAAATTAGCATGCTCGTTAGACAAGCAATAAAAACTAAGATAGTTACCTATAATGAGCTGATGCTGTAGCCAGGGTAATCTCCTCAAAAGATAACTCCTCAGTAGTTGATAGCATCAACTTTAAAATTTACGTGCGCGTTTGACGTACAATTCACAAATTGTTTCATCATCATCATTAACAGCCTGTAGAAGTCTACTGCTAGACATAGACTTCCTCCAAACGTTTCCAGAAAAAACGGATTTTACGCCATACGCATCATCGGCTTCCCGCGATCCTAACAATGTCGTCAGTCCATCAGGAGGGCATCCTACGCTTTGTTTTCCGGTTCGTGGTCGCCATTCGAGAATCTTTATTCCTTAACGGTTGTAAGTTCTGCGAGCTATATGGTCTGACCATTGCCAGTCCGACTTGCTGATTCTTTTAGCTATGTCGGTGACCAAGAAGTACCAAGACATCTACTGATTTCCTCATTTCTGATTCTATCTCTAGTGGAACTCCCAGCATAGCTCTTTCCATAGCCTGTTGTACGACTTTGAGCTTATACTATATCAAACCAATAGTTGGTGACCACGTCTCAGTTCATAAGATATCACTGGTAACTCGTACTAATTATAGAATTTCGTCTCGAGGTGTTAGGTATCTGTTACAAGTTAGATTTGTCGGCTTATCTCTCATCGTCTGACTCAGATACACATAATGGTCTACAACTTCGATGATATTGTCCCCAATTTGTACCGGGCAGACGCAACATGAGTACTTGGCATGATTCTCGTCTAACTCTAGACCCTCCTGATGGGAGACAATTATTGAGATCTCTGAGCATTGTTTCTAGGTCTTCCAGTGATCCCGCCATGGGCAATATCGAAGGTGAGTTCTGTATGCACCATTGATATTAATGCCATACGTCTTTCGAGCTTAAAATAATCTCCAGTGCAGAGGTGAACCAGTTTCGAAGATATTACATTTCTCTGTCTCACCCTCTTTTGCAGTTGGGTTGGATTTGTACTCTGGTCCTAATGTTGGATAGACATGATGACATTAGTATACAAACACTTCGATGTATCGATAGTTGACTTGGCACCGTTAGAGCGACCGCAACACTGTTTCCTGAACGAAACTGGAAAATAGACAAAATGGAATGCTTTTTTATAGCCCACAATCGCTAAACAAAGTGGCCAATTATACTTTTCGGTCTTCTGCCTGCCTCCTTAGAACCTGGAGCATGTGGATGTGGTCTATAGTGCTAAAGCTTTTTCGGAACCCAGCTTGTTCGGGAGGTTGGAAGTCGTTGTCGAGCCTACGAGCGATACGTTTAGTAACTACTCTCAAAAACAGGTCAGCAGCCTGATGGGCCTATAATTCTTTAGGATGGTTTTATCAACTTTCTTAAAGAACAGTGTCACGACGCTTCTACTCCACACCTGTAGCGTCCACCTTTGAAGATGACAGAATTAGTAATAATATAATAATAATAATAACTCGAAAACACTTATATAACTATGCAGAAAGCTGCTATCATGTCGGATTGTCAGAAAATTTCTGCAAAACGACGTAAATCATGATTCGCACTTGGGTTAGGCCTGTGAGCTTCATTATCACCAAAATATTTATGTTTTGAGAAAAAAAATTGTTCATAATAATAATAATAATAAGGAGTATCGGTGCTTCAATCGCTTTCAGAAGCTCAGTCGTTATTCCGTCCTCCCTAGTGCCTTGTTATTCTTAAGCTGTTCGAGAGTAGTTCTGACCTCGTATAGGCTGACGCCCGGGATATCTTCTGTTTAGTGTCGGGTTAAATGGACTCTTGCAGTGATGCAAGACCCCGCTGCAGGCAGGACTTTGCAATAAGGTGTTTAATTTGTCCATAAAACTTCTCGAGCTTTCCTAACACTTCGTAAAATTTTGCGATACCTATCATAATTATTACTTTTTTATATTTTTTTATATTACTTTTTTTATATATGTGTTGTATAAATAAAAGGATACTATTATAGAAGTAGGGAATGAAAGAGGTAAAGCTAACACTAAGCATGGAGTAAGACAAGGATGCTCACTTTCACCACTAATATTTAACGTTTTCATAGAAGCAGCTATTTAAAAAATATCAGAAGTTTCAAATCAGGGCGTCAAACTCAATGGAGACACAATTAAATTTCTAAGATTCGCAGATATTGCGGCAGTCACAGAAACGCAAGAAGACCTTCAAGAATTAATAACAGTTATGGACATTATTTTTAAGGAGTTTGCTCTAAAAATTAACATTAATAAAACTAAAATACTGACAACTTCGAAAATCAAAAAACACCATCAGATAACATTACACTAGAAAATAACACAATCAAAAACGTTAGCAGTTATAAATACTTGGGAAGTATAATAACCTCGGACTCCAGATGTACGTCTGATATCAAGTCACGAATAGCTATAGCCAAACAAGCTTTTGACAATAAAAAAATATAAATTCACATTTAGAATAACCAAATAAGTTAAAAATAAATTTATGAAAACATATGTATGGAGCTTAGCATTCTATGGGTGTGAGACATGGACAATGACACAGCGGAATAAAGAACGACTTGTAGCTTTTGAGATGTGGTGCTGGAAGAGGATGGAAAGGATAAGTTGGAAAGAAAGGATTACTGGGTTCTAGAACGAGTAATGGAAAAAAGGAATGAGTAAATGAATGAAAATACTTTTAAGTACACCTTACAAACTAATAATGAAAGAAAACAATAATAAACAATAACTGAGAATGTACAATGGGCGGTCTTATCACTAAAAAGCGATCTCTTCCAGACAACCTTTGGATTTGGAAGAGGATTTTGCTCAGGAACATTCAAAATCAAAGTAGGAAAATGTTTGGCCATCTTCTACGACATGCCAACTACATACAAAACATCATCGAAAGAAAGGCAGAAGGAACGCGAGAGAGAGAAAGGCCAAGGATAAGTTATTTGAGCCAGATAAAGGAGAAGGTGGCTGTCATCTTGTACAAGGTCAAGGAGGTCGCACTAGAAAGAGCGTAATGGAGAAAATTGCATCAAACCCCCAACAAGAGCTAGGCTCTTAAATTTAAAGAAGAAGAACATAAGAAAATCATAATTATGCAATATCTTGTTAGGCTAGTATGGCACCCTTTGTGCTCAGAATATACTGCAGTGTAACCTCCTGCCTGCTACTCGTGAAGATTGTTAACGGTTTTAGTTTTTACTATCTATCTCCAGAATTCCATACTTAATTGTATTGTAGGAAACTTGTAGCTTACACACAAAGAAAACTGTCAAAACGAGGACTGGAACACACACACTGTTCGGAAAAACTACCAAAGCGAGGTCTTTAATACACACTTCTGGAAAAGCTACACAAGCGAGGACCTTTGTGTTAAAGTTAACACATAAGACCTCAGTTCATACAACAAACGAGAAACGAATGTAAATATGCTGTGTGTAAGAAAAAAGTGGCGCCACCTGGTTTATACACTTTGTCTGTGTAAGATTATGAATTTTCTTGATCAAACCGAGGTTTCTGCAACTTTTCCATATTAACTATATAGAAAGGTTCAAAATTGCATGAGGAATACGAATCTGTAGTCGAGTCAAAGCGAGGACCCTCAAAAAAGACCTCGGTTCGAAAAGGTCCTCGGTCGTGCCTTGTGTATTCATACGCATGTCCTCGGATGGTACTTAAAACAAACACACATACACACACACACACATACACATACACACATACATATAGTACATACACGTACGTAGTACGTGTGTAGTACGTAGTGTTACATATAGTAGGTATACCAGAGTATACCTACTTGGTGCTTATCAAAAACCGACCAAGTGCGAGTCGGACTCGCGCACGACCATTATCTATAGTAAAAACTAAAAAAATCACCTTTGTTGTATGAGAGCCCCCTTGAATATTTATTTTACTCTGTTTTTTAGTATGTGTTGTTATAGCGGCAACAGAAATACATCTTGGTATCACGGTTCATGAGAAACAGCCCGGCGACAGACAGACAGTGGAGTCTTAGTAATAGGGTCCGCTTTTACCCTTTGGGTGCGGAACCCTAAAAAAGAAATACCTGATTTGTTTTATAATATTGAAGATTTTATGAATTTAGTTTCACACGATCTTGCGCTTGGGAACGTTTCCACTAGCACTTTATATACTGAACGCAGGATAGGATGGTGCAGTTCGGTCATATAAATGATGGAGATGCCGACAGTTATTTGACAGAGGGCTGGTATACCCAGGGCCGTCTTAAACTAGGCTGAGGCCCTTGGGCACACATGAATTTGGGGCCCTTTTGGAAAGTAAAAAAAGCTAGTTATAATAACATTTATCTACTAAGCATGACCATTTATTGTAGGTAATCAAATACAGTATGAAAAAAAAAGTGTCAACGTGGGACAGATCTGGCGTAGAATCTACGCTGATAGAGTAGTACTTTGCTGATTTAAGTTATTTGACAATGGTTTTCAAAACTTGCTGTCCCATTAAATAAATAAATTCATTACAAATAACTGCCGATAAATATGATGTATAGATATAGTGGCGTAGTATATGCCTTGTAATAAGATTACTGATTTATGAAAAAAGTGTAGCGTGCCCGATAAAAATGTTTTGAGAATAAGTGTGAGAGAAATTGTCGGTCCTACGGGGCCCCCTGAGAATGGGGGCCCTGGGCACGGGCCCCGTGTGCCCTTATGGTAAAGACGGTATTGTAAATGATGGAGATGCCTACAGTTATTTGACAGAGGGCTGGTATACCCGTTCCGGCACCACGCACGGTTTGATCACTATTAGGTACGATAGGAATTTAACCTCCAAAAAATACTTCGGCAAACTACAACAGAGGAACAAGGTATATGAGAAAATTACTGGTCTGAGCCCCAAATTGGGGTTTAAGGTGGAACAAGTCGTTACTATTTCCATACAAACGCTGTAACTGAATATCTCTACTAATTTCGGAGGTTGCTGGTTCGATTCCCGCCTTGGGATAAATATTGTACGATCTGCAAATATTTATTCCGGGTGTTCTGGGTGTTTTCTATGTATAATAAAAAAATACCTATGTATGTAATGTATTGTATTAAGTATATCAGTCATCTAGTACCCATAACACAAGCTCTGCTTAGCTTGGGGCTAGATGATGCTGTGTTGATTGCCCAGCATTATTATTATTATTTTATTACTTGTTCCACCTTAAGTTATACGAGTAGGTATGTTTCGGGAGTGAATTTCAATGAAGAAATTTCTTGTTGTCCGTGTTAGTAGATATTAAAATACACATTTCAAATACTTTAAGGTTTATTGACATACAACTTATTAGAATATAAAGGAATACATTTATTAAATAAATAAATCACTACATAATAAGGAAAAACTATCTATTAACTTAGGGTGTATTCTTGGCATAACTGACTTTACATATTTCTTTATGTTGGTTGTTTTTCGGTAGTGTGTAGCCCTGGTGACCTGTATCACAGGTTTTTTTCTTAACCTACTTTAGGCACCAGTCTCTCACAGTACAGGGGGGTAAGCACGAACGAATTCCACTTTCGTATCGTAACATACCCTACATGACGACACATGGTAGCACGAACGACAACCGATTCACTAACTTCGTATCGAATTACGTTACTTTACGGACCTAGCTATCGTTTACTTTACGTACGTAATGTCAAAAGTGTTCGTACTTCCAATTTTAGTTCTCTTTACGCACGATAGAGGCGCTGTGCAAAATCTCATAGATTTTGGTAACGCTAGCGTGATGCTAGCGTCACGATAGCCAGTTCGTGCTTAGGCCCCAGGTTCCTAATCTAAGCTATTTCTGTTAGTTCCTACCTATCACACATTGTAACCTTTGTGGAGAGAAAAATAAACAGACATGAATGAATGAATGAATATTTCTATACATTTTTTTTTACAAGTTGCTCATGGAACAAGCATATGGCCCACCTGATGTTAAGTGGTTACCATCACCCATAACAAAACATTGCCTTACGATGTTTCCCTTCTCCGTTTGAGAGCATTGAGCACATTCATTCTTCTACAAAAATCCATTGGTCCACATTCGAACCCACGACCTTAAGATCAGAAGGCCTGTCACTCCCACTAGAACACCGGTGCTCTTCAAATAGTTTTTTACATTATTATACAAAAAAACGGTAGGAACCAAGCCGTAAGTTTCTTGCCGGTTCTTCACACAGAAATGTAGCAAAAATGCAGCCTGGTGGCGGTATTTTGTGGCTGAAACGTGTGACCCGTGTGCGGTGACCCAGTGTTAAAAAATGTATGAATTCCTACTTCAATCGCAACGTAATAACTGTTCGGCGGTGCTTTCAGTGCCTTCGGAAGAAACCGTGGTCCGAGACTCGACGTTATGTTCCGAACACTGAATTTGATGTGCAAGCAGATTTTTAGATCTCCTAAACCGTTTTCCGCAAGCACACGAGTACGGCATAGATTCTTCGTGACACACCATGTGTAGTTTTAAAGCTGGCACGTCATACGTCCCGTACCCACACACATCACAAGTTATATTCTTCAGCTTGAAATGCACGCGTTCTTTATGCTGCACATACTTATTATTCCTCGTGAAAACCTTGGAACAGTATTCACAGATTATCTGCAGTTTCTTGCAATCGTGCACCAAAGCCATATGGCGCTTCATTTTGTACCGATTCGGTTGAAACTCCCCACAAACGCTACATTTTAACTCGTCAGTCTTGTGTACTGTTGATACGTGTTGGAATAATGCGTATTGAGTGCGAAAAGTCTCGTCACAGTACTTGCAAGCTTTGATACCGTGTATTTGCTTCATGTGGTTGTAAACGTTCACTTTTCCGACCACACCTTGCCCGCAAATCTCGCACATGTGTTTATTCATGTGGGCTTTATTGGTGTGGATGAGTAATGGCCCAAAGTATTGGAAGTGTAGTCCGCATTCAACGCAGCTCATATAATTATCGGAAAGTCTGTAGGAAATAAAGTGTTTAGCGACATCTGAATCGAAGTCTGCGTCGTGTTTCTCCCAAAGGTGTTCAATGTAGTCCGTTATATCGGCGATTTGCTTATCGCATTGGCTACATCTCGCTGTTGCAACATCTAGTTTGATTCTACGATCGTTGTACATAACTTGAGTGACAATATCTGTGATATTAATTTCATCGTGGCCGTCCTTATCGTGGTCTTTCAAAGCTGTGCTAGTGTTGAATGTCGAGGAGCAGTAGAAGCACATGAATCTCCCCTTATGCCATCGGAAGGGTAGCAACGTGGAGTGCTGAATTATAGTTATAAGCAACGCTGCTAGTTGCTGTTCGTTCTTCAAGGCCACCTCTGAAATGAAAAAATATCCTTTAGACGTCCGTGTTTCTTCAAGGATTGAGGTTAGAGTCAGACCGTCTCGTATGTCATTTCCAGTTTCAATAGTTTTAAGCTAAGTCTGTAGGTTCCCTTGTAGCTTCCCGTTATGGAGTAATCAAAAGCGAATCCGAAATAGGTACATGCTAGGTTATCACTTCTCGGTTTATTTTGACTCAACAGTAAACGTGTGTAGTATTTAGTTTTATGGAAGCTCAGAGATTTGCCTACAACATAGATGACTAGACTACATTACATACAAATCATCGTTTGCCTAAACATAAGGTATTAGCTATCTTCGATTTCTTCGTCCAAAGATTTCTCATGTTTTTGCTTAAAATGCTTTTTTAAATTATGATTCTGGAACCCTTTCCAGTCACACAAACTGCATCCGATATTTTTTTCCTTCATATGAACTTGTTTCACATGCCTTTTCATAGTGCTCTGAAAGTAATAGGTGTTTGGACAATGTGGACATTTAAGCAGCTCCCTCCCTTTATGAACGGTTGTAAGATGCGCAGCGCGTTTGTAAGCTGTCCTGAATGTCTCTGAACACATATGGCATTTTAACAGTCTTTTGTGCTCTCGCACCATGTGTGTTCTTAGTGCGTAACCGCTAAAAATTTTATTACAAATCCTACATTTCACAGTTCTACTTCTATGTTCATTTGCTAGATGCATTTTAATTTGGTGCGGTTTGAAAGATCTTCCGCAAACGTCACAAAGCTGATCCTCATTATGCTGATGATTTGAGGTTGTGTGAATGAGTAGCAATGCGAAATTAGCAAACTTTAAGTTGCATGCGGTACATGAGACTTTCTCACCTAACTTAAAACACTGAAAGCTTTCCACATCTTTATCGTAAGGTATTTTGTGCTTGATCATCAAATGATCAATCAAACCGTCCACGGAATTAAAAGTCGAAGAGCATAGTTTGCAATTTATAATAGAAATGTCTATGTAAACTGCTGTGTCCCAGAACTTGCTCATAGCGTCAACGATTTCTGAGTCATCGTGAAGCATTTGATGCGATTTTAGCTCGTCTTGGTGGTGAAAGACGTCGTAACAGTAAAAACATCTGTATGCAGAGACGAGCCATCGAAAAGGCATGACGGTTGAAGCTTGAACCACGTTTTTGACGTTAGTTCTTAGTTTTTCTAGATTTTTAGGTCCCTCACAGTCACTCTGAGTATCTGTGTCAATGTCTGATATATCTTTTGTGTGCTCAGACGAATCTGATAGTATTTCTTGCATGTCGTGTTCAGTTGATTCTGCGATTTCTTGTCGGTACTCTGTCGGTTCTGAAGGCGTGTCGTGATATTGCAGTTCTGAAAGGAAAATCTCTACTTAGAACGTCGTCGCTTTGGCTTCAAGCTCGTTACGATTGAAATGTGAGAATACTTTTATCCGCGACAAATCTGAAACAGCGTGCGTTGAGAGACTGGAGTTTAAGGCTGTGTATTACTGTATGTACTTAATATTATTTGTTATCTACAGCTTCATATCTGTAGAGCAGTTTTAAGATATACCTAATAATATATGTATTTAAACGCTACAAAAGCAATCGTTCAAAATTTTATTTCTAGAAGGATTCAGATTGGATTGGTTGCTAATTCCTAACTATGAGTATAAATAAATGAATCCTTAGCACCTGAAAAATGTTAGCGATATAAAAAAATCACATAAAATTCAGTAAACGTATATTAATTATTTAAAAATATTTACAACTTAAATTGAGAAGAATATCTAAAAATTAAGTGCATCTCTAACTTCTACACCATCTGCGCACCTAAATGTTTATTTGTTTGAGCTAATTGCCAACACAACGTCGTTTACATTTAGCTGAACATCTAAATTGCGATATGAAATCCAAAAGGTTTGTTAATAAAAAGCTCATTGTCCAACGTATGCGTTGTAATGCATAACTGGTACAGTAGGCACTGTCTGAGATGGCGCCTTGTGCATCCTCGCATAATGAGCCTTCATGATCTTTCGCGTAGTGAAAGCCTTGTCACAGCCTTCACATTTAAAATTCTTCTCCCCGCTGTGCTTATACATATGATTCTTCAACCGATTACTGTTAAATGCTTTCCACCCACACACACCACAGATATGGTTGCGGACCTTCAAGTGAGTGTCGCGTAAATGCGTCATCATCATACTCCTAAAGACAAACGTCTTCGGACAGTGTAAGCATTTGATCTCTTGCCTATTTTTGTGATCAGTCGCCATGTGTCTAGATCGTTTGTAGTGGCTGCCGAACGTCTGATCGCAGACTAAGCACTTGAACTTTCTTTCTAACCCATGGCTGTTTATTTGATGGGTTTTAAGCTTGGATCTCGTCTCAAACTTGTCGCCACACTCTGGGCAGAGCATTCCGCTGTTGTCGTGGGCCGATTTTACGTGCAAACGCAAAAGATTCTGGTCTTTATAGTTCTGTCCACAGATCTCGCAAAGAATAACGGAGGTGCCTTTGTGATCCTTATTAGTATGGTTCAGCAATGGCCCGAAGGTGTAAAAACTAGCGCCGCAGGCTAAACAGCTCACGTCGAAGTTGTTCAGTTTAAACGCGACCATGCAGATCCCTACATCTTTATTGTACACCACGTCATGCTTGGCGATCAGATGGTCCACCATATCGTACAAATCCGTCAACTCATCGGAACAAAGAGTGCATTTTAAATTAGAAATATCGACGTAAACTACGGGTTCCCAGTAGTTTTTCATAGCCTTCTCCTTTAGAATATCATCTGTGTGAGCAGTCTGATGTGTCTTTAGTTCAGACGCTTCTTGGAATATATCGTAGCAATAGAAGCAGCGGTAGGAGCTTTTGAGCCAGCGGAATGGCATTACGGTTGTTTTGAGCAAAACCTGGAGGACATTTTTAATCATGATATTCCGTTTATCACGGGAGGATAACCCTTTAGGTTTTGCCGCGAGGACGCTGGCTGAAGGCGCCAGGTCTCTGGCCGTACGCCTGGTGCTGGGTATCGGGACCGGAACCGGCGCGGGTCGGGTAGGTTTTATCAATAGTTTCGCTTTCTGGCCACCTTTAGGTTCTCCTGAAAGGAAAACACGATCGGCTTTAGGATTTGGTAATGTTTCTTTTCTTTACGTTTAAAGGCAGCCAGAAAGCAACATGCATAATGTTTACAGGTGGTAGTTTTTATAATTATGAAGTCATACTAGATATAAGTACCTAAATTACCCATGTACCTATATTATTGTACCTAGAAAGGTTTGTAAAAATTCTACTACTGTAGATTTCATTCGTAAATTACCTAATAAGTTGCTTATTACGGTGAAGTGCATGTGATGTATTGGTGAAAAAACCAGTGTGGTGAATAAAGTGGGCATCAAAGACTTTTTCGTGACATTGTCTTATTAATTAGATCCGATTGCTATATTGTTGCTACGTTTAACGTTGTCAGTCAGCTAACGATATTTCAAACTTATTGCGTAGGTAGCACCAAACTCTACCATAGTTTTATTAAACGTGAGTATATGCGGCGGCTGTTAAGTTTTTCAATCTATACCCAGACGAAGCTGTTATAATTTTCAGGCGTTATATTAATATCCTGCTATTTAAGGACATGGAAACAGACGAAAAGCAATCGTTTAGACGTCTTTCTAATAAAATCGACTGATAAGTTGGTTTGAACTAAGAACAGGCCAGGCAGCACAGAGCAGAACAGGTACATTACTTATGCGCGGTAGGATCACAATGTTTGGTTTGGTTAGAGGCTTTCTTAGGGTAAAAAAAATTCAGAAGAAAATGCCGCCAGTTACTTTTGAGTATACCTTTCAAGAGAAGAACTAATGAATCATAATTTACAACCTATTCACGAGCAAGTTTATTACTGCCTGAAAATATAATGCTATTATTATTACATTTCATTATTATTGAATTTATAGAATTTGCAAAGAAAAAATATTTGGACAAATAATTACAGATAGGTATTGATAAGTTTAAAAACATATCAAAGTAAAAAAGATGCAAAGGCAAGTGATCAATCTTTAATCACAATAAAACTTGGAAGCATAACTTGACCCTATTATAAAGATGGTATTAAACTTAAGTGCAATTCAATCCAAGTAAGTATTAAATGGAGACTTTTTTCTTGTCCTATTCGTAAATTCAGAGAATATTTTGTTATCAATGTTATTTTGGTATCAACTATAGGTAACTTTCAAAATGCCTTGCATATAGATTATGCACTAATAATAGTCATAATAGTGAAACTCTTGCACGTGTTTTTCCAAAGCCTCAGCATCAGTGAATCCTCGTCGACAGACCCTACAAACTCTGCCCGTAACGCCTGCATGGACTTTCATATGCGTCCGTAAATTGCTCGATCTTCCAAACGATTTGTCGCAAATGCTACAGGAGTATTCCTTAAGAGCAAAATGCTTGCGCTTATGCAACTTCACAAGCCATTTTATACCAGTTGTATACTCGCATAAATCACACTGGTACTTAAACTCGGAGTGCATGCTCTGTATGTGTAGCACCATAGCCCCTTTGGTCGTGCAAATCTTGTCACAGTGTTCGCATTTTATCCTATACTTTTCGACATTATGCTCCTTTCCCAGATGTACTCTAAGCTGGTAATTGTTCTTGAACTTGGCGCTACACAAGTTGCATTCGTAGGTCTTAACTTGCCCGTGAAATCGTTCTTTATGCTTATCCAGCTTGTGGAACGCGTCGAAGATTTTATCACAGAATGTGCAGCGATGACCGACGTGGCATATGTTTATGTGTCGCTTCAAACGAATCTGATCTTTGAAGCTGAATCCGCATATCTGGCACATGAAGGAATGTGTGACATGTTGCTTATACATATGAGTGATAAGCGACGTAAAGTTGTCGTAGTCAGAATCACAAATCACGCACTGCATGAAATCCTTATTCAGTACGAAAGGAAAGAAGCACAAATCCACTGAGGTGTCGTACTCCTCGCCGTGGTAGTTGACGACATGGGCAACCATTTCGTCCATTGTGCATATAGAAACTTCAGGGCAGTAGTTGCAAGCAATGTTGGTCACATCAATTTTAACTGGTACATCTTTGCTTATGATGTGCTTTTTTATAAAGCTGTCCAGGTCTACTGCGTTGTGTTTTTGTGTATGATCTTTTAAGACGTCACAGTCTCGCATTTGTTTCGAACAGTAGAAGCATCGAAATCCTCGTGTGTTCCAGTTGAATGGCGTGACGTTTCCATAGCGGAGAAAGATGAATATGTTTCTCCTGAGTATACTCAGACGATCCAGGTAATTTTCGTTGCGTTTGTTACCTGGAAAGAGAGTGAGGATCGTTTATTGACCCTTGACGACTAGCTGTTATGAAACTCTATTGTAGTAAAAGTGCGTCCAGTATTGATAAGTGGTAGAAATTAAAGCAGTTGATTATTTTGAACCATTATTTATTTCCGAGGCCCTCCATTTTATCTAACAGATACAACAGCGTACGTACGACATTACATACACTACAAAGATGTTGCAAGGCTTCTAGACTGTAAACGAATGACTCTGTTACACATTGGGCTGCAAAAGTCGGCGAAAATCAGAGCCATTTTCGCCGACAGTCACCGACTAACAATTTTGGGTTATACTATTATATAAGATTGTTATTCCGTTTGTTTCTAAATTATAATAAGTTTTGGTTTAGCAAAACATAAAATGTGCAGTAAATTACTAATATGTAGTTTCTAAAGAAAATATAATAAGATATTACAATTATGTAATGGACCTACGATACGTAAAAATAATAAGGATCTCGCATTGCGCTGCGATACAAAGTTTCCCTAAGGGAGTATTTCTTCCTCCTCCAGACTGAGACCCGACGATCCCTGCTGTATGAACTCTGTAATCTCATCGCACTTTAGCCCGTCTTCTATTACCTCCATGTTGACAAAATCACCACCGACAGTTTGCTCAAGAAGGGTGAGACCTTCCTCAATCTGTGGGTGTCTACTCCTAATATGCATCTTCAAAGTAGCCTGATGAGCAAACGACCTGTCACAAATACCACAGTTGTAGTTCTTCTCTCGAGTGTGTAAAACCATGTGGGAATTCAAATTGCTCTTTTTCGAGAATTTCTTACCGCAGACAGAGCAAACGAATTTTTTATCTCCATTGTGTTTCAGCATGTGGAGTTTCACGTCGTAAGGTCCGAAGAATTTGTCTCCGCAGACCTCGCATTCAACATTTTTCTCTCGCAAATGAACACGTCTCATGTGACGCGACATTATACTTTCTTGAGGGTACACTTTAAAACAGTAAGGGCATTTTATCTTCAGCTCCTCAACTCCGTGAACGTTAGCTAAATGCAGCTTTTTGAGATAAGGACTTTTGAACGTTTCCGGGCAGTGCAGACACGTGTAAAGATTGACCGAATGCACATTTTTCTCGTGCAAAATTTTCTTAGAAAGCGTCGCGAGACTGACACCACACGTGTCACAGATGTAACCACCTTCCCTATGGTAGTACCGGTAGTGCATTTTGAGATGATTCTCGCCTTGAAAGCTTGTACCACACACATCGCAGACAAATTGGTGAAATAAATGATGTTTATTAGCATGTCTGAGCAAATATTCGAAGAAAGCGAACTTCGAGTCGCAAGTTGCGCACGAAGGTGTATCCTTGTCTAGCTTGAAAGGTAATACGCAGTTTGGGATGTTAACATCATATTCCGCGTCGTGTGCAATGATAATGTGGTGTATCAATTCTTCGAGAGAATTGACAGCTTGCGGACAGAGTTTACAGCAAATGTTTGTTACATCTATTTTGATAGCAGCATCTTTGTTACGGTTGTTTTTTGTTCTGTCGTAAATAATAAGCTCAAGGTTTGCGTTTGAGTGCGCTAAAGCTGTATGCTGTCGGAGGTAGGTGGGGTCTCGCATGGTGTCAGAACAAAAGAAGCATTTGTATTTGGACTTGTGCCACATGAATGGGGTGACATTGCTGTATTGCAGGATGTATTCGACATTTCGTCGTTTTAGGAGCAGCTTGCGTGCGACTTCCATTTTCTTATATTTGTCCTCCATATTGAATATCGCACCTGCGAACAAATTTGTAGATTTTACTCTTGCGATCTGCTGTTTTTCGTTGGCTCTGTCCATTAAATAATAGTCACGCCATTCTGCACATTATCCTCGCAAAGACTTCTTTTAGAATCACAGTTATTATATTTTTTTATATATTTCAGTGGTTTTCAGTTTTTATTAAGTAGATTAGAGCCTATTCCATCTAATACCCTATCTATCCGTAAATACAAGCATGATTGAAAGTCTTCACTTACGCTGTATAAATCATCTACAAAAGATGCAAATCTACACTAATATTATAAAGAGGAAAGATTTGTATTTTTGTATGTTACGAATAAACTCAAAAAGTACTGGACCGATTTTAATAATTCTTTTTTCATTAGAAAGCTACATTATCACTGAGTAACATAGGCTAAATTTTATTTTGGAAAAAAATAGCGTTCTGTAAAATATTTGGGTTTTTCAGACACAAGGTGTAAAAAATCAACCAGAAAAGTTACTTATTTTGCGTACGCTGCCTAAACTATAAAAGATAGAACCATAAAATGTTCTAAACGATTGTAGATCTTATAAACATCTACAAAAAAGTCCGCGACACACTATACCTATCTATGTCGAGTGAGGCACAACAACCATTTTTTTTTTTAAATCTTGAATTTTTTTGGACTACATTTAAACGCATTTATATTACTCATACTATTAATCCTTAAGAAATAAATTATTTTATCACTAAGTACAGTTTATGTAGATAATATTTGGTCTTTGAATGATTAAAATTGGACGTTTGGTTTTGAAGTTATGGCGAAATTAAAATATTACGATTTCTGCTGCACGGCCCGTTGCGAAGTGAGCGTCACCAAGGTAGGGGTGCACGTGCGGGAGTTTAGATCTATGAGTTAGGTACCCGCGCGGCTCAGCCGCGAGGTCGGCTCCCTACGCAGGTGTTTTATAAAAAGGACATTAATTCATATAGTCATATAGTTTTATGACAAAATCTATACAAATAAATAAAATTGAAGTGTCTGTTTGTAATATTAAAATAACGCTTTTTACTACATGCATAGGAATGTATATACGATACATATACCAAAATAGCATTTTTTTAAATTTTTGTCTGTCTGTCTGTCTGTCTGTCTGTTTGTTCCGGGTAATCTCTGGAACGGCTGGACCGATTTCGACGGGACTTTCACTGGCAGATAGCTAATGTAACAAGGAGTAACTTAGGCTACTTTTTATCTCGAAAAGGACAACAGGTATTTTTGGTATTGGATGGATAACGGAAACACACCATGAGAGTCACGACTTTATTGAACTTCCATAACAATAAAATATGAACATTCAAGTAGGTTACAAAACATCAATTGCTACTACATATTTATGGTGCTAGGTAAATAGATATACCAGAAACTGTGGAAATACGGATTAATTATAATGAAAGATAAATATAGCTTCACTTTAATCCTTAGATACTGAGCCAGAGGCGATCCTCCGGTTTACGAGGGCTAGTCAGAGGTACGTTTTAATATTCAATTTGGCACATACCCACACGTTATGATTAATATAATAAATATAATACAGGTTAAGTAATACAAATTATCAACAACTATGAGACTACAAATACAATATCTCTAGAAAAGTTTGAATAAGTTATCAATAGAAGCAAACCATGTAGTAATAATTACGGCTAAGAAACTCTTAATAAATAACATCGATTATGAATACATAGAAAAGAAAATCTGAAAGTATTTACATTTTGCAACAGCTATTTTCGAAGATTTAACTGGTAATTTTCGTAAGTATTTCAAATAGCCGGTCTTATAAATATGGAATAACATCAATCTGATAAACAGTAATAATAGCGTTAGTCGCTGATAGACTCTTCGATGAGCGAGATTGATATGCATGCTACCTCATCTTACATCACGTGAGAAATGGTTAAACTTTATGAGGAGTAGTCAGAATCTATTACGCGGAAACCAAAACACTACTTTAGAGGAAACCGCCACAAAAACTACCAAAAGGTATTTAGGGATTGTTCTAATAAAAACTGCTTATATTGGTAGATCTAAATAACGTTATTTAAACACTTGAATAAATAAACTATGCTAGTAAACGTTTTGATACAGTGCCTTCCTACATCTTGTGCCAATAATTTATCCCAAGTAACGACAAAAGTATGGATTATATATTTTACCATGAAATAATTACAAGCCTAGATAATAGACAATTCGATATTTTGCTTAACATTAAACGTACAGTGTCAAACAGTAAAGTAATTACGCCGCAAATTATGTATAAAAAATGTTGACTAGTCATTTAAAGCATAGCTTTAAATTTTCTCTATCACTCTTTGTCAATATCAATACCCATTGGCAAGAGATGTTTATCTTTTGATATATAATTATATAATACGGTTGTTCAAGTCAGTAAAATCATAAAACGATTTTCTAATAAAATTATATAGTTATGTATTGGTTGATATACATAACTATCAAATTCATGAATCGTAACGTAAGACTCGAAGTGCATAACACTAGTGTATGATAATTACTGAACAAAACCGTATTTCTTATGAGTGTTCATGTGAGTTCGTAAGTTCTTTTGCCTTAAAAAACCTTTACCACATAAATCGCACTTAAACTTCCGTTCCCCATCATGTTTTACCATATGCATCCGCAGCAAATTATTATCAAAGAACTTATCATTACAGACAGAGCAAGTGACATTTTTCTCTTTCAAATGCGTACGCCTTACGTGAGAATCTTTAAACGAATGTTTCGTAAACAGCTTTCCGCAATACTCGCATTTGTGGCCGATACCGTGCACTTTGATCAAGTGTGTCTTTCTCTGGTACTCGGACTCAAACATTTCCAAACAGTTGGGGCATTTGAAACTCTTCACATCGTGGTTTTTGGCCATATGTCGAACAAGAACTGATTGGTTCTTGAACTTGGCGTTGCAAACCTTACATTCGCAAGAACCTGTGTGAATGTTTTGAAGGTGCATCTTCAGGTTGGTATCATCACGGAAACCGCGGCCGCAGTAATCGCATATTACGTTATTATTACTGTGCTCTAAATTGAAATGCCTCAGCATAGTGTTGAGGTATCGGAAGACCTTGGGACACTCAAGACATGGAATGTTGCCTTTAATTAAACGATAAGGTTCAAAACAAGTATCTATACTGATAGTTTTGTCGTAGTCCGCATCATGGACGGAGATTGCGTGATCAATAAAGTGCTCCAAGTCTGGCATGGGTGCAGAGCACAATTTACAAGCCAGATCTGCTATATCGACTCTGACGAAAGTACGTTTTCCCTTACACTTTTTCATCGATTTACTTTTGATGTCGCATACAGGATGTTCCGTTTTAGTATGCTGTTTAAGCACTTCGTAATCATCATACTTCAGTGCGCAGTAGAAACAAGAGAATGTAACTCTAAACCTGAAGGGTAACGCTGTAGACATATTGAGGACACATTGAATATTTTCGCGGATACGTACGATCTGCTCGTGCGTTCTCGCTGGGTTTAGGGTGTATACTGGATTGGTACTTTCAGGGATATCGGTTCCGTCTTGCGAGATCAACTTTACTTTGCACTTTGTTAAGTGCAGTTTCAGACCGACTGCAGTTTGAAACTCTTTCATGCAAAAACCGCAAGACTTGTCATCAGCATTTGAATGTTCAAGCTTGAGGTGTTGGTACAGCCTACTTAAGTACATGAATTGCTTACCGCAAACGTGACATCGCGTCAGATGTGTATGCGCTATATGCTTTCGCAATTTGAAACGGCTTTGGCATTCTTCTCCGCATTGTTTACAAACGTAACCTGCTAACCGATGATAATTGTTCATGTGGTTCGCTATATCCCTCTTTTTGTTGAACTTGCGTCCGCAATTATCACAGATAAAAGTGTTTAGCGGATGATGCTTATTTACGTGAGAAACCAAATGACTAAATACTTTGAATTGCGAGTCACATTGCGTGCACTGCAAATCAATCAATCTGTACTCTACAACTTCACTACAAATTTCTTTTTCGTTGAACAAATTATGTTGGTTTATTAAATGGTCTACTATCACTTTAAAGCTTTTGAATTGCTGCTTGCAAAGTTTACACGCGGCTTCTGATACATCTACATTAATTGTTACCCCGTGACCTTTTAAGTTTTTCATTGCATTATTTTGAACGCTACATGTGCCGTGAGACTTAGTATGCTTTCTGAATTCAATATAACTCCTGAGAGGAGTACTACAATAGAAACAGATGTGCTTTCCTCGCCACTTGAAGGGGAGTATTGTCGAGTTATCGAATATTGTTTTCAAGATTTCCCTCCTTCGCTCAGATGTTTTCAGGTCGATCAGGAAGTCGGGCGTTTCATCTGAAATTAAATTATTCTTGTTGTAGTACTTTTTCATGGCTAGCAATACTTGATTCTTCTCTGCGAATTTGGTATAGCACTAGACGCGACTTCACATTCATTTCAGGATTCATTAATTGGTGTTATACGTATACATTAAACAAAAAAAAAACAAATAAAGTATTCTATTAGCTATTTGGTTTCCATAGTAAAAAGCTTTGCTCAGTTTGGGCTTTGTGTCAAATGTAGTATTTGTTTTACTAGTTGTACTAGTTATTATAAGTTTAGATTCAAATGTCATCTCTTTGGTATCAAAAGTATATGGACGTACCTCCAACTATCATTTTTATACAATCTCAATGAATCTTGCGCTGTTACTAAGATATTTGAGATGATACCGTGCCAGTGGAATAATGTCGCGAGGCTATTTCATGTGTCTTCATGTTTTTTCTAAACGTGGTACGGCAACAAAAATCAGGCACAACACAACTTGATGTGATTTCATCACATGCTTATGTTCCTGAGAAGATGGTTTTAAGCGTCGACAGCATTTGAATATACTTTCTGGCACTGGTCACAGTTAGAACTATTTTTACAAAAAGCTAATAGGTTTTGTACGTTCAGTATATAGTGTTTATTGCCTTATGTAGGTAGGTTTAACATTGCCGGAACTTAGGACTAGACGCAGGTTTTGGTGGCAATACACATAATATACCCTGTAAGGGTGTTGCAATAGAATAGAGCGGAAAAATTCAAGCTCGCAAATCGCAAACCGAAATCCGATATCCGAAATAAACTCAGAAACCGACGACCGACCTATGCCGCCCGCAACGACATAATTTGAACGGCAATTGTTTCACATAGGTACCGAATATGTTTATAAATTTATATCTCAAAATGTCTCCTATCATTAACCATTTATAAGAGACTAGTGAAACACGCACTACTTCGTCCGCATAAGTCATTTTTAAGCAAACTTTAACACTCGCTGTTCCCGTTTAGGGGAAGAGTTTCGATGATTTAAAGCTCTACGCACTATTATGAGTATACCTTAAAAAAATTTAAGACTGCGATCAGTGGTTTAGGCTTGTCTATATATCAGACAGGACAAAAAACCTTATGATAGGTATAGAAAGATTGAGGTTTAACCAATTTTATGGTCTTCCATCCTGTGCCTTTGCTCCCGGGCGGGCGTTTCAAATGATTCTGGGCATAGAGAACATTTAAATTTGTTATCTAGCACAGTTTTCACAGTTACTGATTTCGTTGTTGTCATTCTTGTTTCTGGAAGCGGTAACAAAGCTGATAACTTTGGTACGTTTGCCAAACCAGAATGTTCCTCTATATTATGGGCTTTCAATAGAATTTGGGCTTGGAAGCCGCGCCCGCAATCGTTGCACATATATTTGGTATTACTGCAGCCATGAGTATGATGTGAGTTAATATGTTTCAGTAAATTCCCAAAAAACTGGAATTCTTTACCACAATTAGGTTCCAGACACCTAATTCGCTCGTCAATAAAGAAAGGTTTAAAACATGTTTGTGTATTAATAGTTTTATCAAATTTGATTTGATGGACATTAATGACATGATTTATAAAGCTGTCTACGCTGGCAAGGCGTAAAGAACAAATCTTGCAACTAAGATTGGCTATGTTTACTCTGACAGCATTTTTTAGTTCCTCACCGATTGTACTCGTTGCCATGTCAAAACTACATACAGGATGCATCATACGAGTATGTCGAAACAGGGTTTTATAATCCTCGTGACCTTTTGAACAATAAAAGCAGTAATATTTATCTTTAAAGACAAACGGTATCGCTGTGGACATGTTAAGAACGCATTGGATATTGCTCAATCGGCTTTTATTTTTTTGAGAAAGATTAAAATCATGTGCTGCGTGTCTCCGCGTACATTTACTTAAATGTAGCTTCCATTCAGATAGAGCATCGAATAAAATAAAACAGTAATTACACTTTTTCGTGTCAGCATTTGGATGATAAATTTGCAAGTGATAGCGCAGTTTGACTAAGTCTACGCACTCGACATTACAGAACGGACAAGTGTTTATATGCGAAAAGATTATATGCGCGTCTAACTGAGGCAGAAAGGAAAATTTTAAACCGCATTCTTTGCAAATATGATGTTCCGATCTATTACAGTCACTTGCATGGTCGGCCATATCAACTTTATTAAAAATATTATGATCTCCACATGCGTTGCACGTGTAACAGTTTTGTGGGTGAAAATTGTCGACGTGATGAACCAAATTCTTAACAGTGGCGAATTGACAGTCACATATCGCGCAGGACATATTTTTAAGTCTATACTGTTGGATGGCCAATACATTCCAATAGTATGTCAAACTGTGAGCGTCCACCAAGTGGGTTATGAGCACATCCAAGGCGGTAAATTCCGTATCGCAAATTTTGCAAGCTATATTTGAAACGTCGACTTTAACCGGGTAACGTGGCATATTATGTTTACTGAAATTCTTTTTTCCAAAACAATTTATTGTGTGTTCTTTGAGTAGTGTTCTGATATATTTCGTTTTAATAGTAGTAGTTTTTCTATTACAATAAAAACAATACACACGTTTACCGTGGTTCATAAAAGACCTTTTATTTGAGTCATCATTGATGAAATCACTTTTTTCTTCGTGCCATCTGAATGGAATAACAGTCGTGTTTTCTAAAATAGTTTCCAAATTTTTTCTTTTCTTCGCACGAATTCTTCTAGTTGGTTGATCTGAAACTAAATTATACTTGTTTCAATACCTTTTTATTTATATTCCAACGGGAAGTTCAAATTACTGTCGGAATAAATCTTTCAGCGAGTTATATTCCGTGGCAAAAATTCAAAAAAAGTTAGTTTTATCGTACGGAATAGATGTAGCACTGTCAAAGGACGTTAGATATAATATGATTACTGCCGTTTTTAAGGTGAAGGGTCACATGACCTCGAAGGTTTGTCTTCCTGAGAAAACTCTTTTTGCAATAGTCACAGCGGAACGACCGTTCGCCAACATGTTTCACCATATGCATTTTCAGACTTTGCGCATCAAAAAACAGTTCATTACACAAAGTACACTGAACATTTTTTTCTTTAAGGTGCGATCTTCTAACGTGGTTGATCATAAACGAGTACTTGATAAATGCCATATCACAGTAAGAGCACTTATGGCCCCCATTGTGAGTTTTAACAATGTGCCGCATTTTATGATAGTGTGAGATAAACTTTTCCGAGCACTGCTGACAATTTATCACCTTTATGCCGTGTGTTTTGCCCATGTGTAGCTTCAAAGTATCATTAGTCGTAAATCTTTGATTGCAATGGTTACAATTGTACTTGAACCTATCACTCGAATGATATAGAGAAATGTGACCGCGTAGATACTGATACGAAAGAAAAGCCTTACCACAAAACGAGCAAATATATTGGTTACCAGAATGAATCGCATTCATGTGTTGCAATAGCAAATTAAAATATCTGAATTCTAAGTCACAAAACATACAGCGAAACTTATCGTGTACTAAGAGAAAGGGTCTGAACATATCAACGCATTTACTTATGACGACTTTGTGTTCGACTTCTAAATGGTTGATTGCTTTAATGAAATCGGTGAACTTTTCAAAGCACATTTGGCAAGATAGTGAAGATGTGTCAACTTTTATCTTGACCCCCTCAGATCTCCCACGTAGCTTCATTGCATGAATGGTTGTTTCGCAAATAGGATGTTCAGCTGTCGTATGTTGTCTAAGATCGTCGCAAACAGTAAAGTCTTTCGGGCAGTAGAAACATCTGAACTTGTTATACAAGAAATTAAAAGGCATAGCACCTGTCATATTGATGACATAAGCAATGTCAGTTCTAAGTTCTTTAACGTTCTCATTTTTATCTTCATCGTCAACAACTACAATAGATTCTTCTTCTTTTATGGAAACTTTGCATCTGGTAGCATGATCCAAAAAACTGTGTTTTGTGTGAAACTGTTTGTGACAAAATCCGCACTCTCCTCCATGGTTTAATTGATGTTCCTTCTTCATGTGGCTTAGACGTTTCTTATACGATGAAAATATATGGAAACAAAGATTACACTTAGACATATGCTCCTTATTTTTATGTTTGACAAGATTCTTAAAGCATGAAAACGAAAGAGAACACTTTGGACAGTTATAAAATTTCCTGTGGTACTTTCTGATATGGTGAGATAAATCTCGCTGTTTATTGAATTTTTGGCTGCAATTATCACATTGAAAGCAATTATCAGGGTGGTTCTGATTCATATGCCGTACCAGATTACAGAACGTTTGGAAACTCTCGTCGCATACAAGACATTTCAAATCGGCCAGTCGGTATTGCGCGAGAGTTAAAGACACATCTTCATTATACCAGAGCTTATGTTTGCATTTCAAATGTGATATCAAAGCATCGATCCCGGAAAACTCTTCTAAACAAGCGTTGCATTTAGTTTCTGAGACGTCTACTTTAGTTTCATTTCCACATTTTATAAGTTTCATTGCTCGCTCGGTAGTAGAACAGGGAACATGTATTTTTACATGCTCTTTTAAATCATTATATTTTTGTTTATCTGTTCCACAGAAGTAACATAAGTATTTGCCACGCCATTTAAACGGTATCACAGAGGTGTTGTTGACTAATGTTTGAAGATTCCTTCGTCTGCTTTCATTGGCAGTGAATTGCACGTTTCCTGCAGGTTTCATATCTGAAACGGAAATTCACTGGTTTGTACTTTGTAGCGTGTACTTGTCTTGGTATGCGACGAAAGCGAGTTCGGTTTGCCTTTTTGGTTATTATCAACACATTTTATGTTAGTTAATTGATTCAGGCGTGACTTTGCGGAAGTCCATTGTAATATTTTAAAATAAGACGATTTAATATATAGTACAATTCCGCTACTTCAATCCGTAGATATCGACACGTGTTTCGCTTCTCTACGAAGCATCTTCAGGAAGATTTTGAGTTGGTGTGTTACGGCGATCAGCACATTTTGGACACGGTGAAGTGGTGACTCGTATTCGTTGTGCTTCGTAAGGCGTGTTGTTTCTGGTGAGCGCTCGGCGAGACAACACGCCTAACGAAGCACAACGGATACGAGGATGCTTCGTAGAGAAGCGAAACACGTGTCGATATCTACGGATTGAAGTAGCGGAATCGTACTATAATATTAAATCGTCTATTTTAAAACATTTTATGTTACTTTGGCTTTAGGATATCAGTATTCAGTATGTTGTAGTTGATTATGTTAAGAAACTAGAGTAGTCGTACGTGGTTTAACATTCGGATTAGGATTATCCTTTAGTATTTAAATTACGTGTACTTTGTAGGTATTCACGGCAGAGTGTATGATGCGGCATCTGTGGTATCAGTGATGTTTCAGTTCATCAATGTTGTAAGACCTTTATGTTTAGTTATGTTCAAAGTAAGTCCAAGCTAACAACGAAACAAAAATTAATTTAGATGCAATACTAAGCAATTCAAAGAATACTACTGAATATCAATCAATTTGACGACCGATGTGGCGCGGTGGGCGATTGTCCGTCTGCGACGCAGGAGGTTGCGGGTTCGATTCCCGCCTTGGGATAAATGTTTGTACGATCTGCAAATATTTATTCCGGGTGATCTAGGTGTTTTTTATGTATAATAAAAAAAAATTATATCTATGTATGTAATATAGTATTGTATTAAGTATATCAGTCATCTAGTACCCATAACACAAGCTCTGCTTAGCTTGGGGCTAGATGATGCTGTGTGGATTGTCCAGCATTATTTATTTATTTAATGTATTCGTGGTCTCTTCAACGTCAACTCCTTGCAAGTAAAGCCTGAGTAATTTATTAATCAGTTTTCAGCTCAAGTTTATCATCGGTATTTGTTGTATTATTTAATTTTATTTTATATAAAATTTTTGGAATTTTTATTGTATCTACTGAAGGGTAAATCTCATTATTATTTATCTCCATACATATACTTGTTTACCTGGAAAGAGATATCTCGTGTATCTCTTTTTATATAAAAACACTTATTTACTTAAACTTACATGTCTTTTTTTTACAAATGACTTAAGAATATTAAATTTACTTGACATAAAAATTACACGTACAGCAAATCAATATATTAAAAAATCTTATCAAGAATTTCATAGTTTTCGAACTTTTCGAATGTCTAAATTGTTTAGGCATAAGTAATACTAGAAGGATATTTGAGATCAAACCATATTAGAGGGGAGCTGGCAACACTGCCGCTGAGTACACGCGTCCCCGTTTGCTCCGTAATATTTAAATCAAATTTTAATGCTAAAAGTGATAAACACTAACTGTGCTGTATAGAAACGTAAAGTAGAAATTAAAGGCTGTGTTTTGAGTGTATGTGATTTTCGTGGACTCTACGTTCTTGTTTGATTTTTGTTAAACAATACTTTTCTTGCGATTGAGACGCTCACGCACACAAACAAACCAGTTGATCTCACGGAAAGTGCGCGCGACGACCAATAACAAACAACCGGTCAGCGCTTCATAGCTGCAACGAAACGCTTTGTAAAGTGAGTACGCTAGACGCACGCTACGCTGCGCAAGAGCTTTCTTCGCTTTTTTGTGAACTTGCCACCGCGCCACGGCTCGCTAAAATATAGTTGACGAAAAGTTCACATAATAATTCACAAGATGCCGCCACCTGTCTATAAAAGTTGCGGAAAGTGTAAACAACTGATTAAAGAAAGAGCTATTTTGTCGTGTATTAACTGCAAATTACATTACCATATTGAATGTAAGGGCTACGAAAAAAGATACTTCCTTCTAGATGCTGAACGTAGAGCACAGTGGCAATGTGATATTTGCATCCGAAAAAGTCACAAAAGTAAAAATGCACGAACACCACCGTTAAAAAGTCCTACTCCGGTGCCGAGTACATCAGCGAGCCGAGTGGTAGAAAGCACTGAAAGCTGTGTCAAGCTTACCAACTCTTTTGAGACTCTAGATCTTAACAACTGCGGCGATGACGAGGTCGATGACCCTTTCCAAAATGTTACTCTACGAGGTAAAAAGCACAGTAGAGCTCATTTCGATGACGTAGACTTAACCCAAGGGGAATCAGCTCTTGAAATGACCACAGCCCTGAAGGAGTATATCGCAGAGCAAATGACACATTTTACCCGTCAGCTGCTCACAAAAATAGACGGGCTCGGATCTACCATTCAATCATTCAATTCCCGCTGTGATAACATCGAGAAAAGAATAGCATCAATCGAAGAGCAGCTCAACGAAAAAGTTAACGAAAAGGTCAATGACCTAATGCTAACGGTCAACAGGTTGCAATGCGATCTCAACGACAAGGAGCAGGAACTGCTGATGAACGAGATCGAGATCTCCGGAGTACCTGAGATAAACGCGGAAAACCCAGTTCACGTCGTCACTGTCATCGCCAATAAACTGGGTGTCAACATCTCGGAGAGCGACGTGGTTAGTGCGGTTCGGATAGGCACAAAACGCGAGCCCACAACCAGTGGCAATGGTGGTGAACGCGCCCCTCGAAGTCATTCCAAGCCCCCCCCCACCGCTCCTGCCACCACCGTCGAGTACGAGTCCGGGCCGCGCCTGCTTGTGGTTCGTCTGCTACGACGCGCTCAGCGCGATGAAGTATTGCATGCGGCACGCGTCCGTCGTGGAGCCGATACTGCGGGCCTCAGCTTGCCGGGCCCCGTGCGCCGTTTTTACATCAACGAGCGCCTTACACGCACTAACCGGCAGTTATTCCGCCGCGCAAGGGAGGAGACCCGACGGTTGCAATGGAAGTTCGCATGGACCCGGGGCGAAGCGATCCTAGTCCGTCGCGAGAATGGAGAGGCCGCCATACGTATCCGTACGGAACACGATCTCGTGAAGGTTTTTGGTGTGGAATCAGTTAGTGTTATTTAATTGCTGTCATAACTTAGTGTTATGCTGTATTCAACAACATTTAGCATCGTGTTTATTTTTAATTTTAAATATTTATAGTTTGTTTCACTATGATCTCAATAGAAACTTTATTAACATATGTTTTGAGTGCAATATTATTAATATTTTAACATTAGATTATTATGGCTATAGAGTAAGCGTATGTAATTGCTGTATAATTTTTTATAAAATATTGCTTAAAAGGGGTGAAGGTAGTTTATCCTATAACATTTTAAAACGCGTGCGCCTGTCAATGATGATGATATTTGAATTTTCCAATGAACGTCACTTATCAAGCCTTAGATTAATTTTGACTAACTGCAAGTATATTGAAGCGCTTCATGCTTTTGTGATACAGTTTACTAAAGACAAATACATGTCACTCGGGCTACTTAACAAAGGGTCTTTGGGTACAAAGCATGATGAACTGGTGGTGGCTATATCGCGGTATCCGGTAGATATAATGGCTATCAACGAGACTTGGTTGCGGGAGGGCGAGGAGGCGCGTGCACCCGTTCTGCCAGGCTACCAGCTGCGGCACGCACCGCGCCACTACGGCAGCGCAGTCGGCGGCCGCCAGCGTGGTGGCGGTGTTGGCTTCTACATCAAGCGCGGTGTCAGCGCGCGTGTGCTTGCTCACCCTGAGACCCCGGGTATCGATCAAAAGTGGTTACGTCTCACAGTCAACGGACTCAAACTAGCGATAGGCACCGCTTATCGTCCTCCATGGCAAAATGTTGAAACGTTTTTGGATGCACTTACGGACACTGTTTCCTCGCTTTCCACTTTTGACTACATCATATTGACCGGTGATTTTAATGTAAATCTGTTAGAGTCTGACTCTGATACGAAAAAAACATTAGATTTTTTAAATTGCTTCGCTTTAGAACAATACATCAGTGTTCCTACTCACTTTACTGAACACAGTGCTACATTAATTGACTTGTTGTGTTCCAACCTACAACTTCTCGATGTGGTAGTGAATCACATACCAGATCTGAGTAGTCATTCTTTTATATCATGCAAGCTCCGCGTTAAGAAACAGAAGCAAACTCCAGAATGGATAGTTTACCGGCCACTCAAAGATATTGTCATAGAAACCTTTAACCTGGATCTTAATAATATAGACTGGAATAGTCTTATAAGTGACGATGTAGATCAAATGGTGGAAAGTCTAGGCTCCAATGTTTTAACATTGTGTAATAAACATGCACCGGTTAAGAAAATACTCATAAAAAATAAATCTTTTCCCTGGATTACGTATAATGTTAGAGCAATGATGAAAACGCGCGATAAAGCTCATACACGGAGCCGTATAACTGGAATTGATAAACATAAAAAGTATTATAAAGATCTAAAAAGTATTGTTACTAGAGCTCTTTACACTGAAAAACAGTCTTACTTTAACTGCAATATTAATAAAAATTCAAAAAAGCCCCGGCTGTTGTGGAAAAATATTAAGCAAAGTACAGCTAATTTTAAAAATAAATCTGTAGACCTTCCACCACATCTTCAAGACTCTAACGTCATAAACAACTATTTTTTAACACTACCAGGTAGTAAAAATATAGATATTTCTAATTTAACATATTTTGAGTTTCATAGACATGGCCCATCTGTATTCAGCCTGCGTCCCATCAATGAGTATGATGTCAGTCAAATTATTAAATCTTTCTCCACAAACGCATCAGGCATAGATGGTATATCTATGGATATGATTTTATTAACACTCCCGCAGACCCTCTCTTTGATAACAGCAATAGTAAACACATCAATAACAACAAACGTATTCCCTTCTTTGTGGAAAACAGCTACAGTAAAACCATTACCCAAAACCACCCATCCAACTAATCTTAAAGATTTGCGACCCATTAGTATTCTTACCTTCTTGTCCAAAATTTTAGAAAAAGCTGTTTCCATGCAAGTCACTAGGTATCTAGAACTCAACAATATTCTACCTAAAAAACAGTCCGGTTTTAGAAAAGGTCACAGTACTGCAACGGCCCTGTTGGATGTAGTAGACGATATATTGACTGCTCAGGATGCAGGGGAAGGGACCATTCTAACATTATTGGACTTCTCACGTGCATTCGATACCATTAATATAACGCTTTTACTATCTAAGCTCGCATACTACGGTTTCGACTGCGCTACAGTCAAATGGTTTTCGAGTTATCTCAGCGGACGTTCTCAGCTGGTCCAGATTCGTAAGCCAAATGGTTCAGTTTTGGAATCAACTACGATGCCTGTAACGCGTGGGGTACCTCAGGGTTCCATTTTGGGACCAATACTTTTTATTCTGTACAGTGCTGATATAATTCTTAGAATAAAAAATTGTAATTACCACCTTTACGCTGATGATCTGCAGCTGTACATTTCTTGTAAGCCGTGTTACATAAATAAAGCCATCAGCGCCCTTAATCAGGATTTAGATAACTTAATCTCTTGGTGTGATTCTAACAGCTTAGTTCTGAACCCTGCAAAGTCAAAGTTTCTCGTGTTTGGATCAAAAAACCAAATTGCTAAGATGCTTTCGTCTGATCCTAAAGTGTGCATCAGTGGAATCTCAATAGACCGGGTTACAGAAGTCCGTAATTTGGGTTTGCTGATGGACGGCTCGATGCACTTTGAAAATTATGTCCTTCAAACCGTTCGAAATTGCTTTTATAGGTTATCAATTTTGTATCGAGTACGTGATTATCTTAATACTGCGGTACGGATTATGTTGTGTGAGTCGCTTATTCTTTCCAAACTGAACTACGTTGATAACGTTTTTGGTGCATGTTTAATGGCTCGTTCGACAAAACTTGTCCAGCGTATTCAAAATGCGTGTGTCCGTTTTTGTTTTCCAATTCCACGTAGAGCTCATATATCTCCATTTATCAACAACCACGGTCTTCTAAACATGAAGTCACGTCGCGCTTTTCATTTTGCAAGTCTTTTGTTTGGTATAATAAAGGGAAACCGGCCAAAGTACTTGCATGAGAAGCTTAACTTTTCTGCCCGTACTGTCCGTCTAGCTATACTTTTAATTTGTCCACGCCACCGAACGACCGCGTTTCGTGGCAGCTATCGGTATGCTGCCACGAAATGCTGGAATAATATACCTCCTCCCATAAGAAATAAAAGTACTATTTATTCCTTTAAAAGTTCCTATAAACAATATTTATTTAATATACAAAAATCTATTCCATAAGCGGTCGTTCCTATAGTTACTAGTTTAATTCACTAAGTTTTATTTTACGTTATTTTGTTATTTCTATAGTTTCATGTGATCTTAGTTTTGTTATTTTTAGTTCTTTGTTTTATTGTTTTATTCTTTGTTTTATTTTTGTTTTTGTAGCTATAATATTAGTATTAGTAGGTAAATCTTTAGTTTTATATCAATAATAATAGTATTACGAGTATAATAATGGGACGCGTGTTGCAGATGTTGCTGCGCCCTACCTTTTGTCGGCACCACTGAAAACCAGCGCCATAAGAGCCATTGCGCTTTTTGGCATATGCTGAGTGGTTGCCTTTTTTCGCCACTTTCCTTTTAGTTTTATATCTACTTTGTGTTCTTTGTATTGTTTTGTGTGGTGTAAATAAATATTTTTCTATTCTATTCTATTATAAAAAAAGGTATAAGTCTTCCAGAGAAGGCCTCCTTGATCATTATATCCGATATGAGGAACTAAAGCAACGGTTGGAGGTGTTTATTATGCCTCGCCATATGAGTTCTTAAACTCTTCCGCCAAAAAAATCTCTCCCCACAAACATCGCAATGAAAATTCTTCTCCCCACTATGTTTCACCATATGCCTTCTCAGGAGTATATTATTGAAAAACTTCATACTACATATAGAACACTCCACGTTTTTCTCTTTTAAATGAGTACGTCGGATGTGATCACGCATGAAAGAGTTTCTAGTAAACAGTTTGTCGCAGTAAGTGCATTTATGACCAGAGTCGTGGGCTTCGATAAGATGCTTCTGTCGAAGGTATTGCGTGGCGAAACTCTCTGGGCATTTCGGACATTTGGCCGCTCTAACTCCGTGCGCTCTTGCCATATGCATATACAAACGTGAAGGTATATGGCATTCCGCGTCACATATGTTGCACTTAAATCTGCCGTCTCTATGATGTCGCCAAATGTGGACTCTCAGGTTTTGGTCGCGTCGAAAGGTCTCGCCGCAGTAAACACAGATTATGTTATTATTGGTGTGTTCCTTATTCATGTGTTTGAGAAGCGTTCCGAAAAATCGGAATACTTCACTTGGACAATTTGGGCACACCATGTGGTCTTTGATCAATCTATACGGCTGCAGGCAAGTTGTTATAGACTTATCGTAAGATGCTTTGTGCTTAATGATCAAATGATCCAGAAGCTTATCCAAATCACTTATAGATTCAAAGCATATTTTACAGGCTAAAGTCGATACGTCAATTTTAACGCAGGTAACAGTTTCTCTACATTTTTTTATGCATTTTTCTTTGATATCGCAAACTGGATGTTCAATAACTGTGTGCGACCTCATTGAATCGGAATCTGGGAAGTCTCTGGAGCAATAGAAGCAGTTAAACTTATTCTTGTAGAAGTTAAAGGGTATGGCAGTGGACATATTGATCACGGTCACAATATTTTCTCGGATTTGCTTGACGCTCGGCCGTTTCGCCGGGTCTTCGTAGTTTTGATCTAAATCCATTATGTAGTCTTCTTTTTTGACGGCGAATTCCAAGAGATCTACTTTGCATTTTCTGGTATGCATTTTCAGTCCAGACTTTGTGTGAAAATCTTTATCGCAATTATCGCATTTCAAGGACCCGTCATCTGGGTGTTCAAGTTCCACGTGTTTTTGTTTTAATGCTGCAGAGGGTAACCTCAGCTGGCAGATGTTGCATCTAGTTAGATGGCGATTACTTCTGTGTTTTCGCAATATGTTTAAGGAGGTGAAAGTCTGTGGGCACAGATCGCATTGATAACCTCCTTCCCTATGATAGTTCTTCATGTGAGAGAAAAGATCTCTCTTTTTGTTAAACTTCTGGTTACATTTATCACATAGAATGCAATTTTTCGGGTGCTGATTATTCATATGCGATACCAAGTATCCAAAGTATGTAAACTTTTCATCGCACGTCCGACAACTAAGATCTGCCAATTTGTATTCTTCGATAGCCATGTCTACTTCTCTGTCGTAATCAATCTTGTGTTTTGCTTCTAAATGATCTATTACTTCATCGAACGATGTTAGTATGCCTCCACAAATCTCACAAGTAACATCAGATACATCTATTTTAATTTCCATATTTGTGCCACCTTTCAAAACTTTTAAGGAATGGTCGAGAATAGAACAGTCACCATGAGATTTTGTATGTTTCCGTAACTCTGCATATTCTGCCAGGTTTTTACTGCAGTAAAAGCAAAGATACTTTCCTCTCCATTTGAAAGGAACAATCGTGGTGTTGTTGAACACTATTTGTAGATTTTTTCTTCTACGCATCGACGATGATTCGCAGCCTTTGTATTTGCGCGGTTTAACATCTGAAAATAAATTAGCTTTGTACTGTAAATGTACCCTCATCGTACTAAGTAACTATTTTCTACCGCAAAACAAAATATGGTTTCATCAGTTCAACTAAGGGTACATTTAAAGTCTAAAACCAGATAGATAATCCATTCTATTTAGCAGACCAGTCAGCACGATGACAGTAAAACGCCAGTACGTGTAAAAAACCGAACTAAGGTACTTATACTTAGGTAGTTAATATAAGCCTTTACTTCGTCCTCATATCATGTTACTCTCTGGCTCAACCAAATACCTACACGTAGTGTAAAGGTGTAGCACGGCGGGTATGAACTTAAGTTCATCGGTTTCTAGTCGCTGTCGTTGCGTCATACTATATTTAACTTGTTGCAGAGCTTGTTAATTTGATCAGTTTCGTAAGTATTGTTACGGATGTCTATTCGATTGTACAAAACCCTTAAATGTTTCCTATGTATGCCTTAGGTAAGATTGTAAAATTAGTTAAGCATTTCTAAAGAGGCACTAATTGAGCGCTTGCTCCACTAGCGCTAGCCGCCGGACAAAAATGAGAAATATAAAGAGGTATGAAAACCGCCGAAATTGTAGCCATCGATTAAACCTGTAGGAAACAAGTAAAGAAGTTTTAAATATAGTCCCCTTTTTTCATTGAACCGAGGAAAACCCGACCACCGCTGTAAGACAGGACCTCACCTCTCACAATAATCATATCGATAAATTAAAGTCTTGTTTGATTCATATTATTTAATTATAATATAGCATAATACTTTTAACTTAATTAAGTACATATTACCAAACTCATAAAAAAATCAGTCTATTCGAAAAAGTTTGTTGCTGATAACGGCAGAAGCCTTATCATCACTGTGAGTTTTTAAATGTTCATTTAACGTGCTCAACCTAACAAAAGATTTAAGACACACGTCACACTCATGCCTTTTACCCCCGAGGTGAGCCACACGGACATGTTTAGCTAGCTGCCAGTTAGCAAAGAACCGTTGCTCGCACATGGAGCAATTGAAATGAGTCTCTTTATAGTGCACTTCTTTCAAGTGATGCTCCATTCTGCTATTGCAGGAGAACTCCTTCCCGCAGTCGGGACAAGCATGCAACGATCCCACGTCATGAGCAACCTTGAGATGCATCTTTCTTTGATTGTAGTTACAGAATGTTTCTGAACAGTGCTGGCATTTGACCTTAGACTCGTGTACTTTGTTCACATGCGAGTTTTTAATGGATAAGGAGCGGAATGTTTCCGGACAGTGATCGCAGCGCACGCCATCTGTGTGAAGGAGTGCGTGAATGCGAAGTCTGTCACTGCTGAGGTAAGACTTTCCGCAAGCGTCACACACATACATCCCAAAATGTGAATTCATGTGTTGGTTCAACTTCATAAAGTAAGCGAAACGTTTGTCGCAAATCGCGCAATCATACGAGTCAGTTCGATGTTTGTACGGTATAACGCCGTTTTCAACTCCCTCGAAAACTTTATTGTGTACGAGCTTTAAATGCTGAACCAACCCGTCTACATTCTTAGGTTCAAAGTCACAAAGTTTGCAAAGCCATGTCGCGACATCTATCTTCACTTTACAGTCCCTTCGAAGAAGTGAAACCGACGATTTAACATTGGTATTTTTGTGTTCGGCTGTAGAGTGTTGCCTGAGATCGTCGAAAATTTGGAATGGTTTATGGCAATGGAAGCACAGATAGAGCTGCCTGTGCCATTTGAACGGGACGGCAGTACTATTTTGTAAGATAACAGTAGCATTTCGCTTCACTAAGCGATTGCGCTTTATGGCTGATATTGACTGACTCGTTTCCTTGAGGGACTTCACGGGTACGGGGCGTTTGCCACCTAAAACGGAAAAACGAACATTCAAATACCTCTTCTCCTGGTTTTATTCGTAATTCGTATTCATATTTCTTTACATCATAAAAGTTATGAACAGAAATAATGACCAATGGGTCGCAAAAAGGAGTCGCACCAGGGCCAGTACAATATCCAACCTCTTCTTGGGAATAATAATTAATCTCTAGGGCATTCTAAGATCCGAGCCAAGCGCAATGTTTTACAATTATTCAGCAACAAAACATTTTTTTATAAAAACGTTATTTCTTTATTCAGCTTGAGGGAAAGTTTAAGATTTAGCATGGACGCTATTTAAATGATACTGCATTTTGCTGCAAAGACGAAATGTCTTTCCGCAAACAGGACAATTGAAAATCGGAGTATCAATGTTGTGAGTGTAACGATGATGTAGCGTCCTTGCGCCGTAGTTGGGAAACGTTTCGGGACAATAGCAGCACTTGTGGACCTTCGGTATATCATGTGTTTTTGCGTAATGATTCTTTCTCTTAGCGTAAGAGTCAAAGGTCTCCGAACAGAGGTTACAGGGAAACCCAGAACCATGAGATAAAGTGTGAATCTTAAGCCGTCTGGTGCTCAGAAAAGATTTACCACACACTTCACACACGTGTTGTCCAAAGTGCTTGTTCATATGTTGGTTTAGCTTAATGTAGTATTGGAAAGTCTCATCACATATAGCGCACTGACAGGTATCCGCGCGATGCTTATACGGCATGACTCCGTAGCCTAATTCGTCATAAAACACTTTGCCGTGTGCGTTCTTCAAATGATCTATCAGAGCGTCCAAGTCCTTAGGATTGGAGTAGCAAAGCTTACAGCTGATAGATGCAACATCAATTTTAACCTTATCGTCCTTCTTAATCAGTATCCCGATTGATTTCATGTTGGTTGTTTTATGTTCGTTTTCCACGTGCATTTTGAGAGCGTCAAACGTGTTAAGTGGGGAGTTGCAATAGAAGCAAAGATAGCACTGTCTATGCCATTTGAAAGGTACGACTGTTGAGTATTGCAGTATAGTGATGGTGTTCATCTTTATCAAACGATTACGTTTAATGCATGTGATAGGGATTGGGGATATTTTCGATGCTTCGTCGGTCACCACAGGCTCGGGACGAGTGGCACCTAAAAAGAAAACTCACATTCAAATCTCTAAGTCGTCTTTTTTGCTATCTACGAGGGTCGAATCAGTCGGCAAATTATCTTACATGAGTAAGTGAATTTGCTATGCTGCGATATTTAACTTGGACAATATGAAAAAAACTAAAGTTATTTATTTTTGTTAGTCGAATAGTCCCTTCGAAAAGTATTTCGCTTTCGTCATCAAATTACACATATTAGCTACAAACACAAAGTTAGACAGGGAGAATAAAAAGGGGCAGAATGAAATACATTTATGCTATTAAATATTCGCCTTTATTATACATCATCATACTAATATTATAAAGAGGAAAACTTTGTTTGTTTGTATTGAATAGGCTCCGAAACTACTGGACCGATTTGAATAATTCTTTCACCGTTGGGAAGCTACACTATCTCTGGGTGACATAGGCTATATTACATTTTCAAAAAAATTAGGGATCCAAACTAAAACTCGTGCGAAGCCGGGACGGACCGCTAGTAATTAATAAAACATGAAATAAAATATAGTTGCAAGAATAACTTGAATTAAACATGGATTTGATTAATTTTGATTCTAAGACTTGTGTATTTCCAAAAAAAAAACGTGTCTATATAAGTATTTTATTAGTCATCTGGTTCCCATAATACAAGAAATGCTTAGTTTAGGGATAGATGATGCTGTGTAAAAATATTGTAAGTTCTTTTTTCTAAAGTACGCTGCTGCCCTCTCGAGGTTTTCATTACATGCTAAGTTATTCATCGAGGAATCTTCTTAAAATTTTTACTTACGAATCGTACATAATAATAAACTACTATCACCAGACTACACTGTATTAATCTATCCATGAATAAATATGCTTAAACTGTAGCCATCTCTTACTAATGCGTATGTTATGTATAACAGAGAGTTATGGGTTTAAATCTAATTAAGATTTGTGGGCATAAACGTATGTTATTTATAAATTAGGTCTTAGTTTTTCACTCTTCATTTTATTAAGCACATTAGAGGAAGGTTTATCACTCATGCCATAGATAAAAATATGTCTTGCGGAACGGGCACTAGCCCGGGACAGTCTAGATACAGTCAACTTTTTATCACGCATATTTGTGGACATTTTTCAAATGAAACTGCATCCTGCTCTCATTCTTAAACGCTTTCTTGCATATCGGACAATCATACTCAGGCATTACGACCTCGTGTTCAGCTTTAAGATGCTTAGTCCTCCCTGCGTTACTCGGAAACGTTTCAGGACAGTAAAAGCACTTAAAGCTTTTCAGTTTATCGTGAACTTCTGCGCCATGATTAGTTCTCTTCACGGCTGTATCAAAAACCTTTGAGCACATATTACAAGGGAACTTAGCCCTGTGGAGTAAAGTGTGGGACTTTAATCTCTCTGTACTAAGGAATAATTTCCCACAAACTTCACAAACATGCTGTCCAAAATGCCCATTCATATGTTGATTTAGATTAACGAAATACTGGAAACTCTCGCTGCAAATTCCGCATTTGTATTCCCCCGTCAGCTTATACGGTATAACTGCTTCAGTATAATTCTCAAGAATTTTGTGGGCTTTTAGATGATCGATAAGACTATTTAGGTCTATAGGTTTGTGCTCGCACAGTTTGCAAGCCATTGAACTGATTTCAACCTTGACTTTTTCGTCTCTTTTTATCAGCGCTACAACGGGTTTTACGTTAGGTTTTGGATGTTCCGTTTCCATATGGACTTTGAGAGCGTCAAAGGTCTGAATGTACAGATGGCAATAGAAACACATAAAGAACTGCTTGTGCCATCTAAATGGGATAACAGTGGAGTGTTCTAGAATGGTGGCGATGTTTTCCTTTATAATTCTATTTTCGTTGGTCTGTAAGGACTTACTCGGCGCCTCAGAAGTTGCTGGTTTGCCACCTAAAAAGGAAAACGAACTTCAAGGTTTTTGCTTTATTTTTCTGCGCTTTTTAGTTCTAGTTTGTTTTCGCGTTAACTCCATGCGCGCGTTCAAGGACACAAGCGTAAGCACGAGCGTGTAATCAAGCAGCTTTATGAATCTGCTCATGCGCGTCACGTTTCTGCCGAGTTTTAGTTCAAAGGATGCTTGGGCTAGTGTGAGTCAGTACGACGTGTGACTCCGTGGCGAACAGATGACCCGAATTAATTGGTATAAGCGCACGCCAGGCTGCATGCCGAGCTGTTCTCAGATCACCGCTGCGTGCGTATGAACGCAGCATTACGATTTCATTGAATAAATGTATTTTGTTATGTTTTCGTTCTCCTTTCTGTTTTAAGGTACTTCATTTGTGTACTTGACGAGCTTTAAGTTGTTACCAGTAATTTTATAAGTTTAATAGATGTGATTGAATAATAAGGTAAACGCTACTTATAACAGAAGAAGAAGAAATAACTTCATGAGTTTCCTGTCTACTGGAAAATCTTTTTTTTATGCTACTCCTGGTGGAACAAGCATATGGCTCACTTGATGTTAAGTGGTACCATCGTATATAACAAAGCATTGCCTTGTAGGTCACGCACGTTAGGTACGTGCCCTGTGAATGCGTCCACCAACCAGAGGCATAACGGTATTAAGCGCCATGTGCCTGTAATTTCACCTATGTACGTATTGTCCTATTATTTTTATGTCCATTGTCTTAAGTAGTTAGGTTCTTAAATACTACGTACTTAACTTTTAACTTTTTTTTTAACGTTTTGCCACCACATACCTATTTCTGCCACCAAGCAGTGATGCTCGCATTGCTGTGTTCCGGCCTGAAGGGTGTGGGTGCCGGTAAAATAACAATAATAATAATGCTGAACAATCCACACAACATCATCTAGCCCCAAGCTAAGCAGAGCTTGTGTTATGGGTACTAGATGACTGATATACTTAATACAATACATTACATACATAGATATTTTTTTTATTATATATAGAAAATACCCAGAACACCTGGAATAAATATTTGCAGATCATACAAATATTTATCCCAAGACGGGAATCGAACCCGCAACCTTCTGCGTCGCAGGCAAACATTCGCCACCTGCACCACATCGGTCGTCACAGGCACATGAGGCTTAACACCAGTATGTCTCAGGTTGGTGGACGCTAGTTCTTCATAGGGGACGCACCTAACGTGACCTATCAGGCAATGCTTTGTTATAGTGATGATTACTACTGGACTAGTGGCCGACCGATGTGGCGCGGCGGGCGAATGTCCGCCTGCGACGCAGAAGGTTGCGGGTTCGATTCCCGCCTTCAGATAAATGTTTGTACGATCTGCAAATATTTATTCCGGGTGCTCTGGGTATTTTTTATGTATAATAAAAAATATCTATGTATGTAATGTATTGTATTAAGTATATCAGTTATCTAGGACCCATAACACAAGCTGTGCTTAGCTTGGGGCTAGGTGATGCTGTGTAGAGTGTCCAGCATTATTATTATTATTATTACCACTCAACATCAAGGATCATATGCTTATTCCAACAGAAGTAACATAAAAAAGAGATTAACAATATTTTTGTGACGCAAATAACACAGTAGTGAGACTAGTGAGCGTGAGTGAGACTTCGAATGGTATCATTCAGTATGAACCCGGCTTAACCAGTATTATTTGGAGTACCACTTTTGGTGTGAACGTGGCATAACAACTTAAGTTATTAAGGTGGAACAAGTCGTTACTATTCCCATACAAACGCTGTAACTGAATATCTCTACTATTTATTAACGTGCGTCCGAAGTTAAGTTTGATACTGAATTATCTTGCCATTATCTAGGTACGTTACCCTATATGCTACGTAAAATCAGATTACCTTGAAAGTTACACGCGTCGAAAGATTTAGTACTAAAACTGTAGTATCAAACAGTTGAACACGGCCTGGATATTAAAGCTAGGTAAACGCGAAATTACATAATTTTCTATCTCCATTTTTTAATAATTCTGAGTCCTTTTAGTCGTTGAAAACATATCTATATATATAAAAGAAAATCGTGTTAGTTACACCACTTATAACTAAGAACGGCTGGACCAATTTTTATAATGTTTGTGTTTTTAGATTTATCTGCGTCCGGAATAGTAATAAAAATAAAAAGTTCGCGGGGTCAGCAAATTTTTCATAAAACTGTTTAAAATTCTATTGTAAAATATAATGTTATCAAAGACAGAAATTCCTGAAATACACACACAAAAACACATAGATTTATAAAGCGTTATATTCAATCCAAGGACTTTTGTCTGGAAGAGATCCCTTTCTCGTCCGAGGAAGTACTACCACCATGTCTATTCCTGCCGCCAAGCAGCGCAGCGTGTTCCGGTTTGAAGGGTGTGGGTGCCGGTGTAATTACAGGCACATGAGGCTTAACCTGTATGCTTCATGTTGATGGACGCAGAGTAGTGCATCGCAGGGCACGTTCCTAACGAACGTGACCAACGATGCAATATTTTGTTATAGGCGATAGTAACCACTTAACATCAGGTGGACCATACGCTTTTTCCATCAACAAGTTGTATAAAAAAAACGAGTGTGTTTTAGATCACACGACTGAAGTAAAACTTATTTAATATACGAAACGTAACTGGCTATGAGAGAAAGAGAGAAAGAACACTGCTTTCATACCCTCTCCATGGTAGTGTTAAACGTTTAACGCAACCTTGTTGAAAGTCGCATTAGAAGTATTACTTCAAAAAAAAACAATGTTGTGCAGTTATCTCGACTTATAACAATTGCATTATGACAGAACACGCCATAATGCTAAAATCTACATTAAAATATTTTCTCTTCCATGCTTGGTTCAGTAAATTATAAGGCTTTATAAATTTATGTCTTTAAAACTAAAGAGACCCGTATATGAGCTTCTAGATTTTAAACTATTTTCTATAAAAATACTCCATTTGATAATATTTTAAAATTAATTTTATATTATCCAAAAAAAATATTCCCTTGCTGGGATTTGAACCCACGACCCTCCCCTTACGGGTTAAAGTACAGTATTTCCTTATGTGCAGGTAAGCACTATAAAAACTAACAAATGAAATTAAGTACAGTGACATCTCTCGTCGATTCAATGCAACTAATATCGAGCAGGCTTTGATAGTACATCATCAAGCATATAGATGGAGCCACGGTCGATAACGTACCGTATTAACGACCTCCCAAGGACTATTTCGTCGGGGCCGATTGGCTCTCGATAGCGCAGCTGTTTAACACAGCCTCGTATCAAGGGGCGTGGGTTCAAATCCGAGGAATTTTTTTTTGAATAATTATAACCTTGATGACCTTTGTGATTTTCTTTAGTGCAGGTAAACACTATAAAAACTAACAAATTACTTTAACATTACTTTTTTAAAGCACATTTACGGGTCCCTTTTCGATGAAATACTATGGTAATATTCTTGGTAGCAGTACTTTCCGGAAACATATTGATAAATTTAGATAACTTTTTAAACTATAATGGCTCTGATCAATATTTTGGATAGAATCGGGTATGCATCAAATGTATTTGGTACCTATGACTTGGGGGCGTAGCTACCGCAGCATCAGCCGTATCTATGATACAGGGCCCCAGGCTACAGAGGCCCCTTACGTGTAAGAAAAAAATAATTTTGCGCCATCTACCTGCGTTTTTGAGCAATTTTCTTTTGTAAATCTTTACCCTTCATTTGGACCCCTCAACTAATTTTAATACAGGGTACAGTGGCGTAGCGTGCAAATGAGTTTATTATTGTTATAATAATACATAATATGTGGGTACAAAAATATCACTATATTTACCGTGCCTGAGGCGTCGTGGAGTTATTTATATTCTTTATTTCTAAATGGACCTCAGAATGGTCTCATCGGTTGGACTGTCCAAGGAATTTTCAGGAGACGTCTCTAACATGTATCGGGAAAAAATTAAAATAAAAAATAATGGTAAAAATCTTGTTTCTATCCAAAATGTAGACAGCGTCAAATAGTACTAAACTAATAAGATTTTACGTAAAATTTGAAGCAAAGAAATTGACCACCCTTTTCCAAAGTCAAAAAGTATTTTAGATAATTATAGCGGCAATTGTCTTAAATACTTTTTGACTTTGACCTAATATTTCCAAACGAGGTTTTATGGATGAATACAGTTATTTTAATACATCCAGTCATACCATTTATAAATGTGAAAGTCCGTCTGTCTGTTACGCTTTCACCGAACCAATTTTGACCAAATTTGGTATGGTGATAGCTCCTTAATGTTCACGAATTTCATCAAATAAACAGAAAAAAATCTCAATTTCCTGCATATTAGTGCTGTTTTAGTTCCAAAATTTTTATAACATCTATTAGTTTTAACTAGCTGATCCGTGCCGTGATCGTTGGACGGTATAAATCTTAGAACTTTTCTGTACTTTAACATGTATGTAATATACATACAAAATTATAACAATCTTTGTCCTGACTGACTGAATGGATATACAACGCACAGCCTAACTAAACCACTGGTCGTAGATACTTGAAATCATAATTATTTTGGTATATATTGCAATTTTTATGTATTCTATAATCATGTCCGCTCAACTAAACCGGCCCTAACGGAAGACCAGCGTGGGTTGTTGCCAACCCGCATCATGCTGAGTTAGGTTCCAATTTGTAACACTTTTGGATTATTGTTAATGGCTGTTTGTTTTTTAATGTTTTCGTGTATTGCAAATAAACTATTATTCTATTCTAAATACTCAAAAGTATATTCGTCTTGGTGCATAAAGGTGTACTAAGAAAGGAATTTCCGAAATTCAACCAAACGTGTACAGCGGGTAAGTTTCAATGAATATAGCTTCACGCGGACGAAATCGCGCGCGTTTCCCTAGCTATACATACAACCCTTCCTCTTAAATCACTATCTATTGCTAAAAACTAAATTCCGTTGAGTAGTTTAAAAGAGCTAAGCGAACATACACTAAAGGAAAAAGAAAAACATTTAAAAGGAAATACTGCACCCAAGAATATACCGCTTAAAATGAAGTCCTACCTTTAGGAATCTTCGATTTGCCTTTGATCTTGGGTTTCTTCTCCGGTACGTCGGAGTCAGTCTTCTTGGGACGCCCTCGCTTCACGGGCGCGGAGGAAGTGGACGGCACGGGAGCAGAGATAGACGCCTCTGCCTTCACCAGCTCTTCTGCGAACGAACACATGGTTAACCGTCGTCTGTTCCGGTCATGTATACCAATTATAAAAATCTTTGTCCTGACTGACTGACATAACTATAAGTCCAAAGTCAAAGTGTACCTATTTATTTGCCGAATTACATGTATATTGCAGATGTTACAGTATTATATATTTGTTTAAGATTTATTAGGAGTATCAGTAATATCCACAGGGATAATCTTGAAACATCTTAAATCTAGGTTTTACGAATACAATTTGCTGATGGAACAAGCGTATGGCCCACCTGATGCTAAGTTTACCATCGCCTATAACAAAGCATTCCCTTGTAGGTCACGTTCTTTAGGAACGTAACCTACAATACACTGCTCTACGTCCATCAACCTGAGGCATACAGGTGTTAAGCCTCATGTGCCTGTAATTACACCGGCACCCACACCCTTCAAACCGGAACACGCTGCGCTGCTTGGCGACAGGAATAGGCATGGTGGTAGTACTTCCCCGGACGAGCCCTTCACTAAGAGCGCTACTACTACTAATACTACTAATCTAAGCGCCAGTTCCTCGCGACCAAGCCCAGAAGAACCGGCTAAAAACTTACGGCTTGGTTTCTACCGTTTCTTTGTATGATATAGACAACACAGCCTAAACCAGTGGTCGTGGAGATTTAAAAATGTCAGGGTATATTCGTCTTGGTGCGTAGAGGTGTACTAAGAAAGGAATTCCCGAAATTCACCCCTAAACGGGTACAGCGGGGGTTGAAATTTGTATAAACAAACTTCACGCGAACCAAATCGCGCGCGTTTCACTAGTAATATAATAAATAAATATTTGTGAACATTTTACACAACATCATCTAGCCCCAAACTAAGCATAGCTTGTGTCATGGGTACTAGATGACTGATATACTGAATACAAAACATTACATACATAGATATTTTTTATTATACATAGAAAATACCCAGAACACCCGGAATAAAAAATTGCAGATCGTACAAACATTCATCCCAAGGCGGGAATCGAACCCACAACCTTCTGCATCGCAGACAGACATTCGCCCGCCGCGCCACATAGGTCGTCGTTTTTTATGCTACTGCAGTATTCCCCATCTGATGTTAAGTGGTAACCAAAACCTATAACAAAGCATTGCCTTGTAGGCCATGCACGTTAGGTACTTACGTGCTGTATAATAATAATAATAGTGCTGGACAATCCACACAGCATCATCTAGCCCCAAGCTAAGCAGAGCTTGGGTTATGTGTACTAGATGACTGATATACTTAATACATTACATACATATTTTTTACTATGCATATAGAAAATACCCAGAACACCCAGAATACAAATTTGCAGATCGTACAAACATTTATCCAAGGCGGGAATCGAACCCGCTACCTCCTGCATCGCAGGCGGACATTCGCCCGCCGCGCCACATAGGTCGTCAAAACATACATACCTACATCCACAAAATCACGCCTGTTTCCCATAAGGGTAACCACGAATTTCCTCTTGCTACTACGATCCTGACAAACCTTTTTTGTTTCATTCACTCTCATAACATTCTTCATACATGCTCGTCGGTTTAGGTTACTCTTGACCTGGTCTTTCTCTAAAACGTATTCTATCTGATTGAGATACGTACGCAGAGGTCTTCTCCCAACAGTCCCATTCAAGCGTGGATCCAACATTGTGGGCATAATGGGCATGCCCACAACCCTAATAGACCTGTGACATTTATCCATTACTAGTTGCCGCTCGCAGCTTCGCCCGCGTGGCAGTTTTTTTTCCGTTCCCGTTATTTTGTAGCCTATATGTTAATCCAAGTTATAATCAATGTTTATTCTAAATTTCATCCAAATCGGTCAACTGGTTAGAGCGTGAAAGAGTAACAAACATCCATCCATCCATCCATACATCCATCCATTCTTACAAACTTTCACGTTTATAATATTAGTAGGATGATATCCTTTGAACTTGTAAAAAAATCATCAAAATCTGTGACGACCAAACAGCCGCATACTTTTGTAATATTTGTGTCAGAACAAACTATAAAATACAGGTTTATTAATTTACTAGTATTCGCCCCATGGCTTTGCCCACGTGGAACTAAAAAAGTGCTATATTTATTATTTTATTGATTTATTTAAAGACGAGCAGCTTTCACTGATATATCTACGTCACACAGTGTTGAAATGTAGTAATTTTTGGTCATTGTCTTTTATTTTAGTTGCACTCTTTAAGCACTGTTCTACTTAATCGTAACCAGTTATCGAGCTTGTTTGTGAAGGCATTGACAGATTCAGCGGAAACAACTTCCTCAGGCAGCATGTTCTAATTGTGGACCACTCTATTGCTGAGAAGGTGATGTGCTACATTTGTATTGGCCGAGACACAAACTAAACCAGTCATTCCCAAAGTGGTCCAGGTGTCCACTGGAGACTCGACGGGGGTCTACGTTGGACGTGACAAAAATGGGGGTCTACAATCATAAGCAGGGGTGCATGAAAATTAATTTGGTTTCGGTAGTGAAGAACTAAAATGTTGGCTTGTTATTTTAAATAATATGATACCTACATTAAACCTTCTTAATAAGACAATTTATAAATAAATTGAGGAAAAAATGGATAGTTCCGAACTGGGATTCAAACCCAGACCATGTCGGTATCGCGCCGAGATTTAGAAATTGGTAGTAAATGTAGTAGATGCAGGGGGTCCACCGGATCCAGCAAAATTTTGAAATTGGTCTATGAAACAAAAGAGTCTGGGAATCACTGAACTAAACTAAGATGGTGGAAGTGGTACTTGGCCATACTTGGCCGATTTTTGGGTGGCTATGACCATAACCTTTCTTAAGGGCTAGATCCACGCCTGGTCCCATTCGCACTCGCCTGATGCCTCACAAAACATCAAGCTTAGAAATGACTTACCTTCATCAGTAAAGTCATTGTCGTCCAAGAAGTCCACATGAGAGTCATCATAGTCCTCCCTGACCGTCACCTCTTCAATAGCCTCTGCCTTCATGGGGGCTGCGCTTGAGTATATTGGTAGCAACACTGGAAATAAATTTCTATAAGTAAAAAAATATCCGAACGACTGCACCAAATTGGATAATTATTTTTAGGGTTCCCAAAAGGTATCTAAAAGGTAAAACGGGACCCTATTACTATTACTCCGCTGTGTCTGTCTGTCTGTCCGTCCGTCTGTCACCAGGCTGTATCCCATGAACCGTGATAGAAAGTTGAAATTTTCACAGATGATGTATTTCTGTTGCTGCTATAACAAAAAATACTACAAGACAGAATAAAATAAATACTTAAGGGGCTCTCATACAACAAACGTGATATTTTTGCCGTTTTTATTATAGGTAATGTACGGAACCCATCGTGCGCGAATCCGATTCGCACATGGCCGGTTTATTTTGTGTTTGGATTCGGAACACAGCAAACTGCTGCTGCTGCAAGTAGTTGATATTCCATATGTGACAAGTCGGGAGCCTATTGTCGCTGCTAGAATACAACTGGTCTCCTCACACTGTTTTCCTATTGATTGACTATACGATTCATTATGTATCGTGTTAATATTGATATTGATGTTTGATTAAGCTCTACAACGTACCCGTTTCTTTCTCCATAACCCGAAAGTCTCCTCGTCCGAGCATATCGATGAATTTCTTCTCAGATTCCACAACCTGCTTCTTGAAGTTGCAAGCGTCCCGCAGCCTTGTGATACACACCTCACAGATGAGCCTTTTTGGGCCATTTGGTCCATCAGTGTGCTGGGTTATCTGTATATTAATTAAAGATACAGTTTACATATTGTTTATAGTTTGACGACCGATGTGGCGCGGCGAGCGAATGCCCGCCTGCGACGCAGGAGATTGCGGGTTCGATTCCCGCCTTGGGATTCGATTCCCGTCCTACTAAAATAAATAGATTAATATGTCATAGCTTAAAGTAAATAATAATAATTATAATAATGCTGGACAATCCACTCAGCATCATCTAACACCAGGCTAAGCAAGCTTGTATTATGGGTACTAGATGACTGATATACCTACTTAATACAATACATACATAGATATTTTTTATTATACATAGAAATACCCAGAACACCCAGAAGAAACATTTGCAGATCGGACAAACATTTAACCCACGCCGGAAATCGAACCCGCAACTTCCTGCGTCGCAGGCGGACAAACGCCCGCCGCGCCACATTGATCGTCAAAATTTACTCAACAAGGTGAACGTAATGTGAATTAGAGTGTCGTATAAGACTTTGTAGACACAAAGAAAGGCGTAAAGAAAGCGTCGTTTCTAATATGAATGAATTCAACACGTTACCAATTCATAGGTAAGCAACCCAAGTGTCCGAACTACAGGTATAGGTTGGCAAAACCGATGAAGCATAATATCGATTGGATGAAACCTTTGTCACAAGACGCAAGTAAATTAGCAATTCCGGTGCAAGATTTAATGTAGGCACGATAAATAGGTGTAGAGAGTTAACTTACGCCGATATCAAAGCAATCCAGAAGCATATCAGCATAAACCTCGGTATCGTTCATCCACGAATATTCTGTACCAAGATCCTTGTAGCATCCTTCGGAGAGACAGCACCGGCAAAGGCCGGGGCTCTCCTTCACAGTCACTTCAGCAAACTCCATGTTCACACAACACAATGCAAATTGAATAGTCTAGTTCTCTTTTATAATTTATCGATTCATTTTAGCCGCATCAAAGCCGCTAGAGATATATCGCCATTTTGTTTTCCACCACTCTCCTCTTCGGTTCAAGCGAAAACTGAAAAGAAAAAAAAAAGACGCCCGCCCCCGTCCCCCACGCAACCATTTACTGGGCTACCATTACCATACCGTACTACTTGCCTACTACTAGATACAACTTTTAGTATTTTTATGTACTTCCACTAATGTTTAATGGGTTAGTAATTCGTTTAAAGCCATAAATAACTAATTAGTGGCCAAGTTATTAGAAAAACGTATTGATAAACCAAAAATAATGGCTAAAAATCACCCCTCAACCTAACTTTTCCCTGAAACTAAGAAAAACTTCTGATACAATGGCAGCACTAATCAATATAACCTTTTTTGTTTGCGCGTGCCATGCCATCTAGTAAACTTTTTTGTATCGAAACACAAGTAAGTTCTTGCTACTCCCTCATAGATGACACTCTTTTTCAAAATGTTATTAATTGGACCAAAATTTATGTGCTCCATTCCTACCAAAAATTAACTATTTAATTTGTAATATGTATTTTATTTTCTAGTGTGTGTACATTATCTAAATAAAGTAATGTAGGTAATTGAATCCATGAAGGAAAAATAGAAAGATGACAACGGCAGACGAGGTAGTATAAAATAAAATAACTTCAGCCCGCCGCACGATACGAATAAAAAGAAACGGAATTTACGGAATCAAAGCAATGAAATGAAATCAAAGCAGTGAAAAAAGTTTTCGCTATTCAATTCAATACTTTTAATACATTTGTATTGAAAATTCGTTGTGCTGTATTGATTGAAGTTTTACTGTAAATTGGTTTCAATTTTACCATGGATATTCAAAACGTTTGCCGTTGCTGCCTCGCTGAAGGCCTACACAGAGATCTCAAACAGTCCTACGTGTTCTCAGACAAGAAAGAAATTTATGCAGACATGTTACTGGAATGCTTCAATATTGTTGTAAGTGCTTACCTAATTTAATATGTATATTTGTGGACTTTTTATTTTTTCCACTACCTAGTCCCAAACTAAGCATTACTTGTACTTTGGGAACCAAATAACTTATAGAATACTTTGTTTGTAAATACATACCTATGATACAATATAACACTCAGACACAGAACAAATGTTCTGTCTAAACAAATATTTACCTTGACTTATAAGAATCTAAGTAGAAAATGTTCAATGCAGTAAAATGACACTTCGTTGATTTTTTATCTGTTCTAAGAACTTGTACTTTTACTATACTTAGACACTAGGGTCTGGTACATTTTGCCCAGCTAGGTACTGAGGACCTAAACCATCCTCTCAGTATATTCAGCCACCATGGGGAAAGGCTTAGTAAATTTTTTCAGAGCTAAGCTGCAATAACTTACTACCAGATAACTAGATACCGTCCTCGACTTTTCTATACTTTCCCACTCAACTTTTTTTCTGTTGTGCAGTCAGCTGCACTAGAATGTATACAAATCGTAACTTATAGAATAGTTTTACAGTGTTACAATTAATATTTACAGGGTAAATACTCGAAATATAAGTGAACTTATCAGTGAATTTCATGATTTTTGAGATTTTATTATTTTTGATACCGTTTTGAAAGAATAGAATAGAATAGAATAGACGTTTATTTGACACACATACACATACAGGAAAAAAAGAAAAAACAACCAAACAATAGAGCAGGTAGTATCGGTAGGCACAAAAGAGAAAACAAAAAGTACAACATAAAATACTTTCATCAAACAAACAAGTGATTACTTAGGCATTTATACACACAAAAAACAGAAAATCAACAGAAACCGGTACCTAGTATATACCTAACCTACCCTACACACCTTTACCTACTCTGTTACCCACTATGAATGTGTCTGCCCTTCCCTGCGCGGATGTGGTCAAATTGGTCCAGCCTCAGCTTGATGCCACTTCCATACGTAGTAAGGAAGCGACGCTGGTTTTCAGTCTGTACCATTACAGTGAAATCACGGACGCGATAACTTTAACTAAAGTATAATAATAATTTTATTTTAATAATAATACATATACAAATAAGCAAACATTTACCTACAGCGAGACCGATAACATCTCAAAGAGAAAAAAGAACAATGTAAAATACATTATTACATATAGGTACATTGTAGTTAATACATATCATATGTAAAAGGGATCTACTGAGATCGTTGGTTGTCAACAAACTATAATAATTATATTTTTAACTGTAAATACATTTAGAATAAAAGGACATACCCAAGAATGGCAAGCAAGACTGACTGAACTGACATAATAAACAGAACTGAACTAACCATAAAGTAGTGAACTGTCATAGACAAAATTGATAAGTAAAAAGAGAAAAATTAAAAAATAAGAACTAAGAAGAAGAGCAATGGCGACGGCCGTGTAAAAAAGTAACGTACCTACTTTTGAAGTACTGTTTTCTGGCTATAATCCACGCAAGATCCTAATACTTACGACCTATTGTGTCAACAAGCGCACAAATAGCTTATAGCAAACTATGAAAACAGTGATAAATTTATTCAAAACTGTAACATGCAAATGGAGCGAAGACCCACCTACCAAGCTTTTAAGGAAAAAGAGTGTCTAGCGTACTAATAACAGAGAAGCCCCTTAGCTAAACGTGCGCCACCAAAAGGTAAGCCATGACTTGACCGTGATTTGTCGGTAGTAGCCAGCTACTAGCTAGCTACCTAGGTGCCTACTTCTATATTTATGTGCTCTTTTGAATAGATAGAAGTTCTTGTTTAAGTTTTAATTTAAAAGTGTGCAATGTTTTTAGGGCACGTAATGGCGGGGGTAAATCATTCCAGCAACGGGTAGCTGCGAAGCGAAACGACCCTCGAAAAGCAGCAGTTCTGTGCTTTTTTGTTACAAACACAAAAGAGCAGGACCTGCTAGGGTAGCGAGAGTTCTCACGTGCCCATACCAGCTTATGAAAAAGATAGGGAGGAGATTTGGCTTTAATAACTCCAAACAATAAGCAAGCCAAATGTAGATTTCTGCGCGCCTTCATCTTAAGCAAGCACGATGAATTAAGGTAGGGAGTCACATGCGCACGTGGGGGTATATAAAAACAAAATCTCGCGCAGGCATTCTGGACACGCTGCAGAAGCTTCTCTGTTTTACCAAACAAACAAGGCCCGAACACCACATCACAGTAATTAAGCTTTGACAATATCAGTGACTCACATAAAGTGATTCGAACCTCCTCGCTCAGATACGGACGGATCTTGTATAAAATTTTTAATTTGTAAAAGCAACTGCGTACACTCTCAGAGACCTGGCTTTCAAATTTAAGTTGAGAGTCAATTATAAGCCCCAAGTTTCTTGCTTCAGATACATATTCCACAGGTTCACCACCTACTGTGATTTTTATATCCTCGAGACAGAGCTTATGGATATTGGTTTTAGACCCAATTAACATAAATTTGGACTTTTTTGGATTAAGGACCAAAGAATTAGAATGAGACCATTCATAAACGCGACCTAAATCATAATTTATATTATCTACAGCTGTGCAACAATCACGAGGCGAGAAAGAATAATATAGTTGCAGATCATCAGCATATAGGTGAAATTGGCAATTAAAAATCTCATTTGTTATATCGGCACTATATAGGATAAATAGAAATGGTCCAAGAATTGACCCTTGCGGGACCCCCCGTGAAACTGGTTGAAAGGCAGACCGGACAGAAGTGCCATCAGGCATTCTCAACTCTACACATTGCCTTCTGAGAGTAAGATAACTTTCAAACCATTTAATACAGGCATTTGAAAAACCATAAAATGCTAGTTTGGAAAGTAGAAGTGAAACGTTAATGCAATCAAATGCTCTAGAAAAATCCAACAAGACCAGTATACTGCACATACCTTGATCCTGTGCCAACAATAGGTTATCAACCACATCCAAAAGAGCAGTTGAGGTGCTATGGCCCTTGCGGAATCCAGACTGAAACTGTGGCAAGATGTTATGCTCCTCAAGATACTTGATAAGTTGCACACACACCACTTTTTCTAATATCTTGGATAAGCAGGGAAGCAGACTAATGGGCCTAAGATCACTAACTAAAGCAGGATTACTTTTCTTAGGCACAGGCTTAACAACTGCTAACATGGTCGGTAAGGATTTTGATATAGTCATAACAAACATATCCAGACTTATGCCATCAATACCTTGTGCATTAGACTTAAAACTCTGCACGATCTTCAAGACAGTGTACTCAGTCACAGGGCTCAAGGTAAAAGTCGCAGTGCTGTGTCTATGATGCTCGAAGAAGGTAAGCAATGAAATATTTACAGAGTCTTCACCAGGAATATTCAGAAAATGAGAATTTACAATATCAGGATCCACAAATTGTGGTGGAAGTTCAACTGCTTGCTTTTTGTCAGGTATAATATTAGATTTCAGACTCTTCCAAAGTTTCTTGGAATTTGTGATGTTTTTGTTGATATGCTGTGTGAAGTAAGCAGTTTTTTCACTTTGAATGGCCTGAATAACTAAATGTTTCATAGTTTTGTAATTACCTTTAAGATCGTCGCTTTTAAGTATTTTATACCTGTCATGATAATCATTCCTCACTTTGATCATAGTCTTTACTGTGTCAGTGATCCAAGGGTGAGGAGGGTCTTTAAACCTAGTTGACTTAATTGGTGCATGTAAATCAAATAAGGTTATGATTGCAGAGGTGAACTCTGAAGCCAAAACATTTACATCCCCTATCTGCTCAAGATAAGCCCAGTCAACTGCATTCAGATCTTTGTCAAACAGATCCAAAAGAATATCATTCAGCGGCCTATAAGTAATAAGCCGAGGACTTGGTCTTTCTTTTTTTATTTTAAACTCAACCAGTAACATTGCATGTGCTCCTAGATAGAAAGCTGCAAATTGTATACATTCTAGTGCAGCTGACTGTACCTACTATGTATATTGACAGCTGTCACTGCTCAGTTAGTACAGTTTGTAGTAGCTCTGCCTTTGCTGTAGGTGGTGGATTCGATCCCCACTGAGAACAAACATTTGTGTGATAAACGTAGATGTTCATACAAATAAACGATAGGAACCAAACCATAAGTTTCTTGCCGGTTCTTGCGCGGCTTGGTCGCGAGTAACTGGCGCTTAGATTCACCTATAAGACATTTTAATATGATCCCTGTGGATATTACTGAATAAATGCTTTTTGACTTTGTTTGTTATACATATGATGATGATATAAAAAAACAGCCCATGCTACTGAAATTAAATATCCTTCATATTACAACACAAACAACTTCAATATACTTCCTATTTATTTCCTATGTTTGATGAACGCTGAGCCATGCATAGATAGGGCATTAGGGCATGTTCCTAACAAGTGTGACCTTCGAGGTAATACTTTGTTATAGGTGATAGTAACCATTTGACATCAGGTGGACTTCTCCACTTGTTCCATTAGCAAGTTGTATAAAAAAATTAAAAAATACTCTTACAGATGATCCCGTCTCAGAATATATCAAATGCAATCTGTGAAACTTGCATAACGGTGTTGCGGACATCACTTAACTTCAAGACACAGGTGTTATCAGCAGAACAGGAATTGTTTAGAAGAAGCAAAGAAGGTCTATTACCTGGTAAGATATTTGTTCTAATAAAAATAAAAGAGTAAAGTTCTAAAGATAAAATCTTAATTAACACCCGTATGCCTCAGGTTGATGGACGCAGAGCAGTGTATTGTAGGTTACATTCCTAATGAACATGACCTACAAGGTCAACGCTTTGTTATAGGCGATGGTGACCACTTAACATAGGTGGGCCATGCTTGTTCAAAGCAAATTGTATACAAAAAAAAATAATGTGGGGAACTTTTCTAACGAGCGTAACCTGCTTAATTATTCTATTGAGTGGAATTTTTTGAGATTATAATACATTTTTGTAATTTTTTGACTAAAAACACACTCAAAAAAGTAACAAATTATTTATTTATATCATTTCAGGTATGAAGGATCCAGATATCAAACTAGAACCTAAAGTGGACAGTGATTTTTCTGATTCAGATGATTATTTCTTGGCTGACACAGGTAACTGAAGTTTTGTACCATCTGCCTTCTGTGCTGTAGGTTGTGAGTTCAATCCTCACCAAGAACAAAAATTTGTGTGATGATCATAATAATAATAATGCTGGACAATCCACACAGCATCATCTAGCCCCAAGCTAAGCAGAGCTTGTGTTATGGGTACTAGATGACTGATATACTTAATACAATACATAGATATTTTTTATTATACATAGAAAATACCCAGAACACCACAGACCACAGATATTTGCAGATAGTACAAACATTTATCCCAAGCCGGGAATCGCGGATGTTCGCCCACCGCTACATCGGTTGTCGAAAACGAACATAGATGTTTGTTTTGTGTCTGGGTGTTATATTTAATTTTAAGTATGTATTTACAAAACTAGTCATCTGGTTCCCATAGTACAAGCTATACTTTGTATGGAGTTAGATGATGTTGTGTAAAAATGTCCACGAATAAAGTTATTATTTGAGAAGGGCGGTAATGGACAAGTCCGAAACCACGCGAGTTAAAGAAAAGTCGTGAAACGAGTCATGCCTTCAATTTATAAGAAAACTATCCTGTATATCCTACTAATATTATAAACGCGAAAGTTTGTAAGTATGGATGGATGGATGTTTGTTACTCTTTCACGCTCTAACCAGTAAACCGATTTGGATGAAATTTGGAATAAACATAGATTATAACTTGGATTAACATATAGGCTACTTTTTATCCCGAAAAAATAACGGAAAAATAAATATAATTTTAACTTTAAATGTAATATTTCAGTGAGAGATGTACCAGTGGACCACATTAAGTCTGAAGAGAAAGAGGTAGTCAGGAAGAAGGCTGTTCCTAAACTACGTGCTCTGAAGAAGGTGAAGACTGAGGAGTGGAGTGGTAGCAACGCTAAGAGCATTGTCTCAAGACTGACTCCTTCATTAAGTGAGTATCACTTTATAACAGGCTACTTTTATTTTAGAAAAAATTTAAAATGTCCAAGTACTGTCCAAAACCGCGCGCAGCCCACGCGCATGCCACCACTGCGCCGTCAGGTCGTCGCCGTCTCTCACTGCTTCTATCCCGTGGGTTCATTTTCAATAAAGCTAATACGAAGAACTAAAAATACATAATACTTAATTAAAAAAAAATGCATAAACGACTTTTTTGTTAAATTCCGCGCGGACGAAGTCGCGGGCACAACTAGTATAGTATATATATGGATTTCATTTATTATTTTTATTACATATTATCCTATTCCGGACGAAAATTTATTAAAAAAACACAGAAATCATAAATATTGGTCCAGCCATTCTAAATAACTCATTTTTCTTTTATATCTATAGATTAGACACTTTGTTCTGACTGACTGACATAAAGGCAACCCACAACCTTCCATTGGTTGTAGAAACTTGAAGTTTTCAGGCAATGGCGTAGCGTGCCTTAGAGGGGTCCTGTATCATAATTAATTGAGGGGCCCAAATGAAGGGTAAAGATTTCTCACAAAAGAAAATTGCCCAAAAACGCCGGTAGATGGCGCAAAAATAAATTAGCTTTAATTCTATGCCAAGGAAACCACCTAAACAAAAAAATAGTAAACATAAAATTTTCTGTCAATCAAATTTACAAATTTTTGCTTACACGTAAGGGGCCTCTGTAGCCTGGGGGCCCTGTATCATTTATACAACTGATACGGCAGTAGCTACGACCCTGTTTTCAGGGTATATTCGTCTTAGTGCATAGAAGTGTTTTTGTAGTAGTACTACCATGTCTATTTCTGCCGCCAAAAGCAGCTTGCTGTGTTCCGGTTTGAAGGGTGTGGGTGCCGGTGAATGCTTTGTTATAGGCTATGGTAACCACTTGACATCAGGTGGGCCATATGCTTGTTCCATCAGCGAATTGTATAAAAAAAAGGAATTCCTTTCTTAGTACACTTTTTTTTTATAAAATTTGCTGATGGAACAAGCGTATGGCCCACCTGATGTTGAGTGGTTACCATAGCCTATAACAAAGCATTACCTTGCAGTTCACGTTGGTTAAGAACGTGCCCTCCAATACTCTGCTCTGCGTCAATCAACCTGAGGTATACAGCTGTTAAGCCTCGTGTGCCTGTAATTACATTCCCGAAATTCAACCCCCAAACGGGTACAGCGGGGTTTTTTTTTTTTTTTTTTTTTTTTTTTTTTTTTTTTTTTATGGCAATCGTCCTTGTTTGGACATTTCTGCCAGCGTCACGTCGTTTTATGGTTCCAAAAATTGGGAGTAACGGTGATTTTAGTGTCACCGACCAGTATAGCTGAAAAATAAATAAATTATATGAATGGTTAGTAGGGTTAGTTAGACAGACAACTACTTTTGTTAGATTGTTAGATGGGCATGTCATAAATGTAGATAGAGTAGGTAGGTAGTACACATATAGATATAGGGGTTTATAGGGATAAGTTATTGCAGGTAATAAATTGAGCCAGACATTTATATATTAAAGGATCTTTGGAACCTAGAAGTTCAAGTACATGGGTGGGGAAAGGTATGTTTAAGGATACGAGTGATTGGAATAATTGGGAGTGATCTAAAAGAGAGCAGGCAAAAAAGATATGGTTTAGGTCCCCTTCGTCGATACCACATTCGCATATGGAAGAGTCTTTGATATGGATTTTGTGTAAATGTACAGGGATACAGCAGTGATTCATTCTCATGCGTATTAGCATCGACGTCAGGCGCTTCATTATTTTAACTTTGGAGAACCAAGGCTTACAAGGAATATCGGGTTGAATTTTTGCAAAAAATGTTCCTTTAACTTTAGATGAGTTCCTCCAGTAGGATGACCAACTTCGGGATAGACGGGTTTTAGGAAGGGAGAGGAGATCGTGGCAGTAGTTTTTAAAAGGGACTTTGTCTCCACATGATACAGCATCTTTAGCGACTTGATCTACTCTTTCGTTACCAGCTATGCCGGCGTGACCAGGGATCCATGCTAGGACTACTTCCATTCCTTTTGTATCACATTCTATAATGTTTTTTTTAATTTGAAAGATTATTGGGTTATGTATTTTAGACGAAAAGGGATTTGAAATTAGGGATTGGAGAACACTACGAGCATCGGAGAAGATTATAGTACGGGGGAGTTTAAAGAGGAGGATGTATTTAATAGCTTCCAATAGAGCTAAACTTTCACCAGTAAACACAGATGCCTCCGGGGGACTTTTAATTTTTTGGACTATGTCATATTGTAAGTGAAAAACGCCATATCCGACACAACCAAGGGGGGAGAGTTTAGAGGCATCAGTGAATATGGTGTGCCAACCACGCCAATCTCGGTTTATGATGTGTTTAAAGAGTTCATTGGCCTTTTGGTCATCTTTACAAATACCAAAATCTAAAATAATGCGGGGGAGAGACATGATGGTTTCATAATCAAATTCAAAGAGAGGCAGGGCAGGAAATCTGAACGAGGGGTCTTTGATGGATTTATAATCTTGTAAGCTTTTAACAAGGAGGGGAGGGCCTTTTTTTCGCCAGTACGGTGAAGATTGGGTAAATCGCTCCAGAAGCTTTAGTTTAGGGATGACAGGATGGTGAAGGAATTGAAGAGCTCGATAGAAATAACGATCAGCCAGGAATTGTCGACGGATATGCAAGGGGGGATCAACACATTCAACTTGCAGAGCATTTATAGGGGTCGATTTCATTGCCCCTGAAATTATGCGCAGGGCCCTGGACTGGATCAGGTCGAGTTTTTTGAGGCTAGTCTTGTTTGCTGGTTCTAGTAAGAAGGTGCCATAGTCCAGGACACTACGTATTATTGAGTTATATAGGATTTTAAGGACGAATGGGTGAGCACCCCACCACACTCCGGAGAGACATCTGATAATATTTAAGTTTTTTTCACATCTAATCGCTATTTGGTTGCAGTGGTCAACGCCATTCAGTTTACGGTCCAAAACAAAGCCGAGGAATTTAACGCTTTCTTGAACGGGGATAGGGCAGTTATTAATCTTGACCTCTATCATTGGTGGGCTTCTCTTGCGTGTAAAGAGCACGATATTACTTTTGCCGGCAGATAGGTGTAAACCGTGGTTAGACAACCAGAGATAAAGTTGGTTAAGGGAGCTTTCAAGATTCTCTACAGCGGATTCAATGCACTTGTGAGGATAGTATAGTAAGATATCATCGGCATATTGCAGTATGCGGCAGTTACCAATAGACGTTTCAAGATCATAAGTATAGAGGTTATATAGGGTTGGACTAAGGACGGAGCCTTGGGGGAGACCTCGCCAAATGGTTCTTGAGGGAGAAACAAGAGGATCACGGCAACGGAAAAATAAGAACCTTTCGGTTAAAAGGTTCATGATAAAATTGCTCAGCCTCACTGGGATTTTCAGCTTTTGAAGTTTGTTTCTGAGAAGAGGAAGTTGAACATTATCATATGCTGCTGTAATATCGAGAAACGCACCAATAACAGACTCATTACGAGAGAAAGATAGTCTGATATCGGTAGTTATAATACTTAAACTGTCCATTGTACTCTTGCCCTTCCTAAAGCCGTACTGCGAATTCGCGAGGAGGTTGTTACTCTCCAGAAACCATTCCAATCTATTTTTAATGAGGTGTTCAGCTAACTTAGTTAGAACAGAAGAAAGAGCGATAGGTCTGTACGATCTGATATCTGTTGGGTCTTTATTGGGCTTCAGGATAGGGATTATAAATTGGGATTTCCACGAGATAGGGACAGAGCCTGATATAAAAATTGTATTAACAAGGTTTAAAACGTAGTTAAGGAAAAGGTCAGAGGCTTCAGAAAAGAATGAGTAAGGTATACCATCTATTCCAGGGGCGGAGTCCCTTACTGAGTTAAGGACATTCTTAAACTCTTGAAAAGAAAAAGGTTGGTCCAGAGGGTCCGGTGATGTTATTTCAGCTGGGGAGGGAAGTTCAGACGGTAGGGGGGTGTAGGAAGGAGCTAGGGAGTCCATAAAAGAGTCTGCCCAGGGTTGTGTAGGGCAACAAAGGGGTTGGGGGGGGATCCAGGAACGTCTGTATCTACGAATTTTCTGCCAAAGAATATAAGATGGGGTGTTAGGGCTAAGACTGGAACAGTAATTTTTCCACCCATTACTCTTTTTAGTCTTAAGCAGTCTTTTAGTTTGAGCCACTACCTTATTTAGTTCAATAAAATTTTCTTTTGTCATATTGGAGCAATATGTAAGCTCTGCTGTTTTACGAGCCTTGATAGCGGGGATACAGCGGGGGTTGGCGATAGTATGAAAATATCTTTTCTAGTTAATCATATTTTGGTGGTGGGTTCGATCCCCACCCAGAACACTCATTTGTCAACATCCAACAATGTCATTTTGAAGACAATTGCTGAATGCCCAGATAACTGTTTCTTTCGCCATTGGTTATCTGTGCACCACAATGGGAATCATAAATAGATTAGGTATCTGCCTACCTACTGCAGCACTATGTTTTTTTGACTGGTTTTTTTGACCTGTATATTTATGTGTATTGTGTATTTTGTTATCTTTTAAGCTATTATGTACCTATTATTACTATACTTTTTATATGGACAAAAGACTGAAATAAATGACTATTATTATTATTATTATTATTTGTGAATTGATGATAGATGTTTGGTTAGTTGTCTGGATGTTATAATGTATACACAAAGTATTCTATCAACTATCTGGTTCCTATAGTACAAGCTATGCTTAGCTTGGGGCTTGAATGATGCTTTGTAAAAGTAACCACAGATGTGATGACGACCGATGTGGCGCGGAGGAGGTTGCGGGTTCGATTCCCGCCTTGGAATAAATGTTTGTACGATCTGCAAATATTTATTCCGGGTGTTCTGGGTGTTTTCTATGTATAATAAAGAAATATGTATGTATGTAATGTATTGTATTAAGTATATCAGTCATCTAGTACCCATAACACAAGCTCTGCTTAGCTTGGGGCTAGATGATGCTGTGTGGATTGTTCAGCATTATTATTATTATTATATTTTAATTTTCCCGTGTTTCAGGTACTTGCGAGCTAACAAAGCAAGCTAAAGTCATCAGAAAGCACAAACTAACAAGCAAAGATTTGCCCAAATTAAACATAGTTTGGACACAACACTCAAACAAATACAAACTTAATGACAACCTTCTCAGCATCTTAAGGTGCTCCAACGTTCTCCCATTCAAAAACAAGTCTTTACTTGGCTTTATTTGTGCCTACTGTGAAAAAGCATTCCCCGATCCTGCCAACTTAAGAGCTCATACCGAGGAAGACCACAAAAAAGATCGGCTCAAGCTTAAATTTAAGAAAGCTATCTCAGAATACAGCATAAAACTTGACATAACAGATCTTAAATGTACTTTATGTGATCAAGAGCTTGAAAATCTGTCGTCGCTTAAAACACACTTAGTTAAAACCCACAATAAGGTTATACACAGCGATGTGAAAGATTTTATGATGCAGTTTAAGCTGAAGAAAGGGGAAGTCTATGACTGTGCTATGTGCTCCTCAACATACGAGACATTTAAAACTTTAAAACAGCATATGAATCTACATTATAGTAACTATTCCTGCAGTAAGTGTGAAGCAGCCTTTGCTACGAAGAGGTCACTCGGAGCTCATTACAACACACATCAGGAAGGAACGCATAAATGTGATTACTGTGATAAAGTATTTTCAAGCCGGAGCAAAAAGCATTATCACCATAAGATGAAACATCTCGGTGCTAGAAGTATATCTAACTGTCCGTACTGCAACGAACCGTTCCGATCTTACTATCAGAGAAATCAACACTTAGTTAAAGTACATAACACGGAAGCACAATACAAATGTAATGTTTGCAGTAAACAGTTTATACTTAAGTCTTTATTAATGTATCATATTAAAAAAAATCATCTTATGGAACGGAATGCTCAATGTACGGAGTGTGGGTACAGATTTTTCAGTAAAAAAGCCCTTAAAGCTCATATGGTAAAGCATACTGGTGAAAGGAATTACTCATGTGAAGTGTGCCACAAGTCTTATGCAAGGAAATACACGCTTAGGGAACATATGAGAATTCATAATAATGATAGGAGGTTTAAATGTGATGTTTGTGCGATGACATTTGTTCAGAAATGCAGTTTAAAGAGTCATTTGTTGTCAAACCATGGAATTAGTTTGGCAGCGTGTGAAATAACAAGCTTATAGATTACTAGAATACCGACTTTGTAGTGAACCATTGAGTTTTGAAGTAATACTGCTTATGCGACTTCCAACAAGGTTGCGTTAAACGTTTAACACTACCATGAAATAACACTACCATGAAGGATACTGTTGTAGCTTCTGTGTGGATTAAAATTACAACCGACAACGCAAACGGCAAAGCTACCAACTGAACCCTGTCTATACCAATTATAAGAATCTTTCGGTTCTTACCCAGTCCACCTCATGTGAAAGTTTTTTTGAAGTAATGCTTCTTATGCGACTTCCAACAAAGTTGCGTTAAACGTTTAACACTACTATGGAGGGGGTATGAAAGCACTGTTCCTTCTCTCTTTCTCTCATAGCCAGTTACGCTTCTATATTAAAGAAGTTTTAGATTTTGTAAATTGTAAAAAAAACGAGTGTGCAGACCACACGACTGAAGTAAAACTTCTTTAATATAGGAAACGTAACTGGCTATGAGAGAAAGAGAGAAGGAACAGTGCTTTCATACCCCCTCCATGGTAGTGTTAAACGTTTAACGCAACCTTGTTGGAAGTCTCATTAGAAGAAAAAAACTTTCAATGTTTCATGAGGTGGACAGTGGGTAAGAACCGAAAGATTCTTATAATTGGTATAGATTGTACTATTGACAGGGTTCAGTTGGTAGCTTTGCCGTTTGCGCTGTCGGGTGTAATTTTAATCCACACAGAAGCTTCAACAGTATCATTAGGTACGGTAGATATCCCCTCAGTTGTCTTACTAGGCCTTATAACTGTAGCAATTACTGCCACATGCACCAATATATTCTTCTGTTCGAAAAATGTATGCGCGATGCCAATACAGTCAGCTGCACTAGAATGTATACAATTTGTAACTTACAAAATGGTTTCACAGTGGTGCTAAAATATTTACACGACAATTATTCAGAAAATAAATGAGGTCATCAACTAATTTCATGACTTTTTAGTTTTTGGGGTGTAAGAGTTCATTGTTTTGCTGTAATACCGTTGTGAAAATTACAAATTGTATACATTCTAGTGCAGCTGACTGTACATACTCTCAAACGGTGAAGGAAACCACCGTAACGAAACCAGTTAGTATGCTAGTGGCGACGATGGGCTTGCCACCTGTCACGTATGGAATTCCACTACTGCAAAATGCTTTTTAATATTTGGACACAACTAAACCTAGTAAACATCCTACTAATATTATAAATGTGAATGTTTGGATGGATGGATGGATGAATGGATGTATGTTTGTTCCTCTTTCACGCTCTAACCAGTGGACCGATTTGGATGAAATTTGGAATAAATATAGATTATAATCTGGAATAGGACATAGGCTACTTTTTATCCCGAAAAAATAACGGGAACGGGAAAAAACTGCCACGCGGGCGAAGCTGCGAGTGGCCTCTAGTGTTCAAATCATCTTGAGTCGGTACTACTTGGTCCAAAGAGATTTGAGGGAATATCCACCGCGCTTAGGGATTAGTCGTAAAGCTATTTCTTTCTATTATAATATATAATATGCAAAGTAAATGTCTAAGTAATTGTGTTAAGTATATATTATATTGTTGCTACAATAATGCTAAAGAATATTTTAAAGTACTTTTTATGTATTCAAAACTATAGTAAAATTCTGTGATATATATTATGATAAAACAAATCTTCTGTAGTCTATTCCAATAAGTTTAGGTAAGTATTTCGTAATTTTCTACTCGAGGTAATTTCTGAAACGGTGAAGAAAAACATCGTGAGGAAACCAGTAAGTATTCCAGCAGCGGTGATTAGCTTGCAACCTGTCACGTATGGAATACCAACTATTGCACTGGGTATTTACCAAATGTAGAATTTGGATGTACCTCTGACTACCTCCATTAGACATCCTTGAAGAGTAGGTACTAAGATATCTATGCTTGGGGGTTCAAGTTGTGATGTTTTTTTATGAAGTTTTATCATCGTCGTAATGCAGGTGACTGTACTAGGAAGTACTGTACCGTCATCACTTTGATTAACCAGAATATTATAATTTTGTTTCTCAACTTAATTTTTAAGTTCAACCTATTTAATAATAGAAGAATTTAACAGGTATAATTATTTTTTGTTAATTTAGTAGGTACTACCTATTAAGCAAAATATATTTTTATTTAGAGAAACGTTTTTTAATCACTGTTTCAACTTTATGAGTACTCAGCTTAGTCGAAACTGAAATGAATTTGGCTCAAACACTTAAGCATCTTGCTGTTCGGGGTTGAAGGGTGTGGATGCCCGTGGAAATAATTTAGATCATCTATTCAATATATAAAACAAAATCGTGTGTTATTTTAAATTGTATTTTCTTTGTGTCTTGGAAATGGAACAAGGTGGCCCGCTTGATGTTAAGTTAAATATTTAAGGGGGGCTCTCATATAACAAAATACAACAAACGTGATTTTTTTTCCGTTTTTATTATAGATACTGGTACGGAACCTTCGGGCACGAGGCACTTGGCCGGGTTCTTTTTAAACTACAAAAACAATTATGTGATTTGATGAGGTACCCAAAAAGGGTAAGGGTACGGAACCCTAAAAACTGGGCTAAATTAAGTAAAAATATTGCTTTAACTAAAATATAGTCAATTCATAGTCAAGTCAATATTTATCGCGGTTTGATTATGTCCTTTTAAATAAATAAATAATTTTTATAGTTTTTAAATCAACAAAAAAACACAAGTTTGAAATAAGTAATTTTTTAATCAACATAATTATAATTATCAATAAAAGTAAATTGGTATAATACTGCTAAAACAATGATGCTTATTTTTCTTATAGATACATGGCGTAAACAAGCTCTAATATTACATCAAGAAATTTTTTGTAAAGTAAATAGGCCTTTGTATCTATTGTAGATGATTATCAATATGCACACCGTCACAGCTCAGTTGGTAGTAACCCTGCCTTCTGTGCTATAGGTCGTGGGTTCGATCCCCACCGAGAACAAACATTTGTGTGATGATGATATGTTCTCTGTCTGGATGTTCTATTGTATTATATTGTGATGTGATGTGATACACGTATCAATTACATATTTTATGCCTTAAAGTTTTACCTTAGTACATAAATAATAAATAACATAAATTTTCTAGAATTTAAACTCAACTGTGATGTTATGAGAGTGTGATACAATGAGTATCACTTTTATATATATCGCTTAAATTCTTACCTCAGTGTGATGCACAGAGTATCAACTACATATTTCATTGCTTAGCTTGGGGCTAGATGATGCTGTGTCTTAGACGAGTAAACACTCGTCTAAGTGCTGTGTGGATTGTCCAGCATTATTATTATTGTTGTGATAGTGGAATACACTATCAATTACATATTGAATAGCCGAGAATTTGACCTCAGTGTGATATACAGTGTCAATAATATATTTAATCGTTTCAAATTTTACCATAAAGTACTGTAATAGCGTGATACACAATGTATCAACTACATTTTGTATGGCTTTAAATTTTACCTCAGTGATGTGATAGTTTTACACACTGAGTATCAATTAATGATGTAATTAAATATTATATCGCGTAAAATAATACCTCAGTATGATGTGATAGTGTGATACACAGACAGTCAAACGCATACCCCATTGCCTAGAATTTGACCTTAAGTGTGATGTGACAGTTTTATACATTGAGTATCAATTACATAGTTTATGGCTTAAAATTACCTCATTATGTGATAGTGTGATACACATAATATATCCCACTACCTATAGTTTGACCTCAAGTGTGATACATTGAGTATCTAGTATCAGTGTGGTTTAGAATTTAACCTCAGGATGATACTTAGCCATGTGGTAATTAAGACTAGCTTTCTGCACAAATGCCTGACCACATTCCGCGCAAACCTTCCTCCTATCCCCCGTATGAATCCTCTCATGCAAATCCAATGTTGTCTTCCTCAAAAACGACTTCCTACAAAACTTACAATGATAGTCCTTAACCGTTTTATGTTTAAATTTATGTTTATACATCGCTTCTACGCTAAAACATTCATAATCACAATGCGTACATTTATGTTTCACTCCAAGCATATGAAAACTATTTCTATGTTTTATAAGTTGCGTTTTTGTGTTAAATATACTGTCGCAAGCATTACATTTTATTCTGTCGTCTATTGCGTGTTGTTCTAACTTATGTCTGGTGAAGGGTGCAAGGGTTCGGAAAGGTGTATTACATAGTGTACAGGTATATGCAGCGAGAGCTAAGTGTTGGGATTTCACGTGGAATCGTAGCCCACTTAGGGAGTGGAAAGTTTTACTGCAACGCGTGCATTCGAAGCCAGAATCTGCGTGGGAGTAGTCAGAGTGTTGAAGCCGGTAAGAAGGAGTTTTTCTGCTTTTACTATCTGTAACAAAAGGAAAAAATTACAGCCGTCTCAGCTTTGGTCTAGCCCTTCTTTCTAAACTGTTCGATTCCCACTCCGAGAACAACTAGTTATGTGCTAAATATAGTGTTTAATAATATATATGTTTGTTCTGTGTCTGGGTGTTATATGTATGGGCTCTTCTGGGGAAGTTCTACCACCATGTCTATTCCTGTCTGTGAACAGCGCAGCGTGTTCCGGTTTGAAGGGTGTGGGTGCCGGTGTAATTACAGGCACATGAGGCTTAACACCTGTATGCCTCAGGTTGATGGACGCCGACCAGTGTAGGGCAAGTTTCTAACTAACGTGACCTACAAGGCAATGCTTTGTTATAACAAAGCATTAAATGGCCATTATTATATTATATTATTATTGGCATTTATTATAGCCTATAGGCTATGGTAACCACTTAACATCATCCTATCTGTTTGTTCTATCAGCAGTCGTATACAAAAAAAAGGATGTAGATTTCCAAGACACACTCGTCGACATAAGTGATGAAAAATGTAATGCCAATCCTAGTGAAAACTGACCTGAGACACAAAAGTCCTTCTGTGGAAGGTCCCGTGTCCTAGGGCGGCCTCGCTTCTTGGCGACCCGCGCGACTTTGGTGACCCGCGCGACCTTAGTCACTTTTGTACGCTTCACCTCCTTAGGCTGTTCTAAAACAAGGCAAAACAATCAAAATTATATTATTTTTATAACATACAACTGAAGCAATGCTCGTAGGTCACGCTTGTTAGTAACGTGCCTTACGATGCACTACCCTGCGTCCATCAACCCTAGACATACTGAAGTTAAGTCTAATTCTCGCCTCTAAGATTTTGTTTTTTATACAGCTTGTTGATGGAACAAGCAGATGGCCCACCTGATGTTAAGTGGTTACCATCACCTATAACAAAGCATTGCCTCGTAGGTCACGCTCGTTAGGAACGTCACCGACGATGCACTACTCAGCGTCCATCAACCTGAGGCATACAGGTGTTAAGCCTCATGTGCCTGTAATTACACCGGCACCCACACCCTTCAAACCGGAACACGCTGCGCTGCTTAGCGGCAGAAATAGGCATGGTGGTAGTTCTGCCCCGGACGAGCCCTTCACAAAGAGCTCTACTACTACTAAAGAATATTATTGGCAAATTAATTTACCTTCATGAACCAATCCGAAGTCCATGCAGTCTTCATCATGAACTTCTCCAAGATCAGCATCTGGAACCGATTATTTTTATCTATACCATTTATCTATTAAGAATCTTTGTCCTGACTGACTGACATATTGACAACGCATAGCCTAAGCCACTGGTCGTAGACTTGAAATTTTCAGGGTATAATTGTCTATGTGTGTAGAGGTGTACTAACAAAGGAATTCCTGAAAGTGTACCCCTAAACATGTACGGCAGGGGGTTGAAGTTTCTATGAAAATAACATCATACGAACAAAGAAGCATCTTTGCTAGTTAAATTATACTGTTTAGAGTTTCAAAATGTCTATAATTATACTTTTCAGTGAGAATTTAACAATTGGCTTGTCTGTCTAATGCTATACTCTTTTGGAACATGCCCTGCATTCATCAACCTGAGGCATACAGGTGTTGCCTTATGTGCCTGTAATGTTACCGGCACCCACACGCTTCAAACCTGAACACAGCAAGCTGCCCACAGCCGGGAATATTAGGGTTGCATTTGCATTATCAACCAAATTAGGGTTTTATAACTGTCATAATTACCATCAGAATCGTGTAATTCCTGTTTGATCTCTGGTTCCACTGGCCCAACTGGAAATAAAAAGGATGTTTTTTGATAAGACAGAACACAGACAAATACGATAAAAACCGGCAAAGTACGAATCGTACTCGCGCATGCAGGGTTCTGTACCATTATCTATAGGTAATTAAAACTGCAAAAAAAAATGTTTAAATACATATAATGTTTGTATGTGAATATTTATTTTATTCTGTTTTTTAGTATTTGTTGTTATACATAGTGGCCACAGAAATACACGGTTGGACGGATGGACTTTTATTTTGTGTTTCAGTTTTCGAGAAAGATAAACCCGTTTTTTAAAGGTTTCCATGTTGAAACTCTAAACAGCTCCTCAGAACACTTCCCATTGTACAGATGATAGAGCACACAGAGAAATCCTGTCTCTTTTCAAACATATTAAGAATTTCAATATAAATAAATAGTTAGTTTGTACTTGCAATAGCTTATTACTATAACCATTTCTTACATGATGTAAGGTCGGATAGCATGCCCATCTACACACTAGGTTTGACAAGTGGCACCTTAAATTGGGAATGTTTATAGTTTATCTAACAGTTAGGCATTTCTCTCTTTACTGTTTCATAGAGCACTATCACCCACTCCATTATACACAAATATTAACTGAAAGCAAATACTAATTAGCATTAACTTTGCCAATGTAGGTACTTCCTTTTTGTGCAATAAAGAATTTTCTAATCTTATCTAAGAATTACCTTTAATACAATTCCTTGAGTACAAGCTGTAAAAATGCTCTTCACATCTGAGGACTTGCTGTTTGAAGCCGTGAGCATCCTGCAGCCGAGCTATACACATTTCACATATTGACGATACTGTGCCCAAGAGAGGACCCTCCACAGGGATTAGCTGAAAGTGTAATGATGATGGTAAGTACATGAACTATTTTTGTAGACAGCTGTCACAGCTCAGTTCAAAGTAACCCTGCCTTCTGCGCTGTAGGTGGTGGGTTCGATTCCCACTAAGAACAAACATTTGTGTGATGAACATAGATGTTTGTTCTGTGTTTGGGTGTTATATTGTATTCTAAGTATGCATTTACAAAAAAAAGTATATTATAAGTATTTTATCAGTCATCTGGTTCCCATAGTACAAGCTATGCTTAGTTTGGGGCTAGATGAAATGTAAAAATGTCCACAGATATTTATTTATCACAAGTTTGTATTAGTTAGCGGCCTACGCTGTTATTTATTATATTCAGTCTGCAGAAGTCACTGTTGGACGTAAAAGCCTTCCCTATACTTTTCAAGATGATTTTGAGCCCTTTTCATTCACTAACTTTCCTCAATCTTAAAGACATCGTCGGTCTATCGGGTGTCCTATGCTTCCGTCTTCCAGTTCGTGGTCATCATTCAAAAACTAGACCGGTGGACCTACGGCCAGCGTTATCTATTTGTCAGTCAGTCAGGACAAAGATTTATATAATTGGTATAGATTACTAGTTATATACTATAAATAAAACTTGATACTGAAGAATCGCCTTTTGACAGTGGAAAAACTAACCTCTATATTCAAACAGTTTCGAAGCACATCTGAATAGGCTATTTCTTTCCCCACCATCACGGAGTCAATTGTAGATAAACTTTTGTATGTTCCTTCGGAATGGCAGCAGCGGCACAAATCTTTTTCAAGCTTCCATTCGTCAGTAGACATTTCGAATACATTAGATTCTATTGTGCGATAACTTGTAATGAATTGGGGCTTCACAGCACTTTATAAATATTTATCTTCTACAAAGACAACTTTTTTCTTTTCTATCCCACTCAAAAACCACAACATTTTAGACTAAATTAAAGTCATTATTTTATTTATTTTCTTTTTGTTTTGCTGTTGGTTCTTTTTTTTTCTTTGCTAATTTCGGCATGCAGGAAGGCTAAAGTCAGTTAAATTACAATACAAGTCATTCTGTGGTTACGATACCTTCTCTTTGCAAACGAGTCTGACCAATCTGACCCACAGAGTAGGTACTTTTTTATAGACGGAAAATCTGACCATTCCTGCTTCTTGTACTGTATATATATTACGTACTGACTGCTTTTTTAAATTTTCATTTGTCGAGAAACAGCATGCAAACATAATCCACCAATTTTGTTGAATTTGTACGAAAGAATAATAGATTCGTGCCATAGAACTAAAACACAGAAATAAACCTAATATAGTGACACTACTCGATACTAGATGACGCTGTAAGCATAAAGTTTGAATAGCAACTAATAAACGTAATAGACATTAATAATAGTAATTGGCACGTAACTTTTAAAAATTGTCCTTTACAGACGAGGTTCGTCAGAATTTTGGGTATATTAGATTGCACAATCCCATTCATTTTACCTCCTAGAAGGTAACAGACGTAGGTACCTACCTTGTGCTATGGTTTGCGATTTTTGCATAACGATATCTTCTATGTTAACTTGAAAATGTAAGCAGGTACCTAATTTGAATTTCGCACTAAAGTTTAAAGTACCACCTTATAGTCCAACCATAGAAAAGACAAGTTAATTACCTAACAGAGTACTCATACTCAATTCTTTTCTAGGATTGATTGAACAAACTGGTACAGCAGCGTGGCGGCGTATAAAACAAGCAAACCTACCTACCTACAGTAAAACGGAATTGGTATCGGGGAAATAAACTCTAAATAACACATTATTTGTGTAAAGCTATATAATATTTAATTGGTATCACTTTGGCACCTTCCGCTCCATCAAATGATAAGTCTTAGTGTGAACATTCAGCGCGCGTTGGTTCCCGAAGCTCTTGTCGCACGCGCGGCAATGAAGCACCACACGGGTCGCACCGTGCTTCTCTACTTCATGTTCCTGCTTCTTCGCGTAGTCCTTGAACCGTTCACCACAGTAACCACACTTACTTCGTCTATTCATCAACACATGGGCAGCGCGAACATGTTCCCGCCATTTTACTCTCGTATCAAAAATTTTTGAACAAAGCGAGCAATTAAATTCTCCTTTATTATGCCTATACATGTGCGTTTGAAATTGTGCTTTATTAACATAACCTTTGCCGCAAATATCACAAATATGATTTTTAAAATGTTCATTCATATGCTCGAGTAGGACTTTAAAGTTGCTGAATTGACTCGCGCAGGAAACGCAACGGAATGTGTCTGTAAAACGGAATGGTATTATGTGACTTTTGATATCTGTGTGGTAGATTTTGTTATGGCTAAGTTTAAGATGATTTGTAAATTCTACGATATCTTCGATGGTGGTGAAAGAAGCATCGCAGAGGGTACAATGTAAATCTGTAATGTCTAGTTTAACGACGAAGCCTGCCATTGTTTGGGGCGCCATGAAACAGGATATTTCGGAATCGTTGTGGCTCTGAAATAAAAAAGTTATTTTAACTTGGAATTAGAATAACTCGAGAAGCGGCGCTTGGGAAATTATGACATAGATAAGATAGATAGATATCTAATGGGAGTGATCTTAAGGTTGTGGGTTTGAATCCGGTCGTACACCAACGGATTATTCTATTCTAAAAATGTAGGTATGTGCGCAATGCCAGTGTACTCAAACGGTGAAGAAAATCATCGTGAGGAAATCAATTAGGATTCTAGCAGCGGCGATGTGCTTGCAACCCATCACGGAATAACAGGTACTGTAAAATGTGGGTATGTACCAAATGCAATGTTTGGACGTACCTCTGACTACCGCTATTAGACACTCCCAAAGAGACTCGAGTGGTACTTGGTACTAAGAGATTAGAGGGGCTATCCGTGCCTTGGAATGTCGTGAAGCGATTCCTTACTTTCTTTTTTTTTTTCTTTATGTCTACCAATAAACATCCCCAAAGAATCTTTAGTCTACTATACTTGATGCTTAGAGATTCAAGAGGAAAACCGTGCTTGGATATGACTTTTCTATTTTTTAGGGTTCCGTACCCAAAGGGTAAAACAGGACACTATTACTCAGACTCCGCTGTCTATCTGTCTGTCTGTCTGTCACCAGGCTGTATCTCATGAACCGTGATAGTAAGAGAGTTGAAATTTGTGTTACAAATGATGTATTCCTGTTGCCGCTATAACAACAAATACTAAAAAGCAGAATAAAATAAATATTTAAGCGGGCTCTCATGTAACAAACGTGATTTTTTGTCGTTTTTAAATGGTACGGAACCCTTCGTGCACTTGGCCGTTTTTTTTTCGTATTACAGCCTCAAAGCAAATGTCTACAGAGCGTGTTAGAGTGAAGTTGTTATTACCTTATTAAGTTAGATTGGCACCACACTGGAGTTTCATTGTTTACATTATTATTACTTTGTAAAAGGATCATACAAAAAAACTATAGGAACCAAGCCGTAAGTTTCTTGCCGGTTCTTGTGCGGCTTGGTCGCGAGGAACTGGCGCTTAAATTCACCTAGATTTAAGACGTTTCAAGATCATCCCTGCGGATATTACTGAATAAATGATTTTTGACTTTGTTGCCATAAAGGGCTGAGATGTGGTCGCTCAATCCTTGGTCTTACGTCCTCTTACCCGTACTGTGTGACTTTTCAGGAGACCAGGTTCGGGAAACTCTCGTACACAGAAGCAACACATGTACCCCACACCCGCGTACTTTCTGATAGGTGTCGCGTTGGAGCACGCCAATATAGTCCTTATATTCACCTGGAATACAACACGTTTCAATTTGAATTGTTAAAATATTTTATGGCTTTAGAATAGAATAAATAACGAGTGTGCTTTAGACCACACGACTGAAGTAAAACTTCTTTAATATGAAACGTAACTGGCTATGAGAGAAAGAGAGAAAGAACATTGCTTTCATACCCCCTCCATGGTAGTGTTAAACGTTTAACGCAACTTAGATAGATAGATAGAAAACACTTTATTGTACACCACAATACGATAAACACTACAAAACTAATACACATTTATAGAAAAAAATCATTAAGTGGAATACAATGGGCGGTCTTATCGCTAAAAGCGATCTCTTCCAGACAACCTTGGGATGGACAGGACTTGCCAAGAACGAGAAAGGACGGTAGTGTAGTATAAACAATAAGTATAATGCATACAATAATATCAACCTACTCTAATTTATATTACCTATATAACTACGTACATTAATTACTTATACAACTAATACATATATACAATATCATGTATAGTATAAATATATATTAATACATATACCTACACTTAGTGAAATATAAACATGAATACTAGGCTATCAAGAGGTGATCGAGCAAGAGATTTTTGAAACCAGGGAGGGATTTAGCAGTTCTGACATTAGTAGGAAGAGAATTCCAGAGACGAATGGCTTGCACCGTGAAAGAGTTCTCAAAGAAAGTAGAAGTGTGCACAGGTGTTTTGAGTTGAAATGTCTCAGAGGAACGCAGCGAGCGGAAATTGGAGAGATGGAGAAACTCGAAGCGTTCCTTGAGATAGGAAGGAGTGGAAGGGTTAAATAAGATACTGTACAGTAGAGTAAGAATGTGAGTATTCCTGCGGAGGCGGATTGGCAACCACTTAAGTTTATTGCGGTATTCCGAGAGACGTGGTCATATTTTCGTAAGCCAAAAATAAAACGAATACAGAAATTTTGAAGGCGCTCAAGTTTGTCAAGATGTTTTTCAGTAAGATCGGGATAGCAAGAGTCAGCATAATCGAGGATAGGGAGCAACAGGGACTGTGCTAGCGTAATTTTGGTTGATGTTGGCAAGAAATTTCGCAATCTGCGCAGTGAAGCGGCTGATGCAAACATCTTTCGACTTAATTCAGTAAGTTGAGGCCCCCATGACATATCCTTGTCCATCAATATACCCAAATTTTTGACAGTGTCACTAACAGGTATAGGGACGCCATCAAAAATAATTGAAGGGAGAATAGACCAGTCTATCCTAGTAATCATCCTGGAGCTACCTACTACTATAACCTGAGTTTTCATAGGATTTACTTTGAGGCCATATGCTTTACTCCATGCCAGAATCCGTAACAGGTCACTATTTATAACATCAATGGCTACATTCAAATTTTCTACTGAAGCTTGAGTGTATATCTGTAGGTCATCAGCATAAAGGTGATACGAAGAAAGAAGAGAGTGAGAAATTGAATTGATAAAGATAGCGAAAAGAAGAGGAGAAACGACACCGCCCTGGGGTACACCAGCAGTTAATTCACACCATGACGAGTAATTATCATCAATTCGAATACGCTGCCGGCGACCAAATAGGTAACTACGTAACCAGTCTATAGCTGTTGGTGCAATATTGTAAGAGCGAAGGACTGCCAAAAGTATATCAAAATCAACATTGTTGAACGCGTTGCTAAAGTCTAGCAGTGACAACACTGTCACAAGTCCATTATCCATACCCTGACGAATGTCATCCGTGATCTTTGTCAAGGCCGTCGTGGTGCTATGTCAACTGCAATGCAACTTAGTTGGAAGTCGCATTAGAAGTATTACTTCAAACATTTATTTTAAACAGTATGTATTACGCTCGTCGTTTGCGCGTCGTTTGCCGTGCTCTTAGATATAGATCATACTAATTACTCTTTTACGCGAAAACTACTTAACCGAACATCATGAAACTTTGTACACATATTCATGGAGGTATTAGAAGTAACATAGGATACGTTTTTTTTTATTTTTACGAAAGATTCAATGCGAGCGAAGCCGCAGGTAAAAGCTAGTAATAACATAAGTAGGTATGGCTATATTTTATTTGAAGCTTCGGCTACATTAGCGGGCGTATCGTGTTGGCGAGACAAAAACATCGTGTTCGGGTATAGGCGATGTTCTTGTCTACATTAAGGCGGGCGAAGATTCGTGTCGAGTTGACGCGCTGCATCGTGCCGGATTGTGTTGTTCAGTTTGTTGTGCGGCCGAGACGTGGGCGGTAATTTAAAAATGTAGGAAATAGTGGCATCATGTAACAAGTGTTTCTTTTTATGGTTGGGGTCACTAGGATTTCATATAATACTCTCAATTTCATAAAATTGAATGAATTCTAACACTTTTTCGTTACCTACTCCACTCCATAGTGTAAAAAATTAAATGCACGTCCGTCTCGCTTCACTGAAATGACGTAGATGTAGCCACCTAAGCGAATATTGGCGCGACAAATCCCTTTAATTTGCGCCAGTTTACCGACAGCTCACCGATACATCGTCTTCGCCCGAATACTACGCGATGACACGATGAACCCGGCCACATTTATCGCGTTAACACGAATATTCGCCATAGCCCGCTAATGTAGCCGAAGCATTAGAAATAAACACTACTATCTTATCCTATTATCACGAGATGAAACCAACTGACCTGGTGTTTCTTCAGTTCATCGTACTTCTTCGAGACGAGCTGCAGTGAAACATTCTCTTCGCGCGGCTTGATTATAATAATCTTTTTCTTCTTGATGTACTTCTTGACAGGCGTACCTGCAAGTGATGATTTTGTTAAGTCAGGCACACAGTAGGTACAGTGGCGGATTTACAAATTTTCAAGGTATAGGCTGAATAGTTTTTGCCGCCCTTGCCTCAACAATTGTCATATCATACATTATTTTTACAATGCAACAATTTCGAGGCCGATTACTGGTTGAGGGGCGGCGAACTAGCTGTTTTACTCTAGAATATGGAAGTTCAATTCAATTCAATTTCTTTTTTATGGCTACTGTGGCTATTGTCACAATTCTGCCAGTGTCCGTTTCGTGATATTTTCATAAACCGTAAAGATGGAGATAGTGTAAGAATATGGCCGGTTCATTTAACAATATGCTCGGTGCTTTTGAATGAAAATCGAACATATTAGACACATAATGATTTTTCTAAAACAAAAGAGACAGCACAACATAATATGGAAGTTTGCTACTCTCGGAATGTGCAATGACAAGTGAGAGAGAAAAGTCATCGACAAAATTTGTTGCAGACTTTTATCTGTAAGACATCAGAAAACCGTCATAGAAAAATCTTTTTGATTTCTATGAGGTAAAAAAAAGCCGCCCCCGAAATCTGCCGCTCTAGGCTCGAGCCTACTCAGCCTGCTGGTAAATCCGCCACTGAGTAGGGAACTACTTACGTTAAATACGTACTTTTTTAAAACCAATGTTGCTACAGTGCTCAAATTATTTTATGGGAAATGCTAGACAAAAATCATAATATAATAATGCAGGACAATCCACACAGCATCATCTAGCCCAAGCTAAGCAGAGCTTGTGTTATGGGTAGGTACTAGATGACTGATATACTTAATACAATACATTACAGCGATAAGACCGCCCATTGTATTTCTGGTTTCTTAGTTGTAATTTAATTGTTCTAATTGTTTAAGTGTTTTAATGGTGTACAATAAAGCTATAATCTATCTATCTATCTATCTATTACATACAGAGATATTATTTATTATACATAGAAAATACCCAGAACACCCGGAATAAATATTTGCAGATCGTACAAACATTTATCCCAAGGCGGGAATTGAACCCGCAACCTCCTGTGTCACAGGCGGACATTCTTCCACCGCGCCACATCGGCCGTCCTACATATAAGATGCAACATCGTATCATATAAGAGAAAGACATATTTATTTATTTAATGTATATTTAATTATTTAAATCAGTTTTATTAAAAAATAGTAAATACTAGTAATACCGACATCAATAAAATGCAAATCATACACGAGACAAACCTACTGTAGAAATTACCTACATGTCAACATTAAAATACTACCTACATACCTAAATAGAAGTTGATGTATTTTTTTTTAATAAGACTTGCTGATGGAAAAAGCACAAGACCCTTCTGCCCCCGTTCATGTAATTCTGTTAGCATCAAAATCCAGTCGCATGTGTCAAATATGACAGATTTTCTATAGCAAATCAAAAAGCAAATTAACACATGCGACAAAGTTTTGATGCTAACAGAAGTTACGTGATCAGCCCCTGATATCAAGTGGTCACTATAACGTGACCTGCGGAGCAATGCTTTGTTATAGGTATAACTTAGCATTGCTCCGCAGATCATGTTCGTTAGGAACGCGCCCTAGTATGTACTGCTCCGCGTCCATCAACCTGAGGCATGCCTGTAACTGCGTGGCAAACGCTGCTTGATGTCAGAGATAGGCATGGTGGTAGTTGGTACTGGTCGAACTCACTGAGAGCTACTACTATCTAACGGGGTTAGTTAAAAAGTATCAATCAGTCTACCAATACTATGGGATGATTATACTGGTGGAATCTTGGTCTCTGCCCTTTGCTACCTTCGGGTAGAGTTTCGGGAATTCCTTAAGAAGCTACCTTCTTTACATACTTAACTGATAGAGCATTAACTAACATAATGCACATAAAAGTTTGGCAGCCAAAAGAATGCACAATATGATTTTGTGATAACTAATTCATTAGAAGTAATGGGTTGGCCCATACCTCACGGAAGATGCTTCGGACGCATCATCCGTAGTTATGCATGACAAATTAACTCCTCATCGAATCCTTAAGATCTGGGCCAACCCATAAATCAAGAAAAATAGTTTGTTCAGTTCACACATCATGAACACTTTTCTTATGGTCGAGCATCTTGCAGCGAATGACAAAGCTGGCATCACAGAACTCGCAAACATAGTTCCGATAATGTTGGCTCATATGCTCTGCAACCTTGTCGAAATCAAGATCAACAGCGCAGACGGCACAGCGCAGTCTTTCATCAATAACCCGCAGCGGCATTATCTGGTTCTTGATAACCAAATGCATCGTCTCGGAATGAGCGTTCTGCAAATGCTCCATAAGCATCTCCAAGCTATCAATATCAGCGCGACAAACCCGACACTTCAACCCTGAAATGTCCAAGTAAACTATATGTTTGGACAGAATTTTCCCCGGTCTCATTTTTAGGAAATCCGGTTTGCCTTTCTTGTGGTTGGAAAAGCAATGCTTTTTCAGTTCGGTTAATTTGGAGAATGTTTGGAAGCAGTAGCTGCAAGAGTGACCGTTGTCTTCCTTCGCGTGGATGGGTGTTGCGTTGGAGCAGTTCAGTATCGTCCGTATGTTGTCCAAATGCCAGTCCATTTCTGTGAGCCTGGTCTTTGGATTTGGGTTTGGAATCTTAACTCTAACATCGGTATGTTTACGCTTTGAGCTGCTTTTGCGCTTAGGTAGTGTACGCTTGCGCTCAACTTTTTCTAGTGGTTTTTCTTCAATGACTTCTGAAATCTTACGCTTCTGCACTTTTTGAGCGAGAGGTTTCTTTTTCTTTTTATTAGTCTCTGGTATCCCACAGGGAGGTATGGAGATGAAGGATGAAAAATTGACTTTTCTGAAGAGGGTTAGGCTCTTCTCAGCTGCCAGTGGTGTGTTTTCGTCTTCGTCACTGCTGCTGAGGATATCTGTAACAAAATAGAAAAATTATTGATCAAATTATTCAGAAAACTACTGTAATTTATTTTATCTTAGTAAGTATTTGAATTTTATTAACTTAGGTACTATAATAGCACAAAAGCCTAATTTATAAAATAAAAATGCCTAAAACTTTAATAAGTAGGTAGATAGGTAGGTACATATTGGTTGTTAGTGATCCTAATTGCATAGAATCAAAAGATATCTAATCTTATGATCTTGTTTGAGCGTACCTTAAACTGTACTGGGTGGGGATGTTAATGAAACAATCCTGATCTAGGTAGGTAGCTATATTCATATTGTACGGCCATCGGCCTATGCAAATCGCAAAACGCACCGATAGCGCATTCTAGAAAACGGACACTTTTACTAGCGCCATCTAGTTCTGAAATTCGAACTAACTCAACTTAATTAGTTCAACAGATCTACATGCCTGCGTACTTACCACAGTCATTCCTTATTAGATATGTATGAACTAGCTGACCAGTGCCCACTTCGTTGGGCGGTAAACATGTTTACTTACAAATCTTAACTGAAGTAGTACTCGATGTCGCCAACAGATGGCGTTCATACGGCATAAAATAGCGGCCGTTCGCAGTTTCGCCCGCGTGGCAGTTTTTATCCATTCCCGTTATTTTTTCGGGATAAAAAGTAGCCTAAGTTACTCCTTGTTACATTAGCTATCTGCCAGTGAAAGTCTCGTCGAAATCGGTCCAGCTGTTCCAGAGATTACCCGGAACAAACAGACAGACTGACAGACAAAAATTAAAAAAAAATGCTATTTTGGTATATGTATCGTATATACATTCCTATGCATGTAGTAAAAAGCGGGTATTTTAATATTACAAACAGACACTTCAATTTTATTTATTTGTATAGATTACTATCTAATAGATTAAACTTCGACTGCAATTTCTCCTCATCAAGCAGATCCACGTATGGCATTATGATGAAGCAATAGAGTATCACTCACTTAATAAAAACCTAACTTTACATTCCGCAACGAAAATCGATAGTAAACCTTTTTTTGCTCTATCTGTTATTGCATTCAGAAGTATGACAGGATTTTAAATGCAACGGACGTTATAGTTATTTACTAGACGAGCTGGCCCAGCAGCCACAAGATTCTAAACGCAACGGAAGTTCTAGTTATTTACCAGATTTAGCTGGCCCAGCTGCCTAAAACTTCTCCGTGAGAACTTTAGCAAAAGTGTCCAAAATGTGTTAATCGTCCTAATTAGGGCAAGTTCCCCCTTCCACCCGCACCAAGCGCTTTGCCTCAACTTTTATTATGCGTACAGCAAAGGATTGGAACTCGTTGCCGTCGTCTGTTTTTCCGATCACGTATAATTTGGATGTCTTCAAGAGAAGAGTGAATAGGTATCTTCTAGGTAAACGTGCTACACCGTAGACTGCGTCATCACTTAACATCAGGTGAGATTGCGGTCAAACGTTTACCTATAGAATGTAAAAAAAAAAAGAAAGTTAATTCTTCCTGAGGATGCTTCGTAGTGTAGCGAAACAGTTGTCGATATTTTATTAGGTTCAAATTTTGTAGATTATAACTGTGCTTGCGGTTTCAATTGAGATATTAACATTATTGCATGTGCTGCGAGAGTTGCATACAGTACGTCTACTTTTTTTTGAACTTATAAATAAATAATAAATAAATAATGCTGGACAATCCACACAGCATCATCTAGCCCCAAGCTAAGCAGAGCTTGTGTTATGAGTACTAGATGACTGATATACTTAATACAATACCATATTATGTACATAGATATTTTTTATTATACATAGAAAATACCCAGAACACCCGGAATAAATATTTGCAGATCGTACAAACATCAAGGCGGGAATCGAACCCGCAACCTTCTCTCGCCCGCCGCGCCACATCGGATAGGGATTGAAATGGCGGAATATTACTATCTATGCATTTTATACTTTTACAATAAACTTCCGCAGTCACACCTGAGCGACCAGGACTTTATTACAGGATTAAATTACTGTTAAAACTCTCTTTATGTAGGTAGGTACGTACGTATCGAATCTAGGATATATCATTGATCAAACTGTAGTCATAAACTCGAGTCCGTTAATATCCTTTGCCTCAAGTTTAAAAGTAGTTAACATAAAAGATATACCAAACATAAAGGTATAACATATAGGTGGCGTAAAAATAAGCCTCAAACTCGAGGTTCTCAAACTTGTTTTTTCAACCGCCCATTTGGAAAATCAACAGTTTTCCAGCGTCCCCCAATTGTTTTTACTTTACCTCAATGACATGCTCTAACTCAATATAGTAAAAAGATGAGTTGACTGTTTAGTTTAGCGAGCAACTCCATCCTACCAGAGGGCTGATTCTGAGTTTTTTTCGTTTTCCGGATACCGGATTTCGGTTTGCGAGCTCGAACTTTTTGTATGGAGATATGATAAGCGCCTCTAGCGGCATATGGGGGCACTAGCGTATCTCCATACAAAAATTTCGAGCTCGCAAACCGAAATCCGGTATCCGGAAAACGAAAAAAACTCAGAATCAGCCCTCAGGTCTCAACCATCTTAAACAGCCAGTATAAGTTCATTGCTAGACATAAGCATACGTTTCTAAGACGACCGATGTGGCGCGGCAGGCGAATGTCCGCCTGTGACGCAGGAGGTTGTGGGTTCGATTCCCGCCTCGGGATAAATGTTTGTACGATTTATTCCGGGTGTTCTGGGTATTTTCTATGTACGAGCATAATAAAAAATATCTATGTACGTAATCATATTGTATTAAGTATATCAGTCATCTAGTACCCATAACACAATTGTGTTATGGCTAAGCTCTGCTTAGCTTGGGGCTAGATGATGCTGTGTGGATTGTTCAGCATTATTATTATTATTATGAACGATTTTGGGCCTTTAAATCCATCGACTTCCCGTGATTCTAACAATGCCGTCAGTCCATCGAGTAGGACGTCCAACGCTTCATCTACCAGTCACAATCACAACTTCACAAGCAGGTAGGAAACTGAGTGAAACACAGCAAAACAGTTAAGAACATTTATTTTACAGTTATGTAGGTACATAATGTATTAGGTAGGCCCAGTGCCTATACCATAGTAAAACCGATCTACAATAGCTAAAATAAGTAATTACAATTTGTTGTGTCTCGAATGGCGTCCACGAAAAAAATCTGACATTGTAATGATGAGGTAATTGTAATGACAATGCATGAGGTGCAAAATGCTCAAAACCCTTCTTATGTATAAAAATAATTCTCGCAGGTCACGAACGTGCGCTACGATTCACTGCCAAACGTTTATCAACCTGGGCGTACCAGGTGTTAAACCCTGATATGTCTGTAATTGCACCTTTCAAACCGAAACATAGCAGCGTTGCTTGGCGGCAGAATTTGGTATTTGCATGGTGATAGTACTTCTCCGAATGAGATGTACAAAAATAACCCTAAACACTAGGTACCACTTCAGGTTAATCCATTGTAAAAACCGTGTTGATTGAAATTCAAAGGAAAGGAATACGGAATCAAAGTCATCTACTCTACCTTTGTTATTTAGTATTGAAATAAAGGGAAGTGTTATCTTACAGTATTTATCCGAAGAAACCTAACCTATATCTAATTACCTACCTAGCAAGAACAAGCTACGCAATATCACCATGCTTATTGCGCATATGACCCCTCCAGCTGCATTTCTGAACGAAAGTCATCCCGCAGTGCTCACACTTAAACCGACGATCATTCGCGTGAATCCTCATGTGTTCAGTTAGATTACTCTTCCTAGAATATCGTTTAAGGCATACCTCACACTGAAAATGTCGTGCCCCAGTGTGTTTCAGCATATGGCTTCTCAACTCAGCTGAGGCGAAAAACTTCATATCGCATTCGGGACAATCGTGACGACGATCCATTAAGTGTACTCTTTTGATGTGCGAGTTCAACGCTCTGCGATGGAGGAACACCTTGTCGCACGATTCGCATTTCGGCGTCGGGAACACGATGCCGTGTGCTTCCGTCATATGCTTCTCTTTAACCAGAATATCAGCAAACCTCTCCTCACAATGCCAGCATTTCAAACGCAACTTCGGCCCGTGAACCTGTTTGACATGAGCCTTCATTTTCACATTCGTGACGAAGTCCTTGAAGCAATGGCAGCAGACGAATGAGCCCGTTTTATGCGTCAGCATGTGTTTCCCAAGCCTGTTCGGATTCACGAATCCCAAGCCACATACTTCACAAACGTAGTGCCTGTAGTGTGTGTTCACGTGGACGTTCAACATCTTGAATGTTGGGAAGGTAGCTTCGCAAATGAAGCACGTAAGAGGTCCGATGCCAAATTTAAAAGGCAGGATTTGATTTTGGACATCATTGTGGATTTTTTTATTGTGGATATTTTGCAGGTGTTCAAGAAGTTGTTCCAAATTGTCTAAATTTTGAAGGCATAGCTTGCAACTGAGAGACGTGATGTCAAGTTTAACGAGTAAGTCGTGTGCGGACATCTTCTTGGTGGATGTGACGACAGTTTCTTTGCTGTGTGTTTCCATCGTGTGCTTCTTAAGCTCGGCTGGGTTTGGGTGTTGGAACTCGCAGTATGCACACACATAATCATGATCGTTTACTCGTCTTATCGGCGTTGCGTTCGAATGTTGTATAATTTGCCTCAGATTTTGTTGAAGTCTTTTATACGTAAGACTGTTAGGTGCCTTGGTGTCATGAAGATGTTTAACTAATTTAACTTTTAGTTTTTTTTTACGCAAGTCCGTACGTGCCTCAGTTTCCTCTTTTATCTCAGATATGACCATTTCCTGTTTGATTGTCACTTTACCTATAAAGAAAATAAAATTATGTTAAACCGACGACAAAATAATCACTACGCTCTCACCATGTAGGTACTATAGATACGTTTTACCTTCTGCTCTTACGATATGTGTTTGTTCATTAGTTAAAAGTGAGTTGTCATTCTATGAGTAAAAGCTATGGTAAAAGCATCCTTGTCAAATGTAAAAATATTGGTTCCATCCGATGCATTTTTATTGTTGTAATAATGCTATTTTACCTACAGGCCTGCTAATTATCTACAGAAAGATTTTAGATTTCATGTATAGATCTCAAATTGAGCATTCATCATTTAACTAATAAAACTTACCTACTTACTCTTAGCTAGTACTAGGTACTTTGCTTTATATTTGCGCAGTATGGAAATTAATCGTGATAGATAAGAGAGTAATTCTTCTTCTTCTTCTTCTTTTATTATATGGCTTTTCAGCGGCTGAGGGTTGCCACGAATTTGCCAACGTCAAGTGTTTACTAATCTTAAAACAAAAAGTCGGAGATCTGAGTACGGTAAGAAGGGAGACTCTAATATAAATCAAGTTGATATGTCATATACTTAAGTAGGTAATATAATAATTCAATTTTAGATGTACCTAAAGGCTGTCAGCTGTCCACACTATATTGGCGAAGTAAAAAAAAACAAGTTCAAGTATCTACCTAGTTACACTTGCTTGGTAAAGAACTAGTGCGATGAATAGAAAAAAATAAGAAAGTAAGACTATACTCACAGAATCGTTGAAGACCAAAGCTTAAGTACCTAGATAGGTAGTACGTACGAGACATTGGAGGAACATAAAGCACGGTCTAATAGCAGGAAGAAAAACCTAAAGAATAAAATTAATCATCATCATTTTCCTGCCCTTATCCCACTTACGTGGGGTCGGCACAACAGGTTTTTTCCCTCCATTTACCTCTATCATCCGTCATCTCTGTAGTCACTCCTTTCTTACTCATATCATCTCTCACACAATCTATCCATCTTTTCTGAGGCCTACCTCTACTCGCATATCCATCCACATTCATATCTGACACTCTTCTCGTTAAATGACATTCTTCTCTTCTCATGACATGTCCATACCATGCTAACCTATTGCTCCTCATCTTTTCAGTCACTGGCGCCACTTTCAAACTTCCTCTGATGTACTCATTCCTTATCTTATCCATTCTCGTCACTCCATACATCCATCTCAACATTCGCATCTCCGCTGCATGCACCCTTTTTTCATCCGTCCCTTTGGTGGCCCAACACTCAGATCCATACAATACGACAGGTCTTATGATCGTTTAAGAATAAAATTAATCCTACCCTCAATATAATGAAACACTGCACTAGGTATCAAGCTGTAGAAATTTTTAATGAACTGCCTCTAGACATAAAGTGTTTAATTCATCAACTTCCGTTACTTAAACAAAAGTTAGTCTTTCCTTCTGGAAAAGTGTTTGTATTCACTCGAAGACCTATAACCGCGGCATTTACGCACCCACAATTTTAATTTTCTTTCTGCTTCTAAATTTTTTTTTTTTTTTTTTGTGTGTCCGTCTTGGGGACAATTTTGCCAATGTCAAGTGGGTTGAATAAATTCTTTTTAGTCAAGTCGAGTCGGTAAAAAAAGTAAAGTCAGCCGTCATCGGTTTTGAAAAAAAACGATGGCGTTTTTCTTCAAAACCAAAGGGAAACATTTTCGATCAAATCAGGATGCCTCATAACACACTTTCATTTCAATTGTTCACACTTGTGCTAAGACCTCAAGTAATGATGGTTAAAATACCACCAAAATTACCCATCAGAACTTAAAATAACACTAGAAAAACAATTAAAATGAAAATATAATGTTGCTTCCAAAGATGACAGAAAACGAATCTCTTCTAAATTATTGATCACATCAGAATACTTCGGGGATTTTGACATTTAGTTTTATTGTATGACATTAAATTTTAATTATAACGGAAGTAATTTAGTATATACAAATATTTTACATCTAATATTTAACCTAGTGTTAATTAATTAGTTAACATTTAATTTCTAATATTTCGGTCAGTGACTTAAATTCTGTTTTCTACCTATAGTAAAGACCCGCACTTTACTATAGGTAGAAAAAGTTATGACAAAATATGTAGATATAAGGTAGATAGGTTAAATTTTAATATATATTTATTTTTTAAATTTGGCTACGGCTGAGAACCTGTAGGTAGGATTATTATTATTAGATATTATTATTAATTTTAATTTGTTACTTGTGTTTTCCGCATACAATGTAATTTGTTTTTTATGGAATAAATAACTATGAACTACGTATTAAAAGACCCAGCGAAAAACCTATAGTACTAATCGAGAATAAACAACAAAAGATTACAAACGAATAAAAATACCATTTACGAACTTTGCCACATATGCGAGCATTTTTTTAAAAAAGTTAGTAAATAGCTTCCTTAAAACAGTTCTACAACCGTTGTATAGTGCCTTAGCATTCCTCGTATAAGTACCTAACACACCCAACATTAAAGCTGAGCTGAATACCATTTTAGTGATGACACATTTTTGACGACCGATATGTGCCGCGGCGGGCGAATGTCCGCCTGCGACACAGAAGGTTGCGGGTTCGATTCCTGCCTTGGGATAAATGTTTGTACGACCTGCAAATATTTATTCTGGGTGCTCTCGGTATTTTCTATGTATAATAAAAAATATCTATGTATGTAATGTATTGTATTAAGTATATCAGTCATCTAGCACCCATAACACAAGCTCTGCTAGAATAATAAGCTGCTTGGCGATAGAAATACATGGCAAAGGCATGGTGGTAGTACTTCCCCGGACGAGCCCTCTACTAAGATCTCTCTACTACAAGGATGACGAGGATTTTAAAGCAACGGAAGAAATAAAACACCGCTTAGTATAATTTCTATAAGCAGTTATAATCATCGAAATTGTTTTATAATTATGTACAATCAGCAATAAAAGTGGAACAGTTTAAGTTTCTTAAAAACGAAACTACGTGTATTGTTTTTTAGAGTAGACGTAGAATATCAATTAATATAAACAAGGTTTTTAGTATAACGGAAAGGTGTGAGTGAATTTTTGTCTTGACTCGAAAAGAAGAAGTATAACGGAATAGTAGTATTAAGGTATTCTCCTCTTGTTATAGTTATGCTGCCTATGTATGTACAGTCAGCTGCACTAGAATGTATACAATTTGTAACTTTCAAAACAGTATGAAAACCTTCTAGTAAACTCTTAAGCAGTAAAAACTCAAAAATCGTGAAAGCTTCACTTATTTTTTGAGTTTTTGCCCTGTAGTTTTTAATTGTGACGCTGTAAAACCATTCTGTAAGTTACGAATTGTATACATTTTAGTGCAGCTGACTGTACATGTTCGACGACCGATGTGGCGCGGCGGGCGAATATCCGCCTGCAACGCAGGAGGTTGCGGGTTCGATTCCCGCCTTGGGATATATGTTTGTACGATTTGCAAATATTTATCCCGGGTGTTCTGGGTATTTCTATGTATAATAAAAATATCTATGTATGTAATGTAATATATTAAGTATATCAGTCATCTAGTACCCATAACACAAGCTCTGCTTAGCTTGGGTCTAGATGATGCTGTGTGGATAGTCCAGCATTATTATTATTATAATTATTATTATGTCCTCTATATTTATCATGTGTATTTTTCTATGTATTGTTTGTGTGCAATAAAGAGTTTAAAAAAACCCGGACTACGCTGCACCCAAGCGTAGTCCTAATTTTTATAACAGCCTGAAATTATAGAGATAAACTAAGTTGCCTAAATGCTGGTTCTCTGTCGTATTCTACGATCACCAGTATGACAACGCATATGCTCCCTAAGCGAACACTTTCTACTAAAGTATTTGCAGCATTGTTCGCACTTAAACTCTCGAACCCCAGTGTGGATAACTTCATGCCGCTTCAGACGGTCCGCCCTACAAAATACTCTATCACATAACTTGCAAGGGTATCTCAGCATTAAATGATCTTTCCTCTTATGGACGTGTAAGCTTTTAGAGTTCTTAAAGGTCCTATCGCACGCATCACACTTTAAATCCGCATATTCAACACCGTGGGTAGCAATCATATGATTCTTTTTAATGTTTCGGTTCTTAAAAGTTTCTCCGCAATGAAAGCATCTGTATCTTGTTGCAGTTGCTACATGCGTTTGGCGTTCATGGCTCTTAAGTTTATTCAGAGATCGGAAGACCTTGTCGCATTCATGACATTTGTGTGTTCCCGTTCGGTGAATATCAGAATGGATTCCAAGCTGACGTATAGTTATGAAACCGGCACCACAAGCGTCGCAAATATAGTTAGAGAAGTATTTGTTCATGTGCGCCTGTAAGTACTTAAAACTGTTGAACTCTTTCAAGCAACGGTGGCACTTCATTGCTTCTCCTTCTATTTTAAAGCATACGATGTGACTTTTGATGTCGGTGAATAATCCTTTTAGATGAATTTTGTTTAAATGGTCGATAAGCTGTTCAAGGGTATCCAAGGACATTCCGCAGATTTTGCAACTGAGTAAAGTTATATCTAGTTTGACCGCGAAAGTTGTCAGGCCAGTGCCTCGCATGAATTTGTTTTTAGTTTCATCGTCATGGTCCCGTAAAGAGTGAGTCTTGAGGTCCGAAGCTTTAAGGAAGGTTTGTCTGCAGAAACAACAGATGTAGCCACTGCCGACGTAATGCTTTCGGATTGGTGTGGCGTTTGAATAAAGTAATATTGTTCGGATGTTAAATCTGTGTTTCTCAAGCTCCAACTTCGCCGCAGGATCTGGTGAACGTTCAGATTTACTTCCTTGACTGAGTTTCTTTACCTCTTCACGAGTTTTTTTCTTAGATGGAACTTTTCTTGCTTGTTTTGCTTTAGGCTTAATATTCACATAAGACGTGTCTTCAACTTTAATTAATACTTCCAAGGGAACTTCTAATTCCGTTTTAATTGTTATGGGGTCTCTGTTGTTGGCACCTACAAAGAAAATAATCAAATTATTATCAAGGTCGTTAAACTCCAGGCGATATGTTTATTTATTTATTTTCTAACTAACGAATATACATACCTACAAGATATTTGTGGGAGAGCTAGAATCAAGTGTACAAGTACTTTAAGTAGACGATATTTTTGGTTAGGTTAGCTTCTAAAGGGTTAAATTAAACACGTTATCTAACGAACATATGAATAACTTATATCACGTACAGTTTAATATCACAAACTTTACGCATTGTCAATGTTATTCTTATCCTCAATGATTACAGGAATTTGATTTTTAAAAACATAATTTTAGCATGATTTCTAATCTCATTGTAGTTCTACATCATGGCGACTGCGCAAGTGACCTTTTAAGCTACACTTTTGTAGAAAAGCCATGTCACAGTACGTGCATTTGAATCTGCGATCGCCAGTGTGCGATCGTATGTGACCTATCAATGCTGCTCTCCTTAAATATGATTTAGAGCACATATCACACTTAAAGTTACGCAACCCAGTATGTACCACCTTGTGATTCTTCAGCATAGCTGGGGTAAAAAATTTAAAGTCACATATCTCGCATTTGAACCGTCTTTCCATCAAATGGTCTCTTTTCTTGTGAATCCGAAGACCATCCCTATTTTTGAAAGTTCGCTCACAAGCATTACATTTCATATCTGCAAAAACACCACCATGCGCTTTCTTAATATGATCTGTCTTGGCATTTTTGGTTTTGAATCTCTCGTTGCATTGAAGACACTTGTGCAAAAGAATACCTGCATGCGTTATACGCACGTGGCTTTTCAGTTTAGTAGAAGAGTGAAATATCTTGTTACACTTGTCGCATTTATACGCTCCGACTTTGTGTGAGTCTAAGTGGGATGCTAATTGGCCTCGATTGAAAAAGCTCGCTCCACATTCATCGCAAATAAAATTAGTTGAATGTTTGCTCATATGTTCGCTTAGCTTTTTAAAGCTATGGTAGTCTGTCAAACAGATGTGGCATTTCAATGATTCTTTATCGAGTTTAAAGCACGCAATATGACTTTTAATGTCTGTGTGGATTGCTTTCTGATGAATACTGTTTAGATGATCGATGAGTACCTCAAGGGTGTCTGTGGCCATGTTACAAATATTGCACATTAGTGAAGTTATGTCGAGATAAACAATATAAGAATACATATATATCTTTTTCATGAACAGGGATTTTGTTTCTATGTCATGATCATGTATGGTGTGCGTTTTCAGATCAGCAGCTTTTAAGTATTGCGCTTTGCAGAAACAGCAAATATATCCACTTCCAACGTAATGATTTTTTATCGGCGTTGCGTTCGAACACAGTAATATTGTTAGAATGTTGTATCGCTGTTTATGACACTCTTGCATCACTGAAGAATGCACCACTTGAGGTCTTAGGGGATGTTCTTTAACCCTCTTAGCTACGGCGTGATCAGATGTTGATTTTAATTTGATTTTGCAGATCGTGGTTTTGTTTTGTTTTCTAGTTTGTTTATTCTTTGTTTGGCTTTTTCTTGTGTATGTTGTTGGTTCATCGACAACGTCTGACGAGTCTTCAAGTTTAACCAGCGTTTGGTTCTTCAATGATTCAACAACTTCCACTTTAACAGGCTTGTAGTCTTTGAAGATGACACCTACAAAGAAACAAGGCGTTAATATTGTTACTGCTAGTTCCGATATTCATGGCTAAAGTATTTATTTATTGTCAATTAATATTTGGAACCCCGTTGGTAATATTTTTTAATTATGTTTATATTTACACTAAGAAAAACCTTTACCAATGCCTTATGATAGCATATCGGACGTTGAATTTTTATCACTAATTACATAAACTTAAAATGTTACCTTGAAATACTTTCACAGTAAAAACGTACCTACCTATGCTCTTCAAATTAGTTGCTTATGACCGACTCCACCAGCTAAACTGACTGATAGATTCCACCGCTTTTTGTGGCCATGAGTGTCAAAAATATTATAAACATCCCCTAAACATTATAAATGTGTACTAACTAGCGCACACTGGAGCATGCTGCGGCCACAGTAGAACAATTCTTTTCCTTAATAGAAATAAAATACAAATTCTTATTACCTAAAAATTCTTAGCATCACTAAACTATTGTAATTGCTTTAGTTAATTCTTTCACATAGTATCTGAGGGAACTTATTTTATTATGTAACTTGACAGATTTATAAATTTAAAAAACTTCCAAAGTTCTTGGTACTGGAAAGCAATTATCAATGCAATTATTAAAAACAGCGTGCGACAATAGCGCCAAATTGCTGGCAGGCTACTATGCAAGCTGCGAGCCTGCAAGCATGTGTACCTATTCCTGGCTTTAGATCCGTCTTGATCTCTTTATTAAATTATGCAATAACTCCAATACTTATAAACATTGTTCAAATTCAAACATTGCTTATAATGAGTCCTGTCAATGTTTGGTTTTACTCATTAGTAAGAGATGGCAAAATTTATCTTTTGACAGGTTATAAGTAAGGTGATCTTAAAAAAAAACGGTATCGTAAAAAAGCTTTATTGACTTACAAACGAATACTGACGACCTATTAGGCCTTATCAGTATATAGTGTAATAAATAATAACACGTTGGATGTATCAATACTATTGTATTATTGTATTATTGTATAGCGAAAATGACATCATATAGAGCACCACAAAAAGTCATCATCAACACTCGAATATATTAAACACAGATTCTGATTTTCATATCTGATCTGAAAGTTTTGGTGCTTTGGCGAGTACGTCGCCGATCTCAGCTCATACAGTCGTTAAGTAATGACTGTCTAAACGCATTGTCACTGGAGTTGGCCACAAGCTTATATGAACTACGTACAATTCTTTTCATCACACAAAAGAATTTTCTGAATCTGACTGAGATATAGACAACGCACAATCTAAACCACTGGTCGTAGATTCAAAATTTTCACGCAGAACTACAATCTCATTGTAATTCTGCATTGTGATGGCTTCGCAAGTGGCTCTTCAAGCTGCACTTCTGCAAGAAAGTCTTGTCACAGTACGTACATTTGAATCTGCGATCGCCAGTGTGCGAACGTATGTGTTCTACAAGAGCAGTTCTCCTTGAATAAGATTTAGAACACACATCGCATTTGAAATTCCGCAATCCGGTATGAGTTACCTTGTGTTGTTTTAGCAAGCAAGCGGTATAAAATGTACAATTACATGTGTCGCATTTGTATCGTCTTTCCAGCAAATGATCTCTTTTCCTATGGTTACGAAGACCATCGTTAGTTTTGTAAGACTTCTCGCATGCATCGCATTGAAAATCAGCAAATACGATGCCATGAGTTTCTTTAATGTGTTTTTTCTTAGCTCTTGGTGTTTTGAATCTTTTGTCACACTCATGGCACTTGTATAATGGGATACCTGTATGCGTCTGACGCATGTGAGACTTGAGTTTTGAGGAAGAGTTAAATATTTTGCTACATGTGTCGCACTTATGAGCGTCCACTTTATGTGTAGCAGAGTGGTTTTTAAGCTGGTTTCGATTGATAAAACTAGCTCCGCACTCGTCACATATAAAATTAGTTGAATGTTTGTTCATATGCATGCGTAACAACTTAAAGCAGTTATTATATTCTACTGAACAAATGTGACACTTCAAGATTTCTTGGTCGAGTTTAAAGCACGCGATTTGACTTATAATGTCTGTGTGGATCCCTTTTTGATGAATATTGTTGAGATGGGCGATAAGTTGCTCGAGGGTATCTATGGACAAGCTGCAGATGTTGCACTCCAGTGAAGTAATGTCGAGATTTACGACAAAAGAAAATAAAAATATCCCTTTCATAAATTTATTTTTTGTTTCATCGTCATGGTCCAGTATGGTGTGCGTCTTGAGGTCCGCAGCCTTAAGGAAGTGTCTTTTGCAAAAACTGCAAATGTATCCACTGCCAACGTAATGATCTCGTATCGGAGTTGCGTTCGAGCACAGTAATATTGTTCGAATGTTATATCGATGTTTATCAATCTCCTGAATCGTTGGAGAGCATTTTGATGGTGGTTTAATTTTGATGGTTTTTAGCTTTGGTTGTTCAGGTAAAGGTTTTATTTTTAAGTTAATTTTTTGGTTAGCTGGTGAGCTTTGAATTGGAAGTTTTATTTTTATTTTGCGAATCTGGGTCTGCTTTTGTTTTCTAGACTGCTCTATCGTTGTGTGAAGTTTTTTGGCTTGAGTTGGTATTGGTTCATCGTGAACGTCTACAGAGTCTTCAAGTTTGACCAGCGTTTCGTCCAGCAATGATTCAACAACTTCCGCTTTAACGGGCTTGTCGTCTTTGAATGTGTCACCTACGAAGAAAACAAGGCTTATTATCATTATTGGTGTAACTTTGGTTGTTACCTACATTTCAATTATCAATTAGAACACCCTGACTGCTCAGAAAAATATGAAACAAGGAGTGGAACAAGAAGATGATTCGAACTGCGTATATCAAATTGCTTTTATGTTTTTCAAATCATTTTGACTCTGGATGGGAATCTCTAATCCGATGTAATCAATGAACCGTTGTTGTTGTTGTTTGAAAACAGTGGGCAGTCGTAAAGTAAGAATTTGTTTAGAGTCCCAGTTTTAAATTGCACGCTTTGCTTAGGTTAGTCAAACTGAAAACATATTCTTTGTTTATTTATTTATTTAAGCTTAGATTTACATTAGTATTGTTTAACTTAAGCTATTTTATATGCACTGTTCACTAACCAATTTGAATCTACACTTTGTTAGTAAGATTTACAACCGAATACTGAAAGTAGGTACCTAGGTAGTTTGTACTGATACTGATCAAATACTTAAATAGATTATTGGATTTTAGAACATCGAGCAACGAATACATCTGATGTTTGTGGCGTGTCGGTAGGATACGTTTATGCCACACACATGTCAAACTTATTTGGGCTAGCCTTTTTATAATTGCACCGCTAGTACGCATAAAATTGAGGTATGTTATAAGTGCACCTAATTTCTGCACGGAATACGTTTGTTTTCTACAACTTAATCTATTAGTCTATTTTATAAAGCAACTAAGAAGCTATTTGACGCAAGAAAAAGAATCAACAAAGCTACCTACCATACCACTTCTAGCTCCTACATTTTTGAATGCTCCCCCACTTTTGAAGCATCTGCTTGTTTATCCACGAAAGCACGCACAAGCTGAGTAGCCTGCCTCTTCTTCGACGAATGAAAATGCGTAGCGCGCTCGTGGAAGTATTTCTTCTTCGACGATGGAAATACTTTATCACATGTACCACATTTATAAACACCTATTGTGTGAATATTATCAGAGTGGTATCGAAGCTGTCCAAGATTGATGAACCCTGCTCCGCACTCGTCGCAAACAAAATTAGTGGAATGTTTATTCATGTGCTCCAGTAAAAATTTAAAGCTCTTATATTCTGCAAAGCAAATATGACACTTCAAAGTGTCTCCGTCGAGTTTGAAACAGGCGATGTAGCTTTTGATATCGGCGTGAAGCCCTTTCTGATGGATATTGTTGAGATGGCTGGTGAGTTGCTCGAGAGTATCAGTAGCCGTATTGCAAATGTTGCAAGTCAGTGCAGTTATGTCGAGTTTTACGATGAACGAGAATAAAGTAGTTCCCTGCATGAATATGTTTTTTGTTTTATCGTCATGGTCTTGTAAAGTGTGCGTTTTGAGGTCTGCAGCTTTAGGAAAATGTGCTTTGCAAAAACAGCAAGTATATCCACATGCGATGGAGTGGGTTCGGATTGGAGTGGCGTTGGAATATTGCAACAGCGTTCGGACATTATATCTGTGTTTATCGAGCTCCGATGTCTCTTCAGATTGATCTGTTGGTTGTATCTTTGTTCTTTGAATTGAGATCTTATCTGGTTTAAGAGGTTGTTTTACTTTTTGCCGTCTGCTGTGTGTTGTTTTCGATTTATCGTTGACACCTTTCGGTGTATCTTCAACTTTAACTATAGTTACTTCCCACGATACGTCTAGCTCCGTTTTAATGGTTTTGTTGTCTCTGGTGTGGACACCTACAAAGAAAACAAGTTCTAATTATTTATAGGTCTTCGTCATAGCGAAATATTCCAACTTGATTATAACTTTCAAATCATTACAGATTTTAAGCTGTTTTCGAATTCGTTGATAATTATTTTTAGTTTACGTCAATTTCTAGTCAGATTTAAGGTTATTATATTCTACATTGGTTGCACTACGTTAGATGTATTATTTGTCATGAAAAAAACCAACTACTTACTTAATAAACAGGGTCAGAATGACAAAGTACGCAAGTCGGTTTAGTAATAGCACCTTTTGAGTACAGATCTTTCGAGAAATAATATAAAATTAACTAATTATAGAGTGAACACATCATCACTAAATGCCTATTATGGGTATGGTACATAAAAAACCGGCCAAGTGCGAGTCTTACTCGCGAACGAAGAGTTCCGTACCATCTATAATAAAAACGGCAAAAAAACGTTTGTTGTATGAGAGCCCCCTTAAATATTTATTTTATTCTGTTTTTTAGTATTTGTTGTTAAAGCGGCAACAAAACTACATCATCTGTAAAAAGTTCCACTAACTATCACGGTTCATGAGATACAGTCTGGTGACAGACGGACAGACAGGCAGACAGACAGCGGAGTCTTAGTAATAGGGTCCCGTTTTACCCTTTGGGGCGGAATCCTATACAGGAAGAGGATTTGCAAAATATAAAAAACTGTGGTGTATATTCATAATTTATATTAATTTTAATTGATTAAGTAAAACATTGACAATGTAATGGCAATAACGCCAAATCTCGCGACTATTATACAGGTAAGTAAAGTATAGTTTAAGTTCAACAGGGCTATTTTTCCAATATTTTATGAATCAAAGAAAAAAGTAAGAAAAAAACGGAGTAGTAATTAATAATAATAATAATGCTGAACAATCCACACAGCATCATCTAGCCCCAAGCTAAGCAGAGCTTGTGTTATGTGTACTAGATGACTGATATACTTAATACAATATTTACGTACATTTATCCCGAGGCGGGAATCGAACCCGCAACCTTCTGCGTCGCAGGCAGACATTCGCCCGCCGCGTCACATCGGTCGTAATTGTTTAAAATAACCCTGTTGATATCTCTTATCGTACCAAGTCGATCACATACATTTTAATAACTTTTACTTCAACAAATAACCATTGAATTAAATAAAAATGAAGGAGACAAATATTGGTAACCCCAGAGAAGGTAGATATTCCCTTGGGCCAATAGTACAGGTATCTACTACCTAGTAGTAGTAGAGCTCTTTGTGAAGGGCTTGTCCGGGGCAGTACTAGCACCATGCCTATTTCTGCCGCCAAGCAGCGCAGCGTGTTCCGGTTTGAAGGGTGTGGGTGCCGGTGTAATTACAGGCACATGAGGCTTAACACCTGTATGCCTCAGGTTAATGGACGCTGAGTAGTGCATTGTAGGCGACGTTCCTAACGAGCGTGACCTACGAGGCAATCCTGTGTTATAGGTGATGGTAACCACTTAACATCAGGTGGGCCATCTGCTTGTTCCATCAGCAAGTTGTATAAAAAAAACCTACACAAGATTAAAGGATGTGACAAAACAATAAAAGAGAAAAAGGAATTTTGAATTTGATATTTTTCTTTCCATCGCCTATAACAAAGTATTACCTCGCACCCGTTAGAAACGTGCCCTACGATGCACTGCTCAGTGCTTATCAACCTGAGGCATACAGGTGTTAAGCCTCATGTGCCTGTAATTACACCGGCACCCACACCCTTCAAACCGGAACACGCTGCGCTGCTTGGCGGCAGAAATAGGCATGGTGGTAGTACTTCCCCGGACGAGCCCTTCATAAAGAGCTCTACTACAATAATACCAACATTTATTTAATCAGACAACAGATAGATAGATAGATAGATAGATAGAAACATTTATTCAGACCACCACAAAACAGTAAACATAACAGTAACACTAAAAGATAGGGTCCAACAGTAATAATAACAAATGAATCCCTCCCTCCGTCTTGACTTATATTAGACGTAATTACAGGCACATGAGGCTTAACACCTGTATGCCTCAGGTTTATGGACGCAGAGCAGTAATAATAATAATAATAATATTAAACTTTATTGAGGATAATGACATGACTTAAAGTAATACAATAAAATATAAGATAAAGTACAAAAGGATTTGTCCTACAATCGGCGGACTTATCGCGGGTAGCGATGTCTTCCAGACAACCGTTATTCTAAAATTAACCTAACCTAAGCAGTGTATTGTAGGGCACGATCCTAACTAACTTGACCTACAAGGCAATGCTTTGTTATAGGCTATGGTAACCACTTAACATCAGGTGGGCCATACGATTGTTCCACCAGCAAATTGCAAAAAAAAAGACGTTATTCTCAAAGGACCTTGAGAAAGGTTTCCTACCTGGGGATTACCGACTCACAACTAATTGATTTTTATTTGATAATAGGGAACTTATAACTAAAATGCATGCTGCAAAACAACTAAGTAATCAGACATTTGACTTATTAAAATCTAACTTAATGAATTGATTACTTAATAAGTTTTTACATTTGATTATAAGCATTAGATTCAAGGCGTAACAATTTAAAACATTTTTTTCCTAAGTTCATTCGGAAGTAACGGAAGGCATTAACACAGATTATAGAGGCTCTGAGAGTTTGAATGGAAACATTTATACCTACTAAAGAAAAACGTAAAACTATAAAGGGTACGATTAAGTGTATATATGTAAGTAAGGTAGATAGATAACTAATAAATGTTGATTTACTATAAATTGAATTGAAAGATCCTATTTCCTATTATAATATTATAAACGCGAAAGTTTGTAAGAATGGATGGATGTTTGTTACTCTTTCACGCTCTAACCAGTGGACCGATTTAGATGAAATTTGGAATAGATATAGATTGTAACCTGGTTTAACATATAGGCTACTTTATATCCCGAAAAAATAACGGGAACGGGAAAAAACTGCTACACGGGCGAAGCTGCGAGCGGCCGCTAGTAGTATTTACAAATTATACGCCATGGCTTTGAGCCATGTGATCGATCTTAGCTTTCTTATTTTTGAACTTTTCGCTACAGTGATTGCACCTGTACCCGTGAGTACCCAGTCCCGAATTGTACACATGCGTAATACGTTCATGAGTCTTCATCCTCTTCAAAGATTGGAACACTTTATCACACGAACCGCATTTGTGTGCGCCAACTTTGTGTTTATCAGAATGAAGTAACAACTGCCTTCGATTAATAAATCCGGCACCGCACTCATCGCAAACGAAATTTGTGTAATGCTGGTTCATATGTTCGGACAGTAGTTTGAAGCTGTTGAATTCCAACAAACACACGAGGCATCTCATTACTTCGCTATCAAATTTAAAACACACGATGTGATTTTTTATGTCTGTGTGCAGACCTTTCTGATGTGTATCGTTGAGGTGATGAATAAGTTGCTCGAGTGTGTCTGTTGCCATGTGGCAGAGGTTGCAGATTAGCGATGTTATATCGAGTTTTACCATAAATGAGTACAAAACGGCCTTCTTTCGAAAGAATTTGTCTTTACTATCGTCGTCAACATGACTCTGCATGGTGTGGACCTTCAGATCAGCCGGTTTGGGAAAGTGTGCATCGCAAAAGCAGCAAACGAATCCACTTTTAACGTGGTTCCTGATAGGTGTGGCGTTCGAACTCTGCATAACAGTACGAATGTTAAATCTATGCTTATCCAATTCCATCATAAAATCCATATCCGGCGGAGGAATGATTTTGATTCTTTGAACCGGAGTCTCGTTTGATATAGGTATTGATTCTTTTTTGATGGTTTGATTTCGTTTTGGTTTCATTAGTTTTGACTTGGTAATGACTTTAGATGAATGATCACTTGTTTTAGAGCTTGTAGATTTTATTTGCTTCAGTAAATCAAGGTCTGATGGTATCACAAGTTTTTGAGGTAAAGTAGTGTCATTTGATTTTGATCGTATACTTTTTTCCGACGCTTCCTGACATTTAACTGTTATTTGTTCAATGTTTAATATTTTTCCAGGCTGGTCTACCTTAAGTTTTTTGAGTGAGATCGTTTCAGGTTTAAGTGTATCTTTTTTATTTGTTTTACGTTTACTAGATTGTAATGATTTAGGTTCACTGTCAGTTAATTTCGGGTCTTCGTCAGCTTTCGAACTCTTAACTTTTACAATAGTTACCCCCCAGGAGTTCGCTACTTCTGATTTAATTGCTTTGTGGTCGCTGACGTTGTCACCTACAAAGAAAATTTATTATTACAATCTTGTAACTACCAATCAGCTATTCTAAATTATTTATAGATAGGATTTATGTAATATTGATTGAGCTACAATGTAAGCCAAACTCAAATGAATCAGATAATCTCATAAATATAATAAGAAAGATCACAGCTTTATATTTTACTAATAATTACTCATAGCCAACTGCTAATAGAAAGAAAACACCTGAGTTAGTAGAGCAGAAAAGTTTAGTTTTAGTAAAATTGGATACCGAACCACGTAAGGATTTTCCTAAGCCAAAGGTAGTATAAAACAAATGAAAATCCCTAATTCTTAAACTAAAAATAACGCCATTTCTCTAAATCCAGTCAGAAAATAAATATCTTCACAACTTTTACACCAGGTATCCCCTAAGATCTTTCAGTGACAAAATACCCACTCAAACTTAAACACACCTAAAGTCAGACCTATCATAAATATATTTACCGTCAAAGATATCGTGGTAAGTATAAGATACATTTACCTACCTACCCCTCAATGCATAATCATTATAATACTACGCAAGGTATATTATTGTAGTTCTGCATCGTGTCGACTTCGCAAATGACCTTTCAAGCTGCACTTTTGCAAGAAAGCCATGTCGCAGTAAGTGCATTTAAATCGGCGATCACCGGTATGTGATTTCATGTGTTCTCGAAGTGCTTTCTTTCTCGCAAACGTTTTAGGGCACTCATCACACTGGATTTCTCGGACCCTCGAGTGAGATACCATGTGATCCCTCAAAAACGAAGACGTAAAAAATGTTTTGTCACATAGTTCACACTGATGACGTCTGTCCATTAAGTGATCTCTGTTGATGTGAACACTTAAAGACGCTTTGCTGATAAAAGTCTTGTCACAAGCTGTGCATTTAATCTGAGCGAATTCAGCCCCGTGAACATTTATCATGTGATCTCTCTTTTCCTTCTTCTTCGAAAACTTATCACCGCATTCATGACATTTGTATAGTACCGAGCCTGAATGAATACGTTCGTGTGTCTTCAGTTTGATAGGTGTGTCGAACACTTTCTCGCAAACACCACATTTATGAGAGCCGGCGCCTTTATGTTTGTTGTACACATGCCCATAAAGCTTTAATCGGTTGATAAAACCAGAGTCGCATACATCACAAACAAAATTTCTATAGTGTGTATGTGCGTGTTCTAGTAAATTTTTGAAACTGTGATACTCGACAGAACAAATAAAGCACCGAAATCCTTCACCGTCTAATTTAAAACACATAATCTGGTTTTTGACGTCAGTGTGAATGCCTTTTTGATGTGCAATATTTAAGTGTTCGATTAAATCATCAAGCGTTAACATTTCATCTGTGCAGATGCTACAACGCAGGAAAGTAATATCAAGTTTAACGAACAGCTTAAACAGAAAGGCTTTTTGCATGTATTTTCTTTTGGTTTGATCGTCGTGAGCTTGTAAAGTGTGAATTTTAAGTTCAGCTGCCTTGTGGAAATACTGTTTGCAGAAACAACACGCATAGCCATTTCCAGCGTAGTGAGCTCTGATTGGCGTCGCGTTTGAATATTGTAATATAGCTCGTACATTATACCGATGTTTATCGACGTCCAAAACCTCAGCTTTTGCCGGTGGTTTGATTTTGAGTGGTTGGAATTTCTCGGCCTTCAAGCTCTCGACTTTTTTATTCCGATTTGCCAGCCGTTTTGATCCTTTTACTTTTTTTCTGGCCATTCTCTCTTCTTTAATGCTTGCAGTTTTTAATTCCATATTTTTCTCTATATCCCACTCTATTTCCACTTTAATGGGTTTGACGTCACTGATGACGATACCTACAAAGAAAATAAAATATTAACCACCTTATAGGTATAAAATGTTCGTATTTAACGTAGTTAGGGTTAAATCGATCTTATTAAATTTAACCGTTATAAACCGTCTTTGGTTTTAAGTATTTTAACATCATATCAGATGCAGCATATTATAATGTGCGTACAAGTCGTGCAGACGCTTTCTTGCATAGTTTTCGTGTTTAATAATTATGTTATGTTTTATAATTGGGGAAAAACTTATATCTAGACCTATACCTAGATTCTATCAAACAAAACTATGTAAAATATCAGCAAACCGATCGTAGTCACATAGAGTCTTAAAACGAAACATCCTCGTCATCCTTATTGAGTCAGGTACTGACGACTGAAAACAAATATACTATTTGGACGTACCTCCTTAGATATCCTCGAAGAACCTCGAGGTAGGTTACTTGGTACGAATAGATCGGTACGGTAGAGGTATCTACCGTGCTTTGGAATAAAGTCGTAATGCGATTTTTTTCAATTTTTTTTATTTGGGGTATCCGTTGGAATTTTTTTAAGACCATTAGAATAACTGGCAAGATCATTTATTCAGTTCTAAAAAGTACATAATACATAGTAGTCGCTTCCGCTGCCTGTTCGCTTAGATCGTTTAAACTACTTAACGGATTTTAATGCAGTACTCAGCATTAGATAGAGTTATTCAAGAGGAAGGTTTATATGTATAACATATACATACTATAGTACAGAAAAGCCGAATAATTCAAAGATTTGTACCGTCCAACGAAGTGGGTACGGATTAGCTAGTAGAGTATAAACTACATGGCTATGTATGAAAAGATGGGTAGCCAAAATGGGTACACGTTCATGATGTAGATACTTACAGTTATGTAACATAAAGATAGATAGGTAGTCTTATTAACTTGGTCCAAGTCGCTACTTGAATGTATAGGAATTGGAGGTACAGTGTTTACCATTACTTACATTGTGTTTACCCTTTCGCTTTTTACTAAAGTCTCCGTATTGCACCAAAAACAGTATTTCATTTAAATACTTACTGTTATAATTCTGTATTGTTACTTTACCGTTTTTTTTCTATTTCTATTTTTATTTTTGTGTTTTTTTTAAAACGTATTTTTGATTGTATTTTGTCGTAAGCCTATCCACTAAGTATTGAAATAAAACCGTCTTATTTTAATTGTTTATTTTTATTTCTCCAAAGCAACATCTAATGAAAGTATCGAGCACTTAATATTTCATCGAAACTTATCAGAATACCTTAAATAACGGTGGTTTAGATGTAATCATAACAAGGAACTACAAAATTGTAGGTACTACAATAAGTTAACATCAGTAATAATTTATTAATCCAGAACATCATGTTTTTTATGTAGATGCCGTCTTAAACTGACTTTCTGAACGAACGCCATATCGCAATAAGTACATAGAAAACGGCGGTCGTCAGCGTGTATTTTAACATGCTCCCGTAAAGTCTTCAACCGAGAAAAGCATTTATCGCAGACTTCACACTTGAAATCTCTCGATCGCGTATGACTGACTATGTGTGTGTCTAATTGAAACTTAAAGAAGTACGCCTTCTCGCAATAGGAGCACTGAAAACGCGTCTCCATCAGATGATCTTTTTTTACATGAATGCCTAAGAGCGATGGCTTTGAAAAGATCTTGCTACAAGCGCTGCAACCGAATGTTGGAGTTTTAACATTATGCTTGCTCATCTGATGCAGCCTTTTCATATCAAAACTTCTGAACTTTTCATCACAGTGCCCGCATTTGTGCATTTTCATCTTGTCGTGAGCCCGCTGTTCGTGAGATTTCTTCTTTCTTATAGTATCAAACATTTCCGCGCAATGCGAGCAAGAGAAACAACCGATTTTGTGTGCGTTGATGTAGTGAGTGTTCACCATCTGTTGGTTAACGAACCCTGCACCGCAGACGTTGCAAACAAAGTTTCTATAATGCTCGTACATGTGTATCTGCAGCGATTTGAATTTTCTATAAACTTCAAAGCAGAGCATGCATTGAAGAAGGTTGTTATCGAATTTGAACGGTAAAAAGTAGTTATTTATATTGGTGTGCAAAACTTTTCCGTGGCCTTTCAGATGCTCCATAACTTCTGCGAAAGAGTCTATTCTTTGGTCGCATATGTTGCACTGCAGATTTGTTACGTCAAGTTTGACTAGAAATCTTGACAGGCATGTTTTATGCATGAAAGCAGAGTTTTCTTTACTGTCATGGATTACTAGCGTGTGTTTCTTAAGATCTGAGGGACTTGGGAAAAATTTTGAGCAGAAGCTACAGGCGTATCCCATATCTGTGTGGCGCCGAATTGGCGTCGCATTCGTTGAGAGTAATATTTGTCTCAAGTTGTGTCTTTGCTTTGCCAATTCCTCTGGATTATGTTTCGTACGGTTATTTGTTTTTCCTCGTCCAATTTCTTGTTCGGCATCTTGATTATCTGAAAAGATTTGATACTGAAAATTTTTATGCTATCGGAATTGATGCATCGTTCTTTAATAGTTGCTATATTGGACGTTCGCAATCATCTTGATTGCGTTGCACGAATTAAATTCATAAAATTTTCTACGATAGGTAATTTAGCTTATACTTAATACGGAACGCTCTAAGACTTTGATTATATTTCTCAGATCATTTTGTTGACGGTCTTTTAAGTCAAGGCGATGAAGTTTTTATAATATTTAAAGGATTATAGGTTTCTGGAGTGAAGAACCAGCGCGCACATGCTCTTTTTATTTATATTTTTTGACACATTAGATATACAAAATAAGTTTCATAATTATTTCTTACCTATTGTGGGATGAACATAGATATTTGTTCTGTGTCTGGGTGTTATATGTATATATATATACAAAAAAAAAGCATAATTATATCAGCTATTTGGTTCCCATAGTAGTTTTGCTTAGTTTGAGTCTAGAGGGCGTTGTGTGCATGTTTGTCAAAATTATTATTTATTAATGATTTGAATTGAGCAAGAAAACAAGCGGTTATTGGTAAATACAATACTGTTTATTTCGGAAAATATTACTTAGAAATAGAGTACAAAAGATTTAAATACGTATACTTTTATAGACTATATACTCCCTAACCCTATCTAAGTCTACTCGCTTACGCGCATCTAATGCACATACTAATAAATAGATTTTTAAGCCATTGTATATATATACACAAATATGCGTGTACATACTTCCAATAGCCATACTAGTAGGGGCTTAACTTATACAAGCTAAAACTAAATTTTAATCTTTATGTCCAAAAAAACATGCTTCTTGTTATAAGTTCTCGGCAAGCCTACTTCTGCCTGAATAATATCTCAGTGTCTAGTAAATATCTAACACCCCGTCAGTAAAAAAGTTGTCATTGACAGTTGTATTAAATCAACTTAGGTAAATGCTAAGATCTGTTTACTTAGGAATATACTAAATAGTAATACTTATCTTCTTTTCTGATTTCATTCTATTTTCTGAGATCAAATACCAAAACGTCAAAAATATCAAAACGACGAAAATACGAATGACGATCTTGACGATTCCAGTGAAAATATGTATTTTGACTTTGAAAATAGTACGATGAGTCTATAAAAAGATCTAATAAAGGTTTAAAGACACAAAACGTGAAGAGATTTGACTATACTTTATGATTAAATGGTGTCACTAAAAACTATCGTTCACCCGACTAGAACGGATAAACATTACAAACACCTAAGTAGCCTAAAGCCTATTGTAATAAGTATTCAAAATACTAAAAGTGAAAAGATATCGACGGTTCGGAGGCTATTTGACTCAAGCGCCATTTTTTGAGAAGTGGAGTTATATACATATTCGGATTCAGCGCATTTTTCTGCGTCTTTTGATCCATGTTTGACGTAAATCGGAGCATTTTTTTGTCGCTTAAATCAATGATAAATTAGGGGGTCATTTCAGACACCAAGGCGTCAAGCGACATCATTTTATGGCATATTTTTAAATTACGTATGTAAGTCCTTTTAAAAACGGTACTATTTAGCAAGATCCTCACTTAGGCTTTTTTGCATATTATAATCTATTATAAATCAGCCTCTTAAAACGTTTTTCCCTAATCCAAAAAGACTTTTCGTTGTAATTTAAAGCATTTTATCATGATCTAGTTCTTATAGAGGAGGTCACTTGAAACATTTTACCTTAAACTAACTAAAGTGCCGCTGTCGCTTCAATCATTTTACCTTAAACTAGTTTGTTAGAAGACAGTGCTTGTGCCTTTTATATCAATGTCAATGTTATTGGTACGTGTCGCTTCAATCAGTTACCTTCTCGTTAGAAGTGACCAAGCGACACGTTTAAGTCATTTAGTTTTAATTATCAAATAGTCTTTTTTACGTTTGACGCTCAATCAATAAAACTTAGTTGTATTTAAGTCGTTCTTCTTAGATTACCTATTAAAAAATGAGTCCGTTTAAGCCGTAAGGCTATAGTGTCTATGGCACTTGAATCAAAGAAAATAAACCACGCTATAGGTTTGTGGCACACAAATAAGGACAGCGCGCCGCCGCCTGCGTGGAAACACGGTCTACCCGCGCGCGCCACCCTACGTCCGCTGTCATGTTAGTCGTAGACGAGCAACGAAAAGTGACGGTTTTATCGAGAGCGCGCGTATCATTAAATAGTGAGTTGGTACATAACTATTATTTTTGGTTATACGATTATTTTGTACATACTTTCAGTAGATTTTATTATTTAATTCTGATTGCAGACTAAATACAAGAGTTCTGGAGACAGAAAGGAGCAAGTATTTTAAGCAAATTATAAATAATTCTACAACACCTGGTGTGAGATGGAAGAAAGAAGAGGCACAGGATAAAATTAAACCTATAAAAAGTCCTAATAAAGAGAATACAAAAGCGTTTGTTTCGAATGTAAGTATTTTATTCAACCTAACCTACGTACCTATTACATAACTTTATTTACTAGACCTACCCACCATTACCATTATTTTTTTTCAGATTGTAGCCAATAAAGACCGCACCAAGTACAGTTCTTGTCAGCTGGTTACAACTGTAGAAGTTCATACAAATCCTGATCCTGACGTTATAATTGTAAGAATTGTAATTATTTTGACGTAACAGAAATCTTTTCTATTTTTTCACTAGAAACTTGGTATAAATAAACGTAATTACATACCTTCTAACCTATTATACTTTCTTTCAGAGTGAACAAATGAAAGTAGATTTATTAGAAACTAAAGACAATGAAATGGAAATAATTACCTTTGAGCTTGAAGAAGTGAAGGTATGTATACTTGTAGTTCATTTATAACTATTCAGATGCGCGTACGTCAGCTGCTTCTAGCGCAGTAAGGTCTTGACCTGATCGTAAGATCAATGACCGTTAGGTCAATGACCGTAAGGTCAATGACCGTTGCATTGTAAGCAGCTTAAAAAGTTTTGAACTAAAATTTGAACCTACCAGAGAGGATTTAAATTAATAGTTGGTATATGTCCTTAAACATTAAATGCATTTTTATTTCTGAGCGATTAAAAATCAAAGTTTTTTGATTATGAACAATGACATAAATAATCTTAATGCCTAGTTATCGAAAATGTCTAACATGCATAGGAGTTATAGTCGAAAAGATTTATTGTTTTATCTATGTAGATTTAGCTAACCTTTTTTTATTTTTTCTGTTTTTAGGAAAAACAAGAGGAAACCCTGACCCAACTTAAAAGCTGTGAATTACAAGAACAACTAGAATCAACAGAAATGCAACCAGATGCCGAAAAAGTACAGAATATTCAAAATTGGACAACACCAGAAGAACAAGTCAATGAGAAAGAAGTCATAACTCGAGCTCAAAGTGATGAACTGCAAGCGACATTTATAGAACTCATTCCAGATGAACAGATGGAAATAATTCGAGAGTCTTTGGAAGGTGAAAATAACGAAATACCATTGCTTGATGCAGAAATCATGAATGATGCAGAAAATAAGCAAACAAAGAAACAAGAGCGACGTAAAAGAACGAAAATAAATTACGTGGATTTCCTTTCGGATGAAGAAGACTTCATCTGGGACTCAACATCTTGGAAAGATACCGATGAAGAATCTTTATCAAATGAAGACACTCCTAGAAAAAAGCGAAAAAAGTCAAAGAAAAGTAGAGGACCAGTAGATGGTAAAGTTGGAGAAAGAGGCTTAAAAAAGAAAAAAGAAAATAAACGATTGAAAGAAAAAGAAGCTCGAACAAAAGGGGAAAGGTACATAAAAAAGGATGGAACTATAGTAAGGGGAAAAGAAATGAAGGCAAACCCTTGTACCGGTAAAAAATGCGGCCATAACTGTGAAGTTATAACAGAAGCAAAGAGATTAAAACTATTTGAGTACTTTTGGAACTTGTCTGCGTCTAAACGAAAGGATTGGCTCGTATCGTCAAGCAATAAGTTAGTTCTAAAGAGAAAACGAGTAAAAGATTCTGGATATCGGGTGAATACCTATGAGTATTTCATTAACGATGGAGAAGGTCGTCGACAAGTGTGCCTTAAATTTATTTTAAATACTCTTGATATTAGCCAAAAATACGTGTACTATACGCTTTCCAATGCATCTTACGGGTTGTCAAAAGAAGATGGAAGAGGAAAAATAATTCCTACAAATAAAACAAACGAAGCTACTCGAGAGTCAGTAGTAAAATATATTAAGAATCTTCCGGCTCTGCCATCTCATTACTGCAGAAAAGACACTGCCAAACTGTACCTACCCGTAGAGTACAGGAGCTTAAAAAATGTCTATAGAGTTTATAAAGAAGATAAAAGTAGCCAGTCTATGGACTTTGTCAGCGAAACTATATTCAGAGACATATTTCATAAAGAGTTCAATATTGGATTTCACGTGCCAAAAAAAGATAAATGCATTAAATGTCTGCGTTTTGAATCGAACCCCAGTGGTTTTTTAACAGAAAAACAAGAGCATTTAGACGAAAAAGATGCTTCAAAGTCTAGATTAAACTTCCACAGAGAACTAGGAAAGGATAATCCATCAATTTTATGCACTTCGTTTGACCTGCAAAAAGTTTTAAATACTCCCCACGGGAATAGTATCCTACTTTTTTACACAAGAAAATATGCCGTTTACAACCTCTGTTTTTATGAAAATAACACAAGAGAAGGTTACTGTTTCTTGTGGGGAGAGTCAGATGCCAAACGAGGAGGCAATGAAGTGTCAACTATTATGGAAAAATACATATCTGTAGTGGACTTACGAGGCACTATCAAACACTTGATCCTCTACTCAGACTCGTGTCCAGGCCAAAATAAAAATAAAATTGTGATGGCTGCAGTGCATAACGCACTTTCAAAGGCTAAAAATCTTGAGTCTATCCAATTGAACTACTTGCTCCCAGGTCACACTGAAATGAGTGTCGACAGTATGCACTCAGTTATTGAAAACTCGGTCAGAAACACTACGGTGTGGGCTCCTTCTCAATGGTTAACGGTTTGCCAAGTTGCTAGAAAAGAGGTTGCACCATACCATGTTCAATGGATGGATCACTCGGATTTCAAAGGTTTTGAGGAATTTTCCGACAGATATTTTAAGGGAAATCTTTTAGGAAAAATAAGTAAAATTAGAATTGCTACTTTTAAAAAATCTGCTTTGCAGACAATCTCTGTTAGATACTCTATGAAAGATGGATCTCAATCGGAATTGATACCAGTCATATCTAAGCAAAAACCCATAAATCAAAAATTATACAAGACAATATTGCCAATCACAAAAAGTAAATACAATGATCTGAAAAAACTGTGTGAGACTGGTGTTATCCCAAAAATGTGAATATTTGAGTTTGCCTACAGGGAATGGTAAAGACGTTTTGATAGATACAGACGTGGAAGATGTTTCGGAAGAAGAAGCCTTACAATAAAAAGGAAATAAACTAGGAGATATGAAAAGAAATGACAGAATGTTGATTGAAGCTACAGTATGAAAATAAATAAAAAAGTAGCAGATAAATAAAGTACCAGATGTTGATCTCTAATAATAATTGTTCTTCTCAAGTTCCTAATAAGAATAAAAATTAGTAATAAAGTAAAACCGTAATACTTGTTATTATAATTTTGATTACATACTAAGCATTGAAGAAATTGTGGTTGTATGATGAAAAATAAATGTTGATTGTTTATGATAAATAATCGTTTATCTCAGTTTTTCCCATAATGTATTTAAAAAAACGTTATAAAGTAGGGTTTTGATGCCTTTTTACTCATTGTAAAATAAATACAAGATGACTTAAATATCACAAAGCTCATAAGTAGGTAAAATTAAGAAATATAAGTCATTTTTTTAAATAAAGTCTGTTACATAAATCATTTTTCCATTCTCTAATATATTTATCTATTGTCTTAGAGCTATTCTGCCTGAATCTACTTTTTACGATTTTTGTAATTAAACCCTTTTACCTAATTCTGAAACGGAATACCTATGTGATTTAACCTGTTTTTCCCTGATCTATGTCTAACGATTATGGCTTATAAGTATTTTTACTTTAGTCTATTACTATGTTTTCTTGTATTAAAATCATTTTGCCTTGATCAGAATGTAGTGCAAAATGACTTAAGCTACACCTAACTTGCAAAATAATGCTCCCATATTAATGCAATATAATTTAAATTATAGCAGGCTTCACATAGTTTGAATTATTGTCAGTTGTGATTAAATTTAACAAGTACTTTAAGAGCAATGAATTTTTTTCCAAAAAATAAAACTTTGATTGGCTCTCCTGTAAAGTTTTCTAAATGGCGGTTGAGTCAGATAGCCTCCGAACCGTCGATATTATTAATAATACTGAATAGGTACACAAATGGAATGCACAGATCCTAAGAACTAACCTATGGGTAAGAGAATTGTAAATATAATAGCAAATTGATTTTTTCATACTTTGGCCAATGTAATGGTATGAACAGTATAAAAACTCTTAGGTTTCACCTAAGCGTCCTTATGTCTCGCAGCAGTATGCCTTCTCAAACGAGCCATATATGGGAAGTTTAGTCCACAGCGGTCACAGCTGAACCGTACGTTTTCCCCGGTATGTATGCGTGAATGTTCCAATAAATTATCCTTCCGATTGAAGCCCCTATTGCAAACTTCGCAGACAAATGGTTTAACCTCCAAATGCGAGCGCAGGTGTCTCCGTAAGTCATAGTTATGGAAAAAGCTCTTATCGCAGATTTCGCATTTGTGATTACGCTCCACTAAGTGGTCTCTTTTATTGTGAACTGTAAGTTTCTCTTTGGTTTCGAATGTTTTGTTACAGGTGTTGCATTTAACAACGCGCGGTTTGTGGCCGTGGACCTCAACCATATGTTGCAACTTCTTTATGTATCTTGTGAAAAACTCGTCGCAATATGTGCATTTATTCCGCTTGTGTTTAGTAATGTGTACGTACTTCTCGTGGACTGTCATCTTTCCCTTTGTATTGAAGACCTTGGTACAATACCGGCATTTAAACATGCCAATTATATGTCTGTTGAGGTGGGTTTTCAGCGTAGCTTTGTTAATGAACGCTGCGTTACAGTGATCGCATTCGAAGTTTCTGTAGTGCACGCTCATATGCCATTGCATCTGTTGGAAACGATCAAATCTACGATCGCAAATAACACAGGAGAAGATGTCGCTTTGAAACTTAAACGGCAGTATCTGATTTTTTATGTCTTTATGAAATTTTATATCGTGCTTGGTCTCCAAATGTTCCATTAGCTGCTCAAGGGTAAAAATTTTACGCGTGCACACCACACAACGCATTGAAGTTATGTCTAGTTTGACAACGTATGCGTATATAGTATGTCCGGCCATGAATCTTTTAATGTAGATGTCACCGTGGTTTTCAAGTGTGTGCAATTTTAGTTCAGCAGCTGTGAGGAATTGATCGATGCAGAAACCGCAAGTGAAGCCTGTCTCGTTGTGATTTTGTATCGGAGTCGCGTTGGAATTCATTAGGATTGTTCGTATATTATGCAGATGTTTATCTATTTCCGTGAGCTGTATCGCGTAGAAGTCGTCATCTTTTTGAGCCCGCGTGCGAATCTCGAAACCTTCGGAATCTTTATTCATCTTTCTCATTTGATCTCTTTTGGGCTCAGGAAGTACAATCACACCGTCATCGTTCAACATTTTTTTCCTATTTTCAGTGTAGTCATCACAGTCGGGTACTTGATCTAGTATTTGCGCCAAATCGGCATATTTTAACGATTTTTCTTTTTTAGACTTTTTCTTTTTATGACTTACTGAACCATCATCATGAGTTTCATTCTCATCAACATCCTTTCTGGACCGTTTCTTGCTCTTTGATTGATTATTTTTTGAAGTTTCGGGTAAGTTGTCATGAATTTCTATTACATCATCGTCTTCTCTAAGTTCATTAGAGTTCTTTTTTTTTGTGCTATCATGTGACAGGTCAATAATTTCATAGTTTTCTTTGTTCCTTTTAGCATCGTTAACTTTCTTAAGTGCTTTGCTTTTTGCGACCTTATCGATCTCAGTCGTTACTTTGCTTTTTTTAGAATCATTCCCTTTCCTTGATTCTTTAGTATCGGTCTTTGTCTTTGTTCTTATTTTGCTTTTTTCAGCATTATCCACTTTCTCACATTTTTTGGTTTTTATGGTATCACTAGTTGTTGTTACTTTTTTATTTTTAGCATCATCAACTTTCTCTGTTTTTTTGTTTCTTTTTGCATTATCTTCTTCTATAGTTACTTTGCTCTTTTTGGAATTATCAGCCTTTGTCGTTGATTCGTCATTTTTAGAATAATCCTTTTTCTTTGGTTCTATTTTATTTTTAGCATCAGCTGCCTTTTTTGTTACTTTGCAATTTTTAGAATCGTCAGCTTTCTCTAATTCTTTGCTTTTTTTTGCATCATTAGATTTTGTCGTTAGTTTGCTCTTTTTGGCATTATCAACCACTGTCGCTTCTTTATTTTCTTTTAAATCATCCATTTTTTTTGATTCACTCCTATTTATATCATCAGCAGCCTTTATTTTTACTTTACTATTTTTGGCAATGTTTTTTTTCTCTGCTTCGTTGCTTTTTGTTGCACCATCGGCTTTTGCCGTTGGTTTATTTTTTTTGGCATTATTGACCTCTGTCGCTATTTTGTTTTCCTTTAAATCATCCACTTTTCTTGATTCTCTTCTATTTTTATCGTCAGTGACTTTGACTTTTCCATTGCTATTTTTAGCTGTATCTATTTTCTCTGCTTCTTTGCTTTTTTTTGCTTCATCGGCTTTTGTCGTTAGTTTCCTCTTTCGGGCATTATCGACCGCTGTCGCTACTTTGTTTTCTTTTGAATCATGCATTTTCTTTGATTCTTTTCTATTTTTATCATCAGCGGTCTTACCTTTGCTATTTTTAGCGGTATCTATGTTCGCTGCTTCTTTGCTTTTTTTTGCATCATCGGCTTTCGTCGTCTCCTTGCTCTTTTTCACGACGTAAGATGATGCTAAAAATTGCTTTATAGCTTCTTTGATCATTTCAGTATCATCATCTGCTTTCTTTTTTTCTTTACTTTTATCATTGTCCTTTCTAGAAGTAGTACTTACTGTGGTTTTTCTTCCACGAGATTTGGAAGCAAGACCTACAAATAAAGCACGTATTTTATATTTAATGGGACTTTATAGATTACTACACATACTTTCATCTGGAAAATCGTGCAAACAACCACAAAATGCTATGCATTATATACATACATATCATAATATTCATGCTTATTCATTACTACAGATTCCTTTTAAGAAAAAGTATGTTAGCCATTTTAAAATATGTTTTATATGATTTTAATGACTGATAAATATTGAATTCCTTTGTGTAAAAAAGAAGAAAATAGCTTCACGACTTGAATTCTCAGACACGGTAGATACCCCCTTCACATATTGTAGTAAAAAGTACTCGCTTAAGATATTCTGAGGATACTAAGAGGAGTAGTCAGAGATACATCCAGATATTACACAGTAGTTGGCAAGGTTGCAAGCCAATCGCCATAGTTAGAATACTAACTAGCTTTATCACGATGATTTCTTTAAACGTTTTTAGAATTAAGCACGACCGATGTGAAACCACCCCCAATTGAATGACAAAATATGTATGATCTTAAGTGTTTAATGAACAAATAACTTATGCCTATCCTACAATGGATTTAATTAATATGAAATGAATAAAATATGCCTTTAAAATACACATTCACACCACTAATTCACAATCACTAATGAGATTCACTTTTATATCAAACACTATGAAGAATATAGGACTCGTTCATCGATACTACGCTATTTCTTCAATCAAGCATTGCTTTAGTGGTGGTACATCACTGCGCTTGAGGTACCATCCCATGATTCTTCTTCATGTGCTTCCGCTTGCTGCATTGCGTGGCATAAGCTTTGCCGCACACATCACACTTGAAGTTCCGTTCATTAGTGTGCGTTGCCATGTAATGATACAACATTTGCCGCTTTATAAAGAAGCCCATATTACAAACTGAGCATTCAAACGGTCGTTCCTTCAGATGAACGTTTCTCATGTGAGAAATCAGGTTAGATTTAAGATTGAACCTCTTCTCGCAAACCTCACATTTCACACCCTCAGCGTTATGTACTTGCACCATATGTCTGGTCTTCTGGTAGTAGTTTTTGAAGCGAGCTTTGCAAATCCTGCACACGCTATCACCAGCAATGCCCTTGTGTTCTGTATTAATATGCGCTTTCCTTTTGGAATCCGCCGGGAACACAGCACCGCACTGTTTGCAAGGAAAGCTAGATTTCTTCTTCTCGTGGGTAGTTTCATGTCTGAGTAGGCGAAAGCTGTTGACAAAACCGGCGCCGCAAGTGGTACAGATAAAGTTTCTGTAATGAACGTTCATATGTTGCATGAGAAGCTTCATGTTGTGGAAGGAATCCCCGCAGATACAGCAGTTCATCTGTTGGTTATCCGGTAGCTTGTACGGGATGAAGTAGTCAGTCTCGCCAAAGAAGTACTGTTTCTGATGTGCGGCGACCAAGTGTTCGATTAAGGTTTTGAGGTCAGGTTTTGGATGGTCGCAGATGGTGCATTTGAGATCTACGATATCCAGGTAGGCTATGAAGTTGTTGAGAGCAGAGCCTGCTTTGTAAGAGCGCTTTTCGTCAACGTGGTCTCTGTGTGTGTGTGCTCGCAAAATTCCCGGGTTCGGATATGACTCGTAGCAGTAAGCGCAGATGTAGCCAGCGTCATTTCTGTCTTTGAAAGGAGTCGCGTTCGAGTGCATCAGAATAGTCGTGAGGTTATGCCATTGCTTCTTCATTTCGGGCAGATGTTTTTTGATAAGTAACATTTTTTTGGCAGGTTTTTTGTCCTCGATTTCTTTCTTGACATTCATAGACAGCTTTCGTTTTTTTTTCGCTCGGCGATCCCCTATAAAAGAAAAATAGTACTTTCACATTTCACACGCGGTCTCGTCTTATAATAATGTTAAACCAAATATACTTTAGAAGCAACTTAGAAAACTCGCCCGCGGAATAAAAACCCTAGTTGAAAACGGCTGTTATAATAAGGAACTTTGTAAAACTCGCCCGCAGAATATGAAACCTAAACTTAACAGGATAAGATTAAATAAAACCATATGATTAAAGATATTTTTAATTCATTTATTTCACTTTGACGTAACCTAGTAGGCACAGTGTGTTTTAACAAAACTTAAATAATGGCCAAAATAACAATAAAATAATTATTATTCGGTATTCGAATAAGCGATTAATATAATAAAAATGTTTTACGGATTACAAATATATTTCTAAAACTAATACATTCTATACAATTTAGTGTAACCTTACCTACCAATTCAGCAGCAGTGATTCTAGAAAAATATTTTTATTTATGCCTAACCCCTCTTTAAATAATTAAAAACCGTCTCCAATAAAACTATTATTGGTTTTCCATCAGCCTAGAATACCATTATGTCAACATCCGCTTACTTTTTTCTCTTTGATTTGTCGTAAAAAAAATTGGTTGTCTGTAAAGTCAGTTTACGGCCGATAGTTTAAAGTGACAATGAGCGTAACGGGACAACGAGTCATACGCGTGCAGCCGGCGTTCATCGATTTATTAGACGTTGTCACGTCAAAATTATTTTAATCCTAATTTCACATGTCCGCAGGTACCTATTCAATCTTTCACGGTTGAAGATTGCGACTCGTGTGTTGTGTGGCGTATGTTGTGTGGGGTGTATTGTGTGGGGAGGGGGTGGGGGGTGTTGTGGGTGGGTGTGTTGTGGGGGGGGGGTGTGTTGTGGGGTATGTGTGATGTAAGATTTCTTGTCATTTTATCAAGACAAATCCAACGATACCTACCTAAATCAATCAAGCCGAGGCTGCATTGGCTCTCAGAAGAACTTGCATATTTTAAAAACATCACTCGCCTGGGCGCTACTAGATAGGTACTTCTAAATCAAAAAATCTTAACCATAGATACAGAAAACCTATATTGAAGCATCAAAGTTCTGTAAATACAATTTCGGCTTATCAGTATTTATTTATTTTATTAGTATGTGTCGGGATTTTGTTAAAAGCCGTGATATGTTCCAGTAGCGTTGAGTGAAATGTTTATATTTAACATTTTATTTTAACTTAGTTTTTTTTAATTGACAGTCTCTATCTATATCTATACCAATTAAAAATCTGTGTCCTGACTGACTGACTGGGGTATAGACAACGCACAGCCACTGGTCGTAGAGACTATACATTTTCAGAGTATATTCGTCTTGGAGTGTAGAGGTGTACTCAGAAAGGAATTCCCGAAATTCAACCTCTAAGCGTGTACAGCGAGCTTCACGCGGACGAAGTCACGCGCGTTTCGCTAAGTTTCTGAATAAAAATATTGAATGTGTGGGATCATTAAATCTCACATTATTATTATATTATTATACTCAATAAATAACATAAAATTTGTAAAAAAAACGGACTTAAATTTTTCATAGATGTCATTGTCAGAACTGGACGAACGCGAAGCACCAGCTTTCAAATAAAAGAATCATCAAAATCGGTTCACCCAGTCGAAAACTTTGAGGTAATAAACATAAAAAAAGTACAGTAGAATTGAGAACCTCTTCCTTTTTCGAAGTCGGTAAAAATAACAAGCGTTGTTTTTGCCATCTCATAAAAATAATAGTACATTTTGTAGTAGTTAGTATTCCATACGTGACAGGTTGTAATCCCATCGCCGCTGCTAGAATACAAACTGATTTCCTCACGATGTTTTCCTTCGCCCTTTGAGATCACTGCCAATGCGCACATAAGTTTTTCGAACCGAAAAATCCATTGGTGCACGACCGGATTTGAACCCACGACCTTTAGATCAGAAAGCGGGGTCACTACCACTAAACCACCCACCGGTACTCTAGATGATGTTATGTGAGATGTGAATAATATATAGGTATATTGTTTGTCACGTACGAAATACTTACTATGGGTATGTACCAAATGTGCTATCTGGACGTACCTCTGACTACCCCCTTAGACATCCTCGAAGAATCTCGAGTAGGTACAGTCAGCTGCACTACAATGTATACAATTCGTAACTTTCAAAATGGTATCACAGTATTACAATAAACTTTAGCATATTAAAAACACAATAACCATGAAATCAGCGGATGAGCGTACTTATTATTTTTGTATTTCTTATGTAAGTGATTATTGTAACGCTGTGATTTAATTATTAAAGTTACAAATTGTATACATTCTAGTGCAGCTGACTGTACTTCGCACTAAGGCTGAGGCTACATTAGGCCGCGACGCGACTTGCGACACATGAGCGATTGAAACAAATAAATTAATGCTCACGTATATGGCTACACTGCTTGTATTTTTTTTTGTACATAATGTTACTCGCTCATTATTTTATTATTTTTTTATCAAGCTGTCTTCATCTGTAATTGTAGTGGCACTTAATTTAACCACTTGTAAATGTATTTTTCTATTATTATATTGTATTGGTGTACATTATGTTGGTGAACAAATAAATAAATAAAATAAAATAAATACACCGTAGATCACATATTTTGCTTCAAAATCATTTCGCTCTACCAGTCGCATCGCAAATCGCTCCCTAGTGTAGCCTCAGCCTAAGAGATCGGAGGGGATACCTAACGTGCTTGGGGTATAAAGTCGTGATGCTATTTCTTTTCTTTTGGTTGGTGAGTAACTCCGTAAGCTCCAAGTCAAATTTTTGCGGTATTTTTATGCGAAAGCTGACCACTTAGTAGAATGAATCGTTAGAAAACGTGTCTGAGAATTTTGCACGCGATAAATTTACATTTGTATTAAATTCCGCCCACATATAGATAGTAGATAGATAGAGATTTTAGCGACTGATGTGGCGCGGCGGGCGAATGTCCGCCTGCGTCTCAGGAGGTTGCGGGTTCGATTCCCGCCTTGGGATAAATGTTTGTACGATCTGCAAATATTTATTTCGGGTGTTCTGGGTATTTCTATGTATAATAAAAATATCTACATATGTAATGTATTGTATTAAGTATATCAGTCATCTAGTACCCATAACACAAGTTCTGCTTAGCTTGGGGCTAGATGATGCTGTGTGGATTGTCCAGAATTATTATTATTATAGATATCTATCCTACATCCCACATTCACCCACTTCACTTTTCTGGTTTTGTGAGAATCGACTGCCTTTAGTACAAAATAACTTTAGTATATAATAAACTCAGCTGAGGTAAAAAAAACATTGTCGGACCGAACGTTTGCTGATGCGGACGTCACAAGTTTAATTGATCAGAATGTCTGAGGGCGCGTTCATTTTATTTAATTCTATACTAATATTATAAAGAGGAAAGATTTGATTGTTTTTTTTTTGTTTGGATTGAATATGTTCCGAAACTACTGGACCGATTTGAAAAATTCTTTCACCGTTGGGAAGCTACACTATCCCCGGGTAACAAAGGCTATATTATATTTTCAATAAAATTAGGGACCCTTACTAAAACCCGTGCGCAGCCGGGACGCGCCGCTAGTTCTATATAATTTTAAAATATTCTTTTCTACTTAAAAACATTCTGTCTCATAATTTCTGATAAAGTGCTGCCGTGTAAAAGATGATTCTTAACCATGTTTTATAGAAACCTGCCGGGCTAAGATGTGCAACGTGAGATACGCGCTTGGAACGAGATACTTCTATTGATGGACATTTTAGAAATTATAGATTAAAGACCAGATAAGCTAAGCATTAGCATTAAGTCTTAATTTGACAGAACGAGATAGATTTTTGGCACTGGCATGTTAGCACAGGAAGATATAAAGAGATATCTCTATTTTGCACGAGAAAACAAGACAACATTTTGTCGCGTTGCACATCTTAGCCGGGCTGAGGTGTCTTTAGTATTAACGTGCAAATATCAATGAAACTGCGACATCTGCTTCTGAGCCAGGGTCTTCTTCTTATTCTCCGCCGCAATTTCTTTCAGTGTCATCTCTCTATTATCAATCAAATGTTTCACATCATCAAACTCTTTAAATATATCCAAATCGTCTTGATGCAGTCTTAAATGGCTCTTCAACCCACATTTCTGCATGAAAGTCTTTTTGCAAATCTCACATTTGTACTTCGCGTCGTCCTCATGAGTCTTCATGTGTTCCTTCAAGGTCCTCGTTCTGGAGAATGTCTTCCCGCATATATCGCAGCTGGATATCTCGCTGCCAGTATGCCGGATCAGATGATCAGTGAGACCGCGCTTGGAGAAGAATCTAGAGTTACACAGATCGCAGACGAAACTCTTCTGCTGGAGGTGATGGTGTCTGATGTGTCTGTTAAGCTCATATTTCTTCTTGTAGATCTTGTGACAAGCGTTGCAAGGATGGACCACTGGTGCAGCGTTATGTACTTGAACTAGATGCTCGTTTCTTTCGTAGTAGCTAGCGAAGACCTCGGGACATTGCGAGCACTTGTTCCTAAGCCATCCATTGGTATGAACCCCTTTCTCATGATTTCGCTTCTTAGTCATAGTTGTAAAAGATTTCTCGCAATGATCGCAAGGAAAAATGCCTTGAGCGTGAGTTTTTCCATGTTTGCGTAAAGCCGCTATAGTTATATACCCAATACCGCACTTATTGCAACAGTAGTTACTGTAATGAGTGCTCATGTGATGATATAGATTTTTAAACGATATATGTACAACAGAACATATCACGCATTCGTAGTTCTGTCCGTTTTCCAGACGAAAAGGTAAGATTATATCCTTTATATCTTTGTAAATGACTTTCTTGTGTACAGCTTTCAGATGTTCTTTGAGATCATTGAGATCTGTCATGGGTACGCAGCAGACTTTGCACTGTAGATTCGTTATATCGACCTTGATCGGGTTGTAACTGAGTTTGTAGTCTATGATAGTGTTTAGTTTGTCTTTCTCTGACTGCTGGGCAGTGTGGGTTCGAAGTTCGTGTATCGAGAGGAAGTATTTAGCGCAGTAGAGGCAAGAGAAGCCCCGTGCTGTTTTGTCTCTGAAAGGACTCGCGTTGGAATACTGGAGTATGGCGGTTAGGTTGACTCTGTGTTCAACGCGTTCTGGCGTCGCGCTAACCTCCGATTTCTTTTTCTTTTTCTTGGATTTGGGCGGGTCGCCGTCCGTTCCTATAACAGAAACGATTTCATCTCAATTATTCTTCGTTTTCGCTTCGATCTTACAGTTCTCTTATTTTTTCTGAGCGTTGTGTTGTTAGTAGTCCTGTTTCGTCCGAACTGGTGCGTTAGTCAACAGTGCCTTAAAGTTTTGTTAGATATTTCTTCGAGGAAATAAGTACCTACATAAATAGAAAAGTTCGTTTTCGTTGTACTAAGAGTAGACAGATTTAGTTTCTACTAAATGCTAGAGTAAATCAATCAAATATATTTATTGCGTTCATGTTGTGTACAGAAGATCTTAGAACATAAATATAAGCTTCAACATGAGCCTGGTAGGGCACGACAGTCTATCTCTAGGCGGCTTCTTACAACATGTTACATACTAATTACTTATGATGACGACCGATGTGGCGCGGCGGGCGAATGTCCGCCTGCAACGCAGGAGGTTGCGGGTTCGATTCCCGCCTTGGGATAAATGTTTGTACGATCTGCAAATATTTATTCCGGGTGTTCTGGGTATTTTCTATGTATAACAAACAATATGCATGTATGTAATGTATTGTACTAAGTATATCAGTCATCTAGCACAAGCTCTGCTTAGCTTGGGGCTAGATGATGCTGTGTGGATTGTCCAGCATTATTAATATCTAGTTCAGATGTTAAAGCCTAGACGGCTTTTACAGAAGGATAAACTCAGACGATAGTTTTTATTTATTTGTCCAGCAATATTTATTTTAATTCGAAGTAAGACTGATTCTTTCTAACCGAATTGCATCGGGTCAACGGCCCGCAACTTTATTTAGTGCCCAATAGTAAGATTTTATACATTTACAGTTATTAGTTTTAGGTATAGTTTTTTGTCGCAGGTACTTAGTAAAACAGATAATAATAAAATCTTTTTTTAGGTTAGTAATGGTCGCTAACTATTGGTCTCTTACACAAGCTCAAAGTCGCACAACGGGCTATGCAGAGAGCGATGCTAGGAGTTTCACTTCCACACCGAGCGCCACACTGCTTCATTATTTACATTATTATTATTTTGTAAAAGGATCATACAAAAAAACGGTAGGAACCAAGCCGTAAGTTTCTTGCCGGTTCTTCTAGGTTTGGTCGCGAGGAACTGACGCTTTGATTCACCTAGATTTAAGACGTTTCAAGATGACCCCTGCGGATATTACTGAATAAAATAAAATAAAATAAAATAAATAACAGCATAAATAAGTATGTGTAAGTAATTTGACAGGAAGATGGTTCACAAACTAAAGCCTTATGTTTCTGTAATGTCCCCGGCACCCACACCCTTCAAACCGGAACACGCTGCGCTGCTCACAGCCAGGAATAGGTATATGCATACGAATAAGTAAGTAATTTGTATAAGTAAGGAGGTAATTTGTAAAAGTAAGTAAGTAATTTGTATAAGTAGGTAATTTGTATAAGTAAGTAGGTAATTTGTATAAGTAAGTAGGTAATTTGTATAAGTAACTAATTTGTCAAGATGATAGGTTGATAAACTGTATTATCTAGTTCAGTTTAAAATCTAGATGGCGTTCATAGATAAAATCGACGTTAGGTCATTCGAAGAGACACTGGTTCTTTCTAGGCTAAATGCATAAGATTAATGAAACTATCATTGGTTTTAAGCCTTAACTTCAAACACTCTATACGCGTTTATGGGGTTGAATTTCGGGAATTCCTTTCTTAGTACTCCTCTGCGCACCAAGACAAATATACCTTGAAAATTTTAAGTCTCTACGAGCAGTGGTTTAGTCGAATTGTTCCACTCTGCCCCACCAAGTGGTGGAATCTGCCCCACTAAATCGGTTTAGTGGGGCAGTTTCCTGCAAATTTTGCAATGGAGTTTTGCGTTAAGGCTGTGTGTTGTCTATATGTCAGTCAGTCAGAACAAAGATTTTTATAATTGGTATAAATGAAAATAAACAAACAGTGACAGAGCTGATTATATAACGGTTTTAAGTATAGCGAATAGTGCTTAAAAAAGAACCAGTGTCGGTGAAGATGATAAATTCAGGCAAGTTTAGTATGAAGTTAAAAAACATTTCGAAGATAATTGTTTCGAAGTTTATGTAAATTTCTCTAAAATCCAGTCACAAAACAGGAACTTTAAAATAGAAAACGCGTAATTTTTTTAAAGACATAGTTTTAATAAAAATACAATATAATAAATGCACATGCACTACACACACAGACAAAGTTGCATATATATAAAATCAGGAGTTTTATTTCTCCTAAGATTGGGTAAGAAAATGGCATAACTCTAAAAACTAAAATAAAAAACTTACCTTCTTTGATCAACTACACTAAAGATATAGCACAATTCACTTGGCCGTGGCCTACCTAAACTCTAAAACGCGCCAATGCTACATTTGTTATCCAGTCTATTGGTATTATTATTATTATTTTGTTACTCACTGCTACTCAGTTTTTAACTTTTGCAGTTGTCAACGTTTTTCATATGTTTTTTTTTGTAAAATTGGTTTCTGTTCCAATAAATACATTTCGATTTGATTTGTTTTTTTTTCAAAACCAGCGGTAAAAAATTTTAAACAAACTCTCCATGAATTCAATGCTCTTTTTTAGTTCTAGATACATTATTTGCACGTAAAGCCAGGTTGTACTCAATCAATGCGTGTCAAACCGCGATGGATTCGTACTAATAATACAGAGTACAAACCGGGCTTCCTCCCTTTGTTCAAAAATGGAAATCCCACAATACATATTATTGCATGTTAATTGCACTATTCATACAGTGTTGTAAAATAATTGTGATTTAATTTTTGAAACTCATTTGAAGTTTTGAAAATAAATAAGTTATTATTTGTTTTATTACTTATTTTTATACCGGCTACGACTTTCGGGTATACAACGAACAATTACGTCTATATAAAAAGTTCCGCTTTTTGTGTACATAGCGCGCGCAGTATCCTCAATGTAGTTGATCAAAGTTTACCTCAAATGAAGTAATTTAGGACAATGACATATCCCTATTTCCTCGTAATGTTTTTCATCACTGTTTAGTGATTTCCGAAGCTACTTTTAACATATCTACCGGCACCGAAAATACCTTTGCGGCATAAGAATGTCCTGACTAGCTATGAACTTTAACTCAACACAATAATTTGTAGGCGTTTTGGACATTCGTGGACCTTTTAGATTTCTTGCGTTGCAATTTTGATACTCGTAAGAGTACGGAACCCTATTACTAAGACTCCGCTGTCTGTCTGTCCTTCTGTTACAAGGCTTATTCGATCCCTAAAAAAAAATCCCTTGCTCCTTCCCATGTGTTTGATCTCGATGTTTTCTGTCACCGTTTAAGAACAAGTAAAATTGATTTCACTAGCTTCTCCATTTACTCTCAACGTGTTCCTTCATAGTTTGAGAACAACTGAAATTTATATCACTTGATCCTTCCCATATGTTTCTCAAGACTAACTGGTTTCCTCAACATGTTTTCCATCACCGTTTGAGAGCAATTGAACCGCACGACCTGTAACTTGCGTTCTAAAAAGCCATTATCAATACCCAATTTAACAATTTTCGAAACACAATAATATAATATCTTTACTACATTATATTTATGCAACAATGTTTAACTTACTAACTACATAGGAAATATAATTAAAAGAAAGACATCGAAAAAGCTGCAGTGTTCAATAAAAAATCAGTACAAAATAATCTAATTTGATTTTAGTCATATTTGCATATTATTTCCGTCCGTGTGAAGTTATCTATACCAATTATAAGAATCTTTGTATTTACTGAATTATTTTTTTTGCTCATGGAACAAGTATATGGCCCACCTGATGTTAAGAGGTTACCATCGCCAATAACAAAGCATTGCCTTGCAGGTTACGTTCGTAAACGTAACCTACAATACACTGCTCTGCGTCCATCAACCTGAGGCATACAGGTGTTAAGCCTCATGTGCCTGTAATTACACCGGCACCCACACCCTTCAAACTGGAACACGCTGCGCTGCTTGGCGGCAGGAATAGGCATGGTGCTAGTACTTCCCCGGAGGATTCCTTCACTAAGAGCTCTATTACTGTATCCTAAATGTATTTAGGGGCTCGCTAAATACACTTAGTGATCGTTGTGCAAGCAGGCTTATATGCTACAGTTTTTAAAACTACCCCGCAGTAGTAGTTACAAATATGCACCCTAAATGGTAACACTTACAACAGCTTTTTCGATAACTTTCAAAGTGGCATAGTCAATGTGCACAAGCGTACTATTGCACAGTAGTGCCAACCTTCCTTCCATCAATGATACCCCTAGACGGGTCACATACAACATCTTAACTAAAAACTGTCCGCGTGAATATATTTAGACAGCTACATTTTTTTTTTTGTGGCATGTGTCCATCTTGCGGACAATTTTGCCAATGTCAAGTGAGTTAAATAAAATACTTAGTCAAGTCGACTCGGTAAAAAAAGTAAAGTCGGCTGTCATTTGGTTTTGAAGAAAAAAATGGCGTTTTTCTTCAAAACCAAAGGGAAACATTTTCATTCAAATCAGGATGCCACATAACACACTTTCATTTCAACTGTTCACACTTGTGCTAAGACCTCAAGTAATGATGGTTAAAATACCACCAAAATTACCCATCAGAACTTAAAATAACACAAGAAAAACAATTAAAATGAATATACAATGTTGCTTCCAAAGATGACAGAAAACGGTTTACCAACGAGGTGAGAACAAAATGACAGTTTTAAGTTCAACCTAATTACAACCATGTCACCTAGTAAATAATGTCACTAATTGTCAAAACAAAATAAGAGCCCATTTCTCAAGTGAGCTCTTATTTATAGAGACAGATTTTTTGCGACGTATATCTAGGGGTATCATTGATCGAAGCTTCTTACACAATAAAAATATTCAAATGTTGGCAAAACTGTACAGACAAAACGTTCCTATTTTAAAAAAAGTTGTATCTTTTGTACAAAAGCAGATTTAATATCGCCGTTTCATTTCATCTCGCTGTTAATTCGCATGTTTTGTTTCAGTTATAGACAGTGTCGCGGGTTTATAATAAACAGATAATTTACCGGATTTAATTTGACCTCTTTGATTTGAACCTACCTAAGTACTTACTTACGCCTGTATATATTAAAACCTTTTTATTTTTATCAAAATAGTTTCCAATCGTTTCTCAGACAGCCGTCACAGCTCAGTTCGTAGTAGTCTGCGCTGTAGGTGGTGAGTTCGATCCCCACCGAGGACATTTGTGTGATAAACATTGTGTCTGGGTGTTATATTGTATTCTAAGTATGTATTTACAAAGAAAAACTTAAATAAATGATCTATCAGTCATTTGGTTCCCAAAGTACAAGCTACCCGTAGTTTTGGGTTAGGTGATTTTATGTAAAAATGTCAACAAATTTCGTAATCTAATTGACGACCGATGTGGCGCGGCGGACGAATGTCCGCCTGCGACGCAAGAGGTTGCGGGTTCGATTCCCGCCTTGGGATAAATGTTTGTACTAGCTGCAAATATTTATTCCGGGTGTTCTGGGTACAGTGGTCAACTCGCGCGGTGGCAGCGACCGCATGACAGCGCACCGGTCAGATTACTGTTTTGTCGTTTTTACGCAAATAATTAGGTAAGTAAGTACTTATGTTTATTTTATAATGTATTGTCGATATTGATAATGAAAACAGACAAAAGTGTTGATTTTATTACGTGTTTTTTATTTTTTGTAATCAGAATCATGGTCTGAATGCTCAGTTTCAGTTTTCGGAACTAGTCTTTTTACACCCGGTATATTTTGAAATCTTATTATGAAAGAATTGGTCGTGATTCTAAGGCCGCGTGCACACACTGTTCTAAGCCACTTATAAATTGAACTAGCAACTTACTTTTGTCTTCGTCGTCCGTTGTACGTGATTTCTTGGCGCGAGACGTGGTCGCTTTAGCGGCGCGTTTGCGAGACTTCGTCTCTTCGGGTGACTCAGTTTTGATCGGTATTTCAAACTCTGAAAGTAAGAGAAGTTAAGTATAATAGAATAATAGTTATAATAGAGCATAATAGTTACAATATAATAAAATATATCTATGTATGTAATGTATAGTATTAAGTATATCAGTCATCTAGTACCCATAACACAAGCTCTGCTTAGCTTGGGGCTAGATGATGCTGTGTGGATTGTCCAGCATTATTATTATTATAATAGTATTATAACTAGCGGCCGCTCGCAGCTTCACCCGCGTGGCAGTTTTTTCCAGTTGCCGTTATTTTTTCGGGATAAAAAGTAGCCTGTATGTTAATCCAGGTTGCAATCTATAATTATTCCAATCATCTAAATCGGTCCACTGGTTAGAGCGTGAAAGAGAAACAAACAAACATCCATCCATCCATCCATACTTACAAACTTTCGCGTTTATAATATTAGTAGGATAGAGTATAATAAATAAATTTATTATATTTGCTAAATAATTTATATATATGTGTATAACATACAGAAAAACGGTAGGAACAAAGCCGTAAGTTTCTTGCCGGTTCTTGCGCGGCTTGGTTCTTTAAATTATTTTTAAATTCTTATAACTTTACATTTATATTTAAAGAAAGATATGGTCACGGGTTGCCACACGATGTTTTTCTTCACTGTTTGAGAACACTGGCATGCGCACATACATTTTTCTACTAGAAATATCATGTGCATGTTTGGATTCAAACACATGATCTTAAGACCAGAAGTCCCGCCTTCTGGTCGCTCCCACGACAGTACCGAGTAGGATTTTGATTTACCTGGTACATAATCTTCATCATCTTCGCTATCCGGGGCACCTCCGTTATCTTCATCTGAGGAATTTCCGTTGTCGCCCAACAACTCTTCTTTCACTTCAGTCGCTGCAACATAAAATGAACATATTTAAATGAAATATAATAATAATGCTGGACAATCCACACAGCATCATCTAGCTCCAAGCTAAGCCGAGCTTGTGTTATGGGTACTAGATTACTGATATACTTAATATAATACATTACATACATACATATTTTTTTTTATTAAACAAAATACCCAGAACACCCGGAATAAATATTTGCAGATCGTACAAACAATTATCCCAAGGCGGGAATCGAACCCGCAACCTCCTGTGTACAGGCGGACATTTGCCCGCCGCGCCACATCGGTCGTCATTATAGTTAAAGGGTTATAACTTATTGACAGTAGACGCTCGTTAGGAACGTGCCCTACAATGCACTGCTCAGCGTCTGTCAACCTGAGGTATACGTTAAGCCCCATGTGCCTGTAATTACACCAGCACCCACACCTTTCAAACCGGAACACAGCAAGCTGCTTTTTTTTTGTTTTGTTTTTGATATTCGCAATCAGTTGGTGGACTATAGGCGGATAAGTTGAGTGATATGTGGCGTTTAGGGTCCAGACGCAGCAGTCTTCTACCTTTACTGCATCAGGTTGTCCAGGATATGGCTCCTCAACAAGCTGCTTGGCGGCAGAAATAGGCATGATGTTCGGATAAAGATAAAACTTACGTTTAAAACGTCGGCTATCAAGATGCCTCTTGAACTTCTTCTCAGTGTGCAGCACTTGTTTCTTAAAGTTGGCTGCATTGCGTAGCTGTGTGATGCACACTTCACATATACCTCCCTCTTCAACCGCTACCAGCTGTTAAAGCAGAACATGATGTTAAATAGAACCAAGTTAAAAAAAAACGAGTGTGCTTTAGACCATACGACTGAAGTTTTACTTTCTTACATTTTTACTTCTTTAATATATGAAACGTAACTGGCTATGAGAGAAAGAGAGAAAGTACAGTGCCTTCATACCCCCTTCATGGTAGTGTTAAACGTTTAACGCAACCTTGTTGGAAGTCGCATAAGAAGTATTACTTCAATAAATAAATATTTGTGGATAGTTTTAGAGTTCTGTACCCAAAGGGTCAAACGGGACCCTTTTACTAAGACTCCGCTGTCAGTCTGTCTATCTGTCACCAGAGTGTACCTATCTCATGAACCATGATAGTTAGAGTCGAAATTTTTACAGATGATGTATTTCTGTTGCCGCTATAACAACAAATACTAAGAGAATAAAATAATTGTTTCAGGGGGCTCTCATACAACAATCGTGATTATTATGCAGTTCTTATTATAGATAAGGGTCCGGAACCTTACGTGCGCGAGTCCGACTCGCCCTTTGCCAGTTTTTATACAACATCAGCTTATTTTGGGGCTAGATGTAGTTGTGTTAAATTTTCAAAAATATTTATTTATTAAAAATTTATTTACAGGAAGTTACAGAAAAACAGACCCCACACAGCCAAATAGAAATTGGATAATTCAATTTTAATTTGTCAAAAATTATATTCTAGCAGTGGCGATGGGCTTGCAGCCTGACATGTATGAAATACTGACTACTGGAAAATGTGGGTATACAAAGTGTACCTAGACATACCTCTAACTACCTTTAGACATCCTTGAAGAATCTCGAGTAGGTACTTGGTACTAAAAGATCGGAGGGGAATATCTATCATGCTTAGGAATAAAGTCATAATGCTATTTCTTTTCAAAAATTATAGATAGGTACATTAATTTACTTATGTTACTGTCTGTGTTATGATTTGCTAACTGTTTTTGTACCTTAAATAAATAAAATAAAATATTAAATTATGACTTTACAAGCACTTACTTTACTTTACGGCAAGATAATTCAGTATCAATCTTAACTTCGGCGGCACGTTAATAAATAGTAGATATTATACTGTTACAAAGTTTGTATGGAAATAGTATTGACTTGTTTAAACTTAAGGTTCTCGAATGGCGACCACGAACCGGAAGACGAAGCGTAGGACGTCCTCCTACCCGATGGACTGACGTTGATAGGATCGCGGGAAGTCGATGGATGGAAAGGGCTCGGTATCGTTCTGCCTGGAAACGTGTGGGCGAGGCCTATGTCCAGCAGTAGACTTCTACAGGCTGATGATAATGATGAATCAATATAAAAAAGGTGTTGTGCTTTACGAAAGTGCTATGCTTACATTTGTTTCAGTAGCTAAGTTAATTCCAATTGGATAAGATTTAGAATGCATTGTTACATGAAAATACTCTGATCTACCGTGCGCTGGCCGTTTCAGCAAGGAATATTTCAACTTTTAAAGTGGAATCAAATTAATGGGATGAATAGTTGCGTGCGGCAAGCAATACAGAATTCGTTTTGTTGTTTCGCTTGCCGCACGTCTACTGTAGTTTAGGCAATAGTTTAGGGAACTTGACTTGCTCAGATCAAAGCTAAAGGTAGAAAGAAGTAATAACTGTTTATTTATGTGTATTCTTGAGTAAAGTCTAAAGAGCGTCTATTTTTTTATTACTATCATCGATCGATTTTCAATGGATACTTAACAGCTTTGAGTATGGTTCAGTGGGCGTTTAAAGCAAAGTTTATGTTAGACGTGCAATGTAAATACTTCGGCCGAGAACTTGGACACTCACATTTACATCGAAGCATTCCCTCAACATATCCCCGTAGACTTCTTCATCGCCCATCCAATGATACGAGGTTTTGATGTCTTTGAAGATGCCTTCAGCAGCACAGCACCGGCACATACTGTCTGTCGTCGTGCTCTCCATGTTAAGAAATAACTTTCACACCATTTGCACTAAAATTAGTTCACTGATTTTAAATTCACTTTCAGTAAAAACGCCGCAACGCGAAGACGCTGGCATCACTCCGCCATTTTCTTTTCTTTCTTTCTCTTCTTTTTTTTATTTTGATAGTGAATGGTGCATGCACTTCGTTTTCAATGTTGAACACTAACTAGAAAGCTTGGTCCAATTAACTTTTCTATTGTTAACTGCCATCTTGTGCCGAGTAGTTAAACTGTTTTGGAAAACTGGACTAGCGAAGTTGTTTTTTTTTCTGATTTTCTTTTGATTTTTTTGAAGTTTTGTTCTGTCAAAATTGTGTCAACTGAGTTACTACTGCAGGCGCAGTGCTATTGTTTTTCTAGAATCCAATTAGAAATCATTTTTAAACATATTTATCAAGAAAAGTGGAATGTCCTCGCAGCCCCAGTGTCGGTGCTGCCTGACGCGCCCCCCCGAAAAAAACCTGAAGTCAAAATACACAGTTCTTGGCAAAACTGAAATCTATGCCGATATGTTGAAAGAATGCTTCGAAATACACGTAAATATTATACTATTTGCTCTTTTTCTTTGCAGCGCTTAATATATTTATTTTATCATCCATAGTACATTAGCTACATAGACGACAGACCTCGTTTTAACTTAGTAAACACTCATATTCAGACTTGCATGAAATCTTCTTTTCCTACTCACTAAACCAGTATACCTAGTTGTTACCTCCTACTTTCTACAAAGCCTAAATACCTACCACTTCGAGCTCTTGTCAATTATCTCTACTCGCCATGCCATTTACTGCTACCTACTTATACGGTTCTATTGTTTTTTTTCTGTTCATCATTACCTCAGTCATACACAACTCTCCATAAATTTTAGAACTAAAAATATACCTAGGTACTTGCTGACTCAGGATTCTTTGAGGATGTTTAATAGGGGTAGTCAGGGGTATATCCAAATATCATATTTGACACATGCCCACATGATGCAGTAGATTCCATGTGTCTGTTGAAAATCCTAGGGGACACTTACAGAAACAACATTTTATATTTACCTAAATAACTCAATTGCACTGTAAGTTATATTATAAGTAATAAAACTCGGGCTCGTCCAGGTAGTACTACCACCATGCCTATTCCTGCTGCCAAGCAGTGCAGCTTTTTCTAGTTTGAAGAGTGGGTTTCAATTCGGTGAAATTACAAGCACATTAGGCTAAACACCTGTATGCCTCAGGTTGATGAACACAGGAGTGCATCGTAGAGCACATTGTTAACAAACCTGACCTGCAAGGCATGCTTTGTCATAGGTAACCACTTAGCATTAGAGCCATCTGCTTGTTTCAGCTGTGCAGCAGTGAAGATGAGACGGGTATCTGTGAAGCATGTATCACTCGCCTGCGAGATGCAGCCGACTTCAAGAAACAGGTGCAGCAGTGCCAAAAGAAATTGAAGAACCTAGTGGAATATAATGTTAAAGGTATGTAGCCTCTAATAATGCTGGACAATCCACACAGCATCATCTAGCCCCAAGCTAAGCAGAGCTTGTGTTATGGGTACTAGATGACTGATATACTTAATACAATACATTACATACATTTTTTTTTTTTTTTTTTTGTATTCTGTATTAATCTGCAATCGGCTCCTAAGCCATAATCAGATGATTTCCTGGTTTTATTTGGTTGGGGTGTGCATCCATTAAAACAACACCGTTCATTGTAGGACTGGTCAGGTCCTCTGGTCTAGGTCGAGAATTTGCCATCTTTTTAGACGTTTCACGTTGTCCTGCTCAGTTAGTAATGCCCTGGCCAGTTACAGCCAGCCACATTACATACATAGGTATTTTTTATTATAGGTACATAGAAAACACCCAGAACACCCAGAATAAACATTTGCAGATCATACAAACATTTATCCTAAGGCGGGAATCGAACCCGCAACCTGAGTCGCAAGCGGACATTCGCCCGCCGCGCCACATCGGTCGTCAAATAAACCTTCACTTGTAAAATCTTTATAGCTTCTAACATAGAAGCAACATGACCGATAGTATACTTATATTTACTAACTTTTTCAGATGAATCCAAGACAACAATTAAAGAAGAAGCAGCTGATTATGATGATGATAATGGTGTTTACTTCTTAGGTATGACACTGTCTGTTTTAATAGTTTTTATACATGCTGATGGAACAAGCAAATAGCCCACCTGATGTCGAGTGGTAACCAAAGCCAAGTATACAAATACAAATGAGTTTATTGTCATAAAACGATACATAATATATGGGTACAAAAATATCACTAAATTACAAGTTTGACAATAGGAGTAGTCTTAGCACTAATTCTGCGTAAGAACTTTCGTTTTTACGCGGGGCTGGTTTTCAGTCTACCCCGACGTTCGATCTACGGTGACAGTCGAACTTTAAAGTAGTAATTTCGACAAAAAACGGGCTAAGCAAAAAAAAAATCAACAGAAGAAATACAAAAAGTGACGTACTACCAAAGCATTACCTCGCAGGATCACCTTCGTAAGGAACTTGCCCTGCGTCCATCAACCTGAAGCATACAGGTGTTAAACCTCATGTGCTTGTAGTTACACCAGCACCCACACCCTTCAAACCGGAACACAGCAAGCTGCTTGGCGGCATTATGTTTCTACTGATGAGAGAAGCAAATGAACCTGATGTTAAGTGGTAACCATCACCAATAACAAAGTATTGGTACGGTGCCCTACGATGCATACTCTTGTGTCTACAACCTGAGACATACAGGTGTTAAGCTTCATGTGCCTGTTACTTCACCGGCACCCACACCCTTAAAACCGGAACACAGCAATGCGCCAATGGGCAAAGGCTTATCCTACTAATATTATAAACGCGAAAGTTCGTAAGTATGGATGGATGGATGGATGTTTGTTACTCTTTCACGCTCTAACCAGTACACCGATTTGGATGGAATTTGGAATATATATAGATTGTAATCTGGAATAAGACAGGCTACTTTTTATCCCGAAAAAATAACGGGAACGGGAAAAAATACTGCCACGCGGGCGAAGCTGCGAGCGGCTGCTAAGTTTAAAAATAAATTAATGACTTGCGGCCCGTCCCGGCTTCGCACAGGTTTTAAGACCTTAAAAAATTGCATTTTATAATTTCAGATCTGAAATCCGAGCTCTCTGACTACGGAGACTTGCAGGATGATGATGATGATAAGAAGTTGGCAGAGCTGCTTGCTAATACACTGAGCGTTAAACGAAAGCCTAAGAAGAGGAAACTCAGAGACGTTGATAGTAATACTGGTATGTCGAATTTCAGTATTTTGTTTTATGTGACTTGCTGATGAAACAATTAGATGGCTCACCTGCCGGGCTAAGATGTGCAACGCGAGATATGTCGCGCTTAACACGAGATACTTTTTCTATTGATGGACATTTTAAAAATTATAGATAAAAGGCCCACAGATAAGCTAAACATTAGCAATAAGTCTTCATTTGACAGAACGGGATAGATTTTTGGCACTGGCATGCTAGCACAGGAAGATATAAAGAGATATCTCTACAACGAGTAGACAACATTTTGTCGCGCTGCACATCTTAGGTGGGCTGATGTTAAGTGGTTACCATTACCTATAACAGAGCATTATCTCGCAGGTCACGTGCCCTACGATGTACTACTCCCCGTCCATCAATCTGAGGCATGCAGGTGTTAAGCCTCGTATGCCTGTAATTACACCGGCACCCACACCCTTCAATCTAAATTTAAATTAAACTAACTTAAATTATAATGATTATTATTTTTAAAGTGACTCCACCAGCATTAGCATTAAAATAAAAAAATTATTTTAATGCTAATGCTGGTGGAGTAAGCATATGGCCCACCTGATGTTAAGTGGTAACCATCACCTATAACAAAGCATTGGCTTGTAAGTCATGCACGTTAGGTACGTGCCCTACGATGCACTACCTTGCGTCCATAAATCTGAGACATACTGTAAACCTCATGCAGGCACAGACATAATTAACCGACGCCTACACCCTTCAAACCGGAACACAGCAATGCGGACATCACTGCTTGGCGGTAGTAATATTTTTCCATACTGTTCCGTTTTCTGTCTACGTTATATGGAAGATAGTTCATAGCATTAAGTTCACCTTTGTACAGTTATTTTTTTATGTGCAATTAAGTATTTTATGAAGTAATGCAATTTTCCGAGTATTTAACATAACATCTATAATTTTCAGAAAAGAAACTCAAAAAGAAGACCAAACCGTTAAAAATCTCCATCCGAGCGCTGGCTAACCTGGACATCATCAAACCAGTAAAGACCATCAATGTACTCCGGGTCACAGAGAACCTGAAACACAAAACCAACATAGAGAACCTTATAAAGTACTCCAACTGCACTCCGTTCACTAACAAAACTCTCTCTGGTATCATATGCGCTTATTGCAAAGAGACTTATCTGTCAACCCAAGATTTAAGAACCCATATAGACTTGGCACACAAAAATGCAGACATAACCGATCATAAAAAAATGGATAGAAATAATTTAGCATACAAAATTGATATAACAGATTTAAAATGCAATATCTGCCAAGCAAACTTCGCCTTTATATCAACGTTGAAGCAGCATTTAATAACTGAACACGATATCAAATTTTATCCGGATGTTAATGACTATATTCTAGAATTTAAACTTAGCTCCGATGAGATTTTAAACTGTGCGCTATGTCATTCCACTTTTGAGACTTTTAAGATGTTATTACAACATATGAATGGGCATTATAGGAACTGCATTTGTGAGATATGTGATCTAGGATTTATAAATAAACACAGATTAAGAAATCATCAACGGACACACGAAGAAGGGACTTTTAACTGTACGTTCTGCGAGAAAGTATTCACAACTCGGGTAAGAAAAATGTGTCATGAGAAATACACACATAACAGTAACGCTAGGTACACAACAAATTGTCCACAGTGTGAAAAATCTTTTAACAGCTACTACCAACGAAACAGGCATATGTATACAGAGCATAATACAGTTGCAGCAAGTTACCGTTGCAATATATGTGAAAAATCCTTTATTCTTAAATCTAAATTAACATCTCACATTAAAAAGGTGCATTTAATGGAGCGAAATCATACATGCTCAGTCTGTGGTCAAGGTTTTTTTATTAAACAGTCTTTAGATGAGCATATGATTAAGCATAATGGAGAAAGGGTGTACCAATGTACCGTTTGTCATAAAGCATATGCAAGAAAGAAGACTTTAAGAGAGCATATGAGGATACATAATAATGATAGGAGGTTTAAATGCGATATATGTGGGTTGGCGTTTGTGCAGAAATGCAGCATGAAAAGTCATATGCTATCTAATCATGGTATTACTCTGGCAGAGTATGAGTTAAAAGTAGATCTGACTAATAAATAAAACATCAATTTAGGCAACAATATACGATGTATTTATAGTCAGTTTAAAGCAGTCTCCTTTTTTTTATTGTTGGATACCTAAGCGTTTGACTGCCATCACACCTGATATCTAGAGTGGAACATTAGCTACAATCCACTTATTCACTCTTGTCTTCAAAACTCCCAAGTTGTAGTTGTTGAAAATGAGGGATATCAACCATCAAGGGGTGACACCTATCTACGTCTGATAGTCCTGAGGTAAAAGTCACGCCCACGTCACTGTAAAGCATCCGGATTTTGGTATAATTTTTGAGTACAATTAGGAAATTTATCTTGTACGAAATCTTCATCATGATCATAAATACAAAAGTGATTAGAACACTTAATAACCCCAAGCTGGCGATGGCAAAAACCCTGGATAGCAAATCGTAAAACGTGCGGTCACTGACCCTGGACAGGTCAAATTAGATTAAGTATGTTGAATTTATTTTACTATTATTTTCTAATTGGGATGCTGGAACCCTGTACGGAATACATCGCTGGTTGATAAATAAGAATTTCAGTAAAATAATCGTATTACTCTTAATGTATTTGTCTGTCAGCCATGTGGTATTGTATAAGAGCTTGTTGTAGGTAACTATACACGTTCCTGGAGTATTAGGAAGTGGTCTTATTACACCCGGTATATTTTGGTTCGGTTATGAGATGTATCATTTTCGATACAAAATGCAGTTATGGGTTAAGTATTGTTGCAATATTATTATATACGCTCTGATGGTCTAATCTTAAAACCGATGAACGTTGTATCGTATTTTCGTTTAGCGTTACACTGCGCAGCTTATCAGACGACTAAAATGGGGTAGGTACCGAGACTGCTCAGTGTAACTCAAAATATGGTAATATGAGACTTCGTTTATCTTATAATAATAATAATATTGGACAATCCACACAGCATCATCTAGACCCAAGCTAAGCAGAGCTTATGTTATGGGTACTAGATGACTACTATTACATATATCGATTTTTTTATTATACATAGAAAATACCCAGAACACCCAGAATAAATATTTGCAGATCGTACAAACATTTATCCCAAGGCGGGAATCGTACCCGCAACCTGCGTCGCAGGCGGACATTTTCCCGCCGCTCCATATCGGTTGTTATATTACCCTAGATTGTCGACATAATTATTATATTAATTTTGTACAAATCCTTGTTAAATCAAGCTAAAGATTGAATGGAGATATGTTATAAAATTACACAAATTTAAGCTAATAATATAATCTGTATTTAGCTATTATAATATTGATGTACCTACTAAGGTAAGATCATACTAATATTATAAAGAGGAAAACTTTGTTTGTTTGTATTGAATAGGCTCTGAAACTACTGGACCGATTTGAATAATTCTTTCACCGTTGGAAAGCTACACTATCCCCGGGTGACATAGGCTATATTACATTTTCAAAAAAATTAGGGATCCTTACTAAAACCCGTGCGAAGCCGGGACGGACCGCTAGTTTTAAATAAATTGTATCCTTCCTTTAGCAATTAGGTTAAATCTTTGTGTATTTAAATGTACTTACATACTAATATTTTAATTTTATTATTTGTTGGCAATAAATACTTAAATATTTTAGCTCCTAAAAAGGTATTGTTAAGTTTGTTTAAGTAGGTACTGAATTACTTTAATGGAATATTGTTTATCTAAGAATGTGTTAATTTATTATATTACCTACATGAGTAAAATAAATGAATAAACCTTTGATGACGGTTTTTTTGAAGTAATACTTCTAATGCGACTTGCAACAAGGTTGCTGTTAAACGTTTAACACTACCATGGAGGGGGTATGAAAGCACTTCTTTCTCTCATAGCCAGTTACGTTTCGTATATTAAAGAAGTTTTACTTCAGTCGTGTGGTCAAGCAAACTCGTTTTTTATACATAGAAAATACCCAGAACTCCCGAAGTAAATATTTGCAGATCGTACACACATTTATTCCCAAGGCGGGAATCGAACCCGCAACCTCTTGCGTCGCAGGCAGACATTCGCTCGCAGCGCTACATCGGTCGTCATTTAAGCCTGGAAAGTTACAACATAGGTTTTTTTACTTCTTTCGGTTGAATATCAATTAGCTCCATCTATTGGCAAGTAGCAAATTTTGGGATTTGTTTCTTTACAAATATCACGCAACAAATACCTATCCTCCCTGTCTACGTTATCCTCCACATTTGTATCTGTGCTGTGCCCGACCAACCGAAATGAACGAATGAAGATAAATGTATTTTTGAAGTAAGAACAGAGTACTTTTTATAGACTGAAAGTAAGTACTCTGTGGTGAATTCGTCGAAATAGTGTGGTGTGTTGATGTTGACCGAGTAATAAATAATCAAAAATTATAAATTTAATTATCAACTTTTGCAAACTGCCTGCAAGCAAGACAATGGGTCAGTAGTTTTATAATTATCTGAATCTATCTATTATTTAATTACCTATTTATAAATCTGAGGGTGTCCATACATGATTATATTTATCTAAGATTACCAACAATAGGTACACACCAGATAAGATTTGTTAGTTCTACTGACTGACCCTATTTTGAAAATTCTTTTACCAATAGAAAGCCACGTTATTTGTGAGTGACATAAGCTTTTAATTTACTCTAAAACTGAAAGACTAATTATGAATTCTTATCTAAATAAGTAAGTCAAATGTTTGAAACAAAATACTTTTCCTTTTAATGCATCTAATTTGGACGAATGGTTAAAGAGATAATACTATGTTTAACGCCCAACGAAGTGGGCACGGGTCAGCTTGTACCTACATAATTGTGATTATTTATATTAGCCTACACTAAATTATTGCTTGGTAGCATTATCCAGGTATATCTAGGTGTTCTTTTATTTTATAAGCAACCACAGCATGCTCTGTATTATTAAATAAACTTCAATTAAGAATAATACTTTAGCTTAGTTCTGCAGCAAACAATCAAAAGATCAGCTTCTTAACAGATTGTTGGTAGACAGACAGTACACTACACAATTTTAAACTAATAACTATAAGATATTAGAAAATCAAATAAAATCTTTTATTTGTTAAAACAGAGCAAAAGGGGGAGAAGAAGAATTGGCGAATGGGAAGAAAGTCTCACTATAACCTATCTGCCAGTCGCAAAAAACGAACAAAAACAAAATCTAAGAAAAAATGTGCGTTAAACCAAAAAAATGCCATTTCTGCTCTGACTATACTTCAACCGTAAGTGTAACCGTCATCTCTGTAGTCATTCCTTCCTTACCCATATCATCTCTCACACAATCTGTCCATCTTATCTTTGGCCTACCTCTCTCCCATATCCATCCACATTTGTATCTAACACTCTTCTCGTTAAATGACATTCATCTCTTCTCATGATATACAAATAATCATAATAACACAGAAAAAAACAATGGTTTAGTATTAAGCTGCTTACGATATTATTTCGGAACTCAGCTGCAGGGGAGAAAGCATGCATCCATTAATTTTCGTTTTAGGGATAGTGGGAAGTCGGGATCTTAGTTTGTAATAATAATGATGATACTTCTACTGGCGTATGTTTTTTTTCAGCGCAATGAAACAAAGTTGTGAAATCAAGAAGGACGTAATTATTGAGTGAGTATAAAGTGAAGTGCCTTCACTAAATAAACTGATGATCCGATATAGTTGAAATGCGTTTTAAATGTTTTGCAAGAAGCTTTTGCTACAGTTTTGACAGCACTGCTAGGAGACTAATAGGTCTGTAAGATGTAACTTTTTGGTTTTCCTGGCATGATTGTTTGTGACAGCTTCCAGATGAGTATAATAATAATAATGCTGGACAATCCACACAGCATCATCTAGCCCCAAGCTAAGCAGAGCTTGTGTTATGGGTACTAGATGACTGATATACTTAATATAATACATTACATACATATTTTTTTATTATACATAGAAAATACCCAGAACACCCGGAATAAATAATTGCAGATCGTATGTGCATTTGTCCTAAGGTGGGAATCGAACCCACAACCTCCTGCGTTACAGGCGGAAACTCGCCCGCATCGCGACATCGGTCGTCGTGATACTTATCATTATCCTCATTAAATCAATCATATTTGAACTCTAAGACTCTCTAACAAAGTATTATTAGACTAAAGTCTTAAAGTTTCCCCATTTACGTTACAGGGATGAATGGATAAGCTGCCAAACAGACGCCAATAAACTTGTGAAGGTAATACCTTTTAAATTTAACCCCTTGATTTACTGCCAATGAAATATGATACTCCTTTGGTGTCGCATACTGCACAAAAAAAAATGGCGGCTGAGGACATATGTTCACTAAATTGATTACCACGCAAAAACTATGGCACCAATTAGAAAACTGTTTGTATTACAAGAATTTAGATGAAATTTCCAACAAGACTCTTTTCTAGGAAAACAGGTATTTTCATACACATGCTGCACTTCTTTATTACTCTTTCGTAGAGAAGAGAGAGACGTGTCGATATCTACCTTGGTTCAACTTGAAATGAAATGAAATGAAATTTATTATTGTCGAAACTGTGTACAAAAGGATCTTAAAAAACTAGGTGGAACGACAGTTTATCCATTACGGACGTACAATATTATTTAACTTAAAAACTAATTTATTTATTGATTATTGATTACCTATATAAATTCTTTTATGTCATAAAAACACTTATCTAAGAGCCACCTACGGAGTTTTGTCTTAAATTTACTGGTAGGTACTTGTTACCTCGTAGGTAATAGCTGAAAATCAGTGTTTTGCTGTTGAGCAATATTGTGCGCTGAGCTATTGCTTTTCTGTCTAACTGCAACACACACAGGGATAAACAGATATTTATATGTATAATAATAGTTAATTTTCTCTTTTTTGTTCTTTCTTTTTTTGGTCATTGTGTTCACATTTTATTTTATTTTTCTTTGTTATTTTTGTGTACTTAGGATAAGTACCTAGGTATATTATAAGAACCTTTGCGTGTTTTAGTAAATATAAATATAATATAAATAATGCCGGACGATCCACACAGCATAATCTAGCCCCAAAGCTAAGCAGAGCTTGTGTTATGGGTACTAGATGACTGATATACTATATTACTTACATAGATATTTTTTTATTATACATAGAAAATACCCAGAACACTCGGAATAAATATTTGCAGATCGTACAAACATTTATCCCAAGGCGGGAATCGAACCCGCAACCTCTGCGTCACAGGCGGACATTCGCCCGCCGCGCCACACCGGTCGTCAGAGTAAGACAAATAAACGTTTTATCTATCTATCTAAGTAGTGGACAAAGATTCTTATAATTGGTATAGATAGATTTAATGATATGTTTTTAGACCATAAGTTATTTTAAAACATTTATTTTTTTAGTTTATTTGTTTTTATAGTGCTTACCTGCACTTAATCCCAAAAATTATTTTCCTCGAGTAGGATTTGAACCCACGACCTTCCCCTTGATACGGGGATGCGATACCAACTTCGCTACCGAGGATTCAAATGCCTCGACGAAAATAAGATTTGGAATGTTTCTAATACGGTGCTATCGCTACCGTGGCTCCATCTACATGCTTGACGTTTAAATAAGATAGTATTATCTTATTTATTTTCATTAATTATCTTCATTTATTTCATTATTTATTTTCTTGTCGTGAAGTTTACACGTTCTTTTTTTGCCAGGGTGCACGGCCTGTTGTAGGTTCATTATTCAGCCCGGATGAAAGTTGGCCAGAAGAATCTAATGACATTGACACTAAGTCAAGTACGGAGCCAGTTACAACTAATAACAAAGAACTACTCTTTGAAGTAAGTAAATTATGAAGTTCACAAACAAACAAATCAACAAATTTGACTTTTTTTTAAATGGGTACTTATAATAACACAAGCTCTGCTTAGCTTGGGCTAGATGATTCTGTGTGGTTTGTCCAGCATTATTATTAAGTAGTTATTATTATTAGGCCCATACTCTATAAATTGGAACACACTCTTGTACACAGTATTACTATAAAAAGTTGAAGCGCAAATACTAAAAATTGTCAGTAAGGGAAAGTTAGAAACAAGCCCTACAATGCACTGCTCTGCGTCCATCGACCTGAGGCATACAAGTATTGCCTCATCGTCATGTGTCTGTAATATCTCCAGCATGCACACCCTTCAAACCGGAACACAGCAATGCAAGCATCACTGCTTTGCGGCAGAAATAGATATGGTGGTAGTACTTCCCCGGACAAGCCCTTTTACAAAGAGCTTTACTACTACTAAAGTAATTAAGTATAGATTAAATTTCTTTCAGTTTGATGATGTTAAAGTTGAAGAATGTGTCTTAGAAGACATGCCACTTTCTTATCCCGAAGAGATGCAACAGTCTCCTGAACTGAAACCTGGAATAGAAAAATTTGATCTTCGTTATGAAAAAGAGGAAGTAAGTAGATAGAAAATACTTTATTGTACACCATAACTTAAGGATAAACAAAAATAAAAAACATAAAATAATGCTACGTACAGTCAGCTGCACTAGAATGTATACAATTCATAACTTTCAAAACGGTATTAAAACCTTATAGTAAACTCTTGAACAATAAAAACTGAAAAATCGTAAAATAAGCTGATAAGTTCACTTAGTTTTTGAGCTGTTGCCCTGTAAATATTAATTGTAACGCTGTAAAACCATTCTTTAACATACGGATTGTATACATTCTAGTGCAGCTGACTGTACAATGTGCAGTCTTATCGCTAAACAGCGATCTCTACCAGACACCTTTTTCTACCAGACAACTTTTAAGTAAAATATCTAAAAGAAAAGAGATAGCATCACGACTTTAATCCCCAAGCACGGTAAATATCCCCTCAGGTATCTATCTACTCGAGAGTCTTCGAGGATGTTTATGGGGGTAGTTAGAGGTACGTCCAGATATTACATTTGGTACATCTCCCCTCCTCTCTCCTCTCTCCTCGTCTGTTTTTCCGGACACGTATAATTTGGATGTCTTCAAGAGGAGAGTGAAGATACCTTATCTTCTAGGTAAACTTGCTACACCGTCGACTGCATCATCACTTAACATCAGGTGAGATTGCGGTCAAACGTTTACCTATAAACTGTAAAAAAAAACATACCAACATTTTGTAGTAGATATTACATCCATACGTGACAGGTTGCTAGCCCATCGCTGCTGCTAGAATACTAACTGGTTTCTTTACGTTGTTTTCCTTCACCGTTTTAGAAGACTGGCATTGCGCACATAAATTTTTCGAATAGAAAAATTCATTGGTGCACGACCGGATTCGAACCCACGATTTTAGGACCAGAAAGCGGGGTCACTCCCACTAGACCACCGGTGCTCAAAATAATAATAATAATGCTGGACAATCCACGCAGCATTATCTAGTCCCAAGCTAAGCAGAGCTTGTGTTATGGGTACTAGATGACTGATATACTTAATACAATATATTACGTACATAGATTTTTTTTTATACATAGAAATTACCCAGAACACCCAGAATAAATATCAGTTTTGAATATTCTTCATTGCCCGCATCCAAATTTGAATACCATTTCATGTTCATAATCATTTAGAATCGTTCAGAATCTAAAGATCCGTTCCAAAGATTAACCGGAACAAACAGACAGACAAAAATTTAAAAAAATGTTATTTTGGTATAAGTACCTAATTATTATTTGGTATATACATTTATATTCATGTAGTAAAAAGCGGTTAATTTAATATTACAAACAGACACTTCAATTTTATTTATTTGTATAGGTATTTTATTTATTATAGGTTAATTTTATTTGAATAAGTCAACAAAACCAATTTATTTTTTTCTGGTAGACTGAAGAGTGGCTGATCAAGAAACAGATGTGTCGCTGCTGCCTGGTGGAGGGTACCTTCGACAGTATGCATTCTCCAGCGCTGGGTGAAGATATCTCATACGATGGTATGCTGATGAAGAGCTTCAATATACAGGTCTGATTTATTCACACCTCTACTCATCCTACTAATATTATAAACGCAAAAGTTTGTAAGTATGGATGGATGGATGGACGTTTGTTTGTTCCTCTTTCAATAATAATAATAACTTTATTCTGGATAAAAGCTAGCAATTAAGCTAAAACTAAAAATACTTATTTACTAATACAAAAGAAAAGAAACTAAAAATCATTGTCCTACAATGGGCGGTCTTATCGCTGGACGCGATATCTTCCAGACAACCGTATAAAACTAAGTAACACAGTAAGAAAAAACAACGAAAAAAAGAAACAGTACAAACAGTAGGAAAAAAAACTAAGTCTGAGTTTCACGCTCTAACCAGTGGACCGATTTGGATGAAATTTGGAATAAATTATCTCGTGTCTGAAAGCCAATATTTATTATTTATTTTTCCATGTTGTCTACATTTCTACGAGCGACATGAAACATATAGCAATATACGACCGATGATGTGGCGCGGCGGGCGAATGTCCGCTTGCGACGCAAGAGGTTGCGGGTTCGATTCCCGCCTTGGGATAAATGTTTGTACGATCTGCAAATATTTATTCCGGGTGTTTTGGGTGTTTTATATGTATAATATAAAAATATTATTATATTGTATTAAGTATATCAGTCATCTAGTACCCATAACACAAGCTCTGCTTAGCTTGGGGCTAGATGATGCTGTGTTGACTGTCCAGCATTATTATTATTATTATATAGCAATAATACTGTTGTCAGTTGTTCCCAGTGTCAAGTGACGACACGGCTGCGTTGCGTGGCGTGTGCGGGCTGTGTGCGGCACGTCTGCGTGACGCATACGCCTTCCAGCACCAAGTGCACGCGAGTGAGGCCCGCTTTCGAGACCTCTACACACGGAACTGTATAACAGGTATACTCTCTACACACAGAATTGTATCATAGGTATTTGTCTCTCTACACACAGAACTGAATCAAGGTTGTATTTCTACACACGGAACTGTATCATGACTGTATCATGACGACCGATGTGGCGCGGCGGGCGAGTGTCCGCCTGCGACGCAGAAGGTTGCGGGTTCGATTCCCGCCTTGGGATAAATGTTTGTACGATCTGCAAATATTTATTCCGGGTGTTCTGGGTATTTTCTATGCATAATAAAAAATATCTATGCATGTAATATATTGTATTAAGTATATCAGTCATCTAGTACCCATAACACAAGCTCTGCTTAGCTTGGGGCTAGATGATGCTGTGTGGATTGTCCAGCATTATTATTACTATTATTATTAACTGTATCACATGCACTGTACACTATGTCTCTGTCTCTCTAAACGTAACTGAATTACAAGTACAATATCATAGATACACTATATTTATGTCTCTCTACATATACACTTTTATTAACTTTAATAGTTATTCCTAGAAACGTTTAGGCGATATACAAAACTGACGCGTAATCCAACAATAGATTTCTACAGGCTGTTGGTGATGATGATGTTTTTTGTTACAGCCATCGGCACTGCCTCTGTTGCAGTAGAACTGAAACAGGAAAAACCAAACAACGATAATGGTACGTTATAATAGTAGTAGTAGAGCTCTTAGTGAAGGGCTCGTCCGGGGCAGTACTAGCACCATGCCTATTCCTGCCGCCAAGCAGCGCAGCGTGTTCCAGTTTGAAGGGTGTGAGTGCCGGTGTAATTACAGGCACATGAGGCTTAACACCTGTATGCCTCAGGTTGATGGACGCTGAGTAGTGCATCGTCGGTGACGTTCCTAACGAGCGTGACCTACGAGGCAATGCTTTGCTATAGGTGATGGTAACCACTTAACATCAGGTGGGCCATCTGCTTGTTTTATCAGCAAGTTTTATAAAAAAAAACAAGTCTCTAAGAGCAGTGGTTTAGGCTGTGCGTTGTCTATATGCCAGTCAGTCAGGACAAAGATTCTTATTGAGCGAGCAAGCGAAGCGAGCCAACTCTCTCGGTTTTGAGATTAACCAAAATATGCTTTTGTCCGTCTGTCTGTCTGTCTGTCTGTTCTCCCTATAGTCAGGCTAAGATGTGCTACGTGAGACGGCTGACACGAGATAATTTTTTTATTGATGGACATTTTAGAAATCCTACTAATATTATAAATGCGAATGTTTGGATGGATGGATGTTTGTTCCTCTTTCACGTTCTAACCAGTGGACCGATTTGGATTAAATTTGGAATAAATATAGATTGTAATCTGGAATAGGACATAGGCTACTTTTTATCCCGAAAATATAACGGGAACGGGAAAAAACTGAAACGCGGGCGAAGCTGCGAGCCTCTAGTTCCATATATAACGCTACAGCAAGCGTTATAGATAAATAAAGGTATTTAAATTTTGGGATACGGAAAAGTGTCGTTTATTGTATAATTATAAAGGCTCGGGAGGTCTACTGCTCTCACAGAACCACTAGTATAATAATAGTAATACAAGATTTGCCTATTTTACATTTTATTCAGAATCTTTAAATTTAATCGATGGTTTCAATGAAACTTTTTAAAACGCACTTTTTCTTACAGAATTTGAAAACGAGATTGAGGACACACCTGAGCTTCTAGGCAAGTAATTTTCTGTACTAACTTATTTTTACACAAATTCCTACCTTCGTTGTACAGTCAGCTGCGCTAGAATGTATACGATTTGTAAATTTTAAAATGGTATCATAAGACCGCCCATTGTACATCGCTGTAGCTACTTTAAATTTACAAAGATTTTTATATTATTCCAAAAATTATTTTCCTCGAGTAAGATTTGAACCCACGACCTTCCCCTTGATACGGGGATGCGATACCAACTTCGCCACCGAGGATTCAAATGCCTCGACGTATCCCCGTATCAAGGGGAAGGTCGTGGGTTCAAATCCTACTCGAGGAAAATAATTTTTGGGATAATATAAAAATCTTTGTGATTTTCTTAAGTGCAGGTAAGCACTATAAAAACAAATAAACTTTAAATTTCGTTTTAAATATAGTTTTTAATTTGTTATGTCTTTGTGGTGTACAATAAAGAGTTATCTATCTATCTATCTATCACAGAGGTGCTAAAAATATTTACACGACAATTATTCAAAAAATAAGTAAGGTCGTCTAATTTCATGACTTTTTAGTTTTTTAGTTGTAAGAGTTCATTGTTTGCTGTAATATTGTTGTGAAAGTTACAAACTGTATACATTCTAGTGCAGCTGACTGTACACACCATGCCTATTCCTACTGCCAATTGCCGGGAAAAACGAAAACCATTACCTACTACAAAGCATTGCTTCGCAAGTCACGCTCATTATAAACGTGCCTTACGATGCAATAGACAGCCGTCACAGCTCAGTGCGTAGTAGCCCTGCCTTCTGCGCTGTAGGTGGTGAGTTCATTTCCACCGAGAACAAACATTTGTGTGATGAACATAGATGTTTGTTCTGTCTGGGTGTTATATTGTATTTTAAGTATGTATTTACAAAAAAAAGTATAAAAGTATTCTATCAGTCATCTGGTTCCCATATCACAAGCTATGCTTAGCTTGGGGCTAGATGATGTTGTGTAAAAATGTCCACAAATATTTATTTAATACTCTGCGTCCATCAACCTGAGGCATACAGGTGTTAAGCCTCGTGTGCCTGTAATTACACCGGCACCCACACCCTTCAAACCGGAACACAGCAAGCTGCTCGGAGACAGGAATAGGCATGGTGGTAGTACTTCCCCGGACGAGCCCTTCACTATGAGCTCTACTACTAATATCTAGATGTCTTTGCGAGAGGATGGTGGAGCAAAGCGAAAGACAGAGAGAAAAAATAATAATTTATATATATGTTTATGTATTTAACTTTCGGGGCGTCTGGTCGAAGCGACGCGTGACCCGAGAGCTGGTGAGTATCTGGCACAGCGAATCAGCATTGCCATTCAGCGTGGCTGCAGCCAGTGTTTTGGGAACGCTTCCGATTGGCACTGATCTGGATCAGTTGAGCTACCTTTAGATCGTTTGCAACGGTCTGTAGATAGCTCAACTGTTTCATATGTATTTTGTACATACCAATTATAAATACTTGTATTAGCTATAATTTTCTTTGTAAATAAATGTTTTAACTTTCAGTTGAACATATAGTTAATACGAAAGTGCAGTTACGCGAGGAAGGTAGAGTTTTACCAAAAATTAAGAAAGACCCAAGGAAAAAATTAAAAGCTGACGGTCAGTGAAATATAAATGTATTTAATAAAGTACGGCTGGCGAATGTCCGCCTGCGACGCAGGAGGTTGCGGAATCGATTCCCGCCTTGGGATAAATGTTTGTTCGTCCTGCAAATATTTATCCCGGGTGTTCTGGGTATTTCTATGCATAATAAAAAATATGTATGTATGTAATTTGTATTGTATTAAGTATATCAGTCATCTAGTACCCATAACACAAGCTCTGCTTAGCTTGGGGCTAGATGATGCAATGTGGATTGTCCAGCATTATTATTATTATCTATAATATATATAACTCAAAGGTGACTGACTGACATAGTGATCTATCAACGCACAGCCCAAACCACTGGACGGATCAGGCTGAAATTTGGCATGCAGGTAGATGTTATGACGTAGGCATCCACTAAGAAAGGGTTTCGATTAATTCTACCTCCAAAGGGATAAAATAGGGGATGAAAGTTTGTATGAAACTTTGTCAATTTTAAACCGATCGGACTGAGACTTTGCATGCATAAAGCTACTATGATTTTATCCTGAAAAAATAACGGAAACGAGAAAAAACTGCCACGCAGGCGAAGCTGCGAGCGGCCGCTAGTTATTATATAAAATGTATGTAGTAAATGTTTATCCTTACAGGTCAAGCGCCAACAAAGGAGTACTTAAAAGACGGCGATAAATATATGTGCATACATTGTGAGAGTAAATACACGCTTCTTCGGAGCTTGCGAGCGCACTGCAAGAAAATTCACTCAAAGCCAAGAGCATGTAACTAAGTTCACAAATTTTATAACTTTTTTTTATGTTTTTTAGGGTTCCGTGTCCAAAAGGTAAAACGGAACCCTATTACTAAGATTCCGCTGTCGCTGTCTATTCGTCTGTCTGTCTGTCTATCTATCCATGTCTGTCTGTCACCAGACTGTATCTCATGAACCGTGATAGAGAGTTAAAATTTTCACAGGATGATGTATTTCTGTTGCCGCTTTATCAACAAATACTAAAAAACAGAATAAAATAATCTAAGGGTATCATTGAGTATAAGCCTTAAATATAAAATCTTTGTAGTAAAATAATGTTTATCATTACAGGTTACACGTCAACAAACGAGTATTTGTGGGTCGGTGATAAATATAAGTGTATGCAATGCGAAAATAAGTACACGCTCCTTCGGGAATTGCGAGCACACTTCAAGAATACTCACCGAAAGCCAAGAATAGGTACCCAAGTTCACAAATTTTGTAATTTTTTTAGTGTGATTGCTTTTTTAGAGTTTCGTACCCAAAAGGTAAAACGGGACTGTCTGTCTGTCTGTCTGTCCGTCCGCCTGTCATCAGTAGGCGTATTCTGAATTTTTTCGTTTGCGGATATCGGATATTAGCGATCTCCATACAAAAAGTTCGAGCTCGAAAACCGAAATCCGATATCCGCATAACGAAAAAAACTCAGAATCCGCCCTCTGGTTGTATCTCATGAACTTAGAATCAGATAAAACAAGCTATAGGTAACACTAAATTACACCCTGTGCACGACTAATGTCCAATTAAGTATGAAAAATGACCATTCTTAACAATGTCCAATCATAAAAATAATTACATACGACCTAGCTATAGTTAGCACATTTGCGAATTTTGGTAACGGCGACGGGTGCCGTGGTTGCACAACCATGGAATACACAACCGTGAAATACGCAGCCAGGAATTTGTGTACATTTTGGCATCCAATTCCATGGTCGTGTATTCTATGGTTGTGCTTTCCAGGTCGTGCAAAATTTTGTACACCCTTGGAAAACACGGCCAAGGAAATTGGATGCTAAAACTTAGGCCCCGTTTACACTGACTTCCTAAGGCGGATCAGACTCGGTTAGATTAGGTTAGGACTTAAAAAAACGCGCAAGGCGAGCGAACGGAGCGAGCGTGCTTCGGCAACAGCCGCCAAAGCGCCAGGAATAAAACTGCATGACCTATCTACACGGATGGTAGCTACAGCTTGGCTCTTTAGTTGCGGCTAACCAAAGTCTAAGCTTTCGTTCGACCAATCAGAGCATTGGTATTCCTGCCTGCGCATTTCGCGCCATCTACATTACTGCTACTAGACCACTGGTGCTCCTTACCTCCCCTTGCGGTAAATCCCCTCCCAAAGTTACAGATATAAACTAATCATACATGTAAATACTTATTTTTGTCTTTACAGTCGAACACCCACCAGCCACAGAGGAATACACGAAAGTAGGCAACCTATTCAAATGCAACAAATGCGAAAGACCTTTTAACGATTTTCGAGGCGTCCACAACCACTTCAGACGTGTCCATCTAAAATATCCATTTTTAAAATGCGGACATTGTGAAACCCGCTTCAGATCACACATAGATTTAATGTCACACACACTAGAGGAACACAACATCGACGAACGATACAAATGTGGCGCGTGCGAGAAAGTATTCAACGTAAAACGGCAATTGCAAAATCATTACAATAACTACCATAAGATGGGAGAGAAAATTAAGTGTTCGATGTGTGACTTTGAATGTTATGCTAAAACTCTGTTGAAAAGACATTTGGTGAAACACGAAAATTCTAAAGATTATAAATGCAAGTATTGTGATAAGACATTTTTGAGGCAGCCAACACTACTTTATCACGAGAGGATCCACACGGGAGACAAGCGCAAGGTCTGCGCCGAGTGCGGACAAGCCTTCGTGCAGAAAGCAAGCCTCAACTACCATATGGCCAAGCACCATCCAGAAGTCAAGTTTTAATTTAAAAAAAAACGAGTGTGCTTTAGACCACACGACTGAAGAAGAAGAAGCTTTACACTTTCTTTCATATACGAAACGTAACTGGCTATGAGAGAAAGAGAGAAAGAACAGTGCTTTCATACCCCCTCCATGGTAGTGTTAAACGTTTAACGCAACCTTGTTGGAAGTCGCATAAGAAGTATTACTTCAATATTAAAACTATTTTTCTTATTATTAAACGAAAGCAATGAATCATAAACAACAGTCAATTTTATTTTTAATACAATATTTACAATTTGTGCTAGGAACCTTAAACGTAATTTTATTATTGGATCTTAATTTGTAATTTTATTGATATATGGATTATTATTATCTGAAATAAATGCATGCAATTACAATTAAACAATTACCTAACAAACTATTTCATTTATTGGTATAGTTCGTAGTAGCCCTGCCTTCCGTGCTGTAGGTGGTGGGTTCGATCCCCACCGAGAGCAAACATTTGTGCATCAACGTAAACGTCTGTTTTATGTCTGGGTGTTATATCCTACTTATACAAATATAACTAATATTTGTATAAAAAACAAACAAGCAATTGAAATTGAAAGTGCCCATTTCAAATGTATGATTAAGGCGGTGGTCGCCAACGACCTTGAGGAGTCTGTCCATACTGAGTTGCACTGCCGCCCGTCGCCCGCACAGGGACCCGCGCGCATTCCATTTCATATCGCATTCAAGAAATAATTATTTGTAGCCTAATGAATTATTAGTTCGAACTGCCAATTGTTCACTTTGTGATACATACTTTGACAAATATTTGTGTGAAAAAAAATACTAAAAATCAATACCGTTTAGAAGAAATAACCAAATTTAAAATAAAAATTGCTTCACTTTGGATATTTTTTTCATATAGTAATAATATAGTTAGAATTATTTCAATTGTTCAAATTAAAATTTAGTCTTTAATAAGCAACATATATTTTTTTGGACATTTATACTCACTCATCAAACAGAAATAACACGGAGAAAACCTCTCGTTGGCGGATACCACCTCCTTAACTTCGTATTTACTCAATCATAAATCCACGAAATAAATTAAAAACTTTGATATAAATCGTCATCTCCTTCTAAAGTTGACGATACTATATTTTTTGGTTTACACCAATGTATAGATAATGAAGTAGTAGAAGTAATGACCAATCAGTATATTAGTAGACTTTAATCTACACTAATAATATTATAAAGAGGAAAGATTTGTATTTTTATCACTGAGTAACATAGGCTAAATTTTATTTTGGAAAAAAATTGCGTTCCGTAAAATATTTGGGTTTTTCGGACACAAGGTGTAAAAAATCAACCAGAAAAGTTACTTATTTTGCGTACGCTGTCTAAACTATAAAAGATAGAACCATAAAATTTTCTAGGTAATTGTAGATCTTATAAATATCTACAAAAAAGTCCGCGACACACTATACCTATCTATGTCGAGTGAGGCACAACAACCATTTTTTTATTTTACTCATACTATTAATCCTTATCAAAATAAATTATTTTATCACTAAGTACAGTTCATGTAGATAATATTTGGTTTTTGAATGATTAAAATTGGACTTTTGGTTTTGAAGTTATGGCGAAATTAAAATATTACGATTTCTGCTGCACGGCCCGTTGCGAAGTGAGCGTCACCAAGGTGCGGGACGGGAAAAATCTACACAAATAAATAAAATTGAAGTGTCTGTTTGTAATATTAAAATAACCGCTTTTTACTACATGCATAGGAATGTATATACGATACATATACCAAAATAGCATTTTTTTAAATTTTTGTCTGTCTGTCTGTCTGTTTGTTCCGTGTAATCTCTGGAACGGCTGAACCGATTTCGACGGGACTTTCACTGGCAGATAGCTAATGTAACAAGGAGTAACTTAGGCTACTTTTTATCCCGAATAAATAACGGAAACGGATAAAAACTGCCACGCGGGCGAAACTGCGAACGGCCGCTATTTTATGCCGTATTAACGCTATCTGTTGGTGACATCGAGTACTACTTCAGTTAAGATTTGTAAGTAAACATGTTAACCGCCCAACGAAGTGGGCACCGGTCAGCTAGTTTTTTTATAAATTTAAATTGTATAGAATTGCGCCGCCTATGCGAGCAAAGCAAAAGGATTAAAATTCAGTCTGCCGCTGGTTTTCGTACGGGGAACCTGTGTCGCTCGTTGTCCTGCGCACTGCAAGACTGCAAATGGTGCATTTTTAATTCGTGTTTCGATACTATTTTGCTTTTTTAGTTTGTGATATATATTTTTTTTTGTTTGTGATTTCGTTTGACTCTATCTATGATCAAAGTAGATAACGTAGTTTAGTTAGTCTTTTTTAGTTTGTGATAGAGTGACTAAAATTGCGAAAGGACGCTTTTGTATATTTTTAAAGTAGTTTATTGTGAAAGGACACGCTATAAATAACCTAGGTCTGAGAAAATGCCGAAACATAACAAGTGTAAACGTCAAAGACGTCTTCAGGCTATGAAAATGCACAATGTTTTGTAAGTACCTACCTACCTACCTATCCATTGTAGGTACCTACTAAATTTGTCCATAATCTAACTTTTACCTAGTTACCTACCCTATTACAATTATGTAGGTAGATAGGCTATCTACGTAATAATTAGTAAGTACCTAGGCATACCTACACAGCTACAATACTACCTACTACCTACCACGAGGTACCTATTACATAGGTAGATTTTTATTATGATTGCATCTTATTTTAGGCGAGCACGAAAAGGACAAAAAGCACCGAAGTTGGAACGGGAAGGTGATATTGGGTAAGGTACCTATAACTATTTGTTATTATTTTACAATAATTATTTACCTAACTTAAGCGTTACAAGATTTAGTACTAAATCTTTTGACGCTTGTAACTTTCAAGGTAATCTGATTTTACTGTAGAATATAGGGTAACGAGCCTAGATAACTTATGACAACCTGCTTGATAACGAAACAGAATTGGTATTATATGTCTCTTTCTTACGCACTGTTAACATCGTAAGTAAAAAAAGATAAGCATATGCATCTCATTTCTTATTTTAACCCGGCTTCCATGTTCTGTTATTGTTTTGAGGTACATTATCATGCCTTCTTGATTATTGTATTGGCTCCAAACTCAACCAAACCAATCCCGAAGTTGTTTTGATAGAAAGTGTTGCACCCAAAATACTTTGATAGCGGAAATATTTTGTGTTGGTTAGTAGTACTAAGTGAAATAAGGCGATAAAACCTCTCGATATAGAATATATTTCTTGGATAAAAATAACCACATTTACTAAACCATGGCACCAAGAACTTCGCGAAAAAATTACAGAAATCATCAGTACTCTGGTCCCAGGAAGAATCGAAAACGAATTCGAGGACAGATAAAACGATTTCATGGAGAATCAGTTACAAGGTTTGTACAAGTTATTGTTGTAATTTCCTAAATACAATAAATTGCTGTTCGTTAGTCTCGCTAAAACTCGAGAACGGCTGGACCGGTTTGGCTAATTTTGGTCTTGAATTATTTGTGGAAGTCCAGAGAAGGTTTAAAAGGTAAGAAAATAAAGAAGACAACTTTTAGTGGCAGTAACGAAGGTCGGGTCAGCTAGTATACAATAATTTTATGAAGTACAACCTTATTGTACCTACCTAATAGACGGCGGAGCAGAGCAGGCGCGTCTTTGAGGCATGAAGAACAGATAGATATGCTGTTTTGCTACCGCGGGTCAACCAACAACACACATTTATAACTAGCAGTTATGACTCCAGTCATGAATAAACCGGTTCACTGGCTTCTTGGTAGTCAGCCACCAAGCAGCTTGCTGTGTTCTGGGTGTAGGTGCCGGTGTATTTACAGGCACATGAGGCTTAACACCTGTATGCCTCAGGTTGATGGATGCAAAGCAGTGTGTTGTGGGTTACATTCCTAAAGAACGTGACCTATAAGGCAATGCTTTGTTATAGGCATTTGTTGTAAGTTCCAAGGCAATGCCTTGGAATTCGTTCTGTAATGCTATTTTCTTCTATGTATAATAAAAAATATCTATATATGTAATGTATTGTATTAAGTATATCAGTCATCTAGTACTCATAACACAAGCTCTGCTTAGCTTGGGGCTAGATGATGCTGTGTGGACTGTCCAGCATTATTATTATTATTATTATTATTATTTTGTATATGAATACATTGAAATTGAAAATAGCTTCGTTGACTTATTCCAGTCGAGCTGAATTGTGGTACAGAAAGAATAAAATAGACAATGACGATGTTCCTCTTCCTTCAAGTTCTGTGTAAGTGAAACTACAATCTAAATACAATTCGTACTTATTATAAGTAGTGTGAAGAGTAAAATGTATAACTAATGGAGCACACATTTTATTTACACTTTTATATCTAGCAGACCCAGTAACATCCCTGGGGTTCTATAATTATTGTGGAAAATGTGGTTGGAGCTGCCATTCCCATGGGCATGGACACTTTGATTTGATTTGATTTGATTTATAAATGATCGGTGCCTTCTAAGTGCTCTTTCGCCTGACTGACACCACCTGAATCATCTGCAATAATAATATAATATAATAATGCTGTTCAATCCACACAGCATCATCTAGCCCCAAGCTAAGCAGAGCTTGTGTTATGGGTACTAGATGACTGATATACTTAATGCAATACATTACAATAGATATTTTTTATTATACATAGAAAATACCCAGAACACCTGAAATAAATATTTGCAGATCGTACAAACATTTATCCCAAGGAATCGAACCCGCAACCTCCTGCGTCGCAGGTGGACATTCGCCCGCCGCGCTACATCGGTCGTCAATAGATTTTACGTTATAAGCAACTTCATAATAATACATCAATTTGTTGTTGTTTTTTTACGTAAAACTAGTGAAATCCCAAGCTAGTCCATTCGTATGGAGATTCTTTCATACTAATGTTCTTTCTAATCCCGGCTACAACCGGGTTTTTAAGGGTTGGAAATTCATTTCTTAGTGTAGGTACACCTACATTACTTAGATCATTTATTCATGATCTAAGGTACCTACATTACACAATAATAGGAAAATAACCTACAAAGTTCATTTAGGATGTGCGTTGATTGTCATTGTCAGTCACTCGGTAAAAGAAAAGTTTTTATATCTGTACCAATGAGTACCCGTACCAAGTCGGAAAATGCATTTATTATCTATGTAATGGTGTTCCTTTTACTCATACCTACGATACTTTTTAAATCATTGTTGAAATCGTTCCATTGGTTGCGAAGATATTACACATTTTGTACCAGCCATAGAATATTGCCCGCGGGGCGGCCGAATAGCTCATGTGACGTCACGATTTCCTTTCCCCGCCCGCGCGCGCGCTCTCCGCCATTCATTTATTAAAAAAGTTCACTCAATCTGCGCGGGTCGTGTTGTGGTTTTTATGTGAATATGCCGAACTATAAGTACTGTATAGTACCGAAGTGTACTAATACTTCAATTAGTACACCTGGAAAACTATTTTTCAATGTGCCAAAGGACCCGATAGTGCGCAAAAAATGGTGCACTGTCATGAAGAGGCACGACAAAATTCCGCTTTCGAGCAAAAGTTCAAGATTTTGTTGCGAGGATCATTTTGATGTAAGCTCCATAATATACCTACCAACTATTATCATCATTACTCGTGTGGTAAACAGGTGCGTAGGCAGCTTAGTAAAACTTGTTTACGAATATTAATGAAAAATACAGGGTCGTACGAGGTATATTTCAATGAGTAGGTAAGTAAATGATAAAAAATGCAAGCAGTGAAGTTTCTAATAACCCTTCCTCGGTAGTCGGGCTAAAACCAGGGTTGTACTCAGGTCTAACTACAATAAAATGTGCCGTTCCCGGTAATATTCCACGAAGTTTCTCTGAATATAGGGGATCATTCCGGGAATTTAGGGGAGTATTTCCGCCTTGGGGAATATATATCTATCTATACATGCAATAAAACTATAATCAAAGTGAATGAAAAAGAAGTGTGTACTTATGTAAATCTAAGCGCGAACGAAGTTGCTCGCAAATATAATAAATTTCGCTATATATTTTTTATTATAGTATAATAAAAAAGAAAAAATATATATTCATGAATTTATTATATTTTTAGGTGGAAGCTGATATGGAGAACTATGTCAAGTATAAGCTTGTAGGAGGAATGCTTAAATTGAAGATGGGAGTATTGCCTCATAAGTTTGATTGCCAAAAACCTCACAAAAACATAGCTAAGAGACCTGGGTTTAAGAAAAGGCAAGATATAGAATATTTTGAACGAGTCTTAAGGTTAAACAAGTCAATACTATTTCCATACAAACATTGTAACAGTGTAATATCTACTATTTATTAACGTGCATCCAAAGTTAAGATAGATATGTATTATCTTGCCGTTATTTAGATACTACACCCTATATTCTACGTAAAATCAGATTACCTTGAAAGTTACAAACGTCGAAAGATTCCAAATCTTATTTTCGTTGAGGACTTTGAATCCTCGATGGCGAAGTTGGTATCGCATCCCCGTATCAAGGGGAAGGTCGTGGGTTCAAATCCTACTCGAGGAAAATAATTTTTGGGATAATATAAAAATCTTTGTTGAAAGATTTGTATTTTATCAACAATTTTAACGCAACTTTGGACTTAATACCACAAGGAGTTAAAATTAGGGCATCACAAGGGGTAACGGATGTAGGTATTTTATTACAGAGTAGGGTTAACTTTATTTTGAATGAATACATTCAGTAGTTTTGTTTTAGGACTCTTAACTCTAAAAGTCTATGCCATCAAAAACATAACTTGCACGAACCTACCTCTATAGTCACCTCTCTCTAGCCTCAAAGGTTTGCTGGAAGAAAACTCTTTTTAGGGTTAAGCTCGCCTTTGTACATGTTCTCTATATATGTATTTTTTCTATGTATTGTTTGTGTGCAATAAAGAATTAAGAACTTGTAAAAAAACCAAGTCTTGCAGCTCTAGTTCTTCTACTGTAAAAAGTTGTGAGATCCAAGTAATACCAAGTCCAATAAATAAATTGACTTGGCCATCGCAGGAAAACACAATTTATCTCACAAGTAATAGGTACATATTATAATAAATTAGATTGTATAGCGTGATTGCCAAGTCAACCTATTTATTGGACTTGGTATTACTTGGATCTCACAACTTTTTATGGTAGAAGAACTGAGTTGCACGACTTGGTTATTTTACAAGTTATGTTTTTGATGGCATCTATTCGTTTTGTAGATAGTCCTACTTTCTTTTCAAGTTACCTTTGTACATAATTATATCTAGATACCTATCTACACCTATTAGGTTATATTCCATTAGATTATACATATACATGTACAGTCAGCTGCACTAGAATGTATACAATTCGTAACTTACAGAATGGGTTTACAGCGTTACAACTAATATTTACAAGGCAAAAACTCGAAAAATAAGTGAACTCATAAACTAATTTCGCGATTTTTGAGTTTTTACTGTTTAAGAGTTTACTATAAGGTTTTGGTACCGTTTTGAAAGATACGAATTTTATACATTCTAGTGCAGCTGACTGTACATAGATTGAGTAACGGTAAATGTAACTTTGTAATCCTATACATTTATATGGGATTACATTATTTATGCGGTCGGTTTATCTAGAAAACTGAACCAAAATTACAAAATATTTTAGTTTTTCCTTGATGTATACACTAAACTCTAATTGTATTCTAAATTTGAAGCTTCTAGGTCTGCTAGAAGTGCCTTAGAGTTTTGATGATCGGTCAGTCAGTGAGTCAGTCAGTCAGTGACAAAATTAAGAAACTTTGACTAGATATAACTCTTAAAGTACTGGTTCAAATTAATTGAAATTTGAAATATAACGAGTTTATATAACGCTTATTTGGTTACTAAAAATTCAGGCTTCTAGTTTTATCCACAACAAAGTTATAGAGGGTCGAAAATGGCCTGAATTGCTTCGAGAAAAGGATGGTACGGCCGTACCGCTTTTTTGCTCGACTTGGCGGGGCACTGCCGTGCCCCCAGGTTCGTCAATTTTTAGTCGCACTTTTCTAACGAGAATGATCATGCCTTTCACTGTATGTTCCACACCCCGCGCGCGGGAGGGGTCACGATTACGCACATTGCCATAGTTACACCCGAAGGTGCCCGATTTATTCGCGCCGCCGCCGAGCTATGACACGTCACCGCTCCGCGGCGCTACTCTGCCTGTTCGCAGAGTAGTTCGCTTTATTATAGTTTCTCCATTTACGTTACAGGGATGAATGGATAAGCTGCCAAACAGACGCCAATAAACTCGTGAAGGTAATTTTACGTTTAACTAGGAAAACAGGTATTTTCATACACATGCTGCACTCCTTTATGGATTCAGTTTTAGAAGTAATAGTTCTGGTACATGAATAATTATAAACTCATGGCCTTATACGTGAAATAAGAACAATCTATAAAATTGAAACATATCATTGACGACGGCTATGGCGCGGCGGGCGAATGTCCGCCTGCGACGCAGGAGGTTGCGGGTTCAATTCCCGCCTTGGGATATAGCATTGCACTCTAGGAGCACATAATAATAATGCTGGACAATCCACACAGCATCTATATAGCCCCAAGCTAAACGAGTTTGTGTTATGGGTACTAGATAACTGATATACTTAATACAATACATTACATACATACATATTTTTTATTATACATAGAAATACCCAGAACACCCGGGATAAATATTTGCAGATCGTACAAACATTTATTCCAAGGCGGGAATCGAACCCGCAACCTCCTGCTTTGCAGGCGAATACTCACCCGTCGCTCGAAAACATGCGCGGCCGTTTCCTCTGTTCGCATACATCCTCTGCATAAAGGACTGTCTGTGGCACCTAAATTGAATAGGCTGTGCGTTGTTCATATATCAGTTAGTCAGGACAGATATTTTTATACTTAGGTACTTGTACCTAATTAATGATATATTTTTAGACCATGCTATGATCTTAAACAATTATTTTGTTTTAGGCTGATGTTATAACATTTTTTTTTTTTATTTTTTTTTTATTTATTTATAGACGAGCAGCTATGGCTGATGTGTCTATATCACACAGTATTTTTGATTAATTTTGGTTAATTTTTTTGAGCACTGATTTATTAATTAGCATCCAGTTATCGAGTTTGTTTTTAAATGCATTGACCGACGTTGCAGTCACAACTTCATCTGACAGTGCATTCCAGTTATGTACCACTCTATTGCTAAGAAAGTGATAAATAAAAAAATAATAAAATAATAATGCTGGACGATCCACACAGCATCATCTAGCCCCAAGCTAAGCAGAGCTTGTGTTATGGGTACTAGATGACTGATATACTTAATACAATACATTACGTATATAGATACTTTTTACTATACATAGAAAATACCCAGAACACCCGGAATAAATATTTGCAGATCGTACAAACATTTATCCCAAGGCGGGAATCGAACCCGCAACCTTCTGTGTCGCAGGCGGACATTCGCCCACCGCGCCACATCGGCCGTCGAGTCGAGTCGAGTATGGTTTATTTACTTGGTTTCCTTTTTTTGCCAGGGCAAACAGCCAGTTAAAGGTTCATTATTCGATCCGGATGAAAGCTGGCCAGAAAATTCTAACGTCAATAACACTAAAAAGTCAGTTACAACTACTAAGAAAGAAGTACCCGTTGAAGTAAGTAAATTATGAGGGGGATTGGGAATTGGATTATGAGGGGGGGTAAATTATGAGGGGTATTTTTGTCCTAAGACAAAATTTGGACCATACCTTACAAATCGGAACACACTCTTGTGCACAGCATTACTTTAATTACAGCGCAAATACTGAAAAAATCTGCGTCCAATCAACCTAAGGCATACAGGTGTTGCCTCATGTGCCTGTAATATCACCGGCACACACACCCTTTAAACCGGAAACACGCTACGTTGCTCACAGGGAGGAATAGGCATGATTTTTTTTAATTAATACTTCTTATGCGACTTCCAACAAGGTTGCGTTAAACGTTTAACACTACCATGGAGGTATGAAAGCACTGTTCTTTCTCTCTTTCTCTCATAGCCAGTTCGTATATTAAAGAAGTTTTACTTCAGTCGTGTGGTCTAAAGCACACTCGTTTTTTTATAAGTATGGCTACTAGTGGTACTAACCATCACCTATAACAAAGTATTGCCTAGTAAGTCACGCACGTTATATAATAATAATAATAATATAATAATAATGCTGGACAGTCCACACAGCATCATCTGGCCCCAAGCTAAGCAGAGCTTGTGTTATGGGTACTAAATGACTGATATACTTAATACAATACATTACATATATAGATATTTTTTATTATACATAGAAAACACCCAGAACACCCGGAATAAATATTTGCAGATCGTACAAACATTTATCCCAAGGCGGGAATCGAACCCGCAACCTCTTGCGTCGCAAGCGGACATTCGCCCGCCGCGCCACATCGGTCGTCGTAGGTATAGTTCCTAGATATAGGTCGTTAGGTATATGCTACGCTGTACTTAGGCATACTGGTGCTAATCTGTATGCCTGTAAATTCACTGGTACTTCCCCGGACGAGCCCTTCACTAAGAGCTTACTGAAACCTGTTGTATAATTTCAGTTTGATGATGTCAACACTGAGGAATGTGACTTAGACGACACGGCTCTTTCATACTCCGAAGAGATACAACAGTCTCCTGAACTGAAACCTGTAATAGCTGAGATAGATCTTCGTGTAACTGATGCAAAAGAGGACGTAAGTAATATATGTATACAAAAATATCAATTTTGAATATTATTTAACCGGCAAAATGAGGTTCAGTTTGGTTAGCGAGGGCAGGAAAAATATTAATTTTGAATATTATTTTGACGACCGATGTGGCGCGGCGGGCGAATGTCTGCCTGCGACACAGGAGGTTGCGGGTTCGATTCCCGCCTTGGGATAAATGTTTGCACGATTTGCAAATATTTATTCCGGGTGTTCTGGGTATTTTCTATGTATAATAAAAAATATCTATGTATGTAATGTATTGTATTAAGTATATCAGTCATCTAGTATCCATAACACAAGCTCTGCTTAGCTTGGGGCTAGATGATGCTGTGTGGATTGTCCAGCATTATTTATTATTTATTTATTTAACTGGCAAAATGAGGTTCAGTTTGGCTAGGCGAGGGCAGGAATCCTGTTCATCAACTGGTGGCTTCCCTCTCTCCTCTGTAAAGGCCAGTGGCTACTAGGTTTTGAATGTGTTTCGGAAGCGAATAGAACCCCCCCCCCCTGAACTCTCTTTCTTCTAAATTACACTCTTTTTACTAAAATAATTGTTTTTATTAAATCTACTCATCGTTTTCTACATATTATAAAGAGGAAATATTTGTTTTTGTTTGGATTGAATAGTCTCCGAAACTACTGACCCGATTTGAAAAATGCTTTCACCGTTGGGAAACTACACTATCCCCGGACATAGGCTATATTATATTTTCAAAAAAATAGGGATCAATTTATTTTTTTCTGGTAGATTGAAGATTGGGTGATCAAGAAACAGCTGTGTCGCTGCTGCCTGGTGGAGGGTACCTTCGACAGTATGCATTCTCCAGCGCTGGGTGAAGATATCTCATACGATGGTATGCTGATGAAGAGCTTCAATATGCAGGTCTGGTTTCATTCACATCTCTCTAATAAAAACAGAAAAGGTCTTTAAAATCCCCTTGCAGAGATACACTTGAGCTCTTAAACTACATTTATGCGTAAGAGCTTATTCTGCACAGCTCCGTTCATCTATCTTCTATCTAAATATATACATATAACTCAAAGGTGACTGACTGACTGACATAGTGATCTATCAACGCACAGCCCAAACCACTGGACGGATCGGGCTGAAATTTGGCATGCAGGTAGATGTTATGACGTAGGCATCCGCTAAGAAAGGATTTTGATTAATTCTACCCCCAAAAGGATAAAATAGGGGATGAAAGTTTGTATGAAACTTTGTCAATTTTAAACCGATCGGGCTGAGACTTTGCATGCAAAAAGCTACTAAGATTTTATCCCCAAAAAATAACGGGAACGGGAAAAAACTGCCACGCAGGCGAAGTTGCGAGCGGCCGCTAGTTTACAATAAGTTACCAGAGTCTCTGAGAGAGTTGCCTCGTTCGTTGTTCCAGAAAAGGCTGAGAACACTATTGATCAGTAAATGTTATTATACAATACCACCTTTTAACCATGTATCTCATGCAATAAATGATGATTTGATTTGATATCTGACAGTGTCTGATCTCTTCAGTACAGGCTCAAGTTCCTTTTTATTATCTACCTTAATCACTTTTTAATTTATGTCTTTTTTGTTCTTTTAATATGTTGACCCCCGAATAACGTATCTCAGATTTAAGCTCGCTTCAAATCGCGGTTTTTTGACGGATTCCAATGAAAATCTGTCAAAAATTCGTCACTTGAGACTTGCTTAAATCTTAGAGGCGTTTGAATTTGGGGGTAAGTTATGTGTATAGTGACATAATATAAACAATTAAAGGACTTTGTTGTCAGTTGTTCCCAGTGTCAAGTGACGTCGCGACTGCGTTGAGTGGCGTGTGCGGGCTGTGTGCGGCACGTCTGCGTGACGCATACGCCTTCCAGCACCAAGTAAAGATGAGCGAGGCCTGCTTTCGTGACCTCTACACACGGAACTGTATAACAGGTATACTGTCTCTACACACGGAACTGTAGGTATCACTTGTATACCTACTGTCTGTATACCTCGTAGTATATGTGTGTAACTGGGCGGGAAACGCGCCAGCAATAAGATAACTTATGAGCAAGACAGACGTTTAATTATTTATAAACACTCCATCACGGAGGTGGAATCTACACTGTCTACTACTGTCACTCTATGTTATCTTTGTCTCTCTACACACGGAATTGTATCACTTGTATATCCACTGTCTGTATACCTCTGTCATACTAATATTATAAAGAGGAAAACTTTGTTTGTTTGTATTGAATAGGCTCCGAAACTACTGGACCGATTTGAATAATTCTTTCACCGTTGGGAAGCTACACTATCCCCGGGTGATATAGGCTATATTACATTTTCAAAAAAATTAGGGATCCTTACTAAAACCCGTGCGAAGCCGAGACGGACCGCTAGTATAGTATATGTGTGTAACTGGGCGGGTAACGCGCCAGTAATAAGATACCTAATGAGCAAGACGGGCATTTAATTATTTAAAACACTCCACGAGGGTAGAATCTACCTACATTTTGCCTCTTTCTCATGAGTGACATGTTGTCACTACACTCTGATTCTCTACACGCTACTGTATCACAGATACATTATATCTCTATCTCTCTACGTGTACCTATATAGAATATAGCTCGCATCGCATAGCATAGTATATCACAGTAATACTGTTCTGTTCTCTGTTTTAGTCTCTACACATACACTTTTATATTAACATATTAACTTTGATCGTTGTTCCTGGAAACGTATGGGCGATATACAAAACTGACGCGTACCCAGCAGTGGATTTTCTGGAGTACAGGCTGTTGATGATAATGATTATTTTTGTTACAGTGGTTCAGGCTGAAATAGAACTGAAACAGGAAGAAGCAGACAACGATAATGGTACGTTACAAGTCTCTACAAGCAGTGGTTTAGGCTGTGCGTTGTCTATTAACTCAGTCAGTTTGACGACCGATGTGGCGCGGCGGGCGAATGTCCGCCTGCGACGCAGGAGGTTGCGGGTTTGATTCCCGCCTCGGGATAAATGTTTGTACGATCTGCAAATATTTAGTCCGGGTGTTCTGGGTTTTCTATGTATAATAAAAAATATCTATGTACGTAATATATTGTATTAAGTATATCAGTCATCTAGTACCCATAACACAAGCTCTGCTTAGCTTGGGGCTAGATGATGTTGTGTGGATTGTCCAGCATTATTATTATTAGTCAGGACAAAGATTCTTATTGACTGAGCAAGCGAAGCTAGTCGGTTGCGAGATTCACCAAAAAATGTTTTTGTCCGTCTGTTCTTCCCTACAGGCCGCATGTTTTAAACTATTTTGATGAAAATCGGCTCACAAGTTCCTTGATTTATTTAAATTCTTTGAGCATTTTTTTAAAAGCATTCATTTTTTATTACAGAATTTGACCACCATGAGAGTGAAGACACATCTGCACTTCTAGGTAAGTTATTTTCTGTACTAACTTATTTTTACATAAACTCCTAGCCTGGTTGTACACATCATGCCTATTCCTGCTGACAAGCAGCGCAGAGTTCCAGTTTGAAGGGTGTGGGTGCCGGTGTTATTACAGGCACATGAGGCTTAACACCTGTATGCCTCAGGTTGATGAACGCAGAGCAGTGTATCGTAGGGTACGTTCATTACGAACGTGACCTACAAGGCAATGCTTTGTTGCAGGTACACATCAGGTTGATAGCCATAGTAGCCCTGTCTTCTGTGCTGTAGGTGGCGGGTTCGATCCCCACCGAGAACAAACATTCGTGTGATGAGCATATGTTAGTTGTGTGTCTGGGTTTTATATTGTATTAAAAAAATATAATATATTTATTAGTATTCTATCAGTCAAGTGGTTTCCTTAGTACAAGCTATGCTTAGTTTGGCGTTAGATAATGTTGTGTAAAGATGTCCACAAATCTATATATATAAAAGAAAGTCGTGTTAGTTACTTCACTTATAACTCAAGAACGGCTGAACCGATTTAGCTGAAAATTGGCAGGGAGGTAGTTTAGAGCCAGGAGAAGGACATAGGATACTTTTTATCCCGAAAAAATAACAGGAACGAAAAACAAAACAGCCACGCGGGCGAAGCTGCGAGCGGCCGCTAGTATATTATATTTATACCGCCGATACCGATGTGGCTCGGCGGGCGAATGTCCGCCTGCGACGCAGGAGGTTGCGGGTTCGATTCCCGCCTTGGGACAAATGCTTGTACGATCTGCGAATATTTATTCCGGGTGTTCTGGGTATTTTCTATGTAAAAAAATATGTATTGAAATATTTAAAAATATGAAATGTATTGTATTAAGTATATCAGTCATCTAGTACCCATAACACAAGTTCTGCTTAGCTTGGGGCTAGATGACTGTGTGGATTGTCCAGGATTATTATTATTAATATTTATTTATGTATTTAACTTTCAGTTGAACATATAGTTAATACGAAAGTGCAGTTACGCGAGGAAGGTAAAGCTTCGCCAAAAACACCCCTCGACAATGTGCCAAAGAGAAAAATCAAACCTGATGAACTCAGTGAGTGAAATATAAACGTATTTATTTAAATTTGACGACCGCTGTGGCGCGGCGGGCGAATGTCCGCCTGCGACGCAGGGGTTGCGGGTTCGATTCCCGCCTTGAGATAAATGTTCGTACGATCTGCAAATATTTATTCTGGGTGTTCTGGGTATTTTCTATGTATAATAACAAATATCTATGTATGTAATACATTGTATTAAGTTTATCAGTCATCTAGTACCCATAACACAAGCTCTGCTTAGCTTGGGGCTAGGTGATGCTGTGTGGATTGTCCAGCATTATTTATTTATTTAAAGAAAGTTCTAGTTTCATTATTTGTTAGGGATATCACAAGATTTTATATTATCCCGAAATTTATTCCCTAGAGTGAGATTTGAACCCACGGCCCTCCTTGATACGAGGATGCGCTAACAAACTGCGCTATCGACAGTTCAATCGGACCCGACGAAATAAATAATAAATAGTAATTCCATATCAAAAGGGTCCTGGGTTCCAATCCCTAATTTTTTTTAAATTAGGGATCCTTACTAAAACCCGTGCGGAGTCGGGACATTTGTAATAAAAAAAGAAATTGTACGTGACCGGAAAAACTATCATTTTTGACGACCGATGTGGCGCGGCGGGCGAATGTCCGCCTGCGACGCAGGAGGTTGCGGGTTCGATTCCCGCCTTGGGATAAATGTTTGTACGATCTGCAAATATTTATTCCGGGTGTTCTGGATATTTACTATGTATAATAAAAAATATCTATATATGTAATATAGTATTGTATTAAGTATATCAGTCATTTAGTAGGTAATTGTACGTGACCGGAAAAACTATCATTTTTCAAACTCGTAAATACCTACTTCTTTTTGTCTTTATAGGCCATTACCCACTAGCCACAGAGGAATACACGAAGAAAGGTCACATATTCAAATGCAACAAATGCGGAAAACATTTCAGATATTTTCGAACCGTCAATGACCACTACAAACGTGTCCACCTAAAATACCCATTTTTAAAATGCGGACATTGTGAAACCAAATTTAGATCACATAAAGATTTAATGTCACACACACTAGAGGAACACAACATCGACGAACGATACAAATGTGGCGCGTGCGAGAAAATGTTTAACGCAAAACATCAACTGCAAAATCATTACAATAACTTCCATAAGATGGGCAAGAAATTGAAATGCTCGAAGTGTGACTTTGAATGTTTTGATAAAAATAATTTAAGTAAACATTTGGTGAAACATAAAACGTCTAAAGATTATAAATGTAAGTATTGTGAGAAGACATTTTTGAGGCGGACAACACTACATTATCACGAGAGGATCCACACGGGAGACAAGCGCAAGGTCTGCGCCGTGTGCGGACAAGCCTTCGTGCAGAAAGCAAGCCTCAACTACCACATGACCAAGCACCATCCAGAAGTCAAGTTTTAATTAAATAAAAGAACTACTTTTCTTATTAAACAATTACCTATCAAATTTGTCTATTTATTTTCGTTTTTGCTGGCAGTCATCTTGTAGGTAGGTAAACTAGCGCCCGAATATTCACACGCAACTGCGTAGGTACTGCGTAAAAACTTCAAATTCGAGGTTTGACCATTAAAACCAATGGTATTCAAGTATTGAAAAGAATGACAAATATGTGCATTGAATTGATCTACACTGTGAGGTGTTTATTATTACATTATTTTGTGTAGATCACTGAAAATATGATTCGAAAAATGAGTAGGTACGGCGATTTACGCCCTCAAAAAACTGAACATACGAATCTCATAAAAAAAATGGGAACAATAAGATTTATAATATATTTTTCTAAAGAGGTATAAAAATATTCGTAGTTGCAGATAAATTCGATACAATAAGGGCAAGAAATTGAAATCTAAAATTACTATTTTTTCGATATATATATTCTGTGATTTTTTCTATGAACAAGCGGCGCAGAATGTATAGACTAGACGATTCACTAGTCTAGTCAAGCGAAAATATTCAGTCCACACTCCACAGAGTACTTTTTTTATAGATTCAGTCAGTATCTGCCAAGTATCTACCGTCAGAGTCGAGAGCACGTCACTCTGTTTAGATCATGTTTAGATCTAAGAATATGGACTGAGAATAACAGTATTATGTTTGGACTAAGCTTCATGCATCGTATTGATGCTAATCGAGTTTCGTCTGAATGGTTCGACCTCTATTTTGCTTAGTTTGGACTACGTCCGTAATCTAATTGTTTTATTTAATTCATAAAGCCAAAAAACGTGACTCTGTGCTGTTAAATTTATTATTCTATTCTGTCTGTGTCAACCTTCTCTATAAATAAATACCACTGGTCAACTAACCATGGATTTATTGACTGCGCATTCGATTGTTGTGAGTTCCCGGGTTGTGTTTTCCGTGGTCGTACAATAATCGGACTCGTTAAAAACGCGCACGACACGAACATAGCTGTAAGTTTCAGTCTATAAAAAAGAGTAGGTACTCTGTGGCTGTGAGCATAAAGTAACTTTTATACTGGAGATAGAGGCATCATTCAAAGATTTGAGCGTGCAGCGACATCTCGTGCTAATTTGGGCAAACTTTTATCTATAGAAACCTACCTACCCAGTACCCTATCATATACCTATATTATTTTCTAGTCGTGGGATGGGTTACTACTACATACTTGGGAATGCTATGAAAACATAAATGCACATTGTTCATAATTATGATATTTATTTTAAATTTACACCTTTTCTGTAGCTAATAGGTAATCATAAGATAGTTTTGCACACACAACACGTTTGATCAGCTCTATTCATCGCTGGAGATCGAAGTATCGCCGGTAACCAAATTACAAGCCAAATCAAAGTCCAGGGGCCTGATTGCGCTAATTTTACACATCTTCAAACGGTCGAAGTTACGTTGCAATTCAGTTGCGATTATAGTTCGGTTACGACCGACCGATGAGCCATATCCGTATTGCGATAACGTTCTAATGACAACCACAATTGAAACGTTTCACAGTCGAAGTTCAGACGCTGTCGATCACAGAGTATATATATTCATAGTGTTGTTCTATTGGATTACGTGTAGCAATCAATCAATCAACAATCAAACAGCGTCTGGAACTTCAATTTTGACAGCTTACAGTGACAGTGAGGTTTTAAATGACGTATTTGTGCATTCTGTGGGGAATTTCTTGAGGAAAAATGTAAACAAACAAGAAATTATTAATATTTTGTTTTGTCTTCGTGTGATTACTAAACTTAATTATCTAATCTTTATAATTTTAATTCTCGCCGGTAGCACTTCTATGTATAGTTTTGCTGGGATTACTTGTATGAAGTTGATAAGTGTAATAACAAAAAATAATAACGTAGGTATCAAATGAAAATATCAAAATAGAACTCAATAAACTAATAGTAATGTTCGTTTCTTTCAGGCATTGAATGACTATATGTACATAATCAAAGCAAAGTTAGTTCTAAATGATAGTTATAGAGCTACTGGAGGCGGACCTAGCTAGCACTATACAAACTTTGATTTCGTTGGAAGAGTCTGCAACCAATATCTTGGCAAAGATGTTGGCCCTCTGACTGAGGTTAAAAAAGATCAATTTGCCTCGAATTATGTAAGTACTATGTACTTGTTTAATGATTTTTTTTACTCCTAAATACATATGAAATGAATGGCCCCAAATAAAACTTTTGCATACTATAATGGTACTTATACCTATTTTATGTTACAAATTTATTAACTAGCTACTACTATACTATACGGTTAACACTTAGTAGCTACCAAAACCTAATATATTTCAATTTCAGCAGGTAGAAATGTATTAGAAGATTACCAAGTAATGATCCTCCACATAGAAGAAATGAAGGCAGAGGCTTCTTTGAAAATTGCAGGGCCTACCTTGAGCTATGTTCTAGAGTCTAGACCAATAGCTAAAAGACCAGTGCAGCCAATCAGTATTTAGTATGATAACTCAGAATAATTAAGTTTTAGTTTGTTGTACTTACAAGTAAAACAAAAGATTTTAACAATTATATTGTAATAGGTAGGTATTTTTATTAGTAAGATGATTACTACTAAAAGGTACTACCTACTAGGATGGAAGTCAGCGCAGCTAAACTTACAATCATCCATGTTCTAGTAAGATTAGCAATAATCAATAAGTGCCTATCATCATAGCACTTGATTGTGCTTACAAGTAAATTACAGACATTCACCCTTACTCTTTCAATTATATTCCAATTAATTATAATTGTGCTTAAATGATTTATGTAAGTAGCAAACTTAGTGTGTAAAATAAATTAAAATGGTTAATTTTTTTTGTAAGCTATAAGTATTTAGGCACCCCCAATCCTGAGATCCAACTAAATAAGTACCAACATATAGTAAAACTGATTATAAATAAATATTTTGATATTATGTGGACATTTTTTTTACACAACATCTAGCCAAGCATCTAGCTAAGTATAGTTTGTACTATGGGAACCAGATGACTGATAGTATACTTGTATACTTATTTTTTTGTAATTACGTAGGTACTTAGACCACCCACCACAAATGTTTGTTCTCGGTAGGGTTCGAACCCACCACCTACAGGGAAGAAGGCAGGGCTACTACCAACTGGGCTGTAACGGCTGTAATAATCAGTCAGTTTATATAGATGAACATTATTTATTTTATAAATACATACTTAATTATTATAACTTATAGACAAATTCACCATATTTAAGTAATACAACAAACACAGGTATGACAAAATTGAATGTATCCATGAACAACATCCCGCCTCAGTCAATTACACTTTAAAGATCAATCTCCTTATCTGCCCACAAGTCTTGCATAAATGTTTGCTGCCGTGAGAGTTGCAGCTGTAGCTTCTTGAGGTTGCATGCACTGCATCACATTCAGTCTATGGTGCTGATGCTGTTTATCAAAGATTGCTTGCTAGCCCCTCCTTTGATGTGAGCAGAGTGAACAGGATATGCACTAGACTGTGCAGCACATGGCATGCATTTGTTATTTTAGCAGCAGCTACAGGGAGAGTGAAGCTTTCTAACTACCAACAGGCACCTGCAAAGACAAACATTCTTTTAACCTGGATAATCAAAACTTGCTGTGAAACCTGAATAATATTCGTATCATTTATAAAGTAATTTTACTAAAACCAGGTAATTAGGTAAGTACTCAGATTGTATAAGTTCTCAGAACTGACGAATAGTATTGCAAAATTTAGGAAAAAAACAAAATATGTCTGGGCCGCTCTAGGCTCTAATATCTTCAGCATGAACTTTAGGTATCTAAGCTAACTTTTTATTTGTAGTACTTACTTTGTTTGGTTCAATGCAGTTAAAATGAGAAAGCTTTATATTTTCAAAATGGTCTTGTTCAAATCATCATCACTTGCGAGATAGCTTGCTAGCCCCCTACTTTGCTGTCAGCAAAGTGAACAGAATATGTGGTAGATTGTGCAGCATATGGTATGCATTTGTTATTTTAGCAGCAGTTACAGGGAGAAGAGAATAAGCATTCTAACCACCAACAGGCACCTGCAAGGACAAACATTATTTTAATTTAGATAATCAAAACTTGCTATGAAACCGGAATAATAAAAATATCATATGTAATTAGGTAATTTTTAGTTAGGTACTTAGATTATACATAGGTACATAGTTCTTTCCCAAAAGAATGACTGATGAAAACAAAATATGTCTGGGCCGCAACACAAGGCTCTAATATCTTCAGCATGTAGGTACTAAGAGTGTAAATACCTACCTGATTCAACTTTTCATTTGTAATGCCTACCTACACAAGGCTCTAATATCTCCAGCATGTAGGTACTAAAAGTGTAAATACCTACCTGATTCAACTTTTCATTTGTAATGCCTACCTACTTACTATCTTCTAACTGGTTCTATAATGCAGTTGAAATGAGTATTTATTTTTTCATAATTGTTTTGTTCAAATTATCATCAATTGATGGATGGCTTTGGAGACATTGACTTGAGAAACACAATATATATACTGTCTCCACAATAGTCTGATAAGAACCAGAAGCATAGAAGGCCAGCAAAAGCTAAAACAAAGTAGTTTTCATTGCTAATAAGTTACTCATTTCTTGCAAAATGAAAGCATATTAAGGGTTTATTACCTTGGTTTCGAGTTCAAAGCATCCCAACGTAGAGAAGGTGGCATGTGAAGGTAATTATTTGACCAGCTAGCTCTTTGGCCAGCTTTTATTTAGCTTCTTTTTAGACTTCTAGATAGGATGACTTTTTGTAGATTTATTAGGTCAATTGGCTCGGAATTGGGGATTAGACGTAGCTACAGCTACGTCTACTCCTAGCTACCTCCTCTACTATTAAAAGTACGCGTACATTAGGGTTTATAAGCTTAAAATAAACAAAACGATTCCCAACGATCGAGAAACGGTTGAGAAAAAGTTGCTTCCCTACCAACTTTAGCTCAACCGTTTGGTTGACAGGAGAAACGTACGAACTTCGACTGACTAACGTTTGAACCAAACGTCAAATTATTAGCGCGCTTCGGATCATTCAAAAAGTTGTCATACGGCTGAGGTTCGATTGCGATCCAGCTGAAAATAATTAGCGCAATTAGGCCCCAGGTGGAAAAGCAGTAGTTTATCAGCAAAGGCCGAATATACGGAGTCCAAACACAGCACAGTCATCGTACAAATATCACTAATATTACCGGGAAGAGCATGTGAAAGCTTTTTTTAGGAAAATGTAAAACAAACACAAACACAGAGCAAAACGGTAGACATTATTAGTGTTGCCAGCGTGTGTTTTCAAAAAAGACCGAAACCCAATTTGCCAGAGACCGATTTCTGACTGCAAAGGCTGAAATTTCAAATAAATAGTAAAAAAATCTTGCATTAAATAGCAAATGATTATCTCACACAATTAGTAGTGTGGGACACTTAAAATGCCAATATTATTAATATAAAAACTTTCTAATTACTTAACTTATTTTTGCGACATCTATTGATAATTTGGACAAACTTTCCTCAAATACGGCACATCACATTTGTATTGAGTGATAACGCCATGGCTGTGAGTTCAAACAATATTTTGAAAGTGCCAAACAAATATTAAAATTCATAAAATATTATCATACACCGAATTAAGGTAAGCGGTACATTACTTAATAATAGCGTATCAATATTAACGGCCCACAACTAATACCACCTCGCCAAAACTTTTCACATTTTGCGTTAGGTGCCAGTTCTACTGTAAACAGTTTGCATTGTAAAATCCAAAGGGGTGGCGAGCTGTTATTTATTAGCCACTAGTTCGTACTCTCTAAAACCTTTCAGTTTAGCATCTTGCAAGCTATCAAGATACTAAACCACTGGAACTTCATGTTTGTGTATTTTATAACTGTAGGCTGTTTTTTTTTACAAAACAAAGCTGTAACGTTCTTGCTTGTTCTTCTAGGCGTGGTAGTGAGAAATTGGCACCCTGCTTGTTGTATTAATTTCAATGAATATACGTTTCTTTGAATTTTTACTGTGTGATCTAGATGAACAAATGCACTAGTTGCATTTGTTCATTCAGCACCTTTCATTCAAACCTGAAAAGATTTCAGGTTTTATATTTCATTTAAATCTAGATAAACTCATTTATTTTCTCAAACACAAAAGGTCCTTTGTGTAAGGGGTACAATTTTGGTGGTATAAATGTAGAAAAACCTGTTTTGTGTGAGACTGGTGCCCGAGATAGGCTGAAAACCTGTGTTACGGGTCACCAGTGCCCCACTCCACGGATAAAAATACAGATTGGTACATAGCTAAAGAAGGAACACAAATGTATACAAATAAACAGAGTTGAATGATTAAACTATGGTAAGATCTTACTTAGATCTCTACCTATTTGGCTAGAGTCTTGTAATCACTAAATTTGTGGTTAAGTTAAGTGGTAATTAAGTTCAGTTACTGAAAAACTGCTTATGACAGTTCTAAGAGTAATGTTTTGTAATGCAGGTACATTATAAGCCCTCAAGCTTAAGCTTCAAGCTATGTGGAAGGAGCCCCCTCTTTCCACATAGCTTGAAGCTTAAACTTGAACTTATATTGACCTTAAAAAAGTTAAAAGTTTATTGCAATTCAACAATTTGTTTTTTTTCTTTTATGCTCCTCTCTTTACAAAGCTTAGGTTAGAGGGCTCCCTGAGCTCCGGGGCCCTGGTGCACTGCACCACCTTGCCCCACGATAGTTTCGATGTCTCCTCTCCAGTGCCAGATCAAGCAAGCGCAGGGCTCGTAGCAAATTCTTTCAACGAGCCCTTGTTCTATATATATACGCTGTAAGATGGCGTCAAAACAGATGAGCTTTAATTCTAATCCAAAAAAACCATACCTAACAACAAAAATTTTAAAAAGAAAAATAGATAGCAAAAATTTATCTGTGGGGCCTGTAGAAATTTTTGAAGACCGATGTGGCGCGGCGGGCGAATATCCGCCTGCGATGCAGGAGGTTGTGGGTTCGATTCCTGCCTTTGTGACGTCCTGACCAAGGTTTTGCACAGTTTGCTCGGAAGCGTCTGAACCTGAGCGTACCATAATAATAAATAATAATAATGCTAGACAATCCACACAGCATCATCTAGCCCCAAGCTAAGCGGAACTTGTGTTATGAGTACTAGATGACTGATATACTTAATACAATACATTACATATAATAGATATTTTTTTTATTATACATAGAAAACACCCAAAACACCCGGAATAAATATTTGCAGATCATACAAACATTTATTCCAAGGCGGGAATCGAACCCACTACCTCCTGCGTCGCAAGCGGACATTCGCTCGCCGCGCCACATCGATCGTCGATTTTAACATGAATTTAACATTAACATGAAATTAACATCACTAGCTGAGCCCCAAAGATTCTGAAGTTTTTATCATTGCCTTGTAGATAAGCAGTTCGTTACAGCTTTAGGAAAAAGAAAACTGAGTGCGTTCTGTGTCTAAAATAAAAAAAAAACAATTTTTTGCAGAACTAATACCATATTTGAATAATAGAAATTTAATCACATTTATAGAAATCAAGAAGCGGGATTTTTTTGAGAAAACAATGGGACAGCCTAGAAAAAAAACTAAGAAGAAGGAGATTTTAAAAATTCAAAGACTGAAAGCTGCTTTAATGCGGTATGTTATTTAAGACAAGGTTATGAGTAAAAAATCTGTAAAAGTTCTGCTTTTCGTCGCCCAGTTAATTAAATCAGTTACTTTCCCGTAATTTTTTCGGGATAAAAAGTAGCCTATATGTTAATCCAAGTTATAATCTATGTTTATTATAAATTTCATCCAAATCGGTCTGCTGGTTAGAGCGTGAAAGAGTAACAAACATCCATCCATCCATACTTACAAACTTTCGCATTTATAATATAAGTAGGATACTAGTATTATGATTGTGACAAATGACACTTACTTACCTTTAGTAGATAGAGTGACATGGCTGCAATTTTTTTATGTATTGTATTCAATGGCATAGATATATTAGGCCCAGCTGGTGCAGTGCCCCGGAGCTTAGGGGGCCCTCTAACCTAAGCTTTGAAAAAAGAGAAGCACAAAAAAGTTTTTTTTTTTTTTAATTTTAATAAACTTTTTGAAGGTTTTAGAAGCCAGGCTGTGGATGATGATGATGATAACCTACCTATAATCTACATAGAGATCGCAAAGCCGGAGGTAGGTAGATGGTACAAAAACAAACTAAGGGAGGCCAATACTCAGTAGAGAGCTGTGAAATGCCGATAGCCCCCCAAAACTGACTTTGACGACCGATGTGGCGCGGCGGGCGAATGTCCGCCTGCGACGCAGGAGGTTGCGGGTTCGATTCCCGTCTTGGGACAAATGTTTGTACGATCTGCAAATATTTATTCCAGGTGTTCTGGGTATTTTGCATGTATAATAAAAAATATGTATGAATGTATTGTATTAAGTATATCAGTCATCCAGTACCCATAACACAAGCTCTGCTTAGCTTGGGGCTAGATAATGCTGTGTTGATTGTCCATCATTATTATATTATTATTATAAAACTCTGAAGCATTTCGGCGGCGTCCTAAGTCCGATGTCGCTCGACGATTTTTGCACTCGCGCTTTATCATACCTATCAGTAACTGTAAGGCCCGGCGCCCACTGGCGGCACGGCATGGCAAGTTGCTTTTAGGCAACGAATAAAAATATAACCTAATAGTGTGTGCGTGTTAGTTTCTGGCTAAAATACGACGACCGATGTGGTGCGGCGGGCGATTGTCCGCCAGCGACGCAGAAGGTTGCGGGTTCGATTCCCGCCTTGGGATAAATGTTTGTACGATCTGCAAATATTTATTCCAGGTGTTCTGGGTATTTTGCATGTATAATAAAAAATATGTATGTATGTAATGTATTGTATTAAGTATATCAGTCATCTAGTACCCATAACACAAGCTCTGCTTAGCTTGGGGCTAGATGATGCTGTGTGGACTGTCCAGCAAAAAAATAAATAAAAATAAAATAAATATACAACGGATTGAGCTGCTTTTTCTCTCAAATTGGTCACTAAATCAGGCACAGTTTTTTGGTATACCTTATAACGAGCGAGCTAAGCGAGCTGTCGTTTTGCCAGAATGAAAGGAAAACCAAACGTCAAGTTTTAAGCCTCACCAATAGGGTATAATATCTCATCTCCTACTGAAGCACTATTATAGTTTATTTGTTTTTATAGTGCTTACCTGCACTTAAGGAAATCACAAAGATTTTTATATTACCTCAAAAATTATTTACCTCGAGTGGGATTTGAACCCACGACCTTCCCCTGGATACGAGGATGCAATACCAGCTTCGCTACCTACCCAAACTACGTTGGGAACTACTCCTAATTTGGCGAAAACTAGAATAATAGGTAAATTAAAAAAATATGAAACAGGTTGAAAGATAAAATACTTACCCTTCTACCTTTATACTTCATGATTTTTTAGTAGTTTGAATTAGGTTAATTTATTTTACTTTCCAAAATCTGTTCATTACAATCCGTACAACAAATTACTCACGAGTATAGGTAATTCAATCGACGACGTGACAAAAGATCAAATTTGTTACTCTTTCACTAGCGTGTGTACTATATACGATACAAACGCTCACAGCCGCGAGCCGCACACACACAGCGAAGCGTGGCGCGCCGCGCTCTATTGTATTGACCTTAAGCATCGATCTATAACCTACCATCTAACTATTTGTAACACCTGGATTCACAAACAATAAAATGATTTGATTTGATTTGATTTGATTTGATATACTTGAGTGTCGTCTTGAGTAAAGTTCTTTATTCAAAAACAGTGCTTGAGCGCAGTTCCTTAGAACTCAGTTCAGCTGAGTAATTTCTTATTCGAAACGTCACTCAGACGAAATCGTTACTTTAGTTTAGTTTTTAATTGACATTTACTAAGGAATCTGCTTATGCGTAGTCCTGAACACGCTCAAGCATTACTTAGATTTTAGATACAAATGTGTTTTGATTTTGTTTAAGTACTTGCGTACCTACCTAACACGGAAAACAAAGAAATTGTTTTTCGAATACTTATAAAATGTAGGTAATTTTTATCGTATCAACGCCGCACCGCACTATAGCAAAGAGGCCTGCGATTTTACGCAAACACAATTTTAGTTACGTATTTTTGCTACTATAAACTTAGGTCAGGTCGTTTCAGGTTACATTCAACCAACCTACATAGTAAATACTTTTATTAGAACAAATTGATTTTATTTTGGATAGAAACGGGATATTTACCATGATTTTAGGGTTTGATTGTTTCCCGATATTTCGGCACAGTTGCATGCGCCATGATCACGGGTCGAACTGTATCCAAAATATTGATCGAAACCATGATAGTTTTAAAAGTTGAATTGATTTTTTTGCTCCCCTCTGGGGTAAGAACTAATAAGACCATGCTGCCTTTGATTGATTTTACTGGAATTTCAACGTGTAATGTTTGTAAAATTACACGTTGAAATGCTACACGTTATTCTGACTTCACTAGAGTTTTCTGATGATTTTTTCATCCCAACCATTTTCATTACACCGTATAATTGATTAAAGTTTGAAATAAATTAAAAATGTAACGGAGGACAGACTAGATCCACAGAATCAATGCTTGGGTAGGGATTTGAGTCTCGATTCAACTGAGTGTATTTTGAGGATTATTCTTGAATAAGACCAGAATTTTGTGGTTTTTCGGGACACTGTACTGAAACAGGAATCACAGCTGTAGATATAAACATGGTATAATATTTATTGATATATCTATCTTTAGAGATAGAGCATAAAAACTGGGTGGTTCCATATAACATTTTCGCATTAACACGTTTTTACCATAGCAAGAATCGTTGAAATTGTCGAAAAATTGTGTCTGATTAGGTACATAAATAGTTAAATCCGCTGCATATTTTAACTTGAAAATTACATGAACTTGTGCTAAATATAGTCCTTTAAACAGCCAGCATATTATTTTGCACCTAAATATGACTTTTTCTCGAATGAGAAAGAATAGAGAGTATCAAATGCACTGTAAATTTTTCATACATTTCTCTATAGAGTGGGTAGATACGCGGTCTTGCGTATCTACGTTTCGGTTAAATTCTTCTTTCGGTTCAACATATTTATGTTTTTATTATAGATGCCACGAATTCGGAAATTTGGACATAGAACTAAAAAAGGACAAAATAAAATTAATGATGTCTTGTAAGTATTTTTACTGAGAATTTATTATTTTAAAGTTTACTATTAGAAATTATTTATTTATGTAAATATTTATGAACAGGGAGAGTAGCCAAAAAGTTTCCGTGGACGACGATGAGGAGCATGATGTTTTTAGCCGATTACTCGCGTTTCCTTGGTCCTAGAAAGTCGAATCTGGTGTCTATGTGTAAGCACCAAAAGCTAGAGCAAAATTTACATTTAATTTATACACAACTAATTTAATTGATTAACTACCAACCTATTCTTCCAGTACCAAGATTAGTTAGTTTATGTATAAAGTCGAGCGTAAAGCGGTTTCAATGTGTGCGTGTGGCACTTTAGTGTGGCGGCTTAAATACCTAAATTCAAGCGCATCAAAAATGTAATTGCATCCTTAAGTCCGTATCGTGTGCGTTTGAGCCGAAACAGGTCCTACAGTTATGGCTCTCCTAAGATCTCTAGATGAGTAAACATAATAAAAGACACACGAGCTGCTTCACAAAAGACTGCCCTACAAGTCCTGCGTGGTAAAATTATTTCAAATTAGCTTATTTTTGTATAAGTACCTAAAGAAAACCCTAAAAACGAGGTTTAGGGTTATGGCAAAATCGGTACGTTTAAAATGCAACAGAATTTTTTGAATAATGGTGATCGCTAGTTTAATAAGTTAGGTATAAGTCCTGCGTTTTAGATTTTGTTAGAACACTACCAAAAATCTACCAAAATTCCACAAAGATCGGAAAAAAATTGGCCATACGGTTTTACTATGGACGCCAAATACAAAATAAATACACGGCACAAACGAGATCATTCTTCAGAGGTAGTAGCCCGGTAACGCTGTCGGAAATCGCTAAGTCCGTTCGAAAAAAAAAAAAAGATCATTCTTCAGATGTCTGCGGACCGTCAAGGAGAATCCACGTCGGTCTGCGCAAAAATTTTCACGGGTTCTTTTACAGCGCCGACAGAACAGAAAACATAGAGTAGTGAGAGATTAGAGAATATTTTCATAGATTTAGGTGAGTACGTATGTTCATGATTGAAAAATTAAATTTATTACGGATTAATTTAAATTTTATTCAGTACATAATTAATATAAAATATTACTTGTATCTAACCTAAGTAGTTAGTTTATTTAATTTTTTTTTTCCAACCTCAAAAATCATGGTGTAAATGTCCCGTTTCTATCCAAAATATAGTTTATTTCAGTCAAAAAGATAAAGAGATTCTGTTTTAGTAATGTAAATTTTCAACTACAGATTGCAGATTCTGCGATATCTGCAATCAGCTATAATATACCCAACGTTCTCATTGCGTGAATTTTGAGTTGCTCATTATAGAAGAACTTGTGTCAAATTGTTGCATTGGTTTAGTTGTATCTTTTACTATTTAATTTCAGTAGAAATGGGGAAAAGAAAAATGACATATAACGTCAAAAAGTACAACGCAAAAAAAGGTTTTCGTAAAAGGTGAGCATATCATACGATTAATTTGATGGGTAATAATTCCTAATAGGGTCCCCTGTCCCCTGTCGTTTTTTAATGGAGGAACTAGGGCTGTAAGTGCTTAAAGCTTGCTATCTACCTAAGCCTCCCAATTTGACAGGTAAAGATTCTGCGATCACGCTTCGTCTTCTTCGAAATAAATATACAAAACCGATTATAGATATTCTTTATTATGTTGTCTTAGTCTTCCACCAGTTCAATGTTTCCTGGTTTTTATTATTATTGATAAAGCAGAGATTCTTTTACACGTAGGTACCTGATCTAAACAGTTTAATTCAGGATGCCGTTTTATAACATAGAAAATGTTCAAAGCAACGCTGCTTCTGAACGTGAAGACGACAAAGAAGATGTAAGAATGTTTGGTTCTAAAGTTTTCAAACGTACCTTCAGACTGTTGATTTTACTTCAACTTATGTGCATTGATGTCTATCCCAAAAAAAAAGTCCAAGCTTAAAATATTTTGCGCTACTTTAAGTAACCTAAAACTAAAGTATTTTGTAGTAATTTAAATAAATTTATCAAGGTGTGTTAATTCTCACAGTTTTTATTTTTGATCGACGTTATTTTTCAACTTTTATTTGTCTTTAATTAAACAGCTAATCTAATTGCTATAATAAATATTAGTATTATCATTAAAAAACATTCATTTAGGATAAACTTGTATATCTTCCAAGACTTTTTTATATTCATTCAAAGGGTAAAACCTCTGTGTCATCACTACTCTGCACTGGTGGGTAACCTGCGCGCATGTGTGCGAATCACACACACCAATATTGGGCTCGCTGTCAAATTGCTGAAAACGAAATAGTTCGCGCACACGATACGCTCTTAAAAGCAGAGTCTAGCTGTTTAAATCGGTGCTTGAGTAAGATTTCTGAATACGGGCCTAAAGTGTAACATGAGCCCAGCAGGGCTAAGATGAGCAACGCGACAAAGTTTTGCGGTACACAGTAACGCCATTTATTTATTTTTAACCGACTTCTAAAAAGAAGGAGGTCTCAAGTCGACTGTATTTTTTATGTTTGTTACCTCAGAACTTTCGACTGGGTGAACGTATTTTGATGATTCTTTTTTTATTAGAAAGCTGATGCTTCCCGTGTGGTCCCATTTCAATTTCCTCCAGTTCTGACAATGGCACCCATGTGAAAACCATATATCCAAGTCAAATTTGAAGTCGGTTACACAAGTTTTTTAAACCTAATTAAGTATTTATATATTTAAAACTTTTTAAACTTGCATAAAAAAACAAAGCTACTCGAGTAGAACTACTATAAATAAAAAAACTATACAATGCAGTGCACCTAAAGATTCGGCAGAATCACATTAGGCCTGTGCCGCACCAACTGACGCGGGCAACAACTGTGCTCACTTTACCCGCGTATACGTTACGCGGGACTTACGTTTTTAACCGACTTAAAAAAAGGAAGATGTCCTCAATTCAATTTTTTTTTGGTAATAAACTCAGATTTGACATTGGTTCCCATGTAAGGCTTTGTTTAGAGGCTAGATTGTGTGATTGTGGTTGTTATTAAACGTATCAACATCTAAGACTTCTCACCTTTTTTCCAGCTCACATAAAAAACAACCCAAAGACGACACTACATCTAAAGAGTAAGTAGATGTTAAAATTTTAATCTATATTTATACCTTTATTTTGACGACCGATGTAGCGCGGCGGGCGAATGTCCGCCTGCGACGCAGGAGGTTGCGGGTTCGATTCCCGCCTTGGGATAAGTGTTTGTACGATCTGCAAATATTTATTCCGGGTGTTCTGGGTATTTTCTATGTATAATAAAAAATATCTATGTATGTAATATTGTATTGATATTAAGTATATCAGTCATCTAGTACCCATAACATTATTATTACCTATTTTAAGAATCTTTGTTCTGACTAACTGATTATAGATAATGCACAGCTTAAACCGCTGGTCGTAGAGACTTGCGATTTTTAGGGTATATTCGTCTTGGTGCGTAGAGGTGTACGTGTGTAAGAAAGGAATTCCCGAAATTCAACCCCTAAACGGGTACAGCGAGGGTTAAAGTCTAGAAAAATAACGCGAACAAAGTCGCACTCGTTTCTCTAGTTAGAAATAAACAAATATGAGTACCTATAAATGAGTACCGATGTGGCGCGGCGGGCGAATGTCCGCCTGCGACGCAGAGGTTGCGGGTTCGATTCCCGCCTTGGGAGAAATGTTTGTACGATCTGCAAATATTTATTCCGGGTATTTTCTATGTATAATAAAAAGTATGTATTAAGTATATCAGTCATCTAGTACCCATAACACAAGCTCTGCTTAGCTCGGGGCTAGATGATGCTGTGTGGATTGTCCAGCATTATTATTATTATATCAGCAGTATTCTGCTAATTTAACCCTCGTAAAGGCAGAATTACACTAGAATCGCCACACGTCTCGTGACGCCATTACATTAGAGCAGAAGCAGAGCCGTGTTATGTTGCGAGATTATTAAATAATTGCAATAGAAAAAAACGAGTGTGCTTTAGACCACACGACTGAACTAAAACTTCTTTAATATACGAAACGTAACAAACTATATTTATTTATTTATTTTTATTTATTTATTTACAAGTTCTTAATAGACTAAGTGCAAGAAACAAAAAAGAACACTAAAAATCGCAGTAGTAAAAACTGTGTCGCGATTTGTAGCGCCCAATCCTAAAACTAAACAGCTGAGTATAAAAAATACAATAAATCAAAGCAAAAATAACCTACATATTATCTAAAATATTAACTAACACTAAATATAAGAAACGGTTTAACAGCAGTTACTCAACCTTGTATGTGTGTGTGGGGGGGGGGGGGTGTATGTGTGTGTGGGGGGGAACTATGAGAGAAAGAAAGAAAGAACAGTGCTTTCATACGCCCTCCATGGTAGTGTTAAACGTTTAACGCAACCTTGTTGGAAGTCGCCTTAGAAGTATTGCTTCAATAAAACCAAGTTTTTCCATTTACGTTACAGGGAAGAATGGATAAGCTGCCAAACAGACGCCAATAAACTCGTTACGGTAATATTATTATATAATTTACTTACATTTAACTATTTATGTAGTAGCGCCATTATGCATGAATGAATAATTATATTAGCTGACCCGTACCCACTTTGTTGGGCGGTAAACATTTTTACTTACAAATCTTTGAATTTTTTGTATTTTCTGTACTTTAATTATGTACCGAACTAATTATGTACTATAAAAATAAAGATGCACGGTGGCGCTAGTACATAAGTACTGATGATTGTAGTTATTATAAAATAACTGAAGTTGTACTAGCGGCCGCTCGCAGCTTCGCCCGCGTGGCAGTTTTTTGTCCCGTTCCCGTAATTTTTTGGGGGATAAAAAGCCATCCAAAACATCCATCCATCCATACAAACTTTCGCGTTTATAATATTAGTCGGATTTACTTACATTTAACTATGTAGTAGCGCCATTAAGTTATGAATGAATGAATTGTTATTTTATATCATTAACTAGCTTAAGGTTTATTAGTTTTTAAAGTGCTTACCTGTACTTAAGGTTAGCGTATCCCCGTATCGTGGGAGATCGTCGGTTCAAATCGTCCCAGTCGATCCAATTATTGTTTGGATAATATAAAAATCTTAGTACAAAGTTCATTGAAAATATTCATGTGCAGTGAGCTGCACTAGAATGTATACAATTTGTAACTTTCGAAATAGTTTCACAGCGGTGTTCAAAATATTTTTCACTTCTCTTGCTTCAAAAAGGCCGTCATTGTAGCATACCAGAGCGGGGATAAAATAGCATTTCATCCTCTAGGGGAAAAAGTTTTTTTTTTTTATTTTTGTGTCAAATGACAATGAGCCTACAAAAACGAAAAAGTTTTTAGTCATAAATAGAATAATCATGAATAAAGACTCGACTTATTACTGTTTCATAAAAAAAGAACTTCATTTTAGTTTTGAAAATGGAACTAAAATCGGCGATCTCTGGTAGAATGCATGCAATGTGTTGCGCCTACAGAAGACACAAAAAAAAGACATTGGCGCGAAATCTTTATAATTTTTTATTTCATATTGTATTGGATTGTTTTATTTTCTCGCAATCGTAGTGAAAAGTATAGTGTAACACACGGAGCTAAAACCCATTAAAACTCGGTTTCTATTTACTAAAACTACCTCGTATATAATGGGTCATTTTAGCTCCTTGTATAACAATCTACTCTAAACGACAACTAGTGGCCACTCGCAGCTTCGACCGCGTGGCAGTTTAGCAGTTTTACTGCAGTGTACACGCCCTGTAATCTTGTATGCAATTGGTGGTTTGAGGATGAATAAATATATTTTCTTTATTTCTTTTCTAGGAAAGGCGTCCGAAGAAAGGATCATTGTTCGGACCGGATGAGAGCTGGCCTGAAGAGCAACCGAACGCCACTGTCACTAAGGATCCAGTAATAACTACCACCACAGAACGCATTCCATCCCCAAAGACTCCCATTAAAGTAAGCATAACTGACTTAACATTTTTTTTAAATTAAACAACAAACATGGGGAAAAACTTGACACAGAAAAAGTTATACCAATAAAAATGAGTGTGCTTTAGACACAACTGAAGTTAAACTTCTTTGATGTACGAAACGTAACTGGCTATGAGAGAAAGAGAGAAAGAACAGTGCTTTTATACCCCCTCCATGGTAGCGTTAAACGTTTAACGCAACCTTGTTGGAAGTCGCAATACTAACTGTTTACATGTCATGTTTTCTATCTTGCTTTTACTTTACCTTAAGTTGGATTGGCAGCACACTGGAGCTTCATTATTTACATTATTATTAATTTGTATAAGAATCATACAAAAAACGGTAGGAACCAAGCCGTAAATTTTGGCATGGTCGCGAGGAACTGGCGGTTACATTAACCTAGCTTTAAGACGTTTTAAGATAATTCCTACTACTATAATAAAACTGTATTTTTCTGAAATCTTGCTAATTAATAGTACTTAAAAATAGACAAAAAGTCGAAATCACTTTTCGAAAAAAAGTTTGTTTGTTTGTTTGTACACGCATCACGCAAAACTACTAAATGACTGCTGATGCGATTAGCAGAATAAGCTAGCTTATAGTTACTTAGATTTCATTGAGCTGTCATACCTAAAACGGGTATAAAAGGGGATGAAGTTTGTATGAAAAAAGGGTCAGCTAGTTACTGAATAAATGCTTTTTGACTTTGAACTCCAGTAATCATCATATTTGTCTTGAGCTGCATAATTTGTTTCAGTCTGATCATGAGGACGGCGCGTTTGATAACGATAATGAGCTTCCTATTCCCGAAGAGATACAACTATCTCCTGAAGAGAAACCTGTCACAGAAGAATTTGATGAGCATGTTGCTGATGAGAAAACGGAAATATTACCTGAAGTAAGTAAACGATTCACATGTGGTTTAGAATATTACCTCTCCACTATCTTCCATGCGTGTTATAAGACTTATTATTTTACCGCCATATGTAATAGGTCACAGGATGACAGCAAAGCAATTGAAATAAGGGTTAAAAGATTAAGGCGCTTCGGCATGCTTCGGTATGCTTCGACATGTTTCGGTATGCTTCGGTATGCTTCGATATGCTTCGGTATGCTTCGGCGTGCTTCGGCATGCCGCGCCACATCGGTCGTCAGATGATTTTGGTCCTAATAAAGTGATATGTTATATTGTATTTGGTTGGTAGCCTGAAGAGTGGGTGATCAAGAAACAGCTGTGTCGCTGCTGCCTGGTGGAGGGTACCTTCGACAGTATGCATTCTCCAGCGCTGGGTGAAGATATCTCATACGATGGTATGCTGATGAAGAGCTTCAATATACAGGTTTGGCTTCATTCATATTTTTTTTTTTTTTTTTTTTTTTTTTTATTCAACAAAGTTGGCAAACAAGCTTACGGCCCACCTGATGGAAAGTGGTTACCGTAGCCTATGGACGCCTGCAACACCAAAGGAATTACAAGCGCGTTGCCGACCCTTTAAAAATTTTAAAACGCCCTTTTTGAAGAACCCCATACTATAGTCCTTAGTGAAAACCTCAGCAGGAAGATCATTCCACAGCCTGAGTGTTCGCGGGAGGAAGTTCCTCTGAAACCGCACGGTGCGCGACCACCCAGGTTCCAAGGTGTGAGGATGAACTCCCTGCCTATGGCGAGCAGTGCGATGGTAGAACGAAGCTGTTGGCATTATGTCGAACAGCTCTTCAGAGCATACCCCGTTATACAAGCGGTAGAACACGCACAGTGAGGAGAAGTCTCTCCTCAGACTTAAAGGTTCAATACCGCTTGTGAGCTTGGGATCGTCAACAATTCTCACAGCACGTCTTTGGACCGAATCAAGAGGTCCAAGCTGATATCCAGGTGCTCCTGCCCAGAGATGACAGCAGTACTCCATATGAGGCCGGACTTGCGATTTATAAAGAAGCAGTCGTTGGCCTGCACTGAAGTACGACTTCGCTCTGTTTAGCACACCGAGCTTTTTAGATGCCAGCTTGGCCTTATCTTCCAAATGATGACGGAACTGGACGTCACTGGAGATGTTGATACCCAAGATCCCAATGCTCTTAGAAGTGTTGAGGGGCATGTCTTGGAACTGCGGAGCTATAGTGAATGGGGTTTTTTTAGCAGTGAACGCGCAAACTTGTGTCTTGATAGGGTTGAACTGAACCAGGTTTTGCTCTCCCCAAACGGAGACTCTAGTTAAAATACCCTCTATATCAGACACAAGTTTACTTCGGTTTTCCTCCACTACGGCGCGAGGGATGCTAGCACGACCCGTGTAAAAAGTGTCCCCAGTACTGTCATCTGCATAGCAATGAATATTATCAATGGACAACATATCATTAATATGCAGCAGGAACAATGTTGGGGACAAAACGGAGCCTTGCGGGACTCCAGCGTTGATGTCCATGCAATCGGAGCTACCACCGTCAACTACGGCTCGTATGCTTCTGCCGGACAAAAAGCTAGCGACCCATTTGCACAAACCCTCGGGCAGTCCGTATGCTGGTAATTTCGATAGAAGACCCCGGTGCCAGACCCGATCAAAAGCCTTCGCTATGTCCAAGCTGACAGCTAATGCCTCACCTTGACTCTCAATGGCCAGAGCCCAACGATGCGTGAGATACACTAGAAGGTCACCAGTCGAGCGACCATGGCGGAAGCCGTACTGACGGTCGCTGATCAAATCGTGCCCCTCTAGGTATCCCAAGAGCTGTCGGTTGATAACACGCTCCATGACCTTAGAGAGCAGGGAGGTTATAGCGATAGGCCTGTAATTTGATGGATCTGATCTATCGCCCTTTTTGGGCACCGGATGGACATGTGCAGTCTTCCACGAAGAAGGGAACTGCCCAGTGGAGTACGAAAGTCCGAAAAGGCGCGTTAGAACTGGACACAGCTCTGGAGCACATCGCTTTAGCACCACTGCGGGTATACCGTCAGGCCCGCTCGACTTATGAACATCCAGAGAAAGCAACTCCCGCCGGACCTCCCGTTGTGATATAGTAATTTCCGGCATAGTAATACCACACCACGGGATGGGAGTTGGTACTGCTTCTCCATCATTCAAAGTCGAGTTAGAGGCAAAGAGATTTCCCAGAAGATCGGCTTTCTCCTTAGCACTATGGGCCAGATTACCGTCGGCATACCGGAGCGGTGGCAAAGACGACTGACAAAAATTTCCTTCGGCAGCTTTAGCAAGCGACCAGAAAGCACGACTCCCAGATGGGTATCGTGCCAGCCGCTCACCAATTCTGCCGACAAAATCGAATTTGGCCCTGGCAACCATCTTTTTATTGAACCTAGAAGCTGCATTCAGTTTACGTTTCACGTCGGAGATGTTAGGGTCCTTATTAGTTCGAGCCGTGGTCCAGGCTTCAAAAACAGTCTGTTTCAGCGATCTAGCTTCTCTGCACAGCTGATTGAACCACGGTCGTCGTTTCATTCCTATAGCTACTAATGGATTGGGAATGAAGCATTCCATTCCTGCCAAGATGGTCTCAGTGACGGCAGTAGCGCAGGTATCAGGACTTTCCGACGTGAAACAGAGCTGCCTCCACGGGTACGACGCGTAAAATTCACGCAGCCCATCCCAATCTGCTGAATTGTAATGCCACATATGACGCCATTGTGCTGGCCTAGATGGAGTAGACAGAGCACAAAGGGCCTTAGTCCGAACGAGACAGTGGTCTGATGAGCCAAGAGGCGCATCCACTGCTATAGAATACCCGTCCGGACGCGTGGTCAGCAGAAGGTCTAGTAAAGAACTTGTGTGGCTCTCAATATCTGGGATTCTCGTGGGAGAATTTACCAACTGCGAGAAGCCATACGCCAGGGCAAACTCATAAGCAGATCTCCCCGCGAAGTCAGTGGACCGAGAACTAAGCCACTCAACGTGGTGGGCGTTAAAGTCTCCTAAAATCACTAACTCCGCAGAGGGATACTGCTCAATGACTCTGTCAGATGTCAGTTGCAGGTGCTCGATGAGCCGCTTAGTGTCCGGATCACCGCTATGAGACCTGTAAAGGCACGCGTAGATGCGGGTGTGGCCACCGTGGTCTAAACGCACCCACAAGATCGACAGGTCTCTGTCTTCAAGACCGTGAAGACGGCGACAGCAAGTATCCTCCCGGACATACATGCACACCCCGGCACGAGGCACAAATTTGTGCTCCAATCTGTATCCAGGATAATGAAGGTACGATGTATCGGCCGGGCTAGATATCTGCGTCTCCGTCAGGAAAAAAAGGGTCGGCTGCGCAGTTTCAAGGTGCTGGTGAACTGCGTTGAGGTTAGCATGAAGTCCTCTGATATTGCAGAAGTCCACATTCGTTGTGGACGAGGATGCCGCTGATAAACTTCCTTTCTTTTTGTTTTTTTTAGCCATTTTTATTTAAGGGGGTTTTAAAAGTTACAGGGAGTCGCTGTGTTGACAGCACAAAGGACAATGGGTGCAGTGACATTACGCTAAAGATTAACACAGGTACTGCGGTTTGCTGGCACGGCGGGCGGAAGGGCCCCCGGTCCCCCCCTGAAGAAATGGTCGGGTCCACTCCGGTCTCCTTCTCCGGCACGACCACCACTCCAGGGACTTTACACATACTGGCGATTCAGCCTCCCAGGGCGGAGATTAAAATAATCCCTGGGTTCGGGAACCCGTTCAGTCTGCGGGCGGCCAGCGGACAGCCGTTTCACCGGGTCTCCCTGACCGCCGCGCCAACATGCCGCACCTGCACACAACCAATAGCGATCTTCTCACCGCTGGTCCCCCCAGCTGTCAACACCGCGCCTCCCCAAGAGAGCTCTGGCAACCTTACTCACTGCAGGAACACAACACTAAAAAATTAGTGTTATTTGGCTGCAGTTTTCTGTAAGGCGGAGGTACTTCCCCAGGCGGGCAGCTCAGATTTGAACGAGGAAATCCCGTTAAGCCCTACCTCCTCGAAAACCTCATATACCTGCATACTGATTAACGTGACTAAATTTTCAATGCAGGCAGACCCGGCATAGGATAGGAAACGTAAAACGGGACGAAGGCAACTTCTCCTGAGTACTTAACATCAATACCGTTTTAGTAGTAGTAGAGCTCTTAGTGAAGTTCTCGTCCGGGGAAGTACTACCACCATGCCTATTTGCTTGGGGCTAGATGATGCTGTGTGGATTGTCCAGCATTATTATTATTAATATGTCCTCGACACGTGTCAGTGTCGAAATTGACCTTAGCAGTTTTCACTGTCAGGGAACCGTCACGTGACAGACTGATGTGTGCGGAGTGGGTTTTAAAAGTATTCGTATATTTTCAGTTGTTACCGGTGCCGAATTTCGTCTCAAGTGTGTTGAATAGCGTGTGCGGACTGTGCGCGGCACGTCTGCGAGACGCGTACGCATTCCGTTACCAAGTGATGGCGAGCGAGGAGCGCTTCCAATACCTGTACCAACGCAGCTGCATCATAGGTACTCTCTCTCTCCCTCTCTCTCTCTCTCTCTCTCTCTCTCTCTCTCTCTCTCTCCTCTCTCTCTCTCTCTCTACACAAGCTGTATCTACGCTATAAGTATATGTAGCTCTACACACACACAACTGTATCACAAGTACACTACGTAACAATATTATTATTAAAAAGGATTGTCATCTCTTACATTCGCACCCACCGGTGGTCTAGGGGAAGTGACCTTCCTTCTGATCCTAAAGTCTTATCTATAGAATACTAACTACTGAAAGACGTGGGTCATGTACCAAATGTACTATCTAGACGTACCTTTGACTACCCCCCTTAGACATCCTCGAAGAATCTTGGGTAGGTACTTACTTAGTACTAAGCAGAGCTGTCTTAAACTAGGCTGGGGCCCTTGGGCACACAAGAATTTGGGGCCCTTTTGCAAAGTAAAAAAAGCTAGTTATAATGGCGTAGTATATGCCTTGTACTAATAAGTTTACTGATTTATGAAAAAAGTGTAGCGTGCACGATAAAAATGTTTTGAGAATAAGTGTGAGAGAAATTGTCAGTCCTACGGGGCCCCCTGAGAATGGGGGTCCTTTGCACGGGCCCCGTGTGCCCTTATGATAAAGACGGTATTGGTACTAAGAGGTAATTGAGGAGATATTTTTTTTTTTTTTTTATATAGTTTTAGATTTATTTCTTTAGTTTGTTAACTTTTTTTTTTTTTTAATTCAAATTTAATAACTTTTATTGTTTAGCTTTATTATTGTTTTTTTTGTTTATTTTGGTATATTTGGTATCTGTTGCAATTTTTATGTGTATTCTGTATCATGTCCGCAAAACTAAACCGGCCCTAACGGAAGACCAGCGTGGGTTGTTGCCAACCCGCATCATGCTGAGTTAGGTTCCGATTTGTAGCACTTTTGTATTATTGTTAATGCCTGTTTGTTTGTTTTTTATGTTTTCGTGTGTTGCAAATAAACTTTTATTCTATTCTATTCTATTCTATTCTATTCTATATCTACCGTGCTTGGGAATTTATTTATTTCTTGGAAAACCAACAGCTTAAACTAGCTAATTATAGGTTTTCACGTATAGAATTTGGTTATACACTTGCTAACTGTTAAAGTCCTATTGAAATCTACATCATCATCAACATCAGCCTATAGAAGTCCACTGCTGGACATAAGCCTCCCCCACACGTTTCCAGGAAGAACTATTCTGAGCCCTTTCCATCCATCGACTTCCCGCGGTCCTAACAATGTCGTCAGTCAATCGGAAGGCGAAGGTACGAGGACGTCCTACGCTTCGTCTTCCGGTTCGTGGTCGCCATTCGAGAACTTTTATTCCCCAACGGTTGTCGGTTCTACAAGATGATGAAAATACAAGTTAAACAAAATGAAAATTGCTAGTGTTACTAATCATAATAAAAAAACGGTAGGAACCAAGCCGTAAGTTTCTTGCCGGTTTTTGCGCGGCTTGGTCGCTAGGAACTGCCGCTTAGATTCAACTAGATTTAAGACGTTTCAAGATGATCCCTGCGGATATTACTGAATAAATGCTTTTTGACTTTGACTTTGACTTTGAATAGATATACATATTTTATTCGCTGTTAAAGAATTCACTGTTCAGCCGCTGTCTAGCTGAACCAACACTCGTGCAGAATATATCTAAATCTAGATGCTTATTCAGCTTTAACATGCTATTTTTTTTTCTTCCAGTCGATGGTGCCGCCGCCGCTACTATTGTTATAGACCTTAAAGAGGAAACACCTACTGTGGATAATGATGATGGTAAGTTATTTTCGTTTATCATTACTAATTATATGACGACCGATGTGGTGCGGCGGGTGAATGTCCGCCTGCGACGCATAGGTTGCGGGTTCGTTTCCCGCCTTGGGATACATTTTTGTACGATCTGCAAATATTTATTTCGAGTGTGCTGGGTATTTTCTATGTATAATAAAAAATATGTATGTATGTAATGTATTGTATTAAGTATATCAGTCATCTAGTACCCATAACACAAGCTCTGCTTAGCTTGGGGCTAGATGATGCTATGTAGATTGTCCAACATTATTATTATTATTATAAGAATCTTTGTCCTGACTGACTGACATATAGACAATGCACAGCCTAAATTGGTTGTAGAGGCTTGCAATTTTGTCAATATATGTACTAGCGGCCACTTGCAGCTTCGCCCGCGTAGCAGTTTTTTCTCGTTCTCGTTATTTTTCGGGATAAAAAGTAGCCTTTATGTTAATCCAGGTTATAATCTATATTTATTCCAAATTTGATCCAAATCTGTCCACTGGTTAGAGTGTGAAAGAGTAACAAACATCCATCCATCCATACTTACAAACTTTCGCGTTTATAATATTAGTAGGATAGTTATGAACATGAATGTTGATGGATATGTGGGTAGATGTAGACCAAAGAAAAGCTTAGCTTGGGGCTAGATGATGCTGTGTGGATTGTTCAGTATTATTATTTTTTACAGGATTTGGAATGGATGAGATTGAAAACTCTTCAGAACTTCTAGGTAAGTAATTATTTTATTTACTAATATGTAAAATAGATGTTAAGGTGGAACAAGTCGTTACTATTTCTATACAAACGCTGTAACTGAATATCTCTACTATTTATTAACGTGCGTCCGAAGTTAAGTTTGATACTGAATTATCTTGCCGTTATCTAAGCTCGTTACCCTATATTCTACAGTGAAATCAGATTACCTTGAAAGTTACAAGTGTCGAAAGGTTTAGTACTAAATAGTAACGACTTTTTCCACCTTAAGGCGAAGGAGGCTTTGACGGGGCACAGCGCAGATTTAAAGGCAGACTCGTTTATGTATACCGGGTGTAATAAAACCGCTTCTGAATACTCCAGGAACGTGTAAAGTTACCTACAACAAGCTCTTATAGAAAAAAAACGAGTGTGCTTTAGACCACACGACTGAAGTAAAACTTCTTTAATATACGAAACGTAACTATGAGAAAAAGAGAGAAATAACAGTGCTTTCATACCCTCCATGTTAGCGTTAAACGTTTAACGCAACCTTCTTGGAATTCGCATTAGAAGTATTACTTCAAAAAAACATGTTTGTTCTGTGTCTGGGTGTTATATTATATTCTATGTATTAGCTATGTATTAACATAAGTATACTTATTATCGGTAGGTTCGGCCCCGTCTGAAAACCAGCGCTGCATCAACCTCAGCAAGTTTTTTTTTTATTTAAACAATCCACACAGCATCATCTAGCCCCAAGCCAAGCAGAGCTTGTGTTATGTATTATGGTCCAGCATTATTATATTATTATTAATTACACTATGTACTAGATGACTGATATACTTAATACAATACATTACATACATCGATATTTTTTATTATACATAGAAAATACCCAGAACACCCGGAATAAATATTTATCCCAAGGCGGGAATCGAACCCGCAACCTCTTGCGTCGCAAGCGGACATTCGCCCGCCGCGCCACATCGGTCGTCGATTGATGCAGCATTTATGCTGAGACAGGGACCAATTTGGCCCACTAATTATTATTTTGTATTATAGTTTATACCTAGATGTTTTAAATAGGGCCAAATAAATGAATTTTCTTTCTTTCTTTCTATTATAACAGTCATCTAGTTCTCATAGTACAAGACAAGCTACGCTTAGTTAGGGGCTAGATGGTGTTGTTTAAAAAATGTCCTTAAATTGACTATTTATTTAATTTTCAGTTGAAGCGAATGTGCAGTCTAAACCGACGGCAACTGCAAAACCAAAAAAGAAAGCGCCGAAGAAAAAAAAAGGTGAGTAAATTATAAATAAGGTTTAGACCCTGAAGAGCACTGGTGGTGTAGTGAAAGCCTTCTGATCCTAAGGTCGTGGGGTCAAGGTTCAAGGTTGTCTGGATGAGATCGCTTTTTAGCGATAATACCACCCATTGTACATTATCTGTTGTTGACTACATTGTTTTTTTGTTTTATTCTCTAGCCTGTAAGGTGTACAATAAAGAATTTTCATTCATTCATTCATTCAAATGCGATAAACCAATGTTTTTTTTTTCAATAAAATATGTATGTTCTTTTATTTTTTGTTGCTGCTGGTGGCTTGCGTATGGCCTACCTGATGTTAAGTGGTAACCATCACCTATAACAAAGCATTGCCATGTAGGTCACGCATACTGGCGGCATACTGATAAGCCTTATGAAGGATTTGAAGTGAAGGACCGATAATAATATCCGCAGGGATCATCTTGAAACGTCTTAAATCTAGGTGAATCTAAGCGCCAGTTCCTCGCGACCAAGCCGACCAAGAACCGGCAATAATTCTCAAAGAATCTCTGGTACAGTCTGCACTAGAATGTATACAATTCGTGACTTTCAAAACGGTAACAAAACCTAATAGTATAGACGTTTAAACCAACTTAAAAACTAAAAGGTGAAATTAGCTGATAAGTTCACTTATTTCTTGAGTTTCTGTCCTGTAAATACTAATTGTAACGCTGTAAAACCATTCTTTAAGTTACGAATTGTATACATTCTAGTGCAGCTGACTGTACCTGTAGAAACTTGGTACTGAGAAATCTGAGGAGATATCTACCGTGCATGAATTATAGTCGTGATTGCTACCATCTGCTTATTCCATCAATTTAGATAATGAAAACGCTGTTTGTCTTAATTTTGTGAACTTGCAACGTGCTTATAGTGAATTTCACAATAGACAATAAACACACTGAATGCTAAAGACTTTGTACCTACCAAGGTCTTCAGTATTCAGTTTGTTTATTATAAAAAAAAACTTTTTATTTCCTTTTACAAAGTTGGTACCTAGATAGGTGAGATGTGAATACAGAGTGTAAGATTTAACTGACAAAAGAAACAACATACCACGTACCCACTTTGCAAGGGACTGGAGCTTGAAAGAGGTTTGTGAAAACCTGTAATACAATTAAATATGTCAGGACATTTTTACACAACATCATCTAGCCCCAAACTAAGCATAGCTTGTACTATGGGAACCAGATGACTGATATAATACTTATATACTTTTTTTTGTAAATACATACATAGAATACAAACAACACCCAGACACAGAACAAACATTTATGTTCATCACAAAAAGTTTTATCATAAAAATACTAAGACAAACATTGTAGATCATTAAATTATCTACAAAAAATGTATCAATACTTGTTTTCTACGAGCCACCGTTTTTGAGATATAACGATTCAAAAAGTTGTAATAGTTTATTTTTAATCATATTTTAAACAATCATACTGATTTTCAGCTTGGTGGGAATTTATGTAACTTCGAATGTCTAAATTGACCGGGCTAAATAGGATTTATTTGGTGACTCTTATTTTTTGGTCTAATTTGACCGGACTAATTTACCAACCAGGTATTTGGTACAGCGGTCAATGGACAATGGTTAATTGGTGTTTTTGTTGTTAGGTAGGTTTTACGCGTTTTTAAATAAGAAAATTAGGTACTTATGTTTATTTTATAATGGTTTATCGATATTGATTTACTTTTAGTTTAATGTGAATTATATTTTAGAAGAATTTTGATGTGTATTTATGTAGGAAATAAATAATAATAATAATAACAATGCTGGACAATCCACACAGCATCATCTAGCCCCAACCTAAGCAGAGCTTGTGTTATGGGTACTAGATGACTGATATACTTAATACAATACATTACAATAAATAAACACTGTATAACTATTTTTTATTATACATAAAAAATACCCAGAGCACCCGGAATAAATATTTGTAGATCGTATAAATATTTATCCCAAGACGGGAATCGAACCCGCAACCTCCTGCGTCGCAGGCGGACATTCCGCGCCACATCGGTCGTCAAGTCGACAATGTCGTTCTATGTCTAAATATTGTTTATCTATCTTTATAGACCGCGGGCCAACGAACGAGTTCGTGTGGGTAGACGATGCATATAAGTGCACACAATGCGAAATATCGTTTCCGCAGCTTCCCGACCTCCGAATCCACTTCAAGAAACACCGAAGCGTATTAGACAATAAACGAATTACAACTTATAAATGCAAACAGTGTGGAAACATTTTTCAAACGCATAGAAAGCTTATTCACCACAAAATAGAGGAACATAACATTGACGAGAGACATAAATGTGGCGCGTGCGACAAATTATTCTACTTAAAATTTACCCTTAAAGAGCATTATAGCTCCTACCATAAGTTGGGCGAAACAATTAAATGTTCGGTGTGTAACTATGAATGTTACGCTAAACGTCAATTGAGGAAACATATGATAACCCATTCAGGGTCTAAGGATTTCAAATGCAAGTATTGCGAGAAGGGGTTTCCGAGGAAATCGACCTTAATTTACCATGAAAGGATCCACACGGGAGACAAGCGCAAGGTCTGCGCCGTGTGCGGACAAGCCTTCGTCCAGAAAGCAAGCCTCAGCTACCACATGACTAAGCACCATCCAGAAGCCAAATAATGTGTATCCTACTAATATTATGAACGCGAAAGTTTGTAAGAATCGATGGATGTATGGATGGATGTTTGTTACCCTTTCACGCTCTAACCAGTAGACCGATTTGGATGAAATTTAGATTATAACTTGGATTAACATATAGGCTACTTTTTATCCCGAAAAAATTACGGGAACGGGAAAAAACTGCGACGCGGGCGAAGCTGCGAGCGGCAGCTAGTAAGAAATACTTAAGTGTCGCTTTTTTAATGATTTTTCGATTAAACAATTACTTATTAAACTATTTCTTTTATTTTGATATCTGTTAATATAACCTTGTAGGTCATACAATGCTGGTAGTGGGTAATACTCATACGGTACCTAATTTATTGATCAATATGACGACCGATGTGGCGCAGCAGGCGAATGTCCGCCTGCGACGCAAGAGGTTGCGGGTTCGATTCCCGCCTTGGTATAAATGTTTGTAGGATCTGTAAATATTTATGCCAAGTGTTCTGGGTGTTTTCTGTGTAATAAAAAAATATCTATGGTATTAAATATATCAGTCATCTAGTACCAATAACACAAGCTCTGCTTAGCTTGGAGCTAGATGATGCTGTGTGGATTGTCCAGCATTTTTATTATTATATAAAATTATAAGTGGTTCTGTGAGTAAAATATTTTTTTGGTAAAAACTTTAAACTAGGGATATAAACCAGAGGTTCTCAAGCTTTTGGTGATGAGGGACTATTTGTTACTGTTTAGCATTTGTATCATGTATATTGTATGGGGTTTAAATAAAACTACTTGAAATTAGGATCTGGCTTAATATAATAATAATAATAATAATAATTTTATTTCAGACTTTTCATGATATACAAGAGATGATTACATAGTCCATAGAAAATAACACAAATAAGATTAACTGATTAACACACAAATTACAACAAAATACACAATACAGTTTTATAGGTCAAGACATATGCGCTCTTGTCCAGTACTCCATAAAGAGGCATTCTGTGTCCAGCCGCTCTCCAATGAGGCGTAGGTAGCTGTTGGAGCTATCGCGCACCCGCCGCATCAGGGACGCAGATCTTTTGCGCATGATCGCCGCGAAGCCGTCTACCTGTGCGTCGGTAAACATTCCTGATGCGCTGCAGAAGCGCGGTAGCCCCATCAGCACCCTAAACGCATTATTATACTGGATGCGCAGAGCATCCCATGACTTTTTTGTATGCTTGACCCAAAGGCTACACGTATAGAACGACTGGCAGTATGCTCTAAATAGTGTCGTTTTGACTTGCTCTGTGCAACGTGCAAACCTACGGGCCAGCATATTCGCTCTAACGGATAACACTCTGCGCTCCCTCTCCATATCCTTGTCATCTGTGAGATCATCGGTGACCCAGTGGCCCAGATACTTAAAGCAGGCTACTTTCTTTAGCTCGTTGCCGTTCAACTTAACCGACGGAATGGTGTTATAAGTTTTAGAGCCTGCTTTAAAAACCATAAATACACTTTTGTCTGCATTATATCTGAGCCCCTGAGTCTCCGCATATCTCTCACAGATCCCCAGTAGTTTTCGGAGGGCACTGATTGATGGGCTCAGCAGCACCATATCGTCGGCATAGCTAATGCTGTTCACAAAAACGCCATCAATGGAGCAGCCGACCTGAGCGCTGCTAAGCTCACGGATCAGGCGGTCCGTATACAGGTTGAAAAGTCGGGGCGAACTCAATCCACCCTGCCGCACCCCACATTCCATCCCGTACACGTCCGAAAGTGACCCCGACCATCTGACATTATTTTTCTGGTTGCCATACCAATACTTGAGGAGGGATACGAGCTCACGGGGAAAAGCGGTATCTCTATACTGCTTAGTTGGTACCAAGGGGTTTACAGTATTAGTGGTCTATTGCACTGTACGCTCAGAGGCGTCTCTAGCCCTTGTGGCGCCCGAGTGCAACCAGTACCCTGGCGCCCTCTAGTCTAGTAGGAGCGAGGTCAAAATGGAATACAGTATATTTTAATTATTATTTTAATAATTATTTATTATAACAGTTATATTTTCAAACGGAAATTCGGATGCAAATAGTGCAATTTTAAATGATGTCGGGAAGCAAAAAGTGTTTTTAGGGGTTTGGTAGCGATGCGACATTACGCCAATTTAGTCTTTAATTATCTGTTTTAAGGCTGATTTCACGTTAGGTAGGTAGGTAGGTAGGAAAAGGAGTAGCCTTGCTTTGCTACCGCGCGCCCGGCGTCGACGGGGTGCGGCGGCGGGTGTGCGGCGCACACGAGCGCAGGGTCCTTGAGAGCGCCGGCATCGACGCATCTTTGGAGGTGTCGCATTAGAGGGCGCAGAGCGCTCGGCGCCCCCTTAGACCCGGCGCCCGTGTGCGCCGCACACCCTGCACCATAGGTAAAGACGCCTCTGTACGCTACTACTAGCGGTCCGCTGTGATGTACCTTAGTACTTCGTGGATCATTTTGAGTGCTCTCAGAGACCGCAGGTTGAGAACCACTGATATAAACGAAGAATGAAAATATGTTTTTTTCCTATGATTTAAAGCGTAGCATGAGCTGTCTTTTGAACTTATGTGGTATATTATGGTCTTGGTATGATTGCCTTAGCATGTTTTCTATCTTGCCTTCACTTTATTAAGTTAGATTGACACTACACTGGAGCTTTATTTACATTACATTTGTGAAAAGATCATACAAAAAACGGTAGGTACAGTCAGCTGCACTGGAATGTATACAATTCGTAACTTTCGAAACGGTATCAAAACCTTATAGTATACTCTTAAAACAGTAAAAACTCAAAAATCGTATAATTTACTGATAAGTTCACTTATGTTTTGAGTTTTTGCCCTGTAAATATTAATTGTAACGCTGTAAAACCATTCTGTAAGAAACGAATTGTATACATTCTAGTGCAGCTGACTGTACCAACCGTTTTTTGTATGATCTTTTAGCCGTAAGTTTCTTGCCGGTTCTTCTAGGCTTGGTCGCGTGTAACCAGCGCTTAGACTCACCTAGCTTTAAGACGTTTCAAGATGATCCTGGCTCTTATTACTGAAAAAATGGTTTAAAAAAAAGACCTACGTCCAGCAGTGGACTAATAGGTTATAGATTTTTTTATACAACTTGATAGAACAAGCAGATGGCCGACCTGATGTTAAGTGGTTACCATCACCTATAACAAAGCATTGCCTCGTAGGTCACGCTCGTTAGGAGCGTCACCGACGATGTACTACTCAGCGTCCATCAACCTGAGGCATACAGGTGTTAAGCCTCATGTGCCTGTAATTACACCGGCACCCACACCCTTCAAACCGGAACACGCTGCGCTGCTTGGCGGCAGAAATAGACATGGTGGTAGTACTTCCCCGGACGAGCCCTTCACTAAGAGATTTTTGTTGCAAATAATTTATTTATTAATATCAAAATATAGACAGACATTTATTTGAAATAAATGTCTGTCTATATTTTGATATTGTTTATCTATCTTTATAGACCGCGGGGCAACGAACGAGTTCTTGTGGGTAGACGATAAATATAAGTGCACACAATGCGAAATGTCGTTCAAGAGGATTCACGATCTTCGAGTCCACTTTAGGAAACACAGAAAGGAATTAAAAATTAAAAACCGAATGATGAAATATAAATGCACACTTTGTGAAAACATCTTTACAACAAAGACTAAGCTAAATACTCACAGACTAAAGGAACATAACATCGACGAGAGATACAAATGCGGCGCGTGCGATAGACTATTTATCACGGAACAGCATCTGCAACTTCATTACAACAGTTACCACAAGTTGGGTGAGAAAAAAAAGTGCTCGATTTGTGACTACGAATGTTACAGTCAAGGTCATATGAAGAACCATATGGTAAAACACTCAGCGACTAAGAATTTTAGATGCAAATATTGTGAGAAGTCGTTTCCGAGAAAGAAAACACTACATTATCACGAGAGGATCCACACGGGAGACAAGCGCAAGGTCTGCGCCGAGTGCGGACAAGCCTTCGTGCAGAAAGCAAGCCTCAACTACCACATGACCAAGCACCATCCAGAAGTCAAGTTTTAATATACATAATATATAAAACTAGAGGCCATTCGCAGCTTCGCCCGCGTGGCAGTTTTTTCCCGTTCCCGTTATTTTTTTGGGATAAAAAGTAGCCTATGTCCTATTCCAGATTACAATCTATATTTATTCCAAATTTCAACCAAATCGGTCTACTGGTTGGAGCGTGAAAGAGGAACAAACATCCATCCATCCATACTTACAAACTTTCGCGTTTATAATATTAGTAGGATACTTCAAGAGAGTCACTGTTTTATTGATTTTTCGTATTAAACTATTATTTAGCAAACATTTGTTTTTATTTTCATAGCTGTCTGTAAATCTAATGTAGAATTAATGTAATAAATAAATAATGCTGGACAATCTACACAGCATCATCTAGCCCCAAGCTAAACAGAGCTTGTGTTATGGGTACCTAACCTACTACAATACAGTATTACATACATAGATATTTTTTATTATACATAGAAAATACCCAGAACACCCGGAATAAATATTGTAGGAATTATAATAATAATGTTGAATAATGTTGTAGGTGAGTAGGTACCTAATACAATAGTAACTCAAGTGGGAGTAAGTACTTAGGTATACGATACCTAATCTATCGAACATAAGATGACTAAGAATCTCTCCTGCCTGACTGACTGATTGACATAAGACAGACAACGCATATATAGCCTAAACTTTTGGACGCGACCAAAAGGCTGTGCGTTGTCCAGTACATCTGTTGCGTTCCAGTGTTTACTGGAAATTTTCAAGGCAGGTATACTAGTGCGTAGGAGTGTACTGAAAATCCTGAAATTCGGTATAAGTAGATCGTTACAGCGGGGGCTTGAAAATTTTATAAAACACCTCTGCAAACAAAACTGTACGAGATTCTAGGTATCTAGGTACCTACTGAAATTGTGACGACCCATGTGGCGCGGCGGGCGAATGTCAGCCTGCGACGAAGGAGGTTGCGGGTTCAATCCCGCCTTGGGATAAATGTTTGTACGATCTAGGAAACCCTTTTAGTCATAGACTAAAGACTCCTAGTAGAAAGAAGCTATTAGGTGAGCGGGGTAGGTATTTGTAATAATGTTAGCTATAAATAAAATGCGTGCTAGGTAGAGGAAGCCAATAATAATCACTTTCTAGGTGGATCCAACTCGGATAGGTTAGGTTATGTTAGAACATTAAGGACCTGTATTCCAAGAGGCCGCGCTTTTGTGATTTTTAAAACTATCTGAGACATAGAAAATAGTGTTTAAAACTTTGAAAAGAATATATTTTAATACCTACTTAAGGATCTAGTCTAGTCAAATTCGCGTTCGGTTACAAGATCTGATGAACTTCACTCCATAAAAAAAAACCCCAAAGTTACCCCATTATCAAATGTTTTTTCAACAGTTTTACTGATATTTTGATTTTTTTTAAACTAATACTGACTAATACTATTACTGATTTAAAGACACACAATATATCTAAACAAATTCGCAGATTTTGACTTGTTAAAATTATTTTCATAATCACTATGTTTAAAAATAACTACAAAATGCACAAGCCCGGCGGCGATCAGTCGCGCGCACAGACAAGACAGAGTACTTTTTTAGTCGCGCGCTGGCGCTTGCAGACGACGGACTTGTGCCAATTTTTTCCGCGACAATTTCGAGCCACCAATCAATCAGTTTTGAACGAATTCATATAATTGTTGCAAGTTCCATAATGGGCAATAAACAACGCAAGCGCAAAAAGTCGTTCACAGCCATAAAAATTATAAATAAAAAGAATGCACTCCAAAGATATGAGAAGAAGTGAGTAAATGTTTTATTTGTAATGTTATTTTTGTCTCTCTCATAATCACGTTAGATTTCATTTTACTTCAACCTCTGTTATGATTTGCTGCAGTCATAGTGCCATAGTATAAGAATATCAGTAGGTATAACTACTAAATATAGCGATGTCCGATTTTTGATAATTTATAATTTTGTCTATATCAGAACCTACCTCTGCGTGCCATTTGCTAACAAAAAGTAAATATCTAGAAATAACACCTGTGCAGTAGGTACTCTATTTACTTTTTATCCTAGGTCAATGGGGCAGCCTCAAAAAACTAATATGGACACCGCAGCAGTAATAAATGCGCTACCTGTGGATTCAACTGAAAACAGGTTAGTAATTCATCTGAATAGATACTTAGGTGCGTAAGGCCGTCAATTTTACTTTATGAGACACTAGCGGCCCGTCCCGGCTTCGGACGAGCTTTAGCAAGGAAACTTGATTTTTTTGAAAATATAATATAGCCTATGACACCCGGAGATAGTATAGCTTCCCAACGGTAAAAGAATTTTTTAAATAGGTAGTTTCAGAGCCTATTTAATGTGATCTCGCTTTTATTTGCTTGGTATATACATATCTATGTAACAGAATCTATGCACGTGAATATTTGAATGATTTGAAACTTTGCACACTTATCAAGGACCGATGCCAATGCAATATTTTTTACTATTTAGGGTTCCATAGCCAAAGAGTACAACGGGATCCTATTACTAAGACTCTACTGTCTTCCGCTGTCTGTTTGTCTGTCTGTCTATCTGTCTGTTAGAAATTTGAAATTTCCACAGATGATGTATTTTTGTTGCCGCTATAACAAAAAAATTAAAAAAAACAGACTAAAATAAATATTTAAAGGGGCTCTCATACAAGAAACGTGATTTTTTTGGCGTTTTTACTATAGACTAGCGGTCCGTCCCGGCTTCGCACGGGTTTTAGTAAGGATCCCAAATTTTTTGAAAATGTAATATAGCCTGTGTCACCTGAGGATAGTGTAGCTTCCCAACGGTGAAAGAATTATTCAAATCGGTCCAGTAGTTTCGGAGCCTATTCAACACAAACAAACAAAGTTTTCCTCTTTATAATATTAGTATGATAATGGTACGGAACCATTTTTGAGTTTGTGAGGTAGTAGGGTACCCCGTACAGCTCACCTACTAGATTACCATCTCTGAACCTACTGAAATAATTTGTGAGTGCCATAGGCTATATATTAACCCGAAAAATGAAGACGTTTTCGATTTCATCACAAGTAAAAATGTTTATCGCCCAACGAAGTGGGTTCCGGTCAGCTGGTTATAAATCTATACAAATAAATAATATTGAAGTGTCTGTTTGTAATATTAAAATAACCGCTTTTTACTACATGCATATGAATGTATATACGATACATATACCAAAATAGCATTTTTACTATTTTTGTCTGTCTGTCTGTCTGTTTGTTCCGGTTAATCTCTTAAAAAAAGCGCCAGAAAAAGATCTGTTCGACTTATTTACACTAATTCAAAACGGGATAGTACAACTTTACTCATTTCAATTTATCAACTTAAAATATAGCATTACAGAACGAATTCCAAGGTGCTATCCTAGTTACTACCGGAACAGTCACTTTCAGTCTATAAAAAAAGTACTCTGTGAACCGACCGGACTCCCAGCTAGACACTGAACCGTAAAAAGCACAAAAGTATCCTGTGAAAAGCACTCTGTGGTTTGCACTCTGACAGAGAACTTGAAATGAAATGGCAATGACATTTCGATGTTTTCAGTTTTGGCTTGAAAAATTTTTGTTAGGTCTCTCTCTATTTATGTGATAGGTATTTGCGCAAATAATAGTATCGAAACTATCTTGTGTTCGAATTCGTAAACTAGGTAATTAAATTAGGTATTAGCATAGTTAAACAGACTGTAGAGTAGATAACAGATTTAAACAGAGTTTTATGCAACTTTTTCAATTTGCCTCCATATAAGTAGTGCCTAACCACGCTAACGGATTACTCCTCAACTTGTCTGTCACAGGCGCTACTTTCAAACTTCCTCTAATAAGCTTTTAGACGGTTTTATTGGAAGACGGATTAGTATTTGGTACCTAATACTTACAGCTTTTATAAAGTATCAAGAGCTTAGAGTTTTATCATAGTTAAAGTCAAAAAGCATTTATTGAGTAGAATCCGCAGAGATCATCTTGAAACGTCTTAAATCTAGGTGAATCTAAGCGCCAGTTCCTCGCGACCAAGCCTAGAAGAACTGGCAAGAAACGTACGGCTTGGTTCCTACCATTTTTTTGTATGATCGTGTTACAAAATAATAATAATGTAAATAATGATGCTCCAGTGTGGTGCCAATCTAACTCAATCCTATTATATTTTATAACCATAATGGGTTATAATGGAACTCTTTTCATCTTTTCTGTAGGTAATAGTAAGTTATTAGCTCTGAACTCTTTACTATTGGTTATGGGCCCCCACCAAGAACTAAGACTTGTGTGGTGTTTAAAAAGAAAAAACATTAAAACAGCAAAGAATTCAACAACACAAATTGATACTGTCTTGTGCTAAATAATATAAAAATAAACTTAGAATTGAAAGAAATACATAGTTATTCTCGTCTTCACATTATTAGTACTTGCCCGTGGCTGAGTTTGTAAGGATTATCAAGATAGATGATTTATTATTAAAATGTTGATATTATGTACAGGATATGCAATGGTTTTGTAAAAAATGGTACAAAAAAGACAGAAACAGAAGTCAAAACTAGCTTTACGGCGGATTAGGCTTAATAAGTAAGTGTGCATAATTATATTATTTACTAACTAGGTACTTATTTTTATCTTGGTTGGTCAATGTGAGCGAAACCCTCTAGCAGAACAGAATTAACAAAACAAACAATCTATCAGAAACATACTCTCTGAGAAGAACTATACTCTCTCTTACAACTTAACATTCACTAAAACATTCAATATATATTTTATGGGTGATGGTAACCACTTAACATCAGGTGGGCCATCTGCTTGTTTCCTCAGCAAGTTGTATAAAAAAAATACAATCAAATAAAATTTAATAGTATTTCAACAAAAAATAACAAAGTAAAAAAAAGAGCTTAACGGAGGCCTTTGCCAATAAGCGCACACAACTATGAGACCACTATATTAGTTTGACAAGAAACAGAACCTATCTTTAACCAAAATAAAGGCTTATATTATATCTACTTTTATTATGCTTATAAATTAAATGTATTATATCTATGTATTTACAAAAAAAGCATATAAGTATTGTATTTTTTATTTATTTATATACCAAACTTGTCATCGGACCACTCATCCTACAAACCACACCACTCACAACAAACCTGCTCATAGTTTGGAGAACTGATCACAGATGAACATGGAAAAAAAAACGAGTGTGCTTTAGACCACACAACTGAAGTAAAATTTCTTTATATATGAAACGTAACTGGCTATGAGAGAAAGAGAGAAAGAACAGTGCTTTCATACCCCCTCCATGGTAGTGTTAAACGTTTAACGCAACCTTGTTGGGAGTCGCATTAGAAGTATTACTTCAAAAAAATATATATATACATGTATGTACTGTCTGTTTCATAATAGCCTCTGAAGTCTCCTTTTCCTAAAATAGTCTCCAAGTCCATTGTCATCTCTATTTGTTGACATGAAAGTGACAATATGATTTTATGTATACCTACTTCTAAAGGCTTAAGACATAATAACAAAACAAAACACCTGGTGACCTGTAACACTGGTTTCACAAGCCTATTTCAGGCACCAGCCTCTTACAAAACAGGTCTATAGTAAATGGTATAGGTAATGTTACTTACATACTAATTTAACCTTTGTGAGAGGAAAATAAATATTTAAATTAAATTCTTACCCGGATAGACGTCCAAAAATGGAGATGGGCTGGACAAATGCTACGCCACCCCAATAACAAATGGAGCAAGCAAGTCACCCTCTGGGAACCAAGAGACGGCAAAAGAGGTAGGGGTCGTCAAGTCGGGAGATGGGAAGATGACTTGAAACAGACAGCGGGACCATTCTGGTCAAGAGTAGCAAGGGACAGGACCCATTGGAAGGAATTGGAGGAGGCCTATGCCAAAAGGCACACCGGACTTAGGGACCTATTGTAACCCTATGTTTAGGAATAAAAAGCTATTATTATTATTACTTCTAAAGGCTTATCATTTTTTTTCAGCTTGAATAAAACCCGGAAACGCAGCTCTAATGCGAAGATCAAAGATAAAGAGTAAGTAGGAACCTAAAAATATCTCGACAACTTAATCTCCAGGTTTTTTTTTTTTTTTTTCGAACGGACTAAAATGCTGGTATAATCGCCTAGCGATTTCCGACAGCGTTACCGGGCTACTGGCGAGCGCAGAAGGCGCTACGCCATTACAAAATTGGTTTTGTTGGCAACGAGCACAAGGGCACCACTTAGGTACGGACCTCGGCTTGGGCTGTTGCCGGGGAAGGGAGCTACGGAGAGACTCTTCGCCCTGAAGGGGCGTTAACGGCCAGTACTGACCTAATCGCTCCCGGAGCAGTTTTTTCTCTATCTTAAAATGCTATACCCTCGGTAAATAAAGGAAGTAGAAGAAAACTGAAAAGTCCGCATGCATCTTCAAAATGTCAACTTCAAAGTGCCCATTTCAAATGTATGATTAACGTCGTATTTACTCAATCATAAATTCACGAAATAAATTAAAAACTTAGATATAAATCGTCATCTCCTTCTAAAGTTGGTGATATATTTTTTTTTGGTTTACACCAATGGTGAGATAATTAAGAAGTAGAATTAATGCCCATTCAATATATAAAAAAAATAAAGACTTGAATTATTTATAAATTAAATTGTATAGAATCGCGCCGTTTATGCGAGCACAAGGATAAAATTCAGTCTGCCGCTGGCTTTCGCACTGGGTACCCGTGTCGTACATTTTTAAATTTAAAAAGATACTTTATTCCTTTGTGATAGAGTGACTAATTGCGAAAGGACGCTTTTATATTGTTTTTTTGTTGTTTATGATTTTGTTTGACTCTATCTATGATCAAAGTAGATAGGTATCTACAATTTAGTTAGTCTTTGTTAGTTTGTGATAGAGTGACTAAAATTGCAAAAGGATGCTTTTATATTTATTTCTGTTTCTGTGTTATTCCGTTTTGTGTGGACACGCTATAAATAACTTAGGTCTGTGAAAATGCCAAAATATAAGAAGATTAAACGTCAAAGACGTCTCAACGCTATGAGAATGTACAACATTTTGTAAGTACCTACCTACCTACCTACCATTGTACTTTTGTATCTAATTTCTACCTAGTTACCTACCCTATTACATTTATGTAGATAGGCTATCTACGTAATAATTAGTAGGTACCTAGGCATATCTACAGCTACAGTACTACGTACTACTACATACCTACTAGGTACCTACTAGTTATTACATAGGTAGATTTTTATTATGATTACATCTTATTTTAGGCGGGCACGAAAAGGAGAAGAAGCACCGATCTTGGAACGGGAAGGTGATGCTGGGTAAGGTTACCCTGATTACTATTTGTTATTATTTTATAATAGTTATGTAACTAGGTAGGTACCTATATGACGGACCTATGACGGATGATAGAGGCAAATGGAGGGAAAAAACCTGTTGTGCCGACCCCACATAAAGTGGGATAAGGGCAGGGAAATGATGATGTAACTAGGTACCTACTTACCTATCTTTACTCGACCTCGACGACCCGTGTAGGCCAGTGGGCTAAAACCCGTTTGAGACACAGATGGTTGCGGGTTCGATTCCCGCCACGGTACAAATGTTGGTGTGTTCTGCAAATATTTTGTTTTCTGTGTAGGTATAATATGTATGTAGGTACAGAAAAAAGTATGTTATGTAGTAGGTACTTAGGTAGATAGGTTTATAGCTTAGACGAGTAAACCAGGGGACACGATACGCTCAAAAATCTAATGAAATCAAGATCAACCAGTATTTGCGCAGCACGGGAGGGAGGGTCTATTTCTGCTTTACTTCCACAGATAGCGCTGTCACTTTCTAAAAGTTCCTGCTGATTTAGACTAGTGCTTGATGCAATCGATGAAATTGTCTCGATAAAAATGAATGAATGGTAGGATGCTAATTGTCACTGTTGTATTCGTACCTGAGTAGATACCTAGGTAATTACTCAGTTTTGTGGTCGAATTGAATTCGCCCTACCCGCCGAACTAGTTAAAAACTGTATCTCGGCGAGCAGTGTTCGTCCTCCTCGCACAAGTCGGTGACGCTATGATTAGTTTCTCTTCCCTCCATTTTAACATAGTATAAGCAAGAAAAACAGAATAGCTAACTTTCTATCCCTATTACCAAAAAACGGGGAGACGTCTTCGACCCCGCCGCCGGAGTCGGTGTGATTGTGGAGTGTTTCCTGTGTCCGGACTCGATGAAGCGACCTCCGCCGCATTCGCGGCGGTGATCGTGTCATCTGGGTCACCTAAAACGTGTCTACGGAGGGTACTTAATCTCCAGGCTTGGTAGGTAGATAAGATATCCCCTCAAATCATTTGGTGGGGATAAATAATTCTATAGTGTCCAAATAATTGACGACCGATGTGGCGCGGCGGGCGAATGTCCGCCTGCGACGCAGGAGGTTGCGGGTTCGATTCCCGCCTTGGGATAAATGTTTGTACGATCTGCAAATATTTATTCCGGGGGTTCTGGGTATTTTCTATGTATAATAAAAAATATCTATGTATGTAATGTATTGTATTAAGTATATCAGTTATCTAGTACCCATAACACAAGCTCTGCTTAGCTTGGGGCTAGATGATGCTGTGTGGATTGTCCAGCATTATTATTATTATTATTAATTACATTTGGTACAGTCAGCTGCACTAGAATGTATACAGTTTGTAACTTTCAAAATGGTTTCATAACGGTGCTCAAAATATTTACATGATAGTTATTCCAACAATAAGTAAGGTCATTAACTAATTATGTGACTTTGTAGTTTTTGAGGTGTAAGACTTCATTGTTTTGCTGTAATATTGTTGTGAAAGTTACAAGTTGTATACATTCTAGTGCAGCTGACTGTACATACCCACATTTTGCAGTAGTTGGTATTCCATTCGTGACAGGTTGCAAGCCCATCGCCGCTGAGAGGCGCACTGGCGCACTGCACATACATTTTTCGGTAGAAAATTCATTGGTACACGACCGGATTCGAACCCACAACCTTAACCTCATGTGGTTGTAATGTCACCGGCACCCCTTCAAACCGGAACACGCTGCGCTGCTCACAGCCACGAATTAGGTTACTTTAGTTAGGAACGTGTTCTACAATACACTGTTTTGCGTCCATCAACCTGAGGTATACAGGTGTTAAGCCTCATGTGCCTGTAATGACACCGGCACCCACACCCTTCAAACCGGAACACGCTGCGCTGCTCACAGCCAAGAATTAGGTTACGTTAGTTAGGAACGTGTTCTACAATACACTGTTCTGCTTCCATCAACCTGAGGTATACAGGTGTTGAGCCTCACGTGCCTGTAATTACACCGGCACCCACACCCTTCAAACCGGAACACGCTGCGCTGCTCACAGCCACGAATTAGGTTACTTTAGTTAGGAACGTGTTCTACAATACACTGTTCTGCGTCTCATCAACCTGAGGTATACAGGTGTTGAGCCTCACGTGCCTGTAATGACACCGGCACCCACACCCTTCAAACCGAAACACGCTGCGCTGCTTGGCGGCAGGAATAGGCATGGTGGTAGTACTGCCCCGGACGAGCCCTTCACTAAGAGCTCTACATCTTGTATTATTTTCTATGTAGGTATGTATTAAGAAAAAGAACGTATATAAGTATTCTATCAGTCATCTAGCTATAGTATAAGCTGTCCTCAGTTTGGAGCTAGATGATGTGTCTACAATTATTATTAAATTAAAACTATTCTATATATATACCAAAATTCATCCAAATCGATACAATGTTTAGAGCGTGAAAGAGTAACAAACATCCATCCATCCATCCATCTATTCTTACAAACTTTCGCGTTTATAATATTAGTATTAAAATAGAACCTTAAAGTTTTTCCATCCACATTACAGGGAAGAATGGATAAGCTGCCAAACAGACGCCAATAAACTCGTGAAGGTAATACTGCTTACACATAACTATGTAGTAGCGGCAATAGGCTTGCAGTGTGAATAAAAGAAAATTATAAAAAAACTAGCGGCCGCTCGCAGCTTCGCCCGCGTGGCAGTTTTTTCGCGTGGCAAACTTTCGCAAACTTCCCCGTTCCCGTTATTTTTTCAGGATAAAAAGTAGCCTATATGTTAATCAAGGTTATAATCTGACGACCGATGTGGCGCGGCGGGCGTATGTCCTCCTGCGACGCAGAGGTTGCGGGTTCGATTCCCGCCTTGGGATAAATTTTTGTACGATCTGCAAATATTTATTTCGGGTGTTCTGGGTATTTTCTATGTATAATAAAAAATATCTAATGTAATGTATTGTATTAAGTATATCAGTCATCTAGTACCCATAACACAAGCTCAGCTTAGTTTGGGGCCAGATGATGCTGTGTGGATTGTCCAGCATTATTATTACTATTAATTTATCGACCTAGCGTTTCATTAAATTCGTTAATAAATTTCGGCACAAAAAATCCATTTATAAATTGTTATAGATTAATCTTACCTTTCTTATTGCTACCTACTTTAATCCCACATATACTATAGTAACAAAATATTGATTGCGTGAAAGATGATATGAGTAAGAAAGGAGTGAACACTGAGATGACGGCTGATAGAAGAGAGTGGAAGGAAAAAACCTGTTGTGCCGACCCCACTTAGTGTGGGATAAGGGCAGGAAGGTGATAATGACTATAGTAACAAAATATAAGTTATTTGTAGAGCCGAACAAGTAGCCCCCTCGTACAACAACATTCAAGCCATGGCTTAGTTAGAGTGAGGTACTCAAATCCGTTTGGCCTCCGGTCTGAATGCACAACTGACCTAAAACCAGTATAAACTGTATATCTTTGTTCACTGTTAAAATGTTGTAAGACCGTATTGAATAAACGTTTTTATTATTTATTATTATTATCTGTTATTCTGTGACAGCCGTCCCAGCTCAGTTCGTAGTAACCCTGCTTTTTGTGCTGTAGGTGGTGGGTTCGATTCCCACCGAGAGCAAACATTTGTATGAGGAATATAGATGTTTGTTCTGTATCTGGGTGTTATATGTAATTGTATTCTAAGTATGTATTTACAAAAAAAAAGTATATAAGTATTCTATCAGCCATCTGGTTCCCATAGTACAAGCTATGCTTAGTTTGGTGCTAGATGATGTTGTGTTAAAATGTCCACAAATATTAAATATTATTTTTATATTCTTTCAGAAAAGGCGTCCAATCAAAGGGTCATTGTTCGGCCCGGACGAAAGCTGGCCTGAAGAGGTACCTAACGCCACTGTCACTGAAGAACTAGTTACAATAACCACAGAAGTACCCATCGAAGTAAGTCATGTTTCAGGATATTCTTGTGTGTTAAGGGTTCACACCAAACCTTTGTAAAGTAATACTTCTAATGCGACTTCCAACAAGGTTGCGTTAAGGTTAAACAAGTCGGTACGTTGTCCATACAAACGCTGTAAGCGTTTAATGTCTACTATTTATTAACGTGCGTCCGAAGTTAAGTTTGATACTGAATTATCTTGCCGTTATCTAGGCTGGTTACCCTATATTCTAGTAAAATCAGATTACCTTCAAAGTTACAAGCGTCGAAAGATTTAGTACATAACATACATAGATATTTTTTATTATACATAGAAGATACCCAGAACACCCGGAATAAATATTTGCAGATCGTACAAACATTTATCCCAAGGCGGGAATCGAACTCGCAACCTCCTGCGTCACAGGCGGACATTCACCCGCCGCGCCACATTGGTCGTCAATTGACTAACTGTTATGTCGGCTGAGTGTTGAATTTTAAAGAACTTTTCAAGGTGTTGAAACCAATAAATTCCACTGTCAGTCATCTTGATCTGTATAATTTGCTTCAGACAAATGATGTAATCGACGAGATTCTCAAAGATTTTACTATTTCCGAAGAGATACAACCTTCTTCTGAAGAGATACTACCTTCTTCTGAAGAGATACAACCTTCTTCTGAAGATAAATCAGCCATAGAAGAAATTCGTGAATGCGTTGCTGATGAAAAAAAGGAAATATCACTTGAAGTAAGTATACATATGTCCACTCAAGCACAAAGAGTTCCTCGCGACCAGTGGCGGCCTGGGGGTGGCGGTCGGGGCAATCGCCCGGGGCCTCTTATTTATTTAATTCTTTATTGCACTAAAATAAATTGTACAAAAGGTGAGCTTAATGCTCGATAGCATTATCTACCAGCCAACCTTGACAGGTAAGAAACAGTGGTTGGCGTGCTAAAACTAAACATTAAAAGACATTAACATTATCTACTAACTATACTAATAATAATATTATAATATAAAACAAGTACATAATATATTATATCGCTCTTGCAGGGGCCTCGCGCAACAACCCAAGCAAATTAAAAAAAAATAGATTTTACTAACTATATTTTCTTTATTTAAAACTTTTAATTTTGGTCACATACTTTTCACAAAAGACAAAGGCCCTCCAAAAACCTGCCGCCGCCCAGAGCCTCGCAATGGGTAAGGCCGCCGCTGCTAGCGACCAAACACTGCCTATCAATGCTAAAAACGAACGATTGATGATATGTAAAATAGTGTGTAAAACTAGTCTAAAAGGCTTTTATTTTTAACTAGCGGCCGCTCGCAGCTTCGCCTGCGTGGCAGTTTTTTACCGTTCCTATTATTTTTTAGAATAAAATCATAGTAGCTTTATGCATGCAGTCTCAGCCCGATCGGTTTAAAATTGACAAAGTTTCATACAAACTTTCATCCCCTATTTTATCCCCCTGGAGGTAGAATTAATCAAAATCCTTTCTTAGCGGATGCCTACGTCATAACATCTACCTGCATGCCAAATTTCAGCCCGATCCGTCCAGTGGTTTGGGCTGTGCGTTGATAGATCACTATGTCAGTTAGTCAGTCACCTTTGAGTTATATATATTTAGATGATCTTTATTAAAGGCTTGGTCGGCTAGGCTTGGTCGCGAGGAACTGGCGCTTAGATTCACCTAGATTTAAGACGTTTCAAGATGATCCCTGCGGATATTACTTACTGAATAAATGATTTTTGACTTTGACTTTAACTTAAATCAAAATGGTTTTTGGTTGATAGCCTGAAGAGTGGGTGATCAAGAAACAGCTGTGTCGCTGCTGCCTGGTGGAGGGTACCTTCGACAGTATGCATTCTCCAGCGCTGGGTGAAGATATCTCATACGATGATATGCTGGTGAACTCCTTCAATATACAGGTCTGGCTTATTTCTCACCTCTATTCTAATATACGTGACTTAAGTCACGTTCGTTAGCAACAATACATTGCTCTGCGTCCATCAACCTGAGGCATACAGGTGTTGCCTCATGTGCCTGTAATTACACCGACACACACCCTTCAAACTGGAACACGCTGCGCTGCTTGGCGGCAGAAATAGGCATGGTGCTAGTACTGCCCCGGACGAGCCCTTCACTAAGAGCTCTACTACTACTCTGTTTTTGCTCATGTAACGTGCTCGGTGTGGTCGCTGACTTGCGTGAATAGCATGTCTCGGAAATTAAATAAAATGAAATGAAATTTATTGTAGAAACTGTGTACAAAAAGATCTTAAAACTAGGTGGAACAACAGTTTAACCATTAATTATGGACGTACAATATTTAACTTTTAAAAACTAATTTACTGATTATTGATTATAAAAATTCTTTTATGTCATAAAAACATTTATCTAAGAGCCACCTACGGAGTTTTGTCTTAAATTTACTAGTAGGCAGTTCTCTTATATCTCTAGGGATTTTATTATAGATTTTTACAACCATGGTAGAGCAATTTTTCCCACTAGCTTTGGAACTAGCGGTCACATTACACTGTTGTGTCCAAAGTGACCTTAGAAGTTAATCATTATGTCAGTCACTGAGGCAGACGAATCGCCTCTTCACCTACTAGGAGAGTGTGGACCACTAATCCAAAAGCGTAGCATCCAGGGCCGGTTTTAGCACTACCAGCGCCCTGGGCGAGATTTCTACGGCGCCCCCTAACTGCAATTTAAACCCATACGAAAAAAAGGTAACGGATATAATGAAACCACCATTCATTAAATAAAATATTTGTCTAATTAGTATAGTCATTTGGTTGAAAAAATAGAGGTTACCTGGAAAGTTTTCCAGGAGTTTTGAAAAATGGCAATTTTATAGATTTTGACATGCTCTTTCCGAATTTCAACTTTGCCACCTCGTAGCTTTGCCGCCCGCGCCGCCATTTTGGAAAAATGGCTCCTAAAAGCAGTTTTTTGATAATAACTCCTTTTCGACGCATTTTACAGGAAAAACATATGTATACAAAATAATTGTGAGAAAATTTCCTACAATTTATGTTATAACCTTTTTTTTCCTAAAACCAATAGTTTCGCGGTACGAGCGCCGTAAAGTGTAGTTCAACACACGTTTCGGCAGAAATACTCATTTCCACACCACCATGAGGTAGCGAAAGCGGCGCATTTTTTGTATCGTGGTTCTCATCGAATTATACAGTGACAGTGATGTAACAATTCGTAAAAGTACATCTTTAAATAATTATAGATATGCATGCTTCACAACATCAGCATATTAAAGTAAATTTAATATTGCGTCGCTACCACCAACAGAACATTCGTTTCGAACTTATCACCAGGTTCAGCAGTGGTATGGGAACGAACAAAATGTAGAACAATGGGGATGGAAAAAAGATAAGAACTGGCTCATTCATGTTACTACATTCGAGCCCCCTGCTCCGGAAAGCTTGCTGAAACTTATTTCTTGCAAATGCAAGAAAGGTTGTCAAAAAGCTTGCGGATGCAGAAAAGCAAGGCTAAAGTGCTCCGTTGTGTGCACGAACTGTGATAATTCGCAATTTTCATCACAAGATAGCAGTGAAGAAGAAGAAACGGACACTATTCTCGAGCAAATAAACGACGAAATCCAGAACGAAGAGGACCGCGATGAAACTTTTACGAATTGTCACATCACTGTAACTGTATAATTTGATGAGAACCACGATAAAAAAATGCGCCGCTTTCGCTAGGTACCTCATGGTGGTGTGGAAATAAGTATTTCTGCCGAAACGTGTGTTGAACTACACTTTACGGCGCTCGTACCGCGAAACTATTGGTTTTAGGAAAAAAAAGGTTATAACATAAATTGTAGGAAATGTTCTCACAATTATTTTGTATACATATGTTTTTCCTGTAAAATGCGTCGAAAAGGAGTTATTATCAAAAAACTGTTTTTAGGCGCCATTTTTCCAATATGGCGGCGCGAGCGGCAAAGCTACGAGGTGGCAAAGTTGAAATTCGGAAAGAGCACGTCAAAATCTATAAAATTGCCAATTTTCAAAACTCCCGGAAAACTTTCCAGGTAAAAATACCCAATGACTGTACTAAATCCCGCGCGAAGTTGCGGGCTAGTTAACAATAAATTGACATAAAAATTTGCCTGAAAATTTACAACTTTTTTTAGTCAATTTTTGAAGTGAATTTGCATTCTAGTGTAGGTAGGTATTTAATTTCGATTGTATGGCAAGGGGTAAGTAGACCTCGCTGAAAGAGTAAGAGGATATGAAGGGGCGCCTGCGGCGCCCCTTCACATCCGGCGCCCTAGGCGGTCGCCCAACCGCGCCATACCCTAACGCCGCTACTGGTAGCATCCATCTGGGAAAACATACCCTGTGCCCGGATGAGCTACAAGAACTCACCCCCAAGAAAATCCTCCAGTTCCTAACAGCTGCAGGGTTCAGTGGTGAACTATGAACGCCCTAATGAGGGGTGATACCTTAACAAGTGGCGATCACAATAGGCCATATGGCCGCAGTGATACCAAAGCCGCAAAAAATATAATAAAAAAAATAATAATAATCATTATGTCCATTAACCATTTCAACCCATGTCCACGCGGGGAGACATGGCACATGTGGTACCGCCTACCCAACCTCCATTAGAATAGTTATTGTTTTTTTTACTATAAGTGTTTGTGAGTTAGGTGGGATAGGTTTTAGATTATGTACTGTGATGTCTTTATGTGTGTGTATGTGTTGAATACATACATACAGCAGAAATAGAGACGAATGGCTATCTTTGGAGGAGGCCTGTACCTGTGAAAGGGTTCTTGCAAATAAAGAATAATTAAAAAAAAAAAAAAAAAAAAAACTTAACTTTAATCTACTTTTTTCTTAGGTACTTTAATTTTTTCTACTTTATTTATCTAAATCTTTACTTATTTTATTATTTAAATTTAAGCATTAGATTTACTTATTACTGTTAATTAAGTGTTCACACTGCAAGAAATAAAAGGCTTTTTTATTTTATTTATTTATTTATGTGTTGAATAAATATTTATTCTATTCTATTCTATTATGTTGCCAGTTGTTTCCGGTGTCAAGTGACGTCAGTACAGTGTTGAATAGCGTGTGCGGCCTGTGCGCGGCACGTCTGCGGGACGCGTACGCCTTCCGACACCAAGTGATAGCGAGCGAGGAGCGCTTTCAACTCCTATACACACGCAACTGTATCACAGGTACAGTAGAAACTTTGATCCTTATAAATAAATAATGCTGGACAATCCACACAGCATCATCTAGCCACAAGCTAAGCAGAGCTTGTGTTATGGGTACTAGATGATTGATGTACTTAATACAATATATTACATACATAGATATTTTTTTTTATATATAGAAAATACCCAGAACACCTGGAATAAATATTTGCAGATCGTACAAACATTTATCCCAAGGCGGGAATCGAACCCGCAACCCCTGCGTCGCAGGCGGACATTCGCCCGCCGCGCCACAGCGGTCGTATAAGAAACAGGATTGATTGGCATCAAAAAAAGTTTTTGTGTAAAATTACCATTTTCTTGCTGACTGTACACTTTACAAAATCTGTAAATACTGTTTGGAATAACTTAAAAATTTATGGATAGTTTCCTAAAAACGTTTCCCTGTAACTATAACGATTAAGGTACCTGCCCTTACTGTCCCGTCTCAAAAATTCACCCTGTATATACAATGTATAATAAAATATGTATTTTTTATTTTTTATCTTTTACAGTCACTGGTATCACCACTGCTGTTGATGTTATAGAGCTTAAGGAGGAAGGACCTGATGATGATAATGATGGTATGTAAGTTTCAGTTAAGTAAAGGAAGATTAAGTTATTTTGTTTCATTGTCCAAAACTAGCTTAATCTGACTCCGTTATAACCGCCCTTATTAATGTGTTTGTTGAAGACGGCAACAATTTTCGTGCCCGAACAAGTATCGAACCCGCAACCTCCTGCGTCGCAGGGGGAAAGTCGTCCGCCACGCCACATCAGTCGTCAACGACCATACGACATAACAAGGAAAATACCACAAGTCACAATAATTTATATCAACGACTCTATAGTAATACAGTGATGGTTGAAAATACCTTGGATGGATTTGAATCTAACTTAGTCGGTTTATTTTGACGACCGATGTGGCGCGGCGGACGAATATCCGCCTGTGACGCAGGATGTTGCGGGTTCGATTTCCGCCTCGGGCTAAATATTTGTACGATCTGCAAATATTTATCCCGGGTGTTCTGGGTATTTTCTATGTATAATAAAGAAATATGTGTGTATGGAATGTATTGTATTAAGTATATCAGTCGTCTAGTACCCATAACACAAGCTCTGCTTAGCTTGGGGCTAGATGATGCTGTGTGGATTGTCCAGCATTATTATTATTATTATTTTCCAACAGGTATCGGAATGAATGAGATCGAGGACTTCTCAAATTTTCTAGGTAAGTAATTATTTTATTCCGGGTGTAATAAGACCATTTCCGAATACTCCAGGAACGTGTAAAGTTACCTACAACAAGCTCTTATACAATACCACATGGCTGACAGTCAAATACATTTAGAGCAGTGGTTCTTAACCTTATAGTCGTGAGGGACCATTTGACAAAATTTCTGTCTTGCCATGGACCACCAAGTTGGTAAATTAGTTTGTAGTTATAATAAAGTACCTTAATGTAAATAAATGGAGGGCTGTTCTAATTCATCTACATCACTTCTTCTTGAATGGCTCCGCGGACCACCGGTTAAGAACCACTGATTTAGAGTAATACGATTATTTTGCTGAAATTCCTATTTGACAACCAGCGATATATTTCGTACAGCGGTCAATAACCGGGTTGCGATATCCATGCTTATATCTGTCTGTGAGCAGCGCAGCGTGTTCCGGTTTGAAGGGTGTGGGTGCCGGTGTAATTACAGGCACATGGGGCTTAACACCTGTATGCCTCAGGTTGATGGACGCTGAGTAGTGCATCGTAGGGCACGTTCCTAATGTGCTTGACCTAAGAGTCAATACTTATAGGCGATGGTAACCACTTAACATCACGTGGGCCATCTACATGTTCCACCCGCAAGTTGTATAAAAAGCGCACCAAGACAAATATACCCTGTAAACTTCAAGTCTCTACGACCAGTGGTTTAGGCTGTGCGTTGTCTATATGTCAATCAGTGAGTCAGTCAGTCAGTCAGGACAAAATATTCTTAAAATTGATATAGATTGAGTCGATGCGTTTTATTTGTAGTTGAAGGTAAAAGAAAAACAAGAGCGCAGTCGAAACGGAAGGAAAGCAGTGCTGCACCAGTACCAAAGAAAAAAACGTCGAAGAAAATACCTAAAGACAATAAATTTGGTGAGTGAACATAAACATAATTCGGTTTAAAGAAATTTATTATCTCAAAAGAATTTACAAACAAATTCACTTAATGAGATATTCAAATATTACATAGGCGTGTACATAAAAGTTATTAAAAAGTTAAAGTGTACAAATATTTAAGAGTAGTATAAGTTCGCAAATGCGGGTAAACAAGAAACAAATCATTTGCCTACACATAATTAGTCTATACAAATAAATAAAATTGAAGTGTCTGTTTGTAATATTAAAATAACCGCTTTTTACTACATGCATATGAATGTAAAATGTTTGTCTGTCTGTCTGTAATCTCTGGAACGGCTGGACCGATTTCGACGGGACTTTCACTGGCAGATAGCTGATGTAACAAGCAGTATCTTAGGCTATTTTTTATTCCAAAAAAATAACGGCAACGGGAAAAAACTGCCACGCGGGCGGAACTGCGAACGGCCGCTATTTTATGCCGTATTAACGCCATTTGTTGGCGACATCGAGTACTACTTCAGTTAAGATTTGTAAGTAAAAATGTTTACCGCCCAACGAAGTGGGCACGGGTCAGCTAGTATACTATATGGTAAGTATGTTTTGTATTATACAAATTAACCTTCAAAGTCAAAAAGCATTTATTCAGTAATATCCGCAGGGATCAAGTTGAAACGTCTTAAATCTAGGTGAATCTAAGCGCCAGTTCCAAGAACCGGCAACAAACTTACGGCTTGGTTCCTACCGTTTTTTTGTGTGATCCTGTTACAAAATTATAATAATGTAAATAATGAAGCTCCAGTGTAGTGCCAATCTAACTGAATGCAAGACAGAAAACATGCTCAGGCCACCAAGAACTAAATATACAACAGAAGTTCAAAAGGCAGCACACGCTACGCTTCAACTAATAGTAATGCTTACAATCTAATGAAATCAATTAAGAGAATAGTACAGACATTGCAAAACTATATCCTAGCTGTCGATGGGTAGAGCGATCGTTCCTTCCGCTTGAATCACTCTATCTATTGCTGAAAACTGCATTAAAATCCGTTGAGTAGTTTAAAAGATCTAAGCGAACAGACAGCGGAAGCGACTTCATTTTATACTATGTAAAGACTAGCTGTTGCAGGCAACTTAATCTCGTCCGCGTTGGTTCTTTTCTCAGACTTACTTAGCACTTATTTTGGACAATTCACACAATATCTTTACAAATTATAGCCTTTGTGTTATTCTGATGTAGATAAGCTATATTCTTAGTTAGTCTTTCTGGTGAGCGCTCGGCGAAAACAACCTTACGAAGCACAACGGATACGAGTGGTGATATGCTGATCGTCGTAATCACTGCGAGTCAAAATCTTCCTGAGGATGCTTCGTAGAGAAGCGAAACACGTATCGATATCTTAGGAAGTAGCGGAATCTTACTAATACTGAATAGATGGATGGATGTTTGTTACTTTTTCACGCTCTAACCAGTAGACCGATTTAGATGAAATTTGGAATAAACTTAGATTATAACTTGGATTAATTTATCTTACTTTTTATCCCGAAAAAATAACAGGAACGGGAAAAAACTGCCACGCGGGCGAAGTTACGAACGGCCGCTGTTAGTACTTTATTATATTGAATCGTCTATTTTATAAGTTTACAATGGACTTCCACAAAGTCACGCCTCAATCAATTACTTAATTATAGAAAAAAGTTGTAGAGCTTGATGATTCGACTATGAATCTTTCAAGTAATTTCTCAAAATTCTTCAAGTAGGATAATATTTATCCATCTTTATAGGCCGCGTGTCAACGAACGAGTTCTTGTGGGTAGACGATGAATATAAGTGCACGCAATGCGAAAAGACGTTCACGAAGCTTCACGACCTGCGAGTCCACTTCAAGAAAGCTCACAGACCACCAATAGGTAACTAACTTAACGTTACAAGTTGCAACTAACCAAGTGGTAACTTGGTTAGTTGGTATAAGCAGTAGTAGTAGAGCTCTTAGTGAAGGGCTCGTCCGGGGAAGTACTACCACCATGCCTATTTCTGCCGTCAAGCAGCTTGCCGTGTTCCGGTTGAAGGGTGTGGGTGCCGGTGTAATTACAGGCACATTAGGCTTAACACCTGTATGCCTCAGGTTGATGGACGCAGAGCAGTATATTGTAGGGCACGTTCCTAGCTAACGTGACCTACATGGCAATGCTTTGTTATAGGTGATGGTAACCTCTTAACATCAGGTGGGCCAGATGCTTGTTCCATCAGCAAATTGTATTAAAAAAAATTGTTTTTACTTTTTATAGAAAACACCCAGAACACCCGGAATATATATTTGCAGATCGTATAACCATTTATCCCAAGGCAGGAATCGAACCTGCAACCTCCTGCGTCGCAGGCGGACATTCACCCACCGCGCCACATCAGTCATCAAATAGACCATTCGTCGTGCATACGTCAGGGGTATGGTGGGTCTGGTCCTTGAAGTAGGTAGTTAGATACTCAAGTACAGTACTGTAAGCAACTCTTTGTTAATATACTTATTTCTGTCATTGCCAACAGCCACAGACGAATACTTGATTGAAGGAAAGTTGTTCAAGTGCACTCGATGTGGGAAATTACTCACCAGTTTTGTTGGTGTCCAAAAACATATCAGAGAGGTTCATTTAAAAATGAAAGGATTAAAGAAATGCAAACATTGTGAAGGCCGCTTTAAATCAGAGACTCAACTTATATTACACATTCTAGAGGCACATAACATCGACTTGCGACACAAATGCGGCGCATGCGACAAAGTATTCAACAAAAAACAAAGGCTATATGATCATAAAATGAGCTATCACATGTTGGGCGAAATAATCAAGTGTTCGGTGTGTGATTATGAAACTTACACTCGACTAAATATGTCGAAGCATATGGTCGCGCACCAAAAATCTAAGGATTTCCACTGCAAGTATTGTAAGAAGTCGTTTCCGAGAAGGGGTGCATTGGATTTCCACGAGAGGATCCACACGGGAGACAAGCGCAAGGTCTGCGCCGAGTGCGGGCAGGCCTTCGTGCAGAAAGCTAGTCTCAACTACCACATGGCCAAGAACCATCCAGAAGTCAAGTTTTAATGTTTTAAGTTTTTGCTAAATAAACAATAACTGCATAACAAAAGTATTTTATTATATTCGTAAATACTCCATATAGGGACATTACATATCATAAAACAGTTCGCCCCGGACTGAGGTCTTAAAACGTCTGCGATGGAGTCTGAGATATTAAGTTCAAGAAATGCGTACCTACCTACCTAATTTGTTTTGAATGTTTTAAACTCATACATTTTTATTGTACGATTTTTTTTACGAAGCTAAATAGTTCACTTTGGACAACTTAACATTTATAATGCAAGCAAATAGGTACCAATAGAAAGCTACGAGCAGTATAGGCTAAATTAACTCGAAAAATTAAAAGACTTTTTCGTGGTAGTCGGATTTGCAAAGTCGGAGAAAAACGGTCGAACGCTAACGTTTCTTACAAACGTCACGAGCGCTCACCAGAAAGACTTTCTGGTGAGCGCTCGGCAAGACAACACGCCTTACGAAGCACAACGATACGAGTGGTGATGACAAAGATATGTTGATCGTCGTAATCACAGCGAGTCAAAATATTCCTGAGGATGCTTCGTAGAGAAGCGAAACACGTGTCGATATCTTAGGATTGAAGTAGCGGAATCCTACTAATACTGGATGGATGGATGGATGTTTGTTACTTTTTCACGCTCTAACCAGTAGACCGATTTAGATGAAATTTGGAATAAACTTAGATTATAACTTGGATTAACATATTGGCTACTTTTTATCCCGAAAAAATAACGGGAACGGGAAAAAACTGCCACGCGGGTGAAGCTACGAACGGCCGCTAGTAGTACTTTATTATATTGAATCGTCTATTTTAATATAAGTTTACAATGTACTTCCACAAAGTCACGCCTCAATCAATTACTTAATTATAGAAAAAAGTTGTAGAGCTTGATGATTGAATCTTTCAAGTAATTTCTCAAAATTCTTTAAGTAGGATAATATTTATCCATCTTTATAGGCCGCGTGTCAACGCACGAGTTCTTGTGGGTAGACGATGAATATAAGTGCACGCAATGCGAAAAGACGTTCACGAAGCTTCACGACCTGCGAGTCCACTTCAAGAAAGCTCACAGACCACCAATAGGTAACTAACTTAACGTTACAAGTTGCAACTAACCAAGTGGTAACTTGGTTAGTTGGTATAAGCAGTAGTAGTAGAGCTCTTAGTGAAGGGCTCGTCCGGGGAAGTACTACCACCATGCCTATTTCTGCCGTCAAGCAGCTTGCCGTGTTCCGGTTGAAGGGTGTGGGTGCCGGTGTAATTACAGGCACATTAGGCTTAACACCTGTATGCCTCAGGTTGATGGACGCAGAGCAGTGTATTGTAGGGCACGTTCCTAGCTAACGTGACCCACATGGCAATGCTTTGTTATAGGTGATGGTAACCTCTTAACATCAGGTGGGCCATATGCTTGTTCCATCAGCAAATTGTATTAAAAAAAATTGTTTTTACTTTTTATAGAAAACACCCAGAACACCCGGAATAAATATTTGCAGATCGTATAACCATTTATCCCAAGGCGGGAAACGAACCTGCAACCTCCTGCATCGCAGGCGGACATTCACCCACCGCGCCACATCAGTCATCAAATAGACCATTCGTGCATTCGTCAGGGGTATGGTGGGTCTGGTCCATGAAGTAGGTAGTTAGGTACTCAAGTACAGTACTGTAAGCAACTCTTTGTTAATATACTTATTTCTGTCATTGCCAACAGCCACAGACGAATACTTGATTGAAGGAAAGTTGTTCAAGTGCACTCGATGTGGGAAATTACTCACCAGTTTTGTTGGTGTCCAAAAACATATCAGAGAGGTTCATTTAAAAATGAAAGGATTAAAGAAATGCAAACATTGTGAAGGCCGCTTTAAATCAGAGACTCAACTTATATTACACATTCTAGAGGCACATAACATCGACTTGCGACACAAATGCGGCGCATGCGACAAAGTATTCAACAAAAAACAAAGGCTATATGATCATAAAATGAGCTATCACATGTTGGGCGAAATAATCAAGTGTTCGGTGTGTGATTATGAAACTTACAGTCAACAACATATGAGGTTGCATATGGTCTCTCACCAAAAATCTAAGGATTTCCACTGCAAGTATTGTAAGAAGTCGTTTCTGAGAAAGAAGGCATTGAATTTCCACGAGAGGATCCACACGGGAGACAAGCGCAAGGTCTGCGCCGAGTGCGGGCAGGCCTTCGTGCAGAAAGCAAGCCTCAACTACCACATGACCAAGTACCATCCAGAAGTCAAGTTTTAATGTTTTAAGTTTTTGCTAAATAAACAATAACTGCATAACAAAAGTATTTTATTATATTCATAAATACCCCATATAGGTACATTACATATCATAAAACAGTTCGCCCCGGACTGAGGTCCTAAAACGTCTGCGATGGAGTCTGAGATATTAAGTTCAAGAAATGCGTACCTACCTACCTAAGTTTGTTTTGAATGTTTTAAACTCATACATTTTTACTGTACGATTTTTTTTACGAAGCTAAATAGTTCACTTTGGACAACTTAACATTTATAATGCAAGCAAATAAGTACCAATAGAAAGCTACGAGCAGCATAGGCTAAATTAACTCGAAAAATATAAAGACTTTTTCGTGGTAGTCGGATTTGCAAAGTCGGAGAAAAACGGTCGAACGCTAACGTTTCTTACAAACGTCCCGAGCGCTCACCAGAAAGACTTTCTGGCGTGATGTCTCGCCGAGCGCTTACCAGAAAGTATTTCTGGTGAGCGCTCGGCAAGACAACACGCCTTACGAAGCACAACGATACGAGTGGTGATGACAAAGATATGTTGATCGTCGTAATCACAGCGAGTCAAAATATTCCTGAGGATGCTTCGTAGAGAAGCGAAACGCGTGTCGATATCTTAGGATTGAAGTAGCGGAATCCTACTAATACTGGATGGATGGATGGATGTTTATTACTTTTTCACGCTCTAACCAGTAGACCGATTTAGATGAAATTTAGAATAAACTTAGATTATAACTTGGATTAACATATTTAGGCTACTTTTTATCCCGAAAAAATAACGGGAACGAGAAAAAACTGCCACGCGGGTGAAGCTACGAACGGCCGCTAGTAGTACTTTATTATATTGAATCGTCTATTTTAATATAAGTTTACAATGTACTTCCACAAAGTCACGCCTCAATCAATTACTTAATTATAGAAAAAAGTTGTAGAGCTTGATGATTGAATCTTTCAAGTAATTTCTCAAAATTCTTTAAGTAGGATAATATTTATCCATCTTTATAGGCCGCGTGTCAACGCACGAGTTCTTGTGGGTAGACGATGAATATAAGTGCACGCAATGCGAAAAGACGTTCACGAAGCTTCACGACCTGCGAGTCCACTTCAAGAAAGCTCACAGACCACCAATAGGTAACTAACTTAACGTTACAAGTTGCAACTAACCAAGTGGTAACTTGGTTAGTTGGTATAAGCAGTAGTAGTAAAGCTCTTAGTGAAGGGCTCGTCCGGGGAAGTACTACCACCATGCCTATTTCTGCCGTCAAGCAGCTTGCCGTGTTCCGGTTGAAGGGTGTGGGTGCCGGTGTAATTACAGGCACATTAGGCTTAACACCTGTATGCCTCAGGTTGATGGACGCAGAGCAGTATATTGTAGGGCACGTTCCTAACTAACGTGACCTACATGGCAATGCTTTGTTATAGGTAATGGTAACCTCTTAACATCAGGTGGGCCATATGCTTGTTCCATCAGCAAATTGTATTAAAAAAAATTGTTTTTACTTTTTATAGAAAACACCCAGAACACCCGGAATATATATTTGCAGATCGTATAACCATTTATCCCAAGGCGGGAATCGAACCTGCAACCTCCTGCGTCGCAGGCGGACATTCACCCACCGCGCCATATCAGTCATCAAATAGACCATTCGTCGTGCATACGTCAGGGGTATGGTGGGTCTGGTCCTTGAAGTAGGTAGTTAGGTACTCAAGTACAGTATTGTAAGCAACTCTTTGTTAATATACTTATTTCTGTCATTGCCAACAGCCAGAGACGAATACTTGATTGAAGGAAAGTTGTTCAAGTGCACTCGATGTGGGAAATTACTCACCAATTTTTTTGGTGTCCAAAAACACATCAGAGAGGTTCATTTAAAAATGAAAAGATTAAAGAAATGCAAACATTGTGAAGGCCGCTTTAAAACAGACACTCTACTTATATTACACATTCTAGAGGCACATAACATCGACTTGCGACACAAATGCGGCGCATGCGACAAAGTATTCAACAAAAAACAACAGCTAAATTATCATAAAATGAGCTATCACATGTTGGGCGAAATAATCAAGTGTTCGGTGTGTGATTATGAAACTTACAGTCAACAACATATGACGTTGCATATGGTCTCTCACCAAAAATCTAAGGATTTCCACTGCAAGTATTGTAAGAAGTCGTTTCCGAGAAAGAAGGCATTGAATTTCCACGAGAGGATCCACACGGGAGACAAGCGCAAGGTCTGCGCCGAGTGCGGGCAGGCCTTCGTGCAGAAAGCAAGCCTCAACTACCACATGACCAAGTACCATCCAGGAGCCAAGTTTTAATGTTTTAAGTTTTTGCTAAATAAACAATAACTGCATAACAAAAGTATTTTATTATATTCATAAATACTCCATATAGGTAGGTACCTACCTGGGTACATTACATATCATAAAACAGTTCGCCCCGGACTGAGGTCTTAAAACGTCTGCGATGGAGTCTGAGATCTTAAGTTTAAGGCTACACTAGTCGGTACGTTGTCCATACAAACGCTGTAAGTGTTTAATGTCTACTATTTATTAACGTACGTCCGAAGTTAAGTTTGATACTGAATTATCTTGCCGTTATCTAGGTACGTTACCCTATATGCTACGGTAAAATCAGATTACCTTGAAAGTTACAAGCGTCGAAAGATTTAGTACTAAATCCTGTAACGCTGTGTGCAGACTTGCAGTGGAAATCCTTAGATTTTTGGTGAGAGACCATATGCAACGTCATATGTTGTTGACTGTAAGTTTCATAATCACACACCGAACACTTGATTATTTCGCCCAACATGTGATAGCTCATTTTATGATAATATAGCTGTTGTTTTTTGTTGAATACTTTGTCGCATGCGCCGCATTTGTGTCGCAAGTCGATGTTATGTGCCTCTAGAATGTGTAATATAAGTAGAGTGTCTGATTTAAAGCGGCCTTCACAATGTTTGCATTTCTTAAATCTTCTCATTTTTAAATGAACCTCTCTGATGTGTTTTTGGACACCAACAAAACTGGTGAGTAATTTCCCACATCGAGTGCACTTGAACAACTTTCCTTCAATCAAGAATTCGTCTCTGGCTGTTGGCAATGACAGAAATAAGTATATTAACAAAGAGTTACTTACAGTACTGCACTTGAGTACCTAACCAAGTTACCCACTTGGTTAGTTGCAACTTGTAACGTCAAGTTAGCTACCTATATGACGACCGATGTGGCGCGGCGGGCGAGTGTCCGCCTGCGACGCAGGAGGTTGCGGGTTCGATTCCCGCCTTGGGATAAATGTTTGTATGATCTGCAAATATTTATTCCGGGTGCTCTGGGTATTTTCTTTGCATAATAAAAAATATCTATGTACGTAATATTGTATTGTATTAAGTATATCAGTCATCTAGTACCCATAACACAAGCTCTGCTTAGCTTGGGGCTAGATGATGCTGTGTGGATTGTCCTGCATTATTATTATTATTATTATTGGTGGTCTGTGAGCTTTCTTGAAGTGGACTCGAAGGTCGTGATGCTTCGTGAACGTCTTTTCGCATTGCGTGCACTTATAGTCATCGTCTACCCACAAGAACTCGTTCGTTCAAGAAATGCGTGCCTACCTACCTAAGTTTGTTTTGAATAATAATAATATGCTGGACAATCCACACAGCATCATCTAGTCCCAAGCTAAGCAGAGCTTGTGTTATGGGTACTAGATGACTGATATACTTAATACAATATATTGCATACATAGATATTTTTATTATACATAGAAAATACCCAGAACACCCGGAATAAATGTTTGCAGATCGTACAAACATTTATCCCAAGGCGGGAATCAAACCCGCAACCTTCTGCGTCGCAGGTGGACAATCACCCGCTGCGCCACTTCGGTCGTCAATTCGGTCGGAATGTTTTAAACTCATACATTTTTATTGTACGATTTTTTTACGAAGCTAAATAGTTCACTTTGGACAACTTAACATTTATAATGCAAGCAAATAGGTACCAATAGAAAGCTACGAGCAGCATAGGCTCAATTAACTCGAAAAATTTAAAAGACTTTCGTGGTAGTCGGATTTGCAAAGTCGGAGAAAAAACGGTCGAACGCAAACGTTTCTTACAAACGTCCCGAGTGCTCACCAGAAAGGGTTTCTGGAGTGATGTCTCGCCGAGCGCTTACCAGAAAGTATTTCTGGTGAGCGCTCGGCAAGACAACACGCCTTACGAAGCACAACGGATACGAGTGGTGATGACAAAGATATGTTGATCGTCGTAATCACAGCGAGTCAAAATATTCCTGAGGATGCTTCGTAGAGAAGCGAAACACGTGTCGATATCTTAGGATTGAAGTAGCGGAATCCTACTAATACTGGATAGATGGATGGATGTTTGTTACTTTTTCACGCTCTAACCAGTAGACCGATTTAGATGAAATTTGGAATAAACTTAGATTATAACTTGGATTAACATACTTTTTATCCCGAAAAAATAACGGGAACGGGAAAAAACTGCCACGCGGGCGAAGCTACGAACGGCCGCTAGTAGTACTATATTATATTGAATCGTCTATTTTATAAGTTTGCAATGGACTTCCGCAAAGTCACGCCTCAATCAATTACTTAATTATAGAAAAAAGTGGTGGAGCTTGATGATTCGAGCATGAATCTTTCAAGTAATTTCTCAAAATTCTTCAAGTACGATAATATTTATCCATCTTTATAGGCCGCGTGTCAACGAACGAGTTCTTGTGGGTAGACGATGACTATAAGTGCACGCAATGCGAAAAGAAGTTCACGAAGCATCACGACCTTCGAGTCCACTTCAAGAAAGCTCACAGACCACCAATAATAATAATAATAATAATGCAGGACAATCCACACAGCATCATCTAGCCCCAAGCTAAGCAGAGCTTGTGTTATGGGTTCTAGATGACTGATATACTTAATACAATACAATATTACGTACATAGATATTTTTTATTATGCATAGAAAATACCCAGAGCACCCGGAATATATATTTGCAGATCATACAAACATTTATCCCAAGGCGGGAATCGAACCCGCAACCTCCTGCGTCGCAGGCGGACACTCGCCCGCCGCGCCACATCGGTCGTCATATAGGTAGCTAACTTGACGTTACAAGTTGCAACTAACCAAGTGGGTATCTTGGTTAGGTACTCAAGTGCAGTACTGTAAGTAACTCTTTGTTAATATACTTATTTCTGTCATTGCCAACAGCCACAGACGAATTCTTGATTGAAGGAAAGTTGTTCAAGTGCACTCGATGTGGGAAATTACTCACCAGTTTTGTTGGTGTCCGAAAACATATCAGAGAGGTTCATTTAAAAATGAGAAGATTTAAGAAATGCAAACATTGTGAAGGCCGCTTTAAATCACATACTCAACTTATATTGCACATTCTAGAGGCACATAACATCGACTTGCGACACAAATGCGGCGCATGTGGCAAAGTATTCAACAGAAAACATCAGCTACATGTTCATAAAATGAGCTATCACATGTTGGGCGATAGAATCAAGTGTTCAGTGTGTGATTATGAAGCTTACAGACAGCAACATATGACGACGCATATGGTCTCGCATCAAAAATCTAAGGATTTCCACTGCAAGTATTGTAAGAAGTCGTTTATGAGGAAGGGAACCTTGACACTTCATGAGAAAATCCATACAGGAGACAAACAGAAGCAATGCGCTGAGTGCGGAAAGGCCTTCGTGCAGAAAGCAAGCCTCAACTACCACATGGCCAAGTACCATCCAGGAGTCAAGTTTTAAAACTTGACTCCTGGATGGTACGTGTTTTCGGTTTTTTCTAAATAAACAATAACTGCATAACAAAGTAATTTTATTATATTCATAAATACCTACTCCATATAGGTAGGTAGGTACCTACCTGGATACATAACATAATCATAAAACAGTTTTTGTACCTACGATTTTTTTTACGAAGCTTAATAGCATATAGGGTAACGAGCCTAGATAACGGCAAGATAATTCAGTATCAAACTTAACTTCGGACGCACGTTAATAAATAGTAGACATAAAACGCTTACAGCGTTTGTATGGACAACGTACCGACTTGTTTAACCTTAATGTTGTTTTACTACTTAGGTACAGTCAGCTGCACTAGAATGTATACAATTTGTATCTTTCACAACGCTATCAAAACCTTATAGTAAACTCTGAAACAGTAAAAACTCAAAAATCATCAATTATAACTGATAAGTTCAGTTATTTTTTGAGTTTTTGTCCTGTAAATAGTAATTGTAACGCTTTAAAACCATTTTGTAAGTTACGGATTGTATACATTCTAGTGCAGCTGACTGTACCTACCTATATGAAAAGAACTAATGCTTATTGAAGAATCATTCGGTATAACTAGTTCTTGGAAATAATTAGCGGATAGACTTAATTTAAATAAAAGTAAAATTACTTCGGTCGGAAATTGTCACAATGCTTCATCGCTGTCCTCAAATTTCCGGCTTAAATTTTTAAGATAGCCCAGCACATCTTCGTTTTTAGTGAATCAAATTTGATGAAACTTGGTTGTTATATTGTATTCTAAGTAGGTATGTAAGTATTTACAAAAAAAAAGTACCTAAGTATATAAGTAAGCATTCTATCAGTCATCTGGTTCCCATAGTACAAGCTATGCGTAGTTTGGTGCTAGATGATGTTGTGTTGTCCACAAATATTTATTATTATTATTATATGAGCGTGCGTGATAAATTGCTGACTTTGGAAGCACTGTAAAATGTGCAGTGCAGTGATTGACCCGCTACAGAGCGTTTTGCTAAGCATCAAGTTAGGTAGACATCGTCCAGTCTTAAAGTGCACGCCCCACTATTTCAGTAATTCAAAGAGAATTGGTCTTTATTATTTATTATACAAGAACTATTTTAAAGTTATTTGCTGGTCGTCAAAGTCAAAGAAATGCCGTGGAGGGGCGTGCACTTTAAGACTGGACGATGTCTACCTACCTATCAGGAAATGTATTGATGAATATCCCAAACTAAGAGGTAATTCCAGTACCTACTTAGTGTAACAATATAAAAAATCCAGTGGGTACCTAGGTAACTAAATCGTAGCAGCGTCAAAAACAAGGCAAACGCTAGTTTCCTACACACGCTTTATATTAGGCATATAATTTCATGGTTGTGTTTTCCAAGAGCTTGCAACTGCAAGACTTATGACGGCTCAGAAAGCACAACCATGGAATACACGTCTGGAAATGGCAAGCAAAATGATGGCTACAAAATCTTGTGACCCCCAGGTGAGTGACATTCGCCTTTTGGCTATGTTGTGCATTGCCCTAAGACTTTATTATGGACTAATTCTATGGTTGTGCCATCATTGAACTTTTCAGTCTATAAAAAAGTAGGTACTCTGTGATTGAACTCTAACTAAAAAAGTAAAGTAACATCTTTGGAAGCAGCATTGTATTTTCATTTTAATTGTTTTTCTAGTGTTATTTTAAGTTCTGATGGGTAATTTTGGTGGTATTTTAACCATCATTACTTGAAGTCTTAGCACAAGTGTGAACAATTGAAATGAAAGTGTGTTATGAGGCATCCTGATTTGAACGAAAATGTTTCCCTTTGGTTTTGAAGAAAAACGCCATCTTTTACTTCAAAACCGATGACGGCTGACTTTACTTTTTTACCGACTCGACTTGACTAAAAAGAATTTATTCAATCCACACTTGACATTGGCAAAATTGTCCGCAAGACGGACAAATGCCACAAAAAAAAAAAAAAAAAAAAAAAAAGTAAAGACAGAAGATTATTTTTAAGTATATTGTTTCCGTTTTTTTGAGATTCTTGTTAGTTTGCTTGCCCGGATTTATATATCTTAAGTTTGGGCCCAATTCGAATTTGGTTTTAAAATGAGGAACGTCGAAATAAAAGCAAAAATAGGAGACTATGAAGGTATTTGCAAAAAAGTCCAAGAACTTAGCAGTGGTGCGGCAACTATCATAGTGCAGGACGATACGTTTTACACCGTGAATGAAGGCCGATTGAAGATGCGTTTCTATGCTGACAACGCTGCAACACTCGTCCGATACGACAGAGAAGACGAAGAGGGCCCGAAGTTGAGTAACTATGAACTACTTCAGTTCACATCTGAAGACGCTAGCAAGGCAAAGCTTCTAGATGAGATGCTCAAGAAATGCTTGGGTACAAGAGGCCAGGTTGTAAAAAAACGGTACAAGATTTTTTTTAATCTATAGGTTTTATGGTTCTGCATTGAAAATCTGAGCCTTGCATGACTGTGTTCACCAATTTGACTGCCAAGGGTGGTATGTGTAGGTATGGTTAAACAAGACTATGGTATTCCCCTCTAAATATAAGGGAGGCCTATGTACATCAGTGAAGTTTTTTATTTTGTATACTTAATTCAAATGAATTAAGTAATAATAAACTGTATTTTACTTCTGCAGGTTGCATCTCCATTGTTGTTTTGTCTGAATAATTACGTTCACAAATAAAGACATCATTCTTTTTAATTAATTGTACATCAAAATTGAAGTACAATTAATTTTGAATGTTATATTTTCTCATGACACCAAGATGTTTGCGTTAAATTTCAGGAAACTATTCATGGTCGGCCAAACTAGAGTTCACATTGACACAGTACATGAGCTTGGCCACTTCATGGAGTTAGAGGTGGTGTTGCGACCAGAACAAACTGTGGAAGAGGGTCAGGACATTGCCAAGGCTCTACAAGCAAAGCTAGGGGTGAATGATGAAGATCTGATTGATTGTGCTTATGTAGACTTGTTGGGAAAGAAAGTTCAATAGGACTTGGACAGTGGTTAAAAGTTATTCGAGCCAGCGAAGATCTATTACACAATTTGAAAGAATTTACCTAGTACTATGTTGGGTGTCCTGGCTTGGGATGGGAGCCCTGTATTACCTCCCACAAATATTGTAAGAGTTGGCTAAGGAAATGTACCAAAAGATGGACTGTATCTCCTGAGTACTTAACAAAAATACAGTCACCAATGTGTTTACCAACCACTGTTACAAAGTCTGTTAACTGTGCCAAATCCCCTAAGAATGAAAAGCCTTAAGCCGATGAACAGGCAAAAGTGGCATATTTGACAGAGACATCAATTGGTTACTACCACTTTAAGTATTACCATAAACCATGGATATTATTGACACTAATCCGTTGAACTTTTACTTAGAAACTACTAGGTAATAAAAGCCTTTATTTCTTAATGTATTCACTTATCTCATTCTCAACCCATTAGTAGGTAGTTATGGTTTACCCACTACACTTATGAACTTACCATCGCATCATGTAAGTTTAGCAGAACAGTATTAAAAAAGTAGGTAATCTGTCTATGCTATTTTATCTGTAGCTAGGTAGTAGGCATAGAAAAAAGTAGAAAAAAAATGTTCTGTGATTACACAGCCAGGAATTGATGTACTTGTCAGTTTCTAGATTTGTTTGGTTTTGATTGCTTGATTTACTAATAATTAACCCCTAGATTTACCGCCAATGAAACGATATTATTTATGATATTATATGTACGATATTATTTGGTACCTACGACTGTACGACGACCTCTAGAGCACAATCATAGAATACACGGCCTGGAAGCGGCCAAATTGGGCTTAATTTCTTATTGTTGTATTCCTTGGTTGTGAAATAATGTGATCCTCATTGCGTTGCATTGATACCTACGTAGGTTTATTTGTAAACAAAGCAAATGGTAGGTAGGTAGGTATTAGCTGACTCTGAGATACTCAAGTAAAATAAAATGGATAATGTAGCTGTTTTGAAAAGTTGGGTGGCTCAGCCTGATGTGTGCAGATGCTGCCTCACCACCAGCGGCTCGTGGGATTTGTTGGCGGCGTATCTCAATGAGGCGGGTGTTAAAGAAGTGTACTCTGAAATCCTTCTTAGCTGTTTCGGAATTTCTGTGAGTTTGTGAAGCCTCTGAATAAAATGGACTTTATTAAAATATTCAAGGGCTAACAGCGTTAAAGGTATCGCTAAGAATTAAACAAGGTGAAATTTCTAACTAGAATATTTTTATTTAGGTAGGTACCTATATAGGTAGGTAGTAATCTTGTTGGAATTGTCCTGTCCGAAGTAATTATGTTACCTATGTATCTGTAATGCTGTCTCGAAGAACCTACTTCTTACCTTATTTCCGTGTCGATTGTTCCGCCAAAAATCCTCTCAGCCACTTTCCTGATATTTATTTATGAATTAAATTTTCAGCTATCATCTGTATCAGAGTGGGGCCCTGGTTGCCTAGTGTGTGACCAGTGTGTAGGAAGACTGCGCAATGCATACACATTCAAGAAACAAGTGGTGCAAGCAGAGGAATTCTTTGTAACCTACATCAATAGTAAACAAGGTATATTAAGGTCTTAAAAAGGTTCTTTAGGATGTATTTGTATTTCCAATGTTTATGTTACCTATTGTTTATGTATATATATTATTTATTACATTAGTGTATTTACTAGTATGTATGGTATGTATTTTTATAAAACATGTAAAGTAAGTATTATATTTTTCTATGTATGTTGATGTATGTATTCATAATATGTATTATATATTAAAGGTATATTATTTACTTAGTTAACTTTATATAAAATAGTTTCGCATTTGTCTAATAAACTAGTATATGTATCCTGTTTTTATGACACCGCCTTGTAATGATTTTTAAAATCCAGTCCATCCTAAGGTTGTCTGGAAGAGATCGCTCACAGCGATAAGACCGCCCATTGTACTTCGCTGTAGCTACTATAAAAACTATAACTGTTTATGTCCTTGTGGTGTACAATAAAGAGTTTTCTATCTATCTATCTATCTATATTCAGCATCTTAACAGTAGAAGCATTGCATAGAACCAGACTAGCAAACCATCTTAACCCACTGGCTGCAAAGCTACTGGAGCTAAATCTCTACTAATTATAAGAATCTATGCCGTGACTCACTGACTGACATATAGACAATGCACTGCCAAAATCACTGGTAGAGACTTGGCTAGAGCAAGTAACTATAACACTAATAGATTATGTATTTCAGGTATTGTTCAAGAAACCGAGAGTTCAGAAGTAAGCAGTTCTGTAAGCTTTCATGATGAACACACTGGAAAAAGCAATGCTGGTGAGTCATCAAAACTAAGAAAAGTCTTCATTATCAAAATCTAACCAAAACTGGTTTCCTCGCAATGTTTTCCATCACTGTATGAGAGCACATAGTTTTGATAGAAAATTCATTGGTGCACAACCGGTTTTAAGCCAACAAGCTCAAGATCTGAAGTGTGGTCACTTTCACTAGATTTCTGTTGCTTTGATTTTTGTATTAAATATAGTTTTTTTTATGTGACATTTTGGTGGAACAAGCAGACGCCTACCTTATGTTAAGCGGCCACCATCACCTACAATAAAGCATTGCTTCGCAGGTCACACTGTTATAATCTTGCCCGTTGTCGTATAAGCAACCTGAGGTACAAGGTGTGAAGCCTTGTGTGCCTGTAATTACACCGACACCCTTCAAACTGGAACACAGCAAGCTGCTTGGCGGAAGAAATGGGCATGTTGTAGAACTTAAGAGTTCGAACAGTAACGAATTAAGAGCTCTACTACTACTTGATAAGTTTCAAGCATAGACAAGAATTGGACAAGTCAATATCATACTTAAGGTGGATCTATGTTGTCACACTGTGGAGTAAACAACACAACAATCCTATGAGAAAAAGAATTCTTAACAATACTAACCAACTTATATATATTTTTCAGATATAAATAAAGAAACAGTCTCAGACAATGTCAGTGCTTGGACCTGTTCCGATACTGAAACAGAAGATCCAAAAACCAATCTTAAATCCCGTACAAGAACAAAAAGAAAACTTAATTGCATAGAAGACAGTACACCGTCTGGAGACTGTCATGATAAAGATGATGTGGATGATACTAGTGTTACAATTAATACCACGAACACAGGTAAATATGTAAGAACTAGATAGACTTCTGCTTGAAGCTATTTTGCAAACAAATTACAACTCCCTCTGTACACGTTTAGGGGTTGAATTTCGGGTATTCCTTCTTTAGTACACCTCTACGCACCAAGTCGAATATACTACGACGACGGATGTGGCGCGGCGGGCGATTGTCCGCCTGCGGCGCAGGAGGTTGCGGGTTCGATTCCCGCCTTGGGATAAATGTTTGTACGATCTGCAAATATTTATTCCAGGTGTTCTGGGTATTTTCTATGTATAATAAAAAATATCTATGTATGTAATATTGTATTGTATTAAGTATATCAGTCATCTAGTACCCATAACACAAGCTCTGCTTAGCTTGGGGCTAGATGATGCTGTTTGGATTGTCCAGCATTATTATTATTGTTCACTCACTGATTCGACTGTTCGATTTGATATAATTTTTTTTTATTATTTCAGTATTCAAACTCCGTCCAACAAAACAGGTATCTGAAAGAAAAAGAATTAAAACAACATGCGAGGCCGTTCTTCTCACCACCACAGCCTGTCCGTTCCGTCACCACAGAAGTTGGTTCCAATGTTTCTTCTGCACCCAAGCATTCATGGAGCTGTCAGCTCTGAGACTCCACACCACACAGACTCATGATAACCTTGAAGAGGAAGTTAAAAAGTTAAAACGGTACCCAAGGTCACTACAAATTGATATAACTGAGTTGAGATGCAGACGTTGTGAGATAGATTTGAGAGATGTGGATGGGATGACAGTACATCTGAAGGATAAACATGAACTTGTGGTTTATAAGGAGTGTGTAGCTGATTATAAGGTAACAGATTCTTTTTTTTTTAACCGACTTCAAAAAAGAAAAAGGTTCTCAATTTGACTGTATTGATAAATGTTTGTCCGATCTGCAAATATTTATTCCAGGTGTTCTGGGTATTTTCTATGTATAATAAAAAATATATATGTATGTAATGTATTGTATTAAGTATATCAGTCATCTAGTACCCATAACACAAGCTCTGCTTAGCTTGAAGGTAAAAAACAAATGCTGGAAAATCCACACAGCATCATCTGCTGCTGTGTGGGTTTTTCAGCATTTTTTTTATATGTTTGTTACCTCAGAACTTTCTACTGGGTGAGCCGATTTTGATGGTTCTTTTTTTATTAGAAACCTGGTTCTTCCCGTGTGCTATTTCAATTTTCCTTTTTTTTTGTTAAATTTAAACAAAATAACAAAGGAAGTGAGCTTATTTACCGAGACGAATTTTTTGCGCAGCCCCTATATCTAGGGGTATCATTGATTGAAGCTGTCGTGTAACTAACTGATGCCATAGAAAATAAAAACTTAAGAAGGAAAATATGTAAGCACTTTGAAACTTGAAGGAAACTTGTAGGTAGACCGGAGTCCATACACATGCCACCTGTGCCAGAAGCAGTTCCACGTGTTCCGGACTCTCACGACGCATCTGAACGTGCACTACGCCAACTGCATCTGTGCCACCTGCGGGAAACCCTTCCTCAACTCCAGGAGGCTGGAAGTGCATCGCAGGAGTCATGAACGTGGAGCATTTCCATGTACGCGATGTGGAAAGGTACATTTACTTACAAATTTAGCTATTGAGAGGTTCTGTACAAAAGTGGTTTTAGGGTTCCGTACCCAAAGATTAAAACTGGGCCCTATTACTGAGACTCCGCCGTCTGTCTATCTGTCCGTCTGTCACCAGGCTATATGATAGAGAGTTGAAATTTTCACAAAAATATGATCTAAGAAGTTAATCAATGTTAAATTTTTAAACTCATTTAAAAAACAGCTGTAAAACGATGTAGGTAATAATAGATAGTAGTTTCAAAATGTTTACAAAAGTTTTTTATCCAATTTTCAAAAGTTACACATCATTTTAAGCAACTTTCCATCATTTTCTCGAAGGAACCGATCAAGAGAAAAATAAATATTTAAGAGGGTTCTCATACAGCAAACGTGATTTTTTTCACCCGTGCGAAGCAGGGACGGACTGCTAGTATTTAATATAGGGAGTGAAAAGCCAATTATTTTTGTTTTTAGGTACTCACCACAAAGAGTTCCCAAGCGAACCACATGGAGACACACTCAAAGCGAGTAATCAGATGCCAAATCTGTTCAGAACCAATGAAGCATTACAACGCTAGAATCAAACATATGTCCGAAGCACATAATATAACCCACACATTCAAATGTCCTATATGCTCACGCGAATACAACATTAAACATTATCTAGCAACGCATATACGACAAACACACGGGCATAAAGACAAGAAGTGTATTGAGTGTGGGATGGCATTTGTGACTAATCATGGCTTAAAGAAACATATGCAGAAGCATAGTGGTGTGAAAGATTTCTCTTGTGGAGTATGTAGCAAGGTTTATGCTCGAAGCTGTTCTTTAAGAGATCATATGCGTGTTCATGATATCTAATAGTCAAAATTGGTGGTAGTAAAGCTCAACTTATTAAGTTAGATTGGCACCACACTGGAGTTTCATTATTTACATTATTATTACTTTGTAAAAGGATCATACAAAAAACGGTAGGAACCAAGCCGTAAGTTTCTTGCCGGTTCTTGGTCGCGAGGAACTGGCGCTTAGATTCACCTAGATTTAAGACGTTTCAAGATGATCCCTGCGGATATTACTGAATAATGATTTTTGACTTTGACTTTTCTTAGTGAAGGGCTCGTCCGGGGCAGTACTACCACCATGCCTATTTCTGCCGCCAAGCAGCGCAGCGTGTTCCGGTTTGAAGGGTGTGGGTGCCGGTGTAATTACAGACACATGAGGCTTAACACCTGTATGCCTCAGGTTGATGGACGCTGAGCAGTGTATTGTAAGGCACTTTTCTTACTAACATGACCTGCAAGGCAATGCCTTTGTTATAGGCGATGGTAACCACTTAACATCAGGCGGAACATATGCTTGTGTCATACTATTATTAGCAAATTGTATAAAAAAAGAACTTAGAATGCAGATAGCGGAAAAGTTATATGTGTATTTTATTAACACTTGTATTACATAGTTGTACATTTATCTGTCTATAAATAATTTAATATTTAACCTTTATATTTATTAAAAGCTGTTAATTATAAATCTGTTTTTTATTGACGACCAATGTGGGGCGGCGAACGAATGTCCGCCTGCGACGCAGGTTGTGTCAGGTTCGATTCCCGCCTTGGGATAAATGTTTGTATGTACAACGATAGAAACAAAAAACATTTGAATTTTGTTCCCGGTGCCGGAAACAGGTAACACATTTAGCATGCTCTCAGTAATAAAAAACAATTAAGAATCAATCTTTTATTACCTCTACCTCAGTGCAGATCAAAAAACTGTTTTACCTAAATGTTAAAATCCTGTACCCGATATTACTCCAATTCCATTCCCGACAGACTATTACGGTTCTGATTTGAGTGTTTATCACTAGTTTTGCTCTCACGTGACAAGTACACATCTAAACGAATAGCCAAGCTTGGCTAAACTGGTTTACCTCAGAGGACTGACCCCAAATGCTACGTTCATACTGAAACTTCCTAATGTTGAGTCCTGTACCCAATATTACTCCAAATCCATTCCCGACAGACCATTATGGTACTGACTTGAGTGTTTATCACTAGCATTGGTCTCACAGTGACAAGCACAGTGATACATTCAAACGAATAGCCAAGCTTGGCTAGACTGGTTTACCTGAGGACTGACCCCAAATGGTACATCCGACTAATATTATAAATGCGAATGTTTAGATGGATAGATGGATGTTTTTTCCTCTTTCACGCTCCAACCAGAGGACCGATTTGGATGAAATTTGGAATAAATATAGATTGTAATCTGGAATACGACATAGGCTACTTTTTATCCCGAAAAAATAACGGGAACGGGAAAAAACTGCCACGCGGGCGAAGCTGCGAGTGGCCTCTAGTCCATACTAAAACTTGACTTCCGGATGGTGCTTGGTCATGTGGTAGTTAAGGCTTGCTTTCTGCACGAACGCCTGCCCGCATTCAGCACATTGCTTCTGTTTGTCTCCTGTATGGATCTTCTCATGCAGCGTCAAGGTTGTCTTCCTCAAAAACGACTTCTTACAATACTTGCATTGAAAATCTTTAGACGATTTATGTTTCACCATATGCCTTGTTAGATTCCGCTGACAGTATGTTTCAAAATCACATATTGTGCATTCAATTTTGTTGCCCAACATGTGATAGCCGTTTATATGGGTTCTGAGTTGATATTTAGTGTTGACAACTTTATCGCACGCGCCACATTTGTATCTCTCGTCTATATTATGTTCTTCTAGTTTGTGAAGCTTTAACTTAGTTGCTGTTATACACTTGATACCGCATCGTGGGCATTTGTGATTCAGGCGGGGTCTCATTTTTAAATGAACCATTTTGTAGTGGCTTATTACGTTTCTAGATTGTCGACCAATCTTATCACATGCTGTACACTTGTACATATCTTTATCTAACTGTGTGTAGTATGCTTTTGAGAGTTTTGGCTTCGGTCCTATAAGAGAAAGTTTACTTAAAACAATTTATTGCTGCGCATTTTTATTCATGAACCGGAAGACGGAGTCCTCCTACCCGATGGACTGACGTAATTGTTAGGACCGCGGGAAGTCGATGAAGGGAAAGGGCTCAGAATCGTTCTTCCTGGAAACGTGTGGCCTATGTCCAGCTGTGGACTTCTAAAGGCTTGGCAGCGCAAATATAATTAATTTATTGATTCAGCCTTCTGTCTGGTAAAAGTAATAAATTCACACAGTTTCAGAAAATCAGCCAATAAGAACTTATATATTTATTGCTTTCACATGGTTTAGTTTAAGATACAAACATTGGTCTTATGTGTAAGTAATAGGTATCACATGGACCCTGCATAGGGTATAGCAATATGGAGCCAGGCCGAGGTTTTTTATTAATTTTTTTTTTTTTATTATATGTCTTAGGTAAGTAATTAAATTGCATATTAATTATTCAATTATTATTATTAAATTCGCATAAACTTATATTGGGAGCCCTTTTCGTGAGTGATTTATTATCGAGTTCGAATATGTATGTCGAGCGAGAACAGACAGACAGACGGACGGACGAAACCAATCTCAAAACTGTGACGCTTCGTTCGCTCGGTCACTTAACTTTTTAAACTAAACAGTGCCACGAATTAATAACGATAATAACAATGCTGGACAATCCACACAGCATCATCCAGCCCCAAGCTAAGCAGAGCTGTTATGGGTACTAGATGACTGATATATTTAATACGATACATTACATACATACATATTTTTTTATTATGCATAGATAATACCCAGAACACCCGGAATAAATATTTGCAGATCGTACAAACATTTATCACAAGGCGGGAATCGAACCCGCAACCTCCTGCATCGCAGGCGGACATCACCCGTCGCGCCACATCAGTCGTCAAATAATGTAAATGCTTTCAGGTTGGTAGAGAATAACTAAGACAGTTATTAAAAAATCAAACTTTTATTATACTAAAATGAATTAACTGTTTTATTTTAATTCATATAAATATTTGTGGTCATTTTTACACAAATCATCTATCCCCAAACTAAGAACTTTGGGAACCAGGTGACTGATAGAATACTTAATACATGTTTTTGTAAATACATACTTTAAATTGAATATAACACTCACTTCCATCAATTATCACACAATTATTGCTAGTCTTTAACAGCAGAGCTAATCTATATAAATAAATATAATTGAAGTGTCTGTTTGTAATATGAAAATAACCGCTTTTTACTACATGCATAATATGAATGTATATGCGGTACATATTATATCAAAAAAACATTTTTTAAGTTTTGTCTGTCTGTCTGTCTGTTTGTTCCGGCTAATCTCTGGAACGGCTGGACCGATTTCGACGGGACTTTTACTGGCAGATAGCTGAGAAGATAAGGAGTAACTTAAGCTACTTTTATTTTAGAAAAATTCCAAAATGTCTAAGTACTGTCCACGCGCATGCCACCACTGCGCCGTCACGTCGGGCACCTCCCAAAGTCGCGGGCACAGCTAGTACTAACTAAAACTTCTCTCCCGGATGATATTTCATCATGTGGTAGTTAAGACTGGCTTTCTGCACGAAGGCCTGTCCGCATTTTGAGCATTGCTTCTGCTTGTCCCCCGTGTGGATCTTCTCATGAAGCACCAAGGTCCTACTTCTCAAGAACGACTTATTACAATACTTGCATTGAAAATCTTTCGAAGTTTTATGCTTATCCATATGTTTCTTTAAATATACCGGTGTATAACATTGATAGTCGCATAATGAGCATTTTATCGTCTCCCCCAACATGTGAAAGCTGTTAACATGAGTCTTAAGCTGCGTATTTGTGTTGAATATCTTGTCACAAGCTCCGCATTTGTATCGCGTGTCTATGTTATGTTCCTCAAGACTGTGCAGCTTAAGTTTTGTGGCTGTTTTACATTTTAATCCGCATAGCACGCATTTGTGATAGAGGCGTCTTATTTTAAGATGCACCATTCTGTAGTGGCCTATTAAGTTCTTAGAGCTTTGGCTTTTTTTATCGCAACCTGTGCATTTGTACTCGTCGCCTATTCGCGTATAGTATTGCGCTGTGATTGATGTCTTCGGGCCTAAAGAACAGAAAAAGTAAGTAAGCCTTTGCCTTTGTAGATGAATTATGCGTCGAGGGCATTTTTTCAGTCATGATTTTTGATGTATGTTTGTATGTTGTATGCTTGTAGCATTTATACGACCAATGTGGCGCGGCGGGTGAATGTCCGCCTGCGACGCAGGAGGTTGCGGGTTCGATTCCCGCTTTGGGATGTTTGTACGATCTGCAAATGTTTATTCTGGGTGTTTTCTATGTATAATAAAAATCTAGTACCCATAACACAAAATCTGCTTAGTTTGGGGTCAGAAGATATAATGGTATCAAAAACTGTTAAACTTATTTAATTACCTAATTACATTTAACGAGTGAAATGTAACCCGATTGGAAGGTATATTTTCCCAACGAGTCATAGTGTGTCTCGACTGGGTGTTTATATATAGGGACCTACACTCTTAAACTGGTAATTTCTAGTGTAAACGGAAGGAAAAACCGGCCAAGTACGAGTCGGACTCGCGCCCGAAGGGTTCCGTACCATTATCTATAGTAAAACGGCAAAAAAATCACGTTTGTTGTATGAGAGTCCCCTTAAATATTTATTTTTTAGTTTGTACAATCTGCAAATATTTATTCCGGGTGTTCTGGGTATTTTCTATGTATAATAAAATATGACAACCGATGTGGCGCGGCGGGCGAATGTCCGCTTGCGCCGCAGGAGGTTGCGGGTTCGATTCCCGCCTTGGGATAAATGTTTTTACGATCTGCGAATATTTATTCCGGGTGTTCTGGGTATTTTCTATGTATAATAAAAAATATGTATGTAATGTATTGTATTAAGTATATCAGTCATCTAGTACTCATAACACAAGCTCTGCTTAGCTTGGGGCTAGATGATGCTGTGTGGATTGTCCAGCATTATTATTAAATGGTACTAAAATAGTAATGCACCCACCTGGCTTGCGTCTTTTTTTCAGCACTGTTTTCTGTGTTTTTGCCGTTACACTGGTCTCTTGAATAGACTGTCCTTTCTTCTGACTTATTTGTTTCCTATCTCGTTTTTGTGACCGAGGCTTAATTTTTTTTTCAACTGAAAATCAGAAATGTTTATCAAGAGACAAAATCCTCGCTACTTTAGCTTAGTTAAACTAGCGAGTATTTTGTCTTTTGTCGTTAGGTCTAAAATAAAACCGGCCAAGTGCGAGTCGGACTCGCGCACGAAGGGTTCCGTACCATTATCCTACTAATACAAAAGATTGTAATACAAAAGATTGTAAGTATGGATGGATGGATGGAAGTTTGTTACTCTTTCACGCTCTAACCAGTGGACCGATTTGGATGAAATTTGGAATAAATATAGGTTGTAACCTGGATTAACATATAGGCTACTTTTTATCCCGAAAAAATAACGGGAACCCTTGATAGTTTTCCATATAACAGGTTGCAAGCCCATCCCTGTTGCTACACTACTGATTGTCTCATGATGTTTTTCTTCACTGTTTGATAACACTGACATTGCGCACATATATTATAATTTGATGAAAAATCACCATTTCGGCCCCATGAAACTTTTTTTATACAAATTTTAAACCTTGCTGCACCCTTTTGGAATCTGAATTTCAGAAATTCCTACCCTAGTACACCCTTAAACCGAGACATATACAACCTGAAAATGTCAAGTCTCTACGAGCAGTGGTTTAGGCTGTGCGTTGTCTATATGTCAGTCAGTCAGGACAAAGATTCTTATAATTGACGAGAGATAAGATAAGATTCTTATAATTGATCTTGACGACCGATGTGGCGCTGCGGGCGAATTGGCGAGGTTGCGGGTTCGATTCCCGCCTTGGGATAAATGTTTGTACGATCTGCAAATATTTATTCCGGGTGTTCTGGGTGTTTCTATGTATAATAAAAATTATCTACATATATATGTAATGTATTGTATTATGTATATCAGTCATCTAGTACCCATAACACAAGCTCTGCTTAGCTTGGGGCTAGATGATGCTGTGTGTATTGTCCAGCATTATTATTATTATTATTATTATTATTAATTAGTTTAGATATAGAAAGATTATTAACAATTTACCAAGTAGTGGAGTTTCTGGCGTGTTTCTTTCATAATCAAAATCTAGAACAAAAATCATACAATAAAATGTAAATGAAAGTAAAATGGAAACTTAAAACTATATCAGAAATTTTAGGCGAATGTCCGCCTGCGACGCAGGAAGTTGCGGGTTCGATTCCTGCCTTGGAATAAATGTTTGTGTTTGTACGATGAAATATTTAGCGTTAACGAGCAGCCCTGCGAAGCAATGCTTTGTTATATGGTAATGGTAACCACTTAACATCAGGTGGGCTATATACTTGTTTCATCAGCAAGTCACATTAAAAAAACCGGGTGTTTTAATTTCTAAGTATAATAAAATTATCTATGCATGTAATGTATTATTATACTATATATCAGTCATCTAGTACCCATAACACAAGCTCTGCTTAGCTTGGGGCTAGATGATGCTGTGTGGATTGTCCAGCATTATTATTATTATTTAGTAGGAAGTAAGGTTTTTTAAGTACTTACCATCATTATCACTGGGTGTTTCCAATTTAAGTTCTATATCAACAACGCCAGAGACTGTAATAAAAAACATATGTTATGATTAAATCATAATACACTTTAGTGAGAAACATATGTGTAGTGTACATGTGATACAGTTGCGTGTGAAGAGAGATAGATAGATAGATAATTCTTTATTGTTCACCACACAGAAACATAATACAAGAAATATACACAATTTGGTAAAACAATGGGCGGCCTTATCGCTGAAAGCGATCTCTTCCAGGCAACCTTTACAGAGAGAGAGAGAGAGAGGGAGGAAGGAGAGAGAGAGGGGGGAAGGAGAGGGAGAGAAATCAAAGTCAAAAATCATTTGTTCAGTAATATCCGCAGGGATCATCTTGAAACGTCTTAAATCTAGGTGAATCTAAGCGCCAGTTCCTCGCGACCAAGCCTAAAAGAGGGGGGAGAGGGGGAAGAGGGAGAGATAGAGAGATGGGGGAGAGGGGGGAGAGAGAGATAAATGTACCTATAATACAGTGGCGTGTGTAGAGAGACAGAGACAAGCATACCTGCGATACATTTGCGTGTGTACAGGTCTCTGAAGCGCGCCTCGCTCGCGTACACTTGGTGCCGGAAGGCGTATGCGTCACGGAGGCGTGCCGCGCACAAACCGCACACGCCACGCAACGCAGTCACAACGTCACTCTTCACCGGGAACACCTGCAATATTATTTAAACCTCAACAATGGGCAAAATTATTTGTCCGCGGTGGTTTTTTATGTGGCGCGGCGGGCGAATGTCCGCCTGCGACGCAAAAGGTTGTCCATTCCCGCCTTGGGTTAAATGTTCGTACGATTTGCAAAATTTGTTTTAAATCGTCAGTACATAACCTTTGGGATTATACAATAACCTTTGTGATTTCTTGAAGTGCAGACAGGCACAATAATTAATAGAATCTGTGGTGTAATTACATATTTCCGTCCTTACCTATACAATATGTTTCTGTCCATCCAAAGGTTGTCTGGAAGAGATTGCTTTTAGCAATAAGACCGCCGATTGTACCTATAGTTTTTAAGTTGTTATTTTATTTCCTATTCACTACTTTAATGGTGCACAATAAAGATATGATCTAAGTATCTATATTTCAAAAAATAAGGCTGACCTGCATATTGTAGGCAACCAGAAGCATAAAATCATAGGTGGTATTATCAGCTAATGCTGGCGAATGCAGACTGTCGAAGATACCTTCGACCAGACAACAGCGACATAGCTGATTCTGGATCACCCACTTCTGTTGAGGCTGGTAATAAAAATAAAGAAAAACATTATTTCTGATTATATTATAACTTACTGACCGATGTGACGCGGCGGGTGAATGTCCGCCTGTGACGCAGGATGCGGGTTCGATTCCCGCCTTGGGATAAATGTTTATACGATCTGCAAATATTTATTCCGGGTATTTTCTATATCTAATAAAAACATCTATCCATGTAATGTATTGTATTAAGTAAATCAGTCATCTAGTACCCATAACACAAGCTCTGCTTAGCTTCGGGCTAGATGATGCTGTGTGGATTGTCCAGCATTATTATTATTATTATTATATAAAGATTTACCTATCCCAAAGAATTCTTTCGAGCCGGCTTTGATAGTTTGTCAAGCATGTAGAATCTACATGCTTGACAAACTACGCTTTATCGCTAATCTACTGCTCCATCTACATTGTAGATGGAGCCACGGTCGTATAAAAAACGTATTTAAGTACTCTCTATTTCTATATTTTCTCTCTATCTCTATCTATTTTGATATTTATTTAGCCATCACTATAGTCATATAACATTGCATTGGCATGCCAAAATTGTACAATATTTGATAAGCAGTACTTACTAATGACTAGCTGACTTACCTGAGGCATAACTTGAGGTATTGTATTTTTATCAACAGAAATCTCTTTTAATAAAGGTTTCAGTTCGGGAGAATCTGGTTGAGTAACTTCAGTAAAACCTTTTTCAGTTTCTTCGGGAAACACCGGTTGATGAATCTCGACAAAAGGTTTTTGATATTCCTCAGAACCTGTTTGAAGTACTTCGCAAGAACCTTTTTGATTTTCTTTAGAACACGACTGAGATATGACTATACCCATTTTAGTTTCTTCGGGAGAACTCGTTTGAGGTACTTCGAGAATGCCCATTTTAGTTTCTTCAGGAGAACCCGGTTGATTTACTTTGAATAAACCTTCTCGGGTTTCTTCGAGACATTCACCCGGCTGCGCCTCATCGGGAAACTCAATTTTTCCTGGCTGAAACAAATTAATGCAGTTCAAGAAACTTAACGTATGGAATACAAACTACTGCAAAATAGTTGCAACAATTGCAGTAGTCGGAATTGCATACGTGACAGTTTGCAATCCTATCACCGCTGCTAGAATACTTCATTTAATCCATACATCTTATTCTTTGTTTATACTGATATAATGATTTGTTATTATTTAAGACACCGTCATGAAAACTCATTTAGTTTCTTGTCCATCCTAAGGCTGTCTGGAAGAAATCGCTTACAGCGATAAGACTGCCCATTGTACTTCACTAAGCTTTTGAACTTGTAAATGTTATTTTTTGTCCGTTGTTGTGTACAATAAAGAGATAATTTTCTATCTACCTAGTTTTCTTTACCGTTTGAGAGTGGATGTTGCGCACATACGTTTTTCGTTAGAAAAATCCAGTAGGGCACGACCCCACGAAATTAAGACATAAGGCGGGGTGACTCCTACTAGATCACCGGTGTTCATAGGTGCCCAGGTATAGTGATCTCATGATCATATTAAGAATCTTCCTCTCTGGACATATTCCACTAGATAATTTCACCTATTTCCTCATTATCATGAGTGTGCAGAAGTCCACGGCTGGACATAATTCTCCCCTATAAGTTCCAGCCGGGCTAAGATGTGCAACGCGTGATATGTCGCGCTTGACACGAGATACTTTTTCTATTGAAGGACATTTTAGAAATGGTAGATAAAAGACCCACAGATAAGCTAAACATCAGCATTAAGTCTTCATTTGACAGAACGAGATAGATTTTTGGCACTGGCATGTTAGCACAGGAAGATAATAATAATAATGCTGTACAGTCCACACAGCATCATCTAGCCCCAAGCTAAGCAGAGCTTGTGTTATGGGTACTAGATGAATAATATACTTAATACAATACATTACATATATAGATATTTTATATTATACATAGAAAACACCCAGAACACCCGGAATAAATATTTGCAGATCGTACAAACATTTATCCCAAGGCGGGAATCGAACCCGCAACCTCTTGCGTCGCAAGCGGACATTCGCCCGCCGCGCCACATCGGTCGTCAAAAAATATATAAAGAGATATCTCTATTTTTCACGAGATAACAAGTAGACAACATTTTGTCGCGCTGCACATCTTACCCGGGAAAGGATATTGTAGTATTTGGACACACCTCTGACTACTACACAAAGAGAGACCCCTAAAGAATCTCAAGTAGGTACAGTCAGCTGCACTAGAATGTATACAATTTGTAGCTTTCACAATGGTATAACAGCAAAACAATGAACACTTACACCTCAAAAACTAGAAACTCATGGAATTAGTTGAAGCCCTCACTTATTTTTTGAATAATTGTCGTGTAAATGTTTTTAGCACAGCTATGAAACCATTTTGAAAGTTACAAATTGTATACATTCTAGTGCAGCTGACTGTACTAGGTATTAAGAAATTTGAGGGGATGTCTACCGTGCCTAGCGTTTAAAAGTCGAGAGGCTTTTAACTATACCTGAACGAGTTTATTGACGTCAGTCTGGCAGCTTAACCACTCTTCCCTGTAAACATAAAAATTTTAACTATTATTTACACAATCGCACAGTCAATGACGAAATAAAAGCGAAGTCAACCAAATAAATAAATAAATAAATAATGCTGGACAATCCACACAGCATCATCTAGTCCCAAGCTAAGCAGAGCTTGTGTTATGGGTACTAGATGACTGATATACTTAATACAATACATTACATACATACATATTTTTTATTATACATAGAGAACACCCAGAACGCCTGGAATAAATATTTGCAGATCGTAGATCGTAGCCCAAGGCGGGAATCGAACCCTTATTATTATTATTTTTTTTCACATTATCTTGATATTCCCTAACTAAACAACTAGAAGTAGAGCTCTTTGTGAATGGGCTTGTCCGGGGAAGTACTACCACCATAACTATGATACCATATGAGCTTACAGTAAGACGGCAGTTGAGTTTAATCAAGTCAAATTAAAATAATAATGATTAAACATAGTCAGTTTTACAGCATGCTATGTTTATCACACCAGAATTTGTTCTCGGTGGGGATTGAACTCATAGCATACAGAGCAGAAAGTAGTTACTATCAACTGAGCTGTGACGGCTGTCGAATAAATGCCCTAGCAAACGTGTGTATGTGTGTGCACCCATCTTGAGTCAGCCTCTTAAGTGCAAGCATAGATATACAGATACTTGTGCCTACATCTTAAGAGATTTGTGTTTTGCTGAAATAATATTTTTTACTTTTACTTTACTTCACATATACAATACCCAATTCACTTACCCAGTCAAAGCTGATGCTAAGGGTGGCGCTGGACTGCCAAGGTTACCAATCACACCTTTTTTATGCAACCTTTTAATCCTGAAAAATAAAAAAATAAACATGACTAACTATTCTGACACTAGATACAGGAAAAAAACTAAGGAAATACTTTTTTAAAATAGATACATAAACTAGATCAGTACCTACAGGTCTTGATCAGTTGGAAATAACAGGAAACTTTTTTCTCAAAGGCCAAATTAGACAAGAGGCTGTCGAATAAGTATGGTAAATATTAACTTTTTTTTAATATATAATCTGCAATTGGCTCCTAAGCCATAATTAGATAGTTTCCAGTTATTTTGGTTGCGGTGTGCTTTCAATGAAGCAACACTGTTTATTTTGGGACTGGTTAGGTCCTCTAGTCTAGGTAATGATAACTTTTAAGTAAAAATAAGAACCATTTCTTGCACAACTAGGTATTTATAAATTCTCTTAAAGTAAGTGTAATTTGCTCCAACAATCTGTCAATTCCGAGCATACATTATGAGGTATGTGTTAATTAGAATTTAACTTCTTAATTAATCTATTTAGAAATTTAAATTTTCGAACATAACATAAAAGTTTGATTATAAAAAGGTATTTTTACCCTAGCTGGGGACCGAGATCAGACAGCTTGAAAAAAAAAGAATTTCAATTTTCGAACATAACATAAAAGTTTGATTATAAAAATGTATTTTTACCCTTGCTGGGGACCGCGATCAGACAGCCTGAAAAAAAAGAAAGAACTAACCTGTTGGTACATAGTTACTTACCGCAGTACTTCATTCATTTGCTTGCCTCTTAAAGATCTACCTTGCTTTATCTTACTAGCTTTTCCCATTTCTAGGATATGGCAGAACAGCTGTCTGTAACTTAAAGCCACTTCACTTGTTCACTAAACACCTGTACTGTGATTTGTCAAACAAGCAAAAATTTTTGTTTATTTCTATAGACCTTAGGTTGATCTAAACAACGAACAGAACTGAGTTATCGAATCAAATATAAGTATTTATTTTATTTACCTAAATCACACAACACAATACCTAATATAATACAAGTCCGGGTAATGTACGACCTTTGAATACACAGCCACGAAAAGTGCAGTGCAGGCAAGAACGCGTAGCCAAAATTTACACTATTTGAAAAAGGGGAAGTTTGCTGTTACGCTATCGACGGATTTATTTACATTATGGACTATATCAATAGAGAGATCTTTCGGGCTCATTACTGTCAAATTATTTTACAGTGAAACAAGCATATACATACCTCTCATCATCATCTTCCTGCCCTCATCCCACTTTATGTGAGGTCGGCACATGTTATTTTCTTTCACTCCCCTCTGTTAGCCGTCATATCTCACTCCTTTGTTATCCATGTCATCTTTCATACAGTTCATCCATCTTTTCTGTGGTCTATCTCTACCCACATATCCATCCATATTCATATCACAGAGTACTTTTTTATAGACTGTATTCATCACTTTCTTGGTAACATGACTTTCATCCCTCTTCATATTTAAAAGCATACCTAATACACCGGACGAGAAAATTCCATAGGTATTTTATATTTTGGGTCTACGCCCCTAGTCTTTATTCTATGCTACGACTCAAGGCCTGGCAAAACCATAGGAATTGCTATTTTCATAGGAACTCACAGGATCGTAATGTGTGGAGGGAATGGGGGGGGGGGCTATGTCCAGCAGTGGGACACGGAGGGCTAATAATAATAATAATACATTTATTATTTATTTATTTAGAGAAAAACACTAATTTTTAAAGTATTTATTTATTTTCATATCCTACCTATCATTATTATGAACCTCCAGTGAGTAGGTGGTAAGTTCTTAAGTCGAAGCTACGGCAAATTATACTCAAAATGATGCGTCTTCATATGCCCTTTAAGACTACATTTCTGCACGAACGCCTGGCCACAAGCCGGACAGACAAACCGCCTGTCATTATTATGTATCCTCATATGTTCTTTCAGAGTTTTCTTCCTCGCGTAGGACTTCTTGCATACCGCACATTCGTATATCCTCTGCCCTGTGTGTTTTACCATGTGAACTTTAAGTTCATTTTTTGTATAGCATCTGTAAATAAATATTTAAAAGACCGTAACTTTTTTTTTTAATTCTATGCTGATCAAGTATTTTTAAAATGTATTTATTTGTAGAATTACTGTCCCTCTTAAACTTAAGCCACCTAGTATCTTAAACCGGAATATCATCTAGCTCCAAGCTAAGCAAAACTACTGCAAAATATGGTTACCAAAATGTACTATATGGACAGACCTCGGACTACCCCCCTTAGACATCTAATAACGCAGCTTGTTCCAGTTTGGAGGGTGTAGGTGCTGGTGAAATTACAGGCACATTAAGCAACTGTGTGCTTCAGGTTAATGGACACAGAGCAGTGCATCGTAGGGCACGTTCCTAACAAGCGTGACATACGAGGCAATACTTTTTTATAGGCGATGGTAACCTCTTAACATCAGGTAAGTCATCAACCTGAGGCATACAGGTGTTGTCTCATGTGTCTGTAATGTCCCCGGCACTCACTCCCTTCAAACAGGAATACGCTGCGCTTACGATGCTAGTCTATACTAATATTATAGAGAAGGAAGATTTGTTTGTTTGCATTGAATAGGCTCCGAAACTACTGGACCGATTTAAAACATTTTTTCACCGTTAGGAAGCTACACTATCCCCGGGTGACATAGGCTATATTATATTTTAAAAAACCGGCCAAGTGCGAGTCGGACTCGCGCACGAAAAGTTCCATTCATTATCTATAGCAAAAACGGCAAAAAAATCACGTTTGTTTTATGAGAGACAGACAGACAGATAGACAGCGGAATCTTAGTAATAGGGTCCTTTTACCCTTTGGGTACGGAACCCTAAAAATTAGCGATCCTTAAACCAGTGCAAAGCCGGGACGGGCCGCTAGTATTAAATAAATAAAAACAACGAGTGTGCTTTAGACCACACGACTGAAGTAAAACGTAACTGGCTATGAGAGATAGAGAGAAAGAACAGTGCTTTCATACCTCCTCCATGGTAACGTTAAACGTTTAACGCAACTTTGTTGGAAGTCGCATTAATATATATTTTTTTTAATAATGCTGGACAATCCTCACAGCATCATCTAGTCCCAAGCTAAGCAGAGCTTGTGTTATGGGTACCGTATGGGATGACTGATATTCTTAATACAATACATTATATACATACATATTTTTTATTATACATAGAAAACACCCAGAACACCCAGAATAAATATTTGCAGATCGTACAAACATTTATCCCAAGGCGGGAATCGAACCCGCAACCTCTTGCGTCGCAGGCGGACATACGCCCGCCGCGCCACATCGGTCGTCATGGTCATTAGAAGTATTACTTAAAAAAAACTGTACCTGTAGTTTATTTGTTTTATAGTGCTTACCTGCACTTAAGGAAATCATAAAGATTTTTATATTATCCCAAAAATTATTTTACTGTACCTGTAGTTACAAATATCACATTAATAATTCTCTCTCTCCTCAAGATATTATTCCAAAAACCCACGACCTTCCTTCCTTTAGGGGAAGGAAGGTCGTGGGTTTTTCAAATCCTACTGTACCTGTAGTTACAAATATCACATTCATTCTCTCTCTCCTCCAGATGATCACGTTTCAAATGCCGAGATAAAGTATACCGTCTGTCGAAGGACCTTTCACAAACATTACATGTATACTTCAACGGAGCCAGTCCATGCACTTCAACCATATGCTTCTGTCTTCGGAAGTACTCTGCAAATCTCTCACTGCATTTAGTACATTTAAACCTCTTCTTATTATTATGTACTGCATTTACATGATTATTGTGTTTCTGCTGCGTTGAAAAGGTTTTTGAACAGATTTCACATATAAACTTTCCGGAGACATGCATACTTTTGTGGTGGACTTTGAGTCTGTATTTTGTGACGTAGCCGTTGCCACATTCCTGAAAAATAAGAATTATACCAATTATAATAATAATAATGCTGGACAATCCACACAGCATCATCTAGCCCCAAGCTAAGCAGAGCTTGTGTTATGGGTACTAGATGACTGATATACTTAATACATTACACACATAGATATTTTTTATTATACATAGAAATTACCCAGAACACCCGGAATAAATATTTGCAGATCGTATAAACATTTATCCCAAGGCGGGAATCGAACCCGCAACCTCGTGCGTCGCAGGAGGACATTCGCCCGCCGCGCCACATCTGTCGTCAAAATTATAAGAATCTTTGTCCTGACTGACTGATATAGGAAGGGTTCGTCCGGGGAAGTACTACCACCATGCCTATTTCTCCCGCTAAGTAGCTTGCTGTGTTCCGGTTTGAAGGGTGTGGGTGCCGGTGTAATTACATGCACATGAGGCTTAACACCTGTATGCCTCACGTTGATGGACGCAGAGCATTGTATGATTCGTTCGTGAACCTCAATGTAATACTTTCTTTAAGGCGATGGTAACCTCTTAACATCAGGTGGGCTTTATGCTTGTACCATCAGAAATAACATAAAAAACTTACTTTACAAACATAATTCCTGTAATGTCCGTTCATATGCCGCTCTATAGACCCAAAAGTTTCAAAACGACACGAGCAAATCTGACATATAAATACATTTTCTTTCACAACATAAGGTATAACTCTATCCGTTACAAGTGAGTATATTTTCTTCCCATGCTTGCTTGTCAGATGGCTTTTAAGCTCATTAATAGTAGGCGTAGCTTGTAAACATAAGCTACAAGTTAAGCTATCAACATCAGCGTACACGATGAGACTTTCAGGTCCAAATTGTTTGAAGACCCGAGTGAGTTCTGAGTGTTTGTGTTGCCTTGTGTGTTCTTTCAGGGTGTTAAACTGTTCGAACACACTGCGACAGTAGAAGCATGGGTAGCCGGTTCGATGCTTGCTTTTGAACGGAGTCATGTTGGAGTACCTGGTGGAAATAAAAAGAAATAGATAGATAGATAACACTTTTTTTTATATACAATGTGCTGATGCAACAAGCATATGGTGCTGCAGCCCACCTGATGTTAAGTGGTTACCATTGCCTATAACAAAGCATTGCCTTGAAGGTCACGTTCTTTAGGAACGTAACCCACAATACACTGCTCTGCGTCCATCAACCTGAGGCATACAGGTGTTGCCTCATGTGCCTGTAATGACACCGGCACCCACACCCTTCAAACCGGAACACGCTGCGCTGCTTGGCGGCAGGAATAGGCATGGTGCTAGTACTGCCCCGGACGAGCCCTTCATTAAGAGCTCTACTACTTCTCAAAAACTTATTGCACACAAGGATACATTATACATCTAGGCGTAAACGAATAAAGTGCAATAGGCGACCTTATCGCTGAAATAGCATTACGACTTTAATCACCAAGCACGGTAGATATCCCCTTCGATCTCTTAGTACCAAGTACATAATCGAGATTCTTCGAGGATGTCTAAGTGGGTAGTCAGAGGTTTGAACAGATAGTACATTTGGTACATTTTTTGTTTTTTATACAACTTGCTGTTTGAACAAGCAGATGGCTCACCTGATTTTAAGTGGTTACCATCACCTATAACAAAGCATTGCCTCGTAGGTCACGCTACCTACGATGCAGTACTCTGCGTCCAACAACCTGAGGCATACAGGTGTTAAGCCTCATGTGCCTGTAATACATACATACACACTTACATACATACTTACATTTCGCAGTAGTAAGTATTCCATACGTGACAGGTTGCAAGCCCGTCGCCACTGCTAGAATACTAACTAGTTTCCTCACGATGTTTATATAGAAGAAAATTATACAATTTTTATACTCGGTTCAAATCAAATGTTTTATTCAGTATCTTAATCTATTCTACTAGATGGATGGATGGATGTTTGTTACTCTTTCTAACCAGTGGACCAATTTGGATGAAATTTGAAATAGATATAGATTGTAACCTGGATTAACATATAGGCTACTTTTTATCCCGAAAAAATAACAGGAACGGGAAAAAACTGCTACGCAGGCGAAGCTGCGAGCGGCCGCAAGTATATAATAATAATTCTGGACAATCCACACAGCATCATCTAGTCCCAAGCTAAGCAGAGCTTGTGTTATGGGTACTAGATGACTGATATACCTAATACAATACATTATAAATATATATTTTTCATTATACATAGAAAACACCTAGAACACCCGAAATAAATATTTGCAGATCGTACAAACATTTATCCCAAGACGTAATCGAACCCGCAACCTCCTACGTTGCAAACGGACATTCGCCCGCCGCGCCACATCACATCACATAGTACCCATAACACAAACTCTGCTTAGCTTGGGGCTAGATGATGCTGTGTGGATTGTCCAGCATTATTATTATTATTACTTACTTAATGAGAGTCGTAGCATTGTGTGCGTGCATCGCCTTCTCCCCGGAGGGCAGCGTGCGGGGGGGACGAGGCTTGGCCGCGCGGGGGGGGAACAACGAGATTGAACGCGAACTCATTTTTACATCTGGAAATTTAAGACTTGTTTTAAACAATATATCTTATTATTATCTCAATATATCCTATTATTGTCTCATTATATCTTATTATTATCTCAATATATCCTAATATTATCTCAATATATCCTACTAGCGAAACGCGCGTGACTTCGTCCGCGTGAAGCTATTTTCATACAAATTTCAAACCCCGCTGTACACGTTTAAGGGTTGAATTTCGGGAATTCCTTTCTTAGTACACCTCTACGCACCAAGACAAATGTCAAGTCTCTAGTCTCTAGTTACGATCAGTGGTTTAGGCTGTGCGTTGTCTATATCCCAGTTAGTCAGTCAGGACAAAGATTCTTATACGCATAGATTCTTTCTTATAGATTATTGTCTCCATATATTTTATTATTATCGCAATATATCTTATTATTATCTCAATATATCTTATTATTGTCTCAATATATTCATTTTATTTCAATATATTTTACTAACGAAACGCGCGCGACTTAGTCCGCGTGAAGTTATGCTCAACAAGCATTGCTCATGCACACTATCGAAGGATAAAAATCATAAGGCAGTAAGTACATACGTTTAAGCATCTCTAAATGCTTGGCAAAGTTAGGAGCGGTCGTGGACAGGTCAGCACGCGTCGGCAACCGAGTCACGCTGCTGAAGCGTGCTAGTAATGCGGCCTCACCCCGCACCAGCTCTTTCTGCGGGACGGCTTCTAGTAAAATAAAAGAAATTTATAGGCTATGGTAACCGCTTTTTTTTTTTTGTTACATGCTATAGGTAAACGTTTGACCGCAATCTCACCTGATGTTAAGTGATGACGCAGTCTACGCTTAACATCAGGTGGGCCATATGCTTGTTCTATCAGCAAATTGTATAAAAAAAAGAATGTGGACTTTTACAAAACATTGCCCCAAACTTAGCATAGGTTGTACTATTGGAACCAGATGATGAAGTACTTATATACTTTTCTTGGAGTAATACTTCTAATGCGACTTCCAACAAGGTTGCGTTAAACGTTTAACACTACCATGGAGGGAATATGAAAGCACTGTTCTTTCTCTCTTTCTCTCATAGCCAGTTACGTTTCGTATATTAAAGAAGTTTTACTTCAGTCGTGTGGTCAAAAGCACACTCGTTTTTTTGTAAATACTTTGAATACATAGACAAGAACAAACATCTATGTTCATCACATAAATGGTGGGGATCGAATCCACAACCTATAGCACAGAAGGCAGAGCTACTACTGAGCTGTGAGAGCAATCAATGGCGTTTTTTATTCCCTTTTATTGTGGTTTAGTTTCAATCCATGATTTGCTCCTTGCGCCCTAAAACCTTGACCTATTTTTTTTTTTTGATACATTAACACTGGATACACAACACAGATACACCAAAATAGAAAAAAAGAAAGAAATTAGACTAGACAGATGGGCACAGTAAGTAGAACACATAAACGTAAAAAGAACAAATACAACAGGTTACCTAATTAAGTAGGTACCTACTTACCTACCTACCCACTTTAAAAAAACTGTACCTAGACGTTGTGGATGCCAACCAGCATTAATGAGTCAAAAAGGGCCCTACTCAGCTTTTATGCTTTTTAGGTATTTGTATGCTACCAACAAAAACGCCATAGGTGTAGCCAAGTATTAGGGACGCACTATTTAAAATAACATAATATGTATATAATAATATAAAAAACCGGCCAAGTCCGAGTCGGACTCGCGTACGAAGGGTTCGTAGCATTATCTATAAAAAAACGGCAAAAAACGTGTCTTACTATGCACTACTCAGCGTCCATCAACCTGAGGCAAACAGGTGTTAAGCCTCATGTGTAATTTCAAAATGGATGCCCCCAAGCCGTCCTGCTGAGTTTTTAGAGCTAGATAGATAGATAGAAAATACTTTATTGCACACCATAATAAAATAACAATTTACAGAAAAAAACTTATTACTAGTATAGGTACAATGGGCGGTCTTATCGCTAGACAGCGATCTCTACCAGACAACCTTTGGATGGAATGAACTATGGGTAATTTACATGGGGTTCTAGAGCTACGTACCGATGAGATCGTCAGTTGATACGAAGTCCGAATCATAACCATCTTCCATCACAAAGTCATCTAGGATCTCTTCCTTCACCTCCCGTTTCACATCTATATCCCTGTTCTCGTGCGGCACTGAAACAAATATTTACATATTAGTAGTAGAGCTCTTAGTGAAGGGCTCGTCTGGGGAAGTACTACCACCATGTCTATTCCTGCCACCAAGCAGCGCGTGTTCCGGTTTAAAGGGTTTTTTTTATCATTTATCATTTACTAGCGGCACTTTTTTCCCGTTCGCGTTATTTTTTCGGGATAAAAAGTAGCCTATATATTAATCCAGGTTACAATCTATATTTATTCCAAATTTCATCCAAATCGGTCTACTGGCTAGAGCGTGAAAGAGTAACAAACATCCATCCATCCATACATATACTTACAAACTTTCGCGTTTATAATAATAGTAGGATTGTTATTATTATTAGCACAGGTAGACATAACGAGAAAATTAGTAGACATCAATTTGTCGCGATGTATATTTAGCCCTGCCAGAACTGAATAAAAAAAAAACATTTATTGCCATATACATTCCTGAAATTTACATGTTATTTATTGGTCTTAGGTTTAGATGCGGGCAAAGGGCGTAAATTCAGCTATAGCTGGACGGTTACATCCAACCCTGTTTTTAAATTTACCCCTCTCGGGTAAATCTTCACCGAGAATTTGTGAGTGAGCGGGGTACAGATAGAGTTGTACACTACACTATGTAGGCAGCTGATACTTCTGTTAATTAAGTTTGCTCTTTCCACTATCTAGCTTTCCTACAACCTATTGTTTGTTTTTAAGTCCGTTTTGTGTGCTATATGTGTATGTCAAATAAATGTAAAGTAAGTAGTAAAGTAATGCTGGCCAATCCACACAGCATCATTTAGCCCCAAGCTAAGCAGAGCTTGAAATGTATTTTCTTTCTTTTTCTATACTTGGAATATGTACATACCATCCACGAAGACCATGTTCTTCTTCAGCATATCGAGTAGATGTCTCTCGGAGCGCGCCACGAGGGCACGGAAGCTGTGCGCGTCGCGTAGCCGAGACACACACCGCGCACATATCAGTAGCGTCAATGAACGAACTTTTGATAACTGAAATCAGAAACATATTTGCTTGAACATAGGTGTAATATCGACAACCGATTTGACGCGGCGGGCGAATGTCCGCCAGCGACGCGGGAGGTTGCGGGTTCGATTCCCGCCTTGGGAATGTTTGTACGATCTGCAAATATTTATTCCAGGTGTTCTGTGTATTTTCTATGTATAATAAAAAATGTCTATGTATGTAATGCATTGTATTAAGTATATCAGTCATCTAGTACCCATAACACAATTTTGTTAATACATGTTTAGAATACAATATAACACCCAGACAAAGAAAAAATATGTGTTCATCTCACAAATATTTGTCCTCGGTGGGTATCGAACCCACAACTTACAGCACCGAAGGCAGGCTACTACTAACTAGGCTGTAAGGCCAGTCATCATAGCATAGGCAGACTATAAGGAAATAAGCACAAGCCTACCACAAGATTGAATGTTTCCTTAAAAATATCGTAGTACACTTCTCGCACTCCATTGAAATAATATTCCTGCAAGATATCCTTATGCTTGCCTCTTGCCAGGCAACATCGACACTCTCCATAGTTAAATGTATCTTCAGAATCAAGTTCCATCTGAAATTTTTACAACACAAACTTTATTTAGGTAAGATTTAGTGCACAAATGCAGAATGTAAACAAACAAAACAATACAGAAAGAGCCACAGACACATTCTGTGGCCACAGAGTGCTTTTAAAGACGTGAAAAACAGAGCTACGGCTATGAAATGATAGCACCCGAAAGCGAGGTTAAACAGGTCCCATCATTTCAGAACCACGGTATATACATCTACTGAAAACGCAGCCAGGAAATAGAAAATAAAAATAGTTGGCTGTGACCACAGAACACATATCCTGGACGCATCTATTGTTCAGAGATGTACGTATACGCTTATACGCACGTACACGGGTAAATAGCATTTTCGCTTACACCTGATTGATACTGATTGGCAGGCGGCAGCGGCAGCTGATTTTGTAAATAAAAACCCAAATCGCGTTGAATCTTATTTTGATTTGTTTAATTTCTCAATTCTGTTTCGTTTTTGTTGTTAATTTGAGTTTATCTCTTATAAAGAATAATCTAAAGTTAATTACACTTCTCTGTTGCAATTATATTTTGTTGTATCTAATTTAATTACAATAATTATTAAGAAATTCAATTACAATAGTATTATTCAGATTTCATTTCATGTTCTGCCTTTGTGTCGATTTCACATTTGTGTAACAGTGTAAACAGAAATATAATTTTCACTGGTGTTTCGTAAGAAATGGGAAATAATCGTGAATTTGGTGAATGCCGATGTTGCTTGACGAAGGGCAACCACCGCAGCCTCATAAAGGAGTACTACAAAGACGGCAGACGAGTAGTGTTCAAAGAACACCTATTGGAATGTTTCAATGTTTTCGTAAGTTATTTTGTTACCTAACTTATAGTTTCTGCTTATACTATTGTGAGCAACCCAGTTCATTGGCTCCTTGGTAGTCAGTTGGCTCCGGTGATTTTTAGTGCAATACATGTAGTATGTTTAGTAATGTTCCTACTGATCTCATATATTAGATTATTGTTTTTTGTTTAACGTTGTTATTTTATTTCTAGTTTTTCAGTTGTAGATTTTTATGTTGTATATAAGTAATGTCACGTGATATTTGTATTAATTTTTAAGTAAGTAGGATAGCGCCTTAGGATTCGTTCTGTTATGCTATTTTTGTAAATAAATTGAAATTGAAATCATCTTAGTGTTTGTAGGTACCTACCTAATGTAATCTGGACTTGTTGTTTGTCGACCGATGTGGCGCAGCGGGCGAGTGTGCGCCTGCGACGCAGGTGGTTGCGAGTTCGATTCCCGTCTTGGGATAAATATTTGTATGATCTGCAAATATTTATTCCAGGTGTTCTGGGTATTTTCTATGTATAATAAAAAATATCTATATATGTAATGAATTGCATTATGTATATCAGTCATCTAGTACCCATAACACAAGCTCTGCTTAGCTTGGGGCTAGATGATGCTGTGTGGATTGTCCAGCATTATTATTATTATTACTATGTTATTATTATTTTTTATTTCATCTTAGGGCATTATTTGAGACAGCGTTATGTTCCACATAGTTCCACATGTAGGATGTTCTTTGGCGAAGTGATTCTGCAGTCGTCTGTCAAGAAAGAATCTGTCTGTCAAGTGTGGTGGCTGACTAACTCTTCAGAATATGGTGGAGGTCTATATCCAAGTGTACTGATTTAGGCTGATGACAAAAGTATATCTCCTCATTTCAGCTATCACCTGGTGAAAACATCACCAGCCTAATATGCAACTCCTGCATCAGACGTCTCCATGAGGCTCGCAGCTTTAGAGCCTTGGTGCTGAGGAGTGAGAGACGACTGCAGAAGGCTCGGGGCAAGGCTAGTGAGATGGAATTTGTTAATGGTGAGTTATTCTCAATTGGAATGGAAACCCATTGCTGGACATAAGCCTTATTCTTATATAATTTTATTGATGACTAGCTGACCCATGCTCACTTCTTTGGAAGGTAAACATTTTTACTTTTTGTTTATTATTTATGTTTCGGGTTAATATATAGCCTATAACACTTACAAATAATGAAGCTTTCTATTGGTAAAAGAATTTTCAAAATCGGTCCAGTATTTAGATATTAAAAATAGATGTATCAGCAATAGCTCCTCATCTATTTAAGGCGGTGGTACTCGCCAACGACCTTGAGGAGTCTGTCCATACTGAGTTGCACTGCCGCCCGTCGCCCGCACAGGGACCCGCGCGCATTCCATTTCATATCGCATTCAAGAAATAATTATTTGTAGCCTAATGAATTATTAGTTCGAACTGCCAATTGTTCACTTTGTGATAAATACTTTGACAAATATTTGTGTGAAAAAAAAATACTAAAAATCAATACCGTTTAGAAGAAATAACCAAATTTAAAATAAAAATTGCTTCACTTTGGATATTTTTTTCATATAGTAATAATATAGTTAGAATTATTTCAATTGTTCAAATTAAAATTTAGTCTTTAATAAGCAATATATATTTTTTTTGGACATTTATACCCACTCATCAAAGAGAAATAACACGGAGAAAACCTCTCGTTGGCGGATACCACCTCCTTAATAAATATATTCATCTTTATATCCTGTGTGCCAACCTCAAGTAGAGTGGGATAAGGGCAGGAATATGATGATTTATCTTTATATCCACAGTTCTGCTGCCAAACGAGGATATGGAATCAGCATTCATCAAACAGGAAACAGAAAGCTGTGACAGTCCACATGCTGTGGAATATGATGATAGTTGTGGTAAGAACTACTATGTAATAATTTATTACTAATAAATAACTAGAAAAAAAAACTGCATTTACTGTAGAAGATTTATAGATTTGTCTTTGTAGTAGTAGAGCTCTTAGTGAAGGGCTCATCCAGGGAAGTACTACCACCATGCCTATTTCTACCGCCAAGCAGCTTGCTTTGTTCCGGTTTGAAGGGTGTGGGTGCCGGTGTAATTACAGGCACATGAGGCTTGACACCTGTTTGCCTCAGGTTAATGAACGCAGTGCAGTGCATTGTAGGCATTGTAGCTATGATAACCAATCAATATCAGGTGGGTCATATGCTTGTTCCATCAGCAATTACATAAAAAAAACGAGTGTGCTTTAGACCACACGACTGAAGTAAAACTTCTTTATACGAAACGTAACTGGCTATGAGAGAAAGAGAGAAGGAACAGTGCTTTCATACCTCCATGGTAGTGTTAAACGTTTAACGCAACCATGTTGGAAGTCGCATTAGAAGTATTACTTCAAAAACACCCTAAGAATCTCATAGTTACTTGTCACTAAGAGATCTGAGATCTGATATAATAATAATAATGCTGGACAATCCACACAGCATCATCTAGCCCCAAGCTAAGCAGAGCTTGTGTTATGGGTACTAGATGACTGATATACTTAATACAGTACATTACATACATAGATATTTTTTTATTATACATAGAAAACACCCGGAATAAATATTTGCAGATCGTACAAACATTTATTCCAAGGCGGGAATCGAACCCGTAACCTCTGCGTCGCTGGCAGACATTCGATAGTCAATAGTCAATAGTCATTTATTAATACAACAATGTACAGGTCAGACAAAACAAAAGTAATTAATAATTAAATAAATTAATAGATAAGCCTACATTGGTATCTACTTAACAATCTAATTAATATTAAAACCTAGTACCTAGTAAATACCTACCTACTTTAGGTAGTTAAGTTTTTACTTTCTGGCTCATGAACTCCGCGACGGAGTAGAAGGTCTGCTCGACAAGTCAGCGTTTTAACCTGGACTTAAAAATGTTGGTATTGGAGGCCTCCGTGATCTCTTTTGGCAGTCGGTTGTAGACTGGCGGGCCCATTACGTGCGTCAGTTTCTCTGCCTTAGTCAGCGTGCGGGACACTTCTGCCAACTGAGTCGCGCGTCGCGTGCCATACGAGTGTGATTCCCCCAGTTTCCTAAAAGCGTTAAGGTTTATCCTCACGTGTACAGCTACTTGAAAGATGAGTAAGGATGGTAATGTGAGTACACCTAACTCTTTAAAATAGGGTCGAGCAGACGAGTCTCGTGGTACTCGCACCATGGTTCGTATGGCACGCTTTTGCAATCGGAACGCTCTTTCCCACTCGGCGGCGCGCCCCCATAGCTCGGTCCCGTACTGTAGTACTGATTGCACAGTGGCGAAATAGCAGGATCGCACCACCTGTCTGGGTAGAAAGCAAGACAACCTGTATAGCGCGTAGCATGCTCCCCCGAGTTTCCCACACAGTCTGTCTATGTGAGGCCCCCAGGTGAGACCGCGGTCGATTTCAAATCCCAGAAAAGTTGTGCAATCCACTTGTTCAATTCTTGTGCCGTCAGCGAGGACCATCAGTCGTCTAACCCGGCGGCCGGAAAGGCAAAAATGAATGTAGTGGGTCTTCGAGAGATTCAACACTAGCCCATTGATTCTGAACCACCCCGCTAGTTGGGCTGCCGTGGTATTTAATCTTTGCTCAAGTTGGTCAACTGATGACGCTGTTATTACCGCAGCAACGTCGTCAGCGTACATAAATACTTCGGCGGCAGCCACAGCATCTGGTAGATCATTCAGCAGAAGTGAGAACAGTACATTTGAGATCGATGACCCTTGTGCTACCCCCATTGTTGTGGTAAGTGGGTCGGATTTTTCTGTTCCTCCGGACCCCACCACAATTTGTGTTCTGGCATGCATCATGCTGACAAGTAAATTCAGTGGCGCATTAACAATGCCATAGTGTCGCAACTTAACCGCCAAGACCTTGTGATCGGCCACGTCGAAAGCCTTCGAGAGGTCGCAGCACAATACACAAATTCGCCCGCCACGCCACATCGGTCGTCATATATCTACAGTGCTTTGGGATTAAACTTGTGAAGATGTTTCTTTTTACAGAGCTCGACTCTTGTCAAGATGTGGTGCCTGGAGAGAGAGAACTGCTCGATAGATTTGACCCTGGAACCCTTCAGCCGTTGCCGACGCGAGACACACTTCTCAATATCTGCCCCGTCTTTTATAACCATTTGGAGACTTTGAAAGGTTTTGAAACTTATAATATTTGTGGATATTTTTACTCAACATCGTCTAACGTAACAGAACCTAACGACTGATGTGCGACGCAGGAGGTTGCGGGTTCGATTCCCGCCTTGGGATAAATAATAATAATGCTGGACAATCCACACAGCATCATCTAGCCCCAAGCTAAGCAGAGCTTGTGTTATGGGTACTAGATGACTGATATACTTAATACAATACTATACATGCATAGAAAATACCCAGATCACCCGAAATAAATATTTGCAGATCATACAAACATTTATCCCAAGGCGGGAATCGAACCCGCAACTTTCAGCGTCGCAGGCAGACATTCGCCCGGCGCGCCACATCGGTCGTCAATGTTTGTACGATCTGCAAATATTGATTCCGAATGTTCTGGGTATTTTCTATGTATAATAAAAAATATCTATGTATGTACTGTATTGTATTAAGTATATCAGTCATCTAGTACCCATAACACAAGCTCTGCTTAGCTTGGGGCTAGATGATGCTGTGTGGATTGTCCAGCATTATTATTATAGCTATGGGAACCAGATATCTGATAGAATACTTATGAACGTCTTTTTGTAAATACATATTTAGAAGCACCGGTGGTCTAGTGGGAGTGACCCCGCCTTCTGTTCCTAAGGTCGTGAGTTCAAATCCGGTCGTGCACTAATAGATTTTTCCCATCGAAAAATTTATCTAACCTCTATATTGACGATGTCCTGTAACATTTGATATTCACTCACCATTCCTCTGTCAGCCTCGTACACCAATGGATTTTTCCGTTCGAAAAATGTATGTGCGCAATGTCAGTTCTCTCAAACGGTGAAGGAAAACATCATGAGGAAACCTGTTAGTCTAGCAGCGGCGTTAGCTTGCAACCTGTCACGTATAGAATACTAACTACTGCAAAATGTGAATATGTAATATCTGGACGTACCGCTGACTACCCTTACTAGACTAGACGTTTCAAGATGATCCCTGCGGATATTACTGAATAAATGCTTTTTGACTTTATCTACCGAGCTTGAGGATTAAATTTGTGATGCTATTTTTCATTTCAGGTAAAATTGTTACCGCAAGAGCGATTGAAGCACTCAACGACCACACGAGGGATAAAGACAACATTAATATCTCTGAGAAACTAGCTCAAGCTATAAACGCGACTACTTTACTTGAAAACTCAAACGCGACTGTCTTCAAAAGCAAAATGCGTTCTGGGTTCCCTTGCTTCTACTGCAGAAACATATTTGTCAATCCAAAATCACTTAGAGAACATCAACTTAAACACCCCAAATCACATCTCTATAAGTTACTCACAAAATACACAGCAGATTCATTAGTTGTATATGCGGATGTTACAAACTTAAAATGTATTATATGTAGTTTAGATGTATACAATCTTAAAGGGTTAAAATCTCATCTCACTGTAGTACATAATAAAAAATACTATGATGATTTCTCTGATAGAGTAATACCGTTTAGATTGGAAGACAAAGAAAACAATTTTGATTGTCAGTTGTGTGGAAGAAATTTTGAAACGTTTGGTGCAACGGATAGACATATGAATGAACATTTTAGAAATTATGTCTGCGAAGCTTGTGGTTCAGGATTTGTAACTAGACACAGACTTAAAGTCCACACGTATCTACTTCACAGCAAACTAGGAGTTATAAAATGTGAGATATGCAAGAAAATATTCGCTTCAAAATACAAATTCAAAATTCACAATGAATATGTCCATAAGAAATTAAAAAAAATGCAGTGTAGTCAATGCTCAGAGAAATTTATAGATTACTTTTCAAGACAGAGGCATATGGAGGAAAAACATGGTGTAGAATTACTTTCTTATAAATGTACACAATGTGACAGAGCATTTAACAGAAAGTACAGTTTAACATGTCATGTTAAAAGAATTCACTTAGCGAAGAAAGATGTTCAGTGTGATTTGTGTCCGTTTATGTGTTACAATAAATCAGAGCTTAGAGATCATATGGTGAAGCATGGGGGTGTAAAAAGCTTTGTTTGCCAGTTCTGTCAGAAGACATTTGCTAGAAAGAAGACTTTGACAGTGCATATGAGAGTTCACAGTGAGACTAAGAAATACAACTGCCATTTTTGTGGCGAGGCGTTTGCTCAAATCAGCAGTTTGCAATCGCATCTTAAGTCGCACAAATCTGAGTATGTAGATGTATAGGAACCTATTGGAACCAAGTTGGGTCACAAAGGTAATTTTTATTAAATATAGTTATTAAGAAGAGCGCTGGTGGAATAGTGGGTAGTGACCCCGCCTTCTAATCCTAATGTCGTGGGTTTGAGTATACAAAGACAGACATTTATGTGCTACTTTAGCACATCCTGTCATGAATCCGGTCATGGATGTTTTCTATTCGAAAAATGTGGTCAATGCCATCACTCTCAAACAGTGAAGGAAAACATCGTGAGAAAACCAGTTAGTATTCTGGCAGCGGCGATGGGCTTACAACCTGTCACATATAGAATGCCAACTGCTGCAAAATGTGAGTTTTTACCAATGGGGACCCGTCACAGTTCTATCTGTGAATGCAGTTTTATAGGCCTTGAGAAACTAAAACATAAAGTGCAAAAATTTTTTTTCTACGGCCAAAACTGACTAGGTTATGGGCAAAATACCGAACGAGGCTCACTGACCGCGCGAACAGCCTAGCGAAGAGATATTGTGACGTCATGTCACAATGACCCAGCGCTAGACGCCGAACCCGCGCGGTTTTATTAAAAAAAAAAAAATTTTAAACCAGAACACGACCCGCGCAGATCAAGTGAACTTTAATAAATGAATGGTGGAGAGCGCGAGCGCGGGCGAAAGAGAATCGAGACGTCACGATTCCCTGACATGAGCTATCCGGCCGCCCCGCGGTTGGCTGGTACAAAATGTGTAATATCTTCGCAACCAATGGAACGATTTCAATGATTTAAAAACTATCGTACCTAAACCAGTAAAAGGAACACCATTACATAGATAATATATGCATTTTCCGACTTGGTACGGGAGCTCATTGTCATATCTGGTTATACCTCTGACTATCCCCCTTAGATATCCTCGAATAATCTTGAGTACTTTGCACTAGAAAATCTGAAGGGATATCTACCGTGCCTTTGGTTAAAATCCTGATCCTGTTATTTTTATTTATTTCTTATAAGTTTTCAATAAGTACCTACCTATTATTTGGTTTGTAAATAAAAAAATACATATATATCGCAATAATTTATTTCAATACTGAACGTAAATACCAATTTTAAATAACATTATTACATTATACCTTTCAGTTCTTAGGAGACTGCTGAGATGGGTGTCCATGCATACGTAATATTTACCAAAATTATTTATAATTAAAGCGTTAAAATTAAGCTTTTTTTGTACAAACTTATTAGGCATAATAACTAAATTAGCATTGTATAAATTAATTTAGTAAAATCACATTTATTGTTTAGCACGATAATTACTTAGTCTTTAAAAAATTGTTACGGAAGACTGAGATCTCCTAACACAGGTATTTATATACTTAAAAGGAGATTTTGAACCATATTGTAATACTACAGATTAAGTTACTCAATAAAACCGAAACGAACCGAAATTGGTGCCGAAACACTTGCGCAATAAGCCTGGGGAGGTGCACAATAATTATCAGCATTTGGGCGACATTAGTATCACCAAAATATCGATACGTCGGAACGCGGCACACCGCGTGGACAACGGCCATTTTGCCGGTGCAAATTTTTCACTCAACGTGGCACAGGCAAGCGCGCATATAATTTTGAACGTGGTCGTTTCTCTCAATCACTATGGCGTTACCAGGGAAAGACGCGAACGATGATGCCGCAATGAAAAGGATAAGAATGCACATCGGCCAGTTCAAAGACAGGTCGTCTCGGGCCGCAAAATTTGCCGCCGAACAAGAAACTCAAGTGCTGTTAGACTTGGAAGGACTCAGACTCAGGATGGAGGAGCTTCAAAAAGGTCTCGAATGCTAGAAGAATTGGAGCGTCGACATGATCCTAGCCACCGGTAACGAGGAAGTTGATGGAGAAGTCGAAGAGCGGTACCTGTCGGTAATGGCAAAGCTACGGGCGGTAGTTCAACGGGCAGTTCCATCGGATCCCGAGAAGGAAGCGGGCAAGCCTGCAGTTGGACACAGCAACAAACTCCCGCAGCTGGACTTAGCGTGCTTCAACGGGAAGGACATCACAGGATATACTCCGTTCATCAACGTGTTCAAGGCTGTCGTAAACAGGGAAGAATCGTTGTCTGCAGTCCAAAAGCTGTGCTATTTAAGGAAATATCTAAGAGGTGATCCTTTGCTTTTAATTGAAGGTTTGCCATTAGTTAGTGAGTCTTATGTACCGGCCCTAAATTTATTAAATAAAAGGTATGATAATAAGTGTCTTCTTATAACACATCATGTTAACGCATTGTTAGATTGCCAGCCAATTCCAAAGGGTACTGCGTCCGAGCTTAGGCATTTAGTGTCAATAACTAGACAGCATTTAGGGGCCCTCAAAAATCTTGGTGAACAAACTCAGCATTGGGACCGAATTCTTATTCCCATTTTGTTGAGAAAATTGGATGTGCTTTCTTGCAGAGAATATCATTCTGACAGAGATTCCACAAAGCTACCAATATTAGAGGAGTTTTTGGACTACATGGAGAGAGAGCGCGTGAACGCACCACAGTATATCAGTACAATTTTCCACAGTTAATAAATATATTATTACAGGTCTTTTGTATTTCTCATACACATTTGATTTGATTTTGATCTCCACCTATTTACTATTATTTGGATAAGCATAATAATAATGCTTTTTATTATGATGAAATGACAAAATCGCTAAACGAGGAAAGCTTGAAAGTAGGTCTATCCATGAACAAGGGGAAAACAAAATTGCTCACAAACTCCGAACCAGTAGCAATAAGAATTGACAACCAACTATTGGAATACGTAGACGAATACAACTACCTTGGACATGTTATCTCTCACAAGGATTAGACCACGAAAGAGATTCACAAGAGAATAACAAACGAATGGACAAGGTACTGGACTTTGAAGGAGATCTTCAAATCCAGGAAAGTATTTGACACATGCATACTCCCGGTCATTACTTACCGATGCGAAACTTGGGCGCTCAGCATACAACACCGAGAGAAGCTGGAGCGATGCCAAAAAGCTATGGAACGAAATATGACCGGGATAAAGAAACAAGACAGAGTCAGGAGTAGCATAATTCGAGAGAAAACCAAAGTAACTGATATACTTAAGGTTAAACAAGTCGGTACATTGTCCATACAAACGCTAAAGTTACAAGCGTTACAAGATTTAGTACTAAATCTTTCGACGCTTGTAACTTTCAAGGTAATCTCATTTTACTGTAGCATATAGGGCAACGTACCTAGATAACGGCAAGATAATTCAGTATCAAACTTAACTTCGGACGCACGTTAATAAATAGTAGACATTAAACACTTACAGCGTTCGTATGGACAACGTACCGACTTGTTTAACCTTAAGCGAATCTACCAACAGAAATGGAGATGGGCTGGCCACATGATACGAGATAAACTGAGCAAATACTGGTACCCCCGGGACGGTAAACGAAGCAGAGGACGACAACCAAAGAGATGGGAAGACGACATAAAACTTACGGCGGGTTACCACGGGAGAAGGATAGCGGCAGACAGAACCCAATGGAAGATGTTGGAAGAGGCCTATGCCAAGAGGCATACAGAGCTACGGGATATTATATAAGTTACCAAAAATTATAATACCTACACACCCGTAGTTCTGAATAAACGGCTTTATTATTATTTAATAATAATGCTGGACAATCCACACAGCATCATCTAGCCCCAAGCTAAGCAGAGCTTGTATTATGGGTACTAGCTGACTGATATACTTAATACAATACATTACATACGTTGTTATACATAATAAACACCCGGAATAAATATTATTTGCAGATCGTACAAACATATGTCCCAAGGCGGGAATGAACCCGCAACCTCCTGCGTCGCAGGCGAACATTCGCCCACCGCGCCACATTGTCGGTCGGAAAAGAGTAGAGAATAAAAGAAAAATAAAATAATTGTTAAATTACAAAACACTGAACTTTTTGTTGGCCAATTAGATTCAAGCTATGTGGAAAGAGGGGGTGAGGGCCTGATTCTCTCTATGCATCGGGGCCCTTGTCCACCTAGCTACCCCACAGCCTGTGACGGGGCCTAAGCACGAACTGACTATCGTCACGCTAGCGTCACGCTAACGTTACCAAAATGTATGAGATTTTGCACAGCGCCTCTATCGCGCGTAAAGAGAACTAAAATTGGAAGCACAAACACTTTTGGCATTACGTACGTAAAGTAAACGATAGCTAGGTCCGTAAAGTAACGTAATTCTATAGGAAGTTAGTAAATCGGTTGTCGTTCGTACTACCATGTATCGTCTCGGTCCGTAAACCTAACGTATCAGTAAGGCAACTCCTTGTTATAGGTGGTTACCACTTAACATCAGGTCATCTGCTTGCTTCAGTTATAACTAGCATCTAGGTCATACTGATGATGGCTTTTCATATGTATCTTTAAGCTACCATTATGCGTAAAGGCTGCCCCACACATATCACATTTAAACCTCCGCTCATTACCATGAGATCTCATATGTTCTTGCAAAGACTGTAGCCTCGGATAACTTTTATCACAAAACTCACACCGGAAATTTCTCTCTCCAGTATGCGTTGCCATATGTTCTTTTAATCTTGAGGGTAGATAGAACTTTTGATCACACAAATCACACTTATGTCTGAATACTTTTAAATGATTTCTTCGGTTATGCTCGCCTAAAGTTTTTCTTCGGTTATAGACTTTATCGCAGAACTTACAAGGAAATGTTCTTTTGTCTCCGTGCACTTCTATAAGATGCTTGGTTCTCAATGCGTATGACATGAATGTAGCTTCACACTTGTAGCAATTAATAGTCGCTTTTTTCTCATGTACTGTTGCTATGTGTAAAATCCTGCTGTACTTAGACTTTAGATTCTTTCCGCATATTTCGCAAGGGAAATTAAGATCTACCTTTGTGTGTTTTTTTATATGACTTCGTAGTGAAGCTAAGACTATAAAACAGGCGCCGCAAAGATCACAGACAAAGGTTCCAAAGTGATCTATCATATGTTTGACTAAGGAGTCTATGTATGGAAAGGTCGCCTCACATTCTGTACACTTTAAATTATTCATGGTTAGTTTAAACTTTATAAATTCATTTTCTACCGGATGCAGTGTTTTTCCATGCACTGTAGTAATGTGTTGTTTAAAACTTTCAACTGTCTCTATCTTTTCTGTGCATAATCGGCAGTCTATCCTTGTCACATCCATTTTAGGCATTTTATTGTATTCTATCATATGTTCAAACTTGTTTCTGGGGTCGTGTGTGAGAGTATGGTCCCTAAGTTCGCTTGGATTTGTAAACTGATCTTTACAGTAATAACAGTAGTACATACTGATGCGGGTGACGAAAGGACAGATGTAAGAGTGATGGACGATTGTGCAGGTGTTTTTAAACACCATTTCATCATGTTCCAGCTCGCTTTTGGACTTTTTTGCGGTGTTGATCTTCGGTGCGTCTTTCGGCTCTTCTGGAACTAAATAAAATAGGATCAATTCAAGCTGAAAATTGCTTTATATTGTTTTATTGTTTTTTTAGTATATGTTGTTATAGCGGCAACAGAAATACATCATCTGTGAAAATTTCAACTTTAACTATCATCGTTCATGAGATACAGCCTGGTGACAACGGACAGACGGACAGCAGAGTCTTAGTAGGTCCCCGTTTTACCCTTTGGGTACGGAACCCTAAAAATGGTCTTTCTTTTTCAGTTACAATAATAATAATGCTGGACAATCCACACAGCATCATCTAGCCCCAAGCTAAGCAGAGCTTGTGTTATGGGTACTAGATGACTGATATACTTAAACCAATACATTACATACATACATATTTTTTATTATACATAGAACACACCCAGAACACCCGAAATAAATATTTGCAGATCGTACAAACATTTATCCCGAGGCGGGAATCGAACCCGCAACCTCCTGCGTCGCAAGCGGATATTCGCCCGCCTCGCCACATCTGTCGTCATAAGCTACAGCCTGGTGACTGACAGCAGAGTCTTAGTAGGTCCCCGTGTCACCCTTTGGGTACAAAACCCTAAAAATGGTCTTTCTTTCTTTCTCAGTTAGTTTTGAGGCTTACCATATGCATCATCATGTGCCAACGCGTCTAATTTGACTCGCAGCCGCGTCATGTTGCTAAGCAGCTGTTTCTTCATGTACTTCGTAGATGGCTTCTTGATAGTTTTCCGCCGTGTCTTTGTAGTTTTCTTCTTCGATTTCAGTTTCATTTTAATGTTTATAATAGGCTCTGGAAAATAGATGCGTAATTTATACCAATTATATCAAACGATGATATATATTATGGACTTCTATAGGCTGATGCTGATGATGATGATGATATCGAACAATGTGGCGCGGCGGGCGAATGTTGAATGCGATGCAGAAGGTTGCGGGATCGGTTCCCGTCTTGGGATAAATGTTTGTACAATCTGAAATTTATCCCGGGTGTTCTGGGTGTTTTCTATGTATAATAAAAATGTATGTATGTAATACTGGAGTATTCGACTCGAATCATCCTCATGTATGTGCCGAGATTTTTCATAGGTTTTGTTATGATCTTTTTCTGAATTTTTTACAATTTTCTACCCAAAAAACTTAATTTTTTCTAAACCTGGAAATGTATGGGGGAGGCTTATGTTCAGCATTGAACTTCTACAGGCTGTTGATGATGTTAAACCAAGCCGCAAGTTTCTTGCCGGTTCTTCTAGGCTTAGTCGCGAGGAACTGGCGCTTAGGCTGAGGCTACAGTAGGCAGCGATTTGCGACTGGAAAAGCGAAAAGATTTTGAAGTAAAATATTTGATGTACGGTGTAGCCATATACGTGAGCATTCATTTATTTGTTTAAATCTCTCATGTGTCGCAGGTCGCGTCGCGGCCTAATGTAGCCTCAGCCTTAGATTCACCTAGATTTAAGACGTTTCAAGATGATCCCTGCGGATTTTACTGAATAAATGCTTTTTGACTTTGACTTTATTGTCGAAGTGTCGAAGGGATATCTACCGTGCCTAAGGACTAAAGTACCTTTCGTGAGTCTTACCATAGTCTGTGTCGGTTCCGTCAGGCGAGGGGTCAGCATCTAACGCCTCCGAGTCTTCGCACGGTTCCATCTTTACATCTACTTGCCATAATTTCTTATCCTCTGTAAAATTAAACTATTTGTTTATAAATAACTAGCGGTCCGTCCCGGCTTCGCACGGGTTTTAGTAAGGATCCCTAATTTTTTTTTAAAATGTAATATAGCCTATGTCACCCGGGGATAGTGTAGCTTCCCAACGGTGAAAGAATTATTCAAATCGGTCCAGTAGTTTCGGAGCCTATTCAATACAAACAAATCTTTCCTCTTTATAATATTATTATAGTATAGATAGTATGATAATAATAATAATAATGCTGGACAATCCACACAGCATCATCTAGCCCCAAGCTAAGCAGAGCTTGTGTTATGTGTACTAGATGACTGATATAAGTACATAATGCAATACATTACATGCATAGATATTTTTTATTATAGATAGAAAATACCCAGAACACCCAGAATAAATATTTGCAGATTGTACAAACATTTATCCCAAGGCGGGAATCAAACCCATAACCTCATGCGTCGCATGCGGACATTCGCCCGCCGCGCCACATCGGTCGTCCTCAAATAATGCTAGGCCCTCTGAGAGAAGGTCACTAAAGTAAGTAATAAAATTTTGTGAGATTACAAACCTTCTTTAGACTGTATAAGGTTGAGCAATGCTTGCTCACACTGCAGCACCTGGTGTCTGAAGGCAGATGCCTCCCGCAGACGGACCACACACGTTGCACAGATGCAGCAGTCCTTGCTGTCACCATCCAGGTTGCATAACTTAGCAAACAAATTATTCAATTACTAGCAGCTGCTTGCAGCTTCGCCTGTGTGGCAGTTTTTTTCCCGTTCCCGTTATTTTTTTGGGATGAAAAGTAGCCTGTATGTTAATCCAGGTTACAATCTATATTTATTCCAAATTTCATCCAAATCGGTCCACTGGTGAAGAGTAAGAGTGAAAGAGTAACAAACATTCATCCATTCTTACAAACTTTTCATAATATTAGTAAAAAGTTTAAAGAGAAAACAGCAATGTAAGATCTCAAGTTCAATGCTCCAGTCTGCCCACGACCATGACTATTGCAACATAGCCGAAACATCGGGAAATTAATAAAAAAGGCAGATATATCTCTAAATACCCGTGCAATAAAATAAACATAAAAAAAATAATGATCAGTAGAGAGAAGCAGTTTTCAAATTGCTGATATGTCTACATCTCGTGCATTTATACATTATAGCTCTGCCATCTGGCTGTAGGCTGTGGATTCGATCCCCACTGAGAACAAACATATATATTTAGATGGTCACCATTTGGATTTGATTTTTTGATAGAGATAAGTTATGGTGAAGTTCCAATGGTAGACTGATAACTTCATCACCAGAGCTAGCCTAACATACACGAACTTGTGTCGCCACTGTTGTTTGCAATTAATGTTTTATGCCCTAAATTTTGATGCGTGCCGAAAAAGAAGGATGTTTACCATAAACCTAGTAAACATCCTTCTGGAATTCCTAGAAGTTACTACTGGATGCCTCAGGACGCGCCACAGAGCCCAGTCTTCCGTTTTTTCATGTTTGTCAGCTACGGTAGATCACTACGCTTACAAACGAACGTAATGAAAGGAGGTCGTTAGTATAACAAGATTTAGGGGAAGGAAGGGCTTTTCAAAATGTGTGAAGATAGACGTAGTAATTAAATTCAGAATAAAAATGAGAACACTCACCAGAAGGCCAAAACAATCCATAAACATTTCAGAATAGATCTCTTTTTGTCCCGACCATTCGTACTCTGCAGAAAGAAGTCGACATTTCTTGATAGATCTGCAGCAGCGACACAGCCCTGGATCAATAAGAGGTCCTTTACTGTTCCCTGGGCCTGATGCAGTCGCCATTTCAGTGCATTTAAGTTATTTATAGAGCACAATTACAATATTTTACAGACAAACTAAATTTTATTTCATTTCGATTTGTTTGACATTTTCTTTTTTTTCGGCCCACTGGGAAAAGGCTAAAGTCATAAGACTTAAATTTTTTATAAAAGCACTCTGTGCATGTACCAAACGCATCTCGTCAACAGACCGAGCGCTAATAATATTATGATAAAAATAGTGAGTTCATCAACTAATTTCACGACTTTTTAGTTTTTGACGTGTAAGAGTTCTGTTTTATGCTGTAATACCGTTGTGAAAGTTACGAATTGTATACATTCTAGTGCAGCTGACTGTACCTACATGAAGGAGCATACAATGTTAGCGGAAGTAGTCACTTAGTTTAGTTTTTACTTTCATAAGAGCTTACTGTATAAAAATTATTACTGCATACTGCATTAAAAAAAAAGTGTGTTTTTCTGTTAAATAATTTATTTTATTTGACGCTTGTTATAACACCTGCGACTTCGTACGCGTGTATGTTCTTACCTACCTACATACAGAGCTACATAAAAGTTAAAACAATAAAAACCGGCCAAGTTCGAGTCGGACTCGCGCACGAAGGGTTCTGTACCACTAAAATAATAACAAACAAATATCAAATAATACTTTTATTAAAATACGAGTAAATTTAAATGCTGTATGTAATAAATAAGGCTAACTCTTCGATCAATGATAGCCCTAGATATATGCTTAGACCTGCGTGAATATATACTTAGACAGCTACATTTGTTTACTAACGAAGTGAGAAAAAAACTGATTAAACAGTTTTAAGCTCAACCTAATTACAACTATGTCACCTAGTAAATAATGTCGCCAATTGTCAAAACAAAATAAGAGCGCATTTCTCAAGTGAGATCTTATTTACTGAGACGGATTTTTGCGCTTACATCCTATATCTAAAGTCAAAGTCAAAAAGCATTTATTCAGTAATATCCGCAGGGATCAACTTGAAACGTCTTAAATCTAGGTGAATCTAAGCGCCAGTTCCTCGCGACCAAGCCTAGAAGAACCGGCAAGAAACTTACGGCTTGGTTCCTACCGTAAAGGTATCATTGATCGAAGGGCTGTGTTCAAAATAATTTATAAACAAAAATAATATTAGATAGAATTGAAAATTGTATTTTAATTACCACTGATAATATTAATACATATAGGCACGGTAAACATATTTACAGATTTTTGGTCTAAAGATTTTTATACCAATAAAAATATTGTTTTGTGATGCACATAGTAATCAAGAGCCTACCAAAAATAATAATCCTATAATAAAGTTAATCTAAGTTAAATTATAAATTATTATCAATTAATCTACTTAATCATTATTAAATAAATGCAATATTTTACTAAATAAAAATAGCATCAGGTATAAAATGATAATAAATATTGTTCTGCTAAGTTAAAATAATCTCGATTGTGTAAAGTGTAAAGAGTATTTTTACAATATTGTGATTACGTAAAAAAAATACATGTTGTGTCCATACTTTTCCCATCTCTACTAGCTATAGCGCCATCTAGCGAGCTATCCTGAAGCAATTAGCACTATCCTGAATCGCGCTTGCGAAGTTTTCACTGAAATTGAGTATATGAAATACATCTGAATACCTTCTGTTGGTACCCTCACACGTTTTAGGTGACCCAGATGACACGATCACCGTCGCAAACGCGGCGGTGGTCACATCATCAGGTCCGGACACAGAAACACTCCACAATCACACCGACCCCGGCGGCGGGGTCGAAGACGTCTCCCCGTTAACGCCCCTTCAGGGCGAAGTCTCCGTAGCTCCTTTCCCTGGCAACAGCCCAAGCCGAGGTCCGTACCAAAGTGGTGCCCTTGTGCTCGTTGCCAACAAAACCATTTTTGTAATCGCGTAGCGCCTGCACTCGCCAGTAGCCCGGTAACGCTGTCGGAAATCGCCAGGCGATTATACCAACATTTTAGTCCGTAAAAAAAAAACAACCGTAAATATCGCTCAATGGAAGATCTTCCCTGTTCGTTGGAAGACATACATTCCAACCTAATCCTCCACATTGGGATTATTATTAGTCTAATACACCTGTGATAAAGTTTTAGTGTGGCCTAGTAGAGACCCTTCTATATTATACTAGCGAAACGCGCGTAACTTCGACCCCTTAAATTATTTTCATACAAACTTCAACCCCCTTGTACTCGTTTAGAGTACAGGGGGGTAGCGAAGTTGGTTATCGCAGCCCCGTATCAAAGGGAAGGTCGTGGGTTCACATCCCACTCGGAAATAATTTTTGGGATGATATAAAATCTTTGTGATTTCCTTAAGTGCAGGTAAGCACTATAAAAACTAATAAACTCAAAAAAAATTTAGGGAATTTCTTTCTAAGTATACCTCTATGCACCAAGACACTCGTAGAGCTCTTAGTGAAGGGCTCGTCCGGGGAAGTATACCACTACACTACACCTATTTCTGCTGCCTAGCAGCTTGCTGTGTTCCAGTTTGAACGGTGTGGGTGCCGGTGTAATTACAGGCACACGAGGCTTAACACCTGTATGCCTCGGGTTGATGGACGCTCAGTAGTGCATCGTAGGGCACATACCTAACGAGCGTGACCTACGAGACAATACTTTGTTATAGGCGATGGTAACCACTTAACATCAGGTGGGCCATCTGCTTGTTCCTTCAGCAAGTTGTATATAAAAAAGAATATGCATAAACCCTGAAAATTTTCCAAGTCTCTATGACCAGTGTTTTAGGCTGTGTGTTGTCATTCAGTCAGTCAGTCAGGACAAACATTCTTATAATTGGTATAGTAGAATCTTTATCCTGATTGACTGACATATATGCAACGCATAGCCTAAACCACTGCTCACAGAAATTAAAAATTTTCAGGGTATATTTGTCTTGGTGTGTAGAGGTGTACTAAGAAAGGAATTCCCAAAATTCAACCCCTAAACAAGTACAACGGGGGTTGAAGTAGTATGAAAATAACTTCATCTATTCATTCAGAATAATTAAATTACTTAATCTATTTATTGTAATTTTCTAAAATTACTGTCATATAAAAAGTCAACATCACATTCCGGATGGTGACTTTTTAAATGGGCTTTAAGACTAGGGTTTTGGATAAAACCTTGACCGCATATATGACATCTGAATCTCCTGTCGTTTGTATGCGTCCTTATATGATACTGCAAGGACTTAAGACGTGGATAACTTTTATCACAGTATTCACACCGGAAGTTTCTTTCACCAGTATGCGTAGCCATGTGTTCTTTCAAACGTGAAGGCAGATAAAACCTCTGATCACAGTATTCGCATTGATGTTTCATAACTTTCTGATGGTTTCGTCTTTGATGCTCTGTCAAAGTTTTCTGCCTATTATAAACCTTATCACATAGATTACACGGATACGTCCGCTTCTGACCGTGGGCTTCAGTCAAATGCTTATTTTTCAGAGCGTACGACATGAAACACTCTTCGCATTTCGGGCACCGGATTATAGCTTTCCTTTTATGTACTATATCTACATGCATGTCCTTGTAATGGTTGGATTTGAATACCTTACCGCAGATTTCACAAGTGTGTCTTTCATCATCTTTATGCCTCTTCAAATGGGCATCTAGTCTGGGTTTTTCCAGGAAACACATTCCACAGATATCGCATGTGAAATTACTAAAGTGTGTGTCTATCATGTGGGTGCTTAGAGCATTGAAGTCTTCGAAGACATCACTGCAGACCACACAGACAAGATCATTCCAGGTGAGACGGAACAGTAGCATCTTGTCTGGTGCTTCGAAGTAAATCTTCTTATTGTGTACACTGTCTATATGTTGCTTGAATACGTTTAGATCGTTGATTTTCATCGGGCATAAACGACAGTCTATCCGTGTTATATCCAGCTTAGGCATTTTCTTGTACCCCATTAGGAGTTGAAAAGGTTTTGTGTCATGGGTAACTGTATGTTCCCTTAAGTCTTCGGGTTTAGGGAAATAATCCTTACAGTAGAAACAGTAGTAATTATTTCTTCGGTTTTTGAAAGGACACACGAATGAGTACTGAATAATTGTGAAAAGGTTTTCCTCTGCCATACAATTGAAATCTCTATCGGGGTCGTATTTCTTTTCAACTGGAAGCTTTTTCGGCGCTTTGAGCCGTTTCTTCGTACCTGGAATTAGCAGAAAATCAATCTATGACGACCGATGTGGCGCGGCGGGCGAATGTCCGCCTGCGACGCAGAAGGTTGCGGGTTCGATTCCCGCCTTGGGATAAATGTTTGTACGATCCACATATTTTTATAGCACTTGTTGATGACACAAGCAGACCCACCTGATGTCAAGCGGTCACCATCACCTATAACAAAGGTGGCATGGCATGCACTGCTCAGCGTCCATCAACCTGAGACATACAGGTGATGCCTCATGTGTCTGTAATGTCTCCGGCACCCACACCCTTCAAACCGGAACACAGCAAGCTGCTTGGCGGCAGAAATAGACATGGTGGTAGTACTGCCCCGAACGAGCCCTTCACTAAGAGCTCTACTACTACTAAGTATGACTAAAAAAACCAATTACCTGCTTTTTTCTTTATTGCTTCATCTTTTAGCACTTTCATCTTCTTCTTAGTATCATTATTAGTTTTAGTTTTTGTCTTTTTCTTTGCTTTCTTTTTAAGTGGTTTATCTGAGTCTGATGAAGAAGCTGACCAGTCGCTATCTTTGTCATCATCAGCATCATCAAAATTCATTGGTACCTGTTCCTCAAGTGGTTTTATGTCTTTTTTATGATTTCCATTTTTTATTTGCTTGGGTGATAAAGGCTTTGTTTCTACAAAAGAAATAAAAGGTCACATTAGCTTGATGTGAAGGAAAAAGACTGAGAAAACCAGCTAGTATTCTAGCAGCGGTGTGGATTGTCCAGCATTATTGTTATTAATATTATCCCAAGGGAATCGAACCCGCAACATCCTGCGTCGCAAGCGGACATTCGCCCGCCGCGCCACATTGGTCGTTAAAAACTTCACTCGCTCGGTCAAAAAAATATGCGTAAATGTGGAAGATTTTGGGGGCGACCTTTGCTCAGCAGAGGGACTTAATAGGCATACTAAGAAAAAAAATTACCAGTACAAGCAGGTTCCTCTGAAAACCCTACAAACAGGTCATCATCAGCGACTGAGTTGCTTTCACTAATATCGTCTTTTGGCTCAATTTTAAGGTCAATATCTAATTGTTTAGCATTTTTTACACCTGCAAAATAAAATATTGGGTTAGACTACACACTACACACACACACACTACACGCGCGCCTTCTGATCCTAATTTTTATCACAGTTATTGTAGAAAAGCAAAAAAGGAACCTTTTTCTATCTTACAATAACTGTAATAAACCTTCTGATTCTAATTATAAATCACTAGCTGTTGCCCGCAACTTTGACCGGGTGGTTCGTTTTTTCCGACTTACTTAAAACTTAACTTATATTTTGGACAATTCACATAAAAGGTATCTTTATTAATTGACGACCGATGTGGCGCGGCGGGTGAATGTCCGTCTGCGTCGCAGGAGGTTGCGGGTTCGATTCCCGCCTTGGAATAAATGTTTGTACGATCTGCAAACATTTATTCCGGGTGATCTGGGTATTTTCTACGTATTATAAAAAAATCTATGTATGTAATATATTATTGTATTAAGTATATCAGTCATCTAGTACCAATAATACAAGCCCTGCTTAGCTTGGGGCTAAATGATGCTGTGTGGATTGTCCAGCATTATTATTTTTATTTATTATTTAATTAAGCCTATGTGTTATTCTGATGTATAAGCTATTATATTGTAAAGTTTCATTAAAATCCATTCGATAGTTTTTGCGTGAAAGAGTTACAAACAAACTTTCGCGTTTATCCTACTAATATTATAAACGCAAAAGTTTGCAAGTATGGATGGATGGATGGATGGATGTTTGTTACTCTTTCACGCTCTAACCAGTGGACCGATTTGGATGAAATTAAATAACTATAGATTATGCTACTTTTTATCCCGAAAAAATAACGGGAACGGGAAAAAACTGCCACGCGGACAAAGCTGCGAGCGGCCGCTAGTACATCAATAAATAAAGTTTTACAGTTACGAAAATAGCAAACCCTCAAAGTCGGTAGGTGGTTCAAGTTTGGCGCTGAGGAACAGCTCCTCGCACTGGAGCACCTGCCGCCGGAAAGCGTTAGCGTCGCGGAGGCGCACCACACATGTGGCACATACTCCAGAGTCCCTCTCGTTGCCGTCGACATGCGATAGCTGCAATAATTGTTATTATTTAATTATTAGATAATATAATAACAATGCTAGACAATCCACACAGCATCATCTAGCCCCAAGCTAAGCAGAGCTTGTGTTATGGGTACTAGATGACTGATATACTTAATACAATACATTACATACATAGATATCTTTTATTATACATAGAAAATACCCAGAACACCCGGAACATATGTTTGCAGATCGTACAATCATTTATCGTAAGAAAATATATAAAATATTCGTTTTTACGGTTCCATGCCCAAAGGGTAAATTGAGACCATATTACTAGGACTCTGCTGTCTGTCCCTCTGTCACCCAGGCTGTATCTCATGAACCATGATAGTTAGAGAGTTGAAATTTTCACTGATGATGTATTTAAAATGTTTTTTTTTTTTACATGCTATAGGTAAACACTTGAGTGGGAAAACTCAAAAATTATGAGATAATATAAAAATAATATATTTACTAATATTAAAAAAAACAAATAAGATATAGTCCATAAACAAATGAACCAACTGTACATATTTTATAATACTTCTGACCCAGCACTTTGGTGTTGATTATGATTACATTTATTTCTCCATTTCTGTCATTAACATCAATGTTATTAGCGTGAACTCTATAGTAGACTTAAAGTTTACCAAAGTAGATTATTTTTTATGATATAGACAGTATGAGGTTTCATTAAAATTATGTATTATTCTTACCAATATACCAAAGCAATCCATGACCATATCAGCGTATACTTCTTTTTCCTCCTGCCAAGTGTATTCAGCTGTTAGTATTCTACATTTTTTAATAGCTCTACAACATCTACAAAGCCCTGGGTTTATGATGAGTCCATTGGTTCTAGTCACAGTTACACTCATTATGTACACTTTATAAATTATAGTCACTAAGTAATATAAATAACATTGATGAAATGTTCATCTGTAGTCGGCACGGCAATCAAAATAATAAATCGCAAAAAGCTTAGCTTGCCCCAACAAAAGGGAACAAATTGTTCCCAAAAAAAGACGAGAACACACGCCAAACAAAAAAATGAAATGTCAAAACAGAAGATAGGTATGTACACAGAATACTATATTACTCACGATGTACTTTCAGTCTATAAAAAAGTACTCTGTGCGATGTACCTCCTACGTGTTTAACAGTTTTACCACAGACTTCTCAGCAAAACTCTTCGTTATTTAATGATCAATTGTGTAAGTAATTTATTGTTCTATTCTAGGATAGCGCCTTGGAATTTGTTCTGTAATGCTATTTTATAAGTGAATACATTGAAATTGAAAGTGCCATCATCAAGAATCGTTCGATTCGATCATTCGTTTCCCAACACTAGTTTCCGTCTGTCTGTTTTCTTGCTTTGATTTTTTATCTGTATGGTTAAAAAAATGGCGGTGAAATAGAGCTCGCCGCGTTGTTGTTGTTCCGCATTTTTGTTTCTACTGGGAAAATGGCAGTAGAAAAATTGGAAATTGAGACTTACTTCGGGAAATGCAAATGCTGCCTCAATTATGGTTATTTACGAACCATGTGGGAGAAGCATATTGTAGAGGAACGAACGGAAATCTACGGGCAGATGCTCACGCAATGTTTCTCTATCGAAGTATGTTTTCCACTATACAATAACCTGTAACATGATTGAGGGTAAAGTTTTTTCATCCCCATCTCTAAGGTTCTATGATCTCAAGATCCTTGAGTAAACCCTAATAAATAAATATTGGCGGACATTTCACAAAACCCCATCTAGCCCCAAATTTAAACCAAATTACTGTACTTGACTTAAGAAAACACTTGACCCAGAGCAACCATGTTCATCACACAAATGTTTGTTCTTGGTGGGGTTCGAATCCAGAAGGCTGAGCTACATAAACTGAGTTGTGGGGTTAAAAAAACTTTGACTAAAAATATCATGATTCATGATAAAGTATAAAATAACATGTTTATGATTGGGTAATAAAGCAAACTATTATTGTTTTCATCAGTGGACGATACAGAACTCCGAGGAAGATGATCAGATCTGTGAAGACTGTATATGGAAACTACGAGAGGCCTTCACATTCAAGAAACAGGTGCTACAGTGTCAGAAAGAACTCAAAAGTAGTTAGTAGAACAATATTTTAAATTTGTTAGTTTTTATAGTGCTTACCTGCACGCAAAGATGACGACCGATGTGGCGCGGCGGGCGAATGTCCGCTTGCGACGCAAGAGGTTGCGGGTTCGATTCCCGCCTTGGGATAAATGTTTGCACGATCAGCAAATATTTATTCCGGGTGTTCTGGGTATTTTCTATGTATATTAAAAAATATCTATGTATGTAATATAGTATTGTATTAAGTATATCAGTCATCTAGTACCCATAACACAAGCTCTGCTTAGCTTGAGGCTAGATGATGCTGTGTGGATTGTCCAGCATTATTTATTTATTTACTAAACTGCAACTTTTTGGGATAATATAAAATCACCAAGTATTTAAAGGTATTATACCAAATATTATTTTCCTTGAGTGGTTGGTTACTTCTGGTTATTGGTGGTTGAGGAAGGTTGCGGGTTCAAATCCCACTCAATGAAAAAATTTTTTGGGATAATATAAAAACAATCTTTTTTGTTACAATATTTTTCACTAGTCGAATATGGATATGTGTAAATTGTAATATTTGGATGTATCTCTGACTGCTCCCCTTAGATATCCTGAAATAGTTACGACTTGGTACCACTTGCTACAGGTCTGATCTACCGTACCAAGGTGGGTATCTTATCCCAATTATAAGAATCTTTGTCCTGACTAACTGACTGAATGGGATATAGACAACACACAGCCTAAACCACTGGTCGTAGAGACTTGAAATTTTCAGAGAATATTCGTCTTGGTGTGTAGAAGTGTAAATAAAACTAAAAAAAAATAATAATAATAATAATAGGTGGTCTAAAAAAGGAATTCCCGAAATTCAACCCCTAAACGGATATACCGGGATTTAAATTTTGTATGACAATAACTTCAGTATTCAGTATTCATTTATTGATTTGCAAACATGAGTACGTAATTAGTGGTAGTCAGACATATATAAATAGGTCCACAAGGTTTACCTAACTAAGCATGCAAAAAATAATTCATTTTTAATTAAGTAATTTATTTGGAAAACAAACAGTGGTATAATAACAGTAAAATATAAAAGTATAACAAGATAAAAAAATATGTATATAACATTAAAAAACACACGCGGGCCATGCCACGCGTGTTTCGCTAGTTCGTAATAGGGTTACTCAAGAATTATTTTAACTAAAATAGTTTAATAATTTATCACTGTTTATTTGACGACTGATGTGGCGCGGCAAGCGAATGTCCGCCTGTGACGCAGGAGGTTGCGGGTTCGATTCCCTCCTTAGGATAAGTTTTCGTACAATTTGCAAATATTTATTCTGGGTGTTCTGGGTATTTGCTATGTATGATAAAAAATATCTATGTATTGTATTAAGTATATCAGTCATCTAGTACCCATAACGCAAGCTCTACTTAGCTTGGGGCTAGATGATGCTGTGTGGATTGTCCAGCATTATTATTATTATTGTTTCAGTCCAAGTTGATGAGGAATTGGAGATAAAATCAGAACCAGATGAAGAGAGCTATGCTGTTGAATATCTGGATGAAGAATATCTAGAGGAATATAACAATAATGAGAATTCAGATAAAGAGAGTGAGGAGAGACTGAGTGAAGAGGAAAGACATAGTCCAGTTGATGAAGACTCTAATGGTTCTAAGGATGATGATGATGATATTGATGAAAATCAGAATCCAAATGAAGGTATGTAATCTAACACCTACAAACCCTACTATAATAAACTCTGTGTAGCCTCAATTGGCAATTTGCTGATGGAACAAGCATTGCCTTGTAGGTCATGTTAGTTACACTGCTGTGTTTCCATCAACCAGAGGATACAGGTGTTAAGCCTCATGTGCCTGTAAACACCCTTCAAACCGGAACACAGCAAGCTGTTTGGCGGCAGAAATAGGCATGGTGGTAGTACTGCCCCGGACGAGCCCTTCACTAAGAGCTCTACTACTACTAAAGTGTTATGTCTCTTTCAATCTAATTTGAAACTTCCTATTAACACTACAGGTTGTAACTATTTTAAAATTACACCGAATTTATAAGTACCAGGGTCTAATAAGACATACGCCTTGCGGGTTCACTTCAGTAGAAGTCCACTGCTGGACATAGGCCCCACAAGTTTCTAAGAAGAACGGTTCTGAGCCTTTTTCATTTATCAATTTACCGCTGTTCTGACAATAAATAAATAAATAATGCTGGACAATCCACACAGCATCATCTAGCCCCAAGCTAAGCAGAGCTTGTGTTATGGGTACTAGTTGACTGATATACTTAATACAATACTATATTACATACATAGATATTTTTTATTATACATAGAAAATACCCAGAACACCCGGAATAAATATTTGCAGATCGTACAAACATTTATCCCAAGGCGGGAATCGAACCCGCAACCTCCTGCGTCGCAGGCGGACAATCGCCGGCCCGCCACATCGGTCGTCAATGTCGACAATGTCCACAGTCCATCGAGTAGGACGTCCTGCGCTTCATCTACTATTCGTTGAACTACTAAACAATCATTCTTTCAGATGACGAAGACATTACCCCAGCCCCTCGCAAGCGGAAACCACGACAAGCAAACATTGATATTGAAGACAGTGATACCGACACACCCAAACCAAAGTGGCCGAAGAAACTTCCCAAGCAGGAGCGGTGGAAGACCTACAAGCAATACTCTGAGGAGGCCATGATAGAGGCTGTAAAAGCAGTGATATCAAAGTCAATGAACCAGAAAGATGCCTCCAAACGATTTAAAGTGCCGAGGAAGACTTTAAGTGCGAGGATACTCTCTGTGAAAAGTAAGTTTTATTGATTAAAAATTACATCTAATACAATTTATAATACACTAGAGGCCTCTGGCAGCTTCGCCCGCGTGGCAGTTTTTTCCCGTTCCCGTTATTTTTTCGGGATAAAAACTAGATTGTGTCCTGTTCTAGATTACAATCTATATTTATTCCAAATTTCATCCAAATCGGTTCACTGGTTAGAGCGTGAAAGAGGAACAAACATCCATCCATCAATCCAAACATTCGCATTTATAATATTAGTAGGACTACATTTATTTACAAAGGAAATTGCAGCTAATGCAGGTATTTATAATTGGTGTTTTTTTTAAGTAAGTAACTTCTAATGCGACTTCCAACAAGGTTGCGTTAAACGTTTAACACTACCATGGAGGGGGTATGAAAGCACTGTTCTTTCTCTCTTTCTCTTATAGCCAGTTACGTTGTGTGAATGTGTGCCAATATTTATTATTTACTAGCGGCCACTCGCAGTTTCACCCGCGTGGCAGTTTTTCCCGTTCCCGTTATTTTTTCGGGATAAAAAGTAGCCTATATGTTAATCCAGGTTACAATCTATATTTATTTCAAATTTCATCCAAATCTGTCTACTGGTTAGAGCGTGAAAGAGTAACAAACATCCATCCATTCATACTTACAAACTTTCGCGTTTACATAAACATACTGAATACTGAAACTTCAAACCCCGTTGTACCAGTTGGAATTTCGGGAATTCCTTTCTTAGATAGATAGAAAACACTTTATTGTACACCACATTACGATAAACACTACAAAACTAATACACATTTATAGAAAAAAATCATTAAGTGGAATACAATGGGCGGTCTTATCGCTAAAAGCGATCTCTTCCAGACAACCTTGGGATGGACAGGACTTGCCAAGAACGAGAAAGGACGGTAGTGTAGTATAAACAATAAGTATAATGCATACAATAATATCAACCTACTCTAATTTATATTACCTATATAACTACATACATTAGTAGTACTTTCTTAGTACACCTCTACGCAATAACACAAATATACACTGAAAATTTCAAGTCTCTACTACCAGTGGTTTAGGCTGTACAAGGTCTATATGTATATTATGCCGAAGTAATGACTACTTACTAAAAATTAAACTGCACATTGACACTGAAAAAACGTGGAAAAAACACTTGGATACCGTGACTACTTGTCCGTTATTTCCGCGTTTTTGGCATCAATATCGACAATATTGACGACCGATGTGGCGCGGCGGGCGAATGTCCGCCTGCAACGTAGAGGTTGCGGGTTCGATTTCCACCTTGGGATAAAGAAAGAAAATATATTTATTTTTCCCCAAACCACACAAATTACAAACATGAATGAATATCAACAAGGCAAATACTGTAGTACACTACCTACACTAGGTAAAATAAAAAAAAAACTAGGATAAATGTTTGTACTATCTGCAAATATTTATTCCGGGTGTTCTGGGTGTTTTCTATGTAGATAAAATATGTATGCATGTGATGTATTGTATTATATATATCAGTCATCTAGTACCCATAACACAAGCTCTGCTTAGCTTGGAGTTAGATGATGCTGTGTGGATTGTCCAGCATTATTATAATACATCGTAACATAAACATAAGTACCTAATTATCTAATTTAAAAACGCGTAAAAACGACCAAACACCAAAAACAGCAACCTAAATGAAATCATGATTATCTTATCTGAGCGATGAAAACAGCATAAAATAATCCCATAGTTGCTTTATCTTTACACTCGTAGTAGTAGAGCTCTTTGTGAAGGGCTCGTCCGGGGCAGTACTAGCACCATGCCTATTTCTGCCGCCAAGCAGCGCAGCGTGTTCCGGCTTGAAGGGTGTGGGTGCCGGTGTAATTACATGCACATGAGGCTAAACACCTGTATGCCTCAGGTTGATGGACGCTGAGTAGTGCATCGTCGGTGACGTTCCTAACAAGCGTGACCTACGAGGCAATGCTTTGTTATAGGTGATGGTAACCACTTAACATCAGGTGGGCCATCCAGGTGGGTTGTTCCATCAACAAGTTGTATAAAAAAAAAAACTTATTGACCGAGCGAGCGAAGCGAGCGATGTTTTGAGATAGGGCAAAATTGCTTTTGTCCGGTTGTCAGTCAGGCTGTCTGTCTGTTCTCGCCTACAGGTTGCATTTTTCTTCCTATTTTGACGAAAAGTGGCACGCAAGTAAAAGTTTTTTTGGTCGATTGCGGTTTTTGATTGGAGGTAAAAAGGGGTGGAAAGGGGGAAGTTTGCTGTAGCGTTATTAATCAAATTTGAGAAGCACAATAAGGACTTCATTCCAAACAAGATATTGCTAAAAAAAAACAAAATAGGGAGAGTAAAAGGGGGAAAAAAGGGAAAGTTTTCTGTAGCTTCAAATTTTTTATGATTTTTGGAATATCTAATACTACCTATACCAATCAGACTAGGCCTCAGGCTAGGATCAGGCTCTTTGCCTTCTCGAGATGGACCCGTAGACACCAGATTCGACTTTCTAGGACCAAGAAAACGCGAGTAATCGCAAAAACTTGTACACCTACTTTGCTCAAAAGTCTACATAGGTAAGCGATGTATACTGCTCTCACAGAACCACTAGTTCTATGGTTTTTAACGCAAGCTTACTCCATCAAAAAGCTTGTCCCAGGCACGCTTCAGTAAATAGGGGCATAATCGAAAAAATACCGGTAACAATGTATAAAACATCTACAATAGATGCAGAGGCTTACTTCAATGAACTAAGCTGCCACCAAAAGAAAACCAAAAGAAATTGGAATCTAAAGATGAAAATCTTGTTGTAGATGCGGAGAGTACTGAGAGACCGCTATCCCTGGACGAAGATGAACCAACCGAACAAAACAACGACGATGCTATGTTGGTTATAAAAAAACACAGAGAAAACATACACTCTGTCCTAGCTTACTCCAACGCTACTCCTATCAGGGGTTACTGGGGCGTGGGTTACGTCTGCGCGTTCTGTCCCGAACAGTTCTCAAAGCCATCAGCCTTGAAAAAGCACACTCGAAGCCACCTCAATATCCACAAACACTACACAGTTCCACACGTTAGATCTCACGTCACAAGACTGGACGTAACCGGCTTGAAATGCCAACTTTGCAACACTAAAATGGAAGATTTGCATAGTTTAATGTATCATCTGAAGAAAGAGCACAGAAAACCCATGCATTTCGATATTAACAACCATATAATGCCATTCAAGTTTGATACAGCCGAACTAGAATGCATTGAATGCGAGGAACCGTTCAAGAACTTTAAACAACTATCAGAACATATGGCCAATGTACATTACAGAAACTATGTGTGTGGGAAATGTGATCGAGGTTTTGTAAATCGAGTGAATCTGGTCGCACATAAAGACACACACAAAACTGGAATGTTTATTTGCAATTACTGCGGAAAGCAGTTCGACACGCGACGCAAGAAAACCACACACGAAAGAATGAAACACACACTTCAAACTAAATACGAAAAATGTGGGTACTGCAAAATGAGGTTCCAAAATATCGAACAGAAGAATAATCACGAGTTAAGAAATCATAAGAAACAGCAATCTTCTTATAAATGTAACTCTTGTGATAAAAGTTATACTCGTCAGCGTTCATTGCGAGATCACGTGAAGCGGGAACATCTTTTACATCGCCCTTATAAGTGCACTGAAGAAGGTTGTAAAAAATCGTTTTATTTGAACAGAACATTGCAAGCACATTTACTAACTCATGACGACGCCCGTCCGTTCTCTTGTTCGTTGTGCCCAAAGACATATAGATCAATAAAGTCGTTGAAAGGACATATGTACTCTCATAATGATAAGAAAGAGTTTAAGTGTCCAAAGTGCTATAGAAAATACGTGCTTGAAGAGAATTTTACGCGACATATGAAGCTAAAGCATAAAATATAAGGAAGATTGTTCAATTATCCAATAGTATAATCAATAATATAATAATATAATATAATAATGTTTGTTTGTATTGAATAGGCTCCGAAACTACTGGACCGATTTGAATAATTCTTTTACCGTTGGGAAGCTACACTATCCCCGGGTGACATAGGCTATATTACATTTTCAAAAGATTGGGGATCCTTACTAAAACCCGTGCAAAGCCGGGACGGACCGCTAGTATAATATAATATAATCCAATAATATAATATAATATAATATGTCTGTTCAATTATCGGTTCCAATATATTACAAGCGTTACTTAGTGTTACTAGAATGGCCTCCTTTCTTTTTTTTATGTGACTTGCTGATGATACAAGCAAATGTCACCCGATGTTAAGTGGTTACCATTACCTATATCAGAGCATTGCCTCGATGGTCACGTTCGTTAACGTGGCCTATAATGCACTACTCTCCGTCCATTAACCTGAGGCATACAGGTGTTAAGCCTCACGTGCCTGTAATTACACCGGCACCCACACCCTTCAAACCGGAACACAGCAAGCTGGCGGCAGAAATAGGCATGGTGGTAGTACTTCCCCGGACGAGCCCTTCACTAAGAGCTCTACTACTACTAAAAATAATACAGGTGTCTTTTTTTTTTAAATCATTCGTATCGATATCCGTTAAAAGTAAAAGGTTTAAAATAAAACTAAATATGCAGTTATTGTTTTCTTATAAATTGATGCTTCTTTCACGACTGTTCTTTAACTCGCATGGTTTCAGACTTGTCCTCATAATTACTCTCAAAGACAGTGGCGGCCTTACCCATTGCGAGGCTCCGGGCGGCAGCAGGTTTTTGCGAGGCCCTTTGTCCTTCGTGTATGGGATCAAAATTATAAGTTTGAAATAAAAGATATGGTTAAAAATCTATATTTTTTAAAATCAGCTTGGGTTGTTACGCGAGGCCCCTGCAAGAGCGAGGCCCCGGGCGATTGCCCCGTTCGCCACCCCCAAAAGCCGCCACTGCTCAAAGAGCTCTAACATAAAACGAACTATTGTAATTTTTTTGCTAAATAAATTATTTTATTTTATATCTGTACTTATTATTATAGGTGTTAAGACAATAAAATTAGAACCCATTTTTTTTAATAGAAAGTCCTACTAATATTATAAACGCGAATGTTTGGAAGTATGGATGGAAAAAACTACTTATATAAAGTATTTTATCAGCTATCTGACGACCGATGTGGCGCGGCGGGCGAATGTCCGCCTGCGACGCAGGAGGTTGTGGGTTCGATTCCCGCCTTGGGATAAATGTTTGGACGATGTACAAATATTTATTCTGGGTGTTCTGGGTATTTTCTATGTATAATAATAAATGTGTATGTATGTAATGTATTGTATTAAGATATCAGTCATCTAGTACCCATAACACAAGCTCTGCTTAGCTTGGGGCTAGATGATGCTGTGTGGATTGTCCGGCATTATTATTATTATATGTTCTCATAGTACAAGCTTTGCTTAGTTTGGGGCTAGAGGGCTGCGTGAATGTGTGTCAAACCTACTAATATTATAAGCGCGAAAGTTTGTAAGTATGATGGATGGATGGATGGATATTGTTACTCTTTCACGCTCTAACCAGTAGACCGATTTAGATTAAATTTGGATTGGATTTTGGATTATAACTTGGATTAACATATAGGCTACTTTTTATTCCGAAAAAATAACGGGAACGGGAAAAAAATAGCCTCGCGAGCGAAGCTGCGAGAGGCCGCTAGTATTTACATTAGTATTTACAACAGTGGTCAAATCTAAACCAATTATAAGAATCTTTGTCCTGGCTGACTGTCATAATAGGCAACGCACAGCCTAAACGATTGGTCGTAAAGGCTTAGAAATTTTCAGGGTAGATTTGTACTGATGAGTAGAGATGTACTAAGGAATTCTCAAAATTCAACCCCTATTAGTACAGTGGGGGTTGAAGTTTGTATGTAAATAACTTTACGTGGACGAATTGCAGGCATTTTCACTTATTGAAGTAATACTTCTAATGCGACTTCCGACAAGGTTGCGTTAAACGTTTAACACTACCATGGGTATGAAAACACTGTTCTTTCTCTCTTCCTCTCATAGCCAGTTACCTACGTTTCGTACATTAAAGAAGTTTTACTTCAGTCGTGTAATCTAAAGCACACTCGTTTTTTTATTTATGATAGCAAGCGCCTAAATTACCACAACCGTTATATTCTGCTGTTATAATCTATACACTGCTGTTTGTCTATGCTATTAGTAGTACAGTCAGCTGCACTAGAATGTATACAACTCGTAACTTTCAAAACGGTATCAAAACCTTACAGTAAATTCAAAAATCGTGTAATTAGGTAATAAGTTTAGGTATTTTATGAGATTTTGCCCTGAAAATATAAAAGTAAGCTGATTTTGAGGTTTTTTTTCGTTTTCCGGAAACCAAGCTTGTATTTTCAATAAATTCGGGCTCGCAAACCGAATTTCAATATCCGGAACACAAAAAAAACTCAGAAGCCGCCCACTGTTATCTATATGCTAATATTATAAAGAGGAAAGATTTGATTGTTTGTTTGCATTGAATAGGCTCCGAAACTACTGGACCGATTTGAAAAATTCTTTCATCGTTGGAAAGCTATACTATCTCCGGGTAACATAGGATAATTTAAAAAATAAGGATCCTTACTAAAACCCGTCCGAAGCCGGGACGGACTACAAGTAAAATATAATAATAATAATAATGCTAGTCAATCCACACAGCATCATCTAGCCCCAAGCTAATCAGAGCTGTGTTATGGGTACTAGACGACTGATATACTTAATACAATACATTACATACATAGATATTTTTTATTATACATAGAAAATACCCAGAACACCCGGAATAAATATTTGCAGATCGTAGAAACATTTATCCCAAGGCGGGAATCGAACCCGCAACCTCCTGCGTCGCAGGCGGACATTTGCCCGTCGCGCCACATCGGTCGTCTAAAAGTACTCTTATCTGTTATTTCAGACAACGTGCCCGAGTTTCGTCCCCAACCCCGCATGAATTTGGTGCACGAGCTAAAGACACTCCTCAGCTTCGTGAATGCGACGCCGTTCCGTTCCTGGACCAACTATTATTGCTGCTTCTACTGCACTGAACGTACCACATTCTCTGACGTCGAAGCACTGAAACACCACACTCGGACAAAGCATAAAAACTATGCTGTACTCTTAAAAGCGGCTATGTCACCTCTCACCAGCAACGAGATTGTCAGACTGGATTTAACGCAAGCCCAGTGTACCGTTTGCTCGCTCGCACTAACAGACTGGGCGCACACGATTCGCCATTTACGAAGCACCCACAGTATAATCTTTCAAGATAGTCACAAAATGATCCCATTTGTTTTAAAAGCGGATAAGTGTGCGCTCTGTGACAGGAAATTCTCCGCGTTTATGAAGCTGGATACTCATATGAACTCTCATTACAATAACTACGTTTGTGATCATTGTGGTGTCCCGTTCGCTTCGGCCAGTCGGTTGCATGCACACGAAAAAACACACAGCACGGGACGGTTTAGATGTTCCATCTCACCTTGCAATAGAGTCTTCTCGCTAGCCAAATACCTGAAGAAGCATATAGCTTTCATGCATAACAAAGAACTTGAGTTTAAATGTCGGTATTGCAGTGAGATATTCAAGGGCGAATATAAACGGCATGCACACATGGTAGAGCATCACAAGGAGTATTTAAAGCATGTTAGTTGTGACCTCTGTGGCGCTGAGTTTAGCTGGATGAAACATTTGCTGAGGCATATTAAGAGGAAACATAATGCACAACACGTTTGCCAGCAGTGCGGAAAGTATTTCGAAACAGGGACGTTACTGAAAGAGCATCAAGAAAAGCACACTGACGATTTTGGTTTATGAGAATTTGTCCTCCTCCAAGTAGAGGGGAATTACTGAAAGTTATAAAAAATATTGAGTATTACTTGCACAGTTATGTAAAATATTGAGTACTAGCGGCCGCTCGCAGCTTCGACTGCGTGGCAGTTTTTTCGCGTTCCCGTTACTTTTTCGGGATAAAATCATAGTAGCTTTATGCATGCAAAGTCTCAACCCGATCGGTATAAAATTTACAAAGTTTCATACAAACTTTCATCCCCTATTTTATCCCCTTGGGGGTAGAATTAATCAAAATCCTTTCTTAACGGATGCCTACGTCATAACATCTACCTGCATGCCAAATTTCAGCCCGATCCGTCCAGTGGTTTGGGCTGTGCGTTGATAGATCACTATGTCAGTCAGACCTTTGAGTTATATATATTTAGATTACTTGCACAGTTGAGTCATGTAAAATATTGAGTACTAGCGAAACGCGCGCGACTTCGTCCGCGTGAAGCTCTTTCCATACAAACTTCAACCCCCGCTGAACCCATTAAGAGGTTAAATTTCGGGAATTCCTTTCTTAGTACACCTCTCCGCACCAAGACGAATATACTCTGAAAATTTCAAGTCTCTACAACCAGTGATTTAGGCTGTGCGTTGTCTAATCTCAATCAGTCAGTCAGGACAAAGGTTCTTATAATTGGTATAGATTACTTGCAGAGTTATGTAAAATATTGAGTATTACCTAAGAGAAATTGTTATAAAAAGTTAGCATATTTTTTGTTCATCTACTATAATAAATTAAATCAATTAAATTTTTAACCCTGTACCCTTGTAATTTTATTCTTTTAACATTTAATAAAAGTCCCCTCAACTTTCTGAAACCATGATTTAGGTTGTAATGGATTACTGCAGTGTTTGTAAAAAAAATTATAGTTTGTTAGTTTTTATAGTGCTTACCTGCAAAAAAAATTATAATTAATTTTTTCATATTCAATTTGTTTTTATTCAAAATTTTGTTTCGCATTTGGATCTTTGTATTTCGAAATATATTTATTTATAGTCTGACATTGCAGATTCGATTATAGCCAAATTAAAAGGATGTTCTTTTATGTTTGTGCAAGTATGATTCAATAGGGATTTATTTGTTATCACTGTTTAGCGTGTAGTACCTTTTTTTGTTCAGAATCGCGAATCTATTGATTCGTAATGTACCTACCTAGCTTTATAGTTCCTGATGTCTGCTGTTCTTGTAGTAGGTTGTAGTTGAGATCACCAACAATAATAGCTCTTTTTCTTTGCTGTAAATGATCCGTGAATACATTTAAAAAATCTGAATTTGTGCGTCCAGACTTGTAGATAATACAAAAACCGAGAGGTGGTTGCGTCGTTAGCGCTATATAATTTTAGTAACTTAGCATATCTATCTCTCTTATATTATTTCATAGAGCACTACCACCCACACCACATCACACCAAGGTTAACTGGAAGAAAATGCTAATTAGCATTAAGTTCGCTTATGTACTTTTTTGTGCAATAAAGGATTTTCTAATCTAATCTAATATCTATGTTGGAGCCAAAACCATGCAAGTAGATAGACCTATTGTGACGGTAGGGTTTGAGCGGAAAAGCCACGAATATATACTGCACCGTATCGAAACAGTGGAAAGAGTTAGGCTAGCCAAGTTGGGTCCTACATCCTGACTAAAGTTTTTACTACAATAAAGGAAACGAAATTAACACAGTAAATTGACTTTTATTTTTATTTAATTTTTTTCCAAAACTCCAATTGAACTACACAGCTATCTGCATTGGCAGACGCTGACTTAAGACTTTTTCTAAACTGTACAGAAACCTGAATGATAAGACATTTAAACAAAAAGTTAAAATATTATTAATTTCAAAATGTTATACCTAGTCTTGACGAATATTTAAATGACAAATTGTAGTTAGTTCTTTATGTTGCATGCCATCTCTCTACATATTTTTTTGCATACCGTAACTGGTCAAACATGTTGTTTCTCCTTTATTATTTGTTATCTATTTAGTTCACACATGTTTTTTGGCAAATAAATATCTTTATCTTTAAATACTGAGTTGGCCTATTTGCTAACACAACTACCTAAGTCAGTGGTTCCCAGACTCTTGTTTCATAAACCACTTTCAAAATTTTGCTGGATCCGGTGGACCCCCTGCATCTACATTATTTTCGAACAATATAAAAATATTTTGTTTCATTTATAATGATTTTATATCTATTCATAATGATGAAATTATGTAGGTAACGAAATAGTGCTAGTTATATATATTTTTTTATAAATTGTACAAGATACACACGGATCACGAAAACGAGTTATGAAATACAAATAATAATATTCATCGCAAAACACCATTCCCCTAATTTCACGTACGTGCGATGGATGGTGCGTATAGTCCTTAATTTAATACACTGTCTATTTTTTTTTAATTAAAGAATAACTAATTGATGCTGTATGTTTGCACCAATCCTGGATTGTTGGGTTATGAAATCAATAGCATCCCTGCACTAGGTAAGTATAGATAATTCCTTAATTTCTAATCTTCCAGAATCAATCACAAAGACTGAGACTGAAATTTTATACTTCAGTGTGCAATCGCATGTGTCTTGTCAAATTACTTTTTTGAGAAAATGCCTTATCACATCTAATGCATGAATGTGGCTTTTCTCCAGTATGTGACCGCATGTGTACCGTCAATTTACCTTTTTCAGTAAATGCTTTATCACATCTAATGCATGAATGTGGCTTTGCTCTAGTGTGTGACTGCATGTGTACCGTCAATTTACTTTTTTCAGCAAATGCTTTACTACATCTAATGCACGGATATGGTTTTTCTCCAGTGTGTGACTGCATGTGTATTGTCCAATTCCATTTCTGAGTAAACGTTTTATCACATGTAATGCACAGATATGGCTTTTCTCCAGTGTGTGACTGCATGTGTATTGTCATTTGACTTTTTAAAGCAAATGCTTTACTACATATTTTGCATGAATATGGCTTTTCTCCAGTGTGTGCCCGCATGTGTACTGTCCAACTCGATCTTTGAGTAAATGCTTTATCACATCTAATGCATGCATATGTCCTTTCTCCAGTGTGTAATCGCATGTGTCTTGTCAACTGACTTTTTCCAGTAAATGCTTTATCACATATAATGCACGGATATGGCTTTTCTCCAGTGTGTGCCCGCATGTGTACTGTCCGATTCGATCTTTGAGTAAATGCTTTATCACATCTAATGCATGAATATGGCTTTTTTCCAGTGTGTGCCTGCATATGCATTGTCAATCGACTTTTTGCAGCAAATGCTTTACTACATATTATGCATGAATATGGCTTTTCTCCAGTGTGTGCCCGCATGTGTACTGTTAATTCACTTTTTGCAGCAAATGCTTTACTACATATTATGCATGAATATGGCTTTTCTCCAGTGTGTGACTGCATGTGTCTTGTCAAGTAACTTTTATACAAAAATGTTTTACAACACTGGTTACAGGAATGAATCGTTTTACTGGTATGGGCTTTTAAATGTCTTATCAATTGATATTTAGAGAAGATTTTTTTATTGCACACATCACAATAGAAACACAAATGAGTGTTAGTTTGCTCATTCTCAACTTCATCTACATTTTCTACACACAGTTCATTAGAACCATCAATAGCTACAGGATCTTCATCAGGTGTCACCTGTGACTCCTCATGGACAGTTTCTTCGGTTTCAGCTGCTTTTTCGTCTTTCACAACAACTTGTTCTTCCTTGATAGTGGCAGGATTACTTGCAGTGTTTGAATAATCAATAACAGACATGTGCTGTGTAGGAGCCACAGACAAAGTTGGTATTGTTGCTAGAGACAGCATTGTGATTGTACTGTATGTTATCTGAAAACAAATATTCATTTATTTGAAACAATTAAAATTTTCAGTTTGAGTGTGCATTAACCCCCTGCAACTGCATCAACATGATCAAGAACATCTACTCAATAATATTTTTATGAGCTATAATTCTAATAGCTCTACTTCAAAGCCCACTGCTGCACTACACACTGCTGGTCCTCATTTCTCAGCAAAGTGCAAATAGCCTTTTATTGAAATTGCATGTAGTTATGTAGGTACCTCTATTTTATTGTGCAACATATCACGCATAGTTCTGTCAGATCTGCGAGCCATGTCGGAGAACAGGTGGCATCTCTGCAGCTGCCGGTGACAGACATAGCATACTGTGCTGGGCATCCCTGCATCTGATTCTGTGTTCATCTGTAACCAAATGTCATTGATGAGTACAAATTACCTATCTGAGTATTCTAGAGTAAATTTGTTCTACGTGAAATCGAAAGCGCAGAAGATTTAGCTACTACCAACTGAGGTGCGAGACCAGTCTACTTGATGCAATGCAATCATACCTTTGAGTTCGTGAGTTCCTCGAATAGCTGTAAGAGGTGCATGTTCTCAATGTGCAGCATCCTGATATTCCCAGCTAGGCATACTCTACACACAGAACTAGCCAAAGCCATCGCGTTTGATTGTTCAAGCGTAGCGGAGAAACTGGCTCACTCAACCAATAATGTTGCTGTTATCTTTTTTTTTCTATGAGGTTTCTTGTTTTCGGGATTAGCAGACTAATAAACTAAATAATAAATAAACTTTCCGATGTAACAAAGTACTTTGTGTAAATCTACGAGTAACTTATTCAAACTTTCACTTTTCTTCTTTTATTAAAATGGCTGAATGCTGAATGCTGAGTCTATTACTATATGGCATGGCAACATTATTTTACAAAGTGACATTAGCTACTGTCAGTTGGCTATAGTTCAATCAGTTCGCCCATAATCGTACTAAAACGGAGCACGAGATGGCGCTGCGCTCTTCATACCTTCATAGCTTTTTTTTTTGTGGCATGTGTCTGTCATTCGGACAATTTTGCCAATGTCAAGTGGGTTGAATAAAATACTTTTAGTCGAGTTGTGGATTTGCTCCACCTTTCAGTCTATAAAAAAGTACTCTGTGTTGCTGCTGCTGTACTGCAATCTTGCGGCGCGACGCAAGCTTTCCTCCTCGGTGTGGGGGGGGGGGGGCACGTCAGCGGCGTGGCGATCCACCACTGGTATCCAGTAGCTTAGATCATTTACTCTAAATGATCTAAGTCCAGTAGTACCCGTCGTCGACCGACGACGCGTATACGCATTTAGTAAAAAACGAATATTCTTCGTAAAACACCATTCCCCTAATTTAACGTAGGTACGTCCGATGGATGGATGGTGCGTATATGGTCCATTGTTATGGTCTCTAAATTAATACGCTACGACTATTTTTTATAAAAAAAAGGAACAACTAAACGGCGCTATTCATTTTGCACCAATCCTGGAACCCAATTTGAGCTATGTAGAGAGCCTGGTAGAGATCGCTTTTAGCGATAAGACCGCCCATTGTATTACTGCATTGTTTACTTTGTATTCTTTATAAAATGTGTGTACTTGTGGTAATCAATAGAGTTATCTATGTAATCAATAGCACCATAATCCTGCGCAACGGACTGTTTCTGAATAATGGCTCTCGAGACATAATATACTGACGTGTCCTAAATGCGCTCGTACCTTCTCAATTACTCAAATTACTCAAAGTTATAAAAAATATTGAGTACTAGCAGTCAAGTCAAAAAACATTTATTCAGTAATATCCGCAGGGATCATCTTGAAACGTCTTAAATCTAGATGAATCTAAGCGCCAGTTCCTCGCGACCAAGCCTAGAAGAACCGGCAAGAAACTTACGGCTTGGTTCCTACCGTTTTTTTGTATATAGCTGTGCCCGCGACTTCGTCCGCGCGGAATTTAACAAAATTTAGATTTTTTTAATTTTTGCATTATATTTTAATTATTAATTATTTTTAGTTCTTCTTATTATCTTTATTAAAAAATGAACCCATTTCATAAAAAAATTTGCTGGATCCGGTGGACCCCCTGCATCTACATTACTACCAATTTCTAAATCTCGATCGACATGGTCTGGGTTCGACTCCCAGTTCGGATCTATCCATTTTTTTCTCAATTTATTTATAAATTGTCTTAATGAGAAGGTTTAATTTAGGTATCATATTATTTAAAATAACAAGTCAACATTTTAGTTCTTCACTATCGAAACCAAATTAATTTTCATGCACCCCTGCTTACGATTGTAGACCCCCATTTTTTGTCACGTCCAACGTAGACCCCCGTCGAGTCTCCCGTGGGTCCACCTGGACCACTTTGGGAATGACTGACCTAAGTGACCAAGGATTCAACATAAGAAATAAATAAAAATGTATTAGGTATAAGTAATTAGCAGCATCTAGGACAGGAGTGCTCGTGATTCGTGCCGTGTTTCGCAATGATTTGATGACGACCGATGTGGTGCGGCGGGATCTTTTGAGTTTTAATTTTTTTTTCGCGTTATTTCAAACAATCTCAAGTTGATTTGTCAATCTTTAATGGTAGTGGATTAATTTATTGATAGGCAAAGTATTATTTAGTATATAAGTTATACAGGGACCTACCCGCATACAAAAAATACCTCTCAGGCTTTTTTCGGGATTATGGAGTTAGACGTTGAGTCTCCTCCATCTCCCGATCCACCGCCTCTTCCACCGGACCCCCCTGACCCGTCTTTTGCTGGTTGCTGGTTGCCCAGACATAGACTCAGCCCCCTCTCTTCCTTCAGTGCAAACCACCTGGATGCACCCTGCTCTTGTCATAGGAGTTAAAGAGTATTCTACTGTGGACAAAGGTCCATTTGTAATTCTTGTTTCTCGAGAGCTTCCTGATCCTTCCGCAGGTACTACTATCCGACCAATCAAGTTTGGACAATTTCTTTCCAACCACCGCGTAGGAAATATATGTGCAGGCGGTATAAAGTCAGTAGGTAGAAATAGAGTTTCCTTAGAATTCCGCTCAGCCGCCGATGCTAACAAATTCTTGGACAATACCGCTCTTTTAAGCCAGTACAAATACGTGGCAACTATCCTAACGTTTAACATCACTCGTATGGGTCTCGTTAGGAATGTTCCGGTCGATATGTCAATGGAAGAATTCGCTGAAAATTTAGACGTTCCTAATGGTTGCGGGTTCGTAGTTAAGGCACGCCGTCTTAATCGTAAGTCAAACGAAGAGGGTAAAATTACTTGGATCCCTACCCAGGCAGTAGTCCTTACTTTTAGAGGTCAAGTCTTACCGGTCAGAGTATTCTCTTTTCACAATTCACTTCCAGTGGAAGTATACCAACTCCCGACTATACAGTGCCAAAATTGCTGCCGATTTGGGCATATCAAGGCTCAATGTCGCTCAAAACCTCGCTGCTTCAAGTGCGGCAATGAGCATACAGGAGAAAGTTGCGACAAGGTGGAAGCCCAGGCTTACTGCCTTCATTGTACCGGAAATCATTTTGCCTCCAGCAGAGTATGTCCTGAATTGGAAAGACAAAAGTCTATTAAAGCGTTTATGTCTCAAAATGGAATTTCTTATGAGGAAGCCGCGACTCATTTTCCCAAGATGGGAAGATCATATACTGAGGTCACTCAGGAAATATTTTCCCCTCCTTCCCCTTCACAGCAAGTCCCCCTTGACTCATCTAATACTTCGAATTCCCGTTCTTATGTCAAAACGGTTTATGCCAAGGCCCGCCCGCGTGTTCCTTTGGCTAAATCGTATGACAAAGTATCCCACCAGGAAATTACTTCTACTCCATCCTCATCACTTCCCAATGGGCATGCTTTTATGTCCCAATCTCAGTCAAATGATAATCGTCAAAGCTTTCTTATAGAAACTCTATTAAATATTTTAATCGAGTTGTGTTCTACAAACAACTCATTCTATTAAATATTTTAATCGAGTTGTGTTCTACAAACAACTCATCTTTACCGCCCAACGTTGCTCAGAAACTGTCCCAGATCTTTACATTAACTGACCATAATGGATCTAGTGTCCATTATCCAGTGGAACTTGCGAAGTCTCCGCAGGCGAAAGCCTGAACTTCTTTACTTGATCTCTAAATTCTGCCCGTCAGTCATTGCCGTCTCGGAGACATGGCTGAAGCCAGGAAGTCCTTTCAGGATTTCAGGCTACTCTTGTCTTCGGGGCGACAGGTCTGACGGGTATGCAGGTAGTGCCCTGCTTGTCAGGGCTACTTTGCCATTTTGTCAAATTTCTCTTCCTCCTCACCCCATAGACATCAACTTAGTAGCAATCAGAGTTTTTGATATAACATTTATTTCAGTTTACATTCCCCAGCCTCACCATAGCCTAATTTCTGAGATCCTTCTAGCAGTATCATCTGTTCCTCCCCCTGTCATTCTTCTTGGTGATTTTAATGGTCACCACACCTCGTGGGGCTCTAGCCACAGCAATACATTTGGTCGCTTGCTTGCAGAAATGTTTGATGAGGTCAACCTCTGCGTAATAAATGACGGTTCTGTTACTCGTCGAGTCCTGCCTTCACAGGACCCACAAAGTGTTGTTGATTTAACTGTTTGTTCCTCCTCCCTCTCCTCCCGTTTTTCATGGGAAACATTGCCTCTACCATATGGAAGTGATCATTTTCCGATTGTCATCACTATGTCTAGCTGTGTCATCCCACAGCAGAGTTTTAACCCTAGTCTTAAATATAGACTTACAGGAGTTGGCTGGGAATATTTCTCTTCTACTTTAGATATTGCAGCTGAAAGTCTTTCCCCTGTTAACCTAGGCAATGCTCTTTCTGCTTACTCAACGCTAGTGAAGGTTATTACCGCAAGTGCAGATAAGTGCTTTCCAATAAAAAAACAAGCCCGAAAACCTTGTAGGGTCTCTAGTCCTTGGTGGGACTCAGACTGTTCAACTGTTATTAGGAATAGGAAAAATGCAGAGATTGAATACAATAATTCTATGACGCCGGAAAATTATATTGAGTATCAGCATTGTGCTGCAAAGGCTAGAAGGGTTTTATCGAAGAAAAAGAAGCTTGGGTGGAAAACATTTTGTGAAAATTTGTCTCCTAGGACTCCGTCATCAGTAGTTTGGAAACAAATCAAACGATTTAGAGGCACGTGTAATGCTACAAACTCATCTTCAAATGATCCATCATCATGGATAGAGGCATTTAGTGACAGGCTATCTCCAACTTCTGTTCCCAATATAGATTCAATTCCTACTTTCCCTTCTTTTATCCCCTTATCATCCTCCTTCGACAATAACTTTTCTATTAATGAATTAGACTTTGCCCTGGAGGGATTAAAAGATTCTTCCCCAGGAATCGATGGGATTCCATATCCATTTATAGTCAATTCCCCTGTTAGCGTCAAAGAATACTACTTAAAATTAATAAACATATTTTTTGAAAACAGAATTATCCCAGATGAATGGAAAACTCAAATTATCATTCCAATATGCAAATCTGGAAAAAGTCGTTCTGACCCAAACTCTTACAGGCCCATTGCTTTATCGTCAGTCTTTGTCAAAGTCATGGAACACATGATAAAGTTTCGCCTTGAATGGATTGTGGAGAGTAGAGGTATTTTGGCTAAAACTCAGTTTGGTTTTCGTAAGGGTATGAGCACTATGGACAGTCTAAGTTTGATAACTACTGACATTCGTATTGCATTTTCAAAAAAATAATCATTAGTTGCCGTTTTTCTAGATATAGCGTCGGCATATGATAACGTTCTTCTTCCAATACTCAGGAACAAGCTTCACCAGCTGAGTATCCCTGTGAGGATTGTACGGTTCATTAGCAACTTATTGATGAATAGGAGCATTTTAATAAAACACCAAGGCTCGTTTTTACCCACCCGATGCGTTTGGAAAGGACTCCCTCAGGGATCAGTACTGAGTCCCTTATTGTACAGCCTATACACTCATGACCTCGATAATTCCATCAGCCCACTCTGTCAGGTCCTTCAATACACAGATGACTTAGCTTTGTATGTTCAATCGAAAGCCATTGATGAAGTTAAAGATAATCTTAACACAGCCCTTTTCCTTTTGGGTGAATGGTTAAAAGATCATGGCTTATATCTCTCAGCTTCTAAAAGTAGTTGTATAATATTTTCCAAAAAACGAATTCCTCCATTTATTGATTTGTATATTGAACAAGAGCAAATCCGTCAACTTCCAAGTACAAAATTTTTAGGTGTTTATTTGGATTCAAGGTTATCAGGAATTTCTCATTGTAACTACATTTCAGATATATGCGAAAAAAATATTAATGTCCTACGTTCTTTGTCTGGTGTTTGGTGGGGTTCTCATCCCTACTGCCAAAAACTTCTTTATAACGCTATTGTTCGTAGCCATTTAGATTATGGATCATTTCTGTTGGACCCAAGTACGAAATTGGCTTTGGGGATTCTGGACAAGGTTCAGTCTAGGTGTCTTAGGATAATCATTGGTGCAATGAAATCATCTCCGATCAATGCGATGCAAGTGGAGTGTGTTGAGGCTCCCCTCTCTCTCAGAAGACAGTATTTAGCAGATAGGTTTTTGTTTAAACTTGTTCAAAATTCCCATCACCCCCTGCTTCGGCTACTGAAGAATTTACTTTTACTATTAGAACCCCAAATTGATGACAATCAGGATACAATCCCCTACCTTCCATATCCTGTTGCCCAAACCCAAACATTTCCTCTATTCTCCTTCCCATACGAAGCTTTAACTTTTAAACCTAGTGTTCTGCTTGATTTTGGCGTACAAAAAGGTTCTTGCAATGCACGAAATGACTTCTTCCTAAATATGGATAGAAAATACAGTGGGTGGTGCTCTATTTATACAGACTCTTCTAAGCTCAATGACTCCAGTCCTGTTGGTTCAGCAGTATGGATTCCTTCTACAAAAATAATTTTGAATTATAAATACCCATCAGTTACTTCTGTATTCACTGGTGAAGCAATAGCTATACTTGAAAGCGTCTTGTTTATCCTGTCACATAATCGAAATAACTCCATAATTTTCTCAGATTCTAAAAGTTCACTCCAATCTATTACCTCAAATCCATTCCGCTCTAAGTCTAATTTTCCAATCATCCTCTAAATTCGTGAATCGCTATTTCAATGCAAAGAACGTGGAATAAATGTCCTGGCGTGGATTCCTAGTCATTCTGGAATACCTGGTAATGAAACAGTGGATTCATGTGCAAAACAAGCTATTCAAACAGGTTCCCATGATTATCTTAAAATTTATTCTCATGACCTTTGTGCAACCCCTAAATCTCATTTGGTAACTTCTTGGTCACGTTTGTGGGATGCATCTAAAACTTTAAAAGGCAGACACTACGGTGTTATACAACAGGAAATTCCGACGAGACCTTGGTTTTTTAAGTTTCGTTTAGCTAACAAAACCACAACATCAACCATTTGTAGACTTCGCTTGGGTCATGCCTGTACTCCTGTCCACTTAGCTAAAATAAGGATCAGGAACCACTCTATATGTGAATGCGGTCTAGACGAAGGAAACGTTGAACATTATGATATTCTCATGTCCGAGGCTGCGGCTATCTTTGTATCAAAGTCAAAGTCAAAGTCAAAAATCATTTATTCGGTAATATCCGCAGGGATCATCTTGAAACGTCTTAAATCTAGGTGAATCTAAGCGCCAGTTCCTCGCGACCAAGCCTAGAAGAACCGGCAAGAAACTTACGGCTTGGTTCCTACCGTTTTTTTGTATGATCCTTTTACAAAGTAATAATAATGTAAATAATGAAACTCCAGTGTGGTGCCAATCTAACTTAATAAGGTGATTGCAAGACAAAAAACATGTTAAGGCAATCATACCAAGATCTTAATATACAACAGAAGTTCAAAAGACAGCACACGCTACGCTTCAACTAAGAGTAATGCTTACAATCTAATGCATTCAAATAAGAGAATAGTACAGACATTGCAAAAAAAATATCCTAGCTGCCGACGGGTCGAGCGAGCGGAACATCTGGCCACGCCGATTTATCATTAACGTAACTATCTAAGGAATAGTATGCTTTCTTTATAAGATTTGTCTTAATGTAGGCCTTAAATTTCCGAATAGGAAGTTTAGTGGCATTTTGTGGAAGTTTATTATAGAATCGCACAGTGTTCCCCATAAATGACCCATTAACCTTTTGCAGTCTAAATTTTGGTATATATAATTTATTATTGTTTCTACTGTGCACATCACTTTTTTTCTTAAAACTACTTATGTGCTTATGAGTGTACAATAGATTTTCATAGATATACTGCGAAATTACCGTGAGAATATGAATTTCCTTAAAACGCTCTCGCAAGGAGTCGCGCGGTTTCATTTTATAAATGGCCCGTATGGCTCGTTTTTGTAAAACAAATATTGTTTGTAAATCAGCAGCTTTCCCCCAGAGAAATATACCATACGACATTACACTATGGAAGTAACTAAAATATACTAGTCTAGCTGTAGCTTCATCAGTGAGCCATCTTATTGTGCGAACTGCATATGCAGCCGAACTCAGTCTACTAGCAAGTGTTTTTATGTGTGGACCCCACTGCAATTTTGCATCAATATTAAGCCCTAAGAAAATAGTAGAATCCACAAGACTAAGTGACTCCCCATTTAATACAATATTTGTAGGGCTTAAGACCACATTAGGTAAAGTAAATTTAATGCACTTAGTTTTACTAGCGTTAAGTAAAAGATTATTAACGGTGAACCAGTTAAGAACATGCGACAGAGCTGCATTCACGTCACTTTAATCATTCTTTTGTCTATCGATTTTAAAGACCAAAGAGGTATCATCAGCAAAAAGTACTATTTCACATTCTTTCTTACTACTATTCTCTATAAGATGTGGTAGATCATTTACATAAACTAAGAATAAAAAAGGACCCAATATCGAACCCTGAGGTACCCCCATTTCAATGAGTGACCCGGAAGACCTCTCACCGCCAACATCGACTTTTTGGACTCTATCAGTTAAGTAAGACTGTATGAGGTCAATTGCCCGGTTTAGGATGCCGTAGTGTTTAAGTTTAGATATTAAAGTGGCGTGACTCACACAGTCAAAAGCTTTAGACAGATCACAGAATACCCCGATCGCGTCTTGTGAGTTTTCCCAGGCATCGTATACATGCTTTAGGAGCATTGTACCGGCATCAGTCGTTGATCGACCTTTGGTGAATCCAAACTGATGGCTATGAAGTATCCCGGTATGGTTAAAGTGTGATAACAACTGAGTAAGAACAACTTTTTCAAAGATTTTACTTATCGTAGGCAATACCGAAATTGGTCTATAGTTAGCTGGATCTTTTTCATTTCCTGATTTGTACAAGGGAATGAGTTTACTGTGCTTCATAAGATTAGGAAAAACACCCTTGTCAACACATCTATTAAAAATATAGGCTAGGCACGGTGCAATATCTATTATAATAGAACTTAGTACTTTTGTAGACATTCCCCATAAATCTTCAGTAGCTTTTATGTTTAAGGATTTAAATGTTGATACAATCTTATCAGCATTAATGTATCTGAAACTAAAGATGCTCTCATATTTTTTTACATTTGTCTCTAATAGAGCTGTCGCTCTAGAAGCAGAGGAATTCAAACATTGAGTCAATGCTTTGGGTATACAAGCGAAATAATCATCAAAAGCGTTTGCGACATCTATATTTTTACTCAAATTTTTATTGTTAACGTTTAAATTGATCTGTTTATTACGCGGCTTTGGCTATGATATCACCCCCCCTGAAATCCCTCGTCCTTTATCTTCAAAACTCTTGCTATCCCTTGTATTTTCCCCATATATCAAATTATTGTGTAAATTTTTAAGTGTAAATAAAATAAAATTGTAAATACTTACCTACCTACAACAGTTAAACCTCATTTACAATACCTACTTATGTAATTTATTTATATTTTATGTGTGTTTGTGTTTTTACCTACCTAACAAAATAAATATATTATATTACCTACTTAAGTATATGACATATAAACTTGATTTGTATTAGAGTCTCCCTTCTTACCGTACTCAGATCTCCGCCTTTTTGTTTTAAGATTAGTAAACACTTGACGTTGGCAAATTCGTGGCAACCCTCAGCCGCTGAAAAGCCATATAATAAAAGAAGAAGAAGAAGAAGAAGATGCTGTATGTTTGCACCAATCCTGGATTGTTGGGTTATGAAATCAATAGCATCCCTGCACTAGGTAAGTATCGATAATTCCTTAATTTCTAATCTTCCAGAATCAATCGCAAAGCCTGAGACTGAAATTTTATACATCAGTGTGCAATCGCATGTGTCTTGTCAAATTACTTTTTTGAGCAAATGCTTTACTACATATTATACATGAATATGGCTTTTCTCCAGTGTGTAATCGCATGTGTTTTATCATTTGACTTTTTAAAGCAAATGCTTTACTACATATTATGCATGAATATGGCTTTTCTCCAGTGTGGGTCCGCATGTGTCTTCTCAACTGACTTTTTCCAGTAAATGCTTTATCACATCTAATGCATGGATATGGCCTTTCTCCAGTGTGTAATCGCATGTGTATTGGCAATTGACTTTTTACAGCAAATGCTTTACTACATATTATACATGAATATGGCTTTTCTCCAGTGTGTAATCGCATGTGTTTTGTCATTTGACTTTTTAAAGCAAATGCTTTACTACATATTATGCATGAATATGGCTTTTCTCCAGTGTGTGCCCGCATGTGTCTTGTCAACTGACTTTTTCCAGTAAATGCTTTATCACATCTAATGCATGAATATGGCCTTTCTCCAGTGTGTAATCGCATGTGTATTGGCAATTGACTTTTTACAGCAAATGCTTTACTACATATTATACATGAATATGGCTTTTCTCCAGTGTGTAATCGCATGTGTCTTGTCAATTGACTTTTTGCAGCAAATGCTTTAATACATATTATACATGAATATGGCTTTTCTCCAGTGTGTAATCGCATGTGTTTTGTCATTTGACTTTTTAAAGCAAATGCTTTACTACATATTATGCATGAATATGGCCTTTCTCCAGTGTGTAATCGCATGTGTCTTGTCAACTGACTTTTTCCAGTAAATGCTTTATCACATCTAATGCACGGATATGGCTTTTCTCCAGTGTGTGCCCGCATGTGTACTGCCCAATTCGATCTTCGAGTAAATGCTTTATCACATCTAATGCATGAATATGGCTTTTTTCCAGTGTGTGCCCACATATGCATTGTCAATTGATTTTTTGCAGCAAATGCTTTACTACATATTATGCATGAATATGGCTTTTCTCCAGTGTGTGCCCGCATGTGTCTTGTCAACTGGCTTTTTCCAGTAAATGCTTTATCACATCTAATGCATGGATATGGCCTTTCTCCAATGTGTAATCGCATGTGTCTTGTCAACTGACTTTTTTCAGTAAATGCTTTATCACATCTAATGCACGGATATGGCTTTTCTCCAGTGTGTGCCCGCATGTGTACTGTCCATATCGATCTTCGAGTAAATGCTTTATCACATCTAATGCATGGATATGGCTTTTTTCCAGTGTGTGCCCACATATGTATTGTCAATTGATTTTTTGCAGCAAATGCTTTACTACATATTATGCATGAATATGGCTTTTCTCCAGTATGTAATTGCATATGTTTTGTCAAATTACTTTTAACACTAAATGCTTTATCACATCTAATGCATGAATATGGCCTTTCTCCAGTGTGTAATCGCATGTGTATTGGCAATTGATTTTTTACAGCAAATGCTTTACTACATATTATACATGAATATGGCTTTTCTCCAGTGTGTAATCGCATGTGTTTTGTCAAATTACTTTTATTACTAAATGCTTTATCACATCTAATGCATGAATATGGCCTTTCTCCAGTATGTAATTGCATATGTTTTGTCAAATTACTTTTATCACGAAATGCTTTATCACATCTAATGCATGAATATGGCCTTTCTCCAGTGTGTAATCGCATGTGTATTGTCAACTGACTTTTTTCAGTAAATGCTTTATCACATCTAATGCATGGATATGGCCTTTCTCCAGTGTGTAATCGCATATGTTTTGGCAATTGACTTTTTACAGCAAATGCTTTACTACATATTATGCATGAATATGGCTTTTCTCCAGTGTGTGACCGCATGTGTACTGTCCGATCCGATCTTCGAGTAAATGCTTTATCACATGTAATGCATGAATATGGCTTTTTTCCAGTGTGTGCCTGCATATGCCTTGTCAATTGATTTTTTGTAGCAAATGCTTTACTACATATTATGCATGAATATGGCTTTTCTCCAGTGTGTGCCCGCATGTGTATTGTCAATTTGCTTTTTGCAGCAAATGCTTTACTACATATTATGCATGAATATGGCTTTTCTCCAGTATGTAATTGCATATGTTTTGTCAAAGTACTTTTAACACTAAATGCTTTATCACATCTAATGCATGAATATGGCCTTTCTCCAGTGTGTAATCGCATGTGTATTGGCAATTGACTTTTTACAGCAAATGCTTTACTACATATTATACATGAATATGGCTTTTCTCCAGTGTGGGTCCGCATGTGTATTGCCAACTGACTTTTATACGAGAATGTTTTACAACACTGGTTACAGGAATGAATCGTTTTACTGGTATGGGCTTTTAAATGTTTTATCAATTGATATTTAGAGAAGAGTTTTTTGTTGCACACATCACAATAGAAACACAAATGAGTGTTAGTTTGCTCATTCTCAACTTCATCTACATTTTCTACACACAGTTCATTAGATCCATCAATAACTACAATATCTTCATCAGGTGTCACCTGTGACTCCTCATAGACAGTATCTTCGGATTCAACTGGTTTTTCAACTTTCACAACAACTTGTCCTTCCTTGATAGTGGCAGGAGTACTTGTGGTGTTTGAATAATCAATAACAGACATGTGCTGTGTGGGCGCCATAGACAAAGTTGGTATTGTTGCTAGAGACAACATTATGATTGTACTGTATGTTATCTGAAAACAAATATTCATTTATTTGAAACAATTAAAATTTTAGTTTGAGGTGCATTAACCCCCTGAAACTGCATCAACATTATCAAGAACATCTACTCAATTATATTTTTATGAGCTATAATTCTAATAGCTCTACTTCAAAGCCCACTGCTGCACTACACACCTGCTGGTCCTCGTTTCTCAGCAAAGTGCAAATAGCCCTTTATTGAAATTGCATGTAGTTAAGCTATGTAGGTACCTCTATGTTATTGTGCAACAAATCATGCATGGTTCTGTCAGATCTGCGAGCCATGTCGGAGAACAGGTGGCATCTCTGCAGCTGCCGGTGACAGACATAGCATACTGTGCTGGGCATCCCTGCATCTGATTCTGTGTTCATCTGTAACCAAATGTCATTGATGAGTACAAATTATCTAAGTATTCTAGAGTAAATTTGTTCTACGTGAAATCGAAAGCGCAGAAGATTCAGCTACTACCAACTGAGGTGCGAGACCAGTCTACTTGATGCAATGCAATCATACCTTTGAGTTCGTGAGTTCCTCGAATAGCTGTAAGAGGTGCATGTTCTCAATGTGCAGCATCCTGATATTCCCAGCTAGGCATACTCTACACACAGAACTAGCCAAAGCCATTGCATTTGATTGTTCAAGCGTAGCGGAGTTCACCTGTGACTCCTCATAGACAGTATCTTTGGATTCAACTGGTTTTTCAACTTTCACAACAACTTGTTCTTCCTTGATAGTGGCAAGAGTACATGTAGTGTTTGAATAATCAATAACAGACATGTGCTGTGTGGGCGCCATAGACAAAGTTGGTATTGTTGCTAGAGACAACATTATGATTGTACTGTATGTTATCTGAAAACAAATATTAATTTATTTGAAACAATTAAAATTTTAGTTTGAGGGTGCATTAAGCCCCTGAAACTGCATCAACATTATCAAGAACATCTATTCAATTATATTTTTAAGAAGCTACTGCTGCACTACACACCTGCTGGTCCTCGTTTCTCAGCAAAGTGCAAATAGCCCTTTATTGAAATTGCATGTAGTTAAGCTATGTAGGTACCTCTATGTTATTGTGCAACATATCACGCATAGTTCTGTCAGATCTGCGAGCCATGTCGGAGAACAGGTGGCATCTCTGCAGCTGCCGGTGACAGACATAGCATACTGTGCTGGGCATCCCTGCATCTGATTCTATGTTCATCTGTAACCAAATGTCATTGATGAGTACAAATTATCTGAGTATTCTAGAGTAAATTTGCCCTACGTGAAATCGAAAGCGCAGAAGATTTAGCGACTACCAACTGAGGTGCGAGACCAGTCTTCTTGATGCAATGCAATCATACCTTTGAGTTCGTGAGTTCCTCGAATAGCTGTAAGAGGTGCATGTTCTCAATGTGCAGCATCCTGATATTTCCAGCGAGGCATACTCTACACACAGAACTAGCCAAAGCCATCGCGTTTGATTGTTCAAGCGTAGCGGAGAAACTGGCTCACTCGACCAATAATGTTTCTGTTATCTTTTTTTTTCTATGAGGTTTCTTGTTTTCGGGATTAGCAGACTAATAAACTAAATAATAAATAAACTCAATTCAATTCAATTCTTGTTGAATGGCATTTGCGGAGTGTTGCCCGCAATTTCGCCAATGTCACGTTAGACCTTAGCTAGCACGAAGGAGAATGACCGGTTGAGATAAGTAATGGTCGGTGAATTGAGTTACATATAATTCCGATGTAACAAAGTATTTTGTGTAAATCTACGAGTAACTTATTCAAACTTCCACTTTTCTTCTTTTATTAAAATGGCTGAATCAAAGAATATAGTACTCTCTAACGAAAGAAGAACGCCAACTCCATATAAAAAAAGTGTAGACCATTTATCGCAAAGAAGCGTACGACATCTATTAATGGTCCCATAAACTAAAAGCCAGTAAGCGGGAAATTTTACCTACCTATATCTATATCCATACCTATATCTATAAGCTATCTATTATGTAGGTAGGTATCTATAGCTATACTTATAGGTTAGTAATAAAATAAAATTATGAATTCTAAATATGTTTATTAGTTTAAATAGTATGAACAATAGATACACGGGGTAACAATTGCATTGGTGTAATAATGTTCCAGTTACATATACTGGCACAATGGATTCCTAGTTCAGTCAGATTCACTAAAAGTATACAATCGGTAACTAACTTTACAAATGAGGGAATGAGTGGAAAGAAAATGAATAGGTAATGTTGATTAAACACAGGGACACAGGCACACTTAACACACTTTCTATTTGATTTGATTTATATTTTTCGGTCATGCTTGAATGTCCAAACCTAATAATTTTCAAAGTAGTTTTGGAAGAGTCACTATCTCACTAAACTAGGTGTAGGTACAAAATGTCACTGCCTTCACACATTTATATTCACCTCACTTTGGCTCAAAAACTCAACAACAACTCAAACGAAAACAAAAAGCAAAACTTGATGACTTGTTTTTCTTATCAAATTAGGGTTGCTATCTACTATACCTACAGATTTCGATTCTTGACATCGCACTAAATTAAAATAATCGATTAATTTTGTTTGTATGTATTTAAACTTTCTAAAGATAGCAGGATAACACCTACATTTACTTAAATTTAGATGGTTTTATACCCTATATAGACTAAAATTAGTAAAGTCAACCAATAGACAGCAAAAACCTGTATAGAGGATAGCTTTAGTATCGATACTATAATTAGGTTTATCGATTATAGATATTCATTAAAAATAATTGTGTAATGGTATACCTATCTGTGTTTGTTTCGTTTTCTCTTGGCTAATATCGTATCTCCTACCTCACTTATTTTGGTCCCATATCGGAGTCTTCAGGGCGCCCTTCAGAGTTGACACCCCCTGGGCTGAATGCTGATGGCTTTTTTCACGCACTCACACTGCTCTAACGAGAGCTCACCAGTGTTGCCAACTCAATTTGTTAAAAGAGAGCTAGATCACCTTCAAAAAAGAGCTAAAAAGAGCTATATTTTGGAAAAAAAGAGCTAATATTAAAGAAAGTAAAAAAATCAAAATTTTCATTATAACAAAGAAAAATGTAACAAGATTATGTATTTACTTATGATATATCTTATTAAACTTAAACTAAATGATTTTTATTGTCATAATCCTCACCAGCCAGGATTAAAATGATAGTGGGGAAAACGCCAACAATTTTTTGAACTTTATCATAATCCCTACTGGTCGGGATTATGACAATAAACCCTTTGTGGGTGGATATATGACTGTTTCGGGACGACACAGCGTAGCAGAGCTTCATATATAAATAAAATACCTACTTCTTGTATTGTCTTGTTTATTTATACATTCCTCATGCAGCTCCATGAAATGGATACACAATATTCACCAATATAATTACAGATTTAGAAAACTAAATATTACAATACTTGGTACTTACGCACTAGAGCGGGTGCCATAAAAGAGAGGAAGCCATATAAAAAGAAGAAGAGTCAATCAAAAAGATTGACCGGTGTTTAAAGATATTACTGACAACAGACAGTGGCAGGAGATGGCATGGAATACCTACTAATTCTAACACGTGCGTCTTGTCAAAAGTATTTTTCGAGCAAATGCTTCATCACATCTAATACATTTATTTATTTCTTGGAAAACCAACAGCTTATACTAACTAAATAACATTGGGATAGAACCGGAAAGCCAATTATAGGTTTTCACGTCTAGAGAGACATTAATGTGGCTTTTCACTAGTGTGTGTCCGCATGTGTTGTGTCAAACAATCATTTCGAGCAAAGTTTTTATCACATCTAATGCATGGATATGGCTTTTCTCCAGTGTGTAACCGCATGTGTATTGTCAAATTACTTTTATCATTAAATGCTTTATCACATCTAATGCATGAATATGGCCTTTTTCCAGTGTGTATTCGCATGTGTCTTGTCAATTGACTTTTTACAGCAAATGCTTTACTACATATTATACATGAATATGGCTTTTCTCCAGTGTGGGTCTGCATGTGTTTTGTCAAACAATCATTTCGAGCAAAGTTTTTATCACATCTAATGCATGGATATGGCTTTTCTCCAGTGTGTAACCGCATGTGTATTGTCAAATTACTTTTATCACTAAATGCTTTATCACATCTAATGCATGAATATGGCTTTTTTCCAGTGTGTATTCGCATGTGTCTTGTCAATTGACTTTTTGCAGCAAATGCTTTAATACATATTATACATGAATATGGCTTTTCTCCAGTGTGTAACCGCATGTGTTTTGTCAAATTACTTTTATCACTAAATGCTTTATCACATCTAATGCATGAATATGGCCTTTTTCCAGTGTGTAATCGCATGTGTCTTGTCAATTGACTTTTTACAGCAAATGTTTTACTACATATTATACATGAATATGGCTTTTCTCCAGTGTGGGTCCGCATGTGTACTGTCCAACTCGATCTTTGAGTAAAGTTTTTATCACATCTAATGCATGGATATAGCTTTTCTCCAGTGTGTAACCGCATGTGTATTGTCCACTGACTTTTATATGAGAATGATTTACAACACTGGTTACAGGAATGAATCGTTTTACTGGTATGGGCTTTTAAATGTTTTATCAATTGATATTTAGAGAAGATTTTTTTATTGCACACATCACAATAGAAACACAACGGAGTGTTAGTTTGCTCGTTCTCCACTTCATCTACATTTTCTACACACAGTTCATTAAATCCATCAATAACTACAGTATCTTCATCAGGTGTCACCTGTGACTCCTCATAGACAGTTTCTTCGTTTTCAGCTGCTTTTTCGTCTTTCACAACAACTTGTTCTTCCTTGATAGTGGCAGGAGTACTTGTAGTGTTTGAATAATCAATAACAGACATGTGCTGTGTGGGCGCCACAGACAAAGTTGGTATTGTTGCTAGAGACAACATTATAATTGTACTGTATGTTATCTGAAAACAAATATTCATTTATTTGACACAATTAAATTAATTAAAATTTTCAGTTTGAGGGTGCATTAGCCCCCTGAAACTGCATCAACATTATCAAGAACATCTACTCAAAGAGTGAAGTGAAGGTCCAACTATAAATCTTAGGATAAGATAACTTCAAACTCGATAAGGGAGTGAGACAAGTGGACCGGACCCTCTATCACCGAAGTTGTTCTCTGAATGGTATCTTCCGCAAACTAGAATGGAAGGTGTAAAACTGAACTACTTGAGATTTGCGGACGATATATTTCTATTAGAAGGAAACCTAATAAAATCACTGATAAAAGAAAGCACGAAAATATCCATGAACAAAGACAAAAAAAAACTCCTTATCAACTCTGAACCACTAACTATGAATATTGACAACCAGCCACTTGAATATGTGACAGAATATATGTATATATCTGGGGCAGATAATATCCCACAAAGACCAAACCACCAAAGTAATTATTATTAAATAAAAGCTAGTGACCCATTTGCACAAACCCTCGGGCAGTCTGTATGATGGACTTTTTCCATTCATGCTAATACTCTAATTAAAACCAACCAAACTCTAGCTCAATGCCGGTACGGCCAAATTGCAAGAAACAGAAGAGACTTAAATAAAAATTGTTTCACATAAATTAGTAATAACTAATAATGTTGACCACTATTTTGTTTTGTAGTAAGAAGGGAAGTATTCATCCTCCAAGACTAAGCAATGATAAATGTCCAATTTTGGTTAGTAGATGTGGCCACCCATAAAAAAATAATATTTTGCATTATATTTTTAGGAGCTATAATTCTAATAGCTCTACTTCAAAGCCCACTGCTGCACTACACACTGCTGGTCCTCATTTCTCAGCAAAGTGCAAATAGCCCTTTATTGAAATTGCATGTAGTTATTTAGGTACCTCTATTTTATTGTGCAACAAATCACGCATGGTTCTGTCAGATCTGCGAGCCATGTCGGAGAACAGGTGGCATCTCTGCAGCTGCCGGTGACAGACATAGCATACTGTGCTGGGCATCCCTGCATCTGATTCTGTGTTCATCTGTAACCAAATGTCATTGATGAGTACAAATTATCTGAGTATTCTAGAGTAAATTTGTTCTACGTGAAATCGAAAGCGCATAAGATTTAGCTACTACCAACTGAGGTGCGAGACCAGTCTACTTGATGCAATGCAATCATAGGTACCTTTGAGTTCGTGAGTTCCTCGAACAGCTGTAAGAGGTGCATGTTCTCAATATGCAGCATCCTGATATTACCAGCTAGGCATACTCTACACACAGAACTAGCCAAAGCCATCGCGTTTGATTGCTTAAGCGTAGCGGAGAAACTGGCTTATTCGACCAATTAATGTTGTCTTTTGCTTCAATTTACACCTCTTATTTCTTATTTTATTTTCGTGATTAGCAGACTAATCAATTAAATAAACTCTCCGATGTAACAAAGTACCTATTCTGTCAATTCAATTCAATTATCCTAGTAGATGCCTAGTAGTCTGTGATTCAATTCTTGTTTTTTTTTTTTTTTTTTTTTTTGTGGCATCTGTCCGTCTTGCAGACAATTTTGCCAATGTCAAGTGGGTGGGTTGAATAAATTCTTTTTAGTCAAGTCGAGTCGGTAAAAAAAGTAAAGTCAGCCGTCATCGGTTTTAAAGAAAAAGATGGCGTTTTTCTTCAAAAACCAAAGGGAAACATTTTCGTTCAAATCAGGATGCCTCATAACACACTTTCATTGCAATTGTTCACACTTGTGCTAAGACCTCAAGTAATGATGGTTAAAATACCACCAAAATTACCCATCAGAACTTAAAATAACACTAGGAAAACAATTAAAATGAAAATACAATGTTGCTTCCAAAGATGACAGAAAACGATCCCGGTAAGAAGTTAGGTTAGCAAAATGCATAGAATTATATTCTTAAGCCTGCAATACATGTTGGCCGAGCTAACGCCAACGCGAGCGTAGGCAAATCGATGCAAGGCAAGTGCTACCGTCCAGACGTTCGGCAAGTCTACGCAAACTATTGCAAGCGGCCAATGAATGAGTTGGACGAGTGAAGCTGCCCACACGTTGGGTGCTGGCTGTCAGTTCGCGTTGTGCATTCAAACTACCTACATGGTTATCCGGTATTTATTTGGTTCGAACAATATGGACGTAGAAGTTGTTGCAGCTGCTGCTATTTATTTGATGAGCACGTTTATTAATTACGTCTTTGTATACCGGAAGAAAGTTGTAAAAAAAGAAAAGACAAAAAAGAAGGTGGTGAATTCACAGAAATAGAACAAACTTGAACACATCATCGTTGGTTTCGAACGATAATAAAAATAATAATAATGCTGGACAATACACACAGCATCATCTAGCCCTAAACTAAGCAGAGCTTGTGTTATGGGTACTAGATGACTGATATACTTAATACAATACATTACATGCATAGATATTTTTTATTATACATAGAAAATACCCAGAACACCCGGAATAAATATTTGCAGATCATACAAACATTTATCCCAAGGCGGGAATCGAACCCGCAACCTCCTGCGTCGCAGGCGGACATTCGCCCGCTACGTCACATCGGTCGATATTATTTCATTATACACGTGCGACGATGACCGACACCAAACGCGTAATGGCGGGCTGACAAACATGTGGACACGATTGGCCGAGCGTAGACAAGCGCCTTTGATTTGTGCAAAAAAACCGACACGGCTCCGAAGTGAGGCGAGTGGCCGCGAGCGACCGCGAGTGGTGACAAGTCATTGAAAATGACCTCTATACACGTTGGCGCTTGTATTCACTCGGCCAGCTAGGCGAGCGACACCGAGCGATGGCAAGGCAAGGCAAACATGCCGTCTACACGTTGGTATTGGCCTTCGCTCGGCAACGTTGGGCCAACATGTATTGCAGGCTTTAGGTTAAATGGCATTTGCGGAGTGTTGCCCGCAATTTCGCCAATGTCACGTTTGTTAGACCTTAGCACGAAGGAGAATGACCGGTTGAGATAAGTAATGGTCGGTGAATTGAGTTACATATAAAATAAATAAATCCAAGCAAAAATATTTATTTAATAAAATAAAAAGATAACAATATCTAAACACATTGGAAAAACGAAATAAAACATAAAACTATTTTAAAAAAAAAACAATAATAATACTGGACAATCCACACAGCGTCATCTAGCCCCAAGCTAAGCAGAGCTTGTGTTATGGGTACTAGATGACTGATATACAATACATTACATATAGAGATATTTTTTATTATACATAGAAAACACCCAGAACACCCGGAATAAATATTTGCAGATCGTACAAACATTTATCCCAAGGCGAATATTTCGCTATAGTAAGTATGAACTTATTTTGACACTATTATCTACAAAAATCTAATAAATAACTAAAGTTTTATTTTAAATCTACTAATATATTTACATAAAATATTTTCTGTGTAGTGTGTAATAAAATATGAGTAACTTATTCAAACTTTCATTCTTCTTCTTTTATTAAATGCACAGAGTACTTTTTTATACTGATTAAATGATTAAATGGCTTTTCCTTAACGAGTATCACGCACTCACACCGCGCGCGAACACAGTGGAATTCAGTTATTGTGCAACCATGGAATACACAGCCTGAGAATTCAGGGCCCAGGAACAACTGCGACTCTGTTGTTCCCGCCCGATGGAGATGGCGAATGAGTGCAATGTGGGAGAATATGCTCCACGCCTGTCTTTTTATTTCTTGCACTTCGTTGGCTGTTGCTGCAGCACGCTCACTACGATCTTTTTTTTATGTTCCATTCCAACCTAAGTCGGATCCGCCCGGCGACCTAGAAAGTGAACTGACTGAGTGCAATCGAAGCATAGGTTTTTGGCATCCCAATTTTCCATAGTCCAAAGGGTGTTTAAAATATTGTACAACCTGGAACGCACAACCACAGGATACACGACCATGGAATTGGATGCTAAAATGTGTACAAATTCCTTCCTGGCTGCGTTTTCAATGGTTGCGTCTTCCATGATTGTGTAATCATGCCACGGCACCCATAGATTTTCATTATTTTTCATTATTTAAAGTTACGAATAATTATTGTTAAATAGTTCATCTTTTGATGGTAATGTAATGTATCCAAAATGAACGTGTCTAGAAGTAAAGGACCTATAATCGAGCAGGGTCTGTGCAGATGTTGTGGTACTTTAAAAAGATGCAGAATAATAAACATAGAATACGAATGGCAAGGCCAAAAAGAGGTTTATTCTGATATGTTTATGGACTGTTTCGGCCTACTGGTGAGTTTTTGTAATGCAGGCAACATGCAATCTATACAGATAGGTAGTCAGTTTTCAGCTTTGGGGGCTCACTATAGACATACCTACTTACCATAAAAATGATCAAAAATAGTCTACGACTCATGACTACCTTCTACCCTACGTAATGTAGATATTCTCTGAGATCTCTTAACACCAAGTACTCAATGTTCTTTGAGGATGTGCGGGAGGAACCTGTAGAAATCCTCAAATTATCTTCAGTTACGAGGTAGGTACATCTAAATTTCAACATTTGGCATACTTAAGTATAATATTCTATATCAATAACCACTATGTGGAAGCCGCTTCACCAGGGAGCTAACTAGAAGGCTTAAGCAGGTACACAAAAATTGCTAAAATAGCACATTTTATCTAGATCATTTGTAATATTAAAAATTATACATTTATAAATTTTGCAAAAAAACTTTAGTTAACATATCAACATGATACTCATTATTTATTTATTTATAGACGAGCAGCTTTCACTGATATATCTACGTCACACAGTGTTGAAATGTAGTAATTTTTGGTCATTGTCTTTTAGTTTTAGTTGCACTCTTTAAGTACTGTTCTACTTAATCGTAACCAGTTATCGAGCTTGTTTTTGAAGGCATTGACAGATTCAGCGGAAACAACGTCCTCAGGCAGCATGTTCATCACAATTATCAAAACTTTCATGCTAGGCCTTCTCAGGCTTTGCTCTAGAGGACAGGGAGAAAGAGTAACTACCTACTTTAACAACTAATACTATATGTCTAGTACCTGCTATTTATCCTACCTACTATTTATTTTGATGACCAATGTGACGCAGCCCCAAGCTAAGCAGAGCTTGTGTTATGGGTACTAGATGACTGATACACTTAATACAATACATTACATGCATAGATATTTTTTTATTATACATAGAAAATATTGCAATATTTGCAGTTCGTACAAACATTTATCCCAAGGCGGGAATCGAACCCGCAACTTTTCGGCGGACATTCGCCCGCCGCGCCACATCGGTCGTCACTGAGTGGATGCCTTTTTTCACCACTTAATTTTTTATATCTGCTGTGCTTTTTGTATTGTTTTGTTGTGTGGTGTAAATCAATATTTTTTCTGTTTCTAATAACTGTGGAAATAATTATTTACGGTTCCAGCTTTCTCACTTAGAAGGGGAGGAGTTGGAGAGAGTGATTTGTGCAACCTGTGTGACCCGACTCCGTGATGCTACTGCTTTCAAGCATCAGGTAAGAAGACTGGTCCTCAAGCCTGTGGCTGTTCTTACATACATATTTGATAGAACTTGAGAAAAACAACAATAGGGATAGAACATCAAATACATCTGCCTTCTATGTTGTAGGTTGTGGGTTTTTTCCACACAGAGGACAAACATTTGTATGATAAACATAGATGTTTGTTCTTGGTTTAGGTGTCATATTTTGACGACCGATGTGGCACGGCGGGCGAATATCCGCCTGCGACGCAGAAGGTTGCGGGTTCGATTCCCGCCTTGGGATAAATTTTTGTACGATCTGCGAATATTTATTCTGGGTGTTCTGGGTATTTTCTATGCATAATAAAAAATATGTATGTAATGTATTGTATTAAGTATATCAGTCATCTAGTACCCATAACACAAGCTCTGCTTAGCTTGGGGCTAGATGATGCTGTGTGGATTGTTTAGCATTATATTGTAGGTATTCTAAGCATGTACAAAAAAGCATATGAGTATTATATCAGCTATAGGGTTCCCAGTGAACAAGCTTTGCTTAGTTTAAGGCCAGAAGGTTGTGTGAATGTTTGTCAATACTTATTTATATCAGACTAGCGGCCGCTCGCAGCTTCACCCGCGTGGCAGTTTTTCCCATTCCCGTTATTTTTTCGCGATAAAAAGTAGCCTATATGTTAATCCAAGTTATAATCTGTTTTTATTCCAAATTTTATCCAAATCGGTCTACTGGTTAGAGCGTGAATGAGTAACAAACATCCATCCATCCATCCATCCATACATACTTAGTAACTCTCGCGTTTAAAATATTAGTAGGATAGTAGGATTTAATATGATATTTTTATTTACAGGTGCTGCAATGTGAAAATAACTTGCTGAAGAACAAAATACACTTCGACGGGGAAGGTAGGTGATTTATGAAGCGTTTTTAAGGCGGTGGTACTCGCCAACGACCTTGAGGAGTCTGTCCATACTGAGTTGCACTGCCGCCCGTCGCCCGCAAGGGCACCCGCGCGCATTCCATTTCATATCGCATTCAAGAAATAATTATTTGTAGCCTAATGAATTATTAGTTCGAACTGCCAATTGTTCACTTTGTGATAAATTCTTTGACAGATATTTGTGTGAAAAAAAAAATACTAAAAATCAATACCGTTTAGAAGAAATAACCAAATTTAAAATAAAAATTGCTTCACTTTGGATATTTTTTTCATATAGTAATAATATAGTTAGAATTATTTCAATTGTTCAAATTAAAATTTAGTCTTTAATAAGCAATATATATTTTTTTTGGACATTTATACTCACTCATCCAAGAGAAATAACACGGAGAAAACCTCTCGTTGGCGGATACCACCTCCTTAATACCTTTAACCCATAGACTTATAGACATCCTAGGCCCTGCTGGGCTAAGATATGCATCGTGGGATTATGTAGGGCTTGACACGAGATTTTTTTTTTAATCAAATCAAAGTGTTTGTTTGAATCTAGCTGACTCGTGCCCACTTCGTTGGGCGGTAAACATGTTTACTTACAAATCTTAACTGTAATAGTACTCGATGTCGCCAACAGATGGCGTTAATACGGCATAAAATAGCGGCCGTTTGCAGTTTCGCCCACGTGGCAGTTTTTATCCGTTTCCGTTATTTTTTCGGGATAAAAAGTAGGCTAAGTTACTCCTTGTTACATCAGCTATCTGCCAGTGAAAGTCCCGTCGAAATCGGTCCAGCCGTTCCAGAGATTACTCGGAACAAACAGACAGACAAAAATTTAAAAAAATGCTATTTTGGTATATGTATCGCATATACATTCATATGCATGTAGTAAAAAGCGGTTATTTTAATATTACAAACAGACACTTCAATTTTATTTATTTGTATAGATGTGCAGGTACGCACAAATTTAAATCTTTTTAGCTACATCTATAATTTTAAGCAAAACAGAGTTCTAAAAACAAATTACGTAATTGAGGGTAGTCGACAAAATGTGTTTTTTATTCAAGATGGCGGAAAATTGGATATCAAAACGGAAGTAAAGATGGAGACAGAGAATTCAGTAAATCCAAAGGCAACGCTCAATAACACAAGTGAAGACGATCATCACAGCGAGGGTTTGGAAGTCGAGCCTATGGATGATGATGGTATTTATTATTTATTTTTTTTATTATATTTTTTGCGGCTTTGGTATCACTGCGGCCATATGGCCTATTGTGATTGCCACTTGTTAAGGTATCACCCCTCATTAGGGCGTTCATAGTTCACCACTGAACCCTGCAGCTGTTAGGAACTGGAGGATTTTCTTGGGGGTGAGTTCTTGTAGCTCATCCGGGCACAGGGTATGTTTTCCCAGATGGATGCTACGCTTTTGGATTAGTGGTCCACACTCTCCTAGTAGGTGAAGAGGCGATTCGTCTGCCTCTCCGCAGAGCCATGATGATGGTAAGAATTAATTAACACTGTTATAGTTGAAGACCGATGTGGCACAGCGGGCGAATGTCCGTCTGCAGGAGGTTGCGGGTTCGATTCCCGCCTTGGGATAAATGTTTGCACGATCTGCAAATAATTATTCCGGGTGTTCTGGGTATAAAAAAAACATATGTAATGTATTGTATTACGTATATCAGTCATCTAGTACACATAACACAAGCTCTGCTTAGCTTGGGGCTAGATGATGCTGTGTGGATTGTCCAGCATTATTATTATAGTAGTAAAGCTCTTTGTGAAAGGGCTCGTCCGGGGAAGTACTACCACCATGCCTATTTCTGCCGCCAAGCAGCTTGCTGTGGTCCGGTTTGAAGGGTGTGGGTGCCGGTGTAATTACAGGCACGTGAGGCTTAACACCTGTATGCCTCAGGTTAGTGGACGCTGAGCAGTGTATCGTAGGGCACGTTCGTAACGAGCGTGACCTGCAAAACAATGCTTTGTTATAGGTGATGGTTACCTCTTAACATCAGGTGGGCCATATGCTTGTTCCACCAGCAGAAGCATAAAAAAAGGTTCTGCTCCGGAGTCCGTGGATTGCGATCCCGCCTTCTAATCCTAAGGGCGTGGGTTCAAATCCGGTCGGGCACCAATGGATTTTTTCGTTTAAAAAATGTATGTGCGTTATGCCAATTTATGTACTCTCAAACGGTGAAAGAAAACACCGTGAGGAAACCAGTTAGTATTCTAGCAGCGGCAATGGGCTTGCAACCTGTCACGTATGAAATAGTAACTACTTACTACAAAATGTGGGTATGTACCAAATGTTCTATCTGAACATACCTCTGACTACTCCCTTAGACATCCTTGAAGAATCTAGAATAGGTACTAGATTTGGTACTAAAATAATAATAATAATAATAATGCCGGACGACCCACACAGCATCATCTAGCCCCAAGCTAAGCAGAGCTTGTGTTATGGGTACTAGATGACTGATATACTTAATACAACATTATATTACATACATAGATATTTTTTATTATACATAGAAAATACCCAGAACACCCGAAATAAATATTTGCAGATCGTACAAACATTTATCCCAAGGCGGGAATCGAACCCGCAACCTCTGCGTCGCAGGCGGACATTCGCCCGCCGCGCCACAGCGGTCGTCAAAAAAAAAAGATCGGAAGGGATAGCTACCGTTTTTGGGATTCAAGTCGTGATGATATTTATCCTACTAATATTATAAACGCGAAAGCTTGTAAGTATGGATGGATGGATGGATGTTTGTTACTCTTTCACGCTCTAACCAGTGGACCGATTTGGATGAAATTTGGAATAGATATAGATTGTAACCTGAATTAACATATAGGCTACTTATTATCACTACTACTAAACTACTACTTATTATTACTACTAGGGGCTACTAATAAATTATTTATTAGTAGTCCCTTGTACATTTCATATTTTGTAGGTAGATATAATATATTCAATAATTTAACATTATATAAGTAGCTTTACAGTATTCATTATGTATGTAATTTGTAAAATAAGTGAATGTATGTATGTGTAGGTGTACAAAGTTACACAACAATTTTATTATTAATATTTTTATTATTATTATTTTTTGTTTCCAATTAAACATATGGCACCCCATGTAAATTACCCAAAGTTCATTCCATCCAAAGGTTGTCTGGTAGAGATCGCTGTTTAGCGATAAGACCGCCCATTGTACCTATACTAGTCTTAAGTTTTTTTTTCTGTAAATTGTTATTTTATGTTATGGTGTGCAATAATCTATCTATCCCGAAAAAATAACGGGAACGGGAAAGAACTGCTACGCGGGCGACGCAAGCGGCCGCTAGTTCATTATAATTTTTATTTAGTTTCAGATGATGCAACTGCAACTAAAAAGATAAAATCTAAAAAGAAGAAAATAATGAAAGCGAAACCCGCATCTAAATTGAAGAGGAAAGTTAAAGGAGAATACTTGAAAGTGAAGAAGGAACTGCAGAAGAAGCTGAAAGCCGAAGACCTAAGTATCATTGGTAAGTTATTGATGACCGATGTGACGCGGCGGGCGAATGTCCGCCTGCGACGCAGGAGCTTGCGGGTTCGATTCCCGCCTTGGGATAAATGTTTGTATGGTCTGCAAATATTTATTCCGGGTGTTCTGGGTTTTTTCTATGTATAATAAAAATATGTGTATGTAATGTATTGTATTAAGTATATCAGTCATCTAGTACCCATAACACAAGCTCTGCTTAGCTTGGGGCTAGATGATGCAGTGTAGATTGTCCAGCATTATATAAAAAAAAATTGGTTAATGAACAATACAAATACTTTATTAATAATGTCAAATTACAAGTCAATATAATGCATATTTTACATAAGAGAATAAATTATAATTATTATAAATACGGTAACTCGTAAAACTCTTTTACTGAGTAGAACGAGTGCTCGAGCCGAGCAGCCACTTACGCAATCGTCTTTTGAAGACCGTCGTAGAAGTTGCATCCGTTTTTATTGTGTCCGGCAACCTGTTATAGACCGAAGGACCCATTATGTACACTGACCTTTCCGATTTACTCAACTTGAACTTCGCGAGGAACTGGCGCTTAGATTCACCTAGATTTAAGACGTTTCAAGATGATCCCTGCGGATATTACTGAATAAATGCTTTTTGACTTTGACTTTGTGAGCAGGCGTGACCGAGCAGGTGAGGGAGCTTGTTACTGCGCAGAGCGCGGAATGTGTTAATGCCTCTCTGCCTAAAAATATCAATACTAAAACTGTGAATCTAAGATTAATAAATAAATTATTATTGTTACAGAAAAACCACTCCAACAAACGCCCCGACCCAAAATAATAGAGACTGAAATGAAAAGTTTTAACAACACCATCACAGTGGTAGAGAATTCCTACGTATGTCCGTTCTACACGTCGTTCAGCGATTACTACTGTATCTACTGCAGAGAGACATTCACTGATCCGGCCAAACTGCGAGACCACACTCTAGGTCAGTAATTCCCAAAGTGGTCCAGTCGGCCTAAGATGTGCAACGCGAGATATGTCGCGCTTGACACGAGATACTTTTTCATTATTATTATTTTGTAACAGGATCATACAAAAAAACGGTAGGAACCAAGCCGTAAGTTTCTTGCCGGTTCTTCTAGGCTTGGTCGCGAGGAACTGGCGCTTAGATTCACCTAGATTTAAGACATTTCAAGATGATCCCTGCGGATATTACTGAATAAATGCTTTTTGACTTTGACATTGATGGACATTTAAAAAATTATAGATAAAGGACCCACATATAAGCTAAACATTAGCGTTAAGTCTTCATTTGACGGAACGAGATAGATTTTTGGCACTGCAATGTTAGCACAGGAAGATGTAAACAGATATGTTTATTTAGCACGAGAAAACGAGTAGACAAAATTTTGTCGCGTTGCATATCTTAGCCGGGCAGGTGGACCCCCAGGGGTCAACGGGAGACTCGACGGGGGTCTACGTTGGACGTGACAAAAAATGGGGGTCTACAATCGTAAGCAGGGGTGCATGAAAGTTAATTTGGTTTCGATAATGAAGAACTAAAATGTTGGCTTGTTATTTTAAGTAATACTAGCTGACCCGTGCCCACTTCGTTGGGCGGTAAACATTTTTACTTACTGATGATCTTAACTGAAGTAGTACTCGATGTCGACAACAGATGGCGTTAATACGGCATAAAATAGCGGCCGTTCATAGTTTCGCCCGCGTGGCAGTTTTTTCCCGTTCCCGTTATTTTTTCGGGATAAAAAGTAAGTGAAAGTCCCGTTGAAATCGGTCCAGCTGTCCCAGAGATTACCCGGAACAAATAGACAGACAGACAGACCGACAGACAGACAAAAATTTTTAAAAATGCTAGTTTGGGATATGTATCGTATATACATTCCTATGCATGTAGTAAAAAGCGGTTATTTTAATATTACAAACAGACACTTCAATTTTATTTATTTGTATAGATGATACCTAAATTAAACCTGGAGAAAAAAATGGATAGTTCCGAACTGGGAGTCGAACCCAGACCATGTCGGTATCGCGGCGAGATTTAGAAATTGGTAGTAATTTAGATGCAGGGGGTCCACCGGATCCAGCCAAACTTTGAAAGTGGTCTATGACACAAAAGAGTCTTGGAACCACTGCCCTAGGTAAATTATTTGACGACTTGTAAATATTCGTAGCCTCGCATGGTCAAATATACTATTATTCGACGACTTTGAAAACTTATATTACCCGGGTATTTATCGCGTATTACCTTGTTCTCGGTGGGAATCGAACCCCTACAGCACAGAAGGCAGGGCTACCACGAACTGAGCTGTGACGGCTGTCATAATAATATTAGTATTGACGACCGATGTGGCGCGGTGGGTGAATGTCCACCTGCGATGCAGAAGGTTGCGGGTTCGATTCCCGCCTCGGGATAAATGTTTGTACGATCTGCAAATATTTATTCCGGGTGTTCTGGGTATTTTCTATGTATAATAAAAAATAAAAAATGTATGTAATATATTGTATTAAGTATATCAGTCATCTAGTACCCATAACACAAGCTCTGCTTAGCTTGGGACTAGATGATGCTGTGTGGAGTGTCCAGCATTATTTTTTTTATAGATTTCTAAAAAATATTATTTTTACAGAACACGACCCGACCAGTTTTAAAGACATATTGTACGAGAGTAAGAAACTAGCTCAAATAGATGTGGACCGCGTAGACTGCCGACTATGCCCCCAGTCTATCCACGACGTGGAAACACTCAAAGAACATCTTCAAACAGTGCACGGAAAATCCCTATACCCAATCATCAACGAATTCCTTAAGTTCCGATTGACTATCAACCATCTAACCTGCACCGAGTGTGGAAGATCTTTCAAGTTCTTCCACGCGCTTAAGAAACACATGGCAGAACATTTCGGTACTTGTATATGTGACATCTGTGGCGCGCATTACTTCGAAGAAAGAATACTATTGATACACCAAAAAAAACATCAGGAGACAAAAATTGAAATGCACTCCTGTAATTACTGTGATAAGTCTTTTAAGTCGAGACACAACAGATATTTGCACGAAGCTAAAGTACATAAGAAGGAGTCTGCTTATCCATGCAGTAAATGTGATGAGGTATTTTTTACATACACACTACGGTACAGACATTTAATCGAAGTTCACGGTGAGGAAAGAAAATACCCATGTGACTCTTGTGGGAAGATATATGACTCGAGGAAGTCTTTAAGAGAGCATAATCGTCGGTCGCATTTAAAAATCATGAAGCACCAATGTGATCTTTGTGATAGAAGGTTTTATCTTCCTTCTCGGTTGAAGGAACATATGTCAACTCATACGGGTGAGAGAAATTATCGTTGTGAGTACTGTGGTAGAAGTTATCCGAGACTCCGTGGCTTGAAAGTTCATATGTTGTCTCACAATACAGAGAAAAAGCATGGTTGTATGCTTTGTGATGCATCGTTCACTCAAAATGTTAATTTAAAGAATCATGTGAAGCGACATCATCAGAGTCTAGATATTGACAATGAGTTTCAGAATAATATGATGTTAAATGTTAAGTAATGTGAAATAAAAGTAAGTACTTAATCTATTTATTGTGTTATTGTAATGAGAGCAGATGGCTTGTAACCAGTCACGTAGGGAAATGTGGGTATGTGTCAAATGTAATATTTGGACGTACCTCTATCTACCTCCTTAGAAATCTTTAAAAATCCTGAGTTGGCACTACTTGCTACAGTGGTACTAAGAGATAATAATAATAATAATAATAATGCTGGACAATCCACACAGCATCATCTAGCCCCAAGCTAAGCAGAGCTTGTGTTATGGGTACTAGATGACTGATATACTTAAATACAATACATTACACACATAGATATTTTTTTATTATACGTAGAAAATACCCAGACCACCCGAAATAAATATTTGCAGATCGTACAAACATTTATCCCAAGGCGGGAATCGAACCCGCAACCTCCTGCGTCGCAGGCGGACATTCGCCCGCTGCACCACCTCGGTCGTCAGATCTGAGTATATCTATTGTAAAAAAAAATATCTATGTATGTAATATAGTATTGTAATACGTATATCAGTCATCTAGTACCCATAACACAAGCTCAGCTTAGCTTGGGGCTAGATGATGCTGTGTGGATTGTCCAGCATTATTTATTTATTTATTGTGCCTTGAGGCAGACCTCTTTATAGTTAATTTTCTGGTGCACTCAAACGGTGAAGGAAAAACACCGTGATGAAACCAGTGTTTGTGAACCCGTGTCAGCTCTGCACTTATTGATTATATCTTTCCTGTGGTCCCTATCATAAAGTAACGTCCCTATGCACAGAGTACTTTTTTCTATGGTCGACTAAGCTGTGCGGATGGATGGTTGGTATGGGCACTCTCAGGCGTCCTGTTACAGCGTCCCCCTAAATAAGGTATGATGGAGAAAGTCCTTAGACGAGTAAACCACGTCGCATGCGACTGTATAAATAAAACCTCTGCAATAGATTTAATGCAAACGCCTGTTTATTTAGAGCTAATTTTGCAAAACTTAGGCTTGAGTGGATAGAATGGCCCGGCGGTTGTGGGCTGGGTGAAGTCCAATCCAATATACGATTAATAATAACAAACGCCAGATCTTACCCGCACTTCGCATACTATGAAAGTAGAAGTGCAAGTTATTGACATTGACAACATCATAGAAACCGGAGAATTAAAAAAAAAGAAGTAGAAGAATTTAGTTTTAATTGATTGCGGATGCGGACGGAGTTGTTGCAAAAACAAATTATATTTTCTAGTAAAAACCATGAGAACGATTGTTCAAATTAGAAAACAATAAATTAAATAAACGAAAATGGACTCGGAAATAATGGTGGAGGCGCTGCCTCTCCTGGGGATTTGTAATTTGTGTCTGAACGAAGGTGCTGTGCAAAGTATGTTGATTGCCCACAAACTTGGTAACTCTGCGGAGATTTACACCGATATGCTGATGAAATGCTACGCTATAGACGTGAGTATTGTTGAAGATAACGTTTTCTTCAACCTGATCGCTGCATCTATACAGTTTCCACTTTCTTGCCAAGAGGTATTTGGACACTAAACAGTTGTGAGGTCAGTCATATTTTAAGCAATGAAGTGACTGCTAAGACTAATTTATTTCATAAAGGCTAAATCGAATAAGCAACAGACAAACCATGAAACCAGGAATTGAAGTCAAAACTTATTCAATGAAACACATTTCTCAGTAAAATCTGTTTTTATTTTTAAGTTGATGAAGAAATCAAACGATTTTGACCTGTCTGTTGGGTCAGCTAGTCTATAATAAAAACAGGAAAAAATCACGTTTGTTGTATGAGAGCCCCCTTAAATATTTATTTATTCAGTTTTTAGTATTTGTTGTTATAGCGGCAACAGAAATACATAATCTGAAAATTTCAACTCTTAACTATCACGGTTCAAAAGATACAGCCTGGTGACATACGGGCAGACAGACAGGCAGCGGAGTATTAGTAATAGGGTCCAGTTTTACCATTTAGGTGTGGAACCTTAAAAAGTAGCTTCTTTCTTTAAATTTAAGAGCCTAGCTCTTGTCGGGGGTTCAATGCAATCCTCTCCATTTCGATCTTTCTAGTGCGGCCTCCTTGACCTCCTTGTACGACATGACAGCCACCTTCTCCTTTATCTGGCTCAAATAGCTTATCCTGGGCCTTCCTCTCCCTCGCGTTCCTTCTACCTTTCCTTCGATGATGTTTTGTATGTAGCTGTCATGTCGCAGAAGATGGCCAAACATTTTCCCTCTTCGGTTTTGAATGTTCTTGAGCGAAATCCAATTTTTATTTTCAGATCACGTTGTTAGAGTATGGGGATACAAAGAGACTGATATGTGATAACTGCGCTGGTAAGCTCCGTGCGGCAATGCTGTTCCGACAGCAGGTGGAAGACTGTCTCGCGGCACTGGAGGCTTCTTACAAGTTACAGAGTAAGTTAGCTGTAGCAGAGCTTTTAGTGAAGGGCTCCTCGGGGAAGTACTACCACCATACCTATTTCTACCGCCAAGCAGCTTGCTGTGTTCCGGTTTGAAGAGTGTGGGTGCAGGTGATTACAAGCACATGAGGCTTAACACATGTATGCCTCAGGTTGATGGACGCAGACCAGTGTATTGTAGGGCATGTTCCTCACTGACGTGACCTACCAACCACTTAAAATTAGGTGGGCCATATGGAATAAGCATATGCTTATTCCATCAGCAAATTGTATAAAAAAGGTGCGTTCATCGAGCGGGAATAAAACATGGGGCTGAATGACCTTATTCATATTTTATTTATTTCTCCATTCTAGGTTGACTAACAGCATATTAAATACTATAAGCATTATCATCATTTATCATAATAATAATAATACTGGACAATCCTCACAACATCACCTTGCCCCAAGCTAAGCAGAGCTTGGGTTATGGGTACTAGATGACTGATATACTTAATACAATACATTACATAATACATGTTTGTTAACACCTAGAATAAATATTTGCAGATCGTACAAATATTTATCTCAAGGCGGGAATCGAACCCGCAATCTCCTGCGCGGCGGGCGAATGGCCACAACCTTCAACGCTACCAAATGAGGTGTAGGGTCTAATTGACTGAGCAAGCAAATCTGTATGTTCTCTCCTACAGGTCACATTTCAACCGATTTTGACAAAAATTGGCACATAAATTCCTTGATTTATTAAAACTTTTTAGTCGATCGCGATTTTTAATAGGAGGGAAAATAGGGGGATAGTTTGCTGTAGCGTTACAAAGGAACTGATTTCATTTTTTCAAAGGGGAAAGTGTCGATGATAGCATGGTTTGGAGTCGCGAGGTCTTCTAGGCTTGGTCTCGAGTAACTGGCGCTTAGATTCACCTAGTTTTTAGACGTTTCAAGATGATCCCTGCGGATTTTACTGAATAAATACTTTTTGACTTTGACCACTGTTCTTACAGTAACACTAGTTTCACTACTATTTTTTTTTTCAGAGGAAGCCAGACCTTCAGTGGTGAAGGAGGAACTGGATTTTGATGACCCTAACTATGATATAGCCTTACCTGATGATGATGATAGTGATGGAGGTAAGTTACATTTGTATAATTTGTATTATCATAACAGACAGTTCAGCCAACTAGGCGACCCTTAGGCCTATAGTGGAAGTGATCTAACCACACGTCTCCTTGACGGAAAATATCACGTAATTATTTTTGCTGGAAAATTTTTTGCTAGAAAAATGTGTTAAATTAAGTAAAGAAATATTGTAAAGTTGCTAGAAAAATTTCTCTCCACTAGATTCATTAACTTTTACTAGCTGCTGCCCGGGACTTCGTCTGCGCAGGATTAGTACTTCGCGAAGCTTATTTTCTTCTCCAAGGTCCTATCTCTCTTTATGCTAAAACTGGAATAGGAATAGTGTAGTTTCCCAACGATGAAAGAATTTTTAAAATCGGTCCAGTAGTTTCGGAGCCTATTCTATGCAAACAATCAATCAAATCTTTCCTCTTTATAATATTATTATTGCTATACTAGCGGCCGCTCGCAGCTTCGCCCGCGTAGCAGTTTTTTCCCGTTCCCGTTATTTTTTCGGGATAAAAAGTAGCCTATATGTTAATCCAGGTTACCATCTATATCTATTCCAAATTTCATCCAAATCGGTCTACTGATTAGAGTGTGAAAGAGTAACAAACATCCATCCATCCAAACTTCCGCGTTTATAATATTAATAGAATATTTTTAATTTCAGATTACAAAGTACCGATAAAATTAGAGCATGAGAACGGCATTAAAAAACTGAAGAAAACGAAGAAACTTCTTAAGAAAAAGCCTCACGATACACAAGAAACGGAAGCGATGCTCGCACTTGGCCTTTTTCCCTTCAAAATTAGAAGAAATCAAATCTACTCATGTTCCATCTGTGCAGAGAAATCAACTATTCTGGAAGAATTAAAGTCCCACGTAACCCAACACACAAAGCACAACATTCAAATCGCTTTCAAGAAGATGATTTTCTCAGACTCACATCGCTTCTACAAAATATCTAACAAGCTTCGCTGCAAGATCTGCACTTCGGATGTATCAAACTTTGAAGAACTTAACACTCATATCTTAAACTGCACAAGAATAAAGCATAGCGTCAGCAACAAATGGAATAACTTACCTTTTAAACTGGAAAAGGATCAGACTGATTGTCCGGTGTGCAAGAAACGGTTCCTAAATTTTGTCAATTTAAACACACATATGAATGTGCATTACCCTAATTATATATGTGAGAGTTGTGGAAAAGCTTTTGCATCTAAAGCTAGGCTACGTGGCCACATGAGGACGCATGAGGAAGGCAGTTTTCCTTGTAGATACTGTCCGGCTGTGTTTGACCGGGTTACAAAAAGAGAGAATCATGTATCGAAGGAACACAAAGCCGGTGTCAGATATGCTTGCAAACGTTGTAAGCTGTCCTTAACCTCGTTCTATGCTCGACAGAAGCATTTAGCTGAAGTACACAACGAGGAGTTAAAACGATACAAATGTAAAGCTTGTCCGCAGAGCTACATAACTCCTGGCCATCTATCGAGTCATGTCAGAAGAGATCATTTGAACGAGAGAAACCATAAGTGTGAGAAGTGTGATTTGGCGTTTTACACGAAGAATGCTCTGAAGATGCATCAGATAAAACACGATGGAGAGAGAATACATGTGTGTAGTATCTGTCAGAAGTCTTACCAGAGGAAGAAAACTTTGAGGGAGCATATGCGGATTCATAATAATGATAAAAGGTTTATTTGTCCGGTGTGTGGACGGGCCTTTACACAGAAATGTACACTGAAAGGGCATCTTAGGGTTCATGAGAGGAAGGTTGATACTGATGAGAGAGTAGGGCAGCCACTGCACTCAATTTGAACCTGTAAACAAATTTAAGTTAAATATAGTAGTTAAATTATTTAGACTTTCCGGAAGTCAATTTTAGAATTTAAAGAAATCTCAAAGATTTTATATTATCCCATTTTTGGACATCTACACAACATCTAGCCCCAAACTAAGCATAGCTTGTACTATGGGAACCAGATGACTGATAGAACATGTACTCATATACGATTTTTATAAATACATGTTTAGAAAACAATATAACCCCAGACAGAGCAAAAATCTATGTTCATCACAAAAATATGTAATTTTGTCCTCGGTGGGGATCGAACCCACAACTTTCAGTAAAGCAGAGTTACTACTGAGTTGTGATGTAAATGTAGCCACTATATTTAAAATGTAAACCTACTGCTTATAAACTCGGCGTAACCTCGTAATAGTTACAGTTTTGTCTCTTTCGATCTAATTTGAAACTTTCTGTCAATGCAAAAGACAACTGTAACTATATCAACGTTACGCCGAGATTATTAGTACCATAAGAATTTTTCGTTGTGTGGGGGTTTTTTTTATGTAACTTGTTGATGTAACAAGTAAATGGCCCACCTGATGCTAAGTGGTTACCATTACCTATAACAGAGCATTGCCTCGCAGGTCACGCTCATAAGCGTGCCCTTACGATGCGCTACTCTGCGTCCATCAACCTGAGGCATACAGGTGTTGCCTCATGTGCCTGTAATTACACCGGCACCCACACCCTTCAAACGGGAACACGCTGCGCTGCTTGGCGGCAGGAATAGGCATGGTGGTAGTACTGCCGCGGACGAGCCCTTCACTAAAAGCTCTACTACTAGGTTAGGGTTAGGCTCCGATGGCGCAGGTCCTTCTCATCTTCGTAATAAAAACACTTGGGATAATATAAAATCTTTGAAATTACTTATACCAATATTTATATTATAAACTACATAGTTCTTTTACGTCACATCTCGCCCAAACTTATTTTATATATTAGTTTAATTTTATCAGTGACCCACGTGAAGTCGGGTTGGGTCCACTAGTATGTATACTACGTATATAAGTTGGTTGTATGTAAGTCTTTTAAAGTTCAGTTGAGGCCTGAGGGCTAAGATGTGCAACGTGAGATATGTCGCGCTTGACACAAGATACTTTTTCTATTGATGGACATTTTAGAAATTATAGATAAAAAGTTTTTTTTATACAATTTACTGATGGAACAAGAGTATAGCCCACCTGATGTTAGTGGCTACCATAGCCTATAACAAAGCATTGCCTTGTATGTGACGTTAGTTAGGAACGTGCCTTACAATACACTGCTCTGCGTCAATCAACCTGAAGCATACAGGTGTTAACCCTCGTGTGCCTATAATTACACCGGCACCCACACCCTTCAAACCGGAACACAGCAAGCTGAAGATAATCTAAACATTAGAATTGTCTTAATTTGACAGAACGAGACAGATTTTTGGCACTGGCATGTTGGCACAGGAAGATATAAAGAGATATCTCTATTTTGCATGAGATACGAGTAGACAACATTTTGTCGCGTTGCACATCTTAGCCGGGCTGGTGAAAGCCTCAGAACAGAGTTTACAATCTTTAACTCTATTATTATCAAGTACTAGCAAAACGTTACTTCACGGAATTCTTAATACACCTCTACACACCAAGAAAATACCCAGAAAATTTCAAGTCTCTACAACCAGTGGTTTGAGCTGTGCGTTGTCTATATCTCAGTCAGTCAGGACAAAGATTCTTATAATCGCATAGATTTGCGCAACGCCAGTGGTATAACAAGAAAAACATAGTATAACAGCGGTGATGGGCTTGCTACCCGTCATGTATGTATACAAAGTACACCAAAATGTGTGCATGTGCCAAGGTTAGATTTTAAAATACAAATCACTGTAATGCGAAGCGAGCGTTAACAACCGCAGCTTCTTTCTTCCTGTTAATAGTTTTATTATTTAGCATAGATTAATTATATAGAATTTTTTTATACACAATTGTGCAATATTTATATAAAAAATATTAAAACAAGCCTAATTATTTTACAATGTCGTTATTTATTATAATCTGTTTAAATATAAATATGTGTGGTTTTGTTTGCGTGAAGATATTTCATGCAAATATCTCCAATTGCACCCATTTAGGGGTTGATTTTTTCAGTGCACTTACACACCAAGATACTGACCCTGAAAATGTATGTAATGTAATTTTTTTACTTGCTAATGGAATAAACAAATATCCCACCTGATGCTAAATTACCATCACTTGTAACAAAGCATTACCTTGCAGGTCACTTTAGTAAATACTATATTTTTTTTATACAATTTGCTGATGGAACAAGCATATGACCCACCGGATGTTAAGTGGTTACCATCGCCTATAACAAAACATTGCCTTGTAGGTCACGTCAGTTAGGAACGTGTCCTACAATACACTGCTCTGTGTCCATCAACCGAGGCATACAGGTGTTAAGCCTCATGTGCCTGTAATTACACCGGCACCTACACCCTTCAAACCGGAACACAGCAAGCTAGAAATATGCATGGTGGTAGTACTTCCCCGGACGAGCCCTTCACTAAGAGCTCTTCTACTACTAAAAAATATTATAAATATTTATAATAAATTATTATAAATACATATTTATTAAAGGGCGCGGCAATAGCAAGCACCATCTATAATGTTATTTGAATAATAATTTTGTTCTCTAAAGTCTAAACTGTTTTCTGAATGTTAGTACTGTATGATATTGTTTGGTACGAAATATAAAAATAAAACTACTTTTGTTTATATGTTGTTATAGTTTAATCGACTATTTACTTGTTTTACATAATTTTTATTGTACATAATAAATAATTTAAATAAAAAACGAGGTTTTATTGCAATAACATCAGCTGTACAGACTACCTATACCTAGTTAGGGTTCCGTACCCAAAGGGTAAAACGGGACCCTATTACTAAGACTCCGCTGTCTGTCTGTCTGGCTGTATCTCCTGAACCGTGATAGAGAATTGAAATTTTCACAGATGTATTTCTGTTACCGCTATAACAACAAATACTAAAAAACAGAAAATAAATATTTATTTTATATGATTTGCAGATGGAAGAAGTATATGGTCCACCTGATGTTAAGAAGTTACCATCACCTAGAACAAAGCATTACCTCGCAGGTCGTGTTCGTTAGGAACGTGTTCTACGATACACTGCTTTTTGTCCATCAACCTAAGGCATATAACAGGTGTTAAGCCTCATGTGTCTGTAATGTCACCGGCACCTTCAAACTGCGAGCATCACTGCTGAAATTGGTATGGTGGTAGTAGGTACTTCCCCGGACGAGCTCTTCACAAAGAGCTCTATTACTAGTGAATGAATAATCGACTGTTGATCCTAAGGCCGTGGATTGGAATCCGGTTGTGCAGCAAACGATTTTCCGTTCAAAAAATTATGTTTTCAATGTGCTCTCAAACGGTGAAAGAAAATAACGTGAGGAAACTAGTACCTAGCTATAGTATTCTAGCAGCAGCTATAGGTTTGCAATCTTCGAGGTAAAATACCTCTGTGTTATCATTACTCTGCACTGGTGGGTAACCTGCGCGCATGTGTACGAATCACACACACCAATATTGGGCTCGCTGTCAAATTGCTGAAAACGAAATAGTTCGCGGACACGATACAGGCTTAAGGTGGAACAAGTCGTTACTATTTCCATACAAACGCTGTAACTGAATATCTCTACTATTATTAAGTTTATTAGTATTTATTAAGTTTGGTACTGAATTATCTTGCCGTTATCTAGGCTCGTTACCCTATATTGTATAGTAAAATCAGATTACCTTGAAAGTTACAAGCGTCGAAAGATAGAGTACTTAATCTTATAACAGCGTTTGTATGGAAATAGTAACGACTTGTTCCACCTTAACTAACTGTTGCAAAATGTATGTACTATGTATGATGTGGCGCGGCGGGTGAATGTCCGCCTGCAACGCATGAGGTTGCGGGTTCGACTCCGCCTTGGAATAAATGTTTGTACGATCTGCAAATATTTATTCCGGGTGTTCTGGGTATTTTCTATGTATAATAAAATATATATGTATGTAGTGTATTGTATTAAATATATCAGTCATCTAGTACCCATAACACAAGCTCTGCTTAGCTTGGGGCTAGATGATGCTGTGTGGAGTGTCCAGCATTATTATTACTATCTTCATAGTATCTCAAGGTACTTGGTGCTGCTTAGAGATCACAGGGAATACCTAACGTGCTTGGAGAGTCGTGATGCTATTTCTTTTTTCCCATATTTTTCTTGAAAATATCACTAAACATGCTACATTAAAAAAAATGGTTTCATCTTCAATCATTTATTCAAATAGATAAAATAATTATTAAAATCACATCTCCAATATGTAGGTACTTATCTAAATATTGTCTAAAAACTATAAATTAATTTTGGTAGGCGGTTCATTGTATGTATGCAGGACTAAAATTGCTACTAGGTACATGATTTTTTCGGTGAAAATAGGCCACACCTAAATACTGACTGTATTTTTACTGGAGTTTCATTTCCCGAAACCACTAATCTGTCACAAAAAGTTTTAAAATATTCGATCATGTTTGATCAGTCGCGAAATTCCTAAGCATAGTCTTAAACTGCCATTGTGGATGCCACTGCTTCATATGTTTGTTGAATTCGTTCCTGTTCTGGAAGCCGCTGCCGCATTCTGTGCATGTGAATTTCAAGGTAGAACTGTGAACACTCATGTGTTGCCTCAGAGTCTTAGCGTGCATGTACGCTTTTTGACAAATCGTGCAGAAGAAGTTTCGTTCACCGGTGTGCCCTCTCATGTGCATTTTCAGCAGCGTCATAGTCCCAAAACATTTTGTACATATCTTACACTGAATTCTCTGTGTATGAAGTTTTGTAGTGTGCTCGGTCAGAGCTCGCCTGGTCGGCAAAACTGCTTTGCATGCCTGGCACTCGAACGTAAACGATATCCCGTGAACTTCTTTCAGATGAGTCATTTTCTTGTAGTGCTCAGAAAAGCGCTCTAAGCATTGCGGGCATTTTAACGGCTTTATCTTCTTCAGGTTTGTCACTTCGTGCTTCTTGAAGGTGTGGTAGCGTAGCTTTAGTTTCGTCGGGAACACGTCCTGGCATTTATCGCATTTGTGAACTCCGTTCTGGTGGACGATCCTGTGGTTCACCAAACGCTGGTGCGACATGAAACCTAATCCACAAGTTTCACACACGACGCTAAAATGTGCGTTCATATGCTGGTTCAACAAGAAAAATGAGTTAAAGCTCTTTGCGCACTTGTGGCAAGACAGTCTTCCATTGTTAGAGCGCAAATCGTAAGCCATTAATCCATTTCCGGCTGGATTAAACTCCTTCTTGTGTGCAGAGCTCAAATGCTTTCTAATATCGTCTAAGTCAGAATACTTCTGATGGCACAATCTGCACGCAAGGTCGGATATATCAACTTTGATAACTCTTTGACCTTTTCTCAGAAAGTGTTTGAGTAAAGATGACCTTGTGGGTGGCGGCGTGGTGTGCGCAGCGCTGTGATGAAGCACTGAGTGCAGCTCTGGGTACAATGAGTTGCAGTAAAAGCACTTGTAATTGGCTTGCTGATAGAAGAAAGGCTTGACGGTCGTGCATTCGAGGAAGGTGGCAGCGTTCTGGCGTTCGCTTACTGTCATTTGCCATATGCTTGTGCGGCCTCTCTGTTTGTACTCCTCCGGTATTCCTGTGAAAACAAAATGTTGCCTTTATAGTGTCATGTTTAATCGAACGCAAAGCTCATTCAGGTATTCAGTGTTCAATGTCCAAACTTTTGCTCGTATGTACTCATACGGTAAAGATTTATATATATACCAGTTCTCAACTACCAAATTTTTACATAGGTAGGTATAGATATAAAGTTTCGAAAAGTAACTAAGTAGGTACATATAGATACCTAAATTATTCGATGACGTGACTCCTAGAATGTTGATTCAAATGAGCTTTTCTAACATACGCTTTCCCGCAGATGTCACACTTGTAGTTCCTGATTCCTGTGTGTATAACCATGTGACTGCTCAGCATATTCTTTGAGAAAAACCGAGCCTGGCAGACAGGACACTCTTGGTTCTTTTCCTGAAAGTGCACCGACCGTATATGCAGCTGAAGTTGATAGTTTAAATCGTATTCTTTGCCACATGCCACGCATTTATTCACCCCCGCAGTTTTGTTATGGACAATACGCAAATGTTTCGTCCGTTTGTAGTCTGAGTTGAATCTCTCGGGGCACAAAGGGCACCTTCTTGGGTGACGCTTCAAATGAACTCCACGCATATGCAAAGATTTTTTGGCGGAACTGCTAAATACTTTGTCACATATCTCGCAAGGAAATGTCCCAGACTCGTGCGTTTGTAAATGACGGCTTAGCGATTGCTTGGATATAAAGACAGAGCCACACACTTCACAGCTGAAGTTGTTATAGTGTTTGCTCATGTGTATAACGAGGGATCTTAGTTTACGATACTCTTCTCCGCATATTTGGCACTGAAACGGTTCGTATCCAAGTCTGAATGAAATAAGAATGTTTTGTAAATCTGATTCGATATTCTTTCCATGATCGTTCAAATGACTCTTCAACTCTAGAAAACTTTGAAATGATTTATGACAAACTCTGCATTGCAGATGTGTTATATCAACTTTTATCATTGAATTGGCTGCTGTGTTGTATATTTTTTGCCTTATTTCGTTACTACTATGGTTTATTGTATGTTGTTTCAAAATATTCGATTCTACGAACGACTCCGAACAAACAAAGCATTTGTATTTGTTGTTTGCGTAGATAAAAGGGTACACGTGAGTCATTTCAAAGATTACCGCAGCAGTGGTCATCCACTGCTGATGTGTTTCATTTCTAAGTTTATTTGCCCGCTTGTAAATTGGTCTTTCAACAGTTTTTACATTAAAAGTTAACGAAGAAACTCCTTCTAAATCTAATCTATCGAGCGGTATAGGCTCTTTTAGAAATGTTATAGTTTTAATTTCCGTTTCCCTAGATGAACAAGTCTTCAAAGGATTGCCGAATCTTTTCTCATTTTTAATTGCAATATCTTTCGTATTCAGAATTGGCGATTCTTCATTTTTGCAAATAATGCTGTCTAGTGGAATAGGATTCGTAAGGATCCTTAGTTCGATATCACAGCCGTCGTCATCTTTGAGAATCATCGTCGTTTCAGGACCTGGGATGGCTCCTAGAAAAACAGAAATAACAATATTTAAATCCTGCAGCTATTTAAACATTTTCATAAACAGGTTGGCAATGTCAAAGGTATACTTACATTTATAAAAATAGAATAAGGATGTGCAATGTCTGAGGATTGGCGTGAAATAAGAAATAATAACACGCACGTATAATATTATCATTTATTTCAGATCGTGATTTAGCAGTATTACCCACTTAATGTACAGTCAGCTGCACTAGAATGTATACAATTCGAAACTTACAGAATGCTTTTACAGGGTTAAAATTAATATTTACAGGGCAAAAACTCAAAAATATGAGAACATATCAGCCAATTTCACGGTTTTTGAGCTTTTACTGTTTAAGAGTTTACTATAAGGTTTTGATACCGTTCTGAGAGTTACGAATTGTATACATTCTAGTGCAGCTGACTGTACCTAAGTGCTTAAACTAAAGTGAGAATCATAAGGCACAGGGCACCGACTTAAACATACTTATTTATAAAAAAGTACCACCATAAAGTACCATCTAAGCACAAACATTTGAAATTGTTATGGTAATTCATTAGCATGGAAAAAGTACAATTTGCATTCCCGTGCTTGTTATACCTTAATTAAATACTTACTAAACTTATAATAAGCCTGATTTTATTTCATCTTATAGAAATATTACCTATATATATAAATACTATTCTACCTGATTACCAACGGTGGATCTATGCCATAACATCGTTAATTATTTAAGTACCTACCTATACCAAGAGATCTGGAAATCTATTGAGAGGGTTACAGTCGTTCATATCTAAGACGAACTGGGGTGCAAAGCAGAACAACAGTTACAATTAAAATGTCTATCTAAAATAATTTCTCTTAAGGTTAAACAAGTCGGTACGTTGTCCATACAAACGCTGTAAGCGTTTAATGTCTACTATTTATTAACATGCGTCCGAAGTTATGTTTGATACTGAATTATCTTGCCGTTATCTAGGCTCGTTACCCTATATGCTACATTAAAATCAGATTACCTTGAAAGTTACAAGCTTTACAAGATTTAGTACTTAATCTTTCGATTTTAATAAATAGTAGACATTAAACGCTTACAGCGTTTGTATGGACAACGTACCGACTTGTTTAACCTTAATTACACCGTCCATTTAAACCGATTTACGACGTGAAACATACATGTAAGTACAACTAACAAATACTGGACGAAGCTTGAGTATGTTCAAATCCATGAATTTCTGGTTCAGATTGGTAGACAAGTTGGGACGACTAACGTATCTAAGCATCAGTGAATATCGTGCAGCCGCAAATGGTCTTTCAGATTCTTTCTCCTCAAGAACGCCATCCCGCATACCTCACACTTGTAATTCTTTTCGCCCGTATGTATTACCATATGCCTCTTCAGCGACTCCTTGTTGCAGAACCTCTGAAGGCACACATCACACTGCTGATTCCTCTCTTGAAGATGGACGGAACGCACGTGGCTTATCAAATGGTATTTCAGATGGAAGCCTCTACTACAGGTCTTGCATTTATGCACTCTCGTAGACTGGTTGTGAACGTCCTGGAGGTGAATAGTCCTTTTGTAGTTAGAATTAAAACGCTCCGGGCACATGGGACAGCGGCGAGGATACTGCTTTAAATGAACTCCTCTGACATGTAAAGCCCTCTTGTGTGTGGTGCTAAAAATTTTCTCGCAACGATCGCAAGGGAAGTTCCCAGTCTCGTGAACCTCCAAATGTTTCTTCAGTAGACGTAATGTCATGAATCCTGAGCCGCAAACCTCACAGCTGTAGTTGCTGAAGTGCTCGCTCATGTGGATGACCAGTATACGAACTTTAATGAAATTCTGCTCACATACAACGCATTGGTATCCCTCGCTACTTTGAATACTCAAGTCGTAGGGTATAAGGTTGTCTTGCAATTCCGTGTCAACAGCTTTATCGTGAACTTCTTTAAGGTGATGTTTCAAAGTGACCAAATCCTTGAGCGGTAGAGAGCAAAGATTACAGGATAGATCGCTGACATCAACTTTGAGGACATTCTCCTTTCGGTTGTTCACCAATCGTTTAATATGCGCGAACGGGTGTTCAGACATGTGTGCTTTCAGATTTGGAACGTCTAAATATGATTGAGTGCATACGAAGCATCTGAAACTGTTGTTTGAGAAAATAAAAGGATACGCGGTTGAATTCTCGAATACGATCAAGGCATTTTGTCTACAGTCTGATATCTTCCTTGCTGTGGGTTCTTTCAACAAGTATTTTGCTGGAGGATTCGTGTTTGCGTCGTCTGGCATAGGCTGATACGGTGACGGCGTTCGTTCGTGAGGTGCAGGCGATGGACTGCGGGAACTTTCGTAAGTAAGACTTTCGGAAAAATTCTGAGTTTTCCTCCTCAGTTTACTGAAGTCTGTGATAGTTCCCAGGGGCTTGCACAGGCTGCGATCGTAATCCACTTGAAACAGTGGCACTATCTTTGTTTCCTTCGTCGTGACTGGTATTTGGTCGTTTCCTAGAAACAAAAATTAAATTGTACTCTGTAACATCGGTTCGGTGCTGTTAATTATTAGCGTGCATTTATTTTTCAATAGGCAGGTAGAATACGTAGCGTAATACCTACGTAACATACACCATGAGATTATCCTGGTTGAAACCTACCACTATCTACCTTGGCTCTATATTTTTCGATTGATTTAGTGAAGAGCTCACAATATTTTTGCCCGAAAATACTAGTAACATACAAATGGTTAAAACAATCTTCATGATATGTCATATTATATAATTTATATATACAGAGATATATTACATTTAAACGTCGCAACAATTTTTGGGTAGGTGCTTTTGAGAAATGGCAAAGAGGGTGAAAAGTAATATCAGGTCAGAGGTGGGAATGGACTTAAGTAATTTCCAAATTCTAGGCTTCTTAAATTATATCAAGTCAATTTATAAGTTATTCATTATTTATACAATAATTAGAATTGTTATATACAATCACTTACACAAATTTCATAAAATAATTTGATAATTACTAAAATGTAAAAATGAGTTCTAGTAACAACAAGGTCAAAATCTAGAATAATCACATGCAATTAAAAATATAAATAGCATCTCATCTCATAAAAAGTGACAACAATAATGAATAATTAAGAGATTATAGCAATACCTAGTCAATGAATTAAACTAGTAGTTGTACGAACAGTAGACCTCGCAAACAAACATTTTTATAGTAAATATCTAATACTAGCGGTCCGTCCCGGCTTCGCACGGGTTTTAGTAAGGATCCCGAATTTTTTTGAAAATGTAATATAGCCTATGTCACCCGGGGATAGTGTAGCTTCCCAACGGTGAAAGAATTATTCAAATCGGTCCAGTAGTTTCGGAGCCTATTCAATACAAACAAACAAAGTTTTCCTCTTTATAATATTAAGTATGAAGTAGCAATTCACTGTATTTTGAAGAGCTGTACTTGCTCATCAAAAGACCAATTTTTATATTGTAAGTTCAATGATGCACTGTCTAGTTGCGCAAAGTAGAAGTTGGGGCTTCTCATCCAACCATTACAATATGCATATAACTATAGCTTATGGGTTGGGTTTGAACTCGTTAGTCCACTAGAGAATTTACCCATTTGAAAAAAATATATACGCTATGCCAGTGAGCTATGAAATGGTGAACGAAAACATAATGAAGAAACCAGTTAGTATTCTAGCAGCGGCGATAGGCTTGCAACATGTCACGTGGAATACTAAGTACTCCAAAATGTGCCAGATGTAAAATTTGGACGTAGTTACCTCTGACTACTCCATTAAGACATACTCGAAAAATATTAGTCAGTATTTCCTTTTTATTTTTTTACGCAGAAGTTCACGAAAAAAGACTTCATCACCATGTGAACGTCGAGGCCATCCAGCTCCTCGATAACACAGACATAGTGAGAAGGCTCAAAAGAACCAAACCTTTTGAGCTAGTGTAGTGTTAAACTTAATACTTAGTAGTGTAGTGATAGTGCTACTGTCCACGAACACAAGAACATAGTGTCCCCTTAATTAAATACCTAGAGACTGTAAGAAAAGTGCCGATGGACACATTCTTAGTTATCAATATTTCTATAAAATTAAGTCTAAGTTAAATTACTCATTAGCCTAGTTGGCTAGATCGTAATATTATTATAGTACCATAATGAATAGGTGCAATAATCTAGTTAAAAAAAAAAAGTATTTCCTTTTTATGAAGTACGATACACTGGTTTTATTTACTAAATGCAACCGCAAAATGCAAGAGTGTACCTACACGTACGTTAAAGGCAATGGGATAATCGCTAATCAGTCAAATAAAACTAGTAACGTTGCAGAAAAAAAAACGTGGGATATCGGCTGAATGAAGATTACTAAGTGTAAACTACACCACAAATAGAAATCGCGCGATCTGAGTAACGCGCAAGCAACACTACAGATCCTATCTAGGTATAAAAAATGGCAAGTCAAACAACCAATCAATTCAAATAGCTTTATGTTTTTAGGTCTAATAGATTTAGAAATAACCCAAATTTCTACAAAAACTAGACATTTCGGGTGCTATTTGAAATACTTACGTATCTCAAATAGCATAAGCATTTTTTCGCAAATAAACAGCCTGCATTGTTTGTTCTCAATAAGCTTCCGTGTACTTCGTAGTGTAAGCTTTATTTCAAACATCTCTGTTACATTTTTTGCCACTGTGTTTAGCCATATGGTTCTTCAATTCAAACTTTGCATAGAATCTTCTTTCGCAGACATCACAAGAAAAGCGTCTTTCCTTCAGATGAGCAGTACGTATGTGCATGCCTAGCTGTCCACTCATAGTGAAAACTTTTGCGCACATGTCACATTTAAATTCCTTTATTTTCATCCCGTGAACCGAGAATAAATGCTTAGATCTTTGAAAATAGTTTCGGAATGTCTCTGGACACTGCGAGCACCTGTGTCGTTTTACCTTCATATGTACGTTGGCGAGGTGTTCGTTCTTCCTATAGTTGGAACTAAACACTTTTTCGCAAGTATCGCATGGGTATGATCCAGTTTCGTGAGTAAAGGAGTGTATTTTCAATCTTTCTGATGTTATAAAACCCGATCCACAAATAGCGCAAATAAAATTTGGAAAGTGAATGTTCATATGTTGTCGGAGAGACTTATATTCCTCATATTTATCATCACAAACGGCGCATTTATAATCGTCTAGGTTTATTTTAAAAGGGAGTATTCCAATATCAGATTTAGGATCAATGTTTCTTTTATGTTTTTCATATAAGTGAGTAGTAAGATCATTAATTTTATCTATTGGAGTATCGCAAAGTTTACAGTTAACATTCGTTATATCTGCTTTTATTAGCTCGTGCTTATTTAATTTAGTTAGAGCGTGTTTTATCTTTTGAACTGTCATATCTTCATGTTCAATGTAATGGTCTCTTAGTTTAGCAGGATCTGCGTATCGTTGATCACAGTATATGCATAAAAACAAATTCTTCATCCATTTGAAAGGACATATCCTGGAACACTCAAGAAGTGCTAAGATACGTTGTCGCCTAGCTTTGATTTCGATGTCATAACTTTTGGGTCGGTTCTGCTGCTCATTAGCTCTCGTATCGTTTCGTACAACTACGGTTTTAGGCGTATCGGAAACAAGAGGCTTCCCTTTAAGTTCACTGAAGTCTGCAATAGTTCCCAGGGGCTTGCACAGGCTGCGATCGTAATCCACTTGGAACAGTGGCACTATCTTCGTTCTCTTCGTCTCGACAGGTGTTTGTTTGTTTCCTAGAAAACAAAAAAAGTTTTGAACTCTTGAAACCTATTAGTTTGTTGAAGGGTTCCATCTTCCAATATGTAACTTTTTTAAATGGGCTTAATCACCTACAAATAAGTAAGTAATAAGGATTTACAGAGTAGGCGATCAACAGGTCAAAATTTACGATAGTCACAACGAAAAAGTGTACTTAATAATATAACAATTGCTCCTATAGTAGTAAATTCAAAATGAACAAGCGTGGTGCACTCGCTACAAGCATCTCGCGGCTTCTGCCTGACACAAATCTATAAGAAGTTCAAAAACATCATAGAAGCCCTTAAACCGTCGAAATCAGGATTCCCCTGAATATGGTGAATTTTTGAGTGCGGTCGCTGCTACACGTAACATAACTGTCCAATTTAATAAAACAATCTAATTAAACTCTGCTCGGTATATATCATAGTATGATTTGACTTAACCAATGGAACGGGTTAGGCGAAGAGCAAGGATGCTGAATCTTAGGGTAATCATATTACAGCTTTGCACATTTGTAAGTTTTCCTACAAAAAGTGTACACGAATTACCTATTATTCTAGTGTATTCGCATATGCTGTAGCAAGTTATACTTCCTAGTGTAAGCTTTCGCGCAAATATTACACTGGTAATTTCTCTCGCCACTGTGTTTCACCATGTGTTTTTTTAAATCTGATTTAAAGTAGAACTTTGACTCGCAGACATCACAGGCGTGACGCTTCTCCTTCAGATGTTTAGTCCGTACGTGCATGGCTAACTTTGCACTGGTATTGAAGACTTCCGGGCATGATTTGCACTTAAATTCCTTCAGTTTTAGTCCATGGAGCGAAGCCATATGCTTCGATCTTTGGAAGTAGTATCGAAAGGTCTCCGGGCACTGCGAGCACCTGTGTCGTTTCACCTTCATATGAACGATGGCGTAGTGTTCCTTCTGCGCGTTTTTGCAGCGGAATACTTTCTGACAAGCATTGCATGGATAAGATCCAGTTTCGTGACAGAATGAGTGGATTCTCAACCTTTCTGGAGTAATAAAACCAGAACCACACGTCGCACAAATAAAGTTTTGATAGTGAACGTTCATATGATGATTAAGAGCCTTGTACTCCGCGTATTTTTCATCACAAATTACACATTTATAAGCTTCTTGATTTAGTTTAAAAGGGAGTATTCCGATATCAGATTTAGGATCAATATTTTTGTGATGTTTTTCAAATAAGTGCTTAATGAGACAATCCATTTTATCTATTTGAGTGTTACAAAGTTTACAACTAACATTTGTGATATCTACTTTCAATAACTCGTATTTCTTTAGACTAGCTAGGGCGTGTTTTATTTTGGGAAGTTTGACATCTTCATGTTCAACGAAGTGTTCTTTTAGTTTCGCAGGATCTGAGTACCGTTGATCACAGTATATGCAAAAAAATAAATTTTTCATCCATTTGAAAGGACATATCCTGGAATATTCTAGAAGTACTGAGATGCGTAGCCGCCTGGTTTTGACTTCAATGTCATAATGATTGGTTTGGATCTGCTGCGCAATCGGTTTTGTTTTGTTTTGTACGACCACGACTTTTGGAGTATCGGAAACAAGAGTTTTCCTTTTGAGTTGTCTGAAGTCTGGAACAGGTTCTAGGGGCTTGCATTGGCTGCGATCGTAATCCACTTGGAACAGTGGCGCTATCTTCGTTTTCTTCGACGCGACAGGTAATTGTTTGTTTCCTAGAAAACATAAAAAAATATTGACCTCTAAAACTTCAGTTTGTTAAGTGCTTCCATTTTCAAGTTAAGCAACAAAATAATCATAGAAAATTGCTTGGTGAACTACTTCCTTACTTTCTGAAAGGGCATAATCACCCTAAGTTACATATAGGTGGCGCAATAAATTATGTTTAAATTTGGCACACAACATTATCTAGCCCCTTAGCATATTAAGCATAGATTGTACTATGGGAATAAGATGAATAGATATAGATAATAATAGGAGTAAGATGCCTTATACGTAAAATAACTGAATTGAATAGGTACTAGAGGTACTTCTACTAGGATCTGATTCGATATCAACCGTATATAAATTAAATTAATTATAATACCTACTTAAAGGGTTAAAATAATGAGCCTCTCTATATTCTTATTAGTGACCGACCGAAGATTCGGTTTCGGTTTCGGCAAAAAAATCTAGGTTCGTAGTGACGACGATCTGGTGAGTTTCGGTTTCATCGGAAAATCTACCAAATCTTCGGCCGCACCGGAACTGCGTTCGTGAATTATCGCGCGTCCGTCGGTTGACTTCGTACCTATCTCTCTTTTTTTTTTAAATGGCGTCTGTGGATCTAACCTCCACAATTTTACCAAAGTCAATGTCGACAGAATTTGTTACAGTAAAACGATGGAGGTCTGAGTTTATCAAAAAGATTGACCAGTGTTCATAAAGAGAGAGGTTCAACCGAAAATTTTGACTTAACGACTTCGTATCTCGTGTCACCTGCCGTCGTTAACTGTCAGATAACCAGCCATCGCCGCGCCGCGCCGCTGCTGGAGTGATTCTGTTGTGAGTTTATTTCTCACGTGAATTATAAGTATTATGTGAACAAGAGGTTATATTCATTAATTACTACGTTACACATATTTTGTCATGGTGTAAGTGTTGATTATTAATAAGTTTTTGTTCAAAGAAGTGTTGAAACAATAGATTTTTAATGTCTGAAAAAAATCGGTTTCCAATTCAGTTTCGGTCAGATTTGTAACAGACACCAAAGTTTCGGTTTCGGTACAACACAAATTTTTATTTCACAGGCCTAATAAAGTTTGACTTAACCCAATGAACGGATTATTCTTAGGGACAGGGCATGGATGGTGAATCTTATAGTGGTGTTTCAAACTGCAGCTTTGCACGAAAGTTTTCCCACAAATAGTGCACACGAATCGCCTATCATTCTCGTGTATTCTCATATGCTCCCGCAATGTGTACTTCCTAGCATACGATTTCTTGCAAACATTACACTGGTACTTTCTCTCGCCACTGTGTTTCACCATGTGATATTTTAACTCTGATTTAGAATAGAACTTCCACTCACAGACATCACAAGCGTGACGTTTCTCCTTTAGATGTGTAGTTCGTACATGCACGCCCAACTTTCCACTGACAGTGAAAACTTTCGGGCATAGGTCGCATTTAAATTCTTTTAACTTTATCCCATGGACCGATGATATATGCTTTGACCGTTGGAAGTAGTTTCGAAAAGTCTCTGGACACTGCGGACACCTATGTCGTTTTACCTTCATATGTACGTTGGCGTAGTGTTCGTTCTTTGCGTTATTGCAGCGAAACACTTTCTTACAAGCATCGCATGGAAAAGATCCAGTTTCGTGAGTAAAGGAGTGGACTCTCAACCTTTCTGGAGTAATAAAACCAGAGCCACACGTCGCGCAAATAAAATTTTGATAGTGAACGTTCATATGATGATTAAGAGACTTGTACTCCGCGTATTTTTCATCACAAATGGCACATTTATAATCCTCAAGGTTGACTTTAAACGGAAGTATTCCGATATCCGATTTAGGATCAATATTTTTGTGATGTTTTTCAAACAAGTGCGTAATAAGACCATCTAGTTTATCTATACGAGTGTTACAAAGTTTACAACTAACGTTTGTAATATCTGCTTTTAATAATTCGTGTTTCTTTAGTCTAGTTATGACGTGCTTTATTTTAGCAAGTTTGATATCTTCATGTTCTATGTAGTGTTCTCTTAGTTTAGCAGGATCAGCGTATCGTTGATCACAATATATGCAGAAAAAAAGATTCTTCATCCATTTGAAGGGACATATCCTGGAACACTCTAGAAGTGCTAGGATGCGTTGTTGCCTGGCTTTGATTTCAGTTTGGCTGTTCTGCTGTGCTTTTGTGTTCATTTCGTTTTGTTCTTTTGTGTTTTCTTGAGTCTCGTCCGGAGGCTCATCAACACCTAAAAATAAGAAAATAAAAGAAATCAGAAACTTTAACCGTTTAGTAAATATATAATTTTTCTTTACTCGTTGATATAAAACTGTTTAACCTGAATGATTGTTACTAAAAGTAGTCTTGAATTATTCTTATTATTTTCTTATTGTAATTCAATTAATGTCATTGTATATTTATCGTGGAACATAGATTAAAATATGAATCTTATTTATTTTATGGCTTTACTAAAGATAAACAATATTTAAACCATAGCGATATCATATCAATGGGTAATGACCGACATTGACAGGATACATTTTAAGAAATTTTTAAATTTAAATATCGTGGGGAAGTCATGCCGATAAATAAAAAATTATTAAAATTATTGATCACTCTTATTACGTGAGTAATTATAAGTAACTATTCGCTTGGTTATAAATCAGCGGAGGAGTAGGAAAAAGGGCGACTTATGACTCAAGATTAGTTTTGAAACTGACATGGAAAGTGTAATCAAGAAAAAAAATAGTTTTTAAAATTTTCCTTACCGGCTCGACTTGAGTAGATTATCAAGGATCATCGGGTATCAATGTATTTAAATTCGTCACTACAGGCTTTGAAGAGGTTTTCTATCGCACAGGTGGAAGTAATTCCGAGCAACAGCATATAAGAGGTAAGGTTAGATTAATTTCTAAATATTCCTAAACTTTGCTATTGTTTTTTATGCCGCTGTCTATATTCTTCATTGCCAGCTATGGTCGTTGCAAGTAGTAATTAGTAATTTGTATTAATGTCTCTATTCCTTATGCCCTATGCGTTGGAGCGATCAGATTCGCAACAGAGTCCTCCGTGAATGATGCCATCCTTACCACAGAGGATAGAACCCAATGGAGGAGCATCGTGCAGACTAAGCTTCTACATAAAGATCACGACCCTCATTATTGAGAAAATCGACGCAAGGAGGAAGAGGATTAATAAATGCATTTATGAAAGCATATGAGTCCGAATATGTGTCCCTAAATTGCATTTTCTCTTAAAGGCTTTTTGACAAACGGAGCATTGATGTTTCTTTTCCCCCGTGTGCGTTAGTTTGTGATTCTTTAACAACGTTGTAGTGAAGAACTTTGCATCACAAACATCGCAGGCATGGCGCCTCTCTTTTAAATGCGTGCCGCGAACGTGGGCATACAGCTTTCCATTAGATACAAACACTTTTGGACACAGATCACACTTGAATTCCTTCACTTTTATCCCATGTCTCGAAGATATATGCTTTAATCTTTGATAGTAGTGCAGGAATGTCTCGGGACATTGCGGGCAACTGTGTCTTTTAATTTTCATGTGTACGCTTTCGTAATGCAGTCTCTTAGAATTGTCCGAGCGAAATATTTTATTACAAACATCACATGGGAAGGACCCACTTTCATGAGAGAAAGAGTGCACCCTGAGTCTTCCGGCTGTAACAAAACCTGTTCCACATTGTTCGCAAATAAAATTTGCATAATGGATATTCATATGGCGTTTAAGAGTAATATATTCTGGATATTTCTTATCACAAATAGTGCATCGGTAGTCGTCTAGCGTAACTCTAAAAGGAATAATTCCCACATCTGAAGACAGCTCGATTTTTTTTGTATGCTTTTCATATAAATGAGTAATGAGAATATCCAATCTATCTATTGAATCGTCGCAAAGTTTACAGCTTACATCGGTGATATCAGCTTTTATTAACTCTGTTGTGTTCATTTTAGCAATGGCTCTTTTTATCTCCACATGTTTGATACTTTCGTGTTTAGTGTTGTGTTCTCTTAATTTAGCAGGATCTGCATATTTTTGATTGCAGTAAATGCAAATAAATGAATTCTTTTTCCATTTGAAGGGGCATATTCTGGAGCACTCTAGAAGTATCAAAACGCGTTGCTGTCTGGCTTTGATTTTAATGTCGTATTTAGTTTGGCCATGTCGTGTTTTAGTTTTTGTATTATTTTGAATCCTGTCTTCTGGAGCCTTGGTCGAAGTCTCATCGATACCTATAAGTGAAATAAATGTGTGTGAGATATATTCATATTATTTAAACAAATCGAAACAAATTATTGAAGTTGGTAGGTACTTACTTCAAAACCGACTACGATGGAAATTATAGGAACAATAAAACCATTTCAGTTTAGTGATTATCATTATATTTAATGAACACAAAACATAAACCATTTAAATAGGTATGAGTTTGAAAAGAGCTTTTGGTGCACAGTGATTTAAAAAGAGATTACAAGACACAAGATTAATTTTACATACAATACATTTCAACCTAACGCAGGGTATTCAAAACAGTACTAGGTTAACTTACCGAAACCAAAATATGACATAACAAATTAGGAAGTTTCAAAATAAGTGCTCGTCGATATCGGTCCCGAATATGTCAATGTGTTTTATTTCTTCTATTTGATTGTCTTTTCATACATGTTTTCAAGTAATTCGCTCTGTGTATACATTATGCCAAACATTATACCTACCGATAATTGACGACTGATTTGGCGCAGCGGGCGAATGTCCGCCTGCGACGCAGAGGTTGCGGGTTCGATTCCCGCCTTGGGATAAAGGTTTGTACGATCTGCAAATATTTATTCCGGGTGTTCTGGGTATTTTCTATGTATAATAAAAAATATCTATGTATGTAATATAATATTGTATTAAGTATATCAGTCATCTAGTACCCATAACACAAGCTCTGCTTAGCTTGGGGCTAGATGCTGTGAGGATCGTCCGGCATTATTTAAAAAAAAAAAAATTAAAAATTTATAATCCTCGCGGAATGTAGAAAAACCGACCAAGTGCGAGTCGTACTCGCGCACGAATGGTTCCGTACCATTATCTATAGTAAAAACGGCAAAAAATCACGTTTGTTGTATGAGAGACACCTTAACTATTTATTTTTTTCTGTTTTTTAGTATTTGTTGTTATATAACGGCAACAGAAATACATCATCTGTGAAAATTTCAACTTTCTAACTATCACGGTTCATGAGATACAGACGGACGGACAGGAAGACAGACAGACAGCGGAGTCTTAGTAATAGGGTCCCGTTTTACCTTTAAGGTACGGAACCCTAAAAATGAGTCTTATTAAACCGCTTTTATCAAAAAACTTTACATCACATTCGTTACAGACATAGAGCCTCTGTTTTAATGTTTATAGACAAAAGACAACGAAATTAATAATGGTAAAGAAGAATATCTTAAATACCAGCATTACAAAAGCTTTTGTAGCAAATCCTGAGTGGTTCTTTGTCGCCACATAATAAAAAAAACTGTATTTCACATCATTATTAGAGACAAAATAAATATTTTTCTAATCTATTTGAAACTCGTTGCCCGCTATGGTCGTTGTTTATTTATTTATATGAGTTCGAATATGTGTAACTAAAATACACTTCCTCTTAAAAGCTTTTTGACAAACGTCACATTGATATTTCCTTTCATCAGAGTGCGTTAATTTGTGTAGCTTTAAAGTTGATGAAGCACAGAACTTCGCATCACAAACATCGCAAGTATAACGTTTCTCTTTAAAATGTGTACAGCGAATATGGGTCTTAAGTTTCATATTTGTTGCGAACCCTTTCGGACACAAATAACACTGGAATTTCTTCATTTTCATCCCGTGCTTTGAAGATACATGCCTTAATCTTTGATGGTAATGCAGGAATGTCTCTGGGCATAGTGGGCAACAGTATCTTTTAATTTTCATATGTACATTTTCGTAGTGAAGTCTCATGAACTTCATAGAGCGAAATATTTTATCACAAGCATTGCATGGGATGGAACCACTGTCATGAGAGAAAGCGTGCACCCTCAGTCTTTCGATTGTAACAAAGCCTGATCCACATTGCTCGCAAATAAAATTTGCATAATGAGTATTCATATGGCGTTTAAGAGTAATATATTTTGGATACTTCTTATCACAAATAGTGCATTGAAAATCTTCTAGCGTAGCTTTGAGGGGAATAATTCCTACATCTGAAGACAGCTCGATTTTCTTTTGATGCTTTTCAAATAAATGAGTAATGAGAAAATCCAATCTATCTATTGAATCGTCGCAAAGTTTACAGCTTACATCAGTGATATCAACTTTTAATAACTCCCTTGAGCGCAATTTAACAACTGCTTTTCGTATCTCCACAGGTTTAATATCTTCGTGTTCAATGTTGTGCTCTCTTAATTGAGCAGGATCTGCGTATATTTGATTACAGTAAATGCAAATAAATGAACTCTTTTTCCATTTGAAGGGGCATATTCTGGAGCACTCTAGAAGTATTAAAACACGTTCCTGTCTGGCTTCGATGTCAATCTCGTATTGAGTTTGGCTATGTTGCGTCTTTGTATTTGTATTATTTTGAATCCCGACTTCTGGAACCTTGGTCTCTTGAGTCTCATGGATACCTATAAGTAAAATAAATTATGTAAGATAAAATAAATATTGTTAAACATAACGAAAAAAAATATTGAAGTTGGTAGGTAGGTACTTACTAAGAATTCGGGGTGTTTTAACATTTCAATGGAGAGACTTATTCGTCAATATACACCGGTTAAGGTCTCCGGCTGGCAGGACCAATGTTTAGTCCCTGGCGCTTTTAATTTATGATTAAACTAGCTGACCCGTGCCCACTTCGTTGGGCGGTAAACATTTTTACTTACAAATCTTAACTGAAGTAGTACTCGATGTCGCCAACAAATGGCGTTAATAGTGGGTATACGGCATAAAATAGCGGCCGTTCGCAGTTTCGCCCGCGTGGCAGTTTGTTTCCGTTATTTTTTCGGGATAAAAAGTAGCCTAAGTTACTCCTTGTTACATCAGCTATCTGCCAGTGAAAGTCCCGTCGAAATCGGTCCAGCCGTTCCAGAACACCGGAATTACCTACCTACCATTACCCGGAACAAACGGACAGACAGACAGACAAAAATTTTAAAACATGCTATTTTGGTATATGTATCGCATATACATTCATATGCATGTAGTAAAAAGCGGTTATTTTAATATTACAAACCGACACTTCAATTTTATTTATTTGTATATAGATAAATAAAATAGCATATTTTTACTTTAGTACACTTTAATCCCCAAACACGGTTGATATCCTATCAGTTTCTTAGTACCAAGCTACCAAGTAATCAGAGGTAGGTTTCATCACTTACAAAGGTTACTTTTATGTGTCATCCTGATCACTAACGCAAGATATTCAAAACAAATCTTAGGTCTAAGCAACTCTTAAAATAATATTAATGCTACGTTTTTTCTTCCCAGGTAAAATTGATGTTACTACTTTGATTAATCCATGTATCTAACGAAGTAGCCACATGCAGATTACATAAACATTACATGCCAACAGACGACGCTAGACGCCTACTGGTAGAGTCTATTATCCTAAGTTATGTGTTCTCATGTGTGTAACTAAGTGTTCTTTTCTGCCGTATGATTTCTGACATATACTGCAATGATGTTGTCTTTCTCCTGTGTGTGTCACCATATGTTTTGTTAACCCACTTTTACCGTAGAACTTAGCATCACACAGGTTACAAACGTGACGCCGTTGTTTTAAATGCAGTTCGCGTATATGTCTACCGAGGTATCCTTTAGCACTGAAGGCTTTCGGACAAAAGTTACACTTAAATGTTTCTAAATTAATCCCGTGGACTGAGGTTATATGCTTAAGTTTTTGATAGTATAGCAGAAATGTTTCAGGGCATTGTGGGCAACTGTGTTTTTTAACTTTCATATGAACGTATTGATAATGTGATTTAACTGCATATTTAGAGCAAAATACTTTATCACATGCGTTGCAAGTAAACGACCCAGTTTCATGGGTAATAACGTGGGATTTCAATCGCATTGCCGTGACAAATCCAGACCCACATTGTTCACAAACAAACTTTTGGTAATGCACATTCATGTGATGATTAAGAGTTTTGTAATCCGTATAGTTTTCATTACAAATAGCACATTTAAAATCATTCAAGTTCATCTTGAATGGTAAGATTCCAATATCGATATTTCGATCAATTTTCTTATTGTGTCTTTCCGCTAGATGACTTATAAGCTCATTCAATTGATTGATTGGAGTGTCGCAAAGTTTACAGCTTACATTGGTGATGTCTGCTTTGAATAACTCTGTTGAATGCATTTTAGCGACAGCTCTTTCAATGTCTACAATTTTTAAATTATCGTGTTCAGAATTATGTTCCCTAAGTTTTGCCGGGTCTTCATATCCTTGATTGCAGAATATACAAATGTATAAAGACTTTTTGCGCTTAAAGAGGCATATTCTAGAGCATTCTAAAAGTAGCAAGACTCGTTGCCTTCTGGCACGAATCGAGTGTTTTGCTTTGACTTGTAGTTTATTCGTTCTTGTGTTAATATCTTCTTGGGTTTCGTCTGAAGGTTCATCAATACCTAGAAATAAGAAGACACAGAATCAGAAAGTTTCTGTTTCACTTATAACTGGTGCCTGTCTAGCTTGCCTATGAGATATACCTACTCGTCACCAAATAAAAATTAGAAACAAATTGCAGTTAGCCCTAGCCACAAGCGGTGTTATCACAGACAGATCCAAGCAAATACATCAGATGATCCAGTTAGGACTGAGCAAAACATGAGTAATTACACGATTCCATATCAGCTTATCTTATCTATCTCTATAACATACTTACCTATAATAATAATGCAGACAGATCTTAGGAAAATGATGCTGATCAATATAAAAATAAAAGTACCATTTATTTAAAATCACATAATATAATTGCAAGATATTCTTATGAACAAGTTTACTCTTGTTGATTGAAAATGTTTATAATCGTATAGCCTTGTGTATCTCTTAATTAACTTAAATGTGTTGCCATATGCCTTCTCAAGTGTAAAATTCTGTCGTAAGCTTTTGGACAAAGGTCACATGAATACCTCTTCTCTGACGAATGCGCATTACGCATATGTTTTATTAAATAACGATTACCATAACATTTTACATCACAAATATCTCTTCAAAATAACATCCAAATCGGTAAACCCCTACGCTTGATTTGAACCACAGAATTAACTCTTAATAACTAGGGTTTCGGTGAATTGTTTAATTTTGAAAACTCGTTATGATTGCATTTACTTAATTCGCAGGAATTTGTGCAACAATCGTTAATTATTGTACATGTGTTTTCATATGCCTCAGAAGGTGATAATTTCTACCGTACGCTTTTTGGCATGTACTACATTGATACTTCTTCTCCCCAGTATGCATACACATGTGCTTTGTTAACTCGCTTTTACCGAAGAATTGAGCATCGCATATGTTACAGGCGTGACGTTTCTCTTTTAGGTGTGTAGCGCGAATATGCATACGGACACGACCTTTGAGAGCAAACACTTTCGGACACAAACTGCATTTGAATTCATCCAACTTTCTACCGTGAATCGAAGCTAAATGATTCATTCTTTGGACAACATTTGAGAATTTCTCAGGACACTGCGGGCATCGGCGAGTTTTAGCTTTCATGTGGATGCGAGCATGGTGTGAGTGCATCGAATGTTTTGAGCTAAACACTTTGTCACAGGTGTTGCATGGATAGAAGCCAGTTTCATGTCTAAAGACGTGTGCCTTTAGTCTCATTGCAGTGACGAAGCCAGATCCGCATTGTTCGCAAACAAATCTTGGGTAATGTACGTTCATATGATGATTGAGCGTTTTATAATCCGTATATTTTTCATCACACACAGCGCATTTATAATCATCTACGTTAATTTTGAACGGAAGGATTGAAGAATCGATGTCAGTATGGTTGATTTTCTTTTTGTGCTTTTCAAATAAGTGTGTTATAAGACTTTTTATATTATCTATTGGAGTGTCACACAATTTACAGCTTAAGTCTGTGACGTCTGCTTTATAAGGTTCCATTTTATTAATCGAAGCTATTGCTTTTTTTATTTCAATAGGTTTAACATCGTCGTGTTCAATATTGTGTTGTCTTAATTTCGCAGGGTCGGTATATTTTTGATCGCAGTATATACACATAAATAAAACACCTTTCTGTTTAAAGAGCAACATTCTGGAACATTCCAGAAGCACTAATATGCGGCGCCTTTTATCACGATTAACCTGGTTTACTTGTCTCTTCGTATCGATGTTTGTAAAAATATCTTCTTGAATCTCGTTCGAGGGCTCTTCGATACCTAAAACGAGAACAGAAGTGTGATCAACAACAGCTCTGCTAAAAACATCCAATTCTGTGTGTGTTTAAGGTTTCCGACTGAAGGCAGGTTTTGAACCTATAGTAAAAGAGCTAGGTCCCTTAGTGACAAAAGCTTAATAATTTTCAAGCGAATACGCGTATCAGGGCCTGCATAATGAAATAATACTAAGGTATCCAAAACACAATTATTTATTTTATTTATGCTGAAATCACAAGCGTCGCCGAAATTATGTCAGTGTCTACTCCAGAAAAAGATAAACAAAGTTTCTTAGTATGGTTTTGAGTTACACTACGCGACAAGTGAGGCAGTGACCATTGTCGTCCGCAGTGTAACTCAAAACGATAGTACGGAACTTAATGTATCGTTTGCCAAAGTAAACGTCCTGTTTCATCAATGTATAATAACAGAATTTGTACAAAATATGGGTTATCCTAAGCACAGTATCAATCGTATTGACTCGCAGGATTTGGATGATCCGGATGATGTGTTTTACCATGCTGCTTTAGACTACACTTCTGCACAAAGGAACTTCCACATATGCCGCACACAAACCGCCTATCATTCAAATGAATTCTCATATGCTCTTGTAAAGTAAACTTTCGGCCAAACGCCTTATGACAAATTTGACACCGATGATTTTTCTCCCCAGTATGTTTTAGCATGTGTTCTTTTAAAGTGGCTTTAGTACCGAATTTCACAGTGCATACTTCACAAGTGTGTAGTTTCTCCTTCGTATGCGTGGTACGCACATGCCTGGTTAATCGGCCTTTCATGGTAAATACCCTTGGACAAATTTCACATTTGAACTCTTTAATTTTGATTCCGTGAACGGTGAAAATATGATTCAACTTTTGAACGTAGTTCATAAAAGTTTCGGAGCAGTAAGAGCATCTATTCAGCTTGACTTTCATATGAACCACCTTCTTATGTTGATCTCTAGTTTGTTTTGTCCGAAATACTTTGTCACATACGGTGCAAGAGAAAGATCCTGTTTCGTGCGTGGTATTGTGAGTTCTCATTGCGTTATGAGAAACAAATCCAGCCCCGCACGTCTCACAAACATACTTTTGGAAATGGCTTTTCAAATGACGAAAGAGTGTCATGTACTCAGGAAAGTCGACATCACATGTACCACATTTAAAGGAGCCTGGATTTAATTTGAACGTTATAGTTCCATCATCCGACAAGAGGTTAGAATTATGGTTATGGATTTTGATTAAATGAATTTTCAGATTATTAAAACTATCTATCATAGTGTCGCAAAGTTTACAGCTTACATCAGTAATATCTACTTTTAGCATCTCTGTAGTTTTACGGAGTGCGCGACTTGTTTCGTACATTTTAATGTCCTCATGCATATTGCGATGGTGCTCTCTTAATTTTGCAGGGTCTGTATACCTTTCAGGACAGTATATGCAGCTAAATGTATTATTTCTCCATTTAAAAGGGCAAATTCTCGAGCATAGGAGAAGCTTCCTGAGGCGATCCTTAAGTTCCTTTTGGCGAACGAATTTACATTTTGATTCTTTCAGACGTTCCTCGATCTTGTTTTGAGGCTCACCTAAAAATAAAAAAACAAGAGTAAGAGACTTGATAATTTAGATTCACAGTTAATATCATTACTTACATATAACCCCAGGATATGTAAAAATATCATTATAAAATTTATTTTCTATTTGCGAACGTCAAGAAAGTCAGTAATTAAACCGGCCCTTGCATCTATTGTAGATGATTAATACAGCGTCAGCGGCGACTTTTTTAATCGTGCTTCTATTTGGGACGCTGTAATTGCGAATGTCCAAGACCTACATTTAACAAGTTGTTTCATAGGTATATTATAATATGACTTAGGATGTAACGAATTGATCAGTGTTACCTGAGGAAAGGCTATCAATAAAGGCTGGATTTATGGAACGCTGGTTCGTCGAGAAGATCTTCTTCATAAACCTACGATGGCTTCACTTAGGCAGAAGCTGTTGTAATTTACTATACCTACATGTTACTGTACTGTCTGTTTTACTGTACCTATTTAATGACCATTAAGTCCTCCTGGCAGAAAATGGAGGAGGCCTTCACCCAAGAAGGGATCTATTTCTCCAACCAAAATAGAATAAGTTTAGATTAGTTAAAAATGTAACTTAGTTTAGAGATTTAGAATCAATAAAAAGGCTTTATTATTATTATTATTATTAAGTCCTCCTAGCACATCATTGTTCTGTGCGGAAGTTTTTAAATAAATAAATAACATGTATGAGTTGATAATTACAAACAATGTTTTAAAACGGAACACTTATCATCATATCTCATATCATCTCTGATAATGGGTTAGTTGCTTAGAATGATACAGGTGAGTTAATAATAATACTATTTATAATTTTCATTGATGACTATATTCCACTAATGAACGTATAGGTTATCGGTAGGTAGATACAACTTATGACTAATGAGATCAATATTTAAAACATATTTTTCAAATTCGCCGGGTGATGCACTCTTATATGCTGCTTCAGACTGCAGTTCTGTATAAACGACTGTCCACACACAGGGCAGATAAATCGTCGATCATTATTATGTATCCTCATATGCTCTCTCAAAGTCTTTAACCTGGCGTATGATTTTTTACAAACATCGCACTGGTATATTCGTTCTCCACCGTGCTTTATAGAATGCTCTTGAAGCTCGTAGTTGGTAAAAAACTTCATTCCACAAACTGAACAGATATGGTTCCGCTCTTGCAGATGTCGGAATCTTATATGAGCTGTGCGTTGGCTGCATAAGTCGAAAACCTTCGGACAAACCGGACAAGGAAAGATGGCAGTTTTCTCACCATGAATGGTATTCAAATGTTTTAGTCTGTGTTTGTAAGACACGAATTTTTCGTCACAGATTGGACATTTGTAACGTTTGTTTAGTCTGTGTACTTTAGCTATGTGAGCATAAACTGCTGCGTAGGAAGTGAACGTTTCCTCGCATCTTTTGCAAGGGAAAACGCCTCTTTCGTGAGTTCGCGAGTGGTTTACCATCCTTTGCGAGGTTGCGAATCGCTTGCCGCAAGTCTCACAAATATAGTGTTCGTAATGCTCATTCATGTGTTTGTGAAGACTGAGAAACATTTCATAACGCTTTCCGCAAATTTGACAGCAGTGTTCTTCTTTGCTAAGTTTGTAAGGCAAAATGCTGTCGCCCCAAGTGCAGTCGATGAACTTTCCATGCACTGTCATCAAATGGTCTTTAAATGCGGTATAGTCAGATATTCCTAAGCTGCAATCCTTGCAAACGGTTTCAGCGAAATCGATTTTCAATGGCTCATATTTTCGTGGTTTCAAAAGATGTTTGGTTTCGGCGTGTAGCAATTTGTTATGCTCCCGTAGTTTCTCTGGTTCAATAAAAGTTGATTTGCAGAAGAAACAAAGATACGCTCCCTTTCTGTATTTAAAAGGGTAAGCTGTGCTGATTTCAAGAATAGTTGAAATGTTATTTCGGAAAGCAGCACGCCGCTGGACGCCTTCTTTGAGCCTGGAGTTATTTTCAAAGTCGGATTCCACTTCGAGTTTTACCAGAATATCTTCTGTTTTCATTCCTAAAAATAGAAAAACATCTGATAGAAAAATATCCTTGAGTTCCATTATAGACAGGATCGATATTCAATAAAAAAATATTATTTATTATAACTAGTAGGTACTTGTACGAGTCACAACACTTTAGTCATATTTATACTCAAAGCAGAAAAAAGCATGTACTTTAAGGCTTAAATCAGTTGTGAAAGCAACCAGACCTTGATCTAGTTCACATAGCTCTGGTTTCTTTATGACTTACCAATACATGTTTAGTTTCGTGCACATTCCTTTTTTAATATAACCACGAAAGATTCGACTTTTACACATAGTGCATCTTCACACTAAAATACTGGAAAATGATTAAGAACAAGTTGGCACCATACCTACTTAAATTGAATATTATTACATTATTATTATTTTGTAACAGGATCATACAAAATAACGGTAGGAACCAAGCCGTAAGTTTCTTGCCGGTTCTTCTAGGCTTGGTCGCGAGGAACTGGCGCTTAGATTCACCTAGATTTAAGACGTTTCAAGATGATCCCTGCGGATATTACTGAATAAATGCTTTTTGACTTTGACTTTATTATCTCTGTGTGGTCTATGCCTGTGAAGAATTTGAATAAAATAAGCGAGAAATCTGAGAAAATCATTTATTGCTCAATTTAAGACTAAGGAATGAGTACTGCTAGCGGTACTTACATCACAAAAAGAAAATACACTGCTTAGAAAGTAACTACATAGTTTAATTAGCATAGCCAGCCAATTAGATGACGATGCAACAATATATAAAGTAATCACACTTATGTGTAGTAGCTACTCAGTTGTAAATAGCTGAATCATTAGCATAATGTTATTATATGTACATTCGAAATAAATAGAGGATCTTGAGCTGAATATTTAGAAATAGGTTCTTACAGAAAAAATCCTTAAAACCTAATTTTTTGCACAAAAGATATAAGAAGTATCTTACTCCTACTACTTTTGTAAAGGTACAGGCAAACAAGTTTCACGTTCTCATTATTTTAGAAGCACTTATGTGCTTATACTATACAACAATGTAAATGAGTATAGTAACTATTTGGGCTAACAAAATACGCAAAATACTTTCAAACTATTCAGTTAGTTAAGTACTATTGTATGATTAGTGGGGTGAACGTGAGATCCAAGATCTTACGGTTATTTAAAACCTATAAAACATATCAACTCTTCTTGATCTTATCATACGGGGTTCATACGATGATCAACTCTTTTGATGTCCGCTCAACTAAGCCGACCCTACGGGGCCATCCCCACGAGCGACAGAATCGCGGCGATATTATTGTTGTGCCACGTATTACTTTTGACACCGATGTAGCGCGGCGGGCGAATGTCCGCCTGCGACGCAGGAGGTTGCGGGTTCGATTCCCGCCTTGGGATAAATATTTGTACGATCTGCAAATATTTATTACCCGGAATAAATATTTGCAGATCGTACAAACATTTATCCCAAGGCGGGAATCGAACCGAGTTCTGGGTATTTTCTATGTATAATAAAAAATATGTATGTATATAATACATTGTATTAAGTATATCAGTCATCTAGTACCCATAACACAAGCTCTGCTTAGCTTGGGGCTAGATGATGCTGTGTGGATTGTCCAGCATTATTATTATTATACTCTCGCCGCGATAACGTCGCCGTGTAAAGACACGTTCTAAGATACAATAAAAATACGTGTCACGACGACAATATCTCCGTGATTCTCTCGCTCGTAGAGATGTCCAGGAAATATTAGCGTGGGTTGTTGCCGACCCGCAACATGCTGACCTAGGATCCAATTTGCAGCACCATGGTTAGACACCTACAATCTATTAATAATAATATTTTGTTCCTATGTTTAACTTAGGTATCCTTTTAATTTTGATAACAAGCTAGGAACTTTTTCGCGCGTGTTGCAAATATAAATGAATATTGTGTGTATATGTACCCACTTCTGTGTATCTCATCGATGTTTCTTTTGTTCGGGTAATGGTTCGCTATTCGGGTGGTGTGTCCTCATATGACTTTTGAGGCTACATTTTTGCACAAAAGCATTATTACAGTACAGGCACACAAATCTTCTGTCATTATTATGAATACGCATGTGTTCTCTCAACGTGGACATCCTTGAGTAGCATTTTTTACACACTTGACATTCGTACTTTCTTTCTCCATTATGACAGATCATGTGCCGCTGGAGCTGATGCGATGTGACGAACTGGTAAGGACACACTGTGCAACTAAACCTTTTGTCTTTGATATGGACCTGCTGTATATGCTTTGTCCTCTGATTGGTCATCCTAAACACAGCAGGACACAAGCTACACGGAAACTCTATTTTAGAATCGTGAAACTCTTTTAGATGCTTAAGTCGGTTCGAATAGCTTTTAAAGTTTTCATTGCAGTGTGGGCACCTATACCTCATTGTGCTATGCTTAGCTGATATCATATGTTTGCTTCTATCGTATGCGCTCGGGAAAACTTCGTCACATTTTGAACATTTGTATTGCCCTTTGGCTCCAATTCCATGCGTCTTCATGTGAGCCGTAATTTTATTGCTATCAGAGAATCCTTTGCCGCAAAGAGGGCATACCGAATTGGGGTAGTGTTCATTCATATGTTTATTCAAACCTGTGAAGAGTTTAAATGTTTGATTGCAGTGCGCGCAATGGTAGTCGTCGTTTGTGATTAATAAGTAAGGAAAAATACCTAAGCCATGGTCATTGTTAATTGGTTTTTTGTGAACAGCTTTTAGATGTTCAACTAACGCATTGAGGTCTTTTATAGTTCCGAGGCAGAGTTCGCATTTTAGATCTGTGATATCGCATTTCAGAATATGTTTACCTACAAATCGGAGGGCCTCATTTTTGTTGAGGTGCTCTATGGCATGTTCTCTCAGGGGTCCAAACTCTGCAAAAGTACGAGCACAGTACGCACATACGAACAAACCGCGCTGCCATCTAAACGGACAAACGTTAGAAGACTCTAGAATAATGCCCGCATTGTCTCTGTGATCGTGGTATTTTCGCTTCGGTATCCATTTAAAAGTCCGGTCGGTGGATCCTAAAAAAGAAAATTTTTCAGTGAGACGTCTTTCGACGAGAAGTGGGCTTCTAACAAGTCTAACAACTAAATTGGAATGTTGTATTGTTGCAGGTAATAACAATACTGAGAAAGTTATTTAGGTATATGCTTGCCTTTGCAATGCATTTCTCTTAGTTAATAGGTAAGTAATTGCAATCAATGAGTCCAGTTAATGCAGAGCAAGTTATTACGATACGATGTGATTAGTAGCTGCCTGAAACAAAGCGATTCTCCAAGTGAAAGTGTCGGATGAGCGCTGGGTTGTGGTGGGCTCAGTGGAAAAAATCGCGTATTGATTTTGATAGTCAAAGACACTTTCTTGTCTTTATAAAGACTTGCACATGAAATAAGTAGATGTAGATAGAGGCCTACTTGATGTTTAATCGTTACCATCACTTATTCCGAAGCATTGCCTCGCAGAGCGTTGATTGATTCCGATTTATGTTTACGATAGTTTGAATGTGAGCTCGGCTTTAGTGTATTTTGTATTTTTCATTTCTTTCTTCTAGTGAAAATGTCTCGGACATTTTAAACTAAAGCTTAAAACAAAAAAGCAAGTTCACACGTCTATTTTTTAGTCGGTTAAATATTAACCTCATCCAACGCATTAACTTTTATCTTTTGTCTTATACGATTCTTCAGATGTACACCTTGGATATGCATATATTTAGAAGAGCCACTATTGAACACGGCTGGACAGTAGGTACACCGGTATTCTGACGACTCGCCATGAGCCGTTCTAAGATGCTGCAGGCGAGTGGAGTAGGAATGTAAATGTTTATCACACATAGGGCAGCGATACCTATCTTTAGAGCGGTGTTTCTCGTTTATGTGCTTATTCTTAGCATTGCGATTTGTGAAAACTAAGTCACATTGAGTGCATGCAAATGGCCCAGTTTCGTGTATTGCTTTATGCGACCGTAGCTTGTTTTCGCCAGAGTATGCCTTCCCGCAAGAATCGCAAACAAAACTAGGATAATGTTTGTTCATATGAATGTAAAGTGTCATGAATTTGTCAAACCGTAGTTCACAGATGACGCATCGAAACTCCTGCCCTTTCAGATGGAATGGTATGACGCCATCCGCGTGGTACGGATTACCTTTAATAGCGTGTACATAATTTAAGTGATTTTTTAATTCATCGATACCGTTGATGAGCTCGTTGCAAATTCTACAAACGAGGTCTGAGATATCTATGTTTAAGGGAAAACGAGTTTTGCTTGTCTGAAATAGCAGTCTATCTAACTTGTTATGTACGGATGAGTGAGAACGAAGTTCAATTATAGTAACGCTAATTTTCGAACAGTAAGCGCACATGAACTTTCCTCTCTGCCACCTGAAGACAACTGCATTCGAATTCTCTAGAAGTAAAGCTGCATTTGCCTTATCTTCCAATAACTTTCGTTTCCGCTTCCAAATAATCGTATGACTCTTGTGAGTGTCTGTTGACAGGCAGGAATTCGTTGCGCCCACTGTATTCCCTAAAAATAGAAAAAATATTTTTTTTATGATAACTACAACTTCTGCAAATGTACTATTGAATAGCAGTGCTTAATTTCTTATGCTTACCTTACCTACATAGAGGAACTCCATTCGGTAGAAGGACGTGGGTCAGAGACTTAAGTACATCAAACTTCACTTTAAACCAGTTAGTATCTTAACTATTAATTAATTATCCTTCCAAAGAACACCTAGTATGCGCGAAATACATCTTAAAAATACGGCTGAAGATCTTCAAGTTGGTTATTAGTAATCGATGTGTACATTTACTGAAGTCGATATAGATTTCCTCCATAGGTATTTACTTCCAATTCAAGTTGTATGTGATTTCAAATGTCTCACGAGTTTTGATTTGGTTACAAACTGAGCTAAGCAATAATAGCACTGATGGCTTTCCTGTCTCGATGGCGAGCTGTGCACAAGCCTGCAATGAGCTGAGCGTTTCGAGCTCGTATTGAACGGCTTGTTGCAAATATTGCAGATATAAGCTAGGCTTTGCTGAGCGTGGACGTTGATTAAATGGTTAGATCTGGCATTGTATGTAGTAAACACTTGGGAACATCGTGGACATCTATACCTAACCCCCTGGCGATGAACTCTTGATCGATGGCTTGTTTTTGCTGCTTTAGAACTTAACACTTCATCACATATTCCACAAGGAAAACTTTCTTTATCCGTTAAATAGTTTTTATAGCCTGTATGAACGTGTGCCCTGAATCTGGATTTCGAAACAAATCCTTTCCCGCATGTGTCGCAAACATAATTTTGATAGTGGGTATTCATATGTTCGTTTATTTTTGCGAAAGTTAGGAAATGGGAGGTGCACATTTGACAGAAAAACCCACCATCGCTGAGTTTAAAGGGTAAAACACCGTCACTATAATTTTTCATCATAAATCTTCCATGAGATTCTATATGTGTTTTAAGATATGATATGCTACCGAGACTGACATCGCAAAACCGGCACTGCAGTTGTGTAATATCTATTTTGACCATATTATTTTCTCTTAGCTTCGAAAAAACTATTTTAGATGGCGGTTTGTTTAAATGGTTATGATTGACGTGTTCTCTCAGAGGTTGCGTATCGACAAATTTTAAATCACAGTAGGCGCAATAAAATGCGCCCCGGAACCATCGAAAAGCCCACGCTGTGGAACACTCTAAGAGCGTAATAGCATTCCGTCTCATCATTGTCTTCAAGATTCGTTTTTCTGATTCTTCTGGTAACTCGTTGTTGGCGCGTCGACGCCTACGCATCTGGCGTTCGCTAACATTATCCTTTAAACGTCTACCATTTTTAGCCACACCTATCGATTGAACTTCGCTAACTGAACCTAAAAACAGAAAAACACTACATTACTAAGGCTTGATTAAAAATACGCTAAACCCAATCATGCATGCGACTTACAGAACTGGCTTAAAATGAAACTAGTAACCTATAAGATTTTCGATTATTTTATTAATTTGAAAATATGAAAAAATACTAACGACACTACTGGTTGCACCATCATCACTTGAGAGCATTGCGTTGCGATGTAATACAAAAAATAAAAATAATCAATTAAAATATTAGAATACATAATTATCACTTATATTTTAATTTCAATAGAAGTCATGTCGATTAATTCCGGATGAATCGTTCTTAAATGCAGTACTAACTGATTTCTCTGCTTAAATACTAGTCCACACCATTTGCAATTTAAGTCTTGATGAGTCTTCAGATGAGTAGTCAAGGCCCTATTTCTAGGAAACGATTTGCCGCATACGTAACAGTGGAAATTTCTCTCGCCTGTGTGCCTTACCATGTGCCTCTTTAGTTCATAGTTAGTTTTAAAGTGCCAACCACAATACGAGCAGCTAAAGTCGTGCTGTGGTGGAAAGTGGACGGAGCGAACATGACTGGCTCTTTTCCCGCTAGTTTTAAACGACATATCACAATGAGCACAGCTGTAAACTACTTCTTTTTCGCTATGAGCCTCTTTTAAGTGCGTCATCCGGTGATAGTAACTATCGAATCGGATATAACAGTGAGGACATTCATATCGAGAACCTTTGGTGTGTGCAGTTGCTTTGTGTGAATCTCTCGCAGCACGCATTGTGAAGACCCTGCCGCAGTCAGAGCACGGGAATGAGCCAGAAATGTGTACTTCGGAATGCTTGCGTAGCCGTGGTGCAGTCATATACCCCTTCCCGCAAGTGGCACATATGTAATGTTGATAATGAACGTTCATATGTTCATAGAGTTTAAGGAAGTTATTAAATTTCTCCTCGCATATAACGCATTTCCAAGATTCTTTGTCTAAGTAGAATGGAAGCACCCCGTCCGGGTGCCTGACGTCGAATTCAAACCCGTGTTGAATGACATGATCGCGCATTTGAGTGACATCTATAAAAGGAGTAGAGCAGTAGCAACATATGGCATCAGTGCTATCCACGTTTATAAGAGGCATTTCCTTGAATTTGTTGTAAATGTCCTTGATATTGTGCTGGGTAGAGCAAAGCCTGATGTGCTCTCTGAGAATGTCGCATTCAGTGAAGTTATCTTCACAATAAGCGCACTTAAACCTATTCTTTTTCCATCTGAAGGGACTTAGCGTCCAGCACTGCAGGATGGATGTGGCATTTTTCTTGATAGCGATGCGTGCTTCGGCTCTGGCACTCCGCTGGTACTTGGATTTAGGTTTCACTTCTAAACAATCGTTATTGGCATCCTCAACTTTTAACGTTTCATTGGTGATTTGTCCACGTCTTCCTAAAAATAAAAAAATTGTACTGTCAGATTCCCACTTTCTTGAGTTGGTCTCAGGTTGGTGTTACTATGTAGGTAGTACTTACTATTTATTTTTCTATAAAATATTTTACGGTAAATGAGCATGCTCGATTATTGCATATATTTTTCAATGTTCCGGTCAAGTTTAGAAAAACGGGACCCTTGGTTCTTCACGGTTCGGTATCAACATACGTTGATCCAGATCCAAACTAATAATAAGACTTCAAATTAAAGGTAAGGCTATGTCCGTCTAGCCCACCATCTGCCTAATTAAGTTGGGGGGGTCTCAGTTTCAAGATTTGCCAAAAAACTTTCGTCCGTCTGTTTTCGTCTACATATCTTTTTTAAACCGATTTTGACGAAAATTGTCACACGAGTCCCTAATATATAATTTTTTTAATGGATTACGATTTTAAAATGTGGCAAATAGGGTGGGGGGGAAAGACGGCAGTTTTCCGTAGCGTTTATCAATGGATTTCAATTAAATTTGAGAAGTGATCTAAGGAATTAATTCTAAACAAGATGTTGCGAAAAACATCCAAAATAGTGGAGGAGGGTAAAGCGGGGAAGTTTTCTGTAGCGTTATACAAATTTAAATTTTCGGAAAGGAGAAAGTGTCGGTTGTTGGTAACAACTCGCGAGGCTCTCATAGAACCACTAGAATATACCTCTGCAGTAACTTAAAAATCTGAATATTTGTTGTAGGTAAAGCATAACACATAAAGCTTTATGATTTAAAGAGATTGTATGTTGGGGTAAATAAAAATACACTATAAGCAAATTCATTGTATATTGTAGTATGTATTTAATCCATACTTATTGTAATAGGTATATTCTAAAGATACTTAGCAATTACACTACACCTTGATAAAAGTATCAATTTATAGTATTGTGTGTTCCTTCAGATACTTGACAACTCTAATGAGAAACTTTAATACTGACTGAATTATTTATATAACACTATCACACACACATACATAATTCACATGAAATACGTACACTACCTAACTTAATCATATAACTTAATATTATGCTTTTGCTAATTGAGGAGAATACTCCCTCGCTACTACTGCATTAACGCATACCTTACCTACCCTACCTTACCTATATTGGCTCGCAAGCAATGCAGGGTAGTTTTTCTTAAGAATGTGATGTAATAAAATAAATATTTATATAATTAGGTACACTCACTTAGGTACGCTTAGGATAAATCTTTCCAAAATTTAAAAAATGTGAAATATTTATCTACAAAACTGTTTAGGAAACTAGGAAACCTTTAGTGATCAAAAGTCTTGCAATAATGATTATAGCAAGTTACTTAGCACGATTATCATGTTTTTAAAACACAAATTTTGTCAGTCTACTATAACGAAATTGTCTTATACAACAGGAAAAAAACTCTGAATAAATGACTTTACAAAGAACACAGTGCAATTCATTCAGATCATATTTAGCGACTAGGTAGTTGTTTATTATATTAAACTGATAGGAAGGAACTACGAAAAATGATGAAATAGGAGGATATGACATCCTCGAAATAAGTATTGCGTTTCACTATTCATTAGCTGCCTCTTCTTTGAGTATCCATACTATAGTTTAATTCTCATTTACTAGTAAGACCTCAGTTCAATTCTTGTTGAATGGCCTTAGTTAGACCTCTCAGAAAAACGAGACACAGAACAAAACTGTATACGTAAGGATATGCAGCACACTGCGCATTAAACATGAAAATGTTTCTTTGCAATATGCTTATCTAAAGACATTTTGGAAGCAAACGCGCGAGCGCAATTTCCGCATTGATAGCTATACTCAGCCTCTTTTTTTGTTCTATGCGCTTTTACATTATGATGGTACTTCTGAGATCTAGTTTTAAAGGTCATGTGGCATGTCGTGCATTCATACATGTCAGCACCAGGTTTGTAATTATGGAATTCCATAAGGTGCCGCTTCCGAAGCTCCCATGTCGCAAACCTTGGTTTTTCTTTGCAATAAATGCACATATATGGTAAAGTCGTGTGCTGAGTTTTGATGTGAATACTCCTCTCTGCGAGAGTGGAAAAAGTGGCGACACATCGGCCACAAGCGTATTTATTATCGTGAGGTACTCTTGTGTGCGCGATGAGAGCGGTTTCTGTGATAAAACCCTCGCCACAAGTATCACATACATAATTCTGATAATGTTCAGCGGTATGCTTTTTCAACGATATGAAATCGGAAAACTGAATTGAGCATATAGCGCATTGCCAACTAGACCCGTCTTTTAGCTTAAACGGTAAAACTCCAGGCTGTACATCGATGCTTATAGGTTGCTTATGGTCGCTTTTAAGGTGAACCATCAAATCGTCTATTGAATCTATTCGCATAAAGCAGAGCTTGCATTGCAAATCCGTGATGTCTACTTTCAAAAATTCTTTCCGCAACTTCCTGTTGAAGACTTGGCCTATGTCAAAATCGGCATGCCTCGTGGCCATGTGCACTCTTAGTCCATTTGGATCATTTGACTGAACCCGGCAAAATATGCAATTGAAATTCTGTCCCCAAGTTCTGAAAGGACAAGCCGTCGAACACTGTAATATTATCTCAGTATTCCTCCTATGTTTTAAACTTTTTCCAAACCGTGGTTTATAGTTCATTTTGTAGCACTTAAAACTGCGTTCGTGCTGCCTGAGACCATGAATCGATAGAAAAGTAGCAGAGCATTTGTCGCATGTGAATATCTTCACGTGGCTTCGTAAGTGCTCGTTGATTTGGGAGAATTTAATATACGTTTTGTCGCAATAAAGGCACATCCAGAGCGCGGTAGAGCTTTGACGATATGGCAATACTCCAAAGGACACGTCAAAGTTTACTGGAATGTCGTGGTTTTTTGATAAATGTGCCATTAAAGTTTCGATATCCATAATATCTGTAAAGCAAATTTTACATTGCATATGGGAAATATCAACTTTTAGTCCATCTATTACTTTATAAAATGCACTGTTGAAATCAGCATTGGAATGTACGCTCTTGATATGATCCCTTAGAGCCGCCATCGGTTCAAATTCCTCTTGGCAATATGAACAAAGGATTCTGTTAAAGCATGTCTTAAAAGGTATGGCAGTTGAGTGCTTTAGTACAAGCACAGCATTTTTCCATTGTGGGTTCTGGTTTACTTGTCTTTCGAATAATCTCTTTTTTGGTTTTGTTTCCTTCTCTAATTCATCAATTTCCTTTCGGCGCCCTAAAAAAAGAAAAGAACTACATCATTATTACATACTTTTACATGCTGCTCATACAATTTTGTACATCAGCATTGCTATTTTGTCTTTATTTATTTTTAATTCTGAGTTCAAAGTACCTTTTCAAAAAATTCATGAGTCAAAATGCTTCTTAGCCATGTGTTTGTCTAGAAACAGTTTGGTTGTGAACGTTTTCGGACAACTAATACAAGGGTAATTTAGCTCCGCATCCTTCTTAATTTTATGGGTCCTCGCCATATGATTGAATTTTCCAGATCTGGTCTTGAATGTCTTTTGACAGGTGGTGCATTCATATTTATCAGCTCCGGTTCTATAGTTATGTACTTCCATAAGATGTTTCTTTCGTAATTCCCAATTGGAAAACCGTGGCTTCTCTGTGCAGTAGATACACATATACGGCATCGACGTGTGTTGTGTCTTAACGTGGATATTTCTTTCATCCAAGGATGAAAACGTTGCTATGCATCTACTGCAGCTATATTTATTTTCGTGTGGTATTTTTGTGTGCGCTATCATTGCAGACTCCGTGATGAACCCTTCGCCACATGCGTCGCAAACATAATTTTGAAAATGATCTGATGTATGTTTTTTCAACGATATGAAGTCTTTGAACTGGTTAGGACAGATAGTGCATTTCCATACAGCACCATCATTTAATCGAAAGGGTAGTAAACCTAGCTGAGCCTCTAAATTTAAGGGTTGCTGATGATCATTTTTCAAGTGGTCTGTTAAAGCATCGATTGTTGATATTGGCACAAAGCAGAGCTTACATTGAAGATCAGTTATATCTACGCTGAGAAAGTCTTTCCCTAGCTTTTTATAAAAGGCAGCTTGTACGTCATAATTAGCGTGACGGGAACCAACGTGCATTCTTAAACTGCAAGGGTCATTTGTTTGAATGCGGCAAAACACGCAATTGAAATTGTTTTTCCACGTTCGGAAAGGGCAAGCAGTGGAACATTGTAAGATAATTTCAGCATTAACGCGGGATCTCATGAATGTACCGTTACGCGGATGATAAGCTGTTCGGAAGCATTTCACTTGTCGCTGATGGTCACGAAGTGCATGGTCAGACACGAAAGAAGTGCCACATTTATCACAAGAGAAATTCATAAAATGTGTTCCTATATGACGTTTAAATGATAAAAATTCAGTGTAATACCTCTCACAGTAAACACATAACCACTGGTTATCTGAATTCTGTTTAAAAGGCAGTACTCCAAAACGGGCATTAAATTTTACAGGTTTTTGGTGTGCCTGGGACAAATGACTCATCAATGAGTCTACATCAGGAACTCCCAAAGAACATATTTTACATTTTAAATCTGTTATGTCTACATGAATTAAATTATCGTTTATTCTGTAGAAAACGTTACTATAATCTGAATTAACGTGATCGATGGCCATGTGATACCGTAATTCCGACATGGCGTTGTACTCCTCATGACAAAGAGCGCATAGAATCCTACTAAAACGAGTTTTAAATGGATACGCGGTCGAATATTTGAGAATGAGTTCGGCATTACGCCTCTGTGGAGTCTGGCATACAAGGACTATTTTCTTTTTTGCGTCAGTTTCGCCCTTTCTACGTCCGCTTATTTCCAATATGGGCCCTAAAAACAAAAAGAAAATTGTCAATGTATTACGAAAACGGAACCTATTTAAGTTATACTCTCGAGCATAGGAACTACATTCAAATCACTAGCAACATGCAGAAAATTGTGACAAATAAATTTTAAATACGATTGAATTTAATATGGTATGCTTATGTTTTTATTGTTGCTGCAGATGGTTTAAAGTTGATCATACATTAAAAGTATTATACGTCTCTCATGTTATCCAAAAAGTAACATAGACAAAGCTTACTTATTCTTTATTCCTTGATTCTGAGGCACTATCCTGCACTTCGGCGACAATTTAATATGTTGTTTTTTTTCGTCCTTCGTTGCGAACTCTTTCCAGCACTTTCTGCATGGGTGTTTTCCCGAATGGGAAGCCTTCACGTGATATTGCAAGTTATCAACTTTCAGATAACTTCTGCCACAAATATCGCAAACATAATCTCCGTAATGAGAGGACATGTGTCTACGGAGCTTAGTCAATGTCGGCAATTTCATGTTACATATTAGACAGACCAACTTATCTTTTGTTAAATGGTACGGGTGCAAGCCCACCTCAAAACTTAAGTCCATCTGTTGGGTATCTTCATTCTCGTGATTATTTTTCAGATGTGTCGCAATTTCGACGATCGTTTCGAAGGGTGCGTCGCATAGTCTGCATTTAAGGTTCATGCAGTCTACCTTCAGGTAGTCTCTATTCCTACCAGTGTGAGCGAACGCAGTGAATAGAATAGGTTTCTTGTGAGTCGAATCCACGTGGGACCGAAACGTATCTGGGTCTTCGAACTCGTCGCAGCAGTAAACGCAGATCAAGATTTTGCCGCGTAACTTGAACGGATACAGTGTCGAATACTGTAACACAACCTCAGCGTTTCGTTTTGCCATGCGTTGCGCCGTCATATCACGTGCTAGAAAAGAAAATCTCATTGTCACTAGCTGATATTGTGTGAAGCAGTTACACGAACGCGATAACGGTAAGTTTTACATAAAGTAAAGACAAACTAAGTTATTTATTCTGAGCCTCAGCTTTTGACATACCAAGATAGAAGCTCTTGTGTCCTTTACCCATCATTTCCCAAGCGATTCAATCGACATATTTAGTCTTACTTGTCCCTTGAATATTAGGGAGCGGTTTTATTGCATCCGGTTTAAGTTTTTTTTTTTCAAACAGATAAATAGAATATAAATAAAACCCAGACAAAGAATAAACAATTACATTTTTCAAATCAAATGTTTGTTCTCGGTGAAAATCGAACTCACCATCTACAGAACAGGAGACAACGCTACTACCGCGTCACTACCTGCCACACACCCCACACGTTACATGGTTTCCCATTGTACGAAATATGTTTAATTGGAGACTGAAAATGTTGTGTAAAAATATCTACAAATCTATACCAATTATTATTATAAGAAAATGACGGTTGTCACCTTTTCTGAACTTTATTTTAACGTTGTGTGGTTCATAGTTTGACATAGCATACTCAGTTAACATTAAGATTAGTTTAAAAACAAACATTCATTGGTTATCCCTATTATTTTCATACCCAATTGATAAAACATTACTACTGCTCACGTGAACAGTTTTTACGTGAGAAGTTAAACTTTTTTTCCGGCTAAATTTTCTATCGCAAATATTGCAAGGGTACCTTTTATCGCTGTGCGTCCACATGTGATCTAACAGACCTTTTTTTCTAGTAAACGATTTCGGACAAACTGTGCACTGGAACCGCTTCTCACGCGTGTGCATGACTTGATGTTCATCGAACAACCCTTCACTTCCGAATTTTTTCCCGCAATACGCGCACACTAAAGCATGATCCGAATGAGTCTTATTATAGTGATAATAAAAACGTACTCTAGTTTTAAACACTACACCACAGTCCGAACATGGGTACGTTATAGCCTGGACATTATGGTTGCTAACTAAATGTTTTTGCTTACGCTCCCAAGAAGGAAATCGTTCCTTGCAATGAATGCAGGTGAACCCCCAGCATTTTGAAGATGATTTCAAGTGCTTTGTTCTTTCTTCTGACGTAGAAAACTCCATTGAACATTTCCTACAGATGTATTTATCTGAATGGCTAAACTTAACGTGAAACCTTAAGCTTTCTATGTTTAAATAGCTTTTATCGCAAATATCGCAAGCGTAGTCAGCATAATGCGAAGACATATGCCTCGACAGCTTAGTCAATGTCGGTTGTTTCATATCGCACACTTGGCAAAACAATTTGTCTTTAATAAGTCTGTACGGATGCAAACCCACTTCATAGTTTAAATCTATGTCTTCTATATCTTTATTCTTGTGTCGATTAACAAGGTGTTTCGCTATTTCTGCAACAGTATCAAAAGGTTCCATGCACACTCTGCACTTTAAATTAACGCAATCCACTTTCAGGTAGTCCCTGCCTCCAAGCTTGGTGTGCGCGAAAGCTGTGTATAGATTAACAGTTTTATGAGTTCTATCTATATGACGTCTGTATTCATCCGGGTCTTCAATTTCATCGCAGCAGTATACACACTTCAAAGCTTTTCCGTGTAACCTGAACGGATATAGCGTGGAATACTGTAGTACAACTTCAGCATTCCGTTTCGCCATATCGCGAGCTAGAAAAGAAAAAAATACTCTTTTGTCACTGACTAAAAGGGTGTGAAACTGGTATCACCCAGCACTTTGATTATCTAGGTTTTCGCTGCGAAATTGATATTGTTAAATAATTTCGGTAACCTACATTAAAGAATATAAAAAAAATCATTCAAGTTTTAGTTTTATTAATATTTTAACTGTACACATGTATCTTTTTAAGGTACTACCTAGTTTTAATATGTTTTTATGTATGTTCTTATTTTTTATTGGTGTTACTTTTTCGTAAATAATCTGGTTCTTATGTTATGATGTACCTACCTTGACAGAACATCGTTTACTATCGTAGTACCTATCATCAATTAAATTGTACCTCTCCTACATCAGATAAATACAACGGGCCCGTACGGAAGCCCCATCGTATTTCGACCATACCTACGTTTATTAAATTTTTCAATTTCATATAGTATAGACAGTACTTTTTAGTACCTGCAGAAAGCAGAACTAGACGACTTGTGTGGCCTTTCCTACGAGGACATGCTTCAAGTCGATAGACACAGGGCTAGATTTCGTACACGTTGGACACGTTCCTATGGTACATGAGAGGAACGTGACTAGCTGCTTGTTACATCAGGAAAAGAAAAATTGTATTGTAAAGTTAGATTGAATTAAGAACAACATTATTATGAATTATACTTTATTAAATCGTTGACATCCATAGCCTAACTAAACTAAATTACAAGGTACTATCAATATTTGTGTTTTACAATTTGTCATAAACATTCACCGCTCCCGTCGTCCCAATAAGTTCATTATAACAAAATTATTTCCTTGGAATTTGAACAATTTATTGAACGATTGAAAATCTCTCAGTTCAGTTATCTTGGCGTTGTATACAATTAATAATAATATCTATGATGCATCTAATTTGAATAAGACTTTTTTAGTTTAAGATACCACAAGGCAGCTTGAACCTCACTAAGGGATCTGTGAATCTAAGGGTGAGTATGCGGAGTAATATTTCTTGAGAGTAGGTACATACCTAAAAATACCACAGGAATAAGTATTTAAGCCAGAAGTGTTCAGCGACACCTCATATAAAAAAATCCGTCAAGCCGTAAGGCTGCATTGGCTTACAAACGAAGGCAATACAAACATGTATATTCGATTCTGGATCGCGAGAGTGCCATAGGTTCAATGTGAAGAGTTCCCCACAGGTGGGAAGAATTCTCTAAATCACGTTTAATACATTTTAGAGTAAAACTAACAAGAGATCGAGTGACAGGAAACAGAAGAACGCAATAACACATCGTTTTAGAGTAAGCGATAATAAATTGGCAGGCGAGTTTATGTTATATATTCTTATTCAAAATATCTGGGTGTGTAGTTGACATGTGAGAAGTTAAGTTTTTTCTCTGACAAAACGACACATCACAAGCACTGCAAGGGTATCTCTTCGTTTTGCTGTGCGTCCACATATGATCTTGCAAGCCTCTCATTCTAGAGAACGCCTTCGAGCAAACATTGCACTGAAACTCCTTTTCACTAGTGTGTGTGACCAAGTGATCAGCGAGATAGCTCTCATTTTTAAACTTTTTGCCACAGTACGAGCACATGAGTGCCAATTCAGAGTGCATCGTATTGTAATGATAGTAAAAGTTAGTCCTAGACTTAAACACGACGCCACAATCTGGACACGGATAAGTCAAAGGTTGGACATTGTGTATGCTGACTAAATGCTCCTGTTTCTTATCCCAAGAAACGAATCGTTCCCCACAACGAGTGCACATGTTACTCCAACATTGCGTGGATGTTTTCATGTGCTCTTTCTTTTTTTCTAGGGTGGAAAAGGACAACATACACTTTCTACAGATGTGATTATCAGAATGACTGACCTTCATGTGCATGCTCAAGCTTCTATGGTTCGAGTAGCTTTTATCGCAGGCATTACAAGCGTATTCCAAGTAATGAGAGGACATGTGCCTTGTGAGTTTAATGAAGGTCGGCAGTTTGATATTGCACAAAAGACAGAACAATTCATCTTTAACTAACCGGTACGGATACAAAGCCACTTCATAGTTTAAGTCCATATCTTTGATTTCTTGGTTGTCATGTTGATTAACAAGATGTTGAGCTACTTCCGCTACTGTATGAAAAGGTTCCAAACATAATCTGCACTTTAAATTAAGGCAGTCAACCTTCACACGGTATGAATCTCTGCTCTGAGTGTGAGAAAAAACTGTGTGAATATCTACAGTTTTGTGCATATCATCCATGTGGCATCTAAACTCGTCAGGATCTTCGATTCTGTAGCCGCAGTAAACGCACATTAAGTGTTTTCCTTTTGTTCTGAACGGAACCAGTGTCGAATACTGTACCACAACTTCGGCGTTTCGTTTTGCCACATCACGCCCTAGAAAAACAAAAATTAAACTTTGTCACTCGCTTATTCGAAACTGCAAACAAAGTAATTTAATTGGGGTGTATGCTTATGGTTTATTGAATTTAACTATAACCGCTTAGGGTTATAATAAATAATTCAATATATAATTGGTCTCAAAAAACGATGCAATCAGCAAAGGTTATTTAGATTTTTTTTATAATTTATGTTTTTGGTTCATTTACGCTGTTTGTCTGATGATAGTTTTTGATCTGATTGTAAACTGACAAATCTTTTTGATTTAAGGTGCGTCCGCATATGATCTCTCCACCCCTTTTTAGTAGCAAATGCCTTTGAACAAACGTTGCACTGGAATCGTTTATCATCGCTATGTGTGCTTATATGATTAGCAAGCTGACATTTTTTTCCATAGCGCATACCACAGTATGAACACATATGAGGCAAGTCCGTATGCAACGTGTTGTAATGATAGTAGAAGTTTGAACTCGATTTAAAAACGGTTCCACAATCTGAACAAGTGTACGTCGAAGCTTTAACGTTATGTTTATTAGCTAAATGCTTCTGCTTATATTCCCAAGAAGAGAATCTTTCCTTGCAATAAATACAAACGAAGCCCCAGCATTTGGATGATGTTTTAAAGTGTTCTTTTCTCTCTTCTGCTGTGGAAAACTCCATCATACACTTTCTACAGATGTGATCCTTTGAATGGTTAAACTTAATGTGATACTTTAAACTTTGAACTGTCAAGTAGCTTTTGTCGCACACGTCGCAAACGTTATCCGCAAAATGAGAAGACATGTGTCTTGTAAGCTTAGTCAAGGTTGGCAGTTTGGTGTTGCACACCATACATATCCATTTGTCTTTGATTAACCGAAACGGATGTAGATTCACTTCATAGTTTAAGTCCATGTTTTTAATAGCGATATTATCATGCTGGTCTTTTAGATGCTGGGCCACAAGCGCGACTGTATCGCAAGGTTCATCACACAATCTGCATTTCAAGTTAATGCAATCGACCTTCAGGAAGTCTTTCACGCTCAGTCTATTCCTACATTTAACGTGCGCAAAAGCTGTGAAAACATCTACAGTCTTGTGCATTTTATCCACATGACGTCTGTATTCGTCCGGGTCTTCGATTTCCTCGCAGCAGTACACACACATCAAGGATTTGCCGCGCAACCTGAATGGATACAGCGTGGAATACTGTAACACAATTTCAGCGTTGCGATTCGCCATATCACGTGCTAGAAAAAAAAAATCCCGTTGAAACAGTTGCACTCACCAGTGCACTTACTGGTAAAGCTCCAACTAGTTAGTTTGAAATCATAACGGTATGGCTTATATTTTTAAATTCTTATCGTAGAACAAAAGTATTGGAGCCTCGACGGCGTTCAACAAGCGTAAAATCAGTACACATTAGAAGTTAGATAAAACTGTAACATCCGGGTGTACATTTTTCATGTGAGATTTCAAGCATACTTTCTGATTAAATGATTTCTCGCATATGAGACAAACAAATCTTTTCGTCTCGCTATGCGTCCACATGTGTTGCCGTAAGGATTTGTCCCTAGTATACGTCTTTAGACAGACTGTACACTGGTATTGCTTTTCCCCAGTATGTACCACCCGATGATCTTCCAGCTGACTCTTGTTTTGAAACTTCTTTCCACACCAAGAGCACTTAAGTGCTAGATCAGAGTGTGTTGTAGCATAATGAGCGTAAAAACGTTTCCTTGAGTTGAACACGTTCTCGCACTCCGGGCATGAGTACGTCGCTGCTTGGACGTTGTGTTGACTGACTAAATGTTTTTGCTTTAGCTCCCATGAAGAGAACCGTTCAACACAATAAGTGCAAGCGAAAGGTCTGCACTTCATAGATGTTTTCAAGTGATTTTTTCGTTCCTCTGGTGTGGAGAATTCTTTCTTACATCTTCTACAAAAATATTTTTCAGAATGGCTAAACTTGATGTGGTATTTTAAATTGTCCGAATTCAAGTAACTTCGGCCACAAATATCGCAAAAGAAATCCGCATAGTGGGAGGACATGTGTCTCGCTAGTTTTGTCAAGGTAGGCAGTTTCATACTGCATACTAGACAACACAGTTTGTCTTTAGCGAGTCTGTAAGGATGCAGACCCACCTCATAGTTTAAGTCCATGTCTTGAATATCTTTATCATCATCGTGTTGATCTGCAAGATGATGTGCTATCTCATCAACCGTATAGAAAGGTTCACAACACAATTTACATGTTAAGTTAACGCAATCAACCTTAAGGTACTCTCTAGATCTAAAATTGCTAGTGTGCGCAAAAGCAGTGGCGAGACTAAATGTATTGTGGGTCTCATGCATATGGCTTCTGTATTTGTCTGGGTCTTCAAATTCGTCGCAGCAATAAACGCATATCAACGTTTTGCCTCGTAACCTGAACGGGCACACTGTTGAATACATTAGGACGAGCTCTGCGTTCCGTTTCGTTTGTTCTTTGCTATCTAGAAAAGAAAAAAACACCTTTTGTGACTACCAGCAGCCGTATGGTAAAAGCGAAAATGATGATGGCCATCAAAGCTTATGTCGTACTTATAATATTTTAACTAGCAAAAACTGGATAAAAAATATTGCCAGTATTGTAAAAATGGTCACCAACTATCACTCATATTTTTAGACAGGGTTAAATATATTGGTTTTGTTACTCTTTGAAATTCAATTAGGCTTACACCTTTTTTGTTATGGCAATTTTAGGAACAAACCCAGTAGAAACAAAACAAACAAAACGATGTTAAGATCGACTGGGTAAGTATAGAATACACTGGGCGAATCAGCAACATGATTTAACCTGTGTTTAACTTCCAAAATCTATTGAAGCAGTGCTTTCGCTCTCGGTAACGTAGGGCACTATGCGCCCGGTGTTAATATAAGATAATAATTAACATTACCTAATTTCTTAATTTTAGGCTCATTTCCGGTTTACACCAGTGTTTTTTTCCCAAAAACACAGTTTACTGTGTATTATCTAAGTGAAATAGGTGTGTAGGTTGGTAGGTAGGTGCAGGTAGGTAGGTAGGTGCAGGTAGCTAGGTAGGTGTAGGTAGATAGGTGTAGGGGTAGGTAAGTATAGGTAGGTATCTAAGTGAAATAATGTCACTGCGCTTGCGTTAATTAATAATCTGAAAAATGTTTAGGTAATTTTTTTTAATATTTGTTGTTATATCGGCAACAAAAATACATCATCTGTTATAATTTCAACTCTAACTACCACGGTTTATGACATAGGTACAGCCTGGTGACAGATACGACAGCGGAGTCTTAGTAAAGCGCAATACACACTGAACCCGCCGAATATGTCGGCAACTTTTTGTCGGCGGTCTAGTTGGCGGCTTCACTTATTACAAGTCGGAAGTTATTTTGTCGCCGGGCAACTGAGCGCAGCAGGCGTACCCAAGCCGCCAACATGTCGGCGGGTAACACGCGCAGGCGCATGTTGCCGACATGATTATTTTCATACAGGCTGCCGGGTTGTGTCGCCGGGCTTTGTCGGCGGCCCGGCGGGCTCAGTGTGTATTGCGCTTAATAGGGTTCCTATAAATAACGTGCTTTGGCAGAATGAAATATCTATACTACTACTGTGAATCTATTGTCCCCAAGAATACGCATTTTTATAGATATTTGTATCACGCAAACATAGTATGATTCGAGATCACCTTCCTGAAATGCTTTATTATTCTGGAGCGCTCAATAGGCACTGCCCAATATTTTTACTGATTGATATTTTTTCGATCACGGATCGAACTCAAGTCTGTGGCAAGTGAATCTAATGTTATGGGCAGACAAAACGGTCAACCTTTTTCCGCACTCTTTTATTGACAATGACACTTTTAGTGCTCAGTCTATTTTATCATGAAACAGTTAGGTAGTTATCTATGTGACTATGTACAAGTTGTTATGTGATAAAAACTAAACAAGTTATATACTTTATTATTTATTTATTTATAACATACATACAACAAACATAACTCTTCTAGTGCGAAGTTAAATTATTTATTAAAATCTTAAGCTAACATATATTAGAAAGGTTAGGTACGCTAAGTACCTACAAATTGTATCGTTTTAGCAAATCTTAACACATGAGATGGGAAAAAGTGAAAAATCAACCTTTTTACATTTTCAGACATTGATCGAAGCTTACCGAATAAACATAACATGACGTGATAAAAGATATATCAACTACCAGTTACCTAGCTACCTACATCACCTCATTAAAGTGGATATGACAAACAATCAATATTTTTTTAATAGCGAAACATATTCGATATGTAAGGTTACACATATCGTTATATGTGTATCGTAACTTTAAATGAGTGTTAAAAATACAGAAGCTCTTTCGACTGAAACTCCTAGGTAAAGCAAACATTCACAACGATTTCTTAGAAGGTATGAGGTATTTTTTTTATATCCATGAACGTCACTTATAATGTGGTTGAACTGTGCATCAGCTTACTATCTCCCAAGAGTTTAAGAAGTAATGAAGAAGCTAAACTAACTGCATACCATTATTGCTTCAAATATCAGATACGGTGTAATTTTTGGGGCAACTCTACTGACATGGAAGACGTCTTCAAATAACAAAAAAGATGTATAAGAGCTATGTTTCATCTTAAAGTCACAGATTCAAGCAAACCTTTCTTCAATAGATATAACATCTTAACTATTCCTTCGCTGTATATTTCTGAAACGGCCATCCAGATCAGAATCAGAATAAACATGTAATTCAACAAATAAATACACTTTGACTTTGGCAGGCTAAAGGCAGGATATCCGGTAAATTATCGTAGAAAGTCTTACTTTGAATTGAACCGATAAGTATCAGTATCAAAAATTGCATTAAATGCGACCTATTTAAGTGCGAAGTTACTTTAAACGAGAAATTATGTTATTCATATCACAATATCATGCATTTTCAACCTCTAATCACCGATCTCAGGGTGTTGCGATTTCATATGAGTTTTCCAACAAACTTTTTGGTTGAAAGGCTTGTGGCAAATCTTACAAACGTGCTTCTTGATACCGCTGTGGATCCACTTATGCTGATCTAAATTAGACTTTCTTTTAAAACTCTTATTGCACACCTTGCAAACGAAGGTTTTGTCTCCAGTGTGCACAATCAGGTGCCGATCGAGTTTATACTTAGTTATAAATTTCATTTCGCAATGTATGCATTGAAAACTATCATCTGTGTGGATGATTTTGAAATGATATTTTAAATTAGTACTAGAATTGAAAACCTCCTTACATTCAGGACACTGATACGTCTTTTTGGGCATTGAGTGAACCTCTTCCATGTGTGTATGTTTTTTTATCCATGTTGGAAACCTCTCCTTGCAAACGTTGCAGAGGTGCTGTCTGCATTCTGCAGAGGAATTCAAATGCTCTAACATGGAACTGACAACTACTCTACATTTTCTGCAACGCTGACGTTCATCTTTCGAACAAGAGTAATTGGCATGATGTTTCAAAGCCGCGTTTGTCGCATATGCTTTACCACAGTGTTCACATATGCACTGCTGAAAATGTTTCTGAATGTGTCTGCTCAGCGCACAAATATCAGCTGCTTTTTGTTCACATATCGGACAAATAAACTTATCATTTTCTAAACGAAACGGTTGTAATCCTAAATCGTAGTCGAGACAAATCTTTTTAGAATGAACGTTTTTCAAATGAATGGCTAGCTCATCAAGACTATTGACCAGTAAAGAACAAATACGACATCTTAGATCTGTAATATCCACTTTAAGGTACCCGTCCGGAATATGCGCAAATGCAACGTGCAGTTTGAAGTGGCTATGTTCATCGACCATATGTCGCCTGAAAGCAACTGCTTCTGGAAAGCTGTCACAGCAAAATACGCACATTAATTTACTCCCCGGGAGTCTAAATGGGTATGCAGTTGAATTTTCAACAATTGTGCGCGCGTTCTGTCTCGCGACTGCCGTCGGATTTTGTTCTAGAACAAAAAAAGTGATCTTGAATAGATAGATATTGTATTATTAATAACTAGGCTTAATTATCGATGTGCCAAAATATTTGCATTATATCAGTCAGTTAACGCCTTTTGAATAAGATACGACAAATAAATTGAATGAACTACAATCCTTCAGCTGAATATGGAGCACCTCGATATGTTATATCGAGGTGCTCCATATTCAGACTTCCGCTTAACGCATTTAATGTTTAAGGTGGAACAAGTCGTTACTATCTCCATACAAACGCTGTAACTGAATATCTCTACTATTTATTAACGAGCGTTCGAAGTTAAGTTTGATACTGAATTATCTTGCCGTTATCTAGGCTCGTTACCCTATATTCTACAGTAAAATCAGATTACCTTGAAAGTTACAAGCGTCGAAAGATTTAGTACTAAACCCGTACGGATTATGCGCAAATGCGATGCGCGCTTTGAAGTTGTTATGTTCATCGACCATAAATTATGTCGTCTGAAGAGCTCTGCTTCTGGAAAGCTCTGGAGAGCAAAATACGCACATCAATGTACTCCCTTTTTGGGCGTCAGGTTTTGTTCTAAAGCCTTATGTAAAACACAGTTTAGAAAAGAATTGATTGGTTTTATAGATCACGTTAAAAGTCACACAGTTCCGGATGCCGAGACCTCATATGCGTTTTCCAACACACTCTCTGATTAAAATGTTTATCGCACAAATTACATGAATGTTTTTTGACTTCACTATGTATCCATTTGTGTTGTGTCAAGCCTGATCTTCGCATGAAGGATTTATTGCAAACATCACATACGAATTTTTTTTCGCCTGAATGAAGCAAAAGATGGTTTTTTAAATTCTTTTCTGAGGCAAATTTTTGATCACATTGTCCACAGGAGAAATGACTATTTGTGTGTACTAACGCAAAATGCTGACGAAACTTGTCATTTTTTGCAAAAACATCGCCACAATCAGGACAACAGAAAGTCCTGTCGGGTTTATCGTGCATTCCCTTCAGATGGTTTTGTTTAATAGTCCAAGTGGGAAATCTTTCATCACAAACGTTGCAAACATGCTGACAGCAATTATTTGACGATAGCAAATGGTTCATTCGCTCTTTTACAGAGCTAAAAGACTTCTTACATTTTCTACAGAAAGGTAACTGTGATTTGCGTGAGCATGAGTTTCTTATATGGCAATTGAGAGCAGTTATCGAAGAATATGAGTTCCCACAAGACTCACATGTATATTTTAAAAAATGTGTGTTTGTGTGTTTGCTTAAAAACCGAATATTTGAAAATTTACTGTTGCATACGAAGCAATAATACTTGTCCTTATTTATTTTGAAAGGAATCATTCCTAGGTGGTTATTAAAATGTATGTTTATTTTATGATCCGCGCTGAGATGTTTAGCCATGTCCTCTAACTTTTCATAATTTTTAAAGCAAAGCCGACAACGAAGGTCTGTGCAATCGACTTTGACATCATGGGATTTATCTCTTAAGTGAAACAATGCAATATCAGCCTTAAATTCTTTGTGTTCTTGATCATTATGCGCCCTAAATTTTGCGGGGTCATCAAAGCTTTCGGCACAATACACGCAGACCATTGAGGTTTCCGGAAGTCTAAATGGATACACTGTCGAATATTTTATAACGGCACAGGCGTTCTGGCGCTCGTAGTGTATACGACGTGTTTTTTCTAGAACAAAAAGAAACGTCTATTATGTAGTGAAAAATACTTGTACATGTTTTTTTAAGCTATTTTCATATTTTTCCGAGTTTGCTTAAGGCGAAGTAGGTTTTAACTTATCTCACCATTTTTGAAAGTAATTAAATGTATTTTAGTATCTTAGTGCAACTTTAGTACATTTTTTAATCGTCGTTGGTCTGTTATCGCAATAGTGTAGTTCAGTTGATTTTTTGTCTATGGCAACTTGATAATTATAATATTATGTTTCTTTCGTTCGTACTTATTAAAGATTTGTTCCAGAATATTATTACCGAAATTACTTTACTGCACAATACTACCGCACTGAATGACTAATTGAGAGATTTACAACAAACAATTTACAAGTGTTGAATTGGAAATTCAATGAAAAAATTATTCAAATGTGACAGAAAACGTAATTATCAATAATTGTAAATAGAAATTTAATGTCACAGGCACACTAAACATGAAGCTTATCCCGGGTATAATCTTCATATGACGTCACGTTCCCGCCACTGGGCTTAGTTCAGCGTGTGGAGTGGAACTCCTTAGGGTCTTCATTAAGAAACGTTCGATCAGATTGTCTACACCTTAATATTGCTTACAGCTTGGTTCGGATGGTAGGAGGACATATGGGTTTTCCAACTAACTCGCTGGTTAAATTGTTTGTTACATGGTTTACACTCAAAACGTTTTTTTTCCATATGGTTCCACAAATGCGCTTTTAAAGTTTTTATTCTTGTAAATCCTTTTAAACAAACATCACACTGGTGTAGTTTTTCTGCTGTATGTGAAACAAAATGGTCAGCCAGTTCCTTTTTGCAGCTAAACTTCTTGTCACAGTTTGAACATCGAAACTTATCTGTGTGTTCGGTATTAAAATGTCTCATTTGCGTGGACTTGTTAGTAAAAATCGCAGGGCATTCGGGACAGTTGTAAAGAGGTGGCTTAAAATCATGTTCAGATATCATGTGATTCGTTTTAGAGGCTTTTGATATACACCTTATTCCACAATAATTGCACACATACGGCCAACACGTTTGAGAACTCATCATGTGCATTTTCTTCTCTTCAGCGGAATTGAAACCTTTCGTACATTTCAAACAGTATGTTTTGTATTTACCGTGAGAGTACCTCGTGTGTACCTTAACACTAGCTTCATTTCCGTAAGCCTTTCCGCAAGTTTCGCATGTGTAATTCATATTATGTGACTGAGCATGTCTACTCAATGACCGTATGTTATTACACTTCACACCACACACTAAACATGAATAGTTATTACTGTACAATTTGAAGGGTTGTAAACCCAATTTTTGTTTTAAGTCTACACCTACATTATGAATTGCATTTAAGTGAGCAGCGATTTCATCAAGTGTTTCGAACTCTTTAGAACACATTCGGCAGCTTAGCTCTGTAATGTCTACTTTGACGTCGTAACTAGAGCTTATAAACGATAAATTACGCCTAAGCTTAGGATACTCGTCGTCCATATGTCTCCTAAACTCTTCCGGTTCTCTGAACGTGGTGAAGCATACCAAACACGTCATAAAACACCCAGGCAGTCTGAACGGACAAGCCGTGGTGTGGCGCACTAAGAGACAGGCATTTCTTCGAGAGGTGCCGCCAGTACCAGTAGGCATTTCTAGAACAAAAGAAACGTTTATCGGTCATTTACGTTGTAAGATCGATGGCGGTCTTATTAATGGCGCGCTTAGTGGTCGCATCCGCACTTCCGCCTATTAGTATATATTTAGACAGGGCTGTTTTACTGCAGATATCACACGCGAATTATTCGATTAATTGAAAATTCTCGCTTCAATCCAGAATAGCTTTGAATAAGGTAACCTAACGGTTGACTATCTCTCAGTTATAAATGTTACAAAAATGTAGGTTTTGCTTTAAATTAACCCTGTTACTGTTTGATGTTATCGATCGGTGGTAGTTTATGTATTGTTTATTTTTTTTTTATTATTCAAGATGATCCCTGCGGATATTACTGAATAAATGGTTTTTGACTTAGACTTTGATTATGGGGGGCCTACGCCAATGCGGCGACTTCTACCGAAAGTGATAGCGATTAAGTAACATTTTTTGTAAATATTGTAGTATAAGTTTCTTTTAAATTTGTAAGTAGTAACATCTATATTGTAAAGTAGGTAGTAGCAATAAAGGCTTTTTTATTTTATTTATTTATTATAATGATTTTTCGTAGTTTAGTAAGTTTAACTCCTGATCAATCACAGAGGCGAAACATAGATTGAATGAAAACAATCATTTCATGGACATGATATTTGATCGACATTTGATACTTTGTTCGTAATGTTGCTCAAAGTTTGTCAACTCAGGATGATTTGTTTTGTAATGGGATTTCCAGCTAACTCTCTGATTAAATGTTTTGTTACAAGGCTTGCATTCGAATCTTTTATACTCACTGTGAATCCACATGTGCTGCCTTAAATTCTTCTTACTAGGAAACATCTTGGAACAAACCGTACATGGAAAGGGCTTTTCCTTAGTATGAGTGACTCGATGCTCTTCAAAATCTTTTTTTGACACATATTTCTGCCCACAGAACGAGCAAATATAATTTTGGTTAGTATGCACTAATTTGAAGTGGTCTACGAAAGTGTTCTTCGCTGAAAATACTTTACCACATTCGGGACAAACATGAGGCTTTTTGACGACTCCATGATTATCTTTCATGTGTTCCTGTTTAACTTTACTGGACATGAACCTATCACCGCACATATGGCACAAGTATTTTCGGCATTTCGCAGACTCCTGCCAATGAAGTTTTTTTTCATCTGCCGAACTAAAGCTAGTCCTACACTTTCTACAATAATACGCATGTTTTATTTCGTCGTGAGAGTATCTAAGATGTACTTGTAACGCGGGTTTGGTAGGGTAGGATTTGCCACAGGACTCGCAGGTAAACCTCAAGAAATGAGACTGCGTGTGCCGACTGAGCTGTCTGAGATTATACGCTTTTAAATCACAAATAGCACACTTAAGATTTTTGTTGAAGTTGAAAGGTTGTATCCCAACAGGAGCTGTTAAATCTAACGGTTTTGAGATAAGGTAGTGTTTTTTTCGCAAGTGAACTGCTATCTCTTCAAGACTTTCAGTAGGTTCGAAACAAACACGGCATCGGATATCTGAACAGTCAGCTTTTACGAAACTTTCAGGGCAATGCGCAAAGGCTATTCGAATAGAAAACGTCTGGTGCTCTATATCCATATGCTTTCTAAACGCCGCAGGTTCCTCGTAACTTTCATGGCAGAATACACAGACCATACAGCTTTCAGGAAGTCTGAACGGGTACACAGTCGAATGTTGCACGATTATCTCGGCGTTGCGCTTCGCCGCAGACGTATTCTGGTATATCATTTCTAGAACAAAAAGAAACGTCCATAGTCAGAGTCATTTGACCCCACATTATCGATACGCATTTTTTTATAAACCAAATGTGTAATACTTTTTGAAGTAATACTTCTAATGCGACTTCCAACAAGGTTGCGTTAAACGTTTAGCAATACCATGGAAGGGGTATGAAAGCACTGTTCTTTCTCTCTTTCTCTCATAGTTACGTTTCGTATTATTAAGTTTTACTTCAGTCGTGTGGTCTAAAGCACACTCGATTTTTTTTATGTTGCTTTCTATGGATGATTCTAATGTGCCTTTGTAACATTAGTAGCGTAGGGTTTTACACAGCAGTCGCTGTTACATCAAGAAATGAGACTCAGTTGGCCTACTGATGTCAGAGTAAGGATGTATCGATAAATAAAATCTATACAAATAAATAAAATTGAAGTGTCTGTTTGTAATATTAAAATAACCGCTTTTTACTACATGCATAGGAATAAATACAATAATGCATAAATACGATACATATTCCAAAATAGCATTTTTTTTAATTTTTGTCTGTCTGTCTGTCTGTCTGTTTGTTCCGGGTAATCTCTGGAACGGCTGGACCGATTTCGACGGGACTTTCACTGGCAGATAGCTGATGTAACAAGGAGTAACTTACTTTTTATCCCGAAAAAGTAACGGGAACGGGAAAAAACTGCCACGCGGGCGAAACTACGAACGGCCGCTATTTTATGCCGTATTAACGCCATCTGTTGGCGACATCGAGTACTACTTCAGTTAAGATTTGTAAGTAAAAATGATTACCGCCCAACGAAGTGGGCACGGGTCAGCTAGTATGATATAAATTCTCAATAAAACGGGGTTTTATCGAAATTTATCGAGATTGGTAGCATGGAACCTATTAAAACACTAAATCGTTATGTTCGAGAAGTTATACTGTATCTATCGACAAGTAGTCCACAGGCTACTACATACCAAAAGTACTCTGTATCGAAACGAATGTATCGAGTACTTACTCGTATTTATGGTAAACCATTTAACACCAAGCTTAACGTGTCTTCCGAAACACCCTGCGTGCTTCGTGCCTTGAGGAGTACTTTTATGCCATTTGAAGACAAATAATACCCTATAATGTACATTTAAGTGACTTAGTTCTGCATCTTAGTATCTCATAGTATCTTTGATAGCTGTGAATGATTCGCTTGAGTATGGGATTTTAAGCTGACTTTATGATTTAATTTCTTCTTACACAAGTTACATGTAGATCTTTTTTCTTGATGTACCCACAAGTGTTGAATTAAATTATGCTTAGTAGAATACGCCTTGTCACAAATACTGCACTAGTGCGGTTTTTCGTTCGTATGAGTGACTTTGTGTTTTTCATATTTTAATTTAGTGACAAACTTAAGCCCACAAATGGGGCAAACAATATTATTGTCAGTGTGTGTTATTTGGAAATGCTCAAAAAACACTTTATTGTTTTTAAACTTCTGCCCACATTCAGGGCACTCTTGAAGAGTTTTGACAACTCCATGAGAATCAGACATATGCAGATATTTTGCTGTATTCGATATGAATCTATTATCACAGATGTTGCACACGTATTTTCGACATTTAACGTTTTCCTGTACATGAAGTTTAATTTCATTCGCCGAACTAAAACTAGTTTTGCACTTTCTACAAAAATGTTTTCCTGTTATTGTATGAGACCTTTTAATGTGTAATTGTAAGACCGAATTGGTAGAGAAGGCCTTTCCACAAGACTCGCAAATAGCGCATCGAAGTTTATCCGATTTGAGATTGAAAGGTTGTATTCCTAGAGGAACAGACAAATCTAACTGTTTTGAGATGAGGTCATGTTTTTGCTTCAAGTGAATAGCAATTTCATGAAGATTTTGTGTTCGTTCGAAACAAATGCGGCATCGGATATCCGTACAGTCAGCTTTTAATAAGCGTTCCTTGCAATACGCGAAGGCATATTGAACAGAAAACGTCTGGTGTTTGATATCCATATGTTTTCTAAACGACGCGGGTTCCTCGTAACTTTCACAGCAGAACACACAGACCATGCAGGCTTCAGGAAGTCTGAACGGGTACACTGTCGAATATTTGACAATAACCTCGGCGTTGCTTTTTGCCGCGGAAACATTTGACTGTTTCAATTCTAGAACAAAAAGAAACGTCCACATCAAACACACATTTAACATGAACGAACTTATCTTTGTGTTTGTTATAAATTGACTTACGAGTAAGTTAATATATCACTTCAGCTGCCCGCATTTCCTAATCTTCTCACGTTTACTTTTGTAAAGTCGCTTGGCCGTAATAAAAAAGTAAGTACCTTTCACGAATTAATAATTAAAATAACGCATACATAAAAACACCCAGCAAAGACATCTTCTCCAAGGTCATCCGTCAACTTTTGGGTTCTTGTGTACGTCTTGGGACTATGAAAGGAAATCAGTTTTTTATAAGTACTGAGGATTTATTATTACACCTCTACACTTTCTATCTGATAGAATATCGACAGGCTGAACACAGCGCAACACAAGATCGAGGATAAGAAATACCCTAAAGATAACCAATAAAATATTTCACACGAAGCTATACCTTATTATCGTTCTCTAGCTCAGAGTTCAATAACTCAGGATGATTCGTTTTTATGTGTGACTTCAAGCTGACTCTCTGATTAAACTTTTTGTTACAGAGGTTGCATTCAAATCTTTTTTCCTCTTTATGTACCCACATGTGCTGGGTTAAATTATGTTTTGTAGAATATGATTTACCACAAATAGTGCACGAGTATGGTTTTTCGTTCGTGTGAGTAACTTTGTGTTTTTCATATCTTAATTTAGTGGCAAACTTGAGCCCGCAAAAGGCACAAACAACATTATCGTCCGTATGAGTTACTTTAAAGTGGTCTGCGAAGGACTTTTTGTTTTTGAACGTTTGCCCACATTCGGGACAGACGAGAGACGAGAAATGCGACTTCTTAGCAATCCCATGAGCATCATACATGTGTTGCTGTTTCATTGTTACTGATATGCATCTCTCGCCACATACGTTGCATATGTATGCCCAACATCTCGGAGAGTTTAGAACATGATCTCTCCTTGCTTGTAACGAATCAAATTGGGTTTTGCATTTTAGGCATAGATAACCTTTTATGAGATGAGCTATTTTAATATGGACTTGTAACGCTGTATTGGTAGCATATGATTTAGCGCAAGACTCACACGTAAAGCTATGGAAATGGGTCTGCGTGTGTCGACTCAGCTGTCGGAGATTATATGCTTTTACCTCGCAAATAGCGCAACGCAGTTTATCTGATTTAAAATTGAAAGGTTCTATCCCTAAAGGAGCTTTTAAGTCTACCGGTTTCAAATGGTGCTTTTTTAAATGAAATGCTATTTCTTCGAGTGTGGCACATGGTTGTAAACAGATGCGGCATTTGATATCAGAGCAATCAGCTTTTAAATAGCCTTCAGAGCAATGTGCAAACGTATTTCGCAGTGTGAACGTCTTATGTTCCAAGTCCATGTGCTTTCTGAAAGTCGAGGCGAGCTCGAAGCTTTCACAGCAGAACACACAGACCATACAGTTTATGGGAAGCCTGAACGGATACACTGTCGAATGTTTCACAATAAGTCCGGCGTTGAGTCTTGCCGCAGACGCATTCATATTCCCGTTCATTTCTAGAACAAAAAGAAACGCCTAGAGTAAGACATCTCGTTCGACCACACTCTGTCCGCAAATATTAACTATATTTTTCGACGTTACTGTAAAATTTAGAACCTTTATAAACAATACTTAAAGTTATAAGAGTTACATACCTTTTGCCCAGCTTGAAGTATCATTCCGCGTTGCTCTTTACTTGACAGGAATATACGGCTCATATTTTTTTTTCTCATTATCATTGTGTTCAAGTTAAAGTTTACTCATACACATCAAACCCTCGTTTAGTAGTAGATTTTTCTAGATAAACGCTGGTTCTAGACTGTCTGATCCCAGGGTTCATATAAATCGGTTGTAAAAACATACATCTGGGTTTTATTTGAACATGACCCTATAAACCGGAATACAGTAACGCTGCTTGACCGGAGAAAAAAACATGGTAGTAGTAAGTACTTTTTGGGAAGTCCTCGGACGGGCCCTTCACAAAGAGCCCTGCTTCTACTAAGGATGATGTATGTTTGTTATCCAAACATAGTAACCGTTGATACGGCTTGCACGAAAATTGATTGAGTAGGTCAATAGGTCAAATCAGACGTAAGCTCCTATTTGTTAGTGCCACTTGACCTTGTTTTCATATTTTTTGGGAGGCTAACGAAAGTTCCACTAGACCAAAACTAAAAGTATGTAATAGGTAGGTACTAGCGAAACCCACGCATTAAGTTATTGTTATATACCACTGCACCAGTTTAGGGGTTGAATTTCAGATTTTTTTTTAATACAACCTCTACGCATCAAGACAAATAAACCCTGAAAATGACAAGTCTCTACGACTAGTGGTTTTAGGCTGTGCGTTGTCTACATGTCAGTCAGTCAGGACAAAGATTATTCTAATTGGTATTTTTTATAAGTTTGAAAACGCAGAACGATTTTCAAGAATAGCTTCAATTCACGAGTTAATAAACATTGAGATTTAATAAATACTTACTCGTAAGCCAATAATTTCACTAGGCAATGACATATGCACCAAGCAGGACAGTAATATCATCAATTCCGGCAATTCCGGTAGCAACAGGCACCCATAGAGAGCACCTATGGCCTAGTCTATGGCCTTTGTGGCGCTAGCGTATTATGTTATATTTGAACTACCTACATTGCGCGACATTGATGACTAGGTATTGCTTGTTTGCCGCGCAGTGTAACTCGTATACGATACGTTTATGTCAAAGTTGTTCGTGCATGGCTTTCACTGGAGCTTCATTATTTTCATTATTATTATTTTGTAACAGGATCATACAAGAAAACGGTAGGAACCAAGCCGTAAGTTTCTTGCCGGTTCTTCTAGGCTTGGTCGCGAGGAACTGGCGCTTAGACTCACCTAGATTTAAGACATTTCAAGATGATCCCTGCGGATATTACTGAATAAATGCTTTTTGACTTTGTCTTTTCTGATCTTAAGATCGTGGGTTTTAATCTGATCGTGCACCAATTGTTTTTTCTATTCGTTAAATTTACGTGCGTTCAGAAAAGCTTGGGCGGCTACTAAGAGATCGATGTATCTACCGTGACTGGAGATTGTCGGAAATTTTTTTATGGTGATATGACGAAACCATTAAATCTCGACAAGTTCGAAAAGTTTTACCGAATTTATCGACACCCTGTCAACAATGCCATCACTCGATAATATATGTCGAGCCTAGTTCTGTAGGTGGATTCTGAGTTTCTTTCGTTTTCCAAATACCGGTTTTTGGTTTGCGAGTTCAAATTTTTTTGTATGACTACGATAAGCGCCCTTAGCCGCCTATGGAGATACTAGCGTATCTTCATACAAAAAATTCGAGCTCGCAAACCGAAATCTGGTATCCGAAAAACGAAAAAAACTCAGTATCCGCCTGCAGGTGTAGATTAAATTTAATAGACATTTATTTACAAAGAAAATTATAGCTAATACAAGTATTTATAATTGGTATGTACAAAATACATGTGAAACAGTTGAGCTATCTACAGACCGTTGCATTATCATTTAATAGATAAAATCAATAAAAAAAAAAAATGATTTTTTTATGTATTTTAAAACATTATTATTAATAATGTTGATATTTAATGCAAAAAACCTAACAAAAAAAAAATTCAATTAATAATAATCAATTAAAAATTGAAAAAATTTAGAAAAAAACCACGTGACTAGAAACGCGCCATGATTTATCACCATAGTTGTGACGTCATAATTTTATACCTGCAGTACAGCGTTTGCGGCTATTGAATGAGTGAAAACTAAAATAATGACGTCACACGCGCTCGGGTTTGTTCGGCGTGTTTTCGGTAAGTACTGGATTCAAAAACTAATTTTTATTTTGAAATAACTTTTGAATTATTGCGAAAAAAAAAATTAAAAAAATAGTTTTGCTATAAAACTTATATGTGATCTTTCCATTTACCGCAAAAAAAAAAATATTCAAAACCCCAATTAGTCGATACGACAAATTTGTCGAGCGAACTACCATGATAGAAGGTATAAGAAAATAAAGAAGAAGGTAGGTAGGTAGGTAGGTAGGTAGAAGGTAGGAAGAGTGAACAAGTGGATTATAGCTAAGCGTGCTCCACCTTAGGCTGCATCTACACTTTCCATCAGGTGTGATGGCAGTCAAACGCTTAGGTATCAAAATGTAAAAAAAAAAAAAAATCTCTTGTTGTAAAGAATATAAACTCATTCTCAAGATAAATCGTGTAGCGGATGTGATCACCACCCGAGGCTGTGTCAGAAGAGCACTGGTTCGACTCTGTCCGCTTTTACGTGAGGAAGAAGAAAGTTGAACTGAATTTTCAACGGGGGCAGGATGTTCCAGCGCCTATTTTAATCATCGGAGCAACGACAAGGCAGCGCGCATTTATTAAAATATCGTTAAGGACCGCCATTACTTCAAGCCTATTGTACGTTGCACATTCCTAAGCCCGCAACTTTTATTTATACTAAATTAAAAACTAATATTCCAAAAAATAGTATTATTATCAAAATAGCAATCCCTTCAAGTTGTCCTCCAAAGGATTAACAGGGATTGTTTAAAGTAATAATAGAGTTTAAATTACCAAACACTTTTTCACTATATTATCCTCGAATGGCCTTAAAATGTTTTATTTATGTGTTATGTATGCGATCCTTACTTGCTATATATATATATTATGAATACTTAAATTAAGTAACATATTTTTAAACTATTACATTTATTGATTTTTGATTTTACATTTACGAACATGAACCTTAAAGTAACTTGGGTTTTTAAAAGACTGTTGACAAGTATTACATTTAAACGGATATTCATTAGTGTGAACTAACATATGATACCTTAAACTTTGCGAATCTGTAAATCTTTTTCCACAGGTATTACACTTATAATGATCAGTATGTTCTCTTTTAGTATGAAAATATAGTGGCATACGTTTTTCAAAAACTCTGTCGCACTCTGAGCATTTATAAATTCTTTTAGTAGCGCCGTGGACCATCTCTTTGTGTTTCCTGAGAAGTTCTGCGTAACTAAAAGTGGTTTTACATATCTTGCATTTAATAGGATTGCATTCTCTACGAACATGTTGCCTTAGTTCTCGCGTTGTAGAAAACACGGATTTGCAGGTTCTACAAACGTGACCTGCTGCGTGCTTCAGACTGTGACTTTTCAGTGCCTGCATGCGCTCAAAGCCTTTGCCACAAATCTCACACATGTAAAAGGTGAAATGCGAGCCTGCGTGCCTGTACAGATCTCTAAACGACATACATTTTTTTTCACACATGAAGCATATATATTGACCTTTTAGGGGAAATTTTAGAGGTACAAGGCCTAAACCTTCTTTCATGTTTATTTTTATTTCGTGCTTTTGGAAAAGATGTCGAGCTGCGTCTTCTAAAGTATCTAATGGTTGTGCACAGAGAAGACACGACAAGTCAGTGATGTCCGCACGACTTTGAACAGTATTATACAAGCACATGCCTTTGGTCTTGTCAACGTCTTTGTGTTCTGCTAGGAAGTGTTCTCTGAACTCAAATGGATCATTGAATTTACCCTGGCATGCAAAGCACGGCACATCTATTTCATAGAGTTGGATCCTTATGGGAATCGCTGTCGTGTTCTGAAGTATTAGCCGAGAATTCGGCCAATAACGCATTCCATTTTGCTTATAGAGCACTCTCTGTACTTTTTTGTTTTCAGTCTGCATTCTCTTATTTGTAGATTTGTTTCCTTTGCAATCGACTAACTTGTTTTTCTTTTTGCTTGTCTCAAGGGAGTAGTGTTCTTTCGAATTCACGTCATACATAACGATTTTGGAGCACGTTTGGCCAACACGCGCCCCGGCGATGATAAGATGAAACTTATCATCGCCGGCGTTCTTGGTCGAGACATCTCGCTGTGGTTGATGTATATCATTACCCAGTGCAACCGCAGGTATTTTGTTAATATCTGAAATGATCCACTCGTCATCCGAAGAAACACTTTGTCCCATGCACGATATGTCATTTGGCAATTTATTTTGTTCGTAAGGTTTTGTAGTGTCTGATATGATCCATTCGTCATCAGTATTGTCGCTTTGTTTCACAGACAACGCCCGTTTTTCTGAATCGGTTGAGCCTTTTTCAAATTTACTTTCTTGCTCTAAATCTGTAGTGACCCATTCTTCGTCTAGTTCCAACGTCAATTTATTTTGTTCGTAAGGTTTTGTGGTGTCAGATATGATCCATTCGTCATCAGTATTGTTGTTTTGTTTCACAGACGACGCCTGTTTTTCTGAATTGGTTGAGCCTTCTTCAAATTTCATTTCTTGCTCTAAATCTGTAGTGACCCATTCTTCTTCTAGTTCTAGCGTATGTGTGTTTTTTGAAGATTCAGATTTGAAAATGAACTGAGCAGTATCCTTAGAATCTGTAGTGATCCACTCATCATCCAGTGGGATGCTATTTGTTATCACGTTATCAGACGCATCTGTCGTGGTCCATTCTTCATCTAGAAAATAAATGGTTGTGTTCTTATGCGATTTACGGTTACATTAGACAAGCATTTGTGATACTTGCCATTTTAGTGTTTATGGCATAAATTAAGGTATAACCAATATATTGTTATTTCTTATTTATACTCCAAACTTTATATTGAACAGGTATTCATGTTCACGTGTTAAACGTATGTAGGTTAGGTACATAGTTCTTAGTTTGCCTAAAACTAGCTCTGTAGTATTTCCTTGTGTTCCCTTAGTCCTAGAAAGTCAACTATGATGTCTGTTTGAAAGATAATACAGAAAAATGCCCCCCTTTTAGATTTTTTCGCAACATCTTGTATAGAATGAAGTCCTTAGAGTGCCTTTCAAGTTTGATTAAAATCCGTCGATAAATAACTCTACAGTAAACTTACCCCCTTATTCCCTTTAATAAAAAATAGCACAAAAAGAATGTTATATATCAAGGATCTTGTGTGCCAATTTTCAACAGAATCGGTGAATAAATGCGACCTGCAGGCGAATACAGACAGACGGACAATAGCATTTTTGGCCAACCTCAAAACAGAGATACTTCGCTAGCTCGATCAATAAACTAAGATCATCTTTGCCTAGAGAAAAATTGTACTTACTTCATTTATGAAATATATATATACCTACTTGATGTACGGTTCACATACCGCACAAATTTGCCATCACTGCATTTCCGTGCAACAGCGTAGAAATGGAGTGGGCGCGGGCACTCCATAACAAACACGCGACTCATTAACATCTTCCCGTACTAATTTATGTAATAAATCGTGTGTCAATCAAACAACACTTTTCATATTTGATCTCCCGTACACTTGACTTAAACTTAACCGATGAAAAGACAGACACGTTAAGACTTTACCAAACAACGTTAAAACTTTGCAACAACAACTAGTTTTGTGCTAATTTGTTTGTTGTATTGAGATTGAGAGGCAAGATGCTCGGGCCCAGCGTATTTTATAACGTTCGATTACGATTCTAACCGGATTCGTTAAAGATTGTCGTTAAAGTTTTCAAGTAGCATTTTCGGAATTTTCGTCGGAAGCTTCCGATACTGAACCAAAATTACATATCTAACCTTTTAAAATAGAGTTTTTCCGGAAGCTGCCGAAACCGAACTAAAATGGCATCACGATCGTTTTGAAATTGCGTTTTTTCGTTTCATAGCGAAAGTTTTAAAATTGCAGTGCAGTTCTTGAAAGTTTAGGTACTTCGCAAATGTTGTAAATGAGTCAGTGAGCTTTGATGAATTCTGATAAATATAATTATGTTATTTGTATGATAATACATCGAATCTCTACTTAGAGTAGCTTTCATTGTGCGTAAGTCAGTACTAGTCTCGTAAGTGCTAAATATATAAGGTCTGTATTAAAAATACAATACGTCTAACGAATAAGTGACCTCAGCAAAAATACCTTCGGTAAAATTGTATTTATAAGTAAAATAAATAAAATAATCAAACTCATAACTATGTATATATTGAAATAAAATATACATTAACAAACAAATGTGAATTTAAATCACTTTTTTAATACGGACATGAAAAATTTTACACTAGTATCATTGTCATGCTCAAAGTTTAATATCTCTGGATGGTTCGTTTTATTGTGGGATTTCCAGCTCACTCTCTGGTTAAACTTCTTGTTACAAAGTTTGCATTCAAATCGTTTATTCTCGTTATGTATCCACATGTGCTGGTTCAAATTCTTTTTCCTGGAAAAGGACTTGGAACAAACATTACACTGGAAGGGTTTTTCGTTTGTGTGTATGATCCTGTGTTCTTCGAAATACTTTTTTGACGCAAACTTAAGGCCACAAAAGGTGCAAACGTAATTATCATCCGTGTGTACTATTTTGAAGTGATTACGGCACGCTTTCTTGTCATTAAAAACCGTTCCACATTCTGGACAGACGTGAGACTCTTCTGCAACTCCGTGAATCTCTTTCATATGTAACTGTTTATTGTTCCACGACAAAAATCTTTCGCCACACATATTACACAGGTACGACCAACATTTCGACGACTCTTGCAAGTGATTTCGTTTTGCCTCTAGGGAACTAAACTTAGTTTTGCATTTTCTACAGAAATGTTCCTTTATTACGTGAGAATATTTAATGTGGACATTTAAGGCTGTGTTTGTTGCGTACGACTTTCCGCAAGCCTCGCAGGTGAATCTTAGGAAATGAGTCTGTGTGTGTCGACTGAGCTGCCTAAAACTAAAGAATTTCGACTCGCAAATAGCACATTTCAGTTTATCCGGTTTAAAAGGCTGTATTCCTAACGGAACTGTCAAATCCAATGGTTTATGGTGCGCTTTTCGTATATGTACTGCGACTTCTTCAAGATTGTCACACTGTTGGAAACAGATGCGACAACGGATATCGGAGCAGTCTGCTTTAATGTAACCTTCAGAGCAATGCGCGAACGCTGTACGGAGCGAAAACGTCTGGTGTTCGACATCCATGTGCGTTCTAAAAGCCGCGGGTTCCTCGTAACTTTCACAGCAGAACACACAGACCATACAGTTTTCGGGAAGTCTGAACGGGTACGCTGTTGAATGTTTCACGATAAGCCCGGCGTTGCGCTTCGCCGCGGACACACTCGGGTATATCATTTCTAGAACAAAAAGAAATGCCCATGTTCAAACACCCTTCTTTTACGCGCTTCTTCATATTCGTATCGTAATCGGAACGTGACCAACGTAACATTTACCTTGAATTCATTTTGATACCCAAGAAAATAAATTGGAAAATACTTGCCTTATTTATCGAAAGGAAATAGATGGTATTTGAATAAAAAAAAACCCCTTATTTCTAGATTTGAACAACGTTTTGGTGTATATATGACTTGTTAGCAGCAAGAATAAGATCCAACATTTTTCTATTAATATAAAATACTATAAAATCACGCACGTTTTGATGCGTGTGTGGGGTATGATCGATGTCGCGTTATACTTTAAGTATGATTGTTTAGGTTAGTAATCGCTAAATATAATTATGAAAACACAGTAGTAATTTAGTAAAAACCAGAACACCAGGTATAAAGAATATTCATGAAACATCTACAATTTCATGAAGCATCATCATCAATTTTTAGGTACTCTCATGTTTTATTTATATATTTGTAATGTGCAACTATAATAACGACTTGGAATTCGTTCCGTAATGTTATTTTATGTGAATAAAATGTATTGGAATCACCCTTCTATTACCTCCTGTATATCCTGTGTATGTCGCCTGTTAGAAATCGCTTTTAGCGATAAAGCCGCCCATTGTATTACTGCATTGTTTAATTTATATTCTTTATAAAATATGTGTACTTTACTTGTGGTAATCAATAAAGAGCTATCTATCTATCTATCTATGTCGTCACAGGTTACGAAAACGCACCAAGGACTGGGTAGCAACCTTTCCTGAGTTACATCAACACTGCGGTCAACATTCCTTCAGCCAAGCGTGGCGACTACGACAAAAACCCAAAAATATAAGAGGAGTCTTATGTCCAACAGTGAACTTAATCAGGCTGGAGATAATTAATCGACCAAGCGTACCGAGGAATGGTTCTTCAGACGATTTAAGACAGCGTTAAAGGTTGAACGAGCATAACATTTGAAAATTTCACGCTATTGCATAGAATTTGGAAGGTCAATAGCTGGCTAGTGTTTAGAGTTGGAACGGCTGAAGATATCAGATTGCGAATGAGGTAAAGAGCATACCATTCGAAAATTTCACGCTATCTGCATAGAATTTGGAAGGTCAATAGCTGGCTAGTGTTTAGAGTTGGAACGGCTTAAGATATCAGATTGCGAATGAGGTAAAGAGCATACCATTCGAAAATTTCACGCTATTGCATAGAATTTGGAAGGTCAATAGCTGGCTAGTGTTTAGAGTTGGAACGGCTGAAGATATCAGATTGCGAATGAGGTAAAGAGCATACCATTCGAAAATTTCACGCTATCTGCATAGAATTTAGTAGATCAATAGCTGGCTAGTGTTTAGAGTTGAAACGGCTGAAGAAATCAGGGTATGAATGAGGTAAAACAAAGTAATACTAAAATATTGATTATTGCGTTTATTAGGTTCATTTGAAAGGTTTTTATTACAGGATAAATACTCGTGTAACATGTCTTTAAATTTTCGAAAACAATATATATTTTCATCGCTTACGATATTATTATTGAGATATGACCAGATAAGTAAAATTAAGATCATTATTATTACAAAGTTCTTATTTGCCATAGTTGCAATAGTTTTGTAAATTTGAGGCAAGATAAGATACAAAATCAAGAACACTGCAAGATTTCAGTTTAGAGTGAACCATTAGTAATAGTATCATCTATATACAATAACTTATTATGTACTACAAAAATCTTGCCAAAATTGAATAAGGCCAAACTAATACCATCTCACAGTAATGGATAAAGACAATAAGTGATAGTGCGTTGTTAAAACCATGCTTAAATTTAAATAGTATTTTGTGGAAAGACCACTATGGCCCTGAACCACACAATAAATATTAGTACTAAATCTTAACTTACATTCATTATTGACAATTAGCTTCTAAGTATCGTAGTTCGTAAGATACCCGGATAATAATTAAGTTTAAAAACTGGTGAATACGACTTTTACCTTTTACGAGTAGATGAATTTTAAGTGGATTTTGATCAGTTATTTTGATTCAAAAACCAAACCTACTAAACTGATTTTGGTTAAATTTCTGTGGGACAAATCTGTAGACGTTTTAAAAATAAAAATGTAATCGCTTTATAAATAATAAAGTTCTGAGGTAACATATTTGAAACATTAAAAATATACAGTCGATTTAAGAATCTTTATGGAGTCGGATGAAAAGTAGCAAATTTTTTAAAGCATGTTTCGAAAATATGTACCTTGTTAATTTCCTATTCAAATTGGTTTAGTGGTTAGAGCGTGTTGAAGCTACAATAATCTTTAATAAATATCAGCAGGATAGGATTCTATTAAACGAAAATTACCAGAGATATAATTTGAAAAACATCTACTTCAGCGCAAAAAAATACGTTTCTCCACTTTTCTGGAATTTTCCTGACATAATTACGAACGTACTAAAAACACTTCTACATTTTATAATGTAGTTTTAGTTGCAAAATCAGCGTAGTTCAATCGGGTTCTATACACACACACGACTGAACACGGAAATTTGATTACTGCAAAGCAGAACTACATATTGTGCTTAGCAAGGTGTCGCTTCAACCGATAAAGAGAAACAAACTTCATTCCGCAGTGTTTACACACAGCGCAGTTATCGGAATGCTGAAGCTTGAAATGGTTGTAATAAGCGATATCACTGGTGAAGTCAACGTTGCAATCAGCGCAGCGGTACGTTTTCTTAGCAAGACCGTGCAACGTCTCCATGTGTTTCTGTCGCGTCTTCCAATCTAGGAATCTCTCCGCGCACTGCGGGCACGAGTAAGGCATACAGCTTTTGACCGTACGCCTGTGGCGTTCCTTCGCTTCCATATTCGGGAATTTAGTACGACAACGTTTGCAATAAACCTCGTAATCCTGGTGTTTCGATCTCACATGCTTCAGGAGGCCAGTGGATGCTATGTAACTGCTCCCGCAAACGTGACAGACAAAGCTCAAGAAATGCGATATAGTATGTCTGTTCAAATGGAGTAACGACGGTAGGACTTTGCCACAAACAGCGCAATTAAACGAGTCCTTTTTGAGTTTGTACGGCATAACGCCTAGTTTTGAGCTGAAGTCAATCTTTTTATTGTGCTGCGATGCTAGATGCTCCGCGACCGTGTCCAAGTCTTGGAAATTTGCTTCGCATATTTTGCAAAGGAGATCAGTGAGATCGGCTTTAATGAATTCTGATTTAGGGAGGTTGTAAAAGACGACCTCTAGCGTGCAGTTGTCATGATCTTGTCGCACGTGATTCCTAAACACGGCGGGGTCGTCGTACAGCTCGTGACAGAAGACGCACAGAATCGACTTATCGTTGACTCTGAACGGGCATGCGGTCGTCCACCGCAGTATCGTCTCGGCGTTACTGCGAGTCGGATCATTTACCGCTAAAAAAGAAAAATTCTCTGTTGTAGTTCATGCCTCCGTTAGATCTTTCTACTTCAATTTCTTTTCGCGTTTACTTGTTATCCGTTTTTGATATTTCATCAGTGGTTACAACCTTGTCGTTATACTTTCATTATATCCATTCCATACATAATGTTGACGCAAAAATATATATTTGTTTAAGAATAAATCCGAAATTTATGATAAGAATTGTTTATTTAGAATTATTTTTGTGCATAAGGGTGCACACCCCGGTAAGTCATGTTAAGTTGTGAAAACCACGTTGTATTTTCCGATAGGCTTATACTATATTCTAAGCTGAAACTAAAAAAAAACAATCTAAAAATTTAGCTGTATTGCTGTACAGTGATATACTTCCACTGTACGATTTTAAATATTAAATTATATAGTAAAAGCAAATAACAGCCAACTTTTTAGATTGAAAAATAAGCATGAAAGGAATTGTATGAACCAAATCTTAAATGAATTGAGCCAACAAATAACTTATAAAATAATATGAATCATTTTCATTAATTCATACAACTACCCTCATACTTTAGGGTATAAACACCCTTTCACATGGACACGTCACTTTGAAAGCATAAAATTAGTCAGAGCTTTTCTACAAAAAAAATTAACTGTTGGCGGTTTTGGTACAAAATTCACATACTCAAATTTAAACCATACAACAGTTAATTTGATAGTAAAATTTTCACTTACCTTGGACACTTGAAGATGTAGATATATTAAAAATGTTCCCATGAGCCCTCAACAAAGCAAATATGAAGACTATTGACTCAAGAATTTGCTTTTAAGAACTGGGGTGAAAAAATTACAGTGGTCACTTCGCCAAGGCTGTTAAGCCAGACGTCTTTTTCCATCAAAATCTAATCAAAGAGATTGCAAAAAAATTACTACCTATAACCATTTGAAACATCTGCTTGTGGTTGCTAATTGCATAGCAAAATCTTACGGGACCTAGCAATTTGAATCTACTACGAGAAATAAATGAAATAGAATTATGTTGACGACCGATGTGGCGCGGCGGGCGAGTGTCCGCCTGAGACGCTGAAAGTTGCGGGTTCGATTCCCGCCTTGGGATAAATGTTTGTACGATCTGCAAATATTTATTCCGGGTGTTCTGGGTATTTTCTATGTATAATAAAAAATATCTATGCATGTAATCTATTGTATTAAGTATATCAGTCATGTAGTACCCATAACACAAGCTCTGCTTAGCTTGGGGCTAGATGATGCTGTGTGGATTGTCCAGCATTATTTATTTATTTATGTTTGATAAATAACTCATGGGAACACAGCACATAGGATTCGAACCTAGTGTTTCAACTCGGAATCCGTAGTAACAGCATTCTTAGGCTAGTTTATTTCTAGAAAAAAAACCTAAATCCTAAACCTGAACTGTTTTGAAATTTTTGTTTAAGATACTCTTGGGATTTTATTGCACACTATTATGTTTTTTAGAGCTCTTAGTAAAGCTTTTATCCGGGTGCGTACTAGCACCATGCCTATTCCTGGCAGTGAGCAATGCAGCGTGTTCCGGTTTAAAGGGTGTGGGTGCCGGAGACATTACAGGCCATGAGGCAACACCTGTATGCCTCAGGTTGATGGATGCAAATCAGTGCATTGTAGGGCATGTTACCTACAAACGTGACTTACAAGACGCTGTGTTATAGGTGATGGTAACCCCTTAACATCAGGTAGGCTATCTGCTTTTTCCATCAGCACGTCTTATATAAAAGTACTTTTTTTTAAACTACTATTAAAATATTGTGAATATTAATCATGTTACTGTAAATTAACAATTATTCATTAGTAACATTGCCATTTGACTTTGGCTTTGAAAGTATTCTATCAGTTATCTCTATCAGTTCTATTAAATATTTGAAGCTAGATAGCATTCTGTCGTAGCAAATGTATGTAGGTATCTATTGCTAAGGCCACAAATTTGTCAACAAGGCAAAATACTTATTCAGGAACAGTAATATAGAAAACCTGAAAAATCTGTGGAAGTACACACAATAATAACACAATCCTGAAAAAGAACACAAGTACACAAAAGTATTCAAACAAACTAATAGCTCTGAAATACCATGTTGCAAAATGGAAGTATAATCAATGGTTTAACAAAATATACGAGACTAGAGGCTACTCGCGGCTTCGCCCGCGTGGCAGTTTTTTCCCGTTCCCTTTATTTTTTCGGGATAAAAAGTAGCCTATGTCCTATTCCAGATTACAATCTATATTTATTCCAAATTTCATCCAAATATTTCCACTGGTTAGAGCGTGAAAGAGGAACAAACAAACAAACATCCATCCATCCAAACAATCGCATTTATTATATTAGTAGGACTGGTGTGGACTGGTGGTCTATTGGAAGTAAGGTTCCCAGATCAACAAATACAAATTCCAGAAATTTGATGAAAATTCCTGACTTTCTTATAAATATAATATTATTTTTGATAAACATCATCGTGCTTGTGAATAAACGAAGCAAATTATCGAAATTATAATCGTATACGTATTTTTAGCGTTCCTTTGGGTACAAAGGGTAAAATGGGACCCTATTGGCCGACCGATGTGGCGCGGCGGGCTAATGTCCGCCTACGACGCAGAGGTTGCGGGTTCGATTCCCGCCTTGGGATAAATAAATAAATAAATATAAATAAATAATGCCGGACGATCCACACAGCATCATCTAGCCCCAAGCTAAGCAGAGCTTGTGTTATGGGTACTAGATGACTGATATACTTAATACAATATTATATTACATACATAGATATTTTTTATTATACATAGAAAATACCCAGAACACCCGGAATAAATATTTGCAGATCGTACAAACATTTATCCCAAGGCGGGAATCGAACCCGCAACCTCTGCGTCGCAGGCGGACATTCGCCCGCCGCGCCACATCGGTCGGTGTTTGTACGATCTGCAAATATTTATTCTGGGTGTTCTGGGTATTTTCTATGTATAATAAAAAATATCTATGTATGTAATATAATATTGTATTAAGTATATCAGTCATCTAGTACCCATAACACAAGCTCTGCTTAGCTTGGGGCTAGATGATGCTGTGTGGATCGTCCGGCATTATTTATTTATTTATTTATTTTATTTATTACTAAGACTCCGCTGTCTGTCTGTCTAGGCTGTATTTCATGAACCGTGACAGTTAGTTGAAATTTTACAGATGATTTCTGTTGCCGCTATAGCAACAAATACTAAAAAACAATAAAATTTATATTTAAGGACGCTTTCATACAACAAACGTGATTTTTTTTGAAGTTTTTATTATAGATAATGGTACGGAACCCTCCGTGCGCAAGTCCAACTCGCACTTGGCCGGTTTTTTTAATTTGTTTATGTTCACGAATTGAATTTTTTTTTTGATAAATATTTTCACGAACAATCTATATTTTGAATACCCATTGACCATATTTCCATTGTAGAGTTAGTCACATTAAAAGTAAAAAAAATGCATCACAGTATATTTTACGAGACGTGTCCATATGATAGAAACTCATGCACAAATACCACAATCATCAGTAAACCTGACTATTGTGGCTATTTTACACAGTAGCGGTGGTAGGATTCTTACTAGAGATAATACTTTCATGTATTCTTGAGACAGAACTCATTTATTTTCTCAAACACAAAAGGTCCTTAGTGTAAGGGGTACAATTTTGGTGGTATAAATGTAGAAAAACCTGTTTTGTGCAAGACTGGTGCCCGAGATAGGCTGAAAACCTGTACTAATTAAGACTAGAAGAACTAATTAAAAACTCTTCATTACGTATCAGTGTAGCATTTTTGGTTGTTTACCGGTGAAATTACAGGCACATGAGGCTAAACACCTGATCAGATCAGGTTTAATAATATCAGGTGTTATGGGTTTTTTTTATGTATAATAAAAAATATCTAAGTATGTAATATATTGTATTAAGAAACATTTATTTACAAAGAAAATTATAGCTAATACAAGTATTTATAATTGTATTAAGTATATCAATCATCTAGTACCCATAACACAAGCTCTGCTTAGCTTGGGGCTAGATGATGATGTGTGGATTGTCCAGCATTATTTATTTATTTTAATAATATTGTAATAAAAATATCTAGCACCTTAAAAAAAATCGCAAAAGTTACTTCAGAAAAAAACTTTTCTAACATTTCTAAAGATTTTGAGCGACAACAATATTTTTTTACTATCGGCCGCTCGCAGCGTCGCCCGCGTGGCAGTTTTTTTCCCGTTCCCATTATTTTTTCGGGATAAAAAGTAGCCTATATGTTAATCCAGGTCACAATCTATATTTATTTTAAATTTCATCCAAATCGGTCTACTGGTTAGAGCGTGAAAGAGTAACAAACATCCATCCATACTTACAAACTTAGTAGGGTATCCCGTTTCTATACTAAGGAGTTTGTTTGGGACAGTTCTACTATACTTAGTTCTGTCTGTAAACCTCATTGCAATCATATCACGATTTACTATTTTTTCATGTGATAACGTAACTACTTCATGTTTTGTCAACATAACTTAAAGAATACCCACTGATACCGAACCGAAATGACTTATAGAACGTTTTAAAATACCCCTGTTGATCTATGAAGACGGCCTATTTCCTGATGATGATGATATCAAAGTGTGTGTGGGAGTGTGTGTGTGTGTGTGATGAAAGATCTCTTGTAAATATCCTGCCACACAGTCTAGTCGGAGAGAAGAGTTGTAGTGAATAGCATTACAAAACTTATTGTATCTACAAAGGCTGTAACTTTGTCACTTTCAATATTTGATCTTTAGATAGAAACTATAAATGTATATATTAACAAAAAATAATACCTCAAGACACTAACATTTGCTTGACGTGGATTTATTTCAGAGTGTGTTGGCTGCAAAGACTTTTATAAGCTCATGTAAGTTCATGTGAGCACAATAAAAACTAACAAATTATGATTACTTATATCGCACCCGTGCACTTAAGATTTTGAATACAAAAGGCATACAAAATGCATCTTCTTGTGTCATCAGAACACCTAGATATTATTGGAACGATATATAGCCACCTCTATAGTTAATTCCACAGCTTCTTTGTCATTCATAAAAAATATTTCTTTGGAAACGACAAACCTTATAGTATAAATAGCTATAACATCATTTTTGATCAAATATTGAAAATTCGAAATCTGTTACATTTCTCGAGTTTTGTTTTCAATTTCATAAGAAACTTGTAAATTAAATGATGAATTGATGTACTACCATAGTGCTTGTAACAAATGGTTGAATATATAAACCGGGCATAATTATTACTTCTATCATTTTAAAGTAGTAGTAGTAAATGTTACTAACACATTTGAAAAATATTGAACACATATTACACGGGTATTTTACGCGATAAATACCCGTGTAATATATGTGTTCAATATGTGTTCCGATCGCGAAAGTTTAAAAAATACTACATTTGAAAAATATTGCTAGTATAAAAACTATTGATCACAACTCTTCTACTCCAACAAATTCAATTCGATATGATGCCTACCTTTCTTCTTCTCCGTCTGCTTGGCCGGTGCGGCCTTGCTGGCCGTAGGTTTGACAACTTTCTTCTTCTTTACAATCTTCTTGGGAGGTGCTTTCAGTTTCAAGTTTGATTTACGCTTGACAGTTATTTGTGAGCTGTCCAACAGTTCAAGTAGCTCGATAGACTCTTTTTTAGGAATCTTGCTGGCAAGTTTTGTCAGTGGCTGGTCATCGACTGCAAAGTGAGATTTTAGTTTAGAAAAAAGAAATAGCATCACGACTTTAATCCATAAGCACGGTAGACATCGACCGACTGACGACGATTTGACGACCGTTATTGCGCGGCGGGCAAGAGTTTGCGGGTTCAATTCCCGCGTTGGGATAAATCGACGGCCCCACCGAATAAACGTGTAAGAGCTCTTACCGTAATTTTTTTTTTTTTTGTTTTTCGGTGTGTCGATTTAAAATACACCTTCTAAATTTTTTTCAGAAAGATTTTCCAATAAATTTAACGAAAACAATCAAAAAAAGCGTACTTCGAATGTTTATTCTACGGAAAATAAAAACACTAAACTCACACTAATATTGCAACAATGTGAATTTGCACACCGTTTACTCTTATACGTTTAATGCAAACTTACTTTAGAATATTATTCGTCGGAAATTCAAAAAATACTGTAACTGTAAAGAGTTTTGCCGATGTGTAACTACCTAATACTAATATTGACAAATCCTATTATGTCCATAGAACAAAAAGGTATAATAAGTTACACTTTTAGGTAATAACATATTTTCCCACGAATAATAGTGTAAACATAGCATACCAAAATTTTGTTACTAGAATAAAAATGTAAAAGGGGTTTTTATTAATTTCTCGTAAATCATTAATATTAGCTTATCGGTTTTTTTAACGAAATATAGATAATTTTTTTTCCTTTAATTTGTCTATACATTGTATTGACGTACATCTAATCAATAATGAGCTATATTTTTTTTTATGTTTTTTATTTTTCCTGTAAAATTGCGATTTTCACTTTACACGTTTATTCGGTGGGGCCGTCGAAATATTTGTACGATCTGCAAATATTTATTCCGGGTGTTCTGGGGATTTTCTATGTATAATAAGTATTAAGTATATCAGTCATCTAGTACCCATAACACAAGCTCTGCTTAGCTTGGGGTTAGATGATGCTGTGTGGATTGTCCAGCATTATTATTACTATTATATCGCCTCCGATCCCTTCAGTCTGCAAAGTACCTACGAGGATGTCTAAGGACACGTAGTCAGAGGTATGCCAGATAGTATATTTGGTACATACCCACATTTAGCAGTATTTCGCCACTGCTAGAATACTAACTGGTTTCCTCACAATGTTTTTGACTGTTTAAGAGTACTGGTATTGAGCACATTAATTTTCTCGAAAATCGAAAGAAAATCGGAACACAATTTTGAACCCACGAGACCATAGAATCATAAGGCGGGTCACTCTCACTAAACCACAGGAGGTTTAGAATGTGACAGATATACATTCTCTTAAACTGCATTGTAATATGTCAGTCATGTTGCATTAATGGCTAAATCCTACTAACATAAAAAGTAATTTGTTTTTTTTTTTTCAATTCATTAAAATGCGCATTTACAAAGCGCTCATCTATACAAATAAATAAAATTGAAGTGTCTGTTTGTAATATTAAAATAACCGCTTTTTACTACATGCATATGAATGTATATGCGATACATATTCCAAAATAGCATTTTTTTAAATTTTTGTCTGTCTGTCCATTTGTTCCGGGTAATCTCTGGAACGGCTGGACCGATTTCAACGGGACTTTCACTGGCAGATAGCTGATGTAACAAGGAGTAACTTAGGCTACTTTTTATCCCGAAAAAATTACGGGAACGGGAAAAAACTGCCACGCGGGCGATACTGCAAACGACCGCTATTTTATGCCGTATTAACGCCATCTGTTGGCAACATCGAGTACTACTTAGTTAAGATTTGTAAGTAAAAATGTTTACCGCCCAACGAAGTGGGCAACGAAGCTAGTCATACATAAATAACAATAGCACAGGTATTGATTACTTACTGTTACATAACTAAGTTTGGATTTTTAAAGTGTTGAATTTATGATAAATGTAAATTTTATTAAAAAACTTTTAAAGGCGCCATAGCCTGTTGAGTTATTAGGTTACCTACCTACATGTAAGCTGAACTTTACTAAAGTGTTTAGTTTTTAAAAGTGTTACGCCGCGCGCGATTTTTCGACAGTTTGCAATGAAAGTCTGTCAAAAATTAGTCACTTGAGATGTGATTAATTTTATGTTGCGTTTGAGTATACGGCCGTATTTTGCGCAAGAGGGCCACACGGGACAAATTTTATCTACGCTTGTTGCTAACAGGGAGATAAAACTAACTTTTATTTTAACTATCATCAGCTGAAAGCTACCCAACTGATCTATGATATCATTTAAGTTATATTTTGTACTTACGGTCATCATCAGTATCCACATCGAGGAAGTCAGGCCGATCATCAAAATCATCATCACTGATGCTCTCCTTCTCATGCTTGACCACTTCCACTTTCACATCGTTGATTGCATCTGCTGTTTCTGTAACACACACTTGTTACTTTACTAACCTTGATATGGCTTCTTTTCAACCTTTTGTTGTTTTGTTTAAAGGATTTTTTATTTATTTATTGATTTATAGACAAGCAGCTATGGCTGAGCACTGATTTATTGGTTAGCATCCAGTTATCGAGTTTGTTTTTGAATGCATTGACCGACATTGCAGTCACAATTTCATCTGACAGTGCATTCCAGTTATGCACCTCTCTATTGCTAAGAAAATGATAGGCAGCAAGTATGGTCACGGCTATTTTGAGCTGGTGCCCACGTGACGGTCTTTGATCATCTTTTCTTCTAAGCATGTTCTGGAAGTTTTTTTATTAGTCTAATCTTGCTAATGGGTTGGGTGTTCAAACAGTTTAGGTCTCTGGTTCACAGCAGCCGAATAATAGAATTTTATTTACCTCGAGATTTGCTAGAAGTGCCCGGATCCAAATGGTGCATGAATGTTTTCTCACAATCAACAACTTGACGCTTGAACTCTGAGGCATCCCGCAGACGAGAGATGCATGGCTCGCAGATTAGCCGACTGTTGCTATTAGGGCCTCCAGACTTCGAGTATGCGATCTGGTGGGAGTATAATGAACTTGTAGTGCAGCAGTACAGAATAGTTTGTATGAGATTGTAGGACACTGATGATTCAGTTCCATTATAGCTTATTAACTGGTAGAATCAAAGTAAAAAATCATTTATTCAGTAATATCTGCAGGGATCATCCTGAAACATCTTAAATCTAGTTGAATCTAAGTGCCAGTTCTTCACGACCAAGCCTAGAAGAACCAGCAATAAACTTATGGCTTGTTTCCTACTGTTTTTTTGTATGAGCCCTAAACTAAGCATAGCTACTATGGAAACCAGATAACTGAAATACTGAATACTGATACTGAATGTATATAAATACATTTTAATACCTAAAAAAGGGCTCAGATTATGCCACTTTAGGTAGATGTATAAAGATGTCACTCATACAAATTATGACAGGGCATCTATGCAATTAGCCTAACATGTAGCAATACTATGCATTTTGGGTGACTTTAGGTAAATTCATATCATCAGTATGTGATAAATTGTAAGTATTTGAATGAGTCGAAGAAGGTACTTCTGGTATGAGTGAATTTGGGCTCATTTGCCTGCAAAGCAAGAGTGTATTGTATCAGACAGGTGGTGTGTTGCACAATGCGAGGTTTATATTGTGTAAGTATCATTCTGGGTGCCGCAGCTAGCGGAAATTTAGTCTAGAAGTTCACAAATTCCAACAACTCAAACCTAGGTCTATTGATTTCATAATCCAACCAATTTCTGAAGCTGTATCACTGCGCAACGCACGAAACAAAGAAACCACTCCCGAAGTTGGAAGCGGAATCGAACGCTTCTCAAACCAAGATGGAGGATCAGACACAGTGCAGAGGGAACTTACAGAAACGTTGAGGGTGTCCGAAAGCATTTCGGAGTACACCTCCCTCTTTCCCATCCAGAAGTATTCGGTAGAAATGTCTTTGTAGCATCCTTCGGTAAGGCAACAGCGACACACGGTAGGGCCGGGCCTCCAGTCTGACGCTTTGCCTTCCATTGTCACAACTTAGTGTTATATTGGAAAACTTAACAATTATTAATAATATCACTAACTAATGTACAAAATAGCCTATTTACACCATGTCACACTATATCTAGAGGTATTTCAATGAAAAATCTAAAATAATGTACAAGCGATGACGAAAGCGACGCCATCGAAAAAATGGTAATGGCGACAGGCAGTGTTGCCGTCGGTGAACCTCGTTAAGCCTGCAATACATGTTTGCCGAGCTAACGCCAACGCGAGCGTAGGCAAATCGATGCAAGGCAAGTGCTACCGTCCAGACGTTCGGCAAGTCTACGCAAACTATTGCAAGCGGCCAATGAATGAGTTGGACGAGTGAAGCTGCCCACACGTTGGTGCTGTCAGTTCGCGTTGTGCATTCAAACTAGCTACATGGTTATCCGGTATTTATTTGGTTCGAACAATATGGACGTAGAATTTGTTGCAGCTGCTGCTATTTATTTGATGAGCACGTTTATTAATTACGTCTTTGTATACCGGAAGAAAGTTATAAAAAAAAAAAAGACAAAAAAGATGGTGGTGAATTCATAGAAATAGAACAAACTTGAACACATCATCGTTGGTTTCGAACGATAATAATAATAATAATAATGCTGGACAATACACACAGCATCATCTAGCCCCAAACTAAGCAGAGCTTGTGTTATGGGTACTAGATGACTGATATACTTAATACAATACATTACATGCATAGATATTTTTTATTATACATAGAAAATACCCAGAACACCCGGAATAAATATTTGCAGATCATACAAACATTTATCCCAAGGCGGGAATCGAACCCGCAACCTCCTGCGTCGCAGGCGGACATTCGCCCGCTACGTCACATCGGTCGATATTATTTCATTATACACGTGCGACGATGACCGACACCAAACGCGTAATGGCGGGCTGACAAACATGTGGACACGATTGGCCGAGTGTAGACAAGCGCCTTTGATTTGTGCAAAAAAACCGACACGGCTCCGAAGTGAGGCGAGTGGCCGCAAGCGACCGCGAGCGACCGCGAGTGGTGACAAGTCATTGCAAATGACCTCTATACACGTTGGCGCTTGTATTCACTCGGCCAACTAGGCGAGCGACGCCGAGCGATGGCAAGGCAAGGCAAACATGCCGTCTACACGTTGGTATTGGCCTTCGCTCGGCAACGTTGGGCCAACATGTATTGGCGCTTTTAGGTTCCAGTCTCAAGGCATAAATAGTGAAATATGGCAAAAGTTTGACTTAGTGCAGTATTTTTTTTTAATAAAATACTAGCTGACCCTTGCCCACTTCACCGGGCGATAAACGTCGTATTATCTCTTTAAACATTTGTCGTAATTATATGCAGAACAAGGGAAAAGTCTTTTGTTTTAAGCACTTGAGAGGATAAAATTACTTATTCTGCTAAGAATTCATAGTTCACCAGTACTCTCAGTTGCACTCAGAGTAGGTACTCAGTTTGTGCATAATATGCGTTCAGTAGCGTATACGGAACGGAGCAAAGTCTTTGCTACCGCACATTTGGTTGCATAGTGCGTTACAATCCTAGAAAAATGTGAGAAAATAAGTACGTAGGTAGCATGCTAGCTACGACTATATCATGGCTTGACAGCCATATAAAATAATGCTAGATCAAACACCGTCACGACTAAGTTGGCAATGTTGTTAGTGAGTTGAGATTCTTCCATAGAGAGTCTGTGGATGAGTTGTTGTGAAAAAAACTGCCATCTAGCGTCATCATCATTGGCAGCTTGTGTTAACCCACTGCTGGGCATAAGCCTCCTCCCTCAGACGCCACTCAATACGGTTTTGGGCCTTTTGCATCCAGGTCTTTCCCTGTACAGCAACGATGTCATCCACCCATCTGGCTGTTGGTCTACCAAGGCCTCTCTTGTGTCCTCTAGGCCACCACTCTGTCAGAGCCTTACTCCACCTGCCATCACCTAATCTTGCCAAATGTCCTGCCCAGCTCCACTTGAGTTTGATAATACGGTCTCCAATATCCACTACCTTCGTGCTACGCCGGATTTCTGTATTGCGTACTCGATCTATTAAAGAGATGCCGAGCATGGCTCGCTCCATGGCTCTTTGTGCTACGCGCATTTTGTGCACATTTTCTTGTGTGAGCGTCCATGTTTCGGCACCGTAGGTCATAGTGGGCAAAACACATTGGTTATCCAATCATCCATCTAGCGTGGAGTAGCAAAAGCATGCTAACTATGTAAGTCTAGGATTCTGAATCGAGCTCATCCATCTACAAAACAGACACACTACGACTATGTTTGTACGATCTGCAAATATTTATTCCGGGTGTTCTGGGTGTTTTCTATGTATAATAAAAAATATCTATGTACCTATGTAATGTATTGTATTAAGTATATCAGTCATCTAGTACCCATAACACAAGCTCTGCTTAGCTTGGGGCTAGATGATGCTGTGTGGACTGTCCAGCATTATTATTATTACTAGTGTGGGTGCCGGTGTTGTTACAGGCACACGAGGCTTAACACCTGTATGCCCCGGACGAGCCCTTCACTAAGAGCTCTACTACGAATCCTACTAATACTATAAACGTGAAAGTTCGTAAGTATGGATGGGTGGATGTTTGTTACTCTTTCACGCTCTAACCAGTGGACCGATTTGGATGAAATTTGAAATAAATATAGATTGTAACCTGGATTAACATATAGGCTACTTTTTATCCCGAAACAATAACGGGAACGGTAAAAAACTGCGCGCTGCGAGCGGCCGCTAGAAGATAAATAAAAGAATAGATTATAAATACATTTATTTGTTTTGATAATATTTACAATGCTTTTGAGATAAAAGCAGGGTAATGCTGTTTATCCATACTCAGGATGTTGACTTTTCATGTGCCCTTTCAAGCTGCAGTTTTGAATAAACGCCTGCCCACATATGTGGCATCTGAAATTAAATAAACAAAATTTACAGAGAAAACAACTTAAAGTATAAGTTTGTAGGGTGGCGGTGTAATTACGATGTGGCGCGGTGGGCGAATGTCCGCCTACGACGCAGGTTGCGGGTTCGATTCCTGCCTTGGGATAAATGGTTGTACGATCTGCAAATATTTATTCCGTGTAAAAATATTTGCAAGTTACTTTCTTACGATAACTGATAGCGTAAATTGTAAGGCATAAATATTATCATGGAACCTTATGCTTAAAACCAAATAAATAACTGTATGTTACATAATCATGCCAGTAACAACAAAAAATGCAAAACTATAGATCATCGATCTGCAAATATATTATTCCGGGTGTTCTAGGTATTTTCTATGCATAATAAAAAATATCTATGAATTTAATGTATTTGTATTAAGTATATCAGTCATCTAGTACCCATAAAACAAGCTCTGCTTAGCTTGGGGCTAGATGATGCTGTGTGGATTGTCCAGCATTATTATTATTATTATTACTTATTACAGGCACATGAGGCTTAACACCTGAATGCCTCAGGTTGATGGACGCAGAGTACTGCATTATAGGGCACGTTAACGAGCATCCATTGATGTTTGTGACCCACCTGGCGTGGAGCGGTTACCTCTCTTTATAGAATGTTACCATAACTGCTTTTTGACTTAGCTTAGATTGTGGCTACATGGTCTTTGACCCTGCTGATGTGAAGTTACCTATAGTTACATTGCCTATAGTTACCTGTATCTCCGATCGTTGGTGTGTATCCTCATATGTTCCTTCAGCGTCTTCAGGCGTGGATAGCTTTTATCGCAAACTTTACATTTGAAGTTTCGTTCACCGGTGTGAGTCGGCATGTGATTGTTTAGAGCGAAGCGAGTGAAGAACTTTTGACCACACACTTGACAATCGTATCTGTGGATATTCCATTTATTATTAACTAGCAGCCGATCGCAGCTTCGCCCGCGTGGCAGTTTTTTACCCGTTCCCGTTATTTTTTCGGGAGAAAATCATAGTAACTATATGCATGCAAAGTCTCAAAGTTTAAAATTGACAAAGTTTTATACAAACTTTCATCCTCTATTTTATTCCCTTTGGGGTAGAATTAATCAAAATCCTTTCTTAGCGGATGCCTACGTCATAACATCTACCTGCATGCCAAATTTCAGCCCGATCCGTCCAGTGGTTTGGGCTGTGACATAGTTCACTATGTCAGTCGGTCAGTCACCTTTGAGTTATATATATTTAGAAAAAACACCGGTGGTCCCTATTCTGTTTGATATAAAACTCACCTGAAATCTTTTAAATGTTCCTTTCGCCAATGTATTGTTAAATTGCGACGCGTGTCGAAAACCTGCAACATAAGATTGGGTTTAGCTTGGGGCTAGATGATGCTGTGTGGATTGTCGAGCATTATTATTATTTAGTATTTAAGTATTATTTTAGTAGTAGTAGAGCTCTTAGTGAAGGGCTCGTCCGGGGCAGTACTACCACCATGCCTATTTCTGCCGCCAAGCAGCGCAGCGTGTTCCAGTTCGAAGGGTGTGGGTGTCGGTGTAATTACAGGCACATGAGGCTTAACACCTGTATGCCTCAGGTTGATGGACGCTGAGCAGTGTATTGTAGGGCACGTTCATAACTGACGTGACCTACAAGGCAATGTTTTGTTATAGGCGATGGTAACCACTTAACATCAGGTGGGCCATATGCTTGTTCCATCAGCAAATTGTATAAAAAAAAAATTGAAGTAATACTTCTAATACAGCAAGCTGCTTGGCGGCAGAAATAGGCATGGTGGTAGTACTGCCCCGGACGAGCCCTTCACTAAGAGCTCTACTACTACTTGTACTAGTTACGTTACGTGTTGACGACCGATGTGGCGCGGCGGACGAATGTCCGCCTGCGACGCAGAGGTTGCGGGTTCGATTCCCGCCCTGGGATAAATGTTTGTACGATCTGCAAATATTTATTCCGGGTGTTCTGGGTATTTTCTATGTATTTATAATAAAAAATATCTATGTAAGTAATATAGTATTGTATTAAGTATATCAGTCATCTAGTACCCATAACACAAGCTCTGCTTAGCTTGGGGCTAGATGATGCTGTGTGGATAGTCCAGCATTATTATTTATTATTATTATTTATTTAGTTACGAATTGTATACATTCTAGTGCAGCTGACTGTACCTTCTCACAGTAGGTGCACGGTAGACTGGTGGGCTGTTCTCCGTGAACTTCCACCAGATGCTTCAGCTTCTGAGGGTGAGACATTAGCTTAACGTCGCACTTCGGGCAGTAAACCCGTCCACGCTTCTTGTGTACCCTGGAACAATTGTTATAATGAATATTGAACACTTTTATTACACGGGTATTTATCACGTATTACTTTCTGAAGTGAAACTTCTAATGAGATTTTCAACAAGGTTAATGCTAAGAAAGGAATTCCCGAAATTCAACCCCTAAACGTGTACAGCGGGAGTTAATAATAATAATGCTGGACAATCCACACAGCATACACAGCATCATCTAGCCCCAAGCTAACCAGAGCTTGTGTTATGGGTACTAGATGACTGATATATGTACTTAATACAATACATAGATATTTTTTATTATACGTAGAAAATACCCAGAACACCCGGAATAAATATTTGCAGATCGTACAAACATTTATCCCAAGGCGGGAATCGAACCCGGAACCTCCTGCGCCGCAGGCGGACTTTCTTCCGCCGCGCCACATCGGTCGTCATGTAATAAGAATAGTATGGGGGCAAGCCATTATATTCACCTGTCTATATGAAGTTCTCTGTTGTAAACCGACTTGAAGAGTTTTCCGCACGTTTCGCAAGGGTAAGTTCCTTCTTCATGCCTCGTCTGATGCATCACGAACCTATGGCTGTCCACGAAACCTGGAAAATCATAATAATAGAAGCACTTGTGGCTTCAGTGGTTTAGTGGCACGCAAGGCACGCACCACTGATCAAAGATGGACAAAATTTTTTACATAACAATAATAATAACGCTGAACAATCCACACAGCATCATCTAGCCCCAAGCTAAGCAGAGCTTGTGTTATGTGTACTAGATGACCGATAAACTTAATACAATACATTACATACATAGACATTTTTTGTTAAACATAGAAAATATCCAGAACACCCGGAATAAATATTTACAGATCTTACAAACATTTATCCCAAGGCGGGAATCGAACCCGCAACCTCCTGCGTCGCAGGCATCGCAGGCGTCGCAAGCAGGACATTCGCCCGCCACGCCAAATCGGTAAAAATATGTTGGGATAAATGTTTGTACGATCTGTAAATATTGATTCCGGGTGTTCTGGGTATTTTCTATGTATAATAAAAGTATGTTTGTATGTAATGTATTGTATTAGGTATATCAGTCATCTAACACAAGCTCTGCTTAGCTTGGGACTAGATCAGGGGTCGGCAACCTTTTGAGTCGGAAGTCAAAAATCATAATTTACAAAACTTTAAAGTTTTTAACGAGCCACAATTTTTTTAATAAATTAAATTTGCATATGAAACTAAATAGCCGTAGCTTCGCATCCAAATAGCCACATGTAGCTCGCGAGACGCAAGTTGCCGATCCCTGGGCTAGATAATACTGTGTGGATCCAACATTATTTATTGTCCATCCAAAGGTTGTCTGACAGAAATTGCTTATAGCAAAAACACCGCCCATTGTACCTTCTTAAGTTGTAATTTTATATACTTTCCACTACTTTAATGGTGTACAATTAAGATATAATCTATCTATCTTAATATTATTGCATTAAGTATATCAGTCATCTAGTACCCATAACACAAGCTCTGCTTAGCTTGGGGCTAGATGATGCTGTGTGGATTGTCCAGCATTATTATTATTATTATTACCTATCAGTAAACTCACCTAATCCACAAGTCTCACATATATAGTTACTGAAATGTTCGTTCATATGTTTATTCAATGCGTGAAAATATGGAAACCCCATATTACATATCGCGCAACGCATATCATCTTTAATCAATTTAAACGGCAACACTGAATCCTTCGTGTCAAAATAATACTTCTTCCCATGAACTGTCACTATATGCCTCTTAAAAGTATCCAAATCATCAATCTTTGCTTGACAGAGTCGACAATCAATCCTTGTCAAGTCAAACTTGACCATATTCTTGTGGTCGTTGACTTTAAACTTCTTAGTTTGGTGTTGAGATATAGTATGGTCTCTTAAGAGAACCGGATCAGTGAAATGTACACCACAGTAGTAACATAAGAGGTTGTTGTGTCTGCATTTGAACGGACAGATGTAGGAATTTTCAACGATTGCTAAAATGTTCGTGTCTACCAAATATGAGGTATCTTTTTGACGAATCAATTCTTGCACTTTTGATATTGGCAACTCTGAAACAATAATAAGTTTTAGTAGGAGTAGAGCTCTTAGCGAAGGGCTTGTTCGGGGAAGACCGGGAGATGGTGACATCAAATATTAGGTCATTGACGACCGATGTGGCGCGACGAGCGAATGTCCGCCTGCGACGCAGGAGGTTGCGGGTTCAATTTCCGCCTTGGGATAATTGTTTGTACGATCTGCAAACATTTATTCCGGGTGTTCTGGGTATTTTATATGTATAATAAAAAATATCTATGTATGTAATGTATTGTATTGAGTATATCAGTCATCTAGTACCCATAACACAAGCTCTGCTTAGCTTGGGGCTAGATGATGCTGTGTGGATTGTCGAGCATTATTATTATTAATATTATTTGTGAAAATTTCAACTCTTTAACTATCACGGTTCATGAGATACAGCCTGGTGACAGACAGAAATACAGCGGAGTCTTAGTAATAGTGTCCCTTTAAAAATCTACTTACTGGGTTTAGCAGTGGGAGGCTGAGATTTGGTCCACCAGCGGTGTTTGCTGATAGCTAGCCTGCTCGGAGACTTCCTCTCGTTCTTCACCAGACGCCTGGATGCTATGCAGCGAAGCGGAAGGTCATCATTGGAGTTTGAGCTATCATTTACTGGAACCTTGTATTCTGAAACACGTAAAATAATAAAAATAATAATGCTGGACAATCCACACAGCATCATCTAGCCCCAAGCTAAGCAGAGTTTGTGTAATGGGTACTAGATGACTGATATACTTAATACAATACATTACATTACATACATACATATTTTTTATTATACATACATAGAAAATACCCAGAACACCCGGAATAAGTATTTGCAGATCGTACAAACATTTATCCCAAGGCGGGAATCGAACCCGCAACCTCCTGCGTCGCAGGCGGACATTCGCCCGCCGCGCCACATTCCCGTTCCCGTTTGCCTATATGTTAATCAAGGTTGCAATCTATAATTATTCCAAATTTTATCCAAATCGGTTTACTGGTTAGAGCAAGAAAGAGTTACAAACATCCATCCATACTTACAAACTTTCGCGTTTATCAGATTAGTAGGATTATATTTATCGCATAAATGTTTCTTTTCGGCAGAACCCATATCCTACAGCAAATAAGGCTAATACCAACTGAGCTATGAGGCTAGACATTACCTTTTGGTATAACGTGATCGTCGGCTGCCGTGTCTTCGTCACTGGCATTGTCCTCATCCACAGGCTCCATCTTCACTTCCATCTCGAACGAACGAACTTCTACCATGGAAGGTTCTAGAGGGAGCTTTCTATCTGAAACACACACAATCACCACACTGAAGTTTCATTATTTACATTATTATTACTTTGTAAAAGGATCATACAAAAAAACAAGCTGTAAGTTTCTTGCCGGTTCTTGGTCGGCTTGGTCGCGAGGAACTGGCGCTTAGATTCCTAGACACATTTAAGACGTTTCAAGATGATCCCTGCGGATATTACTGAATAAATGATTTTTGACTTTGACTTTGAAATGATAGGGCATCTATTTAAATGACTCCAATCAAAAATTAAAATTTCTTTGAGGGCTAAATAATAATAATAATAATGCTGGACAATCCACACAGCATCATCTAGCCCCAAGCTAAGCAGAGCTTGTGTTATGGGTACTAGATGACTGATATACTTAATACAATACATTACATACATACATATTTTTTATTATTTATTTTTAGCCTAAACTGTCCCACTGCAGGGCAAAGGCCTCCCTACCTTTTTTCCAACTTTCTCGGTCAAGGGCCAAGTTGGAAATTTTTATTATAGATAAAAAATAACCAGAACACCTGGAATAAATATTTGCAGATCGTACAAACATTTATCCCAAAGCGGGAATCAAACCCGCATCCTCCGCGGACATTAATGTGGGTGTGTGCCGTCGACTGCCTCAGACATTTTATCTGAGACAGATAGAGCAGACTCCTGCCATCTGCTCTAGTATAATCTATGCTTCATGCGCCTGTTATGCAATCTGTTGGAATATGGAATATCTATGGCAGTAGTTCTGTTCCTGTTGAGACTTACAACTAAACCGTTTAGGTACCTTAAGTTACTTTAAAACCATGTTAAACAAACCTAGGCTACTGTTGTCAATATTATCATACATCTTCATCTGTATAAAGGCTTCCTCACACTGCACCACCTGCTTCCTGAAGGTGAATGCATCTCTCAGCCTCATCACACAAGTGGCACAGACCAGCCGCTCAGTCGGCTTGCCTTCCAAGTGCGAAAGCTGTAATATAATAAACACTCATCTGTGACAGAGTACCAGTGGTCTATTGGGAGACACCTCTTCCCACCTTCTAATTCCCAATGTTAGTCCACCAAAATTTTTTTATACAACTCGCTGATGGAACAAGATGTCCCATCTGATGTTAAGGAGGTGGTATCTGCCAACGAGATGTTTTCTCCGTGTTATTTCTCTTTATTGAGTGAGTATAAATGTCCAAAAAAAATATATATTGCTTATTAAAGACTAAGTTTTAATTTGAACAATTGAAATAATTCTAACTATATTATTACTATATGAAAAAAATATCCAAAGTGAAGCAATTTTTATTTTAAATTTGGTTATTTCTTCTAAACGGTATTGATTTTTAGTATTTTTTTTTCACACAAATATTTGTCAAAGTATTTATCACAAAGTGAACAATTGGCAGTTCAAACTAATAATTCATTAGGCTACAAATAATTATTGCTTGAATGCGATATGAAATGGAATGCGCTTGGGTCCCTGTGCGGGCGACGGGCGGCAGTGCAACTCAGTATGGACAGACTCCTCAAGGTCGTTGGCGAGTACCACCGCCTTAAGTGGTTACCAATGGTAACTTACCATCACCTATAACAAAGTATTGTAGAAGTATTGCAGAAGCTATGAGAGAAAACTTGTTTAGAGAAATAAAAGGTAGCCGTCTTGATATGGGCTTGTTTCAGGGTGTGTTAGCCACACCAACATCTGACGTGGCTAACATACTCTACAGCTTCATTTACGAGTTGGTGAGTGAACATTAAGAAAACACGAATGTATGATTGAACTGACATTGTCTTTAGAAGACGCAACGTTCCTTAAAAAATTAAAAAAAAAACAAAGCATTGCCTCATAGGTTGCTCTTGTTAGGAATGTTACGATACACTGCTCAGTGTCCATCAATCTGAAGCATAATCAAGTCAGATTTCACCAGCGCCACCATGCAGCTTGCTATGTGGGCCCATAAGATCAGCAATAGAGTGGTCCACAATTGGAACATGCTGCCTGAGGATGTCGTTTCCGCTGAATCTGTCAATGCCTTCAAAAACAAGCTCGATAACTGGCTACGATTAAGTAGAACAGTGCTTAAAGTGTGCAACTAAAATAAAAGACAATGACCAAAAATTTCAACACTGTGTGACGTAGACATATCAGCGAAAGCTGCTCGTCTATAAATAAATAAATAAATAAATAAATAAATAAGAAGGTGCCCACATAGCAAGCTGCATGGTGGCAGAAATAGGTATTCTAATAAATGAGGTAATCTGCCGTGCTATAAAGACAATATTTGATGAATATACCAAAGAGAAAGAGTATTGCATAGTCTGTTAGCAACTTACTATAGGGGTAATCTACCATGCTATGAAATGAAATGAAATTTATTTGCTTGAAATGTGGTACATGGAGAACTTATATATCTAGCTTATTAGAGCCACACATTTCACTTGGCATGCAAAAATTAAATGTCTACTTATAACTACATTACTAAACTAATTAAACATTTCAATAATTATATTATAAATTTAAATCTGAGTGTTAGCTGAGCAGATCTGTCTCTATAAAAACATTTATCGACTAGCCAATTAAACAACTGTGCTTTAAATTTTTTATATGGTAATTCTCTTATTGATTTAGGTGTTCTATTATAAATTTTTATACACATTATACCTATAACTATTTTTATGGCTTAGGGCAGTTTTCCGAACCGGAATTAATAATCTTGTAGGGTTCCTTAATTTTAAAACAAAAGACAAAAGTATTGCTTTGTCTGTTAGTAACTTACTACAGGGGATATCTGCCGTGCTATAAAACCAACTAGAATTTTGATGAATATAGCGTGGAGAAAAAGTATTACATAGTCTGTTATCAACTTACTATAAGTCCAAAGCAGTCCAGAATCATATCTGAATATACTTCCTTCTGACCGGAGCTTTCATACTCGACATTTAGTAACCGACACTTCTTCATGGTGCCGCAGCATCTGCATAGGCCGGGGTCAAACACAGGACCCTTTTTCTTAGCCACACTCATTTCGATAACACTGCTTTGCTGCTAGGTATCGAAAATGAGCTCATTAGATGAAGTTTTGAGTCAGACATCACTAACTCATTGTTTTCATATTCTGCGTGCCATACGTGGCGCCGTAGAAAATATCTATTTAAAACTGGTTTCGTTATGAACTGCTATTCTGTGTTTTATAAATGTATCCATCTGCTGAATTCACAGATTCCATCATTTAGAATACAAACACAAAACAAATCTTTTCTGTCTAGTGTCTACGACTTTTCACGACGGGTCCAGTTAATGTACAGCACACTCTGTACACTGCACTGCACGTTGTTATTGTTAAAGCGCCAATACATGTTGGCCCAACGTTGCCGAGCGAAGGCCAATACCAACGTGTAGACGGCATGTTTGCCTTGCCTTGCCATCGCTCGGCGTCGCTCGCCTAGTTGGCCGAGTGAATACAAGCGCCAACGTGTATAGAGGTCATTTGCAATGACTTGTCACCACTCGCGGTCGCTCGCGGTCGCTTGCGGCCACTCGCCTCACTTCGGAGCCGTGTCGGTTTTTTTGCACAAATCAAAGGCGCTTGTCTACACTCGGCCAATCGTGTCCACATGTTTGTCAGCCCGCCATTACGCGTTTGGTGTCGGTCATCGTCGCACGTGTATAATGAAATAATATCGACCGATGTGACGTAGCAGGCGAATGTCCGCCTGCGACGCAGGAGGTTGCGGGTTCGATTCCCGCCTTGGGATAAATGTTTGTATGATCTGCAAATATTTATTCCGGGTGTTCTGGGTATTTTCTATGTATAATAAAAAATATCTATGCATGTAATGTATTGTATTAAGTATATCAGTCATCTAGTACCCATAACACAAGCTCTGCTTAGTTTGGGGCTAGATGATGCTGTGTGTATTGTCCAGCATTATTATTATTATTATTATCGTTCGAAACCAACGATGATGTGTTCAAGTTTGTTCTATTTCTATGAATTCACCACCATCTTTTTTGTCTTTTCTTTTTTTATAACTTTCTTCCGGTATACAAAGACGTAATTAATAAACGTGCTCATCAAATAAATAGCAGCAGCTGCAACAAATTCTACGTCCATATTGTTCGAACCAAATAAATACCGGATAACCATGTAGCTAGTTCGAATGCACAACGCGAACTGACAGCACCCAACGTGTGGGCAGCTTCACTCGTCCAACTCATTCATTGGCCGCTTGCAATAGTTTGCGTAGACTTGCCGAACGTCTGGACGGTAGCACTTGCCTTGCATCGATTTGCCTACGCTCGCGTTGGCGTTAGCTCGGCAAACATGTATTGCAGGCTTTAATGTACAACCGTATAATTCGATTCAAAAAGTTCAAAAATTAGATTCGTTTTATAAGTCGTGCAAGCGGGTGTGCATTTTTGAAATAACTAACTTTATGCACCGTTTTGATATTGTTACCATTTCAGTGTTAAGATTGGACGAAAATAAAACAAATTTATTTCAGTGAGTTTTGTAATTATTTAAGATCTAATTATAAATCAGTGGCAGTGGTTTATATAATACAAGTAATATAACAAGTAGGTACCCACCTAATAAGTAGGTAGGTAGGTACACAAACTGTCTTCTTCATCATCTAAATGTACCTACCTAGCCCCAAGTAAGTAGGTAGTTTAACAATTAAGGGGTGAATTTATAATATAAATGTTCTTTAACAATTAAAACACTTATTCAATGAAGTACCTAGGTAGCAACAAACCCGAGTTTCAGTGGGTGTCACAAAATCACTTTTCTTTTATATAAATTATCTTTTATAAGGCAACAATATCAACGATAATCATAAACTACACACATTTGAGAGAAAACTTTGTTAAATTATGTTTTAACACTATAATTATATATTACCTATGCATCGAAATTACAGTGTGCAATAATCACTTAGGCCCCATCTTCCCCATCTCATATATTTTGCTAATTGAACAAGCAGATTGATTAAGTGGTTACCATTAGCTATAACAGAGCATTGCCTCGCAGTTCTTACTATGCACTAATCTGCGTCCATCAACCTGAGGCATACAGGTGTTATGCCTCGTGTGCCTGTAACTACCGATTCTATCGATTAGATTCCAAGATCGGGTTCAAAGTATTGGAATTTATAATTTATTGCGAATTAACGAAAATAAAATATTTGATACTTCATTAAATTTTCGGTAGTAAAATAACAGTGTTAGGTGCAAAAATATAAAGCCAACAGAATGCACTTCAATATGGGCTCAATAATAAATACATACCACGTCTTAACATGATTTTACACACTAAATAGACAAACCTGCTTTGCAAAAAAATAACTGAGATTTGCTTTGATGATAATTTCGTGGTGGATGAAATCATTTGTGGTGAAAAAAATAAGAGATATTCAAACAACTTTGTATAAATACACCTTATTTGAATAATCTTATACTATTTTACGTTTAGTATAAAAGTTACAAATGACTATTGTACAGATTTTTTTCTAGCGATTTTACTTTTAAAATACAGCTTAATATTAGCTTATCTATATTATAATCTAAGATATATTAAGTATTTAAAATCTTTTAACGTTGGCCACAATTTCTTAAAAAACAACATTGGCGGGTAAATAATAAAAAATATACCTACAGCATTCAGGTAAAACTATAGTTAGCTAAGTATCTACAGGAAATCATTGGATTGGATGAACTAAGTGATATTACCTACAAATAAAATTGACACTCCATAAATCCTGAAATCGTTCGAAGAAGGGAGGTAGTAAGTAGCTTAAGTAACTGTGCACAGGCACTTATGGTTATAAAATGAGCTGTTAAAGTTTTTGTTAATATTCATAGAGGTAAATATTTGGCTGTCATCACATCTTATAGAAAGTTAAGGTGCAGATTAAGGAGGATCACGCTTAACTATAATGCACCTCTTGACTAGAAAATTCTTATTTTAACTTACAGGTAGGTAAGTGCAACAATAAATTGGCGGGTCATAGGTTATAAGTTATCAGCTATTGGTCAGTTGCACACACTTAATACACTTAACAAAGCACTTCTCCGTAGGTCACGCACGTTATGATCGTGTTCTACGATGCACTGCTCTATCAACTCAGTGTATATCAACTTGAGGCATACCTACCGATGTTCGTCTCGCCTCAGCCTCATGTGCTTAAATTTGCAGTGTAGTCGGGGCTTAAAGTTTGTATAAAACTAGCTTCACTCAAACGAAGTCGCACTTAAATTATATCCTAGTGAATGACACTCCCACACACATCACACACTTAATTATCACGTCATGTTTTGCCGTCATATTTTGCTCTCTCCAAAACGTGGTAAGTATTTAAACACAGTAGCACATAACAGTGACGTTAGTAAGGTCGTCTGCAATATACCAACACGAGCAATTTTGTTATTAACTAGAATCGTAGGTACAATTTTCAAAGTCCATTTTACTTAAAACTACATCTAAGCTATTATTTGAACATGCTTCTTTTCTCTAGGCTCTTTCAACACGTAAGATGTAGTCCTTCTTAGAGTGCCCACTGAATCTGTAAATAATAAATATTATTATTAGCATTAATTGTGATTCCTTTCAAACTGTAACTGTACAAACTTTCAAACATAAAGTCGTAGTCCGGAACTCTAAAACTACATTTATGCGTAAGAGCTTATTCTGCACAGCTCCGTTTATTTACAATAAGCTACCAGAGTCTCTGAGAGAGTTGCCTCGTTCGTTGTTCCAGAGAAGGCTGAGGGCACTATTGATCAGTAAATGTTATTATGATCTAAATGAATTTATGAATGACAAATTAATGAACAACAACTAACTATGTATTATTGTGGTATTATCTGACTGTATTATCCCTATTTAATTGATTGATGCCTTATTTTATTTTAGTTTCATTTAATTTTATGCTATTTATTGATTGACATTTTTTTTTAATTCTGACATATTTTTAATTAACTATTGTAATTTCTATTTTTTATTTAATTATTTTCTTATTAATGACCTAAAATAATGTAAATATGTACTTATATTAGACATTGCACGCCTGATACGGCAGAATACATTGACACTCTCAATTATACAATACCACCTTTCTACCATGTATCTCATGCAATAAATGATTTGATTTGATTTGATTTGTACCTACGCCTAAAGGTGTTTCTTACACTATTGTGGTGCGTTCGTCATAAGCGGGTAAGGGCCTCAAGCAGCAAGTACTGCCTGTTACTAACTGTAAACTTGTCGGGCGAGCTAGCGGCGGCGGCGGTGGCGCGCGGCGCGGCGGTAAGACGAGATCTGGCATTGAGCTTTTGGGCTTTCCATTATTCTTCCTATTTCAGAGACCTCTATTACATGCTATAGCGCCACCAGCGAGTAAGAAAAGTAAAATGTGTGGTAGGTTTGCAGTACTTACCTACTAAAATGCTTAATGCTGTAAAGGCACGGTAATTTTTATCATTCGTCTCCCCTAAAGTTAGATCACTAAGATTCTGAGGGTAGAGGTCTTAGGTTAGTGTTTCAACAAGTCCGGTTAATGTACAACCATGGTATGTATACACAGCCCGGGAAATCAAAGCCATGGAATGCGTAGGCAGGACATGGATCCAAAATGTACACGAATCACAACTCCTATTGCAAGCGTCAAATATGATAGATTTTTTTATGGCAATGTTTTATTTGACACTCACAGCAGGAGCTTTCTAGCATACACAATCACCCCTGTCTGTTTCACTTGAGATTTTACCTCTCAAAAGAAAAACTAGCTTATTTATTACCTAATAGAGTTTCACCTATTTAGCTGCAAGTAAGGGCCTCAAGCTTACCGGCCTTACCCTACTTACTATGAGCGTGTCGGGAGGGGCGCGCGGGCGAGGCAGGCGCAGAGGCCGGGCCTCGCGCGTGGCGCTACGACCACCGCAGTTCTTTCAATTCTACGCCACCGGCACAGTTCTCTTGTATCTGGAAAAAGGTAAAGTAGTGGGGTTTCTGCTTTTCCACTTGATAATGTGGTCTCATAATTATTGCTTACTAGCGGCTCGTGCCGGCTTCGCACAGGTTTTAGTAAGGATCCCAATTTTTTTTGAAAATGTAATATAGCCTATGTCACCCGGGGATAGTGTAGCTTCCCAACGGTGAAAAAATAATTCAAATCGGTCCAGTACTTTTTGAGTTTATTCGTTACATACAAAAATACAAATCTTTACTCTTCATAATATTAGTGTAGATGTAGACTAGCGGCTCGTGCCGGCTTCGCACAGGTTTTAGTAAGGATCCCTAATTTTTTTGAAAATATAATATAGTCTACCTATATCACATGAGGATAGTGTAGCTTCCCAACGTTGAAAGATTTTTCTATATCGGTCCAGTGGGCGTATTCTAAGTTTTTTACGTTTTGCGGATACCGGATTTCAGTTTGCAAGCTCGAGTTTTTTGTATGTAGATATGCTAGTGCCCTCACAGGCCGCTAGGGGCGCTTATCGTATCTCCATACAAAAAATTTGAGCTCGCAAACCGAAATCCAGTATCTAATTCTAATATTAGAGTACGCCTAGGTACAGTAAGTATTTTCAGAGTCACAGAGTTAATGCAAACAAACAATCAAATCTTTCCTCTTTATAATATTAGTATAGATATGAAAATTGAAATAGCTTTGGACCATATTGTTTGCACCTCAAAATGCATCGATTCAGAATAACAATAATGTACCTAATTAGGTATGTAGGTACATACTTTTCAACCTCTACAGTTTTACCAACTATTAGTACCTAGGTACCTACTAGCAAAATGCGCGCGACTTCGCCCGCGCGCAGTTATTTTCATGTGAACTCCATTCCCCGCTACACTCTTAGGGGTTGATTGTCCAGAATTCCTTTCTTATTACACCTCTGCGCATCAAGATAAGTATAACTACCCTGAACATTTCGAGCTATACGTGAGTCTATATGTGAGTCAGTCAGTCAGGACAAAGGTTCTTATAGGTATAGATAGAGCTTCTGACCTCGTATCTGGAAGGTGCAGGCGGGACATGCGTGGCCGGGGAGCAGCGTGAGCATCCCGGCCTTAGCACCGTGCGGTTGGACGAGCCACCTCGCATAGCTGTACGCAACTCCTGGGAATATAATATCGTGTGAGTGTGGCGCTTTCTATGCTATTTGTGAGGCAATCGGTAGGTGTATCTTTCACCGCCGAATACTCAAACGCATCTCAGATTTAAAGTCTCAAGTGGCGAATTTACTATCAGATTTTCATTGCAAACTGTCAAAAAATCGCGACTTGAGATGAGCTAAAATCCGTAGGCGTATTCTGAGTTTTTTTCGTTTTGCGGATATGGGATTTCGGTTTGCGAGCTTGAATTTTTTGTATGGAGATTCGCTAGTGCCCCCATATGCCGCTAGGGGCGTTTATCGTATCCGGGAAACGCAAAAAACTCAGAATATGCCTACGGTTGGTGTTTTTTTAGTAGTAGTACTTTTTTTAGGTAAGTAATTAAAGTAAAAAAAAGTAGATTTTATGAAATAAAGCACTTTTTTTTTACATTATTTACATTATTATTAATTAGTTGGATCGAAAAAACCGTAGGAACCAAACGATAAGTTTGTTGCCTATTCTTCTAGGCTTGGTCGCGAGGAACTGGCGCTTAGATTTACCTAGATTTAAGACGTTTCAAGATGATCCCTGCGGATATTACTGAATAAATGCTTTTTGTCTTTGGCTGTGATGATTACCTGTCCCATTTCACTACAAAGTGACTGCCGCTCTTGAGACGCATTCTTTTTGGTATTCCAACAAAACTCCAGAATGGCAACCACAATTGCTAGCGCGAGCCCACAAAGCAACGTCACGAACACACCTCCTGAAACAGACGCTTTAGTTAAATATTCAGGGTTAAAGTCTATGTTAACTCTGTAAACCACTACTTATACTTATAAAAAGCTTCCAAAAAAAAACGAGCGTGCTTTAGACCACACGACTGAAGTTAAACTTCTAACGTAATATGAGAGGAAGAGAGAAAGAACAGTGCTTTAATACCCCTTCCATGGTAGTGTTAAACGTTTAACGCAACCTTGTTGGAAGTCGCATTCGAAGTATTACTTAAACAAAATTAGCCTTACTTATAAAAATCAGTCAAAATTAAACCTGTTGATATTAATAACGTCTCTTGCTAATGAGTAATGACAAAATGTGACAAGACATTTTAAATAATATCTAAATTTACAAAACGTTTAAAAGTGTGGGGGTTTATTCATATATTTTAAATAATAGGTATGGTAAATGCCTTCTGCTTTGTTTGTCTGTTACATACGTAAGAAATCACTAGCCACAACTTTCAAATCTAAATCTAGCTAGGTAGGTAATTAAATGCAACGCCTGCAGCACATGCGATAGTGTAACAAATGTTGATATCTTATTATTAGGTTTAAATGTTGTGTAAAAACGAGTGTGCTTTAGACCACACGACTGAAGTAAATTATACGAAACGTATCTGGCAATGAGAGAAAGAGAGAAAGAACAGTGCTTTCATACCCCCTCCATGGTAGTTAAACGTTTAACGCAACCTTGTTGTAAGTCGCATTAGAAGTAGGTATTACTTCAATAAAATTGTGCTTTTTCGTATTACACGACTTGCAGGTAAGATATTACTTTATTGCATATGCTGTAGGAATTGCATGTGTACGTTATAATTTTAAGTGACAGAAAAGTACTAAATACTTAATCGTTTATTTTATAATCTAAATTTAGCTTAGTTTTTATTCTACGTCATAATTGTATTTTTCTTCTTTTCTTCTCTAAGGCATCTGTCCCTAGGATTGACTTGAAGCTGTTGGGTTTTAAGCCTTTGTATTTCTACGCATGTACGAGCTATCTACTGATCAAAGTCAAGTTAAAGATTACTCTATCATAAGGTCAGATGCCCAATTCACGTATACTTTTGGAGCTGAACCGCATAAAATCTTGTCAAAATAAACACTTATTGAATTTTTATTCACAATTTTAAGATTTTTGAAGAATAATTCTTATAATTATAATTCTTATAATTCTTTCTTATATTATGATTTTTTTTGTATATTGCTCGAGAGAGACTAGGTTTAAAACCTTTTGTACCTTACGTTATGTAAATAATTATTTAAAAATATACATTTAATTTTAGAATATACTTTTTTTTCGAAACCATCGACAGCCGACTTTACTTTTTTTTATAATAATAATAATAATAATGCTGGAAAATCCACACAGCGTCATCTAGCCCCAAGCTAAGCAGAGCTTGTGTTATGGGTACTAGATGACTGATATACATAATACACTACATCACATTATCATTATTGACTCGACTTGAGTTTAAAGTATTTATTCCTCTACTTGACATTGGCGATATTGTCTTACCTTGATTCCGTAGGCGGACTCGTGAGTTTGTTTCGTTTTCCGGGTATCGGATTTCGGTTTGCAAGCTCGAACTTTTTGAACAGAGATACGACAAGCTCCCCTAGCGGTCTATTCAAATTCAAATTCAAAATGTATTTATTGGAACAGAAACAAATTTTACAAATAACATATGAAAAACGTTGACAACTGCAAAAGTTAAAAACTGAGTAGCAGTGACAGCGCCCTCCTCCAGAACAGAACGAAAAACAGTGTTCCACAATGTAGATTACATATAGATACCTATAATATTAATCTTTAACAATGAGTAAAATACCTATGCAACAATTTAGGGAAAAAACAAAAAAAAGTAACAACAAACAAAACGTGAGCTAAACATTAAGCAAAACTGTGATTGAAAAAGTCTATGGGAGCATTAGAGCAATAATATTATAGTAATAATAATGCTGGACAATCCACTCAGCACCATCTAGCCCCAAGCTAAGCAGAGCTTGTGTTATAAGTACTAGATGACTGATATACTTAATACAATACATTACATACATGCATTTTATCATGCATAGAACACCCGGAATAAATATTTGCAGATCGTACAATTATTTTTTTTATTATATTTTTGCGGCTTTGGTATCACTGCGGCCATATGGCCTATTGTGATCGCCACTTGAGATCGTACAAACATTTATCCCAAGGCGGGAATCAAAGTCGCGACCTCCTGCGTCGTAGGCAGACATTCGCGTCGTTGAGAGTATCTCCATACTATGTATAAAACGAGTAAACCTTGTAAACAAGTTTTTTTTGCAAATAAATAAATATTATTATTATTCTACAAAAAATTGGAGCTTGCAAACCGAAATCCGAAATCCGGAAAACGAAAAAAACTCAGAATCGGCCTACTTTTCTCTAACAGCCGTCAAAACATCTACACTAGCAGTTATTCGCTACACAAGCGTCAAGCCTTACCAATGTTCTGCACACCCAAAGGATTCGCTTTGCTGTCCTTTCCGTCGCGGTTGCACACGTCACCAGTATTCTTCCACCACTTGTCGTACAGAATCTGGATGACACCCTTCTCTTGCAGCTCCAGGATCGCCAGGGAGATCTTGTCCCGCCACGGGCTGCCTTTCCATGTTGCTATACCATAACCCTGAAGAAACAATCAATCAAAACACTACGTTACGGTATTCGTTTTCATTTTATTATTTTGTGTCTCGTGTTATTCATTTCTTTTCATTTATTCATTAACAATTTTACAATCGTATTTGAATCTATTAGGTAAAACACAACATAACACAAAAACATATTACTTAATTATTTTTTAGTTCTGCTGCGTAATTTCGGTGGCATTTGAACCGACGTTACTTGAAGTCTTAAGGTGCGTACAGATGCGTACGGATAGCACGTACACTGGTACGAGTAGTCAGTTTACGCGTGTCCGGAACATCATGTCCATACTTGTAGCTACGCACACTCTTGGGGAACGCGTACCGCGCGAGCCACCCAGAGGCGTCTCTAGCCCTTGTGGCGCCCGAGTGCAACCAGTACCCTGGCGCTATAAAGTGTTCTTTTACTTTAAAACCTTCTAACCTTCCAGAAAAAGGGAAAGAAGCTTTAAGGTTTCTTTCGACGCATCTTTGGAGGTGTCGCATTAGAGGGCGCAGAGCGCTCGGCGCCCCCTTAGAACCCGGCGCCCGTGTGCGCCGCACACCCTGCACCATAGGTAAAGACGCCTCTGGAGCCACCGTCCGTCATTTTTGGTCGCGCGTCAAAGAGGATGCACACGACCGTGTACACTATATTTGGACGGCAAAATGAATAGACACACGTGTTTTTCGAGTTTCAATAATGAGTCATGGCGAATGACTGGAGCTCGCGGAGCGCTCTGGATCGATTGACCTCGCGTACAGGTTCGCGGCGGTCAGTATAGGAGCTGTACGCGTATCCAATGTACGCGTGGGCAGTGTTTCCCAACTACGCGTAACACAGGATCGCGCGATCCGTACGCACCTTAGGACAATGTGTGAGCAGTTGGTAGCCCTTCACTAAGAGCTCTACAACTAGGTTCTATAACGCGGAATGTAAGCTTTGTTTACCAAACTAACCTTAGAATCTAAAAGTCCTCCGATCTGTGTGAGATTGCAGTCTCGTTGTACCCGATGGTCCAGCATAGTAGATTCCATTAAGAATGCGTAGTTGCCAGACAGCACACGGCGGACCCCCTCCTCATAAGAGGAGACGAGTGCGGGGGGAGAGGTTGTTGTCATATGCTGCCACATCTTCTGGTAGATGTCTATGTTTGAATCCTGTGAACGAATAACTTAATAAATAAATAATGCTGGACAGACCACACAGCATCATCTAGCCCCAAGCTAAGCAGAGCTTGTGTTATGGGTACTAGATGACTGATACACTTAATACAATACATTACATACATACTTTTTATTATACATAGAAAATACCCGGAACACTTGGATTAAATACAAATACAATTTCAATTCTCTTACTATAACGGGCTAAAATTGGCAAAAAATCACGTTAGTTGTATGAGAGCCCCCTTAAATATTTATCTTATTCTATATTATAGTATTTGTGGTTGCAGCGGCAACAGAAATACATCATCTGTGAAAATTTCAATTCTCTTACTATCACGTTCATGAGATACAGCTCGGTGACAAACGGACAGACAGACAGCGGAGTCTTAGTAATAGGGTCCCGTTTACCCAAAAACCAACTAGGTACCTACCTAACTGTAAGATTTTATTCGGACCAGATTTTAACTCATGCAAAAGCACTTACCCTAAAAAATGTCATAGTAGAACCCCCATTAAGTGTCCCGTACTGTATATTGTTCTGTGCCGCCAGGTCAGCCGCGCTCTGGATGGGCAGAACCATGCGTTCCACCGTGAGGAACGCAGCCAGGTTCGCGGTGTACGACGACAGGATTATCAGCGTGAAGAACCACCAAATACCACCGACTATACGGGTCGAAGTTGCCTGAAATTAGAATTTAATCTTATCGTTATCAATTTAACCCCTTAACTTAGCCTTTATGCGCCTTACACTCGAGATGCTTTAAGCCTAAGAGGGGTAGTCAGATGTACGTCCAAATATTACGTTTGGTAACTAGTTGATAATCCATATGTGACATGTTGAAAACCCATCACCGCTACTAGAATACTAATTTTTCAACAAAAAGTATGTTTTTATAAGGGCCGAAATGTCCACGCCGGATCGTGGAGAATCTTTGTCTTGACTGATATATCGACAACGCACAACCTCGTTGCGCACTACTCGTTGACACTTGATATTTTCAGACTACCTATATTCGTCTTGGTGCGTAGAGGTGTACCTACTAAGAAAGGAATTACCGAAATTGAAAAGTTTGTATGAACGACTTCATGCGGACGAACTTGCACACTTTTTACTAGTAAATAAATAAAAATCAATAAATATTTGTAAAGGTTTTTGCACAACATCATCTAGCCGCAAACTAAGCAAAGCTTGTAGTCTGGGAACCAGATGACTGATAGAATACTTATTTACGTTTTTTGTAAATACATACTTAGAGTAGATAGATAGATAGAAAATTCTTTATTGCACAACTTAAAATAAAAGTACATATAGGCAAACTTAATGCTACATAGCATTATCTACCAGCTAATCTTTGTGTAGTAGGAATAACATGGGGGTAGTGCTCATTTACTTACTGTTTAAGCTAAACAATAGATAAAACATCAATCATCCTTGAATAAAAAACCAAACTTAACCAAATCAGAGGATAAAAATAAACATAAACACATAGGTATACTTAAGCATAATATATAGACTAATACATACAAATAAATTGAATTATATATTTACTATTTTACCTACCCTAAACTCACTTAAACCAGCAAATAAAATAGTGAAAACGTATTTAAATGAAATAAACTTAACGGTAGGATTAGATAATGGGAGTGAGAAAGTGATTATAAATTTTGGATTTGAAGGCTTCAATCGAATTCGCCTCGCGATAGAATTGTGAATAGAATACAATTTGTATTCTACTAAGTATGTATTTGTATTATATTGTATTGTACATGTATTGTATTATACAATAAAACACCCCGACAGAGAACAAACATCGATGGTGTAACACACAAATATTTGTCCTCGGTGTGGAACCCACAACCCAGAAAGCACAGCTACTACTGAGTTGTGAGTGTGGTCATATACAGGGTGTAACATTTAGACCGATTAGTATGGGAAAATCTGAATCTAAAAGACTTAATCGAACCCGGACGCTTTGGAAAATAAAAGTAATACTATTTCTATTTAGACATCGATTGTGTATGTCTTAAGCAGTAAATGTTTATCTGAAACATGATGTTTAAAATTAATAAAATGCATTGTTTTAATATCCTTTAATTCATGTTAGCAGGTGTTCGAAATGACGATACCTACCTTTTCAATAAACCATTCAACTCGTTTAGGTAACGGTCTAAGCGTCTATTCTATTCTTCTTCTTCTTCTTCTTCACGACGATCGATATGACGACCGATGTGGCGCGGCGGGTGAATGTCCGCCTGCGACGCAGAGGTTGCGGGTTCGATTCCCGCCTTGGGATAAATGTTTGTACGATCTGCAAATATTTATTCCGGGTGTTCTGGGTATTTTCTATGTATAAAAAAAATATCTATGTATGTAATATAAAATTGTATTAAGTATATCATGCAGTCATCTAGTACCCATAACACAAGCTCTGCTTAGCTTGGGGCTAGATGATGCTGTGTGGGTCGTCCGGCATTATTTATTTATTTTATTTATTTATTTATAATCAGTACGTACCTTAGGGTTAAGCCCAGATCCTTGCCGTAGGAAGGTGCCTGTGATAAACCAGAAGGAATTACACACGCTGAACTGATTTGTAAGGAGTTTGGTCTCGTGTCCGCAGATATGGGTACTTGTAGACCTGCAAAATGTTTACAACAAGTTAGCTCCGGTCAAATTCAATAGTAAATAACGCTGGTATGATTGCCTTAACATGTTTTCTGTCTTGCAATCACCTTAATCAGTTAGATTGGCACCACACTGGAGTTTCATTATTTACATTATTATTACTTTGTAAAAGGATCATACAAAAAAACGGTAGGAACCAAGCCGTAAGTTTGTTGGCGGTTCTTCTAGGCTTGGTCGCGAGGAACTGGCGCTTAGATTCACCTAGATTTAAGACGTTTCAAGATGATCCCTGCGGATATTACTGAATAAATGATTTTTGACTTTGACTTTGCTCAAAGCGCTCATTGGCACTGATCTGGATCAGTGCCAATGAGCGTAGATAGCTCAACTGTTTCATATATACAATTCATACCAATTATAAATACTTGTATTAGCCATAATTTTCTTTGTAAGGGAAGTAATTTAGTATATACAAATATTTTACATTTAATATTTAACCTATCTACCTTATATTATTGACGACCGATGTGGCGCGGCGGGCGAATGTCCGCTTGCGATGCAAGAGGTTGCGGGTTCGATTCTCGCCTTGGGATAAATGTTTGTACGATTTGCAAATATTTATTCCGAGTGTTCTGGGTGTTTTCTATGTATAATAAAAAATATGTATGTACGTAATGTATTGTATTAAGTATATCAGTCATCTAGTACCCACAACACAAGCTCTGCTTAGCTTGGGGCTAAGATGATATTGTGTGGATTGTCCAGCATTATTATTATTATATCTACATATTTTATAATGACTCAAAAAAAGTTCTACCTATAGTTATCACTGACCGCAGGAAGTGTGCCCAAAAGGCTGGCAACGTTACCTCTTTGGATAGCTAAACTAATTCTCTGTCCAAGATAAGCGCCAGCCCTTTGATCTTGAGTCACATCCACCTGTCTCTTGGATAAATAAATGTGGTTTATTTAGGCATGTAAGTAAATAACTTACCATTCATAAGGTGAAAATCTGGCCATGACGAAAAGAGTGAATGAAACCAGGATATAAGCGGCGAGGACGTACAGCCATATCTCAATAGCGAGGGGGTTCAGGAAACTGAACAATCTGGTTGGCTGTGAAGTCGGGACCTGGAGAATGTTCAACGTTTGTAATACTCACGCAGCCGCGGATCCGTCGGTACTATGTCCATTTTTTTTTTATACAACTTGCTGATGAAACAAGCAGAAATGACCCACCTGATGTTAAGTGGTCACCATCACCTATAACAAAGTATTGCCTCGTAGGTCACGCTCGTTAGGAACATCACCTACGATGCACTACTCAGCGTCCATCAACCTGAGGCATACAGGCCTGTAATTACACCGGCACCCACACCCTTCAAACCGGAACACGCTGCGCTGTTTGGCGGCAGAAATAGGCATGATGGTAGTACTGCCCCGGACAAGCCCTTCACTAAGAGTTCTACTACTACTAAAAATATCCTTCTACTACTAATAAATCCATACAAACGCTGTAAGCGTTTAATGTCTACTTTTTATTAACGTGCATCCGAAGTTAAGTTTGATACTGAATTATCTTGTCGTTATCTAGGCTCGTTACCCTATATTCACAGTAAAATCAGATTACCTTGAAAGTTACAAGCCTCGAAAGATTTTAATCTTTCGAGGCTGTAACGCGGGTAACTACCCCACTGGTTTTATCTCTTGTACTAGCGGCCGCTCGCAGCTTCACCCGCGTGGCAGTTTTTTCCCGTGCCCGTTATTTTTTTGGGATAAAAAGTAGCCTATATGTTAATCCAAGTTATACTCCATGTTTATTCCAAAGATCCAAATCGGTCTACTGGGTTAGAGCGTGAAAGAGTAACAAACATCCATTCATCCATCCATACATACAAACTTTTACGTTTATAATATTAGTAGGATTATCTTTGGAGAGGTAGAATACCTTGAAGAGTATACCAATTCCAAGGTTCATGAAGGGCTTGGTGAAGTCGATGACTGCCTCTCTTGCGTAGTTGATCGTCATTGAGGCCACTGCTATGTCTGCTTTCTGGAAATAGAAGAACTATTGTGCTCTTTTTTTTATAAGGGTTCCGTACCCAAATATATGCTGGACAATCCACACAGCATCATCTAGCCCCAAGCTAAGCAGAGCTTGTGTTATGGGTACTAGATGACTGATATACTTAATACAATACATTACATACATATTTTTTATCATACATAGAAAACACCCAGAACACTCGGAATAAATATTTGCAGATCGTACAAACATTTATCCTAAGACGGGAATCGAACCCGCAAACTCATGCGTCGCAACGGACATTCGCCCGCCGCGCCACATCGGTCGTCATAAAAGCAGAGAGTGTCAATTCAGCGATTGCTGGATAGATTATTCAAGTAATACTTCTAATGCGACTTCCAACAAGGTTGCGTTAAACGTTTAACACTACCATGGAGGGGGTATGAAAGCACTGCTCTTTCTCTCTTTCTCTCATAGCCAGTTACGTTTCGTATATTAAAGAAGTTTTACTTCAGTCGTGTGGTCTAAAGCACACTCGTTTTTTGATAGAATTGACTAACTTCCACCCGCACCAAGCGCTTTGCCTCCACAGCAAAGGAATGGAACTCGTTGCCGTCATCTATTTTTCTGCTCACGTATAATTTGGATGTCTTCAAGAGAAGAATAGGTATCTTCTAGTTAAACGTGCTACATCATCGACTGCATCATCACTTAACATCAGGTGAGATTACGGTCAAACGTTTACCTATAAACTGTAAAAAAAAAATCATTCCATAGACACTCACTCTATCCACCAGCTCGCGTACGATCCCGTTCCAATGCCCGGTGTTTGGATCTCGGGCTCCGTACATATTGTCCGGGACCAGTCTCAGACGATAGTGGAACCCGGCCCTGGATGCAACCCTGACAACAACAGCGTTTCAACTCAAGAAACCATTACATATTGTATTCATTTAAATTGTATGCTCTAGATTTCTAATAATTTTATTTAGACATTAAGTGTATATCTATGTATAACTTTTGGGCGCTTTGGTCTTTACTGTAAGCTCAAATTGTGTTTTCTGTAAATAAATAAATAAATACATTACCTATCTTAGTAGTAGTAGAGCCCTTAGTGAAGGGTTCGTCCGGGGAAGTACTATCATACCTAACCCTGTCTCCAAGCAATGCAGCGTGTTCCAGTTACATTGCAGGCGTAGTATAGTACATTGTATGGTACGTTCCTAACGAACACGACTTGCAAGGCAATAGTTATAGGTGATGGTAACCACTTAACATCAAGAGGCCCTTCTGCTCGTTCCATCAGTAATCGTATAAAAAAAGGAATTTTTCAAATGTACCCCTAAAGGTATGCAGTGAGAGTTATAGTTTGTATGAAAACTGTCTTCACTAGTTTATTCAATTATTTTTAATGTCCACTATAGTACAAGATAACACGAAAAAAAAACTGCAACATTTTTATACAACTTGTTGATGGAACAAGGTAAAGGCCCACCTGATGTTGAGTGGTTACCATCGCCTATAACAAAGTATTGCACCGTAGGTCACGCTCGTTACGAACGTGCCCGACGATACACTACTGAGCGTCCATCAACGTCAGGCATAGGTGTTAAGCCCCATGTGCCTGTAATTACACCGGCACCCACACCCTTCAAACCGGAACACAGCAAGCTTTGGTGGCAGAAATAGGCATGGTGGTAGTACTGCCCCAGACGAGCCCTTCACTAAGAGCTCTACTACTAAAACTATTACTACTAAAAGCTACTAGTTACAGTCTAACCCTATCAGGGTTAACTCGATGTAAACTCGATATAACGTTAAAATCGTCACTTACCATCAGGTGAGATTGAAGCCAAAGGATAGTCTATTAATGTTAAAAAAAAAAAAAAATAGCTACGCCGTGTTTCGTCGGTCGGAAACAGTAATGGAATATTTCAAAATGTACTGTTTTGAGTAATGATGAGTTAAAGTTTATGTCAATTAAAGTTAAAGTTAAAGTTTATGTCAATTTATTTTTTATGTCAATTAGAACCAAAATTTGATTTGTGCCGACAGTGATTTAGAAAGAATATTCAATTCCCTACCGTTCTGCATACTTATCTCAAAACACGTGATTTCGGAAATGTTCCGGTAATGAATCCGACCGACGGTTTTGTCTTTTGCATTGACAGGAAGTTTCAAATTAAATTCGAAAGAGACAAAACCCGTAACTATTTCAACGTTCCGAGTTTAGGTTGAGTTATAAGTCTAATAAAACTTAAAATGTAGGATACCTTGCAAGTAAGTCGATACAAAAACCCTCGAACCTAGCATTGCCTTGCAGGTTCCAACCTTCTTTGACCATTACATAGGGTTTTTCCTGAAAATAATAAATACATTACTCATAACTCGTTAGCAAACAAAAATGGAAGAAAAAGAATGGAACCGATAAACGAAGTCTCGTATTGTCGTTTTGAGTTACACTACGCGGCATGTCAGGCAGCGTCAACTTGACTTTTGACGGCTACCGTTTTGCTCCGCAGTATATTACAAAACGGATTCGTTCTCTGTCATCTTTGGAAGCAACATTGTATTTTCATTTTAATTGTTTTTCTAGTGTTATTTTAAGTTCTGATATAAGATGTATATGTATAAGATGGGTAATTTTGGTGGTATTTTAACCATCATTACTTGAGGTCTTAGCACAAGTGTGAACAATTGAAATGAAAGTGTGTTATGTGCAAAGAATATGGACTAAAGCAGCATCCTGATTTAAACGAAAATGTTTCCCTTTGGTTCTGAAGAAAAACGCCATCTTTTTCTTCAAAACCAATGACAGCCGACTTTACTTTTTTTACCGACTCGACTTGACTAAATAGTATTTATTCAAACCTACTTGACATTGGCAAAATTGTCCGCAAGACGGACAGATGCCACAAAAAAAAAATATTACAAAACAACAAAACGAAACTTTGTTTAGCGTTTCCACTACTACCACTAACCACTAGGCAAAAATAGTGGTAAGGCATACGCTGAGTCGAGACCCTTTTGCTGCTGTAACACACACGCACCTACTGCTTATGTCCTTCTTTTTGTTTGTTTTTTTTTTTCATTTTTTGATCTGTTTTGTATGTATATGTGTGATTTTGTAGCAAATAAATGTATGTCTATGTCTATGTCTATGTTTCTAAGAGTAAATCTACTGATTTTCTAAAAAACTTTTATGTCACGAAACGAATTATTTATTTACTAGCTGACCCGCTCCCAATTTTGTCTGCGTCGTTCTTTGAATTGTTAATAGAAACTACGTCTCTTTTCTACACCCGCTCTATTTTTATCCTACCCAAACATTAAGTTTGATTATAAGCTAAATTACATCAACATTAATTCAGCAGTTTTTGCGTGATGCGTGTACAAACAATCATACAAATAAACAAACATATTTTTTAATGGATTTCTTCTTTTTTTCCTTTCGACCTCTTTAGGTAGTTTTTTGTAATAATAAAGATAGATTATTGAATTCTTATGTGACTTCCAGCCTACCATGTAGCGGGTATGAAAGCACTGTTATTTCTCTCATAGCCAGTTACGTTTCGTTTTTACTTCAGTTGTGTGGTCTAAAGCACACTCGTTTTTTTTATATTTACCTACCTCTACAGTAACCACTGTAAGAGTGACGTTTGGCGGTGGATCCCGCTTGTACGCCGCGGGGTCCGTGATAGCCAGTCCCTCTGCTGGAGACCAGTGGCCAGCCAGCACCAAGCCACCTCTCTCCCCACCAGATAGTCTCATCAGTTGGAGCTGGAAGTCTGAACGGACGCCATCTTTGAAGGATATGGGCCCAGTTAGACCATGAGCTTGTACCTAAAATATAATATAATAAATATAATAATAAATAATGCTGGACAATCCACACAGCATCACCTAGCCCCAAGCTAAGCAGAGCTTGTGTTTTGAGTACTAGATGACTGATATAATTAATGCAATACAATATTACATACATAGATATTTTTTTTATACATAGAAAATACCCAGAACACCCGGAATATTGTACAAACATTTATCCCAAGGCTGGAATCGAACCCGCAACCTCCTGCGTTGCAGGATGACACTCGCCCGCCGCACTATGGGACCAAACGGTGTTTTTCATCTCAAAAATCGGTAACTGTGCTGTTTTGTGATTTTACTCCTTGAAATTTTTTTCACGTATTATTGAATATCTAGGCAATAAAAGAAAACAAACATCATCATTTTAAAAATTATACATTTTTTGTAAAAAAATGACAAAGATAAAGTTATATGAAATTACATACAAAAATTATACAGTTATAATAAAATAGCAATAAAAGTTACACTTTTGCCTAAAATAAGTTTAAAACTAAATTATTATTATTATTAAACAGACATGCTATAAAATAACATGATAAAAAATTTAAAATTTAAAAAAAAATTAGCGCTTATCCTATTCATCACTTTCTATTTCCAACAATTCTTTAGCTTCGTCAAACAATTCTTTGGATATTACAAAACTGGGTTTATTTAAGCTAGATATATAAGGATCAGATGTATATAACAAAATATAAAGAACGTCTTCGTTTGTTGCTGATCTGGAACACTTCCTAGCGTGATGTAACCTATATTTCTTGTAATCTTTATTTCGGGCTTCCTGGGCATCTTCGGATAATTGTCCTATAGGCAAAACTGCGTAATGCTCTATTATTTTAGCACCATGTATAAGTACTTTATGGACCGAAGATGGCATATAGTACCAGTTATATTTGCTTACGTATAATTGCGCTGTTATCAATGTATACTGGCCGAATTTTTCTGCGTTTATAGGGAATCCCGATGACATAGTTTGAAGAATTACATATAATCTCTTGATTAATTCTTCATCAATTCCGGTTATTCCTGCAGAACATTGGTAATTTTGGAAAAATCTCCTTGACGTATTTCCGTCATTGATAAATAGAACTTCCGCAGCAATATAGTTTATCATACTTGTGGTTAAGGTGATCACCGCTAACAAAAGTGCCATGGGAAGATTCTTGTATTCTATTAATTTGTTTGCTTATATTATAGAAATGAAAAAAAAAAAACAAGTTAGACTTAATATTTCATAATAAAAAAGAAGAACCATAACTTTTGGGGATTTTTTATTTTCCCTCGATTGACATATTGCTTATAAATCACCTCTTGCGCAAAAAACGCGCAAAATTTTTTTTAATCCTCATATTACTGAATAGGTAAGGTCTCTAATAGAGTGATTAACTTGACACCGGCAGCCTTCGGCAACAAGGAAAACTCCAATTGAAATAAACAAAACCGAAATTTTTCTTTACTTCACTAAATTTTTTTTAAAAATAAACCAATATATTTTTTTACAAAAACTGAACGTGGTTGTAAAGTATACATTCTAAGCTATCTAATGATGTATAACACTAACATACTTCCTTGGAAAACTTACGAATAATTTTGTGTTGAACTTCCTTAACGGTAATTTAATTGGCATGAAAATATTTATGCCCAATGTTTGAGGTTTATTTTATATACGTAAAACTAAGTTATTTTTTTTTTTTTAATTAGTTCGTAAGTTCCATCCTTTGAGAGTATAAAAACATAAAGGGATCTATGGATTTACGACTTTCGTCAAAACCATTTTTGAGATGGAAAATACTGTTTGGTCCCATAGTGCGCCGTGCCACATCGGTCGTCAAAATAATATCAACCATGGTACATTGATATGGTCTGATTCATATTGGCTGCAGTTATAATGGTAGATAAGTCTGTTTGTTTAATTATTTACATATTAAATTTGTAAAATTAATAAAAACATAAACGTACAGACAAAACGGCCAAGTGCGAGTCGGACTCGCTCAAAGGGTTCCGTACCATGATCTATATGAAAAACGGCAAAAAAATCACGTTGTATGAGAACCCCCTTATATATTTATTTTATACTGTTTTTTAGTATTACTAAGTATAATCTAGGTTCAAACTAAGTACTTACACAATCAAATTTGATAAGTAGATTTTAGGTACACCTCTTGTTCACTTTAGTACATATTAAGTACCATCCGAGAATATGCTAAGTACACACTGAGTACACATCAACTCACTAGGATCTGATCTGGATCCGATGAGCTACCTTTAGATCGTTTGCAACGGTCTGTAGATAGCTCAACTGTTTCATATGTATTTTCTACATACCAATTATAAATACCTGTATTAGCTGTAATTTTCTTTGTAAATAAAACTTGCTAGGTACACATTGAGTACCACCAAAAACACTAAGCTCAATTTAGGTACACATCAAGAACATGCTAGGTACACATTGAGTACACACCGTATTAATATTGTCAAGAAGAGTCTTTCCATGTACCCATGGAGTGTCGATGTCACACGACACATTTTCCGAATGTACATCGTCTGTTAAGCCGATTGCTTGCGCCAGTATTTGTACTGCATCGTACAGGAGCGCTGGTTCAGTCTGAAACAGTATAACTTAGTATGTACAAGGCGAGTTCAATGCTGCAGGTATACACTTAGAAACGATAGACCAAGTTTCGTATTGTCATTTTGTATATCAATAATAATAATGCTGGACAATCCACACAGCTCATCTAGCCCCAAGCTAAGCAGAGCTTGTGTTATGGGTACTAGATGACTGATATACTTAATACAATACATTACATACATACTTAGATATTTTTTTATAATGCAGAACACCCGGAATAAATATCAAACATATATTCCAAGGCGGGAATCGAACCGGAGGCGGCGCAGGCGGTCATTCGCCCACCGCGCGCGCCACTTCGGTCGTCAAATCAATAATAGTAAAAAATACGTTTTTATTGCATTCGACGTATTGTACCAGAGTAGTAGAACTCTTAGTGAAGGGCTCGTCCGGGAAAGTACTACCACCATACCTATTCTAGCAGCCAAGCAACTTGCGTTCCCGTTTGAAGGGTGAGGGTCCCGGTGAAATTACAGGCACGTGATTCATCACCTTCCCGAAGTTCTGTTCCGTTTACCTTGATATGTCCTCCTATGAGTATAGATGCTCCTATAGGATGGAACTTCTCCATGACATGTAGGGCTTCCTGTACTCGATCCGAGCTTCTATCTACCAGCCTCCACCCGCTCATGTTCACGCGGTTGTAGTAGAAGTCTTCTAGATCGAAGAGCTCCATGTCCTGGGGTCAAAGTCAAGAATTACATGTATAAATAAATAAATAAATATTTGTGGAAATTTTTACACAGCATCATCTAGCCCCAAACTAAGCATAGCTTGTACTATGGGAACCAGATGACTGATAGAATACTTATATACTTTTTTTTTAAAAATACATTCTTAGAATACAATATAACACCCAGACACAGAACAAACATCTATGTTCATCACACAAATGTTTGTATAGATGTCACAGTATTGTATTTGGTTCAATATAATTCTATCATGTTATGGCATGCAAAATTTAAATTAATAAGATCATTTAAACTATCAGAACAATTTTATATTATACTTAAAACAATTATTTATTTACATAAAACCCACGACCCTCTCTCCCTGATACGGGGATGCGCTAACCAACTGTGCCATCGTGAGTTTAATTGGACTCGACAAAAAAATCTTTGGGATATTTTTAATACGGTACTTTAGCAACCGTGGCTCCATTTACAGTTTTGACGATATACTATCAAAGCCTACTCGATAACCGAAATTACATTCAGTTAAAGCTAAATCGCTATAAAAAATGATTTGGCTTGTAGCAGCAAAATATACAATATACAACAGAAGTTCAAAAGACAGCACACGCTACGCTTCAACTAAGAGTAATGCTTACAATCTAATGCATTCAAATACAAATACTTACGAACGAAGTGAAGATATAATGATAGTTTTCATTGTTCATTTGTAGTTGTAAAATCTGCAAATATACAATTACATTTTTATTATTGCCCTTGGTTCTAGGTACCTAAGAAATTACCCTACACATATCCTTCTTTTTCGTGATTGCCATAACCTTTTTCGCCCTGTGGTTGTCAATTCTGGGAGCTATTTATTCATTTTACGTCACGGTCAGTCACGGTAACTTTGAATTATTTATTTAATTGGGATCGACAAAATAATGCATAAAATTTTACTCAATAAGAAAACAAGGTCTCGCCCTTATTAAGTATACGTATTTTTTGTAACAACATACAATACAATAAAACATCTGTTCAGAGAATAAACATCTACATTCATCACACAAATGTTTGTCCTCGGTGGGGATGGAACCCACAACCTACAGCACATAATGCAGACTACTACTAACTGAGCCGTGACAATAGTCCAGGTAGTAATATCCAGGAGTTTCTTAGCTAAAAGCTACGTAAATCTAAGTGCCAGTTTCTCGCGACCAAGACTAGAAGAACAAGCGAGAAATTACGGCTTGGTTCCTACTGTTTTTTTGTAAGATCAACGGCCAAATACTCAAACGCATCTTAAAGTTAATCTCAAGTGACGAATTCTTGACAGACTTTCATTGCAAACTGTCGAAAAATCGTGACTTAAAACGTGATTTTTGAGTTGCATTTGAGTATTCGGGCGCAAATCGTATAGCAAGTGCATCTTTTAAACTCACCGCCCGTGCCAACTGTCGTATTTTCCTCGGGTCTGTGTCCACAATGATGTTTTCTATCCGTTGCGCTTTTAACAAGGCAAGTGCGCGTCTGTACTCTTTGGCGTCGTGGCAACGGACAGCGTACATGTCTCGGCCGTCGCCCAAGTTAAGAAGGTTGATTTCGCCTGGAATCACATAATATGGTCTCGGCATTCGGAATTTATTTATCTGTCATACGTCATCTGTCATTTGTCATTATTCGGGCCTGGAATACTCAACCAAAAGAGTCCACCGTTACGCATAACGTACTGCCACTGAACAAAAGGCCAGCCTTTAAGAGACGGCATTCGGCAAGGCAAAACCACGTGACTCGGGAATGACAGAGCAAAGAACTTATGTTCTATTCTTACCCGCATTTCCCAACATCAAGCTGGTTGAAATGTTGAAGACTACACGACGAAAAAAATACTCAACCGCAACTTAAATTTAATCACGTCTCAAGTCGCGATTTTTTGACAGTTTGCAATGAAAGTCTGTCCAAAATTCGTCTCTTGAGACGTGATTAAATTTAAGTTGGACCGTTACTGATGAAACAAACAGATCCACGTGGTGTTATGTGGGTACCATCACTTACAAAGCACTGACTTGCAGGTCACGTTCGTTATGAACGAGTCGACTACGATGCTAAGCGTCCATCAATCCGAGGCATACAAGTAATGAGCCTCATGTGCCTGTAATGTCACCGGCACCCTTCAAACCGGAACACGCTGCGCTGTTTACAAGCAGGAATAGGCATGATGGTACTACTTCCCTGGACGAGCCCTTCATTAACTACTACTACTAAAGATACTGAACAGCTTCTAATGTTTTCTTACCATATCCAAAGTCTTCGTAGATGATTCCCAGCCTGGTCCAGTTCAGGTACTCGATGAGGTCTGCAAAGGCTTGCACCATCAAAGCACGAGAAGGGTATACGTTCACGGTAAATGACGAGTTCGATGCTGAAACATACATTTAAAAAGGTACAGTCAGCTGCACTAGAATGTATACAATTATTAACTTTTAAAATGCTATCACAACATTACTATAAACTTTTAGACAGTAAAAACTCAAATACCATGTAATCAGTTGGTGAGTTCACTTATTTTTTGCATTTTTGCCCTGAAAACATTAACTGTTACATTGTGACATTATTTTGAAAATTACGAATTGTATACATTCCAGTGCTGCTGACTGTACATAAACAGCAAAACCAAAGTCCAGAATTTGTGCGTGGTACCAGTGTAAATAATAATAATGCCGGACAATTCACACAGCATCATCTAGCCCCAAGCTAAGCAGAGCTTGTGTTATAGGTACTAGACGACTGATATACTTAATACAATACATTACATATATAGACATTTTTTATTATACATAGAAAATACACCAGCTTCTGTCTTTTCTGACCACTATAATCTGGATCTCTTTAAGGCAAGAGTAAATAGGTGTCTTCTAGACCTTCCTGCTTCATCAGGTGAGATTTAAGCCAAAGGATAGTCTATTAATGTTAAAAAAAAACTGTATGAGGTCGTTTGGTCACGCGTCTGTATGACTGCTGAAGACTTGCCCGAGTCTTGATTAGACTTACAGTGCATAGGCGCAGGAGCAACCAGCATGTGTGGAGTATGCAGCGAGCGACACATGGCCCCGAGTGTTGATCCAAGCATCACGCCTTCTCCGCTGAACACAGCAACTGCACCTGACTTCACCAGCGCGCAAGCTGGAAGTTGAATGAAAGAACATCCTTCTTATTTCTTTATTGCACACAAACAACATAAGATATAAATAATTCTGCAGGTCTACTCTTAGAAACGACAAACGAAGTTTCGTATTGTTAAAGCTTTGCTCATTAAGTAGCATTTTGGTTATATAATTTTAACAAATGCATAAAATTTTCGCACAAGTACACAAACCTACAAATTTTGTATTTAGTTTTTGAAATAACTCGGGTTCAGGTAAGGTTGTAAAGTTATGAATTGTAAAAAAATTACGAAACCTACCAGATTAAAGTTTTAAAGCAAAGTGCCACATAATTTGCCAGTAACACAATGCCCACTACACCGCTAAAAAGCTGAGCCATTTCTGAAACAATTCAACCACGCAAATAGACGCACAATACGCCACGAACAATGAACCATTTTGAATTGTGAAGGGCTCTCGCGCCGCGCTTCCGCTCCGCCATATTGCATTTCCGGTGTCGAGTACAGTAGTTTCCGGTTTTCAGTTAAGTAAGGTATTTTTTTTAGATATTTTGTAAGAAAGGCTTTTGATAACCCAAGTTTCAAGCATCTATGAAGTATGTTATGAAAGAGAACAAATAAAAAGAGCTATGTATATAATAAAATAACCTATCTCAGGATCAAGTGGAAATCCGTGGCTTTTTTTTTAATGGAACAATCAGATGGCCTACCTGATGTTAATTGGTCACGCTCATTATAAACGTGCCCTTACGATGCACTACTCTGCGTACTCACTACCAATAAAATAAATATTTAAGAGGGCTCTCATACAACAAACGTGATTTTTTTGCCGTTTTCATTAAAGATAATATTATGTAATGATAATGAGTACGGAACCTTTCGTGCGCGAGTCCGACTTGCACTTGGCCAGTTTTAAGTAAGATATTAGAAGTACCATTAGTAAGATATTAGATTCAGAAGATTCAGAAAACTTTTCGATCTATTGTTTTATTATATGTAGTACTATCTGCCGCTCGCAGCTTCGCCCGCGTGGCAGTTTTTTCCCGTTCCCGTTATTTTTTCGGGATAAAAAGTAGCCTATATGTTAATCCAAGTTATAATCTATGTTTATTCCTAATTTCATCCAAATCGGTCTACTGGTTAGAGCGTGAAAGAGTAACAAACATCCATCCATTCTTACAAACTTTCGCGTTTATAATATTATATTAGTAGGAAGTATAGATTTAGTGAACTGTTACCTTTCTTGTAAGTCTTAAAGGAGTCTCTCTCAGGTGTGTACTGAATGTCGTAGACTAGGGTACTGTTTGGCAAAAGACTTCTCTCCTTGTTGATTCTGTACACGGCGTACTTAAAGGCGAGTTCCGAGCTTCCACCACGAGCTTCTTCAGTGAATATCACACCTGTAAGTAAGATCAAACGGGTGATTGTGTAGGTGTGTTTTTTTTGTGGCATGTGTTTTGCCAATGTCAAGTGGGTTGAATAAAATACTTCTTAGTCAAGTCGAGTCGGTAAAAAAAGTAAAGTCGGCTGTCATTGGTTTTGAAGAAAAAGATGGCGTTTTTCTTCAAAATCAAAGGGAAACATTTTCGTTCAAATCGGGATGCCACATAACACACTTTCTTTTAGGCATACAGGTACCATGTGGCTGTAATTACACCGGCACCCACACCCTTCAAACCGGAACACAGCAAGCTGCTTAGCGGCAGAAATAGGCATGGTGGTAGTACTTCCCCGGACGAGCCTTTCACCAAAAGCTCTACTACTACTGCATTTGTATGTGAGCTGGATTCCTGGTTGGTTTAAAACTTACCTATCTTAACGACGGGCGACAGAGCAGCGACTGCGTTTAAAGCGACTACGAGCCAACGCCACTCTTGCCACATATTGCTGCATCACCAGCCGACGCATGCGCCTCACCTGTAAACAACATCATCTCATCTAGAGGCCAAGTCTAAGTCAAAGTCATTTATTTCCTGGAATCAAGGAGATCATTTACATCCGAATTCGCGACTTCGTAAATTAAATTCACCTGAGCTTATTGCGTTTAAACACCGCAGTTCATAAAACAAAACACATGTACGTACAGTTTATCAGTAAAACTTTACTCATCTAAACACGTAGTTCTAACAGATATACCCAACTCGTTTCAAGTAAGGATTTTTGACAGTTTGCAATTAATATCTGTAAAAAATTTGTGCTTATATCTGAGACCAAGAAATAACTTGATATTATTTATTTTTTGTGTTTTTAAAAACTTTTTCCATAAAATAGTAAAACCAAGTTATTTATGCTTGATTGAGCATAGTGCAAGCGTAAGTAATTACAGAGAGTGACTCGTGTTTTCGGAAACGGGTTGAGTTTCGACTTAGTTAAAATTTAGTAGTCTACAGTTTTTAACTATTATTAACACAGTAGCGGTCGAACAAATAATACTGTAGCTGTAGGTCTACTCTTAGAAACGATAAACAAAGTTTCGTATTGTTGTTTTGAGTTACACTACGTGCAATGGCAATGTCAAAGTCAAAGTCAAAAAGCATTTATTCGGTAGTAAATATCTCTGCAGCGATCATCTTGAAAGGTCTTAAATCTAGGCGAATCTAAGCGCCAGTTCCTCGCGACCAAGCCGACCAAGAACCGGCAAGAAAAGAAGACAGACGGACTACGGAACTATAAAAACAACTTGCCAATGTGCGGCCATTTGAAAACTAGGTCGGTGACCTTGGTTCTTCGTTGAATTTCCTCATATTTATCTTAAAATTAATTCAATCCCATACAATCGGGACTTTTGTACAAGCAACTAGCGGCCGCTCGCAGCTTCGCCTGCGTGGCAGGTTTTTCCCCTTCCCGTTATTTTTTCGGGATATAACCATACTTAGTAGCTTTATGCATGCAAAGTCTCAGCCCGATCGGTTTAAAATTGACAAAGTTTCATACAAACTTTCATCCCCTATTTTATCCCCTTGGGGGTAGAATTAATCAAAATCCTTTCTTAACGGATGCCTACGTCATAACATCTACCTGCATGCCAAAATTTCAGCCCGATCCGTCCAGTAGTGGTTTGGGCTGTGCGTTGATAGATCACTATGTCAGTCATTCACCTTTGAGTTATATATATTAAGATATCTTTAGTATAATGTACTTTGTCTACATTAGTGCCCCCAGGGACAACTGGGACAAGGGGCGTATTTCTTTTATTAACGCGCGGCGATTTATATCAATTATTCTTTAATCTTGTACGTAGTCAGTTTCATGCTAGGATCATAATTGGATTAATTATTGGAAAGATTTATTTTCTTTGTAAAATGTTATTATCTTCCTTCTTTCTTTTAGAGCACATTGGTCTAGTGGGTATGACCCTGGCTTTTGATCATAATGCGAAGGTACGAATCCGGTCGTTTATCTTTTCGAAAAAATTATGTGCGCAATACCAGTATTCTCAAACTGAGTACAAAAAATGATGCTACTTTTTTTTTTCTTTTGGAGTAGTAACTTTAAGTGATAAGCCAGTGCCTATTGGGGCCACCTGATGTTAAGTGATCACTTATAACTAAGCATTGCCTGGCAGATCGCGTTTATTAGAAACCTTTCCCTACGATGTACTGCTCAGCACCCATCAACCTGAGGCATACAAGTGTTAAGCCTCATGTGCCTGTAATGTCGCACCCACTTTTCAAATTAGATCACGCTGCGCTGTTTGGCGACAGGAATAAACATGGTGGTAGTACTTCCCTGGATGAACCCTTCACTAAGAACTGCAGTGGACTAATGTAGATTGATGATGAGTGAAGTAAATATAATAGTAATATGCATGGAAATACATACCTGCATAGATACGAAATTGCTAGCGTAAGGCGTAGCTTCTTATCGTAATAAGCTACAGATCTATGTTGTACAGTTAGCATAAAACATATTTACTATGTACTTTTTGATACCAATAAAAAAATTCTCTAAAAACAAAAACAAAATTTGGGGGGCGCTGAAAAATTATTGATGTTCAAAGTGGGCGGTAAAAGATATAAGTTTGAGAACCGCTGACCAACATAAAAGTAATCTTGTGAACGCATCGAATACTAAATAAACTATGGCATCTAAACTCTGCCGTTATTCACAGCGTGACTACACGTAACGTGTTATTAAATCTACTACGACGTGTCTGTGTTTTGTGATTCTGTGACACTCTCCGGGAAAGGATGCTGAGGTTTTCATTAAACGCTAAAATAGTAGATTGTTATACAAGGAGCTAAAATGACCCATTATATACGAGGTAGTTTATATAGAAACCGAGTTTTAATGGGTTTTTAGCTCCGTGTGTTACACTATACTTTTCACTTCTCTTGCTCAAAAAGACCGTCATTGTAGCATACCAACATTTTCACTATTGTAAAATTAATTACAGTCTCTACCAATTCAATTTGCAATTAGAGAAAAATTATAAAGATTTCGCGCCAATGTCTTTTTTTTGTTTTTTCTGTATCCGTTGAAAAAATAACGGGAACGGGAAAAAAACTGCCACGCAGGCGAAGCTGCGAGCGGCCGCTGTAATAAATAAATCTATATATCATTTACAATCATGATACAAATGATGTGTTTCTTCCAAATTATGCGATCTATTTACGTGAATAATTCATAGCCATCGGCTTGGAACTCTCATTCCTTCGCCCTTCATCTCACAAAGGCGACGCACTCAACATATTTCCACGCTAATAGATGTGTCTCTCTGTGTCTCTAATGAGACTGTAACCCGACACCCATATCTTTGTCATTCAACTCAGCTGCAGTAAACATTTTGATTCGAAGACATTCTTTTGGGTCGATTTTTTAGTTATTGAAGTAATACTTCTTATGCGACTTCCAACAAGGTTGCGTTAAACGTTTAACACTACCATGGAGGGGGTTTGAAAGCACTGTTCTTTCTCTCTTTCTCTCATAGTTACGTTTTGTATATTTAAGAAAAGAAGTTTTACTTCAGGTCGTGTGGTCTAAAGCACACTCGTTTTTTTTTACTTTATAACCAAATAGCTGAACTAATTTTGGTGAAATATCGATGCAGTTATACTATATTTTTTATTAATGTCCATTTACTTGAGCCGGGGAAATATTGCTTGGCAAAAATTATTTGCTGTAAACAACAGAAATTTTTATTTAAATCGAGTCTGTAAAAATAAATGAAGTCAGCTATCATTGACATAGAAAACAAGATGGCGTATCTCTTCAAAACGGAAATATTTTCGTTCAGGCGGCCCTATTATGATGCCGCATATTACAGTTTCATTCAAGGCTCTATATAATTATAAATAAATAAAATACCATCAAAATCACACATTGGAACTTATAAATAACACTAGAAAAACAAAGCTATGTTGCTTCCGAAGCTACAGAAAACGAACCCTAGCGTTTACTTCAGTAACTAATGTTACATTGGTCAATGAGTTATCTGACAGGCAAGAACCCGCATTGATAGGAACTGGGATCTTTGCAAGCAAAATAGTTTTTTATTTTTCTTGTTTTTCTAGTCTTATTTTAGGTTCTAATGTGTAAATTTGGTGATATTTTAACCATTATTGAGTGAGCAATTTAAATTAAAGTATATTATGTGGCATCCTGATTTGAACGTAACTGTTTGCGTTAGGTTTTGAAGAAAACTGCCATCTTTTTTTTCAAAACCAATGGCAGCTGACTTTACTTTTTTTTTACTGATTCGACTTGACTAAAAAGTATTTATTCAATCCACTTGATTATAGCGAAATTGTTGAATGACGGACAGATGAAGAAAAAAAGAAGAACCGGTATATAGTCTTTAGTCCTTATTCTATACTAGCGGCCGCTCGCAGCTTCGCCCGCGTGGTAGTTTTTTTTTTTTCCGTTCCTGTTATTTTTTCGGGATACAAAGTAGCCTATATGTTAATCCAGGTTGCAATCTATAATTACTCCTCATCGAAATCGGTTCACTGGTTAGAATGTGAAAGAGTAACAAACATCCATCCATCCATCCATTCATCCATCCATCCAACCATCTATCTATAGTTATAAACTTTCACGTTTATAATATTTGTAGGATAAAACCGTAAGCTTTCGTGAGCGTACATGGGGGCTTACAAAAACAATCACTATGGGTTTCGACACAAAGAGGTTTCATTTCGCTGCCACTTGAAACGAGTATCAAGCCGGAAGGGAGCGTTACGCACAAAAGAACCACAGGAATCTTAAAACACAGGCATTATAATACAATTGTTATTACAACCGAGCCGTATTTAAGAAACGAGCGTGTTATGTAAGTAAACAGGCGTTTGCATTTTTTATTTATTCAGCGTCAGAAGTGACTTTTTCAATCATGTCTTCCTCATCTTGGCGGGCGAATGTCCGCCTGCGAGGTTACGGGTACGATTTCCGCCTTGGGATAAATGTTTGTACGCTCTGCAAATATTTATTCCGGATGTTCTGAGTGTTTTCTATGTATAATAAAAAATATGTTAGTATGTAATGCATTATATTAAGTATATCAGTCATCTAGTACCCATAACACAAGCTCTGCTTAGCTTGGGGCTAGATGATGCTGTGTGGATTGTCAAACATTATTATTATTATTTATCATCTTCGTTTAACCCCTAAAGAAGGGCATCAAGGGTAAAAATTTACAGAAAAGTAGCTTCAGCGAGTAAAGTCGTGTGTCAGGAGTAATAGATAGAAGATAAGCCATATTTCTCTCGCTCAATACAAATAATTTAAAAGTTATTTAATCACTGGGGAGAAGAGTTTCGGCGCATTAGCATAATTCCCAAGAGTTATGGAATTCTGAAAGTTTTAAGTAAGTTTACTTTAGGGCAGCTTAAGTAACTCCAAATTTACTTTGAACTTGGTGAGTCTATGTAATAAATGGGCCATAATATCTCACAAGACACCTAGGTTGTTTAAAAGTTGGCCCATTATAAACACAAGAAAAGCACCGAGTATTTTATCGGAGCTGAGACCGGATCGAAACTAGAATTTGATTGTCAAAATGAGGCTGTCTGAAATATCAAGTGCATAGAAAATTATTTAATTCAAAGTTTTACATCTAATATTTAAACTATCTACCTTATATCTACATAGACACATACATAAGAGAAAGTCATCGAAACATAATATTATACGTCACTTCCCCCCTCCCCACACACGCACACACACCCCCTCACACGCACACATACACCCCCACCCCTCCACACTTCCACACATCCCACACACCTGCACACGCGCATAATCCCTTTCATACATGACATACAACACACATTTGAGTGAACAGACTCACTCACAGGACCCTGTGTTTACACTTTTTCTGTAGCTGTAATTACTATTTTTTCTTTTAATAATATCCTCTTTAATTTTTATCCTTACTTACTTTTTTTTTTTTTTTTAGAACATGTTAGCACATAATTATTGATAATTTTCAGAACAAAATTGTAACTACTTTTTATGATAAGAGTCCGAAGCGAATCACTGTGACCCTACAATACAGGCTCATTAGAGACCTAGTGTGGGGAACAGAGCTACGTCAGGTACTTACCTCAATTAGTTACCTCACTTAGTACCTATTTAAGTAACCTTAAAAATGTACCATTTAACTATTAAGTCTAAATAAAAGTTATTATTATTATTATTATTATTATTATTATTATATTTTATCATTACTTTTTCTACCTATAGCAAAGTGCGGGTCTTCACTATAGGTAGAAAACAGAATTTAAGTCACTGACCGCAGGAAGTGTGCCCAAAAGGCTGGCAACGTTACCTCTTTGGATAGCTAAACTAGCATAGATATATCGATAGATCTAATTTGACTTTAATTCCCAATAAATCAGGGTTTTATAGAAATTTTGTTTCTGTGCTACGAGAGTTCTACTCTGCGCGTTTCTGTGCTACGACAGTTTAACTGTACGCGTTTCTGCGCTACGAGTGTTTTACTACGCGTGTAAATGTTCTACGAGAGTTCTACAATGCGCGTAGCCGTTCTACGACTGCTAATAAGCGTGTAGCTCACTAAGAGAGTCTGTGCGTGTAGGTGTGCTACGACAGTTACTACGGGCGTAGCTGTGCTACAAGATTAATACGTGTGTAGCTGCTGTGATACGATAGTCCTAATTCGCGCGTAGCTGTGCTACGTGGGGCTTGCTACGTATATATAATAATAATAATAATATATCTTTATTTCAGACACGAGTTCCATTACGTTCAATACACAAAAAGTGCTAAAAACCTATAAAAAACTAAAATTAACATAAAATAAAAATACAAATAAAGTATTAGGTACATAAAAATACCTAATAATATTAGGATGCCAGCCGCACCCACCGTCTATACATGCCTGTTTGAGGGAGCCTGTCTGACAGACTCGCTATGATAGCATTTTTACACTTGCTTTTATATATGCCACAGTTCCTCATTTATTCGAAATAACCCATACGAAAAACATGGCAAATTTGTGCAGAGCTCCGCAGCTTTCCTCTCGATGTTTTTCTTCACCGTTTTAGATCTTCTATAGCCAAATATTCCTCTCGATGTTTTTCTTCACCGTTTTAGATCTTCTACAGCCAAATATATCAAGAAAATGTAGTTTCACGGCACAACTATCAGAAAGTGTAAAAAACCAGTTCGTGAATGAACTTAATCCATGGTATTTCGTTAAAAAACACTATAATCTTTCTACACGGTTTTAACTCCATATTGGTGTATGTAATCGACGTTTTAGACATGCCAAATTTTGACAGTCGAATTCTAGTTTCAATCTCAGATCCAAAAAAATACGAAAATCGGTCATCTGAAAGGTGGGACCATGCTTTGAATAAGTACTGAATGCAGCTTCACACTTAGATCTGATTATATTAATAATAATACTGGACAATCCGCGCAGCACCATCTAGCCCCAAGCTAAGCAGAGCTTGTGTTATGGGTACTAGATGACTGATATACTTAATGCAATACATTACATACATAGATATTTTTTATTATTATTACTAATTTTTTTTAATTATTAGTAACAATTAGGGTTTAAGTCAATAAGTATTACTTAATTTTATTATAATATCAGGTATACTATGTGCTGTCTCTGTCACATGTTATGTTCGCGTAACAAAGAGACGGATGTATGCTTAACAGTGTAGGCTGACCCCTAACCTCTAAGAATCCTTATGAGCGCTGTATTCAGTTACCCGCCTGTTTCGTAAGCTTCTGATAACGGTATACCATTATCATTAGCCTGAATGTCCACTGCGGGACGTACCTTGCTCGTATTTGAAGATTAGTAGTAGGAGAGCTCTTAGTGAAGGGCTTGTCCGGGGAAGTACTAGCACCATGCCTATTCCTACCGCCAAGCAGCTTGCTGTGTTCCGGTTTGAAGGGTGTGGGTGCCGGTGTAATTACAGGCACATGAGGCATAACACCTGTATGCCTCAGGTTGATGGACGCAGAGCAGTGTTTTGTGGGTCACGTTCTTGACGAACGTGACCTGAGGCAAAGCTTAGATGATGGTAACCACTTAACATCGGGTGGGCCATTTGCTAGTTCCATCAGTAATCGCATAAAAATTTACCCTTTGAACTTTCCCCTCTCCCTTCAGGATTTTTTTCGCGATCGTCAAAAAAACTGTAGGCTAGAACAGAAAACAGACAGACAGGCTGACAGACGGACAAACGCAGTTTCTTTCCAATCTCGAAACTGAGACGATTTGCTCGCTTTGCTCTCTTGGTCAATAACAGAAAATGTTTCGAAATGAATAGTGTTATTTTTCAGTAATCTACTAAGTGAACCTCTGCCCAAGCAATTACGATTATTAAAACGACAAATTGTCGAAATGCTTATTGAATTATACCCAAAGGCTACAGTAAACAACGCTTATTGCGTTGGAATAGAGTTCTTATTATTTCTGAGTTAGGAATGCCCAAATGTCACCCAAGAGAGCCGCAGATAATGTCTCCCCAATTTTTTCGGTAACTTTTCGACAATTAATCATGATTGTTGAAATATTGGCTGTCGCACTGGCAACACCTTGGTATCAGGGTTTTTTTCAGCCATTGAAACGCCATAAATAAAAGAAGAAGGTGATTTAGTAATATTCTGTTAATTTTAGTTTATCGTCTTTGTATATTTTTGCTCCGAATATGATTTCAATTTTGTTGTACTATAGTATAAAAACTTTTATCAGATAACAGTAGCTTAGTTTATTTTATAGTACTAGAGTATTTTGTAGTATTTTTTAGTATCACACATTGTATCTACCTACAAGATACGTTATTTGTATATTACTTTTAAACATCACATAACTACAAAGTTACCTACACAAATGCATAGATATATTTTGTTACATAGATGTATGAAGATTGTTATGAGAGTGAATGTAACTTAAGAGGCATGTCAGGGTCGTAGTAAGTGAAAATTCGTGGTCTCTGCCTACCCCATGGAAACCAGGCATGATTAATCATATAAATAGATAATTTTTTTCAATAAATTGTTCTTTATGTAAGTATAAATTATTACACATCTACCGTACTAAGTGGAAACTAGTTAGAATGTATTTTAAAAAGTAAAACAGTAATTAAACTTTATTTCTATATAAAAAAGTACAGTATGTTGGCAACACGAAAATTGATAAATAGAACAATAAATTAGGGATGTAAAAACAAAGTGTGATGTGCTGTCATTTCTTAGGTTAATTAAAATGTCAGCACAAGTCTTGCTTTCTCATTGATAATGTTGTCCAATTACCACATATCTTGAAGTTGTAACCTTTGTAAGACTAACCTACATCGTATAATATACATACCATCAAAACGCTTCCTTATCCATCGCATGAAATCATTATAATTCTTCTTTACACACAAAACTGTCTCTTGAAATACCAAGAAAACATCAGACACACTAAAATCTCACACAAAACTAACATAAGAACCAACCATTGTGTTTTAGGGTAAAATTATTCGTCAAAATAGAGATTTTTCCAATAAAAATAACGACATTGCTAAGAAAATCCGTTTTCCCGAGTGAAGGATCCTATTCGCCACGGGGGATGGATACCTACTGATTATTTTATACCCTAAGGTCTATATCTGTACATAGTTATGTAAAACAACTTAATATTATTCTTGCAAACGAAAATGGTATCTATGATCATAGATATAAAACGGTTTTTTCAATAGCTATAGTAGGGGTGGTTTACCCCACCCCATAGCGTTACTCGGTCGTAGTGATGTGTTTGTCGTGTTATATCGATATTTCCACTAGTAAAATTGTGTGTTCGTGTTGATTGCTCGCAACTACATTAACACGAAATATACTTATATAACTTCCTGAAGCTCTGAAGTCTGCTTAGAAATTCCATAATAATAATAATGCTGGACAATCCACACAGCATCATCTAGCCCCAAGCTAAGCAGAGCTTGTGTTATGGCCACTAGATGGCTGATATATTTATTACAATACATTACATGCATAGATATTTTTTATTATACATAGAAAATACCCAGAACACACGGAATAATATATTTGCAAATCGATTATCTATAGTTTTACATTTTTTGTAGTTACTGGCATGATTATGTAACATACAGTTACCTATTTATTTGGTTTTAAGCCTAAGGTTCCATGACAATATTTATACAGCTTACAAATGTTTTAAGAAAAATGTCCAGGTTCGATTCTCCGGTACGTACGAAAGTAACCAAATTCTTTAAACACAGTTTTTCTTAAATCTAAAGTTAACATCATGATCAAGAACGAATTCCTCCATGCATAATAAAAAGAAAACGAACCTACATTTCTTGGAGATTTGTCGGCTGCTGCGCCACGTCATCTAACATCGATAACACAACAGACTCTCCACGGCACAACACTACTTCACCCCCTCAGTGTTGCCAAATAATAAAAATTATATTCCAGTTGGCAATTAAATCCTTTTGTAATAGGTATATGTAGTTAGATTCTGTAATTAGAAGACAGTCGTAACTTCCAACTTCTGATTGTTATATTTATAACTAGAGGCCACTCGCAGCTTCGCCCGCGTTGCAGTTTTTTCCCGTTCCCGTAATTTTTTCGGGATAAAAAGTAGCCTATGTCCTAGTCCAGATTACAATCTATATTTATTCCAAATTTCATCCAAATCGGTCCACTGGTTAGAGCGTGAAAGAGGAACAAACATCCATCCATCCATCCAAACATTTGCATTTATAATTTGAATTTGAACTTTACACGGTAAATATCACATCAGAAAGAACACTTAGAACCTTGATGACCGATGTGGCGCGGCGGGTGAATGTCCGCCTGCGACGCAGAGGTTGCGGGTTCGATTCCCGCCTTGGGATAAATGTTTGTACGATCTGAAAATATTTATTCTGGGTGTTCTGGGTGTTTTCTATGCATAATAAAAAATATGTATGTGTGTATTAGGTATATCAGTCATCTAGTACCCATAACACAAGCTCTGCTTAGCTTGGGGCTAGATGATGCTGTGTGGATTGTCCAGCATTATTACTATTATTATTATTATTATTACCTACCAAGTAGCAGCAACTCAACATTCTTTGAGGATATCTAAGGTAGTCAGAGGTACGTCCAAATGTTAAAGTCAAAGTCAAAGTCAAAAATAATTTATTCAGTACCTAATATCCGCAGCGATCGTCTTGAAACGTCTTAAATCTAGGTGAATCCAAGCCAGTTCCTCGCGACTAAGCCGACCAAGAACCGCCAACAAACTTACGGCTTGGTTCCTACCGTTTTTTTGTATGATCCTTTTACAAAGTAATAATAATGTAAATAATGAAACTCTAGTGTGGTGCAAATCTCACTTAATAAGGTGATTGCAAGACAGAAAACATGTTAAGGCAATCATACCAAGATTTTAATATTTAAAGTAGTTAGTATTCCATACGTGACAGATTGCAAGCCCATCGCCGCTGCTACAATACCTACTAACTGGTTTCCTCTCGATGTTTTCCATCACCGTTTGAGAACACTGGCATGCCGCACATAATTTTTTCAAACAAAAATGTATTGGTGTATGACCGGATTTGAACCCACGACCTTAGGATCAAAAGGCGTGATCTCTACCGCTAGGCCACCGGTGCTAATTTATTTGGGTATTTATTTATTATATGATTATTATGTAGGTAACTAGGTACGCCCCGTCCTAGCAATACGTTTCAGTCCATCCAAAAGTTGCCTGGAAGAGATTGCTTCTAGCGGTAAGACTCTGGTTTTTAGTTTAGTAATTTAACTGTTCTACCCTTGTGTTCTAATAGTGTAGGTACACAAAATAAAGTATATAAACCTATCTATTTACTACTTCTAGAAATTCTTTTTTCCTAAATGCAATCCACCATTATACATACGAGGCAATACTTTGTTATAGGTATGCAATGTTTCTGTGGAACAGTTTTTTTGACAGTGACATACAGATTAAAGTTATGATAAAAGTCAAGAAAAAAATTCTAACCTCAAACAGACGATAGATTTTACTTCTGTTGCTATGAACTATGAGTGAAATCAACATTGAAACGAACTGAAAAAATAAAATAACAGCAAAAAATAAAGTTTCTGTAATATATATTCTTCAGAAACACTATGAATATAGCGCGTCATCTCTGCACTGTTCATAGGAACAGTGCTAGTCGCGTCCTGTACAGAAAATTCCGGTTTTCTTCTTCAAACTATGATGCCTCGCACTCAGCACAGCCCCAGGTTCAAGAAGAGAAGTACGACTTCGAAGATTTACAGGTTCTAGAGCGTACCGAGCGCCGAAAAGAGAAAATCTCGCCATTTATGAAAGATGTATTTGTATCAATCTTCAACTCAGACATGCTAACCTACCCTGAAATTATGAACAAAGAGGAATCAGAAGACGTTGACAAACGCATCGAGATAATCACTAAGGTCTTCAACGACCCGCTAAAAACAAAAGCTGAGCGACGGGATGTTTTGAAACGTACTAAAATGTTTAGCGCGCCCATCAACCTTACAAATAACGGCTTAGCCATGAATAGTACTGAAAGTTTAAGATATTTGGAAGTTATTGGTGAAGATTTTGAGCTGGGGCAGGAGTTGAGTGACCACTGGGTAGGACTAAAGGCATTACAGCACGGTCTCACTTCAGAACAGTACAACGGTGTTATCGATGATTTGACAACGGGACAGAAAACCATATCTTTATGTATTAAAGAAAGAGTTGCAGAGAGGCTGACTCAAGCTGATTTTAGGACTAGTGCTGTTATGGACGGGCAAGGTAATAATATTAAATGACCGTAATTCCTTAGTATGGGAGACATTTACTTAAAAATAAATGAGATAGCTTCACAACTCAGATCCACTAGCTCGGTAGATCTCCCTTCAGACTTGAGATTCTTCTAGGATGCCTAGATGGGTAGGCAAAGGAACCTCCAAATATTACATTTTTACACTAGTAACCAATGTAGTTACCACTCATAGTCGTAGTGTAGTCAGAGTCACCACTCTTAGCATGGTGACTACAACCCTACATATGGTGGAAACCGACCAGCAGTAACCTTATTAAGGCTAATGATGTCATGACACAGGAAATCATGTAGTTGTCATTTAATTTACAATTAATTTTACAGGCATATGGAAACTAACGGGAGAGAAGGTTGGCAATAAAACGGACAGCTACTTAATAGTACTAGCTGCGGTGGAAGCTGCTCGGTTAAAAGCATTCCTTGTGCATCCCGGGACCCCTGGTGTGAAATTCAGCGAGGGTTTTGTTACCTTTTTAAATTCACCTGGTGAGTGAAATAAGGTTTAATTGAATTGGACAGTCATTGTAGTGAACTAGAGTGATTTTTAAATTTTTTTTTTTAATAAGCAGATGGCCCACCTGATTGTAAGTGGTTACCATCACCTATAACAAATCATTGCCTCGTAGGTCACGCTCGTTAGGAACGTCACCGACGATGTACTACTCAGCGCCCATCAAGCCTCATGTGCCTGTAATTACACCGGCACCCATACCCTTCAAACCGGAACACAGCAAGCTGCTTTTGCATAGCATTTCTTCCAGAAGAATTCTTAATTTTTTTCTACAAGCTCACAAAAATGCAAAAGTTTCTAAGTAGAATAGTTTGAAGACTGATGTGACGCGGCGGGCAATTTTCCGCCTGAGACGCAGGAGGTTGCGGGTTCGATTCCCGCCTTGAGATAAATGTTTTTACGATCAGCAAATATTTTTTTCGGGTTTTCTGGGTATTTTCTATGTATAATAAAAAATATGTGCGTATTGTATTAAGTAGACTTTTATTTACAAAGAAAATTATAGCTAATACAAGTATTTATAATTGGTATGTACAAAATACATGTGAAACAGTTGAGCTATCTACAGACCGTTGCAAACGATCTAAAGGTAGCTCAATTAACTTAATGAACTTTTGCATTAAGTATATCAGTCATCTAGTACACATAACACAAGCTCTGCTTAGCTTGGGGCTAGATGATGCTGTGTGGATTGTCCAGCATTATTATTATAATTGGCTCAACTAATACTTTCAGTGACACCACTGGACTCAGTATCAGAAGATCAGCTTGCCCAGATTCTATCGACATCGCGTCTTCATGCCGCGTGTCTTTGTCGCACGCGACTGCGACTCGCGACTTTCGCTGTCGTTGATTACGTGACCCCTAGAGCATTTAGCGGTAAGTTTATTTTACTTGTTGGTTTTTTAACTTGCTGATAGAACAAGCAGATGTCCCACCTGATGTCGACGAGCGATGTGGCGCGGTGGGCGAATGTCTGCCTGCGACGCAGAAGGTTGCGGGTTCAATTCCCGCCTTGGGATAAATGTTTGTATGATCTGCAAATATTTATTCCGGGTATTATGGGTATTTTCTTTGTATATTAAATAATATGTATGTATGTAATGTATTGTAATAAGTATATCAGTTATCTAGTACCCATAACACAAGGCTGGAAGACGATTGAACGAGTTAGCCTAAGTTTTTGTAAGAATGTTGTATAAAATTTGTAAATTATGTACCTAAGTTAGAAATAGTGTGTTTGTATCTAGATATTATATATTATTATAAACGCGAAAGTTTGTAAGTATGGATTAATGGATGGATGGATGTTTGTTACTCTTTCACGCTCTAACCAGTGGACCGATTTGGATGAAATTGGAATAGATATAGATTGTAACCTGGATTAACATATAGGCTTCTTTTTATCCCGAAAAAATAACGGGAACGGGGAAAAACTGCCACACGGGCGAAACTGCGAGTGGCCGCTATTTTATACCGTATACCTTCTATTAACGCCATCTGTTGGCGACGCCGAGTACTACTTCAGTTATTTTATAATGACTACAATCATCAGTACTTATGTACTAGCGCCACCGTGCATCTTTATTTTTGCATAGTACCTTTGTAAAAATGTTTACCGCCCAACGAAGTGGGCACGGGTTAGCTAGTTATATATATTGAACTTGTATTATGTATTTTACGTATGTAGGTCTTTTTACTATGTTTGCATACTTATTGTTTACTACACTACACCACCGTCTTCTATCGTTCTCACCGTATCCAGTCCATCCAAAGGTTGTCTGGAAGAGATTTGAGCGATAAGACCGCCCATTGTATTCCACTGTGTTTTTTTGTATTTTTTTTGTGTGTTACATGTAAATTCATAATAAAAGGGCTCACATGTGATTCTAGCACTATACCTAAGTGAATTTTGTACATCCTAACCCACCATGTGATGACAATAAATATATAGAGTACTAGCGGTCCGTCCCGGCTTCGCACGGGTTTTAGTAAGGATCCCTAATTTTTTGAAAATGTAATATAGCCTATGTCACCCGGGGATAGTGTAGCTTCCCAACGGTGAAAGAATTATTCAAATCGGTCCAGTAGTTTCGGAGCCTATTCAATACAAACAAACAAAGTTTTCCTCTTTATAATATTAGCATGATTGAGTAATATGTGGTGTGCAATAAAGTGTTTTCTATCTATCTATCTATATATTTTCCAGGTAAACCACTATCCGAGTTGTCTCTCATCCGGGGTACACTGGGCGAAGTGCTTCTGGACATGTATGCAAGCGAGAGTGCCGAGTACCTCACTGCAGCCTTGTTCGACGGCTACATGGAACCTGACGCGCAGATTGAAGCAGCTATGTGCAGGTACAACCATACCATACCATACCTCGTCGGAAGTGGCGCAGCGGGCGAATAACCGCCTGCGACGCAGTTGCGGGTTCGATTCTCGCCTTGGAATAAATAATAATAATGTTGGATAATCCACACAGCATCATTCAGCCCCAAGCTAAGCAGAGCTTGTGTTATGGGTACTAGATGTCTGATATACTTAATACAATACATTACATACATACATATATTTATTATACATAGAAAATACCCAGAACACCCGGAATAAATATTTGCAGATCGTACAAACGACTTTTCTTTTAAGCTTGGTCGCAAGGAACCGGCGCCTAGTATTACCTAACTGTAAGATGATTTAAGATTTTATTGAATAAAAATACCTTTTGACTTTGACCTTATAGTTGAAACACCGCTAACTTTACACCTTAAGTAGCTATTAAGTGAAGTAAACAGCAAAAAAATAAGTTGGTTGTATAAGAGCCTCCCACAAATATTTATTTTATTCTGTTTTTTAGTATTTGTTGTTATAGCGGCAGCAGAAATACATCATCTGTGTAAATTTCAACTCAAGATACAGCCTAGTGACAGACGGACAGACAGACAGACAGACCGCGAAGCGAATAGCAAAAGTTTGTACTTATTTAGTATAGATAATATTGTTATTATTTTATAATTAAAATAATAACAATATTATCTATACTCACATTAACAAATGTTGTGAATTTTTTATCTGACCTGTACAAATTGTGGTACCAATAAATGACTACATGACTATATACAGCCTGGTGACAGACGGACAGACAGACAGACATATATACGCGGAGTCTTAGTAACAGGGTCCCGTTTTACCCTTTGGGTACGGAACCCTTAAAAGATGTGATAGAAGAAAGAAAGAAAAGAAAGAAAATTCATTTGTTTAGCCCTAAAAGAAAAACAAATAAACGAAAAAAAAAATGAAATTAAATTAAAACATCTAGGTATAAACTATACTATAGGTAGAAAAAGTTATGATAAAATATGTAGATATAAGGTAGATAGGTTAAATATTAGATGTAAAATATTTGTATATACTAAATTACTTCCGTTATAATAAAATAAATAAATATTAATTAAGGTATAAACTACAATTAGTATAGTATACAATTAATTACAGAAACTTCATGGCGAACCACGGTATTTCATCAATGTTGAAACTTCTTGCAATTCCGGCTTTAGAGAAAGAAGCTGAATGCAAACAGATGTTAGATGATATGCGCCATCTGACGACAAGAGGCGAAACTCTGGACAATATAAACATGTTTATTGGTAAGAATGAAAGTTATATTCATACAAACTTCAACCCCCGCTGTATAGTAGTGCTGTGTAGTTTTAGTTGTAGTAGAGCTCTTTAGTGGAGGGCTCGTCCGGGGAATTACTACGAGTACCACCATACCTATTTCTGCTGCCAAGCAACTTCCTGTGTTTTGGTTTGAAGGGTGTGGATGTGGGTTAAGACGTTTCAAGATGATCCCTGCGGATATTACTGAATAAATGATTTTTGACTTTGACTTTGGTGCCTGTGTTATTACAGGCATATGAGGCTAAACACCTGCTTCAGGTTGGTGAACGCAAAGTAGTGCATTCAATACACTACTGTTGCACTACTGTCACGTTTGTTAGAGACGTGCCCTACATTGTAGGCACAATGTAGACAATGTTATGTTACAGGTGATGGTAACCACTTAAGATCAGGTGGGGCATCTGCTTGTTCCATCAGCATGTAAACAAAATATATCTGATATAATATAATAGACTAGAGGCCACTCGCAGCTTCGCCCGCGTGGCAGTTTTTTCCCCGTTGCCGTTATTTTTTCGGGATAAAAAGTAGCCTATATGTTAATCCAAGTTATAATTTATGTTTATTCCAAATTTCATCCAAATAGTTTACTGGTTAGAGCGTGAAAGAGTAACAAACATCCATCCCTCCATCCATCCATCCATCCATACTTACAAACTTTCGCGCTTATAATATTAGTAGAATAAGTAGAGATTTTTATTTTTATTATTTTGACGACCGATGTGGCGCGGCGGGCGAATGTCCGTCTGCGACGCAGAGGTTGCGGGTTTGATTCCCGCCTTGGGATAAATGTTTGTACGATCTGCAAATATTTATTCCGGGTGTTCTGGGTATTTTCTATGTATAATAAAAAATATCTATGTATGTAATATAATATTGTATTAAGTATATCAGTCATGTAGTACACATAACACAAGCTCTGCTTAGCTTGGGGCTAGATGATGCTGTGTGGATTGTCCAGCATTATTATTATTATTATTATTTTTCAGCTACAAATGGTATTTACCACGCCGGCGTCACAATGGCAAATGAGATCAAACAAATAAGAAATCCTCTTCTACATCCAGCTTTTATCTTCAAAAAGGCATTCGCTAATAGACATCAGGTAAACTAAAAGATATAACTTCTCGATTTTAAACCCCCGGGAACCGGATTCCTTCCATCCTTCAGGACTCTCAAACGGTGAAGGAAAACATCGTGAGTAAACCAGTTGGCCTCAAGTTGTTGGACGCTGAGTAGTGCATCGTAGGGCACGTTTTAAAGCATTGCCTTGTAGGGACCTACAAGATGCTTTGTTAAAGGTGATGGTAACCACTTAACATCAGGTGGGCCATCTGCTTGTTCCATCAGCATGTAGTATAAAAAAAAAGTTGGTAGCAGTGGTGATGAGCTTGAAACCTGTCACGTATGGAATACCAACTACTGCAGAATGTAGGTACGTACTAAATGTATTATCTGAACGTACCTCTAACTACCCCCTTAGACATCCTCGAAGAATCTCGAGTAGGTACTTGGTACTGAGAGATCGGGGGGATATCTACCATGCTTGGGGATTAAGTTGGGGAAAGACCGATGTAGCACGGCGGGTGAATATCCGCCTGCGACGCATGAGGTTGCGGGTTCGATTCCCGCCTTAGGATACATGTTTGTACGATCTGCAAATATTTATTCCGCGTGTTCTGGGTGTTTTCTATGTATAATAAAATATGTATGTATGTAATGTATTGTATTAAGTATATCAGTCATCTAGTACCCATAACACAAGCTCTGCTTAGCTTGGGGCTAGATGATGCTGTGTGGATTGTCCAGAATTATTATTTTTATTATACTGCAGCCGCTTTTGTGTTTCAGGAAAGAGACGACCCCAAACTGACCCTGTACCTGGCTGAGTACTTGCACCCTTCTTTAAAACTACCCTCAGAACAGTTAGAATACTGCGTACTAAGAATGCGCTTCGCGTGTGAGACTCTTATGGCCAGGCATGGCAAGAATGTGGGCACGGCGTACACGTAAGTCAATTTTGTTCCTTCGAGCCGGATACTTCTTCCCTTTGAGTTGACTCAAGTTCTTCTAGGTATCTTTTAGGTAAACGCGCTTCACCGTCGACTGCATTATCACTTAACATCAGGTGAGATTGCGGTCAAACGTTAACCTATAAAATGTAAAAAAAAATCATATATATGTTGTTCTCCGCGGGGTGGGTATCGAACCTATCACCTACAGCGCAGAAGGTAGTGTTAATGGGCACAGCGTACATGTAAGTCAATTTTGTTTCTTCGAGCCGGATACTTCTGCCCTTTGAGTTGACTGCCGAAGTTCAAAATTTGCACATACCTCAGGATAATGGTCCTTGGGTAATGCATCGTAGGGCACGTTCTTAACGATTGTGACCGCCACGTACCCTGATGTTAAGTGGTAACCATCATTATTGCAGGTCACGTTCGTTACCATTATTTACATTATTATTATTTTGTAGCAGGATCATACAAAAAAACGGTAAGAACCAAGCCGTAAGTTTGTTGCCGGTTCTTCTAGACTTGGTCGCGAGGAACTGGCGCTTAGATTCATCTAGATTTACGACGTTTCAAGATGATCCCTGCGGATATTACTGAATAAATGATTTTTGTCTTTTGACTTTGACTTTGAGATGTTAAGCCTCATGTGCCTGTGATTGCCTAAGTAGGTACAAAATGTTGAATCTAAAACGGTAAGCTAATGTTATTGTTACAGAGAACTTATGAGGTTGGCTGAAGCGGGTACTGAAATCTTGGCTATGACAGCTGTATTGGGAAGAGCGTCCAGGTATATCATTATCATCATTTTCTCAGCCTAAAAAAAATCATCAAAATGTTAGGTAATGTATATAAATCTATTCCTGTCTTATAAAACTCAAACCTTGAATTGAACCTTGATTTAAATATTTTCTTTTTGTTTTGTTCCCTCTGGCTCGGGGATGATTTATATATAAAAAACCGGCCAAGGCGAGTCGGACTCGCGCACGAAGGGTTCCGTACCATTATCTATAATAAAAACGCCAAAATAATCACGTTTGTTGCATGAGAGCAAACAAAAAAATATTTATTTTATGCAAAAAAAATAATCGATTTTTTATGTAGAATGTCACATACCTTCTACTAAAATGTACTTTTCTGCTTTTTTTCAGAGCGTATTGTATCGGCATGAGGAATGCGGATATAGAAATGAAACTTGCCGCTGCCTTCGTGGATTTAACAAAGACAAGAGTTAGGAGTCTCATAAAAGAGATAGACGATGGAGAATATTTAAATTGCGATCATTTTAAAATCCAATTTGGTAAAAAAATATTTGAGACGAATTCTTTGCTTGTAGAGAAACCTACAGCTAGGGTTTTTTGGTAAAATGTTTTTTACTCTGCTAATAAACTAGGCGTTACCGAAAATCTATATCAATTATAGAATTCCCGACTGACTGACTGACAACGCACAGTCTAAACCACTGGTCGTAGACTTGAAATTTACCGAAATTACCGAAATTCAACCCCTAAATGGGTACAGCGGGGGTTGAAATTTGAACAAAGTCGCGCACTTTTTGCTAGTAATGTATACATAAAAACGAGTGTGCTTTAGACTACACGACTGAAGTAAAACTCGTAACTGGCTATGAGAGAAAGAGAGAAAGAACAGTGCTTTCATACCCCCTCCATGGTAGTGTTAAACGTTTAACGCAACCTTGTTGGAAGTCTCATTAGAAGTACTACTTCAATACTAGCGAAACGCGCGCAACTTCGTCTGCGTGAAGCTATTTTCTTACAAACGCCAACCCCCGCTAAACACGTTTAGAGGTTGAATTTCTTAAATTCAATTAATATAAATGCATTAAGTACATAGTTATGATTTTAGGGTACCGACGCCGTACAACATACAACCTACTTATTATTAGGTGAGACTTAGGATGATTGAGTTGTAAGAAAGCATTTGTTTTGTAAATAAATATTAGTTACAACTTTTTGTGTTTACTTTGTAACGATAGTTAAAACTTAGCAAGTTGCGCTGAGATATCTTAGGACTAAACTAGTATAGTATTATCTTATCTGTGCTAGAGGCCACTCGCAGCTTCGCCCGCGTGGCAGTTTTTTCCTGTTCCCGTTATTTTTTCAGGATAAAAAGTAGCCTATGTCTTATTCCAGATTACAATCTATATTTATTCCAAATTTCATCCAAATCGGTTCACTGGTTAGAGCGTGAAAGAGGAACAAACATCCATCCATCCAAACATTCGCATTTATAATATTAGTAGGATTATTAGAAGTCCAATGAGAGCGAGAGGACACGTTAGTCCGTAATTCTAGCAGCTTGTTCTACAAGCCGGGCTCACTTTAAAGGTCGCGTGATGATAATGATGCTTGACAGTTACAAAAAAAAACAAAAGTTTCGTTCTAAAATCGTTTTATTTAGTAACACTAGTTCTATAATCTATTCTACCAAGTTACACAATTTTTTTAAATGCATCTAGGTATACTACGCTTTGTAGATTAAAAGTATCTGTGGGTAATTCATTCAAGTACTGTAATTTCATATCGAAAAACCAATGCTCACAAACAGCACCTAAGATAAACATCGTGAGGAAAGCTAAGGATTCTAGCAGCGGCGGTGGGCTTGCAACCTGCCACGAGTAAAATACTACTTGGAAATGTAAGCAACTTGCTAAATAATAAGACACACTAATTTTGGCTATTTCAAAGATTCCGAAACAGTTTAATGCCACTACACCTTTTAAGGTAGTATTAAATTAATTTTCTGTAATCTTTGAAAGCGACATATATTTTTCATTTTAATTGTTATTTTATGTTCAGGGGGGTAAGCACGAACGAATTCCACTTTCGTATCGTAACGGTCCGTAAGTAATCGTAGGTTTACGGACCGAGACGATACATGGTAGCATGAACGACAACCGATTTACAAACTTCCTATCGAATTACGTTACTTTACGGACCTAGCTATCGTTTACTTTACGTACGTAATGCCAAAAGTGTTCGTGCTTCCAATTTTAGTTCTCTTTACGCACGATAGAGGCGCTGTGCAAAATCTCATATATTTTGGTAACGTTAGCGTCACGATAGCCAGTTCGTGCTGAGGCCCGTGATGTATAATTTCGATGGTATTTTAACCATTACTTGAGGTAGCACAGTGAATAGTTGCAATGAAAGTGTGATGTGACATCCTGATGTGGATTTAAATGGTTTTGAAGAAAAACGCCATCTTTTTTCTTCATAACCAATGACAGCCGACTTTTCTTTTTTTTTTATTGACTCGACTTGACATTGACAAAAATACGGACAAATGCCACTATTGACTTTGATATTGGCAAAATTGTGTACAAATGCCATTACGAAAAAAAGAAGAAGGCTAGACCTAAGAATATGGACTAGTCTTCTTATATTATACTATGGGTCAGACAGTTATGTTAATATGGCTAAACACACTCCGTTGCACTATATTTGGTGCCTAAGGCCTATATTCTCTTTTGGGATAGACACTGATGTATGAGACCCCTTCCTTTGCTGGTTTGAATTTGTCTCCAATCGTAACGTTTTTCTTGCCCCGTTTTCGCAATTTGGTCATCCGGTCCATCACCTAGAAATAAAAATTAATAATGCTGGACAATCCACACAGCATCATCTAGCCCCAAGCTAAGCAGAGCTTGTGTTATGGGTACTAGATGTCTGATATACTTAATACAATACATTACATACATATTTTTTATTATGCATACAAAATACCCAGAACACCCGGAATAAATATCTGCAGATCGTACAAATATTCATCCTAAGGCGGGAATCGAACCCGCAACCTCCTGCGTCAGGCCACATCCAGTAGCGCTGGTCTTCTGCTGTGGCCTGTGTTGACTTCACGGGCTGGATAAAAAGCCTTGTAAGTACAAATTGTTAGCATCTTTATCTTTTTATGCATCGCCGTTTATCTATTTCTGTTTATCCTTTCCATCCAAAGGTTGTCTGGAAGAGATCGCTTTTAGCGATAAGGCCGCCCGTTGTACTCAATACTTATAGTTATCTCTATTGTGTTTTTACTTCTTTGTGTACAATAAAGAGTTAATCTATCTATCTATCTATATTATGAGTCATTCTAGTACCCATAACACAAGCCCTGCTTAGCTTGGGGCTAGATGATGCTGTGTATCCACACAGCATCCTATTGTCCATTGGACAATCCTGTCCAGCATTATTATTATATTATATACAAACCTTTTTCTCCAGAGTTTTCTTGGTATCAGGGAACCTGATAGTTTTCTCCAATACAGCGTCGATAGCTTGCACCTTGTTCTTCTCCTTTCGCTTGTAGTAGAACACTTCCCACGCAAGAGTTAGCATAGCTAGGCCTAGCCCGAATAACGTGGCTATGAAAACTCCCCCTAAAAAGAATTAAGATTAACACTGGTGGTCTATTGGAAGTAACTCTACCTTCTGATCCTGAGGTCGTGGGTTCGAATGGATTTTTGTGTTCGAAAATCTATATTGTGCAGTATTTATTTAAAAACTTGACATTATTAGTGGTTCTGTAGAAGCAGTAGACCTTAGCGAGCCCTTTGTATGAATATATGAACCCCCCCCCATTTCCTCCCCTCCATTCACCCCTTTTATATTAATTTCGTAGAGTAAGTCTTCTTATTCACTTCTCAAATTTGATTAAAATTCGTCAATAAGTAACGCTACAGAAAATTTTCTCTCTTTCCCCCAATCGAAAATCGCGATCAACTAAAAACCTAAATAAATCATGGAAGTTTTGTGCTAATTTTCGTCGAAATCGTCAAAATGTGACCATGTGGCATCACATCACACATATGGCATGTATGTGTGGGGTGTGGATCATGTGGGCTAGAATAGACAGACAGACGGACAAAAGCATTTGGCCAATGTCGAAACTAAGGTGTGCATTTCTCCAGCTTTACTTTAGCTTCAGTGTGCATTACTAGAGCTAACACACCTTCAAAGGCTTCTAGCGTCATTGTTTCAGTTAGATTGGCACCACACTGGAGCTTCATTATTTACATTATTATTATTTTGTAACAGGATCATACAAAAAAACGGTAGGAACCAAGCCGTAGCTTTCTTGCCGGTTCTTCTAGGCTTGGTCGCGAGGAACTGGCGCTTAGATTCACCTAGATTTAAGACGTTTCAAGTTGATCCCTGCGGATATTACTGAATAAATGCTTTTTGACTTTGACTTTGTTTATTTGGCACCTAAATTATGGTTGTAAATCTATGATGGTACTAAATATGCATTACATATTGGCATTTTCAAAAACTACATTTTCTTTATGAGGAAGCTGGGGGCATGCACACAAACTAGGACGCTTCGCTCGCTCGGTCAATTAAAATCACTTGAAATTAGCAAAATTGTCCGAAGGACAGACAGGTGCCAAGGAGAAGAGAAGGCTTGCAATTCCAGTCACCAGATACTGCCGGCAACTTACCCAAGCTCTCCAGCGTGATACCTTCAGATTCATCAGCATCAGGGCATGACTGTCTCGCCGTTTCATTCCAGTACCTGTAAGAGATACTGTTACAAACAGTTTGTAACAGATGAGACTGAACATTGTACTAGATTGTACAGTACGTACAGATATTTTAGTTATGTCCTAGATTGCCAATATAATACCTTCGGGATCCTAACATTATGGCTCCGGTATGAATCCAGGGTGCTAACAACGTGATGGATCTAACGTGATAGGTCTAAGACGGTAGCGTAATAGGTCCGGGACGCAGCGGCGGCCTTAAGGGGTGGCGAACAGGCCAATCGCCCGGGGCCTCGCTCTTACTGGGGCCTCGCGCAACAACCCAAGCTAATTTTAAAAGATATAGATTTTTTTTAACATATTTTCTTTATTTAAAACTTTTAATTTTGATCACATACTTTCCACGAAGGACAATAGGGCCTTGCAAAGACCTGCCGCCGCCCGAAGCCTCGTAATGGGTAAGGCCGCCGCCGCCGGGACGCCTCCAGGTTGCTAACTCCAGGTTGTGATGCATCCGGGATTGTTTTGGATAATTAATATAGATACATGTATAGGTAAAGAAAAGAAAAAGGAAAGCAAGAAAATAAGCTTTTGATAGCGGAGAGGAAGATCTTTCGAAAGATTTTGGGGCCGACACACAGAGAGGATGGAAGCTGGAAAGTTCGGAAAAATTCTGAGGTCGAGGAGTTAATAGGTGAACCCAACATCATCGGCGAAACTAAAGCCCACCGACTCCGGTGGCTTGGCCATATAGAGAGGATGGGAGAGGATCGTAACGTGCAGAAGGCATACCTCGGAATCCCTACCGGCCGACGTCCCGTGGGGCGCCCGCGGTATCGTTGGAAGGATATGGTGGAGGCCGACCTGCGTGAGCTTCAAGCCGGAAACTGGCAAGAACTAGCGCACGACAGGGAAAAATGGCGAGCGCTCTTATCGGAGGCCAAGACTCACTTTGGGTCGTTGAGCCAACGGAGTAAGTAAGTAAGTAAGTACATGTATAGGTACTACTCACTTAGCTCCCAGCTGCTCAAGTAGCCGCTGCTTCTGCAGCTCGAGTAGTGCCCGCGACAGCTGTTCCTGTAACCTGGAGCCTTGCTGTACAGCAATCGCGTAAGGTTGTTCCGCGAACACCTCGCCTACTTCCGTAAGGTTGCAATTACGAGTTATTTCGTATCTGTGGAATTGAGTAAATTTATGCCTTATCTAATTTTTTTTAATTTTATTTAAGTTTGTTGCCTATTCTTGGTCGGCTTGGTCGCGAGGAACTGGCGCTTAGATTTGCTTTAAGACGTTTCAAGATGATCCCTGCGGATATTACTGAATAAATGCTTTTTGACTTTGACTGTATAAATATCTCGTTTCTATCCAAAATATGCGTTATATTTTATACACCACACACCTTATTTCAGCCGAGTCGTGAATGAAAGCAAAATCAGCGTCTGTATGCTCATTCACTTGTAGAAAGCCTGTCTTCGCATCGGGTACAGGACCTTCAACAAACAAAATATTTACTCACAACCTGTCCGCCATTTTGTCATCTAGACCACCATTTTGTCACACAAAATGGCGGACGAATAGACATTTGACACCATTAGTTTTTCAGTCTTTTTCTAAAGTTTATTTAAAATAAAAACATGTAAAATGCGAGTCGGACTCGCGCACTAAGGGTTCCGTACTCTAATAAAAAAGAGGGTATCTATAATAAAAATAGCAAAAAAATCACGTTTGTTGCATGAAAGCCCCCTTAAATATTTATTTAATTCTGTTTCTTAGTATTTGTTGTTATAGCGGCATCTGTGAATTTCAACAAACTTCAACTCTCTAACTATCACGGTTCATGAGATACAGCCTGGTGACAGACAGACAGATAGACCGCGAAGTCTTAGTAATAGGATCCCCTTTTACTCTTTAGGAACGGAACCCCTAAAAAAAACATCAGTGAGTAACTATATGTAGCGTATATCCTACTAATATTATAAATGCGAATGTTTGGATGGATGGATGGATGTTTGTTCCTCTTTCACGCTCTAACCAGTGGACCGATTTGGTTGAAATTTGGAATAAATATAGATTGTAATCTAGAATACAACATAGGCTACTTTTTATCCCGAAAAAATAACGGGAACGGGAAAAAAACTGCCACGCGGGCGAAGCTGCGAGTGGCCTCTAGTATGTATATGACGGAGACGCTGCTCCAGTATGGTCCAGCTGGTCGTCCGCGATATCTGCACTGATGACGTCACAGCTGTCTTCATTATGGTGATGACTCATGACCGTTGGCAAAACATAAACCGAGTCAAAGAAACATTAAATAAGCCAAAGAAACACCAAGAACGTTGTCACTGTCGTTTATTCCGCACCAAACAAATCTGGTTTTTACAGTAGGTCCGAACGGTGCGGCGGCTCGAGCCAGACTGACTACCGTTTTTTTTTTTTTTTTTTCGAACGGACTAAAATGCTGGTATAATCGCCTAGCGATTTCCGACAACGTTACCGGGCTACGACAACGTTACCGGGCTACCCAACGTTACCGGGCTACTGACTACCGTAGAGCGCGCCGCCCGTATTTATGCAAAACACAGCCGCGCGCAAGCTACCTCGCCACTAAGAGTGTTTTGCTTTTACGCGTCTTGTTGTTTTTACAATCAATTAATTAATGACCTTGTTGACCTTAAAATAATGAATCAACGCCTAATTAGCTAATAATTCACTTAAAACTGAAACAAAACATTGTGATTTCAAGTAGCTCCGGCGTCTTGCTGACACCAATGTCGCCATTGCGCCGATATATATATTTTCGTAAAATCTTACCAGAAGCGTTTATAGCAAGGAGGATGTGTCCATATTGTTCCCTGATGGGGTAATCCCAGACGCGGTATTGTGATTGATCTGATGTCGCGTTCAGGGTTATTTCTTTCCATACTCTACAAACACATAGACATCTTTATTTTATGCTAAAACTAGCAAAATACGACTGATCCTGTACCTGTTTAGGGGTTGAATTTCTGAAATTCCTTAGTACACCTATACGCACTAAGACAATTATAGTTGTCATGGAATTTCTGCAAGAAGACGCCAATCATGATTATGCTATGCTTTTCATTATTACCAAAGTATTTATATTAAAAAAAACCCTTTTTTTTTTTTTTTTTTTATAATAACAATGCTGGACAATCCACACAGCATCATCTAGCCCCAAGCTAAGCAGAGCTTGTGTTATGGGTACCTACTAGATGACTGATATACTTAATACAATACATTACATACATAGATATTTTTTATTATATATAGAAAATACCCAGAACACCCGGAATAAATATTTGCAGATCGTACAAACATTTATCCCAAGGCGGGAATCGAACCCGCAACCTTCTGCGTCACAGGCGGACATTCGCCCCCTGCGCCACATCGGTCGTCACCTTTATCATTTTCCTGGCCTTATCCCACTTAACGTGGGGTCGGCACAACAGGTTTTTCCCCTTCATTTGCCTCTATCATCCGTCATCTCTTTAGTCACTCCTGTCTTACCCATACCATCTCTCACACAATCTATCCATCTTTTCTTTGGCCTACCTCTACTCACATATTCATCCACATTCATATCTGACACTCTTCTCGTTAAATGACATTCTTCTCTTCTCATGACATGTCCACACCATGCTAACCTATTGCTCCTCATCTTTTCAGTCACTGGCGCCACTTTAATTAAAAAAACTTTATAAAATAAATATTTGTGGACATTTTTACAGATCATCTAGCCCCAAACTAAGCATAGCTTGTACTATGGGAACCAGATTACTGATACAATACCTACTTATTTCCTACAGACCTACTTCCTCAAAAACCCTGTCCCAGACACTAGCGTCCCGTAAATAGGGGCATAAGTCAAAAGTTACCCCTGACGATGCATAAATCATCTACAACGCCAAAACCAATGATGTTTTCCTTCACCGTTTGAGTTTGATGTTTTCCGTCACCGTTTGAGTATGATGTTTTCCGTCACCGTTACCTGTACAGCGTGTCTTCGGCAAACTTCATGTTGATGAAGTACTGGTGGATAGTAGATGATTCTACCACTGTGTAGTTGATACGAGATTGACGTGCTAATTGCTCCAAGGATGAAACTGGGGTCTGTAACAGTTTTATTAATAAGTACCAATAAAACCGGCCAAGTGCGAGTCGGACTCGCGCACGGAGGGTTCTGCACCATTATCTATAGTAAAATCGGTAAAAAAATCACGTTCATGCAACAACCGTGATGAGCCTCGTTAAATATTTATTTTATTCTGTTTTTTAGTATTTGTTGTTATAGCGGCAACAGAAATACATATCTGTGAAAATTCCAACTCTTAAACTATCCCGGTTCATGAGATACAGCCTGGTGACAGACAAACAGACAGACAGACAGACAGCGGAGTCTTAGTAATAAAGTCCCTTTTTACCCTTTGGGTACGGAACACTAAAAAAGGAGTACCTTCCTTAGTACACCTTTACCCACCAAGATGAATATACCCTGTAAATTTAACATCTTTACGACCAGTGGCTTAAGCTGTGCGTTGTCTATATGTCAGTCAGTCAGTCAATCAGGACAAAGATTATTTTAATTGGTATAGATGTATAAATTCCTCACGATGTTGATATTTTGTATAGAAACGGAATATTTACCATGATTTTTAAGTTTGATTGTTTCCCGATATTTCGGCACAGTTGATGCATGCGCCATGCAACTGTGCCGAAATATCCCGTTTCTATCCAAAATATTGATCAAAACCATGATAGTTTAAAAAGTTATATCCTCACGATGTTTTTCTTCATCGTTTGGGAGCATTGCGCACATAAATTTTTCAAACTGATAAATCCATTTATGCACGACCGGATTTGAACCCACGACCTTCGAATCAGAAGGCGGAGTCACTCCACCAGTGAATAATAATAATAATGCTGGACAATCCACACAGCATCATCTAGCCCCAAGCTAAGCAGAGCTTGTGTTACGGGTACTAACATACATACATATTTTATTATACATAGAAAATACCCAGAACACCCGGAATAAATATTTGCAGATCGTACAAACATTTATCCCAAGGCGGGAATCGAACCCGCAACCTCTGCATCGCAGGCGGACATTCACCCGCCGTGCCACATCGGTCGTCAATGATGATGAATTTTCCCTAATTACCTAGGGGGTAATACCTGCATTCTTTCCACAGTTAGAAAGGCAGCTAGGTTGGCTGTGAATGTAGCCAACATCAGAACCACGAATAGCCAGTATGCTGCCACCAGGGTTCTCCCGGAGAGTGCCTTAGGAGCCTCACCACCCCCTTGGGGTGTGAAGGAGGTAAGAGCAAACCAGAAACTCTCTTTTAGTGTGAACTCTCTGCAACGAGATTTATAATGTTGGACAATCCACACAGCATCATCTAGCCCCAAGCTAAGCAGAGCTTGTGTTATGGGTACTAGATGACTGATATACATAACACAATACATACATAGATATTTTTTATTATGCATAGAAAATACCCAGAACACCCGGAATAAATATTTGCAGATCGTACAAACATTTATCCCAAGGCGGGAATCGAACCCGCAACCTCCTGCGTCGCAGCCGGACATTCACCCGCTATTCCTCATCCGTCGTTTGTACATGGTTTTAAGGTAATGCAAGTGATAGTTCCAGTAACAAAACTAGATGGCGTTAGTATAGTTCGATTTTCTTCATGACACATTGAAATTCGTCCTCGTATAATTCTTCTGTAGTTTCTTAATGTAAGATAATATTTTATACTGTTTTGCTGGGGTTTAATTTTTAAAATATATCAAGTGAACTGTAGTAGTGAGCCGTAGTAGTAGTAGTGAGCTCGTAGAACCGACATCAGCTGGGGAATAAAGGTTCTAGAATGGCGACCACGAACCGGAAGACGAAGCGTAGGACATCCTCCTACAAGATAGACTGACGACATTGTTAGGATCGCGGGAAGTCGATGGATGGAAAGGGCTCAGAATCGTTCTTCTTGGAAACGTATGGATGCCTATGTCCAGCAGTGGACTTCTACAGGCTGATGATGATGATCCTGTCCATCCAAAGGTTGCCTGGTAGAGATTGCTTTTAGCAATAAGGCCGCCCATTGTATTACTGCATTGTTTATTTTAATATTCTTTATAAAATGTGTGTACTTTACTTGTGATAATCAATAGAGTTATCTATCTATCTTGAGACGACATTATGTGGCGCAGGGGGCGAATGTCCACCTGCGACACAGGAGGTTGCGGGTTCGATACCCGCCTTGGGATAAATGTTTGTATGATCTGCAAATATTTATGTATTTTCTATGTATAACAAAAATCTATGCATGTAATGTATTGTATTAGGTATATCAGTTATCTAGTACCCATAATACAAGCTATGCTTAGCTTGGGGCTAGATGATGCTGTGTGGATTGTCCAGCATTATTATTATTATATCTATCTATGATGATGATGATGATGACTAACCTGCAAGGGTATGGATACGCCTCCGGGTTGTTCCTCGCAGAATATGGAGAATACTTATCGAGCAGCCAGATCATGAACCCAGTTAATACTAACGCTGCTACTATGCTGAGCCAGACCTCTGTGCGGAGAACTGTCATAAACTTAAAGAGGGAGGTTTTTCGTGTTGGCTTACGGATCACTGAAAATATATAAATAGATAGATAGATAAGACATTTAAATAAATAATAAATAAATAAATAATAAATAATGCTGGACAATCCACACAGCATCATCTAGCCCCAAGCTAAGCAGAGCTTGTGTTATGGGTACTAGATGATTGATATATACTTAATACAATACTATATTACATACATAGATATTTTTTATTATACATAGAAAATACCCAGATCACCCGGAATAAATATTTGCAGATCGTACAAACATTTATCCCAAGGCGGGAATCGAACCCGCAACCTCTGCGTCGCAGGCGGACATTCGCCCACCGCGCCACATCGGCCGTCAAATAGCCGTTCATACCACCACAATACAGAATAAAGTAATAGCAAATTTACACAACAAATACATTAGATATTACATAAAAAAGTTACCAAGCTTAAGTTTAATTACCTACAGTTGATTTGACACCATTTTTAATAGATTTAGGCATAATACTATTAAAAATGGTCTCCATGTGGTGGTGATTGTACGTTTGCGTCGTTCACGTGAAGCTATTTTCATAAATACTTCAAACCCCCCTATAAAAAATCCCTAATGTGGCTGCGTGTGGTCAGCAATAAAATAGGTAAAAAAAATATCTGAAATCCTAAACAAATCAATAAACAAAAATAAACTTCTAATAAAATAATATTAACAATCCTACTAATATTAAAAGCGCGAATGTTTGTAAGTATGGATGGATGGATGGATGTTTGTTACTCTTTCACGCTCTAATCAGTAGACCGATTTGGATGAAATTTGGAATAAGCATAGATAATAACTTGGATTATCATATGGGCTACTTTTTATCCCGAAAAAATAACGGGAACGGGAAAAAACTGCCACGCAGGCGAAGTTGCGAGCGGCCGCTAGTAGATTATAACTTGGATTAACATATAGGGTACTTTTTATCCCGAAAAAATAACGGGAACGGGAAAAAACTGCCCGGGCGAAGCTGCGAGCGGCCGCTAGTAGATTATAACGTGGATTAACATATAGGGTACTTTTTATCCCGAAAAAATAATGGGAACGGGAAAAAACTGTCACGCAGGCGAAGCTGCGAGCGGCCGCTAGTCTACACTAATATTATAAAGAGGAAAGATTTGTACTTTTGTATTTTTGTATGTTATGAATAAACTCAAAAAGTACTGGACCGATTTTAATAATTCTTTTTTCATTAGAAAGCTACATTATCACTGAGTAACATAGGCTATATTTTATTTTGGAAAAAAATAGCGTTCCGTAAAATATTTGGGTTTTTCAGACACAAGGTGTAAAAAATCAACCAGAAAAGTTACTTATTTTGCGTACGCTGCCTAAACTATAAAAGATAGAACCATAAAATGTTCTAAGTAATTGTAGATCTTATAATAATCTACAAAAAAGTCAGCGACACACTATACCTATCTATGTCGAGTGAGGCACAACAACCATTTTTTTATTTAAAAATCTTCAATTTTTTTTGGACTACATTTAAACGCATTTATTTTACTCATACTATTAATCCTTATCGAAATAAATTATTTTATCACTAAGTACAGTTCATGTAGATAATATTTGGTCTTTCAATGATTAGAATTGGACGTTTGGTTTTGAAGTTATGGCGAAATTAAAATATTACGATTTCTGCTGCACGGCCCGTTGCGAAGTGAGCGTCACCAAGTTGGGAGTGCGCGTGCAGGGGAGTAATTTAGATCTATGAGTTAGGAGGTACCCGCGCGGCTCCCTACGCAGGTGTTTTATAAAAAGGACATTGATTCATAATGTAATATAGTTTTATGACAAAATCTATACAAATAAATAAAATTGAAGTGTCTGGTTGTAATATTAAAATAACGCTTTTTACTACATGCATAGGAATGTATATACGATACATATACCAAAATAGCATTTTTTTAAATTTTTGTCTGTCTGTCTGTCTGTTTGTTCCGTGTAATCTCTGGAACGGCTGGACCGATTTTGACGGGACTTTCACTGGCAGATAGCTAATGTAACAAGGAGTAACTTAGGCTACTTTTTATCCCAAAAAAATAACGGGAACTGATAAAAACTGCCACGCTGGCGAATCTGCGAACGGCCGCTATTTTATGCCGTATTAACGCCATCTGTTGGTGACATCGAGTACTACTTCAGTTAAGATTTGTAAGTAAACATGTTTACCGCCCAACGAAGTGGGCACCGGTCAGCTAGTAAATTATAACTTAGATTAACATATAGGCTACTTATTATCCCAAAAAAATAACGGGAACGGGAAAAAACTGCCAAGCGGGCGAAATTGCGAGCGGCCGCTAGTAGATTACAACTTGGATTAACATATAGGGTACTTTTTATCCCGAAAAAATAATGGGAAGGAAAAAATGCCACGCGGGCGAAGCTGCGAGCGGCCGCTAGTTTTTACATAATTTAGGCCCCATATTTTGTCTTACCAATAAGGATGCCGGTTTGTTCAAAGTATGGGGGCACAAAGTCAATGACCTCTTCTCGTTCCGCTGTCATTGTCAACGCTGATACTGCCATGTCTGTCTCCTGAAAACCATCACAATAAATAAAAACAAGTGTGCTTTAGACCACACGACTGAAGTAAAACTTCTATGGCTATGAGAGAAAGAGAGAAACAGTGCTTTCATACCCCCTCCATGGTAGTGTTAAACGTTGAACGCAACCTTGTTGGAAGCCGCATTAGAAGTATATAAAAATAATATAGTAATAATGCTGGACAATCCTCACAGTATCATCTAGCCCCAAGCTAAGCAGAGCTTGTGTTATGGGTACTAGATGTACAATACATTACATACATACAATTTTTTTTTATTATACGTAGAAAATACCCAGAACACCCGGAATAAATATTTGCAGATCGTACAAACATTTATCCCAAGGCGGGAATCGAACCCGCAACCTCCTGCGTCGACTATTACTTTTGAAATTTTAGACATGTTTACACAACATCATCTGACCCCAAACTAAGCATGGCTTGTAGGTACTATAAACCAGATGACTGATAGAATACTTATTTACTTTTTTTGTAAATACATAGAATACAATATAACACTGACAAACATCTATGTTCATCACACAAATGTTTGTTCTCGGTGGGGATCGAACCCACCACCTACAGCGCAGAAGGCAGGGCTACTACAAACTGAGCTGTGACGGCTGTCAAATGTGTATTGTCTAATGTGGACATATTGTATGACACATATACATATACGGTTTTATAGACAGGGTGTATATACTGTTTTGGATAGAAACGGGATATTTACCATGATTTTTGAGTTCAACCTGAGACCAAATATCGGGAAACAATCAAACTCAAAAACCAGCTAAGTGCGAGTCGGTCTTGCACACGAAGGGTTCCGTGACATTATTTTTACTAATATGGCAAAAAAATCACGTTTGTTGTATGAGAGCCTCTTTAAACATTTATTTTATTCTGTTTTTTAGTATTTGTTGTTATAGCGGCATCAGAAATACATCATCTGTGAAAATTTCAACTCTTTGACTATCACGGTTCATGAGATACAGCCTGGTGACAGTCGGACAGACAGATAGCGGAGTCTTAGTAATAGGGTCCCGTTTTACCCTTTGGGTACGGAACCCTAAAAAAGAACGAAAGAATAAAAATCTTACCCCTCTCATCAGATCACCGACGACGCCGTCCCAGGTTCCGTTAGGCAGCTTCTTGCCGAAGCCACCAGTTTTCGGAGTCACTATCTCATAGTCAAACTCCATAGTCTACAAATTATTTATTTATTTTATCTATATAGTGAACATCTAAATATATATAACTCAAAGGTGACTGACTGACATAGTGATCTATCAACGCACAGCCCAAACCACTGGACGGATCGGGCTGAAATTTGACATACAGGTAGATGTTATGACGTAGGCATCCGCTAAGAAAGGATTTTGATTAATTCTACCCCCAAGGGGATAAAATAGGGGATGAAAGTTTGTATGAAACTTTGTCAATTTTAAACCGATCGGGCTGAGACTTTGCATGCATAAAGCTACTATGATTTTATCCCGAAAAAATAACGGGAACAGGAAAAAACTGCCACGCAGGCGAAGCTGCGAGCGGCCGCTAGTTATCTATACAAAGCAAGTACCTACCTACCTATCCACTTCCGTACTTTGCTACAAAACGAAACAAAAGGGAAGCATTGCTATTCAGAAGGTACATTAGAAGTTACAGTAGAAGTACTGCCACGCAGGCGAAGCTGCGAGCGGCCGCCAGTAGAACATATGAGTAATAACAAAAAAGTGAACACTGGAAACTACAATAAGAGTCAACACTGTGTCGCAGCTTCCAGCACCCAACCTTCAGCAAAGAAGAGACAGCCGTTCACAACAAAAAATTTAAAAACATAAAACAAAAAATAAAAATAAGGAATTTTGTGAGTAGGGGTGTGTGTGTGGGGGGTGACAAATACATCATAACTAGCGGCTGCTCGCAGCTTCGCCTGCATGGCAGCTTTTTCCCGTTCCCGTCATTTTTTCGGGATAAAAAGTAGCCTATCCAGGTTGCAATCAATAATTATTCCAAATTTCATCCAAATCGGTCCACTAGTTAGAGTTAGTATTTTCCCGGACGAGCCCTGCACTAAGAGCTCTACTACTACTAAATGATGATGATGATGATGCTGCTGACGATGAAGATGATTAGGGTAAGAATCTATCTAATGCGTGCCCTAAAACCCTTACCTCAGACAATCTTTCGATCAGATCTATGCAATATCCTTCGTATAGGGGCTGGCCTTCTTCAGTGAACATCGGTTCTCCGCTCTCAGGATCTAGCATTGGAAATGTCCAGGGTACAGCCTGTTTGAAGAAAGATAGTAAGAACTGTCAGCAGGGCATCAAACATCATAGAGTCCATCCATCCCAGTTCGTATAAAAAAACGAGCGTGCTTTAGACCACACGACTGAAAAATCTTTAATATACGAAACGTAACTGGCTATGAGAGAAAGAGAGAAAGAACAGTGCTTTCATACCCCCTCCATGGTAGTGTTAAACGTTTAACGCAACCTTGTTGTCGCATAAGAAGTATTACTTCAATAATTAACTTTCGGCAGACTTACATGAAATGTAAACAAGTATCAATACTGTCAAACGCGATATTAAATACCAAAGTGACATTACCTACTTAAAAAAATCATTTTTTTCTTCTACAAAAGTCAAAGTCAAAAAGCATTCAGTAAAATCCGCAGGGATCATCTTGAAACGTCTTAAATCTGGATGAATCTAAGCGCCAGTTCCTCGCGACCAAGCCGACCAAGAACCGGCAAGAAACTTACGGCTTGGTTCCTACCGTTTTTTTGTATGATCCTGTTGCAAAATAATAATGTAAATAATGAAGCTCCAGTGTGGTGCCTAATAAGGGTCTACCAGACAAACATTTTGCAAATATTTGCCAGCAAAACGTTGGTAATTTTTTACAGTTAAAGTATTTACAGTAGAAGTTCCAATCCGAAAGAACATCCTCAACGGTTCCAAGATGACTCCCGGCAGAAGTCGGAACTCCTCATCAGCAAACCAACTCGCAACTGTCTCCAAACCCTCATGAGGCACGTAGGTGGACAGCAAGAACCGAGATCGAAGAAGGAGTGAAGATCTAGAATGAGATATCTTTGTCACAACAGTATTGGTTCGTAAAAAGCTTAATACAATACTGTTCAGTTTAATATTCATTTATTCTCAAAAAGATAAATACATTATCACTTACATGAGAATTAACTAATAAAAATATACAAAAAGTGTCGTTCAATTTTAGGTAAGTAGGTAGGTAGGTACATTACATACTCAATTAACGTACCTAATCAATATTATTTAAAGCGTTTGTGATATGCTGAGCAAGTCTAGTTTTAAATACGTTAATTGAGTTTGCATTCCTTATATTTGCAGGTAATTTATTATAAAGCTGTGCGCCTTTTATTTGCATTTATTATAAAGCATAAATTTGCATTTATTATAAAGCTGTTAGAGACTCTACCTGCAACCCGGGCTGAGCCGAGCGACGTGGTATAAAATGGTCACACCATGTGGGACTCTGTGGACACTTCATCGACAGCCGTCGTTCACTTTAGACGTATTTTAGCACTGTTGGTCATTTGTTTTACCTAGACTTGTGGTTAAATGGTATAGTTGGTCCATAGTTGACTTAAAAATGTTCGCTAGATGTGTCACTTGTGGTATTTTTCATAAACCCCAAGGCTGTTTGTAATAATACATATAATAATCATTATAGTAAAAATAATGCTGGACAATCCACACAGCATCATCTAGCCCCAAGCTACGCAGAGCATGTGTTATGGGTACTAGATGACTGATATACTTAATAATACATATTTATTTATTATTATTAATACATTGCATACATCGATATTTTCTATTATACATAGAAAACACCCAGAATAAATATTTGCAGATCGTACAAACATTTATCCCAAGGCGGAAATCGAACCCGCAACCTCTGCGTCGCACACACAGAAAGAAACAAAAAATCCTTACATTACGCAAATAGTTCTACAACTATTCACGATGTTCTTACTTGTCAGCATCCCATTTAAAGATACTCTCGTTGCCAATGGTATCATCACTCAGCTGCTTATACAGTCTATCTCTGGTGCTGTTCATCAGAGACTGAAGGTCTTCGCAGTCTACCTTCGCTGTGAGGAGTGTGTCCAGTTTTGAGAAGGTTTCCGTGAGGAGTTGAAGTAGAGACCGCAGAATCGATTGTTTACGCTGGAAGATTATTGCTATATGAGAAATAGAAAAATATTTATTTACTATTATTAAATGTTTTAAACAATATAATTGAGGCTCTGTCTCCTGAAAAAGCGTTATCTGTAAGTATGTAAGTGTAATAAGGTAGCGTGAATTTATTTTAATAACTTCAAACCCCGCTGTGCCCGTTTAGGGGTTGAATTTCGGGAATTTCTTTCTTTGTATACCTCTGCGTATCACGACGAACATACCCTGAAAATTTAATGTCTCTAGGACTAGTGGTATATATAGGCTGTGCGTTGTTATAAACTATTGGTCGTAGAGACTCGAAATTCTCAGGGTATATTTGTATTGGTATAGAGGTGTACTAAGAAAAGAATTCCCGAAATTCAACCCCTAAAGGGGTGCAGTGGGATTTGTGTTTGTATTAGAATAATTACACGCGGACGAAGTCGCGCATGATTGTATGGCCTTTTATTAAGTGACTTGCTGATAGAACAAGCTGATGGCCCACCTGATGTTAAATGGTTACCATTACCTATAACAGAGCATTGCCTCGCAGGTCACGCTCGTTAACGTGCCCTACGATGCATTACTCTGAGTCCATCAACCTGAGGAATAACATAACAGCCTTGTGTGCCTGTAATAACCCACCCCCATCAAACCGGAACACAGCAAGCTGCTTGACGGTAGAAATAGCCATGACGGTAGTACTTCCCCGGGCGAGCCCTTCACTGAGAGCTCTATTGCTAATTGCTACTGCAGTCTTACAGCAGGAATGAATATATAACGGGAAAGAATAAGTGCTGGGAAATCTACTCCTTCTAAAATCTTGTCCCAAACACTTATGGCATTCTGTAAGTAGAGGCACGATTGAAAAAATTCATTATTTCAAGTTTTATAAGGTGGCCAATCCATTCCTCTTCTGTTCTGAGCAATAGTCATAATAGTCATTTATTGATAATAGTCATTATAAGTAAAAAAAAAGCATACAAAACAGGAATAATTAATACAATATTAGAAGTTGAATAAATAATAAAATAAGTACCTATTAGTTACCTAACATGACTAGGTATTTTGATGTGATTCGTAACTACCGCCCATGAATTCATCATAGGCATAAAAAGTTTGCTCGATAAGTCTCTGCTTTAATTTATTTTTGAAATACGTAAGACTACGTACTTTGAAATTCAGAGGGCATTCACAATCCTCCTTTCCACCAATCAGGTTGCAACATTCCCCAGGGTCCGCCCTGAGTAACATGGTGGGTAGAACCAACGAACTAGTTTCTGGAGTGTTGTAGTCTGTGAAGACTAGATTCCATCGGTAGTCACGACGGACGAGCTTTTCCTTCACAGCCTGATGGAATTAATAGATATTTACCTAGTTGACTGATCTCAACTCAGATAAATAATAAATAAATAAATAATGCTGGACAATCCACACAGCATCATCTAGCCCCAAGATAAGCAGAGCTTGTGTTATGGGTACTAGATGACTGATATACTTAATACAATACATTACATATATAGATACTTTTTATTATACATAGAAAATACCCAGAACACCCGGAATAAATATTTGCAGATCGTACGAACATTTATCCCAAGGCGGGAATCGAACCCGCAACCTCCTGCGTCGCAGGCGGACATTCGCCCGCCGCGCCACATCGGTCGTCAGTCAGATAGTAGTAGCGTTGAGGTCTTGCCCCCCGTCTCTCCCTGACCCCATCTGGGTGAACAGTAAAAAGTTTTTCTACAAAGGCTCACCTTTGTTCAACTGAGAGATATTTAGTTTCAACCACCTTGTCACAACTCTTCAGATTTCAACTACATATATAGATATTTTTTTATAAAGCTGGACAAATCACACAGCATCATCTAGCCCTTAGCTAAGCAGAGCTTGCGTTATGGGTGCTAGATGACTGATATACATATATAGATATTTTTATTTTATATAGAAAATACCCAGAACACCCGGAATAAATATTTGCAGATCGTACAATTATCCCAAAGCGGGAATCAAACCAGCAATCTCCTGCGTCGCAGACGGACATTCGGCCGCTGCACCACAACGGTCGTCAGATATCTATTGTATTATGTTATGAGTTTAATTGTTTATTGAATTTTTGTAATGTATGTTTATAATTTAAGTAATATTCAAATATGATTAATGAAATAATTGTGACTGAATAAATGAAATGAAATATTATTAGTTAAATAATTACCCGCGCGTAAGTGTCCATGACAAAACCACTTTCTCCAACAAGTACGTAGAAGCTAGGTTCTGGTCGCATTGTCTTCAGGGCACGCGCAGAGTCCCTCGTCAGGCCCGCGTGCACCCACACTCTGGTATTAGAAGCTCCCAGAAGATGGTAAAGAGTTCTGTCCACATCTGGACAAAATATTCTTTAAACTCTTCTAGTAATTTAAACCTTTTTTGTCATGAATTTAGCAGAGGCAGTCTAGTGGAAGTGACGTCGCTTTCTAATCCTAAGGATTTTTTTATCGAAACTTTTTTTTTATACAATTTGTTGATGTAACAAGCAGATGGCCCACCTGATGTTAAGTGGTTACCATCACCTATAACAAAGCATTGCCTCGTAGGCCACGCTCGTTAGGAACATCACCGACGACGCACTACTCACGCACTACTCAGCGTCCATCAACCTGAGGCATACAGATGTTAAGCCTCATGTGCCTGTAATTACACCAGCACCCACACCCTTCAAACCGGAACACGCTGCGCTGTTTGACGGCAGAAATAGGCATGGTGGTAAAACTGCCCCGGACGAGCCCTTCACTAAGAGCTCTACTAAAACAAAACACACATGAAAACAGAAAAGACAACTCACCCATCTCACTCTCTAGTAAAATAGCAGCATCAGTGGCATTCCTGGATTCCAAGTAGCTATCCATAGCTCCTACTAGCTCCTGCGAGCCTAGTAGTGTTCGGACTAGAGGAACGCCAGAGTCTGATGATAACTGTTCTGCCATCTCCCATGGAGACCAGGATAGATCAATGATGAGGGATACTCCTTTGGAAACGGCTGAGCATACTGGAAATATACTTTTTTAATAGAAAACAGTTAAGTATGTTCCTTTAAAATTTTTATTACCTATATAATATTATTTTTTGTACTAATAAATCGATTCCTGTGCGTTACGCCCGAATAATCAAACGCAATTTAAATTTAATTACGTCTTAAGGTGACGTGGTAGTGTGATCAGCACCTGTTTATTATGTTAAAACAACATATTCATGTATTTTTTAAAATTGAATATTACATTTAAAAGGACCATCTATATTTCGGTGCGACCAGAAACACTCTTGATTCCATTGGGTTCGATAAAAGTTTACACAAAGTTTTACAATTTTTTTTTGTTTGTTACCTATTTAGGGATGATTTGTATAATAATAATAACAAACACAAACAGATGCTGTGTGGATTGTCCAGCATTATTATTATTATTATTGGTGTATCCTGCTGTGAACGAAAATGTTTCCTTGAAGTTTTGAAGAGGAACGCAATCTTTTTTTTAAAACCAACGATAGCCGACTTTATTTTTTTTTACTGACTCAACTATTTATTCATCCACTTGACACTAGCGAAATTAAATAAATAAATATTTGTGGACATTTTACACAACATCATCTAGCCCCAAACTAAGCATAGCTTGTACTATGGGAACCAGATGACTGATATAATACTTATAAGTATACTTTTTTTTGTAAATAGGTACATACTTATAATACAATATAACACCCAAACAGAACAAACATCACACAAATGGGAATCGAACCCACCACCTACAGCAGAAGGCAAGGCTACTACGAACTGAGCTGTGACGGCTGTCAAATGATGAAGTTGTCTGTCGAATGACAGATATGAAGAAAAGAAGAAGAATCTTACAGATTCGATAGCTTTGATCTTCGTTTTCGCGATCCAGGAATACAATATCCTCGCTCAGTCGTAGTTCCGATTTCTCCTCAGCCGCCTTCACCGCCCGTCCGATGCTATTAGACAGGTCTTGTTCGTGAGCTTCTACGATGAAAACTGCAAGAAACGAATTTACCTAACTGGCAAGCAGATGTTTCGTCTCTTTCGTTCTTATTTGAAACTTCCTGTCAATGCAAAAGACAAAACATGGTAACTATATTTAATAAAAGAAGAAGAACTATTTCAGCAACTTTACGCCAATTTTATTAATTTCAGGACAACTTTACTGTAAAGGTACCTAAGTTACTAGGTAGGTAAGTCTGAAATCTGTCTATAAGAATTATAAGAATCTTAATCCTGAGTCCTGACTGACTGACTGACTGACACATAGACAGCGCACAGCCTAAACCACTGGTCGTAGAGATTTGAAGGTTTGTAGGTTTTCGTCTTAGTGCGTAGAGATTTGTACTAAGAAAGGAATTCCCGAAATTCAACCCCTAAACGGGTGCAGTGGAGTTGATGGTCGTATGAAAATAACTTCATGCGGACGAAGTCGCACGCTTTTCGGAAGTCTTCATTTTTTTTAGTTTTGAAAGTTTTCCTACCTACTTACATTTTAAGGTTCTATTCTGAATCTTAATTCTAAATATTAGACTACCTGCTGATAAGCGTTAGTCAACTAGGTTAGTGAGTTTGTACTTACCAAATCGCAAGCTGATTTCCGAAGCAGCGCACCCCAAGTTGATCAAAAATATCAGCAGAAATAAAAATTGTGCCTCCATAATTAAATCATTTATTACAAGAGCTACAACGATTGCAAGTTTTGAGTTTATTTAACAAAATAGAAGATATAAATTCTTGCAGCAAATACGGTATCAACAAAGTTAGGAAAACGTAGAATAAAATTCTCAACTTTTCAAACATTACAATTTAGAACCAATGCATTATGTAAAGGCTAATATTTTTTTCTATTTATTATGTAGTTCTTATTTCAAATTTTATTTTTAAAACGTTCGAAATTCAAACAAACCACTCGCAAAGCATAGATAATTCAATATGGCGAGCAGTAGCGCTTAGTTAGGCTACGTTGTTTCTTGGTAATTGACGTGATTTCAAACTCATACTTTGATGAATAATTGAGCGCGAAAGGCAAATATGACTTAGACAAAAGACAGGTATCGCTTGTCGTATTATGTGGTGGTTACCTCCTGTAGAATTACGGGCATTTGGGTGGAAAAGTGTGTCAAGTTAAATTGTACTTTTCAGAAGATTTTAGAAGTCTTCATCATTTTTATCATCATTCATGAATTATACCTACAGCCTGGTGACAGACAGACAGACAGACAACGGAGTCTTAGTAATAGGGTCCCGTTTTACCCCTTGGGAACGGAACTATAAAAAATCCTGCCTTTATTTGGATAATTTAAGTTATTTTTTCTTATACTCAGGAGTGCGTTAACTAAGTTTAAAACCACACAACCTGGCACAAATAAATATGACATAGTAGCCTAAGCCCCGGGTAATGACTTAAGTAACTTAATAAAACTTTTAATTGGAAAAAATATACAAACGGTTATAACAATTATTGCCTTCCAGAGTATTTTTGAGTACATTTTTCAATTGTCTCTTTAAGTGTACCTTAAATACAATATTCCACAAAGGAGGTTTACGTAACTGCCTGTGATTTCATATTCCTATGTGCGTGGGAACGGACATACGGTAGCAAACATGCAACGTTATACAGCACGTGTTTTTTATAGGAACACTAGTAGTCCGTCCCGGCCTCGCACGGGTTTTAGTAAGGATCCCTAGTTTTTTGAAAATATAATACAGCTTATGTCACCCGGGGCTAGCTTCCCAACGGTGATAGAATTTTTAAATCGGTTCAGTAGTTTCGAAGCCTATTCAATGCAAACAAACACGACGACCGAAGTGGCGCGGCGGGCGAATGTCCGCCTGCGACGCAGGAGGTTGCGGGTTCGATTCCCGCCTTGGGATGAATGCTTGTACGATCTGCAAATATTTATTTCGGGTGTTCTGGTTATTTTCTATGTATGCCAGTAAAAAATATCTATGTATGTAATGTATTGTATTAAGTATATCAGTCACCTAGTAGGTACCCATAACGCAAGCTCTGCTTAGCTTGGGGCTAGATGATGCTGTGTGGATTGTCCAGCAAAAAAAAACAAACAACAATTAAATATTTCCTCTTTATAATATAAGCATAGATTCAATACTATAATCAGTTAAAATATACTGGCATTTTGAAATCTGTATCATAAAGGTGAGTGTAGCTCAGCTAGACAACGCTGGCACACAACTTGTGTCCACATCGGTGCTGCCATCATGAGATCGACCTCCTGTTTGAAAAGGGCCTCGCACTTGGCCGTTTTTTTTTGAAGTAATACTTCTTATGTGATTTCCAAAAAGGTTGCCTTAAACGTTTAACACTACCATGGAGGGGGTATGAAAGCACTATTCTTTCTCTCATAGCCAGTTACGTTTCATTAAAGAAGTTTTACTTCAGTCGTGTGCTCTAAAGCACACTCGTTTTTTATTTCTTGTTTAGCTCGATAGATAGTGATAGTATTGTAAGAAGATAGGAAATAAACCGGTTTGAAGGGTGTGGGTGCCGGTAAAATTACAGCCACATGTGGTTTAACACCTGTATGCCTCAGGTTGATGGACGCAGAACAGTGCATCGTAGAGCACGTTCCTAATACGCGTGAGCTACAAGGCAATACTTTGTTATAGGCGATGGTAACCACTTAACATCAGGTGAGCCATCTGATTGTTCCATCAGCAAGTTGTATAAAAAAATTATCCTTTAGTTTTAGTGAGTTTATTTTGAAAGCTTAAACTCAAGTACCTACTTAACCCATAATTTCGTTACATTGAAGAATAAGGGGAAAAAATAAAACTATCAATTTAATATATAATAACTATTTATGTAAGTATATAAACATTACATCGATAAGAAAAAATAATTAATTTACCTAACTCACAAAAAATTAAGGAAAATAAAATTCTTAAAACAACATACAACCTCACACTACTTTAATTCATTAAAAAAACTGATTAAATTATTAAAAAAAAACTCTTGCATTGAAATCTAGATTTCTGTTTACACTAAGATTTACTTAATCTAACATTTATTTTTAATGCTGTTTCAATTTACAATGTCCGGGTCCGTTTAGTGTAAAAATAATCTAAAAAGACATAAAATATCTTAAAAACCAGAGATTAAAATCATTTTTCGTAGGTTTTTTTCCTTTACTATAAAAAAACAGCCAAGTTTACTGCTACTAAGTAGAACAGCGTAAAATTGGCTAAGATAAGTTCCAAGGAAAAAAATCCTATGTGTCCAAACAATTCGAAGCAATCGGGGCCTAATGGGAATCACAGAACCACGTCAAAATTGATTTTATTTACATCGAATATGCTTTGTGAAAAATGGCGGCCATTTTAGATTTCATAACTAAAAGAACCCAAACGTAAACATTTTGGACAGAGCGACAGCCCTTATGTACCTACCTCTTCAAACTCTAAGAAATATCCTATTTTATACAAATTTCCATACACCCCAAAAAAATTATCTTATTCTAAGTTTAAAATACCAGAATTAAAAAAACCTGTTACAATTCTCACAGTATAAATATTTTCATCGTAAAAATTGCCACTTTTAAGCTGTACATAAAATATTGTTTTTTTTTTTAAATTCTATAGGTACGTATTAAGAATATTTTTAAGAACAAATACCTTTGTACTAAGTTTATTAAAAGCTTTAAATTGATTTTATTGAAAAAAAAAAAATACCATCACGACTTTAATCCCCATGTCTAAGGGGGTTAGTCAGAGGTACGTCCAGATAGTAAATTTGGTACATGCCCACATATCGCAGTAGTTAGTATTCCAGACGTAACAGGTTGCAAGCCCATCGTCGCTGTTAGAACACTAACTGGTTTCCTCACGATGTGTTCCTTCACCGTTTAAGCACTGGCATTTTATAGAATTGATAAAAAAATATTGAAATATGGGTATGAACCGAGGTCCTCTGTCTTTTCAAAATTCACCGCATCAGAAGCAGCCAGCGATTTGAGGACCTTTCCAATTAGTACTGATCTGGATCAGTTGAGCTATCTCTAGATTGTTTGCAACGGCCTGCGTATAGTTTAACTGTTTCATGTGTATTTTGTCCACATTGTAAATACTTGTTCTATTCTTTGTAAATAAATATTATTTTAAATCAAATCAGTAATTTGTTTAAAATAAAAAAAACAATATTTTTTGTACAACTGCAAACACATCTAAAAACGTCAAAATAAATATAAATTATTAAGTATTGTATACTTAAGGCAAATTGACGAATCACTTAAAAAAATACTTGTTTTTTTAGGATCAGGACCCATCGGATTAAAATAAACGAAACTGGAAGATCATTCAAGCTGGTTAAAGTAGAAAGAATAGAATGTATTTTCAAATAAATATGTTCAATGAACTATCAAAAACAAAAGAGATTTAAATATATTTTCTTCAAGTTATAGATATAACATGTTTAAACAAACGAATCTAAAATGGCGACGCTAATAAAGCGAGCGAAATAATTATTTAGCGCCGCCATTTTAGATTTTTCTTAATTTAATCGTGGGTTTGAAGGGTACGTAAATTTTCAAATATTAACCATAACGACTCATATGGGTAACGTTATGGGTAATATTCGAAGACTTGCCTCAACCCATAAAAACCAGTAACCATTTATTTAAAACCTGATCGAATAAAGAAAAAAATACAAAATGGCGGCGTTAAATCGTTACTTTTCGGAAATTCCGGAATTACTCAAAATTTTAAAACAAACTCAGTTTTCTACTCGAGTATTCTGATTTCCAAATTACGTACATTTATATATTTATTTATTATTATGTTACACCAACAAAATTGTCGTGACGTCATTGTTTGCCCTCTAAAGATATTTTGACGTTTTTAGATGCTCATGCCGTCTGCAAGATTCCACTTCATAAACTAATTTTGATTTAATAAATGCTTCCACAACGCTAATAACAGATGCCAATCATTTACGCGTAGAAAAGTTGAAACTGCAGTTTGAGAAAATCGTTCAAAGTTTTACTTGTTATTTTTCGCCAAGAGATGGCGCTTATTCTAATTAAATAACCCTCGACCAAACACAAAGGACAGGACGCTTGCTCGAAAACGATAAAGCAATGTTTCGTATTGTCGTTTTGAGTTACACTGCGGCATTCTAGGCAGCAACAACTTGACAGTGGATCTACCGAGGTTCACACTTATCTAAGTAATCGTAAGTTTAAAATAGCATTATTTGTAGATACTAAATTGAATAGAGCTGACGAAGCAACAGTGGTAATGACCTATCTACATATTTATTTGGTCGAAGATATTTTAAACAACTTCACAATATTTCACTAAAATACTCTGTATACTTATTTTTGTTTTTTTTTAATATAAATAAATATATTTGAACAATTCTCTCAAAACTGACGAGCGAAATGCTGTCAGTGTTACTCTTATAAATAAAAAAATACAAATCTAGGAACATTAAGAGCTTAAAATAAAAAATGTATGCTAAATAATTTATTTTTAATTAATTTGAATGGAAGATATATTTATATTTGTAATATATAAAATAAACAAATTATATCTAGGAGATGTGGTGTACCGATTTCGGCACTTGTCATCCTTAAAATATAATAGTATTGGCTGTAGCAAGGTTTCATAACACAAAATGAATCATGTATTCTTCTAAGTACATTGTTATTACATTTAAATACTTATTTTCTATACGGTGTATGTCAACATAATACAAGATTTATAATTTATGAAATGTTTGCTACAGCACATACATACGTTCTTGTATGAGTTATATAAAATAAAGTACATATAAATATGTATAAAACAATACATAAAAAAATATTCGAAATAAATCTCTACATAACTCATAACTAAATATCATAGGTTAATAGACAATCACTAAATAAGTATTCTGTGTTTAATTAATTTAAATTGAAATACATAAATACTCATCAGAACTAAATAGAGTAAAAATAATAATTGCCAGTGTAAAAATCACATAATTGCATTAAAAGAAACGCGAAAAATCTATAAAACCACTAAATCAAGCGCATTACGGAAAATAAATAGACGCGCCGAGCAAAGGAAAGAAAGACGCTAGTAAATTATAACTTTTGAAATCAGATCGTTAAACGCAATAATGCCAACTTACCAAACCGCAATGTGAGATCACGATAAAATACTTTTTACTAAATAAACGAACGTTTAAACAATTTTGGTGTATTTCTTTTGGCAAGTTGGCGGCATTGAGAGCTCATTGCATAAAATAGTCCGGGTGATCAGGGTCCTTCTCGAATCGTTTCGCCTCTTCCTGCATGCTTTCTTTAATTTTCAAAATCGCCGCCGATTCTGTTTGGTCGTTTTGATCCCCACCGGGGCCGCCGAAACCTTGAGCATTGTTTTCTTTTTAAATTATTAGACACTTCTCAATATTACCTATTATTATGCTCAAACTATTGAGTAAAATCAACATGCAAAAATTCGATCTTATGAATTTTTCTCATAATGTTTTCTTTTTGAGCAGAGAAAGAATGTCGTGTTAAAACATAGTATAATATGTTCCATATTTGAGTGTGTATTATCTTCGACCAAATAAACAAAGACGCCACCTGTTTGCCTTATAAACTAAAAAAAACGAATATGTATGTAACTAGCTCCAAGCTCCAAAAATACATAATCAAGAAGCACTGTGATTGGGTACTGCTTTTACCTAAAAAGTATGTATACCCTATTTTATCTCCTCCTTAAGAACATAAATTAAAGCTGCCAATGTGATGTATATAAATAAATCGAGCCAAATTCAGCTCATTTAAGGGTCTTAAAAAGAAAACACAAGAAATACAAGGCCTGTCCATTTAATTTATTTGGTCGAAAGATACTTGAAACAATTTATACAAATAACAATTACATTACAAAAATACTTTTTTTTTAATTGTAAACGATTGCATTAGGTACTATTTAGGAAAAATTAATACATTTTACTATCGATGATGGCTAATTAAGTAATTAGGCATTTTGCCAATAACACTTAAAAATATCAAAAATACTAGCGAACGTGGAGCTTGCCTTGGTTTTTATTACATAAAAAAAATGGTTGTCTGTACGTGATGACGTCATACGAAAACATCGTGCCTCTCTATCTCTTGTGCCGCGTTCTCGCTTGCACGCTCGGCTCAGGCTGAACGTGATAACGAGTTATGCTTTTTCGTGCGTGCAACCGGCGTTCATCAATTTATAAGCCGTTATCACGTCAAAAAAATTGATCTAATCTAACGAGTCACACGGTATTATGAGTTTTATTTATGTTATGAGAAATATTCGGTAATACTTGCAATTTACAACAGAGTAAAAAACTCAATAAGAAACCATTGCGTTTCCTAAACTAAATCGTTTCGTATAAACAAATTGTATGACACAAAATAAACCGTATTACGAGATAAATGTCATCCAATCTGTCCAAACAAACGATCCAGGGTGTCTATTTTTATTGTCGTTTTGAGTTATATCACGGGCAACTCGGTAGCGTTTTAGTTAAGCTATCACAGACAGGAATACCGCCTAGTATAACTCAAAACGACAACACGAAACTGCGTTTATCGCTTCTCAGAGTAGATACCCAGTTTAGGAATTGCAATAACACGCGATAGTACCACCATGGCCAATCGAGTCGCATCGGATTCGGCGTGACGTTTTGTTATTCAAGCGTCGCCATTCGTCGAATTTTTACAAAAAACAATATGGCGGCTACTGTCAACGCACACTATTGGATAACATTTTTAGTGTTGCCATGCGTAATTTTTTTGTAGTAAAAAGGCTACTTTATGAAACAAGTTATATAGAATGAAGTCTATGGAACAACAGTATTTTAAGTAGCTCGCTCCACTCTCGCTTACCACTTACAACGACATTTCAATTACAATGAATTTGACGACACTGTACTGTATGAAATATTACTGTCACTTTTACAATAAAGAGATGGCAACAGACATATCGGCCGGAATCGTTTTCTGTCATATGTAGAAACACCATAGCTTTTTTTTTTATTTTAATAGCTTTTCTCGTGTTTTTTTTCTGTTGCGTAATTTCAGTGGCATTTTAACCAAAAGTACTTGAGGTTAGCACAAAGTGTACGCAGATGAAATTCAAGTGTATTATTATATCCTGATTCAAACGAAAATGTTTTTCTTCGCGATTTTTTGACAGTTTGCAATGAAAGTCCGTCAAAAGATCGTCACTTGTGACGTAATTAAATTTAAGTTGCGTTTGTGTATTCGGCCGTTAGTTTTTTAGGAGAAACATCATCTTTTTCAAAACTTACAACCGAATCTTGACTAAAAACATTTTTGTCATCAACTTGACTGGCAAATTGTCTGTCATAGGATAGATTAGTGCCATAAAGCAGACAAATCAGCCATTTTTCATGAACCAGCAACCAAACTAAACATGAAGACTCACTACAGACAATATTTCAAAGGTTTGTGATGTGTTACATTCATTATAATTAAAATGTCATTGGGGTTAACTAAAAGTACTCACTCAAGTTATAGTCCCCCATCCCCGATCCAGAGTCTTCCCGCGGGGTGCCCGGCCCGCCGCCCCCTACCCCTCCCGGCGACGACTTCATCCCGTCCACACCACCGAGACCTGCGCAATGAAAAGTTAAGATTCTTGACAATACACCCGGTCCAGTTTGAAACTTAAAAACGAATAAAAAAGTTTTTGTCCCTAAACCAATAAAATCGTCATCGATTTTTTTGTTTGGCCAAAAGCCCGCGAAAAAACGTTAGTTCCTCACTTGGCGAGAGACATAAGTACATAAATTTCAATAATAATAATAATACTAGTAGTAGTAGTAATTCTGGGCAATCCACACAGCATCATCTAGCCCCAAGCTAAGCAGAGCTTATGTTATGGGTACTAGATGACTGATAGACTTAATACAATACATTACATACATAGATATTTTTTATTATGTATAGAAAAAATAGAACATCCGGAATAAATATTTGCAGATCGTAAAAACATTTATCCCAAGGCGGGAATCGAACCTTCTGCAACCTCCTGCGACTATTACCTTTTACCTAACACAGTAAATATATCAACTCTAAGTCAAAGTAGTATTTTTCAATAAAGTTAATTTATTCAAACTTTTCAAGTTCTGTTTGCTTCTAATTTCTGTCACAATATCACTGGTTCGTTGACTTATTATTATAGTATTATAAAATTTCAGGCGTAGCATAATTTACAAAGTCAATTTCAAATATTAAATAGATAAATAAATATTCACACAACGCTCTCTAGCCCCAAACTAAGCAAAGCTTGTACTATGGGAACCACACAGCTGATAGAATATGGTATTTTTTTTGTAAATACATACATACAATGTAACACACAGACACAGAACAAACATCTATGTTCAGTCACACAAATGTTTGTTCTCGGTGGGGATCGAACCCACCACCTACAGCACCACAAACAAGTACAAGCTATGCTTAATTTGGGGTTGATAATGTTGTGTAAAAAATGTCTACAAATATTTAAATTTATATTATATTTACTTATATTAACAGTTATGCAATCACCCTCAGTAACATTGGGACCTGTTCCACAAACACTACAATCTATAACTTAGGAATGTGTTGCTACAGTAAAATTAAATGATAAATTTCAGCGAAATTCATGCTACGCCTCAAATTTATATATCTAACTAAAATTATTATATTAAAATATTATATCGTATGATCTCAGACACATGGTGCGGTATCTACAGCTTTGTTACGTGATTAATAAGCACGATGAAATGCATGATCGTTCTGAAGCTAATTATTTTTAATCAGCGATGGGCGTGCGACTGACTAAAAATAGGGTAATAAAAAAAATTACATAGTAAAAAAATATTCTATACTACAAGCAATACTGCAAAAAGGTTTATACATAAAAATCCTGTATACATTCTGTTACAAATAATAGATTCATGGTTGGTATCCACGAGCACCCAGATCTGGGTCCTAACTAATCAAGATCACTTGATTAAAGATATCAAGGATGTGGCTCTGATAACGTCCAACCATTACAAAAATTTTATGAAACGAATTTGTAAATATTAGATCTTTATTTCTAAAATTAACAAATTCTTAATATTAATAATCACTTACGAAATCTGTTTTTTATTTGTTAAATATTTTTTATAAAGATAACCATATTGCTAGAAGTCGCTACGTTCCAACACTGATTCCTCAAAGCCTACATTTTCTTACGGAGGAAACTAAGATGTATCTTCATGAGTATAAGATACAGTTTAGGAAAGCCGCACCCACCGCACCAAATGTCAGAGCCAATGGGAAGGTAGGCAACGAAGATGGCACCACCTCGCACGTCATACAACCAATAGGAGATAAATAACAAATTAATCTACCAGTAAGAATTAACATTTACTTCTATTTTCCATGATATGGTTTGCTGTTGCATGCCTTCAGATACTTTTCTGTAGCTAATTTATATCTTCAGCTAATTTTAAAGTCTTTGAGTATCGATTAAACCAATAAGAACTAAACAGCCTTTTCAATTTATTGGATTTTAAGGTGCGGGTAGTTTTAGGTTGGCGGGGACTAGAAGGCTTAAGACGCGAAGGAATACTTTGTTATTCCAGTCTGGCTTATGTCGATTGAAACGCTTAACTGCTTACTTATTTAAAATTGTAACGAAATTGTATTATGTAGTTTTATAGAATAACCATGTTATGAAGTGACGTGCGCAGGAGTTGCCATCTCGCTAAAATCTTCTATTAGTGGTTTAAGACCCTCCCCGCGGCCGACGTCATTGTTGATAGACCTCCGAAAAAAATAATGGGCTCTCCATCATTTTTTCATAGACTATTAGGCAATGTCATCTTGTTTAAAAAGATTACTCTCAAAAACTAAATGAAAAGTTCTTATTTAAATTTATTTTTTTACTAAAAATAATTGTAGCTACTACCTTAGTAAAACACGATGTGACATAACTTTCGAGGTTTAATTGTGGAAAGATCTTAAGCTATGTATTAGACACAAATTATCTCCTTTGAGGTTTTAATGCAAAATATATTTCATTGTCATTACTGTTGCCTTTGTATATGGATGTAAGATTGGTTTTTAGATATTAAAAGTGGGATTTTTTTAGAAAGTAATCTTATTCTTGACATCATCTAGAAAACGTATACTCTCTGGATTACACTGTTACTTTAAATAAAATAAATAAATAAATAATGCCGGACGATCCACACAGCATCATCTAGCCCCAAGCTAAGCAGAGCTTGTGTTATGGGTACTAGATGACTGATATACTTAATACAATATTATATTACATACATAGATATTTTTTATTATACATAGAAAATACCCAGAACACCCGGAATAAATATTTGCAGATCGTACAAACATTTATCCCAAGGCGGGAATCGAACCCGCAACCTCTGCGTCGCAGGCGGACATTCGCCCACCGCGCCACATCGGTCGTCAACATGAACGCTTTAAAAGATTAAAAGAAGTTTATGATTATCGCGATAAGTTTTTAAGAGTAATCTTTCACGCGAGCTAAGGCCAGAATATAAAGGCCCACCTTCAGAGGCAGGCTGCGGCAGATGCGATGATGCCGAATGCTCCAGAGGGTAGTCAAGCGAAGATGTCACTGGTTTCATCAATGTGTACATGTTGTCATTGCCTGCCACCAATAGTTGGTTAACTATTTCATTAATAAAACATCTCCCTCTTTGCTTGCGTACAAAATAACAAACAATATTTCGGGCCACCAACTTAGAGCTTCAATTATGCATATGGCATACCGTGGTATATTATTTATTTTGTATAAAGGATCACACTAAAAAAATTACTTGCTTGTTCCTTTAGGCTAAGTCGCGATCACTTAAACGTGAAATCCTTAAAATGTTATTGAATAAATTATATCTTTGAATGTAATCATTCACTAAGATATTTTTCAGTCAAGCTCCATATGCAGAGGCTAGATAGCTGATACTAAATTTATAACTAATCCATCTAAGACGGAAAACTATATGTTGGAGGACTGATTAAATGAGACGTACCAACCATTTGAAATTTACCTAAGTAATTAATAAATTAAACTAATTCCCACTTTCTCCAAAGCTGACTAACAGACAGCAATTAGAAACGGTATTACAATCTACATTAAATGAAAATCATGGTTTGTGAAAATGTTAACGCTTTTTAAGAGATTTTTTAAAAGATTATTATTTTGTGTTGTTCATCGGCCTTTGAGAATCTTGGTAACTTACATAACACATGAAATCACGTTTGTGACAATTGAACCAATGTATTAACACGTGAGAAACATAAAAAGCATGATAAAGAAATAACCCAAAGCTTACGAACCAGTGTTATGCGATAGTGAAGCAAGCAGAACGCATAGTACAAGAACTTAAAAACAAGACACACTCGGAACACCAATTATTTCTAATCCAAATCAAAAGTCTATGACGATATAAATACGATTACTATCATATTGTCACATAAAGTACCTGCCAATAAACAAACCTGTTTTATATTAATTACTAGCTAGGTAGATATATACAGATATTCCAATCTACGCTTTTTCATTGCTATTTCTACAAAATCACAAGATCTTTAAAAATTATCCATGTGCAATGTGCAATAATGAATAAAACGTTTCACTTTAAATTATAAAAGTGAGGCGATCATTTCTAGATTGAAATATCTCTACCTAATATAAAAAGTTTATAATAAGTCTTTTTTTTATTGATGGAAAATCCACACAGTATCATCTAGCCCCAAGCTAAGCAGAGCTTGTGTTATTATATGTAATAAATATTTGCAGATCGTACAAACATTTATCCCAAGGCGGGAATCGAACCCGCAACCTTCTGCGTCGCAGGCAGACATTCGATCGCCACACCCTCAAACTAAAGTCTACTCAACTAAAGCCCTGTGCCAGGCAATACAGCGTCCCGAAAATAGAGGCACGACTGAAAAAATAGCATTTGTATAAATTATTTACAACAGATGCACAAGGTCTGTTATAATATTAAAAATAAACAAGCTGAATGAGAAGAAAAAAAGATTTTCAAAAGTAAAAATGTTTGAAGGTTTAGTAAATTTAGTATGCTAGCAACACTGCGTGCAATATTGTAAGCTTCGTGAAACAGGGCCCAGAGTATTTTATTCTTAGTTCAGATATTTATAGGTCTATTTAATTACAAAAGAAATAAATAAATGCTGACACACATTAATACACAACAACATGAATGTATTTACAAAAAAAAGGTATGTATGTATTCTATCAGTCATCTGGTTCCCATAGTATAAGCTATGCTAAGTTTAAGGCTGAATGATGTTGTGTGAAAATGTTCAAAAGCAAATTCTGTACTATGGGAAACCTTATTGAGAATATAACATTGAAAATCCGCCTGCCAAGCATGATGACTACAACAAACCCTCCTAATGTGGGGGAGGCTCGTGTCCAGCTGTAGACACCCTCTCCCAGTAGCCTAGGACTTAGTGTATGGACTTAGGCTGATGATGATGAGGTTAAGTACTTACCAGAATTGCTGCTATCTTGAGGGCTAGGCATGATCGGCGTAGGTGGTCCTGGAGGCCCGTTCGAGCCCGGCGGCGCTCCGTACGCGCCCGGCGAGCCCCCGCTGTAGTTGAGAGGGGCGGAGCCCCCGGAGCCGCCGGAGCCGCCGCCCCAGGCACCGCGCGGGCCCATACCCATCGGAGGCATGCCTGATTACAAGCAGAATTATTAAACTCTAGCTGACCCGCTTGCAACCCCTTTGAACCTCTTTGAATTTTTCATACTAACTTTTTACACCCGCTTTAGGGATGACAGCTTAATGAAACACATGCTAAGTTTTAAGTTGGACTATAAGCTAACTAATTTTGCAAATCACATCGATATTAATTCAGTAGTTTTTGCATGATGCGTGCACAAACAAACATATTTTTTTATAAGTTGATTTCGTCTTTTTTCAAGTACTATTAGCAAGATTTCAAAAAAAATTCTCTGTGTCATTGTTCATTGGCCCCGGGTCAAAGCACAACGGGCTATGAAAAGCTAGGAGTTTCAAAAATTTGGAATTTAAATTTCACTAAATGGGCACAGCGGGGGTTGAAGTTTGAATGAAGATTTGCATGCCAGTGATTTGTTGAAATACGTGTTACTATGACGATTAATATAATTATAAATAAATAAGACAATTTATAAAAAAATTCAGAAAAAATTGATAGTTCTGAACTGGGAGTCAAACCCAGACCACGTCGGTATCGCGCCGAGATTTAGAAATTGGTAGTAATCTAGATGCAGGGGGTCCAACGGATCCAGCAACATTTTGAAAGTGGTCTATGAACCAGAAGAGTCTGGGAACCACTACCTTATACATAAGTACCTAAATGCTAAAATATATATTAAGTTTAAGTTACCTGGACCACTTGGCGGTGGGCCCCGCATCCCGGCCGCGTAGGCCCCAGGACTCATAGGCCCCATGCCAGGCCTCGGCGGAGTCATCCGCGGCCCTAACAGCGCCGCACTACCGCCGCGCTCCATTGAATTTCCCATCATACCTTGTACTGGAAATACAATAAATAAATAAAAAAAATTTAGGTGACAACCGTTACAGCTTAGTTGGTGGTAGCTCTGTAGGTTCTACGCTGGTAGGTTGTGGGTTCGATTTTCACCGACAACAAATTTGACTATTTGACGACCGATGTGGCGCGACGGGCGAATGTCCGCCTGCGACGCAGGAGGTTGCGGGTTCGATTTCCGCCTTGGGATAAATGTTTGTGCGATCTGCAAGTATTTATTCCGAGTGTCCTGGGTATTTTCTATGTATAATAAAAAAATATCTATGTATGTAATGTATTGTATTAAGTATATTAGTCATCTAGTACCCATAACACAAGCTCTGCTTAGCTTGGGGCTAGATAATGCTGTGTGGATTGTCCAGCATTACTATAATATTATTATTATTTTTATAATTATTATAATCGGTATATATATAAATAAAATAAAATTAGATTACTTATGTAGTAATGCAAAAGAAAAAAGGAACAAAAATCATTGTCCTACAATGGGCAGTCTTATGGCTGGATGCGATATCTTTCAGACAACCGTAAAATAAAATAGTAATCTATCAGCAAGTCATATAGTAAAACAGAAGAATACCTAAGATATTATATCATCCCAAAAATTATTTTCTCGAGTGGGATTTGAACCCACGACCTTCCCCTTGATACGGGAATGCGATAACCAACTTCGCTACCGATGATTTTGTTGGAGGAGAAGCGTTTGTAGATTTAGTACTAAACATGTCGACGCTTGTAACTTTCAAGGTAATCTGATTTTACTGTAGAATATAGGGTAACGAGCCTAGATAACGGCAAGATAATTCAGTATCAAACTTAACTTCGGATGCACGTTAATAAATAGTAGACATTAAACGCTTACAGCGTTTGTATGGCCATAGTACCGACTTGTTTAACCTTAAGTGCAGGTAAGCACTATAAAAACTAATAAACTAAGAAGAATACCTGGTGGTCCATTAAAGTCATTCCCCATTCCCATCCGTACAGCTCCTCTCGGTCCACCACCGGAGTACCAAGGGCCGATGAACGGCTGCCCAGCTCCCATCAACTGTGGCTGAGGTCCGTGTGGAGACGGCTGAGACCCGGGGTGAGATGCTGGTGGTGATGGTCGGAGAGGAGAGTTGGGGAAGAATCCTGGAGGCATGCCGCCACCTCCCATACCTGGAACAGTTAGTCAGTAAGAGCTAATGGGCTTGCAAACTGTCACGTATGAAATACCAACTTTTTTTATGTTACTTGTTAATGGAACAAGCAGATGGCCCACCTAATGTTAAGCGGTTACTATTACCTATAACAGAGCATTGCCTCGCAGGTCACGCTCATTATAAACGTGCCTTACGATGCACTACTCTGCGTCCATCAACCTGAGGCATACAGGTGTTAAGCCTCATGTGCCTGTAATCACACCGGCACCCACACCCTTCAAACCGGAATACGCTGCGCTGCTTGGCGGCAGAAATAGGCATGGTGGTAGTACTGCCCCGGACGAGCCCTTCACTAAGAGCTCTACTACTACTAAAAAACTACTACAAAATGTGGGTATATATCAAATGTAATGTATTTCTGTCTTTACACAGCGCGGCAACCAAGCAACGCTCTGCGGTTGAGTTATCAATGCCGTGCAATGTAATACAAATAATAATAAATACAGCATCATCTCTAGCCCCAAGCTAAGCAGAGCGTGTTATGGGTACTAGATAACTGATATACATTACATACATAGATATTTTTTATTATACATAAAAAACACCCAAAACACTCGGAATAAATATTTGCAGATCATACAAACATTTATCCCAAGAATCGAACCCGCAACCTCCTGCGTCGCAGGCGGACATTCGCCCGCCGCGCCACATTGGTGGTGGCGACCAATGTGGCGCGGCAGGCGAGTGTCCACCTGCGACGCAGGAGGTTGCGGGTTCGATTCCCGCCTTGGGATAAACGATCTGCAAATATTTATTTCGAGTGTTCTGGGTATTTTCTATGTATAATAAAAATAACCATGTAATGTATTGTATTAAGTATATCAGTCATCTAGCACCCATAACACAAGCTCTGCTTAGCTTGGGGCTAGATGATGCTGTGTGGATTGTCCAAAATTATTATTATTCTATTAGTCATCTGGTTCCCATAGTACAAGCTATGCTAAGTTTGGGGTTAGATAATGTTGTGTAAAAATGTCCACAAACATTTATACGGACACGTCACAAGTAATTTGTCCGTGCCAAGCTCAGGGCTACTACAAAACATAAAATTTGCACATGTAAGTGAAAGTAGGTACTATGTACGAATACACTTTCTACCTTTCCTCATGTTTCTTTCGTTTTCTTTCCCGCGGTTTCGATGTTGGGTAACAACGGTGTTCAAATCTCATCATCAGCCTGTAGAAGTCCACAACTGGACATAGACCTCCCTCATACGTTTCCAGGAAGTACTATCTTGAGCTCTTTTCATCCACCGACTTTCCGCAATCCTAACAATGTCGTCATTCCATCGGGTAGGAGAACGTCCTACGCCTATATGGTTCCTTTCCTATACAAGTTATGTTTAGTTTCTGCCTGCTTCTGCTGCCAAGCAGCTTCATCTGTTCCGGTTTGAAGGGTGTGGGTGAAATTACAGGCACATCACGGCACATGAGGCTTAAGGTTAAACAAGTCGGTACGTTGTCCATACAAACGCTGTAAGAGCTTAATGTCTACTATTTATTAACGTGCGTCCGAAGTTAAGTTTGATACTGAATTATCTTGCCGTTATCTAGGTACGTTACCCTATATTCTACAGTAAAATCAGATTACCTTGAAAGTTACAAGCGTTACAAGATTTAGTACAAAATCTTTCGACGCTTGTAACTTTCAAGGTAATCTGATTTTAGTATCAAACTTAACTTCGGACGCACGTTAATAAATAGTAGACATTAAGCTCTTACTGCGTTTGTATGGACAACGTACCGACTTGTTTACCCTTAACACCTGTATGCCTCAGGTTGGTAGACACTGAGCAGTGCGTAGGGCACGATCTTCGCGAGCGTGACTTACGAGGCAATTCTTTGTTATAGGCGATGGTAACCATTTCATTTACATTTAATTTTATTGCACAAGTAGTCTGGATTAATTTTGCCATCATGCTGGTTATCTAATGCCATTCCCAAACTTAGATAAAGAGCGAGGAATACCTAGGAAGTCCTGCATTAGTATAAGTGATCTGTTGATTTTCCTGGAGGACTTTGAAAGGCGGACATTAGGTGGCTTGACTAGTAATCACTACCCATCACCCAAAGAGCTCACAAGCAGCCTAATTGGGGAATCCAGTCTGTCCACCAAGTGCCAAGAAAGTGCTTCAGCGGTTTAAATGTGAGTAACCTCGCATTCTAAAACCTTGGGTTTGAATTCGGTTCTGCGCCAATTAACTTTTCTATATGAAAAAATTATGTGTCCAATGCCAATGCTCTCAAATGGTGATGAAAGACAGGGACAGTTAGTATTCTAGCAGCAGCAATAGGCTTGCATACTGTCACTCATAGAATACAAATTATTGTATAACATGCATGTGTGAAATCTATTATTAATTTATATCAGTCATGATACTGATGTGGCACAGCGGGAGAAAGTCCACCTCTGACGCAAGAGGTTGCGGGTTCGATTACCGCTTCGGGATAAATGTTTGTACGATTTGCAAATATTTATTCCAGGTGTTCTGGGTATTTTCTATGTATAATAAAAAATATCTATGTATGTAATGTATTGTATTAAGTATACCAGTCATTTAGTACCTATAACACAAGCTCTGCTTAGCTTGGGGCTAGATGATGCTGTGTGCATTGTCCAGCATTATTATTATTATTATCAGTAATGATAGTAAGCTAAAACAGTTGATCCAAAATGCATACGATCTCAATTTAGAATACAAAAATGCTACTAAAAAATAAAAATGCTATGAAGACTGTCATTTAAGATGTTGATATGTTGAACTTTATGTTGCTTTTAGTATTTTAAATGTGTACCTGTGATAACTCCATTAGATATTCGCAAAGAATTTAGAGTCAGTACTACTAGGTCTATAAGATCTGATGTAGGTATCAACCGTGCTTGGGATTTCAAGTTGTGAAGTTATTTATTTCCTTTCTAATAGAATTGACACGCATAGCAACAGTTCAAAACCACAAACATTGACCTCAATCACTAGTAGCTTCCTATAGCTCTAATCAGGTCAGCTTTTACATGTATTTTCAGTAACATAACATACTCTAATCAATATTGAATGGTATAGCCATGCATAATAAGTCTATGATGAAAACTACAACTCAAATGTTAATCAACGACAAAAGATTGCGATAAACAGCAATTTCTCAGCAGATTTTTTTCTACTTTACCTTCCAGATAAGAAATCATAGCCCAGTAATCTAGTTCCATGTGGTATTGAGTTAAAAAGCATAAAATACAGTTTGTATGCTACGTACCGTCGTTGGGAGGTGCCGGGCCAGCATTGTGACCGATACCGTTGACTCCGTAGCCTGAATTAACGAAACCATAGTCATGGAAAGCTTTCGCTTCTGACGAGTGTTCACATGTGTCACGCCGCTCGGGCGCCGCGCAATATAGGTCCCAGAACACGCACCACCACGAATGCAGGAACCCGGGAGGCTCTCCCAGCGTTATGTTCTTCTCCCATCGTATTTCAGACAGAAAAGTCTGTGCCGCCTTCGTCGCACCAACATGTAGCAGGTACTCGTACACATACAGCGCTAATTTCTCACGGGCCTGAGCGTCCGAAGGCACTGTTGAGCCCTTGCCCTTGGCATACATATCGACTGGAAGCCGACTTTTATGATAAAATTGTTTATTATTTACATGAACGCTTTTTCAATAAATTCAGCTATACAAAATGTCATTGATCGATGGCGACATTTGGCGTCTCTGGCATAGAGAATTAGTTGGTTTGTTTTCTTCGCAAGTGGTGCTGTCAAAGTATTTTGTCTATGAAGATCCACAGGCTACGTAAGTCAATAATTTTTTCAGAGTATAAAGGCAGATAAACACTTGTATAGGACTACTTCCAGGGTGAGGATTGACACATTTGAAACAAGATTTTCAGCTCTAAACAAATTTTCTGCCACTGTCACTGGGCTTCTAAATTCTGATACGCTGCGTAACGAAGAAATTTATAACAGAAAAAACACAGTAAAACGCAATTAGCTTAGATAAGTATGTACCTACCTAATAAAAATTAATAATGACCTTTACACAAGCAAAGGTTCAAAAGACTGCATACCATATGCTTTAAACTAATAATAATGCGTAAAATCTTATGCAATACAACTAAATAATAGTAGGTGTAGCAAGACAATTGACATGTTAGCTACCGACGGCATTTTTTGAAGGTTTATTGCAAAAGTATACCTAGGTACCTACTTATAAAGTATGTATGCATTCTAACAGAGCCATATGGTTCCCTGGATTCAAGCTTTTTTTAGTTTGGGTTTATTGATTTTGTGTAAAAATATAATCAAATATTCACCTATTTATTCAATCAGCTGTATATTTGATTACATACTGTCCAAAAACACAAAACCAAGTAGCTTTCTGCCCTTACTTTCCATAGACAAATAATACATATTAATTTGACATTTGACATTGAAAACACATCAAAATCTAGGAAAATCTTAGATTGTCTATTATTTCTTCCTTTTTGTGCGGCCGTGTCACCGCGTGGTTCAGTGCCGCGTTTCTTCGGGAAACAATCAAAATGGCTATCAGACCAGTTTACAGACCCACTATCGTCAAAAAGAGGACAAAAAGGTTCATCCGCCATCAATCCGATCGCTATGACAAACTCAAGAGGAATTGGCGTAAACCGAGAGGTAAGATCGCGTGTCCGATCTCAAAAAGTTACTTTGTTTCCGACCTTCCTGTGCTCCTATCTCAGTGAAAAATAACTATTTCAAATAGAATTCGTGGATAACGTCTTATTACTGTTCATTTACGATGTCATCACACAATATTTACATGATGATGGTATGTTGAAAGTGAGGTTAGGATAGAACTAACTTTTCTTGAAGAGATCAAGGAAAAACAACTCTTTTCATGCTTCTTCTCTACCTAAACATCCATATGGCCCCCTGAAGTAGCAAGGGCACTCTGTGTTATTCATTCTCAATAAAATAATTACAATTTGTTACCTTGCTAGACTAAATCTACCAAATCCTATTCTGAATAGCTTGGACTCGCTATTTGGTCATAGTGGTAGAAACATTTACAATCGAATTATTAAACATTTATTCTCCAAGTATTCAAGCAAAGAAACTGCAGAAATTTCATAAATGAAATATTGTTTTTCAGGTATTGATAACAGAGTACGCAGGCGTTTCAAGGGCCAGTTCTTGATGCCAAACATTGGTTACGGATCAAACAAGAAGACCCGTCATATGCTACCTAATGGCTTCCGTAAAGTGAGTATTTTACTAAACCATTTACAGATTGTCAACCGACTCATACTATAATAATATTAGTAATTATAAAGAAGCTTGATGACAGATATAGCCAATGCCCAGCTTATAAAAGGCTGATACAGTCGTAAATTGACTCAACATCCCTTAAATAAATTAAAGGAAAAAAAAATGGGAGTACAGCACGGTTGAAGTTTGTATGAAATAACTTTGGGCAGAAGTTGTGGGCATTTTCACTATAGTATGCAAGGGCACTCTGTGTTATTCATTCTCAATATGATAACTACAATTTGTAACCTTGCTACATTAAATCTACCAAATCCTATTCCGAATAGCTTGGACTCGCTATTTGGTCATAGTGGTAGATACACAGTACCTATCCAAGTTCGGCTAAGTGACATCCCTGTTTTAGACTATATTAAAAAGTGACGGGAGTGTTATTTGTTAATACATACAAGGAAGGAATTCTCATAATTCAACCCCTAAACGGGTAGGGGGAGTGAAGTTTCCTCAAAAATAACTTCATGTGGACAAAGTCGCGCACATTTCATTGGTTCAAAATAATTGTCAGCATCTAGTTAAGCTTAGTGTATGATGCCCTCTGACAATGGACTCTGTTTTTTAGTATTTGTTGTTATAGCGGCAACGGAAATACATGATCTCTGAAAATTTCATCTATCTATCACAGTTCATGAGATACAGCCTGGTGACAGACAGACAGCGGAGTCTTAGTAATAGGGTCCTGTTTTACCCAGGTACGGAACCCTTAAAACCAAGCCTCAGTGGCAAATCTTGGGAGACACCTCCACCAATGTTTGTAACAGTTTAATTTAATGCTTTTGTCAGAGTACAATTTAGATACTCAGAGGCATCTTTGATCCAAGCTATGTTTGATATAGAGCTTTGTGGTGTAGCTGTGACTGATGGAATTATAATTTGCTGCACTATATAGATGTAACTTATAGAGTATTGTCACATGTGATAAGTTGATAGGAAAAAAAAAACTTATTTTGTCTGTAAATGCTTGCAGTAATATATTCTTCTATATTTCCTGTGACATTTTGAAAGTTAGAATGTGTAAATTTCATGCAGCCTGTACAGGTCCTTGAACAATAATGTATGTAAATGGTAATGACTAAGGCTAATAAATACTATAGTGAGGGTTGACAAACATAAGGCCTGCTTGCACATCAATCACTAAATGTATTTAGTTATGTTTACACTATACATGTTTAACTAGGTAAACGTGATTAGCTAAATTAAAAATCAGATTGTGCAAGCAAAATTTGCTTTTAAGCCTATAGGGATAAGCTTATACAAATATTACTTCCTACAAACAATTACAACATATTGAACTCATCTATACTAATATTGAACAGAAGAAAAGTTTATTGTTTGCATTGAATAGGCTCGGAAACTACTGGACCGATTTCAAAAATTCTTTCACTGTTGGGAAGCTCACTATCCCCGGGTGACATAGACTGTATCTATATATATAAAAGAAAGTCGTGTTAGTTACTTCACTTATAACTCAAGAACGGCTGAACCGATTTAGCTGAAAATTGGCAGGGAGGTAGTTTAGAGCCAGGAGAAGGACATAGGATACTTTTTATCCCGAAAAAATAACGGGAACGGGAAAAAACTGCCACGCGGGCGAAGCTGCGGGCGGCCGCTAGTTATATATAAAAAGATAAGGGATTCTTACTAAAACCCGTGTAAAGCCGAGACTGGCCGCTAGTTTAATATATATTAACTAATAAAACACATTTTTTACAGGTCCTGGTCCACAATGTTAAGGAGCTGGAGATCCTAATGATGCAGAACAGGAAATACTGCGCAGAGATCGCACATGGTGTCTCTTCCAAGAAACGAAAGGTGATTGTTGAGCGCGCTCAGCAACTCAGCATTAGAGTCACTAACGCCGCCGCCCGTCTGCGTAGCCAGGAGAACGAGTAAACTTAATTTAATAAAAAATCTAAAAAGTATTGTTGTTTTTGTCTTAAAAAATACCTGCGGAAATTAGTTCAGCTATATTTAGGTAAGTAAATATAAATATCAAGGCATTTTTGACGACCGATGTGGCGCAGCGGGTGAATGTCCGCCTGCGGGTTCGATTCCCGCCTTGGAATAAATGTTTGTACGATCTACAAATATTTATTCCGGGTGTTCTGGGTATTTTTTATGTATAATATAAAATATCTATGGATGTAATGTAGGTACATATTGTATTATAACAGTCATCTAGTACCCATAACACAAGCTCTGCTTAGTTTGGGGCTAGATGATGCTGTGTGGATTGTCCAGCATTATTATTATGGGCCAAGACAATTATCTAAGCACTATGCTAGAACGCGCGACCAAATTACCATGCTGAATCGCTACCTACTTTTCTAGATAGTAGTTACCTACCTACTACTTATATCTTCCATACGTACATTTGGACTTAATTTCATAAGTACCTATTACCATCGATTTCATGTTCTGGAGTTTCATATAGCAGATAAATTGCAGTAAGTAGGTACCTACTTTTTGACTTCATGCATATCTTTTTGGTGTTCCCGAGATTCGCCTGATATGACGGTTCCAGGATATATCTGTTATGTATGAAGTCAGTGAGATATTATTATAAGCATACTGAAACTACGTAAGTAGGTAATAATAGTAAAAAATATTTGTGGACACTTTTTTAAAATCATTATTCTTCTAAGCTTGGTCACGAGGAACTTGCGCTTAGATTTACCTATTTAAGACGTTTCAAGATAATCCCTGCGGATATTACTGATTTTTTACTTTTGACTTATAGAATACAATATAACACCCAGACACACAAACATCTATGTTCATCACACATATGTTTGTTCTCGATGGGAATCGAACCCACCACCTACAGCGCAGAAGGCAGGGCTACCTACTACGAACTGAGCTGTGACGGCTGTCACAGACATACAGACACAGACTAGATATATTTAATTACCTCTTCCCTACTTACAAGCAAATGCCCGCTATGGAGGTAGGTAGGTACTTACCTACGTACTTCGCTTTAGGAAGGATATAATTTTATTTTTAGGTTAGGAGGGTGTAATTTTATTATTAGGTTAGGAGGGTAATTTGAGAATGTGGCCTTGATTGACCCTTGTTTATGCTGAATGCAAAGTGTGCGTGCTTACAGCGCCCTCTCGCGTGCTTGATGTCAGTAATTCTTCCCTTTACCGAACTCTCTGTCAAAGTGGATGGTATTATGTATTATGTCATACCATCCAACATGCATCGATGTTTTATTTTAGCATGTGAAAAAGTATCTAGCGGAATAAACAGATGACCCTAGGTCGCGAGGAACTGGCGCTTAAATTCACCCATAAGACGTTTCAAGATGATCCTGAAATCCTACTTCCTACTACGAGTATTATAAACGCGAAAGTTTATAAGTATGGATGGATGGATGGATGTTTGTTACTCTTTCACGGTCTAACCAGTGGAGCGATTTGGATAAAATTGTAGATTGTGGATTAACATATAGGCTACTTTTTATCCCGAAAAAATAACGGGAACGGGAAAAAAACTGCCACGCGGGCGAAGGCCGCTAGTTTATTAATATTGTTGAAACAGAGACGTATCACTCGTTCGGGTAAATAGGTTAATTATTTTCAACATTGCTGTCCGATCTTTAATATTGGTTCATCCATCCTACATAGCACCATCCAAAATAGCGGATCATTGGCAAAATGCTTTGGTTATGATATTATTTTTTACGATACACGCGCGGCCGTACCAAGTACGGCTTGTTAACATACAGGATGCTCCAAAAATGCAAGCAAGTTTGTTTTTGCACTAAGCCAGTATTCCAGCAGCGGCGATGGGTTTCCAACCTATCACGTATAGAATATAGCGGCAAAATGAGGATAGGCGCCAAATGTAATATTTGAGCGTAGTTAGGTACCTACCCTTTATACATCATTTCATTTCATTTATTCAGTCACAATTATTTTCCTAATCATATTTGAAAATACAAATTACAAAATTATTATATTCAAATTACAACAAAACAATACCTACACTTATACCTACCTAAAAATTTAATCATGTCAATTTTACTATAGTACCTATTATGATTAATAAATTAGATAATTATTACCTAGGTCAAATAAACTGACTTTGCCGTCCCAAGATTAGCATCACCATGTATCTTTACCAACCATTTGTTGTCTACCTACAATTGTATCACGGAATGTTAATTTTATGCACAAAATGTCGCAGAGGGATCGTCGTGGTTGGGCTTGCAACACGGTAAGACCCAAATTCGGTGAATACGTACCTAGATAGATTACATAAACGAAAACTATCGTGAATTTTGTAATAACAGGAAGTTTTTTGAAGCTATAACATGAAGAAGCTTATAAAATATGGAGTTGAAAAAACAAAAGGATTGTGTTCTATGTTTGAATCTGACGCTTCTTTAGTGGTCGCCATTAATTATTTTATAATTAAATCATGTTTGACAAAAAGTTGTAATTACCTAGGTATTTACATAAAACGTTGGGGCTGGCGCGGCGGTAGATTTTGCTGAGGATCTCAAGAGGCGCAAATATGCAGGTCTCGATAGAACCTACACATTTGCATTGCTCCTCTTAGAGTCGAAACTCTAGGTCCGTGGGGTACCGAGGCCCTCTGGGTTTTTAAAATTCTTTCGGGACGTCTGGTCAACGCGTGACCCGAGGGCTGGTGAGTATCTGGCTCAGCGAATCAGCATTACTCTCGGTGCTGATCGAACCTACAATCTACAGCAGAAAGCAGAACTACAAACTATGAAACTTAAGGTGGAACAAGTCGTTACTATTTCCATACAAACGCTGTAACTGAATATCTCTACTATTTATTAACGTGCGTCCGAAGTTAAGTTTGTTAAGATTTAGTACTAAATCTTTCGACGCTTGTAACTTTCAAGGTAATCTGATTTTACCGTAGAATATAGGATAACGAGCCTAGATAATGGCAAGATAATTCAGTATCAAACTTAACTTCGGACGCACGTTAATAAATAGTAAAGATATTCAGTTACAGGGTTTGTATGGAAATAGTAACGACTTGTTCCACCTTAAGAGATAATCTCTATTACGACATAGCAAGTAGACATCGTACATATTATAATCTTTAGTTGTTTTTCCAGTTCTAGAATTGATAGAACATGCCCCGAGGGCACCATACTGTACGGTTTACTGGAGATGACATGCCGAAGTACAAGTCCATGGTAAGTTACATACTGAGAAAAATGAATTTCGAGCCTAAAGGTTAAAAAAAGTCTTACACCGTTGAATTGTAATTACGCTGGGCGAGTTTGTAACGCTTACGTTAGTTTTTACCTTTCAAAGTGAATACGTCAAAATGATACCGTCTAATTACACTTACACAGAACGACCGAAACAACTGTTTAAGACGTTTCTGTTCGTTGTTACGTTTGAAAAAATTACAACCAAACTATCAAGATTCACATACGCACTATATCAACTTAAAATATCTACTGACACTAAAACAGCAACCTGTGCTTACTATGCCTATGCACATGCCTGGCTTCAATACGGCATTGTGCTCTGGGGAAACAGTACAGACGCGCTAAAACTGTTTGTCTTACAGAAAAGATGCCTTAGAATAATATTTAATTTAGAAGCAATGACAAGCTGCAAACCTTATTTCATCAAACATAATATCTTAACGCTCATATGTATTTATATCTTAGAAGTTAGCCTATTTGTCAAAAACAATATACATCTATTTGAACAATATTCCCGCCCACAAAACCTAAGACAAAACAATAAACTAGCAATCCCTTTTTCAAAACTTCAAATATTACACACTGGACCATATGTTATGTCTATCAAAATCTACAATAAACTTCCTTTAAATATAAAAAATGAAAACCACCCCCTAAAATTCAAAACTCTTCTTAGAAGATACTTAGCAAACAAGTGCTTCTACTCACTCCAAGAGTATTTAGAATAATTATATTAAAATAATATAATATATTAGTTTTAAGTAGGTAGGTATAGTTAGTTTAGACTTTTGATCTCATTTTCTGTACCTAATTAGTATGTAACATGTAGTAATAAGCCACCTAGTGATAGATTGTCGTGCCCTACCAGGCTCATGTTGAAACTTATATTTATGCCCTAAGATCTTCTGTACACAACATGAACGCAATAAATATATTTGATTTGATTTTGACTTGATTTGGTCGGTTTTTCGCCTTCATACGAACAAAATCGGCCGTAATAACGGCACTTTCCGCTTTTCATTTTTCTCAGTGCATCCTTTTTCCTGCTAATAACAGTTCAGCAACCTGACCCGCTCGGAACTTCTTTCGGGTTATTCATGCAAAACTTTATCCCCTTTTTACACCCGTTTTAGGGATGACAACTCAATAAAACTCATGCTAAGTTTTAAGTTGGACTATAAGCTAACTAATTTTGCAAATCGCATCAACATTCATTCAGTAGGTACCTAGTTTTTGCGTATTGCGTGTACAAACAATAAGACAAACAAACATTTATTTTAAAATTGATTTTATCTTTTTGTCTACTTACCTTTACAGTTTTATCATGGTAGAGTTATTTAGACAAAAATATTTTATAAAACCTTCTACTACGATTTGGTTTAAAACACATAGTTTTATATGGCAACTATAGCCGTAATTATTTGAATTTTTATTAATGGTTTTTGTTGTTAATTTAATTTATTAAAACTTTGTAAGTAGGTATGCTATAACTTACTTATCCGGAGCAGAATCCACAAAAAACCCAGCTTCGCCCGGGTACTATGGCTATGACATTTTCAAAGATTTTGGACGTGATATTAAAAAATACCATCTAAAAAATCCTTTTGACTTTGTAGAAAACCCTATTTCACGGGATCACGCAGCAGTTTTTTATTTGCAGGACTCAGGAGACACAAGTTTACCGAGCTATGCTGGAGCGCAGTCGAACCCAGCACACGACAGTGGTGCCCCTAGTCCTGATGCTAGCGCTTTTCAACCAGCCTTGCAGCGGTTACGACTTAACGAACAAAGTAACATACCTAACTTAAAATAGCCTCATCAACTCAATACATCGTGCATTTTTTCAGATCATCCCCTTGGAATATAAATTAGTATCTTCTTTAACATTAATCTATAGCTTATTGAAGTCCATTTAGAACGATTTTGAGCCTTTTTCACCGTCTTCCCGTATTCCTAATACCGTCAGTCCATCGGGTAGGAAGGTGTCCTACGCTTCGTCTTCCGGTTCGTGGTCGGCACTCGAGAACCCTTATATTATACCCCAGTCACTGGGGCCCAGTGATTGCCATATTGCTATATAGCCTGCCCATTGCTACTTCAAGTTGCGGAATAATAAAGCTATAAGGTTACCTTGGTTCTTCTTGGCTTTCCTCATATCGGAATTTATTCGGATAACAATATTTCCCTAAGATTCTTTAAGGATGCTTATGAAATAATCAGAGGTACGTTCAAATACATACTACATACGCACACGTGCACATTTTGCTGTACCTATTTGGATTTAATGTGACAGGTTGCAAGTCCATGACCGCTGCTAGAATACTAACTGATTACCTAACGATGTTATCATTCCATGTGTCCAACAACCTGAGGCATACAGGTGTTGCCTCATGTGGTTGTAATGTCCCCGGCACGCACACCCTTCAAACTGGAATACGCTGCGCTGCTCACAGCCAGGAATAGACATGGTGCTAGTACGCATCCCCCAGAGCCTGATACTGAAGTACAGTCTGGCACAGGCTAACATAGACATAGACATAGACAGAAATGTATTTGCTGCTTTAGCACACACATTACAAGGTTACAAAACTAAAACTAAAAACAATAGACAATTAGAGACTGATAGGTAAGTATATACCTATCAGTCAGTAGAGATCGCTGTTTAGCGATAAGACCGCCCATTGTATGTAGCATTATTTTAAGTTTTTATTTTTGTTTATCCTTAAGTTGTGGTGTACAATAAAGTATTTTCTATCTATCTATCTATATAGGTAGGTACATAGAAATAATCAACAAGGAAAAAAAAACTAAATTGAAAGATTAAACAAACATTTATTTATTATCTGATCTGATTAGCTGAGCTGAGGCCATTTCACCACCACATGGAGACCATTTTTAATAGTATTATGCCTAAATCTATTAAAAATGGTGTCAAATCAACTGTAGGTAATTAAATTTAAGCTTGGTTACTTTTTATGTAATATCTAATGTATTTGTTGTGTAAATTTGCTATTACTTTATTCTGTATTGTGGTGGTATGAATAAATGTCTTATCTATCTATCTATCTATCTATCTATCTATCTATATCCACAGGGATCAAACTCCTGACGAACATAAACACGATTGTACAACAAAGGGCTGATCTAGAATCTAACCGTCTCACCCTCACTAACCTATTGGACGATCTGAGGCGGAAGCTACGACGCAGAGTCGAGGAGTGTCACCTGGAGAAGAAGGATAGGATGAAGGTACGGCTTATAACGTATAACCTACTTACCTGTTCAGTCCAACTCTGATGGAAAAAGAAAAATAAATATAAGCGGCCATGTCCACGAGTGAGAGAATCACGGAGATATTATTGTCGTGCCATGTATTTCTTTCGCAAAATGTGGGTATATACCTAATAAGACTTACCTCTGACTACCCCTCTTTAGACATTCTTGAAGAGTCTCGAGTAGGTGCTTGGTACTAGCGATCTAAGGGGATATCTACCGTGATTGGGGATTAAAGTCATACCTAATGCTATATTTTCTTATTTTTGTCTAGAATTAGACCATTGTTGTCCAGTTATCCCTAATCCCTACCTAACTACACTGAGATAGGACCAACTAAACAGTTAAATAAGTAAATTCATCAACAATCCCCCGCCGCAAATCGCCGCGGGTTCGATTCCCGCCTTGGGATCAATGTTTGTACGATCTGCAAATATTTATTCCGGGTGTTCTGGGTGTTTTCTATGTATAATAAAAAGAATTCTATGCATGTAATGTACTGTATTAAGTATATATATCAGTCATCTAGTACCCATAACACAAGCTCTGCTTAGCTTGGGGCTAGATGATGCTGTGTGAACTGTCTAGCATTATTATTATTATTATCCCTGCTACTTCCTCTGCCAGAAACAATAACTTCTGCCTGCACAATAATAATATTTTAAATCCCAGGCGCTCAAACAAGCAAACCTGCGCCTAGAAAAGGAGAAATTCAACATCGTCTCTGAGATAGAGCATCTGAAGAGACATCTGCAGAAGGAAGAGTTGCATCACATGCAACACGCCAGAACAGCTGTAGCCCAAGTTAGTACAGAAAGAGATGAAATCTAGGTTTGTATCCAATTGTTTTATAGTGCTAGTTTGCTCTATCGCTCTGTTTATTTGTATTTTTGAAGTAATACTTCTAATGCAACTTTTTTTTTTTTTGCTGGACAATCCACACAGCATCATCTAGTCCCAAGCTAAGCAGAGCTTGTGTTATGGGTACTAGATGACTGATATATTTAATACAATACATTACATACATAGATATTTTTTATTATACATAGCAAACACCCAGAACACCTGGAATAAATATTTGCAGATCGTACAAACATTTATCCCAAGGCGGGAATCGAACCCGCAACCTCCTGCGTCGCAGGCAGACATTCGTCCGCCGCGTCACATCGGTCGTCAACTTCTAACAAGGTTGCGTTTAGCGTTTAACACTACCATGGAGCACTGTTGAAAGTTGTTGTTGTTGTTGTTGTTGTTGTATGAAAGCACTGTTCTTTCTCTCTTTCTCTCATAGCCAGTTACGTTTAGTTTTACCACAGATTAGATAAGGTTTTACTTCAGTCGTATTACTCGTTTTTTTTTGTCATCTGGTTCCCATAGCACATGATTTAGCAGCTTTGCTTTGGGGCTAGATGATGTTATGTAAAAATATCATTTTTTTTATTTGCTGGTCTATGGTTTTCATTAACATACTTATTATACTAGATTTTGATAAAACATGTTTACAGGCGATACAAGGTGTGGTAACGAAGACGAATCCTCCTGAACACTTCTTCAACACGTGCTCAATGGCAGACCTGCCCAATGTAGTCAGTAGAAGCGTGGCTCGGAATGCACCCTCTAGAGCTGTAAGTTAAAAAACTTTGCAGCATGGCACTAATAGATATGTTGAGATTAATTATCATTTGAGTTTTTACTACCTAGAAAAATATTTGTGAGATTATCGGCCGAATACTCAAACGCAACTTAAATTTAATCACGTCTCAAGTGATAAATTTTTGACAGACAATTTGATAAATAAATAATAATGCTGGACAACCCACAGATACATATTTTATATTATGCATAGAAAAAACCCAGAGCACCCGGAATAAATGTTTACAGATCGTACAAACATTTATCCCAAAGCAGGTATCGAACCCGCAACCTCTTGCGTCGCAGACGGACATTCGCCCGCCGCGTAACATCGCGTTTGTGCATTCGCGCATTCATTGTGTCAAATGACAATGAGCCTACAAAAACGAAAAAGCTTTTAGTCATAAGTAGAATAATCATGAATAAAGACTCGACTTATTACTGTTTTATAAAAAAAGAACTTCATTTTAATTTTAAAAATGGAACTAAAATCAGCGATCTCTGGTAGAATGCATGCAATATGTTGCGGCTACAGAAGAAACAAAAAAAAGATATTGGCACGAAATCTTTATAATTTTTTATTTCATATTGTATTGGACTGTTTTATTTTCTCGCAATCGTAGTGAAAAGTATAGTGTAACACACGGAGCTAAAACCCATTAAAACTCGGTTTCTATTTACTAAAAATTACCTCGTATATAATGGGTCATTTTAGCTCCTTGTATAACAATCTACTATTCCCGTGTGATCAGGCCGACAACAAGCTGGCTGCCGCGCGTCTGATGCGCGACATTGCCGAGCTGAGACAACGCGTCGCGCAGGTGGAAGCACGCCTCTCCACAGAACTACGGGTATTCCTTTCACTATCACTAAATTTACATGTTCATCTGATTTTGAAGTAATACTTCTTATGCGACTTCCAAGGTGGCGTTAAACGTTTAACTACAATGGAGGGGGTATGAAAGCACTGTTCTTTCCCTTATAGCCAGTTACGTTTGTTTTACTTCAGTCGTGTGGTCTAGCGGCGCTTGTGACGTGGCCTTCGCGGGCTGTCGTGGTGCGAGTGTAGTCGCTATATGAAGTTATCACGTCAAAAAAACATCTGAGCGCTTCCAAGCTGTCAATCCCGACTATAGTAGTTAAGCCAGGACGACTGGTGGCCTAAAAACTATCAGCAGATTAATCAACTAGCATACGAACGTTCGTAGTTGGTTCGATCCCCACTGAGAACAAACATTTGTAGGTATAATGAACATTTGTTCTGTGCCTGGGTGTAATATTGTATTCTAAGTTTGGGTGTTTATATTATTATTATTATTATTAAGTATGTATTTACAAAAAAGTACATAAGTATTCTATCAGTCATCTGGTTTCCACAGTACAGTCAGCTGCACTAGAATGTATGTATAATTCTTGAGGTCATCAACTAATTTCATGACTTTTTCGTTTTTGAGGTGTAAGATCTCATTGTTATGCTGTAATACCGTTGAAGTTACAAATTGTATACATTCTAGTGCAGCTGACTGTACAAGCTATGCTTATTTTGAGGCTATACAAACGATGCTATGTAATTTTTCCCGTATCATAGTACTTAGCTTTATGCATGCAAAGTCTCAGCCCCATCGGTTTAAAATTTACAAAGTTTCATACAAACTTTCATCCCCTATTTTATCCCCTTGGGGGTAGAATTAATCAAAATCCTTTCTTAGCGGATGCCTACGTCATAACATCTACCTGCATGCCAAATTTCGGCCCGATCCGTCTAGCGGTTTGGGCTGTGCGTTGATAGATCACTATGTCAGTCAGTCACCTTTGAGTTATATATATTTAGATGTTAGGTAAAAATGTCCTCAAATATTTATTTATTTTACCAGACTAATAAGTTGTGTCTCCATATTGGTCCCATTATTACAGGTCTAGGCATGATGACAGTTATAGAGAATAGGAATATAACTCAGTGCATTTCCAGCGTAAGAGGCAGGCTGAGCTGGACATTGTGAGGCTGAGGAAGGAGCTGTCAGCCACGAAAAGCTGCGTTGCCTCACTGCGCATACCGCCGGGGCCACTACGGAAACAATGCTCCAAGTTCGCCTAATACAATAACCTTATACGGCATGATAGTATTTCCATACAAACGCTGTAACTGAATATCTCTACTATTTATTAACGTACGTCCGAAGTTAAGTTTGATATTGAATTATCTTGTCGTTATCTAGGCTCGTTAACCTATATTCTACCGTAAAATCAGATTACCTTGAAAGTTATAAGCGTCGAAAGGTTTAGTATTAAGTAGTACTAAAAGTACAGCGTTTGTATGGAAGACTTCTTCCACCTTAAAATAAATAGGTTGATTATTAAAGAATAAACAAACTCACCTTAGTAAAGTTTGACCATAATAAAATTATATGAGTCGCTGCATCTGAACAGAGGAATAGGTACGATTCTGGAATTTCAATCGACAAAACTGATTTTATCAATAGAATTATATCAATACCCGCTTGCACAGAACTAGCCTCAAATAGCCTGTGGATAGCTTATCGATAAATTCGGTAAAAAATCTCGAATTTATCGACCTAGCGTTTAACGAAGCTCCATGCTACCAATCTCAATAAATTTTGATAAAACTCTTGTTTTATCGAAAATTTATGTATTGTATCTATCGACACATCTATGCTTGGGCACTAGATTTTAATCGCGCCGTCCTTTTTTAAACGGATTAACTACCTATATCTTTATTGATTAAATCATTTTCTCTGAAAAGAATAACGGTTTGACAGCAAGGCTTGAGCTACGGAATTGAACTACACTAGCGCCCTCTACAGACAATATTAGTAATTTCTGTACTATTTTATTTTATAAGTTTTTTTCGATGTTAAAAAGTGGACCATCGGTAAATAATAAATCTGGATGCAGCGACGTCTTCTAATTTAATCCTGGTATTTCTCATTCGCGGTAGAGTAGATTTCTGTAGTTTATCAGACAGCATCAAAATATAACAAAGTTTCCAAGTGTTTATGAACAGCGATATTAGATTATTACTATGTTAAGCTATGAACAAATTAGCTTAGGTTAATAATTGTAATCCAAGGCAGTCTTAATATAGCTTTAGTGGATAGAGAACGCAGTTTTATTATCCTAGTATCCACTATCACCTCCTTATGTACCTACCCTACCTTTTTACATTTACAAACTCTTCTATTATTATTTGACGACCGATGTGGCGCGGTGGGGCAAATGTCCATCTGCGACGCAGGAGGATTCGATTCCCGCCTTGGGATAATTGTTTGTACATCTGCAAATATTTATTCCGAGTGTTCTGGGTATTTTCTATGCATAATAAAAAATATCTATGCATGTAATGAATTGTATTAAAACTTATGAGCAATAAAATTGAGAATTAAGATGTAATAAGTAGAATAAAGGCCACTTTAGCAATTTTATTTTTACTTACAGTCAGTTACACGATATATACAATTCGTGACTTTCAAAATAGTGTCATCATAGCACAGCATTTCATTAAGTTTCAATTCAAGTTAAAAAAATATAACAAAATTTATCAGCCGATTTTTATGATTTTGCTGCTTAATGCGTAGTAAAGTTTACCATTTTGAGAGGTTTGGGAAGTATAAATCTTAGTGCAACTAACTGAGTACCAAATTAAAAGACAGATAAGACACGAGCATTTATTTTTGTATAGGTAAGTATACCAACGTTTCTTAAAATCAAACAAAACACATGTACACATCTTATAGAACCAACTAAGCACCAGATAGCAAGACATAAGACACCAGCATTTATATTTGTGTAAAGGTACACCACATTTCTTAAATCAAACAACATAGGTAAGTAAATTACCTTTGTTTATTAATGTAGTTCTTAAAAAATGTAAGGTCACTTCAATGTGATAAAAAATTTGTCTTTCTGCCTCTCGTGGAAAGCACTATGTGCCTGTAAAGCACGATTACTTCTAAACATTCTCACACACTTAGTACATTTAAATACGTTCATTCCAGCGTGCTCTTTCAAATGCCGCTCCAAATTATCTTTGCTCCTTAATTTTTTCCCGCAAATGTTACAGGTAAAAATAGAACAGCGTTCGTGAACAGTTTTTATGTGTGTTGCCAGATTTTCAGCGATTGCATACTTTTTGGGACATTGGCCGCACTGGTATTTTGACAGATGATCGAACTTTGTTGCGCTGTTATTTTGTTTTATTTGATGAGGCTTTTTGAGAATGTGGCTTAGTCTGTAAAATAAAGAAACTATGATTAAACACTAAATATCCAACAGTCGAGTTCTGCTGGTCGATTCTGTTTTTTTTTTCGTTTTCCGGATATCGGCTGTATTTACGTACGAAATATTTATATTCTTTACGAACTGTAGATTTTATTAATTAAATAAAATAAAAAATAACTGCTTTATAGTGCCTGTGGATATCAAATAAAAAATCACAGTCGCGAGCTCTGTTTCTGAGCAAGTTTTGTATGGAGTTTACTAAGAATCAACGCCCCAATCGTCCACCATTTAGCTGGCCATTTAACTTACCAGCCCCCCGTTCATGTCAATGCTCTGTTAGCATCAAAATCCCAGTCGCATGTGTCAAATATGACATATTTGCTATAGAAAATCTGTCATATTTGACACATGCCACTGGATTTTGATGCTAACAGAGTTACATGAACGGGGGGCAGGTTACCAGCTGCCAGTCATTCTGTTTACCTACCTACTAAACGAGTCTGAGTATAAGTATGCATAGTTACTTACTTCACATTCTTCCTCTTTAAATATATTTTAGGGCGCAACTCGATCTTATTTACACTCTGTGTATAATTTTTCTTGCAATCTCTGTTTGTGTCTTTCTGGCATCGAGAACAAACAAACTTTTTAACACCGCTATTGGTCATAAACATTGGATACTTCTGACCACACATAATACAAGCAACTATCATCTTTTTAATTAGGATGCTAGAGTTGGTGTTTGTTATTTTACGTTTATTTCCTGGCCTTTTTGGATGGTCTGCTTGGTCTAGGCTGAGTTTTACGTTAAGCAACGATAGGATTTCTTTCGGAGGGTTTGTGGCTGGTAAATCTGTTACTCCTGGCGAAAACTCGGCAAGAACTCTGGTGTGTCTTGAGGAATCTAAGAATTATGTAAAAAATTATTACTTACAAATCTAAAATAACACACGAATATACATAAAAATGTGTTTTTAGTTGTTTGTGAGTAAATTTAACAATACCTTCGCTAATTATTTGAAAAGACGCGTGGACCAGGGCACTGAAACCCTCAATAATCTTCATACATTTAACGCAAGACTCACAAATAACACCTTCGGGCGGGACCTGAAAACAGCAAAGAGTTGTTTACGTTTCAATATTGAATTGAATACTAGATGTAAGATAAATACATAAAACCCAGAGAGGAAACAAAGAAGCTACTACGAACTCAGCTGTGACGGCTGTTCCACTAGAAAGTGCTAGATACTCATGGTACTTGCAAGCTAAGTTAGAGTTTTTATTTTATTCTTTTTACCATTTTAGATTATACTAATCAGGGTCTGATTGAGCGAGCGAGCGAAGCGTCTCAGTTTCGAGATCGTTCTCACAGAACAACTAGTGATAACCAGTATAAGATTAAACTACCTAGATAGTTTTGAGAGCTTTAGCAGGAGCACTATTAGGTACTGTCACTAATCTGACAGGGACCTCTCCATATATTATGGAGGACTATGTTTAGCATTGGACTCATTTCGATTAAAAATGAAGTAAGTACATAATTCGACGACCAATGTGGCGCGGCGGGCGAATGTCGCCTGTGACGTAGGAGGTTGCGTGTTCGATTCCCGCCTTGGGATAAATGTTTGCACGATCTGCAAATATTTATTCCGGGTGTTTGGGTAATTTCCATGCATAATAAAAAATATGAAGATATGTAGGTATGTAATGTATTGTATTAAGTATATTAGTACCCATAACCCAAGTTCTGCTTAGCTTGGGGCTAGATGCTGTGTGGATTGTCCAGCATTATTATTATAATCTAAAAACTGAAAATGTACAATAAGTTACCTACCTGAACTCCAAAGTAAAGACGCAGCGTCTCATCCAGTCGATCGTTGGTGATGAGCTGTAAATGATCAGAAGCACTGCACAGCCGGCAATGCAACTCAACGCTGTCACCGGCAGCCAACGCTGGAGACGTTAAGGACTCCTGGGAACCAGAAATACTAAACATTCACGCCGATTTCTCAGCTACTTTGAAGTAATAGTTCTAATGCGACTTCCAACAAGGTTGCGTTTAAGGTTTAACACTACCATGGAGGAGGTATGAAAGCACTGTTCTTTCCCTCTATTTCTCTCATAGACAGTTACCTTTCGTATATTAAAGAAGTTTTACTTCAGTCGTGTGGTCTTTTTTTTTTATGTAGGTAACTGCTAATGGAACAAGGCTATGACCCACCTGATGCCAATGAACAAAGCATTGCAGGTCACGAACGTGCCCTATAATGCACTTCTCCGTGTTCACCAACCCGAGGCATACAGGTGCTAAGCGTCATGTGCCCGCAACTTCGCCGGCACCCACACCCTTCAAATCGGAACACGCTGCGCTGCTCACAGGCAGAAATAGACATGGTGCTAGTACTTACCCGGAAGAGCCCTTCACTAAGAGCTCTACTAAGAACCTACTACTGAATAAATGTTTCTATCTATCTATCTACTAAGCTAAAAGAGCAATTTCTTTATTATTTTTATCTTTAGCTTATCCACCAACTTAAATCACTACAAAGTTGGTTTACAAAGTAATTTCCACCAAAAGTAACATAATATTTTTTTCACCTGCCTTACTATACAAGATTATTCAAGGCATCAATATTTGAGCAGTTTTTTAAAGTTATAAATTATCATTATAAGTACCTACAAAGAAGATTCAAAGAATTCAATCAAATCGAATCACGTATAGTCTTACCTTACTGTATTTCTGTAATTTATCTTTCTTCCAAATAACGTTCATATCATTTGCCATTTTGCTTAAATTTTTCTTCATTGAATGCAATTTCAACTTTATAATTTTGATTAGGAAAATTTGATTATAACTAAAAAGTATATCAAATAAATAAATTATTCAACTAAAATAATTTTACTTCTGATAAATCAGGATGACAATAGAATTTGATGGCCAAAGAGAATAAAAGATTGAACCATAGTCTGTAGATGTAGATAGTTAATATTCTGAGTTTCTTATGTAGAATAGTACCTAGGTACCTACTTGGTTGGTACATAAGGTTGGATGTGACGACCGATATGGCGCGGCGGGCGAATGCCCACATGCGACGCAGGAGGTTGCGGGTTCGATTCCCGCCTTGGGATAAATGTTTGTACGATCTGCAAATATTTATTCCGGGTGTTCTGGGTATTTTCTATGTATAATAAAAAATATCTATGTATGTAATGTATTGTATTAAGTATATCAGTCATCTAGTACACATACACAAGCTCTGCTTAGCTTGGGGCTAGATGATGCTGTGTGGATTGTCCAGCATTATTATTATTATTAATGTATATACTCCAAGGAAAAGGGAACATCTTCCATCTAGCAACCTTTGGCTCGGGATCCTATATTTTATTCGGAGGTATTATATTATTCAATCTCCGTTAAAACTTTCTAAGTGCGTTTCAAGATAGTTCTTACTTAGCTCGATAGATAGCGCTACAGACCTATATGAAACTTGCTAAGATAAATTATTTATTGTTTACTAGCGGCCGCTCGCAGCTTCGCCCGCGTGGCAGTTTTTTTCCCGTTCCCGTTATTTTTTCGGGATAAAAAGTAGCCGATACGTTAATCCAAGTTATAATCTATGTTTATTCCAAATTCCATCCAAATCGGTCAACTGGTTAGAGCGTGAAAGAGTAACAAACATCCATCCATCCATACTTACAAACTTTCGCGTTTATAATATTAGTAGGATTATAGTGTGAATGAAAGGGACAGTGGACTAGTCCTACTCTTCCCGGATCCACGGAGGGGAATAGGTAAAATAATTGCTTGGAATTACACAAGCACAAAGTATTGGTTCATTAGAAGTTAGTTTAACTAACTACATACCTACTTACCATTTTTACGATGGGAAAATAATAATAATAATGCTGGACAATCCACACAGCATCATCTAGCCCCAAGCTAAGCAGAGCTTGTGTTATGGGTACTAGATGACTGATATACTTAATACAATACATTACATACATCGATATTTTTTATTATCCATAGAAAATACCCAGAACACCCGGAATAAATATTTGCAGATCGTACAAACATTTATCCCAAGGCGGGAATCGAACCCGCAACCTCCTGCGTCGCAGGCGGACATTCGCCCGCCGCGCCACGGTCATCTAATGTTAATAACTGTTGGTCTTAGCGCAAAAACCAATAATAAAAAGCTTTTTATGTGCTGCAAAATGTGGGTATATACCAAATGTAACTATCTGGACGTACCTCTGACTACCCCCCTTAGATATCTACCGTGCTTGGGGATTAAAGTCGTGATGCTATTTCTTTTTCTTGCGCTGGTAGAGGTGTTTTCAAAGATGACAGAAAACCACACAACATCATTATCTCCTTGGCCAAAGGCAACCAATTTGAAAAACTATTTAATTTATTTAAACACAACTCTGATAGGAACTAAACGTTTCAAGATGATCCCTGCGGATGTAACTGAATAAATGCTTTTTGACTTTGACTTTGAACCTACAAGGGTTACATTTACTTGCAAAACAACAATAAAATACAAATTTATTTTATTAGGTACCTAACAGTTTTACAGAAAATATTTACACGCTTTTTTTATACAATTTGCTGATGAAACGAGCATATGGCCCACCTGATGACGAGTGGCTACCATCGCCTATAGAAAAGCATTGCCTTGTAGGTCACGTTTGTTAGGAACGTAACCTACAATACACTACTCAGCGTCCATCAACCTGAGGCATACAGGTGTTGCCTCATGTGTCTGTAATTACACCGGCACCCACACCCTTCAAACCGGAACACGCTGCGCTGCTTGGCGGCAGGAATAGGCATGGTGGTAGTACTGCCCCGGACGAGCCCTTCACTAAGAGCTCTACTACTACTAAAATGCTAAATAAAATTAATTTATTAATCATTAAGTTTTATGAGGTGACAGCTAGTTTACTTATATCTTCATACTGAACTCCTTTAACTAATCTTCCAGTAAGCAGCCCTTCTGATATCTGTAACAAAAAAGTTATATAAAAAAACCGGCCTTGTGCGAGTCGGACTTGCGCACGAAGGGTTCCGTACCATTATCTATAGTAAAAACGGCAAATAAAATCACGGTTGTTTAACAATTCAATAAATATTTACAACAAACTCTTATAAGTTTGTTGTAAATATTTATTGAATTGTTTTTTAGTATTATAGTTGTAGTGACAATAGAAATACATCACCTGTAAAATTTCAAGTCTCTTACTATTGATACAGCATGATACAGCCTGATGACAGACTGATGGACAGACAGACCGACAGCGGAGTCTTAGTAATAGGGTCCCGTCCGTACCCAAAGGGTTTTAACCCTTAAACCCTTTGGGTACAGAATCCTAAAAACTAGCGCCTGACTCCGTCCGGACAGTTCCAATATCTTAATACTAGCTGCCGCTCGCAACTTCGACCGCGTGGCAGTTTTTTCCCGTTCCCGTCATTTTTTCGGGATAAAAAGTAGCCTATGTCCTATTCCAGATTACAATCTATATTTATTCTAAATTTTATCCAAATTGGTCCATTGCTTAGAGCGTGAAAAAGGAACAAACATCTATCCATCCATCCAAACATTCGCATTTATAATATTAGTAGGATTAGTACATAAGTTATATTTTAAATATTCATTGTAAATTGAATTTTTTAAGTGCATTGTATTTATGGCTATGTAGAAAAATACATGAATTGAATTACCTCAACATCAGCACAGAAGTGTTCAGTATCAATGGTCTTCAGTACTCCAACCTTTCCTCTGTATGCGCCATTCACGAACAGAACTGAACGACCGGGAGAAGGAATTACTGTCTCTAGGTGATTCTGTAACAAAATACAGCATAAATTCCCAAAGTGGTCCAGGTTGACCCCCAGGGGTCCACGGGAGACTCGACGGGGGTCTACGTTGGACGTGACAAAAAATGGGGGTCTACAATCGTAAGCAGGGGTGCATGAAAATTAATTTGGTTTCGATAGTGAAGAACTAAAATGTTGGCTTGTTATTTTAAATAATAAAAACCTAAATACCTAAATTAAACCTTCTCAATAAGACAGTTTATAAATAAATTAAGAAAAAAATGCATAATAGTTCCGAACTGAGAGTCGAACCCAGACTATGTCGGTATCGCGCCGAGATTTAGAAATTGGTAGTAATGTAGATGCAGGGGGTCCACAGGATCCAGCAAAATTTTGAAAGTGGTCTATGAAACAAAAGAGTCTGGGAACCACTAAAATACAGGGTTCTTAGTGAAGGACTCTGGAAGGTGTGTACTAACCAGGGCCGAATTTTCCCTAAGACAAATTAGGCAACTGCCTAGGGACCCTCGGGGGCCTAGTCGATACTATGTAATCGATATAACATTTATAGAAAACTAGCAGCCGCTCTCAGCTTCGTCCGCGTGGCAGTTTTTTCCCGTTCCCGTTATTTTTTCGGGATAAAAGTAGCCTATATGTTAATCCAAGTTATAATCTATGTTTACTCCAAATTTCATCCAAATCGGTCTACTGGTTAAAGCGTGAAAGAGTAACAAACATCCATCCATCCATACTTACTACTTTCGCGTTTATAATATTAGAAGGATGTATTATTTAGCAAATTATATTTTACCTGATCCAGCTTAATCTTAACATTGTCATCGATCAGAGTGACTTGGGCGCCATATTTGTCAATAACCTTATTGATGACTGCTTTCCGTTTGTAAAACTTATCACCAAGAGATTTGGTGACGATTTTCACCGTTATACCCTCAGTAATCCAGTAGTCTTTTCTGGAACAAACATCATTCATAATTTTATTTTATTAATGTTAGATAGATAGAAAATTCTTTATTGCACAACTTAAAATAAAAGTACATAGGCGAACTTAATGCTGCATAGCATTATCTACCAGCTAACCTTTGGGTAGTAGGAATAACAATTTTTAGGGGGTAGTGCGCATTTACTTAATGTTTAAACAAAATCCTACTAATATTATAAATGCGAATGTTTGGATGGATGGATGTTTGTTCCTCTTTCACGCTCTAACCAGTGGACCGATTTGGATGAAATTTAGAATAAATATAGATTGTAATCTGGAATAGGACATAGGCTACTTTTTATCCCGAAAACATAACGGGAACGGGAAAAAACTGCCACGCGGGCGAAGCTGCGAGTGGCCTCTAGTAATAGATAAAAACATCAATCAGTAGGCTTGCCTACTGATTGATGTTTTTGTTTGTGGTCCTTGGACCAGAAAGATCTTAAATAAAAATAAAACTAAACTAAGTCAGAGGATAAAAATAAACATAAACACATATACTAAAGCATAATCCACAGATTATTACATACAAATATATTGAATTACGGGGTACTGGTTAAAGCGTGAAAGAGTAACAAACATGCATCCATCCATACTTACAAACTTTCGCGTTTATAATATTGGTAGGACTTTTACTTTTATTTTATACTTACTTTTATTTTTATTTTTGTGTGCGTCAAATAAACTTATTTTCTTTCTTTCTTCTAGGACTTTTTGTAAAATTCTTACCTATTAGCCTTTTCCTTAGCACGTTCTTCCATCATCATAATCTCATCCAGAGCAGACTGCTTGCTCCCTCCCTCAGTCTTCTGTCTCTTGCTAGGCTGTTGTTTGTCTTCTTTGCTCTTTATTCTAAGTGCTGACGATGGTAAGGGCTCCGACTTATCTAATATAAAAAAAGCATATAAAATATTAATTATATTAGCCGGAAAACAAAACAAATATTTATACCAATTATAAGAATCTTTGTCCTGACTGACTGTCATATAGACAACTATTATAGGTAATGGTAACCATTTAACAAGTCACATAAAAAAAATATATCTAGCAACTAGGCCGCTGTTGGGCCCTTGTCCACCAACAGAGCTTAAGGTTAAACAAGTCGGTACATTGTCCATACAAACGCTGTAAGCGTTTAATGTCTATTATTTATGAACGTGCGTCCGAAGTTAGGTTTGATACTGAATTATCTTGCCGTTATCTAGGTTCGTTACCCTATATTCTACAGTAAAATCAGATTACCTTGAAAGTTACAAGCATTACAAGTCTAAATCTTTCGAAACTGAATGAGAGAATATTACCGTCTCCTTTCCGCTTTACATTGAGACTGAGTGTGACTCGCTCTTGGCTGCTTTCTCGCTTGAACTCCGTGTATTCCCGTTCCTCAGCAGAACCCTTCTTCTTATCCCTCTCGACTTGCTTTTGTATGAATTCTAACATCCTTTCCTGTACAATACAATTGAGAATTGAAACTGTAATGAACTTACTTGGTACGTTACGTACTTTGTACTACGTATACACCACAGAAACGAAATAGTTTCCTGAGTGTAATCTACAGGTACGGGAACAACTGGACAAATAAATTGTACCTACATATCTACAAGTAATCAAAAACAATAATGCTGGACAATCCACACAGCATCATCTAGCCCCAAGCTAAGCAGAGCTTGTGTTATGGGTACTAGATGACTGATATACTTAATACATTACATACATACGTATTTTTTATTATACATAGAAAACACCCAGAACACCCGGAACAAATATTTGCAGATCTTACAAACATTTATCCCAAGGCGGAAATCGAACCCGCAACCTCCTGCGTCGCAGGCGGATATTCGCCCGCCGCGCCACATCGGTCGTCAAAGTGTCAAAGTTCAGTTCAGTGCTTGAAAATCTCATAATTGATAGGATAAAAATTACCTGATCGTCTTTATCCATCTTCTCTTTCTTCGCCTTGGCTTCTATAGCAGCCACAGCTGCTGGGTCCCGGTCGATGTAAGTCACAAACCATCCTTTCTCAGTCTCATCCACAACACACTTGCCTTCTCGGCCGAGCCACTTCACAAACTCTGTGAGAGTTTCCCATTGAGTGGCGTTCATGTGGACATGTTCTCTGAAAATTTAATAAATGAATGAATGAAAATACTTTATTGTACACCTTACAAACTAATAATGAGAGAAAAAAATAATTAACAATAGCTGAGAATGTACAATGGGCGGTTTTATCACTAAATAGCGATCTCTTCCAGACAAAACAACCTTTGGATGGAGATGATTTTAAAATGAGAAGGTTCAAATTGAGTATTGACGACAGTACTTCTCCGGACAAGCCCCTCACAGAGATCAACTGCTACTTTTTCCCGTCTCCGTTCCCAAACGTTTCCTCAATTTGGAGTTAACTGAAGCTGTGGTAAGCGTTGACCTTACCTATTGCCAATATAGTCTTGATAAACTTTATTAGCGTTCACTCTCTTTGTTCCATACTGACGCTTCAGCAGCTCCATGTAACCATCCTGGAACTCGGTTGAAAAGTCATCTAGGTATTTACTAGCATTGTCAGCGAACAGCAGCAGCTGTCTCTGATGGCTTTCAGACATAGTGTGGCATTTAAAGCCATTCTCATCTCGGCATTGTTTCTGACACATCTGGCAGTACCAGCGCAGTTTCTGCAGGCCCTTTGCTTTGATTCTATTGGCTATGTACTTAGCCGTGCCTTTTTCTGCCTTCCCCATTCTTCGTTTGGTATGTGTATCACGTTGTAAACACGAAGAAGTTTATTTTTTCCTCATGTGAATACTTGTAAATTGATACATTAAATTATACTTTTAAGACTAAACCTTGTAACCTAAACCAAACTATGACTGGTGTCTTTAAAATCTTGAAATGAATGCATGTAAATCGCAAAACGAAAAGACAATCACGTCTCTGACATTGTTTCGTAAACACACACTTGGAGTCCGGTTAATGTACAACCATGGAATACACAACCCGGGAAATCACAGCCATGTATTATTGTGCAGGAAGGAAAACGCAGCAAAAATGTACATGAAAAAGTTGAAGGCGTCTAGCAGGTAAAGCCACCTAAACCAAATATTCTGTGTAGCCAATAGCTATGCTGTCTGCAGGTTGCTTTTTGTATTCGAGTTTTATGTACAAGTCGTATTCTGACACACCTAAGTTTAATGCAGTTCCACACCATGTGGCTTTTGCCGTAGAAAACCTTACAACCTTTTTCTGTTGTACTTCGTTAGACAGATTCGTTGAAATCACTAGCAGAGCAGCTGTACTACCTATCTGCGTTTTGATATTTTAAGAGTTTGACCAGACCAGACACCTTGAAAGAATTTTAAAAACCCAGAGGGCTCCGGTACCACACGAACGTAGAGTTCAATATTCTTAGCCTATCCGAGTCGGATCCGCTCTAGTATGTGGTGAGTGTAAACGAAGCCAAGTTTAAACAAAATTTGGTATGACCAGAAAGCACAACCATGGAATTGGATGCCGTAATGTATACAAATTCCTGGCTACGTTTTCAATGGTTGTGTATTCCGTGGTTGTGTAATCACGAAAAACAGCCGAAAAGCCATATAATAAAAGAAGAAGAAGAAGAAGAAGAAAAACAGTCGGTACTTTGTTGTGCAAAGCAAAGAATATTCTGTTACGACCGTAGACAGAGAATTTAATATTGTTTAATAAAGAATTAATTGTATACCGGTCTTCGGTGGTTGGGCGGTTCCTCTTAGATAGATAGATACCTTGAGTCTGAAAGGATAAGTTTTCACATTGACATCAAAATGCTGCACTTGCTAGAAAATACAAAGATATAAACAAAGCGCTTGTAACCAATTCAGTAAGTTTTATACACGCACGGGCACTATTTAACTTTACCACAAAAGAAGTAATAGCTAAGTTCGCTACAGGAATTTCAGGAGTTCCTTTATTTACAGATAGTGCCGTCACTTATAGACAGTCAAACCTTTGTACCTATAAAGGTTTTAAAAACAATGGACCGATGGGAGGCTGCTATAGAGGACTACCAGAAGTCCCAAACCCTGAACAGCTTGAGCTCTGTGTTGCACACAGCTGAACTCACTCTGAAGGAAGACTTGGCACCATTTGAGCTTGGTAAGTACCTTCTTTACGTTACTGTTGTATGTGTCATCTGGAAATCATTCTTGTCTCTACTTGTCGGAACATGTTAGTTTTAATCTTTGTAGGTACAGTCTAGGTACAGATCTTTAAATTGGGTAGGTAGGTAAGTAGGTACCTACTTAACCACCATTAGGTAACTTGTTGTATTTGTTCCTTTTACGTTTATGTGTTATACTTACTGTGCCCATCTGTTTAGTCTTATTTCTTTCTTTTTCTATTTTGTTGTACCTATCTGTGTTGTGTATCCAGTGTTAATGTCTCAAATAAATCATCTTCTATTCTATTCTATTCTTTGTAAAGATAAACTAGTCTAAAAATGCACACCCTTCCTCAGCATATCTTTGACTTGGACAACCAGCAAAGTCTTGGCAAATTATTTTAAAATAAACTTTGAATTACTGAAGTAGTGGGGCGTGCACTTTAAGATCTCTACTAGGCAAGCCTCACAGCTTAGTTATTAGGGTATTCAGTGGTACATCCAACTCATTTACACAAACCGATATTTACAGTAGTTAGTATTCTGTATGTGACCGGTTGCAAGCTCATCACCGCTGCTAGATTAATAACGTTTCCTCATGATGTTTTCTCTCACCTGAAAGAGTACTGGCATCAAGCTATTGGTACATGACCGGGTACGAACTCACAACCATAAGTTCAGAAAGCTTTGTCACTCTCACTAACCCACCAGTGCTTTTTTGTTCTGATATTTTTGTTATTTTTTAGATTGGTTTATCCAAACACTGCTCTCAGAACCCGTGTCATTACTTAACACAATGTCAGCGAGGTTTTCTGATGATGCATGGTCCAAGGTTGTGAAAGATGCTTACAAGTTGCTGACAGATATTGTCGAAAACCAGTATGAAGCCGTACAACCTTATGTGGATGATATCATTTTGGTAAATCTATACATCTATACAAATAAATAAAATTGAAGTGTCTGTTTGTAATATTAAAATAACCGCTTTTTACTACATGAATATGAATGTATATACGGTACATATACCAAAACAGCATTTTTTTTTAAATTTTGGTCTGTCTGTTTGTTCCGGCTAATCTCTGGAACGGCTGGACCGATTTCGACGGGACTTTCACTGGCAGATAGCTCATGTAATAAGGAGTAACTTAGGCTACTTTTTATCCCGAAAAAATAACGGGAACGGGATAAATCTGCCACGCGGGTGAAACTGCGAACGGCCGCTATTTTATGCCGTATTAACGCCATCTGTTGGCGACATCGAGTACTACTTCAGTTAAGATTTGTAAGTAAAAATGTTTACCGCCCAACGAAGTGGGCCCGTGCCTACTTCGTCAGCTAGTATTTATATATAATTATCAGTCATCTGGTTCCCATTGCACCAGCTATGGTTTGTTCGGGGCTAGATAATGTTGTGTAAAAATATCCACAATTATTTATTATCATTATATACTAGAAAAACACGCGCTACTACGTCGGCGTGATGTTATTTTCATACAAACTTCAACCCCCGCTGAACCAGTTTTGGGGGTTGAATTACAAATTGTATACATTCTAGGGCAGCTGACTCTACAGGCTATGCTTAAATTTTGGGCGTTGATTTTTTTGTCTGCATTTGATTAAACTTGTAATAGTAATCTAATACCTTCTAATACTGACGACCGATGTGGCGCGGCGGGCAAATGTCCGCCTGCGACGCAGGAGGTTGCGGGTTCGATTCTCGCCTTGGGATAAATGTTTGTACGATCTGCAAATATTTATTCCGGGTGTTCTGGGTATTTTCTATGTATAATAAAAATACCTATGTACGTAATGTATTGTATTAGGTATATCAGTCATCTAGTACCTACCCATAACACAAGCACTGTTTAGCTTGGGGCTAGATGATGCTGTGTGGATTGTCCAACATTATTTATTATATTTTCAGGAATGTCAAAAACCTCTAGATGCTCGCACTAGGTCGTTTGCCTTGCATTGTCTAAGCAGCTGCTTGAAGCGAACGCAGCCGGGCGAGCTCGCTAGTCAATACATCGCGGAACTAGGACAAGCGAGCACTTGTAGGGCGCCCCTTGCTTTACTTGTCGGTAAGACAAAAAAAAAATAATTAGATCAACTCTTTATTGTACACAAAGAAGTAAAAACACAATAGAGATATTTATAAGCACTGAGTACAACGGGCGGTCTTATCGCTAAGAGCGATCTCTTCCAGACAACCTTTGAATGGAAAGGATAAACAGAAATAGATAAACGGCGGTGCACAAAAAGATAAAGATGCTATTAATGTAGACAAACTAAAATAGAATCACACCCTAGCACGGCAGATATCCCCTTCGATCTATTAGTACCAAGTACCTACTCGAAATTCTTCGAGGATGTCTAAGGGGGTTAGTCAGAGGTACAGTTAGCTGCACTAGAATATATACAAATTGTATATATTCTAGTGCAGCTATGAATATGTATAATTATGTAGGTAGTTTAAGCTAGTCTAGGCACTTATCTTTAAGTTTATCTTTAATTTAGCACGCCAACCTCTGTTAAGTTACCTTTAAGGTTGACAGGTAGAAAATGCTCATAGCATTAAGCCCGCCTTTTGTACACTAGTTTTTAATAACTGTGCAATAAAGTGTTAAATAAACAAATAAATGAAGTCACCATGTTGCAATAATCTTTTACATAACAAATACATAAAAAATAAATGCACTCATTCGCTGATTTCATGATTTGTAATTTTTGTCCGTGTTTTTAATGCTAAAGTTTATTGTAATACTGTGATACCATTTTGAAAGTTACGAATTGTACACATTCTAGTGCAGCTGACTGTACGTCTAGATAGATAGTACATTTGGTACATACCCATATTTTGCAGTAGTTAGTATTCCATACGAGACAGAATCTCTAGTAAGTACTTGGTACTAAGATATGACCACCGATGGTTGATTTGACGACCGATGTGGCGCGGCGGGCGAATGTCTGCCTGCGACGCAGGAGGTTGCGGGTTCGATTCCCGCCTTGGGATAAATGTTTGTACGATCTGCAAATATTTATTCCGGGTGTTCTGGGTATTTTCTATGTATAATAAAAAATATCTATGTATGTAATATAGTATTGTATTATGTATATCAGTCATCTAGTACCCATAACACAAGCTCAGCTTAGCTTGGGGTAGATGACGCTGTGTGGATGGTCCAGCACTATTTATTTATTTTATTTATATCTAAGAGGATATCTACCGTGCTTCGAGATTAAAGGCGTGATGCTATTTTTTTGGTGTTTCCTATCTATACCCTGCAGTGGGTGTATACCGGTTAAATCAGTGGTTCTCAGACTCTTGTTTCATAGACCACTTTCAAAATTTTGCTGGATCCGGTGGACCCCCTGCATTTACATTACTACCAATTTCTAAATCTCGGCGCGATACCGACATGGTCTGGGTTCGACTCCCAGTTCGGAACTATCCATTTTTTTCTCAATTTATTTATCAATTGTCTTATTGAGAATGTTCAATTTAGGTATCATATTATTTAAAATAACAAGCCAACATTTTAGTTCTTCACTATCGAAACCAAATTAATTTTCATGCACCCCTGCTTACGATTGTAGACCCCCATTTTTTGTCACGTTCAACGTAGACCCCCGTCGAGTCTCCCGTGGACCCCTGGGGGGGGTCACTTTGGGAATGACTGGGCTACATAGATAGATTTCAGCTGATGATAATGAAGAGTTTTTTACCTTGATCTTTTTCAGGTACAATTTGTGAATACCATCCGGAGACTGTAGCAGACCAGGCTGAAATATTATGGAGGAAATATTTAAACTTATTGGACTCAAATAAAAACTCTGTAAGTATAAGTCAGAGTGGCTCAGGAAAGACCAGAATGGAAAAGGTTGGAGGAGGCCTTTGCCGATTGGCAAACAGATCTGCAGAAAATTAAAAAGCAGCAAATATTAGCATAAGTTTGTTTTTAAATAATTAGTTAAGTTTTTTAAGTAATTTTGTATTAGAACTAGGTTAAAATTCTGAATAAAAAGATATATTTTTATATTATTATTATTATTATAAGTATAAGTCTAGAAGTATTATAAGAATTAGATATTCTTTATAGATCAAAGAGAGCAGTGACCTGTAAATTTATTACCAATAAATAACTATTTAATTGTAAGATTCTATACAAACTTGAGACTTTGACTTTGAGGACCGATGTGGCGCGACGGGCAAATGTCCGCCTGCAACGCAGGAGGTTGCGGGTTCGATTCTCGCCTTGGGATAAATGTTAGAACGATCTGCAAATATATATAACGGGTGTTCTGGGTATTTTATATGTATAATAAAAAATATCTATGCATGTATTGTATTAAGTATATCAGTCATCTAGTACCCATAACACAAGCTCTGCTTAGCTTGGGGCTAGATGATGCTGTGTGGATTGTCCAACGTTATTATTATTATTATGTCAACCATAAACAGGCAAATAAGTATTTGCAGATCGTACAAACATTTATTCCAAGACGGGAATCGAATCCGCAACCTCCTGCGTCGCAGGCGGACATTTGCCCGCCGCGCCACATCTTTTCCATCCGAACCAAGCGCTTTGCCTCAACCTTTTTTTAATTTTCTAGTGATTTTATTGATTTTTAGCTTTAGATGACCTATTGTTTTTATTTTAATAGTATTATGTGTTATGGGTCTAGTACATATTTTTTTTGTGTAACTTTAATATGCCTGAAATAAACTTTATTTTAAAGTGATGTTATTTATCTTTCATTTCAGGATTTGGTGCTTAAGTCGTTATTGAAAGGCTTGTGGGGTTTGTTTAAGCATTTTGGCGTCGATATACCTGTGAAAGAATTAAGCGAGTTTTACGATAAACTTTCTAGAGAATATTTGAGTAAATGCGAAAATGGTATGTACCTATTTATCTTTCATCATCATCTTCCTGCTCATATCCCACACTAACTGGGGTCGGCACAACAGGTTATTTCCTTCCACTCTCTTCTATAAATAAATAATAAATATGTTAGGACATTTTTACACAACATCATCTAGCCCCAAACTAAGCATAGCTTGTCCTATGGGAACCAGATGAGTGATAGAATACTTATATACTTTTTTTTTGTAAATACATACATAGAATACAATATAACACCCAGACACAGAACAAACATCTATGTTCATCACACAAATGTTTGTTCTCGGTGGGGATCGAACCCACCACCCATCAGTCGTCATCTCAGTGTTCACTCCTTTCTTACTTATATCATCTTTCACATAATCCATCCATCTTTTCTTTGGTCTTCCTCTGCTTTTATAACCTTTCACATCCATATCTAACACTCTTCTCGTTATGTAATAATATTGCTGGACAATCCACACAGCATCATCTAGCCCCAAGCTAAGCAGAGCTTGTGTTATGGGTACTAGATGACCGATATACTTAATACAATACATTACATAAATAGATATTTTTATTATACATAGAAAACACCCAGAACACCCGGAATAAATATTTGCAGATCGTGCAAACATTTATCCCAAGGCGGGAATCAAACCCACAACCTCCTGCGTCGCAAGCGGACATTCGCCAGCCGCGCCACATCGGTCGTCGAATATATGGCTTCACATTGATTTGATGGATGTTTGTTACTCTTTCACGCTCTAACCAGTAGACCGATTTGGATAAAATTTGGAATAAACATAGATTATAACTTGGATTAACATATAGGCTACTTTTTATCCCGAAAAAATAACGAGAATAATAATGATGTATTTCAATAAATAATATGATGTTTTTTCAGCGGTGCTTCCAATTCTAAAAGACTACGCGTCCCTATTCAAAGAAAGGCTCGCTAAAGACTCGTCCCTCCGTCGAGAACTGTGGGGGTTCGATGACCTCACGCCCTTGGTACCAGTCTACGAGGAAGCAGCTAGTGTACTTACTAAAGACCAGATACAGGTATGACTAGTAGTAGTAGAGCTCTTAGTGAAGGGCTCGTCCGGGGCAGTACTAGCACCATGCATATTCCTGCCGCCAAGCAGCGCAGCGTGTTCCCGTTTGAAGGGTGTGGGTGCCGGTGTAATTACAGGCACATGAGGCAACACCTGTATGTCTCAGGTTGATGGACGCTGAGTAGCGCATCGTCGGTGACGTTCCTAACGAGCGTGACCTACGAATAGAATAGAATATACGTTTATTTAGCATAGGCAAATTCACAATATTTAGCAAAGGCAAACACACACAAGCCCGACTTGATAAACAGGTAGGTAGGCAGATTCTATTACATAACAGTAGTAAAATAGAAAAAAAAAAATGTATCCCATCGACTCATGTGTCAGCAGTAGGTCCCTATGCTAAAATGGTGTTCAGTTCAGCATTAATGTTGGGTGTACTACCACTCAACGCTGATTTTCAGCTGAAACCAGGGAGAGAATAAAAAAACACAACAACAACACGTTTATATAAAGAAAGAAAATTAAAAATAAAGTAGGTATCAGAGAAAACTGTTTAAATGTTAGATAAGATGTAGGTTAGCGTACTCTGTTAGGGTAGATACGAGGCAATGCTTTGTTATAGGTGATGGTAACCACTTAACATCAGGTGAGCCATCTGCTTGTTCCATCAACAAGTGGTATTAAAAAAAAATTACAAAGTGAAAGGCCATTTTTTTCGGGTTGTGTCCTCTCGTTTCCACATTTTCTCCCCAGTACCGTTCGTACCGAATGGGGAATACATAGAAGAAACCGGCCAAGTGCGATTCGGACTCGCGCACGAAGGGTTCCGTACCATTATCCTACTAATATTATAAACGCGAAAATTTGTAAGTATGGATGGATAGACATAGACATAGACATAGACATAGACAATTATTTATTGGCCACAAAAACACACAGCATACAATTAGGTCAAGGCAAGTAAAAATAAATAAGGAAGTAACAACAAGTAAGTGGAGTGGATGTTAGTTACTCTTTCACGCTCTAACCAGTACACCGATTTGGATAAAATTTAAAATGAATATAGGTTATAACTTGGATTAACATATAGGCTACTTTTTATCGGGAACGGGAAAAAACTACCACGCGGGCAAAGCTGCAAACGCCCGCTAGTCTATAATAAAAAACGGCAAAAATCACGTTTGTTGTATGAGAGCCCCCTTAAATATTTATTTTATCCTGTTTTTTAGTATTTGTTGTTATAGCGGACACATCATCTGTGGAAATTTCAATTCTAACTATCACGGTTCATGAGATAGAGGTGACAGACAGACAGACAGCGGAGTCTTAGTAATAGGGTCCCGTTTTACCCTTAACCCTAAAAATTGTTTTAATAATATTATCAACTTTTTCTTACAGAATATCGTGCAGGCGGAAATAGCGCCTAAGACCACAGAAAGCTATGCTAAGCTAAAGTTTACAGCTTTGCGTGTGTGTACGCAACTACACAAACTATATGGTGTGTGTGTGGATGACGTCATTAATGTCGATGTGTACTCTTTGGAGTTTGAACTAAGGAAGGAAGTATCTTATGAAGTGGCTGAAGCGGTGAGGTTTTTTTTATAAAAGAATAAAAATAGAAATAGCATCGTCTCTAATCCCCAAACATGGTAGATATCCCCTCAGATCTCTTAGTACCAAGTACCTAGTCGAGATTCTTTGAGGATGTCTAAGGTGGTAGTCAGAGGCACGTCCAGATAGTACATAATTTTGCAGTAGTTAGTGTTCTATAAGTAACAAGTTGCAATCTTATCGCAGTAAGCAGAGCTCCTAACAACTGAGCTGTGATAAATAAATAAATAAAATAAATTACGCTGGACAATCCACACAGCATCATCTAGCCCTAAGCTAAGCTGAGCTTGTGTTATGGGTACTAGATGACTGATTTACTTAATACAATACTATATTACATACAAAGATATTTTTTATTATACATAGAAAATACCCAGAACACCCGAAATAAATATTGGCAGATCATACAAACATTTATCCCAAGAATCGAACCAGCAACCTCTGCGTCGCAGGCCGACATTCGCCCGCTGCGCCACATCGGTCGTCAAAATAGCTGTCTGTGTAAAATATTGTAAATTGTAATTAATAAATGTTTGCAGGTATCATGGTGTATAGAGTCTAATACGGCGAACAGCGAAAAACTACTTCAAACGGCCATAATGTTCTACCAAAACTTGCCGACAAATAAAAGAAAAGATATCGTCGCGAACGGCTTGCTGAATGCACCCGCTGATGTTATGAACGTAAGTAAAACACACCACACACACCACCATAAAAAAAAAAAAAATCGTGCATCTACCAAACTTAAATTCAACTTACATTATAATAGGTACCTTTATTAATTTGATTACTTTATAAAACTTTGGATACATACCTGTTTTTTGCCTAGATGATCAAGTTTTTAATGTATTTTATTTCTTATCTTAATACCATATGCTTATTTTCAACCTATACAACAACTTATAGCCGAAGCAGAGATCCCTCGTGTCTACATACAAGTTCATACTTAGTTAGAGCGAGGAGTCAATACTTAGCCAAAGGTTTTTCTATAATTATAAAAAGTATATAAATTAAGTACATATGCAAATGCTTGAAAAACTTTGATACTGGATATAAACATTTTTTATTATTATTATTCATCACAATCACTTAACATAAAACTGTATAATAATACTTAGGTTTTAAGTTTTTTTTTATATGGGTTTATGGTCTCAAATATGTTTTTGTTTTATTTATTTATTGAAGTAAAATTTCTTTACGCACGGTTTACTTGGGAAGTAAGCTAGTAAATGCGTGACGAGAGCGTTACGAAAAGTGTGATCGGGCGAGGCGAACGAAATTGAGAGGGAGATATAAGTTAGTGAAGATAGAAAGAGAGAGAGTTACGTTGCGTATATTAACTATAGGGGCAAGAGAGGTACGAGTACATATTTTCTTTCTCTCTTTCTCTTATAGCCAGTTACGTTTCGTATATTAAACTTTTTTTTTACTTTAGTCGTGTGGTCTAAAACACAGTCGTTTTTTAATAATTTTTTATTGTATTTTCAGACTACCCTTAATTTTCTCATCACTCAGTCAAGCCAAGAAGAATATACTCTCTTTACATATTTACCTCTATGGCGAGATATTTTTGAGTCGCAGAACATATACAAGAAAAGAGTTTTATTCGAAAAGTCCATATATATTGTGCTATGTGTAGTTGAAACCTTTTTGGAAGAACACAGCGGTGAAACGGTAGGTTAAATTGCGTTTTTTTATAAACGGGGAATTATGTTTTGAAGTTGTTATTATTTATTTTTCTAATATATTTATTAATTTTAATTATATTCTATTAAATATACTTAATAAGTTTTTTATTTTATAACGCAAGTAAATTAGTATATACAAATATTTTACATCTAATATTTAACCTATCTACCTTATATCTACATATTTTATCATAACTTTTTCTACCTATAGTAAAGTGCGGGTCTTTACTATAGGTAGAAAACAGAATAATAAAAAATATAATTATTTCAGAAAATTCCAGACAAATTAATTACCCTTCTTACTCTAACTTCTCACGTTATATCATTACAACCTGTAGAAGACCTGACTAGTGATCAATGCTCTATAATCTTATCAAAATTGGTCGAGCTTACACACGAGTGTGGGTTAGCTGCGTGTGTGGTAGCGGTGGTGAGATCTACAATCCCACATTTGGAGAATGATTGTGGGATTAGGGAGATATATGAGGTAAGTGGTATATGACTGGCCTCACAGCTTAGTAGTAGCTCTGCCTTCTGTGCTGTAGGTGGTGGGTTCGATCCCCACCGAGGACAAACATTTGTGTGATGAAGTTTGTTCGCTTTTTCGTTTGTTTTTTTTAGTTATTGCCTCAGATGCACTAATCAGCGTCCATCAACCTGAGGCATACAGTTGTTAAGCCTCAACCGGCCAAGCGCGAGTCGGACTCGCGCACGAAGGGTTCCGTACCTATAATAAAACGGCATTAAAATCACGTTTGTTGCATGAGTATGTGTACTTTTGGCAGCGGTCAACGACCGCGCGGCTGGGTGGCGACCGCGAGGTTAACGCACCGGTCATCGCAATTTCTTTTAGGTTGCTGTTTTTCGTGTTTTTACGATTTAAATATGATAATTAGGTACTTATGTTTATTTTATTATATATTGTCGATATTTATGCTGAAAATCCGGAAAAAATGTGTTGTATTTTTTCGCGTTATTTTAGTTTTTGTATTAGAAAAACAACATTTTCAATTCAAAATTGAAAATGATTGATTTGAATCATGATCAGAATCGCGGATTTTACTGAATAAATGCTCTTTGACTTTGACTTTGTCTGAATGAACAGTTTCAGTTTTCGGAAGTAGTCTTAGACTTATTACAATAAGTTTTGGGATAATACTAAATCTGTAACACAAAAATGATATTTATTAAATTTTCTTTTATTACAGATGATTCAAATAGAAAAATGTAAAGAGGAAGCTCTGCTTTGTGAGTCGTGCTTAGCGCTTATCCATGCGCCCAAATGCGGGTCCGACCCAAACGTGCTACTCAAGGCTCTAGAGGTATTGAGTTCAATTTAAATAAAAAAAAACTATTGCCTATAACAAAGTATGACGACTGATGGGACGCGGCGGGCGAGTGTCCGCCTGCGACGCAAGAGGTTGCGGGTTCGATTCCCGCCTTCGGATAAATGTTTGTACGATCTGCAAATATTTATTCCAAGTGTTCTGGGTGTTTTCTATGTATAATAAACAAATATCTATGTACGTAATGTATTGTATTAAGTATATCAGTCATCTAGTACCCATACAAGCTCTGCTTAGCTTGGGGCTAGATGATGCTGTGTGGATTGTCCCCCATTATTATTATTATTTTTAAATAAACATTTTTTTGTATTTTCAGATAATATTTTCAAGGAAGGACGCTGAACCTATAACTCTGTCGTTGGCAATAAATAATTTAGAAGAGTTGATTGTCAAAGAGAACAACAATTTAGATCGTGTTTCTGCGTCTAAAGTAAGTATGCATTTAAAATAATTACACCATGTCTATTTCTGCCGCCAAGCAGCTTGCTGTGTTCCGGTTTGAAGGGTGTGGGTGCCGGTGTAATTACAAGCACATGAGGCTTAACACCTGTATGCCTCAGGTTGATGGACGTTAAGCAGTACTTTTTTTAAGTAATACTTCTAATGCGACTTCCAACAAGGTTGCGTTAAACGATCAACACTACCATGGAGGGGGTATGAAAGCACTGTTCTTTCTCTCTTTCTCTCATAGCCAGTTACGTTTCGTATATTAAAGAAGTTTTACTTCAGTCGTGTAGTCTAAAGCACACTCGTTTTTTTTGTTCATATAATTTACTAATTGAACAAGCAGGTGGCACCTGATGTTAAATGGTTACCATCGTCTATAACAAATTACCTCGTAAGTCACGCTCGTGAGGAACTATCGTAAATCGAAACGTAACTGGCTATGAGAGAAACAGGGAAAGAATAGTGCTTTCATACTCCCTCCATGGTAGTGTTAAACGTTTAACGCAACCTTGTTGGAAGTTGCATTAGAAGTATTACTTAAAAAAAGTACTGCTTAATGTCCATCAACCTGAGGCATACAGGTGTTGCCTCATGTGTCTGTAATGTCTCCGGCACGCACTCCCTTCAAACGGGAACACGCTGCGCTCACAGACAGGAATAGACATGCTGCTAGTACGCACCCACCAGCGCCCGTCACTAAGAGCTCTATAAGAATAATTAAATAATTAATTAAATATTTGTCTACAGTGTATTAAATTGGTGGAGAAATTACGCTCAAGGAAGGATATGGTTGGTAAAGATGCAAGGGTCTTGCAAAGGAATATTACTATCTTCTTGGGTGTGTACTGAACTTCTTACTGTAGTGCTTCTGGCTTAGAATAAAACCCCTTCAGTATCTTCTATTTATTAGGGTTCCGTACCCAAAGGGTAAAACGGGACCCTATTACTAAGACTCCGCTGTCTGTCTGTCTGTCTGTCACCAGGCTGTATCTCATAAACCGAAAAAAAAACAAAAATATTTGCAGATCGTACAAACATTTATCCCAAGGCGGGAATCGAACCCGCAACCTCTGCGTTGCAGGCGGACATTCGCCCGCCGCGCCACATCAGTCGTCATTATTGTAATAGTTTATTTATGTTATGTATTTTAGGTAAATACTTAAATATGGAATGCATCAAAAATGTGGTTAATTCTGAAGACAATATGTTGGTTGTCAAATTGAAAGATTTACTTACAATGGATCTGCCTAACCCTATAGAAGGAACTACATACAAAGTAAGTATTGACTATGTGTATTACTGTACTTAGTTGTATGACCTCGCAGTGTATTTGGTAGGCTCTGTAGGTGGTGGGTTCGATCCCCACCAAGAACCAACATTTGTGTGATGAACGTAGATGTTTGTTCTATGTCTGGGTGTTAGTATTTATTAGTTTATTACTTTTTTATTAGGTACTAGCGGCCGCCCGCAGCTTCGCCCGCGTGGCAGTTTTTTCCCGTTCCCGTTATTTTTTTGGGATAAAAAGTATCCTATGTCCTTCTCCTGGCTCTAAACTACCTCCTTGCCAATTTTCAGCTAAATCGGTTCAGCCGTTCTTGAGTTATAAGTGAAGTAACTAACACGACTTTCTTTTATATATATAGATTTATTTTATTTTATTCTATTGTTATTATGTAGGTACGCCCCGTCCTTATCATTGCAATACGTTTTTGTCCATCCAAAGGTTGTCTGGAAGAGATCGCTTTCAGCGATAAGACCGCCCATTGTACTTCTGGTTTCTTTGTTGTAATTGTTCTAATTGTTTAAGTGTTATAATGGTGTGCAATAAAGCTATAATCTATCTATCTATATTTTTTTTGTATATATGCTTGTTATTGTGGATGCATGGCAGTGTATCTTAGGGCATGTATCTAAGGGTACGTTCAGACGTCCGTGACCTCCGATGCAATGCTCTGTTGTAGGTGATGGTTACCACATCAGCCCGGCTAAGATGTGCGACAAAATTTAGTCTACTCGTTATCTCGTGCAAAAATAAATAATAAATAAATAATGCCGGACGATCCACACAGCATCATCTAGCCCCAAGCTAAGCAGAGCTTGTGTTATGGGTACTAGATGACTGATATACTTAATACAATATTATATTACATACATAGATATTTTTTATTATACATAGAAAATACCCAGAACACCCGGAATAAATATTTGCAGATCGTACAAACATTTATCCCAAGGCGGGAATCGAACCCGCAACCTCTGCGTCGCAGGCGGACATTCGCCCGCCGCGCCACATCGGTCGTCTAAAGAAGAGAAAATGTCTAGAAAATAGAGATATCTCTTTATATCTTCCTGTGCTAACATGCCAGTGCCAAAAATCTATCTCGTTCAGCCTAATGAAGACTTAATGCTAATGCTTAGCTTATCTGTGGGTCTTTTATCTATAATTTCTAAAACATCCATCAATAGAAAAACTATCGAACGACGACCGATGTGGCGCGGCGGGCGAATGTCCGCCTGCGACGCAGAGGTTGCGGGTTCGATTCCCGCCTTGGGATAAATGTTTGAACGATCTGCAAATATTTATTCCGGGTGTTCTGGGTATTTTCTATATATAATAAAAAAAAATATCTATGTATGTAATATAATATTGTATTATGTATATCAGTCATCTAGTACCCATAACACAAGCTCTGCTTAGCTTGGGGCTAGATGATGCTGTGTGGATTGTCCAGCATTATTATTATTATTATTATCTCGTGTCAAGTGCGAGATAATCTCGCGTTGCTCATCTTAGCCCGGCAGGTGTGCCATCTGATCATTACAATTGTATTAAACCAATTATTGTGTATTTTTAGATAAATCTAAACAGGCTGCTACACCTTGCTATCACACAAGAGCATGAAGATTCACTGAGAATGTTACTAAACATTATATGCGCAAGTTGTAAGTAAATTATTATATCTTCTAAATATATATAACTCATAGGTGACTGACTGACTGACATAGTGATCTATCAACGCACAGCCCAAACCACTGGACGGTGATGTTATGACGTAGGCATCCGCTAAGAAAGGATTTTGATTAATTCTACCCCCAAGAGGATAAAATAGGGGATGAAACTTTGTCAATTTTAAACCGATCGGGCTGAGACTTTGCATGCATAAAGCTACTATGATTTCATGCCGAAAAAATAACGGGAACGGGAAAAAACTGCCACGCAGGCGAAGCTGCGAGTGGCCGCTAGTTGATAATAATTATACCGGCTGTAATAAAACCACTTCCGAATACTCTAGGAACGTGTAAAGTTACCTACAACAAGCTCTTATAGAATACCACTTGACTGACAGACAAGTACATTTAGAGTAATACGATTATTTTGTTGAAATTCCTATTTATCAACCAGCAATGTATTCCGTACAGCGGTCAATGACCGCGCGGTGTCGGTGACCGCTAGAGAAACCGCGTCTGATCAGATGATCGCGATTTCCTTTAGCTTGCTGTTTTGTCGTTTTTAAATAGGATAATTAGGTAGGTACTTATGTTTATTTTATAATGTATTAAATAAATAATGCTGGACAATCCACACAGCATCATCTAGCCCTAAGCTAAGCAGAGCTTGTGTTATGGGTACTAGATGACTGATATACTTAATACAATACTATATTACATACATAGATATTTTTATTATACTTAGAAAATACCCAGAACACCCGGAATAAATATTTGCAAATCTTACAAACATTTATCCCAAGGCGGGAATCGAACCCGCAACCCCTGCGTCGCAGGCCTGTTCGCCCGCCGCGCCACATCGGTCGTCATTGATGCTAAAAACATGGAAAAAACGGACAAAAAGTGTAGATTTTTTTGTTGGCTTGCTTAGCTTCTATAAGTACATTCACAGCTTAGTCGTATTTTTCAGTATGCAACAATAATACCCCGTTATTGCAAGAAGCGTTAGGACGCGTGGTCGTGTCGCTATGTCGCGCGACTATCGGCGCGACACAGACAAATGTCGCGCGACATGCTGCTGCCTCGTTTTGCGGTGTGGACGCTACTCTGTACATATTGCAGGTATGATTGAGTGTCATCACAGCAATGACAATCCACACAGCATCATCTAGCCCCAAGCTAAGCAGAGCTTGTGTTATGGGTACTAGATGACTGATATACCTTTATATCTTTCAATTTAGTTTTTGTTTTTTTTTCTCTTGTTGATTATTTCTATGTACTTACCTATCAGTCTCTAAATGTTTATTGTTTTTTGGTTTTGTAACCCTGTAATGTGTGTGCTAAAGCAGCAAATAAATTTCTGTCTATGTCTATATACTTAATACAATACATTACTTACATAGATATTTTTATTATACATAGAAAAAACCTTAATAATTATTTATAAGTTCCTTATTGTAATGATGATCTAAAGTAGTAAATTATTTCAGCAAATAAGTGAAGAAAAGTCGCCGGCTGTTCGTCGTATGCTGTCTGATACAATTGAGGGTATACTCCTCAAAGATCCAGGCTCGGAAGCCAATGAGAAGGTTCTTAAAGCTGTGTACAATGAAGTATGTTCTATGATGAAGAGCAAATGTTGTAAGTTTATATTTTTAAGGTTATTACTACTACTACGATTACTACTTTTTTATTTATTTATTAAACACACAAAACACATTACAAACACAGAAAAACTGAGACTAAAAATAACAGTTTAGAACTAGATAGTAACATAAACATACGTGCATACAGCTAGGTAGTAATATGTACGAATTTAAAGTAAAAAAGAAACAACTTAAAAATAAACTGAGTGACGTTATAAGTATGGGGGGTGGTGACTACTACTATAATAATAATAATACTACTAACACTGCTACGGCTACTTCTAGCACTCAAAGTCAAAGTCAAAAAGCATATATTCAGTAATATCCGCAGGGATCATCTTGAAACGTCTTAAATGTAGGTGAATCTAAGCGCCAGTTCCTCGCTATTAACACACCCACCACCATCACCACTACTAATACTATTATTATATAGCATATATGTACTTAAGATTTTTATAATTTCAGCTATACTGAAGCTTGGTGGATTAGACGTAACAGAATCGTTACTACTAGCGCTCAAAGTCAACAAACACCAGACAAAACTTATGTTACCCACTCTCTTATTATTAATATCTGATACAAATGAAGAAGGTTCGCAAACAATCTTCGAAGACGCGTCAAAACTCTTCATAGAAAACATTGGCTTATTCAGTGCATCTGTACTTAATAGTACTATCAATGACCTCTTCAAAATACTCCTTAATCCAAACCAAGAGTTAACAAGCAGTGCAAAAGAGAAAGCTTATAGAGATATAGTGAATTCTACACTCAATTTTATCAGTGCAGTCGAAGTTACCAGTACAGAAATTTACCGTATTTTATTCAATATGCAAATGAGCAGTTACTTTGTAAAGTTGGTTTATCTTTGGTCGGAAATACCAAAGCTGTTTGATGTAAAAGATGATGAATTAAAAGAGATATTGGATTTTGAAAACGGTTGTATTCTAGAGCGAGTGTTTAGTGCGATTGATGTTGAAAATAAATTTGAATTGCACGCTCATCTTCGGTTTTTAAACAACTACGCTTCAGTCCTTTTAAAGTTCCACAGTGCGGTAAGTTGTTTGAGATAATAGTAATAAATAAATAATGCTGGACAATCTACACAGCATCATCTAGCCCCAAGCTAAGCAGAGCTTGTGTATGGGTACTAGATGACTGATATACTTAATACAATACATTACATATATAGATTGTTTTTATTATACATATAGAAAACACCCAGAACACCCGGAATAAATATTTGCAGATCGTACAAACGTTTATCCCAAGGCGGGAATCGAACCCGCAACCTCTGCGTCGTAGGCGGACATTCGCCCGCCGCGCCACATCGGTCGTCAGTAAAATTTATTACAACGCCATCTAACCACAAACTAAGAAAGCTTTTTCTATGGGAACCAGATAACTAGTAGAATACCTAGGTACTTGTTATTGTTTAATTGGATTCCGTAGAAGAACCAATATAGCTTGTAGAACCGGCAACCGTTGGGTAATAAAGGTTCTCGAAGCGACCACGAACCGGAAGACGAAGCGTAGGACGCCTTCCTACCCGATGGATTGTGTGGATGGAAATGGCTCAAAATCGTTCTTCCTGGAAACGTGTGGGGGAGGCCTATTGTAACTGACTATTCAAAGCTTTTTTTCTTTCAGGCAACTTTACAACATATGAGCAGTTTAATAGAAAAGCTGCCGCCGAAATATGTCAAAAGTCACAGACGACATCTGTCAGAAATTTTGACATATTGCCGACAAATATGTCAGAGTACACCAAATATTTTACTGAAAAGTTTTGAAAGCTGGTCTGAAAGTTTACCAATCAAAAACATAACTGAATATTTAGAAAAAGAAAAGTTTATCGCAGACCACGCGTTGTTTATAAACTCTTTAAAAATAATGCTTGAAGTTTTTTGTCTCAAAGATCCAACCAGTGTTCTCACTACAGTTTTTTTTTTCGCAAAAACTTGGACGAAAACTATACTAAAGCTCTTCGCAGCGGATCGCATCAAATATCACAAAAAAGACGCTCCATATTTGACAGATTTACTGTCAGTGTCACTGAGTTTTCTGACAGTGACAGACGTGAAACGTACCCTTCTAGAGGGGCATACTTTGGAAGGCGCGAAAAATGATAGGCTTGGGGTAGAGTTTGGGAGGTTTTTTATGCCGGTTTTTGTACAGTATTTAGTGAAGAAACCATTTTTACTGATGCAAGATGGTATGGAACCTTGTTGGGTGTTATTAAGTGATGTGGTCAAATGGTGTGTTAGAAAGAGATGGGGTGATGATAGGTTGGAGAGTTTACTAGAGCTGGTTGATCAGGTGAGTTACTGTTTTATTAGTGTTTATCATCAGCCTAGGAAGTCTTCTGCTGAACATGCCTAACAAAGATTTCTACAAAGAATGATTTGTATGATAAATTTTGCATTTTAGTATTGAACAAATTAGCGCTAGCGTATTTGTTCTCGTAGTACCCAAATAATAAGAAAGCCATATGGTCCAGGTTTCATCCAAACCGGTTCAGATGTTGACAGAATGAACATCAATAATCTATCTTTATAACAATGATAAGAACCGTTGTCCTTTTTTAACTTACTGACTGATATCATAGACAACGCACAGCCTAAACCATAGAATAAGAAACCCATATTCTTAGGCCTAAATCACGGTAGTAGATACCTACAATTTCACAGGGTAAATTGCTTTTAATGCTTAGGGGTGCAATAAAAAAATCTCTGGAATTTAACCCCTAAAGTTTTATGAAAGAATTGACTTCATGCGAGTGAATTCTTAACGTAAGTGTTAATTATATTTCAGCTATGGCCTACGATTGAGTCTAAAGCAACATTTAAAGCCAAACACACACTGTTACTAGACTTGTCGTGCTTGAATGTTAAGCTCTCGCCACACTCACGGCCGATGCGATGGGTGACTAGTGTCGTGGGCTCCGACGAGGCTAAGCGCGATGATAGAATAGCTTTGGTGACCATACTACCTGGAGGGGAGGAGTATAGGTATTTTAACTTTTTTTTTAAATATCAATATTTGACTTGTTTTTTAATTCACAAACGTTTTTATATTATTCCAAAAATTATGCCCTTGAATGAGTGCATAACCGTAAACTATAAACTTAAAATCTTTTCTTAAACTCTATAAAAACTAATAAATAAAGAAATGGTAATGTTACAAAGAACATCAAGGATAGAGTAGCAGTATCTGCCCCAGTGAAAGTGTATCTCTGTGAGATGAATCTTCTTGAAAGGGTAGGTTTACCTACCCCTCAAAGTATACCCCTAAAAATTAATTATTCTTTTATTACGGTGTACTTTTAGTTAGACATACCGCCAATACGCATCTCTCCCCACTATCTTAAAATCTACCCTCTAAAAAGGGTACAAATCTAACTACAGGGTATTTGTTTCAGTGAAACATACCGTCGATACGCCTCTCTCCTTCCCACTCGCCTATCAGATATGGACGGAGCCTCTCGTGCCGCTCTAAGGGCTTTACTAGACGCATTAGCTGGCAACGCTGACATCACATTGTTAAACATCGTCATTACTCTAGCAGACGGTAAGTTAAATGTAACTTTTGTATGGTTTATTAGTCCTAATTGACGACCGTAGTAGCGCGGCGGGCAAGTGTCCGCCTGCGACGTAGGAGGTTGCGGGCTCGATTCCCGCCTTGGGATAAATGTTTGTACAATCTGCAAATATTTATTTCAGGTGTTCTGGGTATTTTCTATGCATAATAAAAAATATCTATGCATGTAATATTGTATTGTATTAAGTATATAAGTCATCTAGTACCCATAACACAAGCTCTGCTTAGCTTGTGGCTAGATGATGCTGTGTGGATTGTCCAGCATTATTTATTTATTTATCTAAGTGTTGGGACAACAAACACAAGTACAGCTTACAGCTTTTTTCACACAGCCGTCACAGCTCAGTTCGTAGTAGCCCTGCCTTCTGTGCGTAGGTGGTGGGTTCGATTCCCACCGAGAACAAACATTTGTGTGATGAACATGGTGTTTGTTGTGTCTAGGTGTTATATCGTATTTTAAGTATGTATACAAAAAAAATATAAGTATTCTATAAGAAAGAGCATTTTGTGAATATTTTTCAATATTCATTTAGTATTAAAGCTCTTAGTGAAGGGCTCGTCCGAGGCAGTACTACCACCATGCCTATTCCTGCCGCCAAGCAGCGCAGCGTGTTCCGGTTTGAAGGGTGTGGGTGCCGGTGTAATTACAGGCACATGAGGCAACACCTGTATGCCTCAGGTTGATGGACGCTGAGTAGTGCATTGTAGGTTACGTTCCTAACAAACGTGACCTACCAGGCAATGCTTTGCTATAGACAATGGTAACCACTTTTTTTTTATTTAATGCTGGACAATCCACACAACATCATCTAGCCCCAAGCTAAGCAGAGCTTGTGTTATGTGTACTAGATGACTGATATACTTAATACAATACATTACATACATAGATATTTTTTTATTATGCATAAAAAATACCCAGAACCCCCGGAATAAAGATTTGCAGATCGTATAAACATTTATCCCAAGGCGGGAATCGAACCCGCAACCTCTTGCGTCGCAGGCGGACATTCGCCCGCTGCGCTACATCGGTCGTCTTAACTTAACATCAGGTGGGCCATATGCTTGTTCCATCAGCAAATTGTATAAAAAAAATGTTTTTCCTAGGCGACAACACAGCTGGTTGGTGGGACGAAGCGCTGGCATCGTGTATGGCCTCGTTAGCCGCTCTTCCTCAACCGCTACCGATGCTGTCCTCTCTGTATACCCGCTGCCGGTCAGCATCCGCCGCAGTCTGTCAGCGTCTGTTGATTCCATTACTCAGGTAACTCGCATTGCTGTCCAGCGGCACATTTCGTCTCAGAGGGCTAGACCCAGTCCAATGTCACATACTGCATGTCCTTGTGGGATATAATAATAATGATAAATATGGTGAAAGAATTTCTTACATCGGTCCAGTTTCAGAGCCTATTCAATGCAAACAAATAAACAATCAAATTTTTCCTCTTTATAATATAAGTATTTATCATACATACCTATTTTTGGATTCCAAAACTTTCAACTTATAAACGAGCGAGTTTCTTCAGCGAGATATTTCCCTAAAGGCGGTTGGGGGCAGACTGAAAACGGTCTTTTTTCGAACGGACAAAAATGCTGGTATAATCGCCTAGTGATTTCCGACAGCGTTACCAAGCTAGAACGAAAGAAAGAAAACGATAGCGTGTTCGCGCTACCACTCGCCCAGTCTACCTAACACCATCTTTACTGTCATCAGATGCTCTCCATCATGGTTGTGTGAGAAGTTCTTCGCAACAATAATAAAGGAAGTCCTGGAGGGGTTAAGCAGCGGCATAAAAGCCCCGTCTCTCCACCCTCAGTACCGTGCGTGTGTTCCACAGAAAACCATTCTTCTGGATATACTTCAAGTGCTTTTTGAAAAGGTAATAAATAATACTGGACAATCCACACAGCATCATCTAGCCCCAAGCTAAGCAGAGCTTGTGTTATGGGTACTAAATGACTTATATACTTAATACTATACATTACATACATAGATTTTTTTTATTATACATAGAAAATACCCAGAACACCCGGAATAAATATTTGCAGATCATTCAAACATTTATACCAAGGCGGGAATCGAACCCGCAACCGCCTGCGTTGCAGGTGGACATTCGCCCGCCGCGCCACATCGGTCGTCATAATTGGGATTATTGTAATTGGGAGTTTTTCAACGAGATAGAATCAGACGAGGAAATCCGTAAGAGAATCAAGGTCACCGACATAGCTCTCAGAATCAGCAAGTTGAAGTTTTATTTATTTCATATTCGTTTTTTTTTTCTCTTCAAAAAAGTTACAATGTGTGATAGGTAGGAATTAACAGAAACAGCTTAGATTAGAAACCTGTTCTGTGAGAGACTGGTGCCTGAAGTAGGTTAAGAAAAACCTGTGATACAGGTCACCAGGACTACACACCACCGATTTCCAAAAGGTAAGATTAGTTAATGTTACTGACATGATGAGAAACAAGCACAAGTAAGAATAAGGGCACACAAACAAAGTACTAAAACTAAATTAAATTAAAATTAAAATTCATTTATTTCAGACAACACAAAAAAAACAATTTTAGGTCCATATTATGTTAGTCAAAACTTATTCTATGTTAGTATCAGTTTGAATATTGAAAAATACTAATAATTTCAAGCACTGCAATCCAGTTATTGATGAAACTATTTCATCATTATCCGATTGCAGTGCTCGAGGAACGGGCTATCCCATTTATTGGACAATGTCACACTAAAAAAGTCACAGATAAGTACTAAGGGAAGATCGGGACAAAAGAATAGGTGTGGCAATGGGCAGGCCATATAGCTCGTAGAACCGACAACTGCTGGGGAATAAAGGTTCTGGAAGCGACCACGAACCGGAAGACCAAGCCTCCACGTACCCAATGTACTGACGATATTGTTAGGAGTTGAAAGTCGATGGATGGAAAGGGCTCAAAATAGTTCTTTCTGGAAACGTATGAGGGAGGGCTATGTATGTATTTATAATAAATTACCTGCAAATATAAGGAATGCAAACTTATTTAACGTATTTAAAACTAGACTTGCTCAGCATATCACAAACGCTTTAAATAATATTGATTAGGTACGTTAATTTTGACAGCCGTCACAGCTCAGTTCGTAGTAACCCTGCTTTCTGTGCTGTAGGTGGTAGGTTCGATTCCCACCGAGAACAAACATTTGTATGATGAATATAGATATTTGTTCTGTGTCTGGGTGTTATATTGTATTCTAAGTATGTATTTACAAAAAAAAAGTATATAAGTATTCTATCAGTCATCTGGTTCCCATAGTACAAGCTATGCTTGGTTTGGTGCTAGATGATGTTGTGTTAAAAATGTCCACAAATATTTTAAATAAAAAAAAAAAATATATTGAGTATGTAATGTACCTACCTACCTACTTACCTAAAATTGAACGACAATTTTGTATTTTTATTAGTTAATTCTCATGTAAGTGATGATGTATTATTTGTTCCGAGCCGATATCCGGAATCCATCTTGAGTCAAGCTCCTGTCTTTTTTCACGTTTTTCGTCATAGCTACTTCCTCCCTTCAACTTCCGGCGCCATTTTCGCACTGTTTTATTGACTAAGATGGCGTGGCGTGCAGCATGGCGCTCAGATTTTACTTCACTATAGCGTCGTTTTTCGTAGCGTTAACACGTCGTAGCAAATAATACTTTGCATTTAATTTTGAGTTAAAATTAAAAGTGTAAACCTCTCTTCGTTATGGAGGACGAAGCTTATTGTGGCAATCAACCAAGTGAAAATTCTAACGAACACGTGTCACGAAAGCGGAATCGTTCTCTAAGTTCGAGCAGCTCATCGTCGTCGGAAGAGGGGTCTAGTCCGGATAGAAGGAAACCAAAGCGATCTAAGCATGTAAGTCATGTTCAATTTGAATTCCTTTCACAACAAGTAGCGTTTTTAACAAACATGATTTCTCAAAAACATAATGAGTCTCAACCCCAAACGAGTGCCTGCCTAGTTACTGATACTGTGAATGAACCCACAACCGTCACGACCGAGCTGGGTTTACGCCCACCTCCAGGCACAAGTGACGCGGATAAGCAGCTTCAATTATCCGAGCTATCAACTACATTGAAAGATCCGCCCTACCCGAAATCGGATGAAAAACATTTAGAAAAGATAGCTCAGCTGCAACGTTTTAAATCAAGTGATTGGTATGCAATTCGTTTTTCGGAAGCCCAGAAAAAATATGTCGCTACCCCCGGATTCGTAGAACTGAATGTAAATGATGAATTGAGACGTTTTAATGTTTTTGGCTCTAACGAGGATCGGTTGTACCTCATAGAGCGTACCTTTGCTGCTTTATCTAATGCTATACTGACTCAGAAAGATGAATTGCGCACAACTTTACAGAGTTTAGTAGATTGGTCTAATGATAAAAATACAACACTATCACCGAAATCGCTTTTCGATAAAATTGAGGGTTTATTTAACAAAGAATCGAACTACACGAAAGTGACCGACGATATTTTACAAATATCTTGTGGTAGACGAGCTGACTGCATAAGTATGCGCAGAGATACGGTTATTAAAAAGATTTCTGAGGAATATCATTGCGGAGCTATACAAAAAATTCCACCAAGCTCGGAAAATTTATTTGACAGCGACATGCTTGCAGCCTACCTTCAGAAAATTGGGGGGGCTGAAAAACTAACAGCTTGCTTCCAGCCAACTCAGCAGACAGTAAACCAAGCTACAACTTCTGGACAAAGGCGCACCTATGATAGCAGACCAAAACCGTCAACAAGCAAGCAGGCGGGTGAAAACTTTTTTCGAAGAAACACTTCTACCTCTAAGGACAAGTACAAAGGTCAAACGCGGTCATCCGGAAACAAGCCGTCCAACGCCAAGAACAAGCAATACTACTCATCCAAAGGTAAAAAATCATATTCTCAGTCGTCAAATAAACACCATCGCTCATGACTCGAAGTCATTTCGGGGCGGCTGTCTAGGGCAATATATACATGCATGGAAGGATCTGGGAGCCCCCGATCATATTTGCAACCTTCTCAAAGGAGTACGTATTCCATTTGTAATAAAGCCGCCTCTAATATTTCCAAATCGATCAATAATGTTAAATTACAAGACCAAGAAAAGCTATCAAATGTCACAACTGATAAACGACATGTTAGACACACAGGTGCTGGAAAAGGCAGAGATCAGTCCAAGCTATCTATCGACATTCTTTCTAGTTCCAAAGACAGACGGATCGTTTCGCCCCATCTTCAACCTGAAACGGTTGAACGTGTTTGTAAAGTTAAAGGGTTTTCAACTTTTCAGTCACTTTCGAATGCCAAGTTTTTTACAGAGCGAAGACTGGATGGTGAAGATGGACCTGAGTCAGGCATATTTCCACTTGCCTATAGCCAAGCAACACAGACGATTCCTCAGGCTCAGCTACAATGGCCAGCTTCTCCAGATGACTTGCCTACCTTTCGGCCTTTCATCAGCACCACGAACATTCACCTCTCTGACAAACTGGATAGCCGAATACCTAAGAAGCCGAAACATAAGGTGCGTAGTATACCTAGACGATTTCTTACTGGCAAATCAGTCCTGGCAAGTTTTACAAGAACATATTGTATTTATGATGAGTTTAATGCAACGGCTGGGCTGGACTATAAACAGGGAAAAATCTGTACTGGTTCCGACACAACGCCTGGAATTTCTAGGAGTTACATGGGACACCAAACTCAACACGAAGTCCCTGTCGGAACCGAAGTGCCTAACGCTACGCAGGGCACTTCTCAGTCAGATATCAAAAGGCAGTTGGTCTCTCAGACAGGCCCAATCCCTTCTGGGCAGACTCAACTTCGCATCGTTCGTAGTACGCAGAGGGAGGTTGCACTGTCGAACCCTGCAATTTCACAGTCGACACCTTCCCAAGGAGCATCCCTACAAACAGATGAATCTTCCGGAACCTGTACTAGCCGAAATGAGATGGTGGTTAGAAGCAGCGCAGGGCTCACTTCCCATTCATACAGGCCCAATTTCACACCTGCTCACTACGGATGCATCGGACTACGGTTGGGGTGCTCAGCTAGGAGACACGAAAATGTCAGGTCAGTGGACGAAACGACAACAGTCATGGCATGTGAATCTGAAGGAGCTGTTTGCGGTCTATGCGGCAATCGAACAAGAAAACAGTCAGCTGTGCAATGCTCACATCCTATTGCAAACAGACAACCGTACAGTCGTAGCTTACATCAACAAGGAAGGTGGAACAAAATCCAAGAAACTGCTGGATCTGACACGTCAACTGTTGAAGGTAATGGATCAGTTAAATATATTCCTGACAGCACAATACTTCCCGGGTCGATTCAACTGCGAAGTAGACGCCCTATCGCGAGGCAAGATATGTCCCGAATGGCACCTAATGTCTACAGCGACGAGCAAGATATTCGAGATGTGGGGAACACCGCAGGTAGACTTATTCGCTTCGAAGACAGCCCATGTAGTAACGCAGTATGTGTCGCTGGACACGCAAGATCAAGAAGCCCTATTTCACAACGCGTTCCTTCAGCAATGGGATTACGAATTGGCATGGCTATTCCCACCACCGAACTTAATACCCCAGGTACTGTTTCAGCTGAACACTGCGAAAGGACTATACATTCTGATCGCTCCGAAGTGGAAGATGGTATTTTGGCGTGCAGATCTACGAGCCCGAGCCGCTCGAGACCCTTACCGCATACCGAACCTTCCTCAAGTACTGGTCGACACGAGAACCGGAACACACCCGCCAGAGATTCAAGACATACATTTAGAAGCCTGGCTGATTTTGGGTGGACAGATGAAATCAAAGATTGGTCAGTAGAAGAAAAATCTTTATTATTATCAAGTTGGCGAAATTCTACTTTAAAAACATACATACCTGCATGGAATAAATGGAAAGAATGGTGCGTTTCTAATAAGGTAACTTATAAATCTCCTTCCTCGGAACAAGTAGCTCGTTACCTAGCATTTTTACACAGCAGTAAGGGTTTAGCGTATCGTACAATATTAGTTCACAAATCTGTAATTGCTACATTTACAAATTTATCAGAAACACTGTCATCTAATTTTCTTGTCAAACATATTCTTAAAGCTATTTCAGTTTCAAAGGAGAAGAAAATAAAACCACCCATCTGGAATGCAAAAAACGTGATACAATATTTAGAAAATAATGCACCAGATGACAATAACTTGTATCAAGTATCACGGCGGACCGCTATATTACTTTTATTAGCGGCAGGACGTAGAGTACACGACCTCACTCTACTAAGGATTGACTCTGACAAATACATAGAAGAAGAAAATGCCATTATCCTGTGGCCTTGTTTTGGATCGAAGACGGACGACATTGGTTACAGGCAGTCTGGATGGAGACTGAAAGTACATCCGAACAAAAATCTTGACTGTGTATATTGGACTCGACAGTTAATCAGGACTTCGCAAGATCGTCGTAAACCAGGTAACCTAACCGAACTATTTATAACAGCTAGAGGAGAACCTAAGCCAGCTTCCAGAACTGTGTTAGGTGGCTGGATCAAGTCTGTTCTCAAAGACGCAGGTGTCGAAACCACCCCAGGCTCGGTGCGATCTGCTGTAGCATCCCTTAACTGGCTTGAAAAGTTTCCCATTGATCAAATTCTAGAAACAGGAAATTGGCGGCAAGAGCATACTTTTAGAAAATACTACCAAAAAGAAATAGCCGATTTATCAAATAATGATGACTTAACCAGTTCAGTTTCTTTGTCAAATTTCTTTGAATCAGTGCGTTAACAAATTTTGTTATTGATTAAACCTTGAATTAAAATGTTTCTTTACTTAAACAGTAAATTTTATTTATGCAACACATTATAGCATCATCATAATTATAATATAACTAGTTATAAAATAATTATGGTATACCAGGAGATAACAAACACATCACTCAAGATGGATTCCGGATATCGGCTCGGAACAAATAATAGAGTGTTTTAACTAACAATAAAACATACCTATTATTTTTCCAACGATATCCGGAATCCAGGCAATGCCTACCTGGTACATCGTGAGTAAGTATAATGAAGTAAAATCTGAGCGCCATGCTGCACGCCACGCCATCTTAGTCAATAAAACAGTGCGAAAATGGCGCCGGAAGTTGAAGGGAGGAAGTAGCTATGACGAAAAACGTGAAAAAAGACAGGAGCTTGACTCAAGATGGATTCCGGATATCGTTGGAAAAATAATAGGTATGTTTTATTGTTAGTTAAAACACTCTATTTATCTTATTGAGAATAAATGATTATTAAACTGACATGCTGATTTTTAGAGTTCCGTACCTAAATGGTAAAACGGGACACTATTACTAAGATTTCGCTGTCTGTCTGTCTGTCCGTCTGTCACCAAGCTGTATCTCATGAACCGTGATAGTTAGAGTTGAAATTTCCTCTACTACTGCTGTTTAGGTTGTCTATATGTCAGTCAGACAGGACAATGATTCTAATTGGCTATATCAATTTATTTCAGGTGCCACCGTCCAAGATAGAATCACCAAGTTCACCTCTGTATGAACACATTCAGACAGACAAGTAAGTTTTTTTATATTGTAGTTATAGTCTCTTTAGTTTCTTCACGATGTTCTAACATTCTCGACGAATCTCGAGAAGGTGCTTGGTACTAAGAGATCGGGGGGATATCTACCGTGCTTGCGGATTACAGTCGTGATGATATTTCTTTTGTTTTCTATTATATTTACAGGCCGTGGCATCTAGCACGGGAAGTAATGAGTCTCAGCTATAAACTACGAGACAAGTTAAGAACCCCAAAAGGTGCCTCTCAAGAACTTTCAAATATATGTCGGTAAGTACTTAGCGGTGGTTCTGGCTTAGAATACATACATACTTACATACATACATACACACACACACACACACACCCTCACACAATAAATAACAAATTTTGGAATAATAAAATTCATCGGACCGGATTCGAACCCACGGCCTTAGGATCAGAACTCACTAGACCACTACTAGTCTAGTTTAGGCTAAATCAATATATATATATAAAGACTAGAGAAAGCGCGCGACTTCGTCCGCGTGAAGGCTCGTAGAGACTTGAAATTTTCAGGGTATATTCGTCTTGGCACGTAGAAGTGTACTTTGAAAGATCCCGAATTTCAACCCCTAAACGGGTACCTCTTCACGCGCATTTATATACTAACTAGCGGCCGCTGGCAGCTTCGCCTGCGTGGCAGTTTTTTTCCCGTTCCCGTTAAACTTTCATCCCCTATTTTATAGTAGAATTAATCAAAATCCTTTCTTAGCGGATGCCTACGTCGTAACATCTATCTGCATGCCAAATTTCAGCCCGATCCGTTCAGTGGTTTGGGCTTTGCGTTGATAGATCACTATGTCAGTCAGGCAGTCACCTTTGAATTATATATATTTAGATATTATAAAGAGGTAAAAGTTTGTGAGGTTGTAGGGGGTAATATCTGGATCTACTAAACCGATTTTGATAATTCTTTTATAAATAGAAAGCCAAGTTATTTGTGTGTGTCATTGGCTTTTATATTAACCCGAAAAATGAAAAGTAAACATGTTTACCGACCAACGAAGTGGGCACGGGTCATCTAGTCCTCCTATATTATAAATGCGAATGTTTGGATGGATGTATGGATGTTTGTTCCTCTTTCACGCTCTAACCAGTGGACCGATTTGGATGAAATTTGGAATAAATATAGATTGTAACCTGGATTAACATATAGGCTACTTTTTATCCCGAAAAAATAACGAGAACGGAAAAAAACTGCCACGCGGGCGAAACTGCGAGTGGCCGCTATTATATGCCGTATACCCTCTATTAACGCCATCTGTTGGCGACGCCGAGTACTACTTCAGTTATTTTATAATGACTACAATCATCAGTACTTATGTACTAGCGCGACCATGCATCTTTATTTTTACATAGTGCCTTTGTAAAAATGTTTACCGCCCAACGAAGTGGGCACGGGTTAGCTAGTAATGTATAAAATACTTCAAAAGTGAATTATTTGTATTACAGTGAATTCCAATACGCTGCATACAAGTGCATGTGTGCGTGTGTGTGTACACGACGGCCCGGCGCAAACATGTATAGCACAGTGTTCAATGAGGGCGTGTGGTCTAATATTGTAGATGAGGATGTGAAGTACGAACTCCCTCTGAAGACTGAATGGGTAAGATAGTCTTCCGGTTTGAAGGGTGTGCGTGCCGGAGACATTACAGGCACATGAGGCAACACCTGTATGCCTCAGGTTGATGGACGCTGAGTAGTGCATCGTAAGGGCACGTTTGATAATGACCTTGACCTGCGAGCCAATGCTTTATTATAGGTGATGGTAACCACTTCACATCAATTGGACAATATTTTTAGGGTTCCTTACCTAAAGGGTAAAAACGGGACCCTATTACTAAGACTCTGCTGTCTGTCTGTCACCAGGCTGTATCTCATGAACCGTGATAGTTGGAGAGTTGAAATTTTCACAGATGATGTATTTCTGTTGCCGCTATAACCCCCTCCTCGCGTCGTACTCCTCACGGCTGAGGGTCGTGACCCCCTCCATGGATCACTTTTTCGTGAACGATTTTCCGCCATCTCGATCTGTCGCCGGCAACCTTTAGTGCTTCATGCACTTTTAGGTCGAGTGAAGCGCGAATCTGGTCGGACCAACGTATTGGGCTCCGGCCTCGTGACCTCTTGCCTTCGATTTTGCCAGTTACGATGAGCTTTTCCAGGTTCCAGCTTTCTTTTCTGCCTATATGGCCAAAATAATCAAGAACTCGCTGAAGGCAGATGGATGACAGCCTAGTTGTGACTTTGAGTTCCTTGAGTATTGACACATTTGTCCTTCGCGCTGTCCAGGGGATACGCAGCATTTTCCTCCAACACCACATCTCGAATGCGTCTACGCGTTTGCGGTCATTTGCCTTGAGAGTCCAAGTTTCTGCCCCGTAGAGGAATATGGAAAATACTAGGCTCCGGATGAGTTTTATTTTGGTCCTATTGGTGATATTCCTGTCCTTCCATACTTTTCCTAGTTGACTCATTGCATTCTTGGCCATGCTATAGTATAAGTGGTTACCATCACCTATAACAAAGCATTGCCTCGTAGGTCACGCTCGTTAGGAACGTCACCGACGATGCACTACTCAGCGTCCATCGAACTGAGGCATACAGATGTTAAGCCTCATGTGCCTGTAATTACACCGGCACCCACAACCTTCAAACCGGAACACGCTACGCTGCTTGGCGGCAGAAATAGGCATGGTGGTAGTACTGCCCTGGACGAGCCCTTCACTAAGAGCTCTACTACTACTAGACATCAATTAGTGGACATTTTTTACACACCATTTTCGAGCCCCAAACTAAGCATAGCTTGTATTTCAGCACAGCTATGCGAACCCAATGACTGATATAAAACTTATATACTTTTTTTTGTAAATACATACTTAGAATACAATATAACACCCAGACACAGAACAAACATCTATGTTCACCGAGAACAAACATTTTTGTTCTCGGTGGGGATCGAACCTACAACGCTGAGCTGTGACGGTAGTCGAATATAGAAACGATTTCAATGAGTGCTTTCAAATGATGAAAAAAAACATTAAGAATAATACAATTTGGTTATGCAGAATTTATTTATCTTACAGAATCGTCTGAAGATCCGTAAAGCTGTGTCCATCGTGACGGGTGGCGGGCGTGGGGCCCGCAGCTCGACACGTTCTCTCTCCCGTTCGCGCGTATTTTTACGCACTCTATCGGAAAACCCTTTGGATTACGATCTTATAGACAACGCGGATGAAGATGTAAGGCTTTAGAGTTTTTCCTTATACGTGCTTGTGTTGGGACAAGAAGATGGCCCACCTGATGTTAAGTGGTCACTATTACCTATAACAAAGCAGTGTCTCGAGTCGTTTATATGAGCTATATACTCCTCTGCGTTCATTAACCTGAGGCATACAGGTTTTGCCTCATGTGCCTGTAATGTCACCGGCACCCACACCCTTCAAACCGGAACACAGCAAGCTGCTCACAGACAAGAATTAGTTGACATTATTCTGTCAAGTCGGGATGTTTGGTGGAAACGTTTACGTTCAAATCAGGATGCCACTTAATAAACTTTCATTCCAATTGCTCACACTGCGCTAGAACCTCAAGTAATGCTAGTTAGAATACCACAAAATTACACATCAGAATTAATAACAATGGCCTCTAGCCCCAAACTAAGCAAAGCTTATGGGAACCAAATAGCTGATAGAATAGTTAATTGATTCAGGCGTGACTTTGCGGAAGTCCATTGTAATATTATAAAATAGACTTAATGTAATTAAATGAATAGATTTAATGTATAGTACTATTCCACCAAAAACATAAATGTAAAAAAGGAGAGCCAAGTTCAATACAAAAATTATGCTTGGCTGTAGGCTTCGCCGCAAAAAGAATGGAGATCTAAATGAGTGCCAAGTTTAATGCAAATTCCAAATATGTATTTATAGGAACAAAATAACATTATAAACAAGTATTAAACTCTATTTCTTTGCTTTATTGGATACCTATAACAATTGCAGTTATTTTAAAAAAATGTGAGATCTTAAAGTAGTTAAGATTTGACTTGGCCTTTAAAATAACATTTGAAAAAAATGATATAATCAAAGGAGAAAAACTATAAAAAGCAAAAAGCTTTCCTTCTAAAGGTGACAGGAACCGAATTACATTTTCCAGACTGAGACACAAGACGTGGAACTGACTGATAGTTCTCTGAACAACCACCCATGCGCGGCCACATTGACAGCGCTCTTCCAACACTCGGCCCAACTCAGCCACCATGACTGGCGATCTGTTCTCTGCAAGGCGCTGATCTCTTGCGGAAAAAACGTCAGATGGCTGCTGGCTGAGGTAGCTATACGAATGGGCTCTTGAAAACCCTGGACCACATAGTCACTATGCCAGGTAAGGATTCTGTTCTGGCATAGCGACTGTCTGGTCTGTAAGCCATGTCACTGATAACAAACTATGGCTTAATAACATTAAGCGTATAAACGACAATTAAGCGATAAGTCTATGTCACTGATAACAAACTGTGGCTAATAACATTGAACGTATAGACAAAAATTAAGCGATAAATCTTTAAGCCATGACTGACACGTCATGGCTTAACGTCTGTTTCAAACGGTCACACCTACAGTCAGTCTATTTTACATTTTAGGCTATTTGCAACTGTAGAGAAGATTTAAAGCCGCACGCTTCAGCCCTTCGCCCGGGTTTACTCGCAGTGGTAGCCGACACTGCACAACAAGGCTGTAATAGTCTTCATATAGATATTGTAAGTTTATATCAGTTAAAATATTTTTTATCTTAATTTGGATCAGTTGCGCTATCTTTAGCTCGTTAGCAACGGTCTGCAGATAGCTCAAGCGTTTCTTGTGTATTTTTTACATATTAGATACTAATATTTGTAATTTTCTTTATAAGTTTATTAGTTTAATATCTAGGTAAATTTAAACAGATTTAAACTTTTTTTTATTTTAAACTTAAACTCTGATACCTGCAAGGCAATGTTTGTTAACGGTGGGGATCGAACTCACAACCTACAGCGCAGAAAGCAGAGCTACAATTTTTTTATACAAATACTGATTGAAAAAACAGATGGCATACCTAATGTTAAGTGGTTACCATCACCTATAACAAAGCATTGCCTCGTAGGTCACGCTCGTTAGGAACGTCACCGACGATGCACTACTCAGCGTCCATCAACCTGAGGCATACACGTGTTAAGCCTCATCTGCCTGTAATTTCACCTACTATGAAAAAATCATGTTTTAATTTGCATCCACAGCTGAACACCCTTATCTATTGGGGTGGGGATATATCAACATCAGAAATACCCCGTCTTAACGTAACTATTAATAGTTTAGTGAAAACATCTCTAGATAACAGCATGAGAAAAAATATCTTCAGAATGCTTGAAGATGTTCTGGAGAATATGCTGAGGGAATATGGAAGTAGTATAGAAGGAGATTTGAAGGTTTTTGAAGATAAATTTGATGGTAAGTTAAACTGTACAGAAACCTGAATGATAAGACCTTTAAACAAAAAGTAAAAATATTATTAACTAGCGGTCCGTCCCGGCTTCGCACGGGTTTTAGTAAGGATCCCTAATTTTTTTGAAAATGTAATATAGCCTATGTCACCCGGGGATAGTGTAGCTTCCCAACGGTGAAAGAATTATTCAAATCGGTCCAGTAGTTTCGGAGCCTATTCAATACAAACAAACAAAGTTTTCATCTTTATAATATTAGTATGATTTTAAAATGTTATTATAGTCTTGACGAATATTTTAATGATAAATTGTAGTTAGTTCCTTATGTTGCATGCCATCTCTCTACTTATTTTTTGCATACGGACGACCGTTCTGGCGCGGCAGGCGAGAGTCCGCCTGTGACGCAAGAGGTTGCGGGTTCGATTCCCGCCTTGGAATAATTGTTTGTACGATCTGCAAATATTTATTCCAGGTGTTCTGGGTATTTTCTATGTATAATATCTTCAAATCCTCAGAGGATGCCTACGTCATAACATCTAACTGCATGCCAAATTTCAGTTGATAGATCACTATGTCAGTCAGTCAGTCACCTTTGAGTTATATATATTTAGATATTTATTCTATTACAGACCCAAATCGCACTAAATCTTGCTTGAAACTGATGTTGCGTTTTGTGAAAAATAATGTTTGTATACTTAATCTACTACCCTGGCTGTTGACAAAACTATCAGACAATTATAAAATGTACAGGAGCGAAATGGGTATACTCGCTGAAGTTATCGGAACCGAAATATTTAACAGGTACGTTAAAATATATTAAGAACCTAGGTCACAGTTCCTCGCGATCAAACCTAGAGGAACCGGCAAGAAAGTTCCGGCTTGATTCCTAACTACTACTACTAAGTCAAAGTCAAAAAGCATTTATTCAGTAATATCCGCAGGGATCATCTTGAAACGTCTTAAATCTAGGTGAATCTAAGCGCCAGTTCCTCGCGACCAAGCCTAGAAGCCGCGACTTCTACTACTACAACTTCTACTACTACAACTTCTACTACTACAACTTCTACTATTGCTACTACTACTACTACTGCTGCTACTACTGCTACTACTACTGCTACTACTACTGCTACTACTACTGCTACTACTACTGCTACTACTACTACTACTACTGCTACTACTACTACTGCTACTACTACTGCTGCTACTACTACTACTGCTACTACTACTACTACTACTGCTACTACTACTGCTACTACTACTGCTGCTACTACTACTACTACTACTACTACTACTACTACTACTACTGCTACTACTACTACTACTGCTGCTACTACTACTGCTACTAGATCTTATGCGAACACTTTGGAGCCTTTATGTTAGGAATATACTTGCCAAATGAATATACCAAAAAAAACATTATGTTATAACCTTAATAAATAATTCATGATCAAAATCAATATTTTTTTAAATTTGCTTGGTCTTCTAGGCTTGGTCGCGAGGAACTGGCGCTTAGATTCACCTAGATTTAAGACGTTTCAAGATGATCCCTGCGGATATTACTGAATAAATGATTTTTGACTTTGACTTTGACTTTGGTTGTTACGCGAGGCCCCTGCAAGAGCGAGGCCCCGGGCGATTGCCCCGTTCGTCACCCCCTAAGGCCGCCACTGACTACTTTAAAAGTGTGCTCTTTTTAAACAGTAAGGATAATGAGAAAGACATAGCAGCAGCGAAACTAAAGAAGGTTCTAGAAGAAATCAGAAAAAATAATATATCTGATTATATCAAGATTTTGTATTGTTCCGGAATCTGCGACGAGCAACAGTTCAGGTGAGGTCAATAACCTTCACACTAGTTCTTTTCAGACCTTCGCAGAGCGCAGATGTCAATTGTTCAGGATTTTTAAGCCTAGTTTAGACATTTGAGGCTTCACTACAAAAAAGAAACAATAATCAATGTTTACATTCTATCATTACCGACCGACCGATGTGGCGTGGCGGGCGAATGTCCGCTTGCGACACAAGAGGTTGCGGGTTCGATTCCCGCCTTGGGATAAATGTTTGTACGATCTGCAAATATTTATTCCGGGTGTTCTGGGTGTTTTCTATGCATAATAAAAAATATCTATAAATGTAATATTGTATTGTATTAAGTATATCAGTCATCTAGTACCCATAACACAAGCTCTGCTTAGCTTGGGGCTAGATGATGCTGTGTGGATTGTCCAACATTATTATTATTATTAAATTAAGTAACAAATGTACCATATTTTGAGATAAAAATAAATTATTATTATTATGTAATTTATGGGTTCGATCCCCACCGAGGACAAACATTTGTTATATTGTATTCAAAGTATGCATTTACAAAATAACGTATAAGTATTCTATCAGTCATCTGGTTCTCATAGTAATTGCTTAATTTGAGGCTAGGTGATTCCCGAACTCTTTTGTTTCATAGACCACTTTCAAAATTTTGCTGGATCCGGTGGACCCCCTTCATCTACATTACTACCAATTTCTTAATCTCGGCGCGATACCAACATGGTCTGGGTTCGACTCCCAGTTCAGAACTATCCATTTTTTTCTCAATCTATTTGTAAATTGTCTTATTGAGAAGGTTTAATTTAGGTATCATATTATATAAAATAACAAGCTAACATTTTAGTTCTTCACTATAGAAACCAAATTAGTTTTCATGCACCCCTGCTTATGATTTTAGACCCCCGTTTTTGTCACGTCCAACGTCACAACGACCCCCGTCGAGTCTCCCGTGGACCCCCACTTTGGGAATAACTGGGCTAGATGATGTATTAAGATCACTTATATTTTACAGAGTAATAGTAGATTGGACACAGAAGTTGCCTGAAGCGGATAAAAGGAAATGTTTGTGCATAATATCGACATACATATGCGCACACCCGGACGCGGCCGAAGTAGCTGAAATACCAGCAAACATCAGACAAATGACAGACCAGATATCTGTAGACAGACAATTTGACGGTAAGAAGTTAGGTTAGCATGGTATGGATATGTCATGAGAAGATAAGAATGTCATTTAACGAGAAGAGTGTCAGATATGAATGAGGATGGATATGCGAGTAGATGTGTTTGTGATTTTACCTACCTAACAAAATTAATATATTATATTACCTACTTATATATATAAAATAAATAAATAATGCCGGACGATCCACACAGCATCATCTAGCCCCAAGCTAAGCAGAGCTTGTGTTATGGGTTATATGACATATCAACTTTATTATTGTATTAGAGTCTCCCTTCTTACCGTACTCAGATCTCCGCCTTTTTGTTCTAAGATTAGTAAACACTTGACGTTGGCAAATTCGTGGCAACCCTCAGCCGCTGAAAAGCCATATAATAAAAGAAGAAGGTAGGCCAAAGTAAAGATGGATAGATCTAAGAATATGGACTCTTATTCTATGAGATAGATTATGTGAGAGATGATATGGGTTAAAACAAAGCTACTAAAGAGGTGACGGATGATAGAGGCAAATGAAGGGAAAGAACCTGTTGTGGCGACCCTACGTGAAGTGGGATAAGGGCAGGAAAATGATGTTGAAATTATGGAAGTTAGGTATCACAGAAAAACCAACACACGCTGAGCACAAGCGATTGACTGCAGACAGGCTAGAGTAGAGATTCTCAAAGTGGTCCCCCAAGGCGAAATCGGTTTAAATAATAATAATAATAATGCTGGACAATCCACACAGCATCATTTAGCCCCAAACTAAGCAGAGCTTGTTATGGGTACTAGATGACTGATATACTTAATACAATACATTACATACATAGATATTTTTATTATACATAGAAAACACCCAGAACACCCGGAATAAATATTTGTAGATCGTACAAACATTTACCCCAAGGCGGGAATCGAACCCGCAACCTCCTGCGTCGCAGGACATGCGCCCGCCGCGCCACATCGGTCGGTAATGGTAATTAAATCTCTGGTTGGTTAGTATTTCCCCGGACGAGCCCTTTACTAAGAGTACTAAAATCCTTTTGATATAATAATTTTGAAACCATTGAATTTCAGAGCTGTTTACATCAACAACGCAATTCTTGATGCCACACCCTGCTAAGAGGGCAAAAGTAGATATAACATCCCCTATACTGAACACGATAGGGCAGAATGAGAAGTACATTGCCGAGGTCCTGGCACGACTTGGCCAGGGTAGGGGAGGGCAAGGGAAGAAGGGGAAAGGCAAGGTGGTCGAAAAGTTATGCAAGAGTAATTTAGCCGTGCGGTAAGTATTACAATTTTTTGATACAACTTGTTGATGGAACAAGCAGATGGCCCACCTGATGTTAAGTGGTTACCATCACCTATAACAAAGCATTGCCTGGTACGTCACGCTCGTTAGGAACGTCACCGACGATGCACTACTCAGCGTCCATCAACCTGAGGCATACAGGTGTTAAGCCTCACGTGCCTGTAATTACACCGGCACCCACACCCTTCAAACCGGAACACGCTGCTCTGCTTGGCGGCAGAAATAGGCATGGTGGTAGTACTGCCCCGGACGAGCCCTTCACTAAGAATCTGTGATGTGTCCGTCATTCGGACAATTTTGCCAATGTCAAGTGGGTTGAATAAAATACAATGTACTTTAGTCGAGTCGAGTGGTAAAAAAGTAAAGTCGGCTGTCATTGGTTTTGAAGAAAAAGATGGCATTTTTCTTCAAAACCAAAAGGAAACATTTTCGTTCAAATCAGGATGCCACATAACATACTTTCATTTCAACTGTTCACACTTGTGCTAAGACCTCAAGTAATGATGATTAAAATACCACCGAAATTAGCCACCAGAACTTATAATAACACTAGAAAAACAATTAAAATGAAAATACAATGTTGCTTCCCAAGATGACAGAAAACGAATCAAATTTATGTAAAATTAGCTGACCCGACACACGTTGTCCTGTCTTAATTATGAATATTAATCTTTAAGTTTATCTTTAAGTTAGCACGCCAACCTTTGTTAAATTACCTTTTAGGTAGGCAGGTAGAAAATGCTCATAGCATTAAGCCCGCCTTTTGTACACTCATTTATAGTAATAGTGCAATAAAGTGTTAAATAAATAAATATTGAATTCTCTGTCAATTCTATGTGTTTGACATAGAATTGACAGAGAATTAGAGTCATAAGGTTACATTAAAAAGTTTATATTGATTTTATATGGTGGTTAAGTATTCTTAATTTTTTGGTATTGAAAGGTTGCAAGCCCATCGGCGCTATTGCAATACTAACTGGTTTCCTCACGATGTTTTCCTTCAGCGTTTAAGAACACTGGCATACAGTATTAATAATAAATAATAAATAAATAATACTGGACAATCCACACAGTATCATCTAGCCCCAAGCTAAGCAGAGCTTGTGTTATGGGTACTAGATGACTGATATACTTAATAAGTACAATACATACTATATTACATGCATAGATATTTTTTATTATACATAGAAAACACCCAGAACACCCGGAATAAATATTTGCAGATCGTACAAACATTTATCCCAAGGCGGGAATCGAACCCGCAACCTCCGCGTCGCAGGCGGACATTCGCCCGCCGCGCCACATCGGTTGTCGGTATTCGATACAAACATTCATTGGTGCACGACCAGATCTGAACCCACGGCTATAAGATCAGAAGGCGGGGTAACTCCCACTAGACCACCGGGATTTACAAAATTTACAAAAAGTTTTCTATTAGTTATCTGGTTCCCAAAGTGCAAGCTTTACTTAGTTTGGGCCTAGATGGCGTTCTAAAAAACGTTTCGTTATTTTTATATTACTTTTTGAATAACATACTCTTTTGATGTTTTAATTATTTATTTCAGATTTGTTGAATGTTTTTACATAGCTATATACCTACCTATTAAATATCAAAATGATAAAACAAATCTATCTGTTTGTACATCAGAGTTCTTTCAAATTCTGTTCAGTCATTTGAAAGAGCAAGAGAACTTTAAGGATAAAAGATTGAGAGACGAACCTTGGACTATGTGAGTTGGAACTATAGTTTTACTACTTGAATCCCCAGACATGTTAAAAATCCTCTCAGTTCCCTTAGTACCTACCTAGTTATATCCACATTTTTTTTATACAACTTAGACATAGTTTATTTGTTTTTATAGTGCTACCTGCACTTAAGGAAATCACAAAGATTTTTATATTATCCCAAAAATTATTTTCCTCGAGTGGGATTTGAACCCACGACCTTCCCCTTAATACGGGGATGCGATACCAACTTCGCTACCGAGGATTCAAATGCCTCGACGAAAATAAGATTTGGAATGTTTCTAATACGGTACTATCATTATTCTATGGTACTATCGCTACCGTGGCTCCATCTACATACTTGTCTTAATACTATCAAAGCCTGCTCGGTAACGCTCGGTCGTGGGTTCAAATCCCACTCGAGGAAAATATTTTTTGGGATAATATAAAAAAACTTGGACATAGACATAGACATAGACATACATTTATTTGCTACAAAAACACACATACACATACAAAACAGATCAAAAGGTGAAATAAAAAGACAAAAAGAAGGACATAAGCAGTAGGTTCCTGTGTGCTACAGCAGCAAAAGGGTCAAACTTGTTGATGGAACAAGCAGATGGCCCACCTGATGTTAAGTGATTACCATCACCTATAACAAAGCATTGCGTTGTAGTTTACGCTCGTTAGGAACGTCACCGACGATGCACTACTCAGCGTCCATCAACCTGAGGCATACAGGTGTTGCCTCATGTGCCTGTAATTACTCCGGCACCCACACCCTTCAAACCAGAACACGCTGCGCTGCTTGGCGGCAGAAATAGGCATGGTGGTAGTATAGTAATCCAAACGTAATATGTTGTAAAACCTGAAATATCTTAGTATCAAATACCCACTCGGAATTCTTTGAGGATGTCTGAAGTGGTAGTCAGAGGTACGTCCAAACATTATTTTATTACTTCTACTTAATCAAAATTATCTTGTGTATTTCAGAGTACATCCGATAGGAATTACTAAATCTCGTTCAAAGAGGATGGTTGGAACATTGCGTAGCTTCTCATACAATACCATTCAACATAATTACTTTGGTATGTTTATCTATATTTAGTACTAGCGGTCCGTCCCGGCTTCGCACGGGTTTTCGTAAGGATCCCTAATTTTTTTGGAAATGTAATATAGCCTATGTCACCCGGGGATAGTGTAGCTTCCCAACGGTGAAAGAATTATTCAAATCGGTCCAGTAGTTTCGGAGCCTATTCAATACAAACAAACAAACAAGGTTTTCCTCTTTATAATATTATATTATATAATATTATTATATAGTATGATATCTAGTTATTTATTACTAGCTGACCCGTGCCCTCTTCGTTGGGCGGTTAACATTTTTACTTACAAATCTTTGTATTTTTTTGGATTTTCTGTACTACAATTATGTACAGAACTTATTATCCAAATATATATATAACTCAAAGGTGACTGACTGACATAGTGATCTATCAACGCACAGCCCAAACCACTGGACGGATCGGGCTGAAATTTGGCATGCAGGTAGATGTTATGACGTAAGCATCCGCTAAGAAAGGATTTTGATTAATTCTACCACCAAGGAGATAAAAGCTGGTATGAAACTTTGTCAATTTTAAACCGATCGGGCTGAGACTTTGCACGCATAAAGCTACTATGATTTTATCCCAAAAAAATAACGGGAACGGGAAAAAACTGCCACGCAGGCGAAGCTGCGAGCGGCCGCTAGTGTACTATAAAAATAAAGATGCACGGTGGCGCTAGTACATAAGTACTGATGATTGTAGTCATTGTAAAAAAACTGAAGTAGTACTCGACGTCGCCAGCAGATGGCGTTAATAGAAGGTATACGCCATAAAATAGCGGCCGCTCGCAGCTTTGCCCGCGTGACAGTTTTTTCCAGTTCCCGTAAATTTTTCGGGATAAAAAGTAGCCTTTATTTAGATATTTCATAGACATTTGTTTGATTTTAGAATCTGAACAAGGAATCGATGTGCAAGTATCGATAGAGAAGATTTTGGACACATTCATCCAGTTTGCAAAAGTAAGTTCATATCATAGCTTTTTTAATTTTACCCCAAATACTTTTGCCCCATGTGGTATTTCAACCCACGACCCTTCTCTTGGTACGGGGATGTTCTAACGAACTGCGCGACCGAGAGCCTTATCCACCCGGCGAAATACTCTAATAACAGTAAAAAACCGGCCAAGTGAGATTCAGACTCGCGCACGAAGGGTTTCGTACCATTATCTATCATAAAAACGGCAAAAAATCACGTTTGTCGTATGAGAGCCCCCTTAAATATTTATTTAATTCTGTTTTTTAGTATTTGTTGTTATAGCGGCAATATAAATACACCATCTGTGCAAATTTCAACTCTCTAACTATCACGGTCTTATTAATAGGGTCCCGTTTTAACCTTTGGGTACGGTACCCTAAAAAGGTAAGTCAGCGAAATAATAGCAATAACATAAAAGTTATAATCTTGTTAAAGGTGCGATTTGTTAAATATCTACTAAAACTCTTACTGTTTTTATAGGTAATGCCAGAAGCGACGATGGAGCTTCTAACTCAGCTGCTTCGATGCCTAAGGGGTCGTGGGTTCGACCCCCGGCCGCAACTATCGCATTTAATAAGTAAATTGTTGAAAACTGCCCCAGAACTCGTTGTATTAGCTAGAGAATGTGTGGATCAACTTTATTTGATAGATAAGTAAGTACCAGTGGTTCTGTGAGATCAGTAGACCTCGCGAGGCTCTTATAAGTCAAAGTCAAAGTCAAAAAGCATTTATTCAGTAAAATCATAATAATAATAATGCTGGACAATCCACACAGCATCATCTAGCCCCAAGCTAAGCAGAGCTTGTGTTATGGGTACTAGATGACTGATATACTTAATACAATACATTACATACACATTTTTTTCGTAATATTTAAAATATTTGTTTGTAGATTTACTGAAACAGCAGATAAGCTGATGAAGTCTACCATAGGGTCGGAAGGAGAGCAGCTCTTCAGGTTGCTGCATGAGGAAACGAGACTGCGATGTGGTGATGCGAATTTATTCGTTATGGGGTAAATACGGTGTTAGTCATATTGCATTTATGATTCATTTTAGAGCTCTTAGTGACGGGCTCTGGCGGGTGCGTACTAGTAAAAGTTTTTTTTTTGTTGTGGCATCTGTCCGTCTTGCGGACAATTTTGCCAATGTCAAACGGGTTGAATAAATTCTTTTTAGTCAAGGGTATAAAAAGTAAAGTCAGCCGTCATCGGTTTTGAAGAAAAAGATGGTGTGTTTCTTCAAAACCAAAGGGAAACATTTTCGTTTAAATCAGGATGCCTCATAACACACTTTCATTTCAATTGTTCACACTTGTGCTAAGACCTCAAGTAATGATGGTTAAAATACCACCAAAATTACCCATCAGAACTTAAAATAACACTAGAAAAACAATTAAAATGAAAATACAATGTTGCTTCCAAAGATGACAGAAAACGAATCCCAAGATATTCTTATTTGATAGTACAAGATGTTTGAAGTTTGTGTTTTGAAGTTTGTATGAAAATAAACTGATTAACTGTTGCAATATTATTGTTGCAGGTATTTCAATAAAAAGGATGATTCTGCTATGTCAGAAGATATAGAGTTTTCTATTGAAGGTAAGAACGGATTTAACAGTTTTTTCTAAGCCTAATAAAAAAATATCTATGTATGTAATGTATTGTATTAAGTATATCAGTCATCTAGTACCCATAACACAAGCTCTGCTTAGCTTGGGGCTAGATGATGCTGTGTGGTTTGTCCAGCATTATTATTATTAACGAAATTAGCACGGGTCAGTTAGTAATTGAATAGAATAAAATAGAATAGAAAAATTCACCACAGAAATATGACACCACATAGAAAAATACAAAAAACACAAAGTAGATATAAAAAATAAAAAGGAAAGTGCCGAAAAAGGGCATCCACTCAGCATATGCCAGCAATGCGCAATGGCTCATATGGCGCTGGTTTTCAGTGGTGCCGAAAAGTAAGGCGCAGCAACATCTCATGCAACACGCGTCCCATTATTATAATACTATACATTATTGATATAAAACTAAAGATTTACTAATACTAATATTATACCTACAAAAATAAAACAAAACACCAAAAATAATAATAACAAAACAAAACAATTTGATTTTTACAGGTTTGGTATCAGCATTTCAAAAGCTATCAAACTGGGATGAAATCACTTATCAAGAACGCGGGCAGATTGAGGCTAAGCTGCCTGTTCTATGGACCGACAGAGAACAGGCCAAGAAACTCATAGACGAATACACAGGTATTCTTTCAACACTTTTTGAAGTTATACTTCTAATGCGACTTCCAACAAGGTTGCGTTAAACGTTTAACAATACCATGGAGGGGGTATGAAAGCACTGTTCTTTCTCTCATAGCCAGTTAGTTAGTAGACGACCGATGTGACGCAGAAGGTTGCGGGTTCGATTCCCGCCTTGAGATAAATGTTTGTACGATCTGCAAATATTTATTCCGGGTGTTCTGAGTATTTTCAATGTATAATAAAAAATATCTATGTATGTAATGTATTGTATTAAGTATATCAGTTATCTAGTACCCATAACACAAGCTCTGCTTAGCTTGGGGCTAGATGATGCTATGTGGATTGTCGAGCATTATTATTATATTTATCTACAAACAGTTGCAGACAGTAGTGGCTGGTTCGGACAGACAGTACAGTGTTACCGTGAGAATAAAAAGGACGTTATGAAATGGCTACGTCTCATCGACAAGTGGCCCCGCAGGCACTACCTAGTCTCAGCTGTAAGTACAACAAACTCCACTCTTATTACTAGTTAATACTAGTTCAGACTAGTTTCAACCCTTCTTTACTTACTTTGACTTATCTTTATTTTTTGTGTTAGGTATAAATATATTTATCATTTAAGAGGACTATAAAATGTGCTTTCTTGGTTATTGCTTGCTTGGTTATATTTCATTTCATTTCATTTCATTTATTCAGTCACAATTATTTTATTAATCATATTTGAATATTACTTAAATTATAAACATGCATTACAAAATTCAATAAACAATTAAACAATACACTAATGCCTACCTAGAAATTTCATCATGTCAGTCAATAATTAATTAATAGATAGATAATAAGAAATAATAGGTACGTCATACAATAACAATGTTAATAATGAAAATGCAATACAATTATCCAATTAATGTCAATGCTTATTATTTGAAACTCATCAATAGAGTAAAAACACCTCTCCAGCAAAAAGTTTCTTAGTGTACGTCTAAATATATTTGGATACCAATGTTTATTTCACATAATGTAGGTAGGACCAATAATGGGAGAAGACACTGACTTCTGTACCACAGGTCATTGTACCTAGCTCAGTAGTCAGGGACTTCATAGGAATCTGTTACAAAAAACTTTATGTCAATAAACAAATTATTATTATTATTTTTCACACGATTAATGTCAAAAAAAGAAAATAGATATTTGGCCAATGATAAAATTGCCCAAACTCAATAATTGCCAGTAATAATATTACCCAATCATACTATGACTATGGACTATGATCTTGTTGATTATTAACTAGTACAAGTAGTAGGAAAAACTAGTAGTTCATACTTTGGTTCGATTCCCGCCTTGGGATAAATGTTTGTACGATCTGCAAATATTTATTCCGGGTGTTCTGGGTGTTTTCTATTTATAATAAAAAATATCTATATATGTAATGTATTGTATTAAGTATATCAGTCATCTAGTACCCATAACACAAGCTCTGCTTAGCTTGGGGCTAGATGATGCTGTGTGGACTGTCCAGCATTATTATTATTATTATACTAGTTCCAATTAGTTCACAGTAGTTCATTCTTGCTCATACTTGTTTATAATAGTTCATATTATCAAGCCAGGTAAAACTAATTCTTTCTAGCTATTACTAGTTCATCGTATTAATATTATAAATGCGAAAGTTTGTAAGAATGGATGGATGGATGTTTGTTACTCTTTCACGCTCTAACCAGTGGACCGATTTGGATGAAATTTGGAAAAGATATCACTTGTAACCTGGGTTAATATACTTTTTATCCCGAAAAAATACTCGGGAACGGGAAAAAACTGCCACGCGGGCGAAGCTGCGAGCGGCCGCTAGCACATAATAAAAGAAATAAATAATTATTATATGTACCTACATATGTTCAAACAAATACATTTCTGACTTGATTTTAGGTGATCGAAGCTATGCAATGGCGCGGCGTTGACATTGACATTGACAGATTGCAGCTACCGTGTGACATACAAGAAAGCGACTGTCTGGTAGAATGGGCGGCGAGACTTATGCTTAGGTAACTGTTATTTGAGAATGTAAATTAGTACTGAAACTGTATTGACTGCCGTCTCAGCTTAGTTCGTAGTAGCCCTGCCTTCTACGCTGTAGGGTGTGGGTTCGATCCCCACCGAGACCAAACATTTGTGTGTGAGCATAGATTTTTGTTTTGTGTCTGGGTGTTATATTGTATTCTAAGTATGTATTTATAAAAAGAAAGTATAAAAGTATTCTATCAGCTATCTGGGTTCCATAGTACAAGCTTTGCTTAGTTTGGGGCTAGAAGGCGTTGTGTGAATGTGTGCCAATATTTATTTATATTTTTTGTTATGTCAATATTTCAGAACTGCATACTTATCGAATCTACCAAATTCAGATACAGCTAAACTGTCTCGCTCGCACGAGTTGATCTGGTGCGAGCGTGCGAACGAGAGGGGACTACATAACTTGGCTCTGTCTGTTATTCAAAGGAATTGTACGTAAGTATCTTGAGGTTTTCACTAAGAACTATAGTATGGGGTTCTTCAAAAAGGGCGTTTTAAAATTTTTAAAGGGTCGGAAACGCGCTTGTAATTCCTTTGGTGTTGCAGGCGTCCATAGGCTACGGTAACCACTTACCAACAGGTGGGCCGTAAGCTTGTTTGTCAACTTTGTTGTATAAAAAAAAACTTATTGGTGGTAAAGACTCCTTCATCAGTTCCCATTCATGAAGTAAGGCAAACAGTGACATTGCACGAGACACATTTAGTAGTAGTAGAGCTCTTAGTAAAGGGCTCGTCCGGGGCAGTACTATCACCATGCCTATTCCTGCCGCCAAGCAGCGCAGCGTGTTCCGGTTTGAAGGGTGTGGGTGCCGGTGTAATTACAGGCACATGAGGCAACACCTGTATGCCTCAGGTTGATGGACGCTGAGTAGTGCATCGTCGGTGACGCTCCTAACGAGCGTGACCTATGAGGCAATGCTTTGTTATAGGTGATAGTAACCACTTAACATCAGGTGGGCCATCTGCTTGTTCCATCAACAAGTTATATTAAAAAAAACAGACTCCGTCTACTATTGGTAAATAAACAGGGTGTCTTTTTGAGAAGGGTCGTCAAAGTCAAAGTCAAAAAGCATTAATCAGTAATATCCGCAGGGATCATCTTGAAACGTCTTAAATCTAAGTGAATCTAAGCGCCAGTTCCTCGCTACCAAGCCTAGAAGATTGTTATTCCATATGTGACAGGTTGAAAGCCCATCGCCGCTGCTAGAATACTAACTGGTTTCCTCACGATATTTTCCTTCACCGCTTGTGAGCACTGGCATTACATAAATTTCAAACAGAACAATCAATTAGTGCACGACCGGATACGAACCCACGACCTTAGGATCAGGAGGCGGGGTCCCTCCCACTAGACCACCGGTTCTCTTATCTGGTATTTTAATATTTTCACAGAGATTTAGAAGTAGACGAAACTCTTCAATGGATAGAACAGAAAATGATAGCGTCAACAATGATGGGGTTCAAACTAAACGATAGATCAGAACTGGAGAAGGCTTTGCACGTAGCTCAATCCTCCAAAAACTACTACGAACATTCCACTACTTCAACCATCTTAGGCGTCAATAAATTAATTATTGAGTTTAACTACAAACTTGATAGTAAGTATATTAAAGATAAATTTATTTTGATAACAAACATTACATTAACAATTTTATAACAGATTGGCCTTATAAAAGATATAAACACTCCTTGTTGGATGACATAGGTACCCAAACTAGGAAGAGCTGTAAGATGGCGTACATATACCCTCCGCCGGAAAAAAAAATATTAGATTACTCTCGGCCGCTCACAGCTTCGCCCGCGTGGCAGTTTTTTCCCGTTCCCGTTATTTTTTCAGGATAAAAAGTAGCCTATATGTTAATCCAAGTTATATACTATGTTTACTCCAAATTTCATCCAAATCGGTCTACTGGTTAGAGCGTGAAAGAGTAACAAACATCCATCTATACTTACAAACTTTTGCGTTTATAATATTAGTAGGAAATACCGTCTATCAATGATACCGATTTGACGATCAATGTGGCGCGGCGGCCGAATATCCGCCTGCGACGCAGGTTGCGGGTTCGATTCCCGCCTTGGGATAAATGTTTGTTCGATCTGCAAATATTTATTCCGGGTGTTCGGGGTGTTTTAGATGCTTAATAAAAAAATATGTATGTATTGTATTAAGTATATCAGTCATCTAGTACCCATAACACAAGCTCTGCTTAGCTTGGGGCTAGATGATGCTGTGTGGATTGTCCAGCATTATTATTTATTATTACTATACCCTTAGATGACGGGTAATATCAAAATCATAGCTAAAAGCTGTCCGCTCAGTTACTTTATTAATTAATTTGATTATTAAATTAATTAGTTAATTAATTACGCTACAGCATTATCATCATCAAAAGTAGAAGATATAATGACAGTTGTTGAAGCACAAGTTAACCGACTTGGAGAAAAGGAGGTGAACACTTTTAAAAGCAAGAAAAATCTAGCTAAAGTGTACGAAACTGCTGTTCTGTACTATGATGGCTTGTGGAATAAGAATGGTAAGTTTTATAAATTACTAGCGCCTTGTCTCGCCTTCGCACGGGTTTTAGTAAGGATCCCTAATTTTTTTGAAAATATAATATAGCCTATGTCACCTGGGGATAGTGTAGCTTCCCAACGGTGAAAGAATTTTTCAAATCGGTCCAGTAGTTTCGGAGCTTATTTAATGCAAACAAACAATACAATTTTTCCTCGTTATAATATTGGTATAGACTAGAGAAGTCCGCGCGACTTCGTCTGCGTGTAGTTATTTTCATACAAACTTCAACCCCTGCTGTACCCGTTTAGGGGTTGCATTTTGGAAATTCCTTTCTTACACCTCTACGCACCAAGACGAATATACTCTGAAAATTTCAAGTCTCTACGACCATTGGTTTAGGCTGTGCGTTGTCTATATGTCAGTCAGTCAGTCAGGACAAAGATTCTTATAATTGGTATAGATATATAAATAAATACTTGTGGATGACCGATGTGGCGCGGCGGGCGAATGTCCGCTTGCGACGCAAGAGGTTGCGGGTTCGATTCCCGCCTTGGGATAAATATTGTACGATCTGCAAATATTTATTCCAGGTATTCTGAGTATTTTGTATGTATAATAAAAAATATCTATGTATGTAATGTGTTGCATTAAGTATATCAGTCATCTAGTACACATAACACAAGCTCTGCTTAGCTTGGGGCTAGATGATGCTGTGTGGAGTATCCAGCATTATTATTATTATTAACTTGGTGATTCTGAATTATTACTGTATTAAAATACTGATATTTTTAAATGTTTTCAGAGTTGTCAAATGATGAGATCTTGGTCAAAATAAGCGACTTTATAGGCCGTTTGACAGAGCGGAATATAGATAATGCTAGTGTTGCGGCTATTCTCCTCAACAGACTTGACGAATGTGCCGTTATCAGCGATAAGGCCGCCACTGCTGTACTAGCAAAGGTATAAGATTTTTTTTTAGTTAAAAAAACGGTAGGAACTAAGTTTGTTGCCGGTTCTTGGTCGGCTTGGTCGCGAGGAACTGGCGCTTAGATTCACCTAGATTTAAGACGTTTCAAGATGATCCCTGCTGATTTTACTGAATAAATGAAAGAAAGAAAGAAAGAAAACATATTTATTTGCTGACTCTGACACAACACAAAACAATATATAAAATAACAACCAGAGGGGCCAAGCAAGAGTCGCAAAAGGGTCCCTAACTCAGCATGAAGTTAGTTGACTTTTACAGTCAACTAACGCTGGTCTTCCGTTAGAGCCGTGTAAGTAATGCCACGGACAACCTTCACATATCAGTAAAACATTACAAATGAGAGTATAAAATAAAAAATAAAATAAAAATAAAACAAAGTAAAAGATAAATACAAAATGCCAAAGTAGTCTACATAAAAAACCAAACACCAAACACATAAATGCTTTTTGACTTTGACTTTCGAATAATATTTAATTATTATTAATTTGCAGATGAAGACAATATTACCCATCCTACCACCTTGCTACTTAGAGCAGTTGAAGGCAAAACTGACTCTTTTTCCCCCTCAAATAGTTCAAACATATGGGATTACAGATTTACAAGGTAAAGAATACTTTATTTACCAATTTCTTAAAATCACAGAAAAATAAATTATTTAGATTTTTAGTTAGAACATCACCGGTGGTCTAGTGGGTTTGAGTCCACCTTCTTATCCTAAGAACGTGGGTTCAAATCCGGTCGTGCACCAATACATTTTTCTGTTCGAAAAAATTATTTGCGCAAGGCCATCGTGAGGAAACCAGTTAGTGTTCTAGCAGCGTCGATGGGCTTGCAACCTGTCACGTCTGGAATACTAACTACTGCGAAATGTGGGTATGTGCCGAATGTACTATCTGGACGTACCTCTGACTACCTCCTTAGACATTCTCGAAGAATCTCGAGTACTTGCCCTACGAGGATACCCTGTGTTCTTTTTTTTTATACAACTTGCTGATGGAACAAGCAAATGGTCCACCTGATGTTAAGTGGTTACCATCACCTATAACAAAGCATTGCCTTCTAGGTCACGTTAGTTAGGAACGCGCCCTACAATACACTACTCAGCGTCCATCAACCTGAGGCATACAGGTGTTGCCTCATGTGCCTGTAATTACACCGGCACCCACACCCTTCAAACCGGAACACGCTGCGCTGCTTGGCGGCAGGAATAGGCATGGTGCTAGTACTGCCCCGGACGAGCCCTTCACTAAGAGCTCTACTACTACTAAAAATTATACTATATTTCAGGAGAAGCCGTTTTGGAGAAATATAAAAAATGCCTTCAGTTAATTTGTCATGCTGAGTACTTGTTACTGCAGTATTGTCATGAACTTAATACAGCATTACAAAATAAAGGTAAGTCATACAGAAAAATAGCAGACCTAAGGTTTTTAGCTTCCATCTTCGGTCTTCCCGCAGAGTTACAACATGGAGTTCTTTAAGAAACGGGTTAATATTTTCCTTAAGGAGGTGGTATCCGCCAACGAGAGGTTTTCTCCGTGTTATTTCTCTTTGATGAGTGAGTATAAATGTCCAAAAAAAATATACATTGCTTATTAAAGACTAAATTTTAATTTGAACAATTGAAATAATTCTAACTATATTATTACTATATGAAAAAAATATCCAAAGTGAAGCAATTTTTATTTTTAATTTGGTTATTTCTTCTAAACGATATTGATTTTTAGTATTTTTTTTTCACACAAATATTTGTCAAAGTATTTATCACGAAGTGAACAATTGGCAGTTCGAACTTATAATTAATTAGGCTACAAATAATTATTTCTTGAATGCGATATGAAATGGAATGCGCGCGGGTCCCTGTGCGGGCGACGGGCGGCAGTGCAACTCAGTATGGACAGACTCCTCAAGGTCGCCTTAAAGGTCGGCAGCGCATCGGCATCGCCTCTGGTGTTGCAGGTGTCCATGGGCGACGATGACCATTTTCCATCAGGTGGCCCGTCTGCTCGTCTGCCTGCTATGGCATAAAAAAAAACAAATAAATAAAATTGAAGTGTCTGTTTGTAATATTAAAATAACCGTTTTTTACTATGTGGGGACATAACGCACGCGCCAGCCGCCGTCAACAGCGTGCGCGCGCGCCGCTAGACTGGAGCGCGGCGCACTCCTCACAATATGAATATAATGACATTAATACAATATGAATATACATGAATGTAATGTATATACGGTACATATAACAAAACAGCATTTTTTTAAATTTTTGTCTGTCTGTCTGTTTGTTCCGGCTAATCTCTGGAACGGCTGAACCGATTTCGACGAGACTTTCACTGGCAGATAGCTGATGTAATAAGGTACTCCTTATTAAGTAGCCTAAGTTAGGCTACTATTTTAGAAAAAATCCAAAATGTCCAAGTACTGTCCACGCGCATGCCACCACTGCGCCGTCACGTCGGGCCCCTCCCACCGCTTCTATCTTGTGGGTTGATTTTTCAATAAAGCTAATACGAAGAACTAGAAATAAATAGTAATTAAAATTAAAATGCCTTAACGAAAAAAACATTCAATATTTTTTTTGTTAATATTCGCGCGGACGAAGTCGCGGGCACAGCTAGTTAATACATAAAATAAATAAATATTGATACACGCTTTCTAGCCCTAAAGTAAGCAAAGCCGGTTATGGGACCAGATGACTGATAAAAGACTGTTTTACTAGCTGACCCGTGCCCACTTCGTTGGGCGGTAAACATTTTTACAAAGGTACTATGTAAACATAAAGATGCGCGGTGGCGCTAGTACATAAGTACTGATGATTGTAGTCATTATAAAATAACTGAAGTAGTACTCGACGTCGCCAACAGATGGCGTTAATAGAGGGTATACGGCATAAAATAGCAGCCGCTCGCAGCTTCGCCCGCGTGGCATGTCCTATGGTAGCCTATGTACTATTCCAGATAATAGTAATAATAATAATAATGCTGGACACTCCACACAGCATCATCTAGCCCCAAGCTAAGCAGAGCTTGTGTTATGGGTACTAGATGACTGATATACTTAATACAATACATTACATACATAGATATTTTCTATTATACATAGAAAACACCCAGAATAAATATTTGCAGATCGCACAAACATTTATCCCGAGGCGGGAATCGAACCCGCAACCTCTGCGTCGCAGGTAAACATTCGCCCGCCGCGCCACATCGGTCGTCAAATTATTATTATTATATTAATTTTGTATGAATTTTCAGATGATTCAAAATGGGATGAGGTTTTTGAAAGAATGATGAGTAGAATATTCCAGAACGAATACACAGGAGCAGATTATCAAACTTTGACGAAATATGAACACACATTGAACACTATACGAATTGCTGGTAAGTTATTAGTAGTTTAGTATTAGTAGACTGATGTGGTGCGGCGGGCAAACTCCGCCTGCGACGCAGGAGGTTGCGGGTTCGATCCCCGCCTTGGGATAAATGTTTGTACGATCTGCAAATATTTATTCCGGATGTTCTGGGTGTTTTCTATGTATAATAAAAATATCTATGTATGTAATGTATTGTATTAAGTATATCAGTCATCTAGTACCCATAACACAAGCTCTGCTTAGCTTGGGGCTAGATGATGCTGAGTGGAGTGTCCAGCATTATTATTATTATTAGTTAGCATGTTTTCTGTCTTGCATTCAGTTAGATTGGCACCACACTGGAGCTTCATTATTTACATTATTATTGTTATTTTGTAACAGGATCATACAAAATAAAAAAAAACCGGCCAAGTGCAAGTCGCGCGAAGGGTTCCGTACCATTATCTATAATAAAAACAGCAAAACATTCACGTTTGTTGTATGAGAGCCCACTTAAATATTTATTTTATTCTGTTTTGAAGTATTTGTTGTTATAGCGGAAACAGAAATACATCATCTGTGAAAATTTCAACTCTCTAACACGGTTCATGAGATACAGCCTGGTGACAGACGGACAGACAGACAGACAGCGGAGTCTTAGTAATCTAAATAAGTATATAAGTATTCTATTAGTCATCTGGTTCCATAGTACAAGTTTTGGGTCAGATAATCTTGTATAAGAATGGGCACAAATATTTATTTATTTACTTAATTAAAATGTGTTTTTGAAGTAATACTTCTTATGCGACTTCCAACAAGGTTGCGTTAAACGTTTAACACTACCATGGAGGGGGTATGAAAGCACTGTTCTCTCTCTCTTTCTCTCATAGCCAGTTACGTTTATATTAAAGAAGTTTTACTTCAGTCGTGTGGTCTAAAGCACACTCGTTTTTATTTATTTACTTAATTAACATGTGTTTTTGAAGTAATACTTCTTATGCGACTTCCAACAAGGTTGCGGTTAAATGTTTAACACTACCATGGAGGGGGTATGAAAGCACTGTTCTCTCTCTCTCTTTCTCTCATAGCCAGTTACATTTCGTATATTAAAGAAGTTTTACTTCAGTCGTGTGCTCTAAAGCACACTCGTTTTTATTTTTTCATAATTTCAGACGTAACTATGAAGCGTATAGTTCTCACTGGAATTATTCAAGACTTGCAGAATATACCAGCTCGCGAAACGATTAGATTATCGCACGTGTGCCCTAGTTTAGTGGCCCTAGGCCCACAATGCGGCCTAGAAAGGTTGCTTAGACTACCCGCCGGCGTCGTAGTAGTGAAGTTAGATGAAGAGGTTAGTAAAAGAGGCACATTTTTTTTTGTGTAGTAGTAGAACTCTTAGTGAAGAGCTCGTCCGGGGAAGTACTAGCACCACGTCTATTTCTGCCGCCAAGCAGCGTGTTCCTTCATCACCGGCTTCATCGTCACTTACCATCAGGTGAGATTGAAGCCAGAGGACAGTCTATAATGATAAAAAAAAACTAGGTGAATCTAAGCGCCAGTTCCTCGCGACCAAACCTAGAAGAATCGCCAACAAACTTACGGCTTGGTTCCTACCGTTTGTCTCCGCTGTCTGTCTTACCCTTTTGGGTACGAAACCCTAAAAACTTTTTTTAATTATATTTCAGTTGCGCGTTTTTACTGATTCAGTCCGTCGTCCATGCGTGCTGTCTGTCCTCACCAGTGAGGGTAAACGCCGTCGGTATTTACACAAGAGCGAGGATCTACGCGCCGACGCATCCGTAAGCATGCTTACGGCTACGAAGACCGGGTATACTGTAAGTAGATACATACTTTTGAAGTAAAACTTCTAATGTACCTTCTGAAAAGCAATGCCTCCCTTTTGTTTCGTTTTGTAGCAAAGTACGGAAGTGGATAGGTAGGTAGGTACTCTAGGTACTTGCTTTGTAGGTATAGATAACTAGCGGCCACTCGCAGCTTCGCCTGCGTGGCAGTTTTTTCCCGTTCCCGTTATTTTTTTGGGATAAAATCATAGTAGCTTTATGCGTGCAAAGTCTCAGCTCGATCGGTTTAAAATTCACAAAGTTTTATACAAACTTTCATCCCCTATTTTATCCCCTTGGGGGTAAAATTAATCAAAATACTTTCTTAGCGGATGCCTACGTCATAACATCTACCTGCATGCCAAATTTCAGCCCGATCCGTCCAGTGGTTTGGGCTGTGCGTTGATAGATCACTATGTCAGTCAGTCACCTTTGAGTTATATATATTTAGATGTAGTTTTAAGTTTACGATTGTAAGTAGGTAGGTAAACGATCATGCATGTAATATCTGTGTGGGTCAATAAAAAGCTTTTCTTTCTTTAATGCGACTTCCAACAAGGTTGCGTTAAACGTTTAACGCTACCATGGAGGGGGTATGAAAGCACTGTTCTTTCTCTCTTCCTCTCATAGCCAGTTACGTATATTAAAGAAGTTTTACTTCAGTCGTGTGGTCTAAAAATAGATTGAAGTCGTGGCTCGTCGAAAAGGCGTTCTATAATGTAGAGGATTATCTGAACGCGTGAATGCGTAATAGTAAATTAAATTAAATAAATAAAATTATAATGTAAGATTATTCAAATTATTTCTATATATATATTTTTTTTGTTTTATTGTTATTGATATTTAAGTAGGGCCCTACTTAATTTTATCTTAACAAACTTGATGACTTGTAAACTTACAATTTACCAATAAATTGATTATTACTGATTATTATTAAAGCACACTCGTTTTTTGTTTACAGGTAATACCTTTGAGTAATGATTGTGGACTGATTGAGTTTCTGGAAGACCACAAAAGGATCAGGGATCTTATCGCAAGTACTTGCAACATAGACGGTAAGATACAAGTCACATTACAATTACATTACAAGTTTTTTGATTAAATTTCTTTGTCAGTTTAGCTATCAATATTATGTTTTTTATCAGTGTTTCAGTTCATTTTTTCTGTTTAGTGCTCTTTGTTTTTTAGTTTTTGGTTAATTAAGAATTCTTAGCATTCTGTAGGTACCTTGTTACCTAGTTGGCAACTGACATTTTTGTTTGTAGGTTCTAGTTCCCTAGCTATGATGTCACTAACAGTGGAGACTTGTTATTAGCCTTTAGTTTCTAGATAAGCTTTAGTAAATATGTTAAAAGTACTGTAAGTCTTCCAAAAAATAAATAAATAAAATAAAAAAAAATACTTTATAAACTACTAGCGCGGCCGCTCGCAGCTTCGCCCGCGTGGCAGGTTTTTTCCCGTTCCCGTTATTTTTTCGGGATAAAAAGTAGCCTTTATGTTAATCCAAGTTATAATATATTATGTTCATTCCAAATTTCATTCAAATCGGTCCACTGGTTAGAGCGTGAAAGAGTAACAAACATCCATCCATTCTTACAAACTTTCGCGTTTATAATATTAGTAGGAAGTAGGGTAGGTATGCTCAAAAATTTTATGTCAAAGTCAAATATTTGTTCTCGGTGGGGATCGAACCCACAACCTCACTGAAGGCAGAGTAACACTACACTAAAAGTTCTACTACTACTAAGATAGAGAAGATGCAATACGTGACAGGTTGCGAGCCCATCGCCGCTGCTAGAATACTAACTGGCTTCCTCACGATGTTTTCCTTCACCGGTTGAGAAAACTTACATAGCGCATATTAAGTTCTTGGTATGATTGCCTTAGCTTGTTTTCTGTCTTGCATTCAGTTAGATTGGCACCACACTGGAGCTTCATTATTTACATTATTATTACTTTGTAAAAGGATCATACAAAACAACGGTAGGAACCAAGCCGTAAGTTTGTTGCCGGTTCTTCTAGACTTGGTCACGAGGAACTGGCGCTTAGATTCACCTAGATATAAGACGTTTCAAGATGATCCCTGCGGATATTACTGAATAAATGCTTTTTGACTTTGACATAAATTATTTAAAGATTTTGACTCGTCAGTGGAAAGGAAAAAATGCTACTTGTGGAAAATCAACTTTAAACTTTAAACTTGATTTCCCACAAGAGCATTTTGGCGCTTAAGCATTTTTTCCTTTCCACTGACGTATTATGATTTGTTGTAGATATATCCATAACAAGACAAGCGGCTAAGGAAGATGAACTTGTACTAGCGCCGAGAACTGCCTCAGTACAAAACTACACTGAAATATGCAGCAAAATACCAGCCTATTCTTTGAGGTATTTACATTTACTTACAAAGAATTACAAGAGAAGGAAAAAAAAGAAATACATAGCAAATAATAATAATGCTGGACAATCCACACAGCATCATCTAGCCCCAAGCTAAGCAGAGCTTGTGTTATGGGTACTAGATGACTGATATACTTAATACAATACATTACATACATAGATATTTTTATTATACATAGAAAATACCCAGAACACCCGGAATAAATATTTGCAGATCGTACAAACATTTATCCCGAGGTGGGAATCGAACCCGCAACCTCCTGCGTCGCAGGCGGACATTCGCCCGCCGCGCCACATCGGTCGCCAAAGCAAAGTCATCGGTCAGCAAAGTGTTGGTGTTCCCACTTAAATTGAAATAGTACTGTATTATGATTATTTTTTAAGCTAATTGTAAGAAATAAAAGGCTTTATTATTATTACTTACAAAGAATTAGTAGTAGTAGAGCTCTTAGTGAAGGGCTCGTGCGGGGCAGTACTAACACCATGACTTTAAAAACATTTTAAAATTTTAAGTTTGTTTCGTCTAATTTTTTGTAAGTACCTATAATATAATTTATTTGTTTTTATAGTGCTTACCTGCACTTAAGGAATTCACAAAGATTTTTTTATATTATCCCAAAAATTATCGAGCAGGCGTTGATAGTATAACGTCAAGCATGTAGATGGAGCCACGGTAGCGATAGCACCGTATTAGAAACATTACAAATCTTATTTTCGTCGAGGCATTTGAATCCTCGGTGGCGAAGTTGGTATCGCATCCCCGTATCAAGGGGAAGGTCGTGGGTTCAAATCCTACTCGAGGAAAATAATTTTTGGGATAATGTAAAAAAAAAGTATAATTTGTTCGGATAATTTGAATAATCTTGTTAATTTAAATTTTGCATAATCATGGTACAATTACATTGAACCAAATACAATACTGTACATGACAGGACAAAGCATTGCCTCGTAGGTCACGCTCCTTATAAACGTACCCTTACGATGCACTACTGCGTCCATCAACCTGAGGCATACAGGTGTTGCCTCATGTGCCTGTAATTACGCCGGCACCCACACCCTTCAAACCGGAACACAGCAAGCTGCTTGGCGGCAGGAATAGGTACCGTGGTAGTACTTCCCCGGACGAGCCCTTCACTAAGAGCTCTACTACTACTATCTATCTATATATGTAATGTATAGTATTAAGTATATCAGTCATCTAGTACCCATAACACAAGCTCTGCTTAGCTTGGGGCTAGATGATGCTGTGTGGATTGTCCAGCATTATTATTATTATTATTATACAAATGTATACATGTCTGTTGTGTATGTGTACAAATTTGTTTTGTTTCTAGATCAGCGATGGAAAACCACAGTTCATCAGTACAAGACTTCATTGCGAAGAAACGTCGGTTCTTGAAAACTCTTTGCGATATGACAATTGTGAACTGGTTGTTTGGTAAGTAGAAAACTTATTGTAAACCACCAGCGGGGCTAAGATGTGCTACGCGAGACAATAATAATGCTGGACAATCCACACAGCATCATCTAGCCCCAAGCTGAGCAGAGCTTGTGTTATGGGTACTAGATGACTGATATACTTATATGTGATGGTTGCCATTTAACATCAGGTAGTTCCACAAGCATGAGAAAGAAAAAAAGAGTATTTCGTCGAGTTCGATTGAACTCTCTGTAGCGCATCCAAGGTAAGGTTCGTGGGTTCGAATCCAGCTCGGAGCACGAAACTTTTGGTTGATAATAGAAACTAATATCTGTTTCAGGTTTAGGCGATCGCCATCTTCAAAATATTTTATACTCAATGCAAGATGGCGGCGTTCAGTGCATAGACTTCGGCGCCATTTTCCAATATGGCGGCTCTGAGTTACCGCCCGCCAGACTTACTAGGAACATGTTAGCTGTGTGTGACCCACAAGGTAAACTATGTGATATATTTATATACTAGCTGACCCGTGCCCACTTCGTTGGGCGGTAAACATGTTTACTTACAAATCTTAACTGAAGTAGTACTCGATGTCGCCAATAGATGGCGTTAATACGGTATAAAATAGCGGCCGTTCGCAGTTTCGCCTGCGTGGCAGTTTTTTCCCGTTCCCGTTATTTTTTCGGGATAAAAAGTAGCCTAAGTTACTCCTTGTTACATCAGCTATCTGCCAGTAAAAGTCCCGTCGATATCGGTCCAGCCGTTCCAGAGATTACCCGGAACAAACAGACAGACAGGCAAAAATTTAAAAAAATGCTATTTGGGTATATGTATTGTATATACATTCATATGCGTGTAGTAAAAAGCGGTTATTTTAATATTACAAACAGACACTTCAATTTGATTTATTTGTATAGATGTAAACTAGCGGCCGCTCGCAGCTTCGCCTGCGTGGCAGTTTTTTCCCGTTCCCGTTATTTTTTCGGTATAAAATCATGGTAGCTTTATGCATGCAAAGTCTCAGCCCGATCGGTTTAAAATTCACAAAGTTTTATACAAACTTTCATCCCCTATTTTATCCCCTTGGGGGTAAAATTAATCAAAATCCTTTCTTAGCGGATGCCTACGTCATAACATCTACCTGCATGCCAAAATTCAGCCCGATCCGTCCAGTGGTTTGGGCTTTGCGATGATAGATCACTATGTCAGTCAGTCAGTCACCTTTGAGTTATATATATTTAGATAGATGTTTATTTCTTATTCGATTCAGGTTTACTTTTGGTAAAGTAACATTTAATTCTAATCTTAATTAGATATGTATACGAACCTACCTCTATAGTCACCTATGGAGAATAAATATTTGCAGATCGTACAAACATTTATCCCAAGGTGGGAATCGAACCCGCAACCTCCTGCGTCGCAGGCGGACATTCGCCCGCCGCGTCACATCGTTCATCAAAGTAATAATAATGTAAATAATATTAATAATAATGCTGGACAATACACACAGCATCATCTGGCCCCAAGCTAAGCAGAGCTTGTGTTATGGGTACTAGATGACTGATATACCTACTCAATACATTACTTACGTAGATATTTTTTTATAATATATATATAAATAAATATGATATAGATAAATAATGAAACTACATGATGCTCAATGAGGCTGATAGTAATGATTTGTTTCAGTGCTAGAAAGCAGACTGCAAAGGAAATTAACAACACTAAGAGAGTCTAATCAACTGATTCTACCAGTACTGAAGCTTGCCTTTAAGTGGATGGAAGACTTCTCTAAAAAGGTTAGTTAAACTAACCCGGGATTATATAATATAATAATAATGCTGGACAATCCACACAGCATCATCTAGCCCCAAGCTAAGCAGAGCTTGTGTTATGGGTACTAGATGACTGATATACTTAATATAATACATTACATACATACTTTTTATTATACATACAAACCTTTCTCTTGGATCACTCTATCTATTGCTGAAAACTGCATAAAAATCCGTTAAGTAGTTTAAAAGATCTAAGCGAACAGATAGCGGAAGCGACTTCATTCTATGTATAGATTGAAAAATACCTTAACTAACGAAATCTCCCGCTTGAAGTTATTTTAATACAAACTTCAACCCCTGCTAACTAAACACTTGTGTGTTGAACATAGATGTTTATTGTCTGTCTGGGTGTTATATTGTATTCTAGGTATGTGTATACAAAAAAAGTATTTGAGTATTCTATCAGTTACCTTGTTTCCATAGTACGAGCTTTGCTTAGTTTGGGGCTAGATGGCGTTGTCAAATCTGTCAGTATTTATTATTTTATTTTTTATTATCTACATTGTAACTTTGAAAGGTTATTTTTTTTTGTTTGATATCAAAACTAGCAAAACGCATGCGACTTTTCTGCTTGAAGTTATTTTCATACAAACTTTAACCCCTGCTAAACCTGTTTAGGGGTTGTATTTCGGAAATTCCTTTCTTAGTTCACGCCCCAAGACGAATATACCTACCTTGAAAAAAGTCTCTACGACCAGTGGTTTAGGCTGTGCGTTGTCTATATGTCAGTCAGTCAGTCAGGACAAAGATTCTTATAATTAAATAAATAATAAATAAATGTTTGTGGACATTTTTACACAATATCATCATAGCTTGTACTATGGGAACCAGATGACTGATAGATACTTATATACTTTTTTTTTTGTAAATACATACTTAGAATACAATATAACACCCAGACAGAGAACAACCATCTATGTTCTTCACACAAATGTTTGCTCCCGGTGGGGATCGAACCCACGGCCTACAGCTCAGAAGGCAGAGCTACTACTAACTGAGCTGAGAGGCCAGTCAATTGGTATAGATTAATATTATTTTTGTTTTTTCCAGCTTGTGTACATTGAGGGAATTCTCAAAGGTACAACAGTAGCTCATACAATAACTAATCAGGTTCTACAGAGCTCCGTTAAAGCTCACAATATGAAATATATTCAACTACTCGACACAGTATTTGCAGAGCATGTTTTAAAGGATGAATACAGTATTGAAGAACAGGTAAGAAATCACTATATGTCTAGTTATCACAACATTATGCTGAGTCCGATGCCATTTGACGACCGATGTGGCGCGGCGGGCGAATGTCCGCCTGCGACGCAGAGGTTGCGGGTTCGATTTCCGCCCTGGGATAAATGTTTGTACGGTCTGCAAATATTTATTCCGGGTGTTCTGGGTATTTTCTATGTATAATAAAAAATATCTATGTAAGTAATTTAATATTGTATTAAGTATATCAGTCGTCTAGTACCCATAACACAAGCTCTGCTTAGCTTGGGGCTAGATGATGCTGTGTGGATTGTCCAGCATTATTTATTTATTTTGTAGCAGTTATCTTTTTTTTTCTACAAATTTGGAATAGTTATAAATAGTAGACATTAAACACTTACAGCGTTTGTATGGACAACGTACCGACTTGTTTAAATGTTGATTTTTTTCCTTCCAGGTGTCAAGTCTTTTGCTCCAGTCTACTGATCCTTGGATTCTGAGTGTCACGAGATCTGGTTGGGAACCGTGGCTCTGATACTTTTATCAGTCATAGTGGGCTCAGCTCTGCCTTCTGCGTTGTAGGTTATGGGTTCGATCCCCACCAAGAACTAACACTATAATAATAATAATAATAAGCTCACTTTCATACAACTCCAAAAAGCTGTCATATTAAACACTTGCCGCATTGTCCGCAAGTTTTTGTCCCTAAACCAATAAAATTGTCATTGATTTTTTCGTTTGGCCAAAAGCCCGCGAAAAAACGTTAATTTCTCGCCTGGCGAGAGACAAGTATTTACATACATTTCATTAATAATAATGCTGGACAATCCACACAGCATCATCTAGTCCCAAGCTTAACAAAGCTTGTGTTATGTGTACTAGATGACTGATATACTTAATATAATATATGATATACATAGATATTTTTTATTATGCATAGAAAATACTCAGAACACCCGGAATAAATGTTTGCAGATCGTACAAACATTTATCCCAAGGCGGGAATCGAACCCGCAATCTCCTGCGTCGCAGGCGGACATTCACCCGCCGCACCACATCGGTCGTTACTTGTGTTGAACACATGTTTTTCTGTCTGGGTGTCATATTGTATTCTAAGTATGTATTTACATAAAAATCATTTAAGTATCAGGTATCTTGTTCCCATAGTACACGCTTTACTTAGTTTGGCGTTGTCAAATGTATTTCAAGTCTCTATGGACCGGTGGTTTAGGCTGTGCGTTGTCTATGTCAGTCAGTCAGGCAGGAAAAAGATTCTTATAATTGGTACAGATATGTCACTTAATTCTTAATAAATCATGGATTAGAATAAGGTTTTTTTAAATATTTTTGAAATAAACATGCTTGTGTATAACCTATTGTTTTAATTCATCTTTACTGAAATTACCTACCAGTCGAAAGTAGGTCGACTAAGAACCTCCTCCTTTTTCGAAGTCGGTTAGATCTTATTTATATTAAGAAATTTGGTAGTCAATTTTAATTATTTGCTAGTTTATGTTATTTCTTATTTTTATGCAAGAACTTCTAATGAGCGAAGGCCTTCAAAGACACCTATTTGTCTCTGTCTGGTGCTATTTGGGTTCAGTTTGGGCCAGCTGTTTTGCTTATCTCGTCTTGCCTTAACATGTTTTCTGTCTTGCAATCACCTTATTACGTTAGATTGGCACCACACTGGAGTTTCATTATTTACATTATTATTACTTTGTAAAAGGATCATACAAAAAAACGGTAGGAACCAAGCCGTAAGTTTCTTGCCGGTTCTTGCACGGCTTGGTTGCGAGGAACTGGCGCTTAGATTCACCTAGATTTAAGACGTTTCAAGATGATCCCTGCGGATATTACTAAATGATTTTTGACTTTGACTTGTAGGTGTTAATTCTGCCAGTCCATTAGATATATATAAATAAAACAATAAAAAGATTTATTTCATATATTTTATCCTTAATAATCTACACAACAAATATACAACAGAAAAATAAAATAAATGACATTTTACAACATATAATATACAATAATAAAACTCTTGTACCAATAACGGTAGATAATTTGAACACTTGTTTTAAGAATCTGCTTATAAGCAACACTTCATGAATTGTATATTGTCAAGCATGTAGGAGCTACGGTCGTTTACGCTTAACATGTTTATCTTGGTAAACGCAATTAGCTAAATAAAATTAAATCAGATTGTTGTGCCTAAGCATAAGAAAAGTACCCATGTTTTTCAAAAAAAATCTGTTTTTGCAAGTATTTATATACTTATTCATACAAAAAATACTTATCCCAGAAATAAAACTAATATGAGTCCTACCTTGAGGTAAGGTCTATCAAATAAAGAAAGAATCACCAAAATCGGTTCACAATGGGGACCCGTCACAGTTTTATAGGCCTTGAGAAACTAAAACATAAAGTGCAAAAAAAATTTTTCTACGGCCAAAACTGACTATGTTATGGGCAAAATACCGAACGAGGCTCACTGACCGCGCGAACAGCCTAGCGTTGAGATATTGTGACGTCATGTCACAATGACCCAGCGCTAGCCACCGAACCCGCGCGGTTTTATTAAAAAAAATTAATTTAAACCAGAACACGACCCGCGCAGATCGAGTGAACTTTAATAAAATAATGGTGGAGAGCGCGAGCGCGGGCGAAAGAGAATCGAGACGTCACGGTTCCCTGACATGAGCTATCCGGCCGCCCCGCGGTTGGCTTGTACAAAATGTGTAATATCTTCGCAACCAATGGAACGATTTCAATGATTTAAAAACTATCGTACCTAAACAAGTAAAAGGAACACCATTACATAGATAATATATGCATTTTCCGACTTGGTACGGGAGCTCATTGTGATTGTAACGAAATCATACAGCAAAATAAAAAAAAACGAATTTACTTGAGAACATTTTTTATCCCTGACGCAGAAACGACGGAGTGTTAGAAGTTTAACGTGTCTGTCTCTCTCTCTCTCTCTCTGTGTGGGGGGGTCTATGCGTAGAGGGGGGGTATACTCATATATGTGTGGGGGGGTATATGTGTGGGGGGGGGGGGGGGGTGTTTATAGCATCGTAGCTCCCGAACGGATTGATTGAACGAACTTGATTTTTTTATGTTTGTAACTAACTCACCTTAGTCGGGAGTGTGCTTAGGACTCGGGTGGTTTTTTTAATTTTTAATTTAATCTTGTATGTAGTTTGTCAGAGAGTAACAATTATCGTAAGCATGTAATATTTTTATTCAATTAATATAAGATTCAATTTATATACTTTCGTTTTAAGTTTTAAAAATTTAAAAATGTTATTGCAGTTAAAGCATTTTTTTATATTTTAAAGTTTTTTATATTCCTATCGAATTACAATATAATTGGTCTAGAGATGTCAAGACAAGTTTAAACGCGATAAAACAACCACATCGGTCGTCAAAATTAGGGAATTTATTTTATTTATCAATCAAATATTTTATTTTTTTATTTTAATTGTTATTATAGTAGAGCCCTTATTATTATTGCTTGCGTGTAAACTTATTAACTTGTCGCGAGTTATGTAATACGGGCGCCGGCGTTAGTCTAATCACTAATTAATCATATTTAAAACCTTTTATACCTAAAATGGCTATAAATTTTAAGATTTAATGGATTAGTCCTAATGTATTTTTTCATTTGCTAAAATTAGCGCACTGCTACTGTTAAACGGTGAAGAAAAACATTGTAAGGGATTTTTTTTTATACAACTTGCTGATGCATCAAGTAGATGACCCACCTAATGTTAAGTGGTTACCATCACCTATAACAGCGTTGTCTCGCAGGTCACGTTTGTTAGAGACGTATCCTATAATGCAACTCTCCATCAACCTGAGGCATACAGGTGTTAAGCCTCATGTGCATGTAATTACACCGGCACCCACACCCTTCAAATCGAAACACAGCAATCCGGGAATACTGCTTGGCGACAGGAATAGGTACGGTGATGGACTTCCCCAGACAAGCCCTTTCAGACAGGCACATGAGCCTGTAATTTCAGCTATGGAACAGTGGAAATATTTCGTCTATGTGACAGGAATAATATGAGAGCTAGGTGGCCAATTGGTGATTTTTAGGCCTCCCCAAGGCCTCCAAAATGGCTCAACAACGTTGAAGATACTTATAAGCAGAACCACATTTTGTATAGAATAGAAATAGCAGACAACCCGTCTATCTCTGTCTGTCCTATACAAAATATCTGAGACAATCGATGTTTGTAGGATCCTGCCTTAACATGCCCACAGAAGCTATAATATATGTTATAGCTTGCAGTGAGCTCCTTTCCGCGGGATATTGACGAACGGAGCCGGGTGCGGGTACAAGTGTCTGCGGGATTTGAATTCCACTAAATCTGTTATCTTCACGGCCTGTAACAGAAGGTAAAAGCTGTTAAATTTTTTAATTTGCTTCCTACTGACATGAAAGGCAATGTTAGTCTCAATATATTTAAATTGCACCTTACAAAGTTATTGTTGAAAGGGTGTTTCTATACATTTAATGAATTTGTGACTTATAATATGTATAATTTAGCCTAAGGATTAGGGAAGTTAGTTTTGACATTTTTATTGCATGGTTTTTAATTAATTTTATTTTAATTTGTTGTATCTATGTGTTGTTGTGTCCATAATTTCAAATACAATTCAATAATTGTTTATGAATAAATGAAATGAATGAAATGAAATGTTAGGAGTTAGTATATGTTAGTAGTACAGCTCTTATTCGGGAAAGGACTTGTCTTCAGTGGGGATCGAACCCACAACCTACTTTACCTAAGCAGTCTTGAGTGAGTAAATCTTAGCTTGATTCGATTCTTTATAAAAAATACTTTTGGATATTGCTACACAACATCATCTAGCCCCAAACTAAGCATAGTTTGTACTATAATAGGAACCAGATGACTGATAGAATACTTATATACGTTTTTTTTTTTAAATACATACACAGAATAAAATAAAACAACCAGACAGAACAAACATCTATGTTCATCACACAAATGTTTGTTAGCGGTGGGCATCGAACCCACAACCTACAGCGCAGAAGGTAGAACTACTACAAACTGAGTTGTCAGAGACAGACAGGCAGCGGAGTCTTAGTAATAGGGTCCCGTTTTATCCTTTGGGTACCGAACCCTACAAAAAGCATTGCTTCGTAGGTCACGCTCGTTAGAAACATGCCCTACAATACACTGCTCTGCGTCCATCAACCTGAGGCATACAGGGGTTAAGCCTCATGTGCCTGTAGGTAATTACACCGGCACCCACACCCTTCAAACCGGAACACGCTGCGCTGCTTGGCGGCAGGAATAGGCATGGTACTAGTACTTCCCCGCACGAGCTCTACACTAAAAGCTCTACTACTACTAAACTTTCGGAATAATCTTACCTTAGTAGGTTTCTCGACATTTTCTTTAGCATCATCTTCATTAGTTTTCTCTCCGGCACCGCCCTCTGCCGTCGAGATAATGTAGACAGATAGTTTCTGTCTCTCCGCCGAAGAAGCGCTAATGTGTTTCTAGAATAAAATATAATAATAATAATGCTGTACAATCCACACAGCATCATCTAGCCCCAAACTAAGCAGAGCTTGTGTTAGGGTACTAGATGACTGATGTACTTAATACAATACATTACGTACATATTTTTTTATTATACATAAAAAACACCCAGAACACGGGTATCGACCTCGCAACCTCCTAAGTAATAAGACTACTTTCTAAACCTGCAACTGCTCATTCAGACCTTAAGGTACAACAAGTCGATACTATTTCCATACAAACGCTGTAACTGAATATCTCTACTATTTATTAACGTGCGTCCGAAGTTAAGTTTGATACTGAATTATCTTGCCGTTATCTAGGCTCGTTACCCTATATGCTACAGTAAAATCAGATTACCTTGAAAGTTACAAGCGTCGAAAGATTTGTATTTTTATCAACAATTTTTACGCAACTTTGGACTTAAATAAATACCGCAAGGAGTTAAAATTATGGCATCACAGGTGGTAACGGATGTAGGTATTTTATAACAGAGTATGGATAACTTTATTTTGAATGAATACATTCAGTAGTTTTGTCTTAAGACTCATGATTTTTTACTTTGAATAAAAATAAAATTCCATTTTATTTCTCATTGATCCTATAATTTTAAATTTTCTGCTTTCTTTCAAAAATATTGATAATATGAACTAGCTGTTCCCGCGACTTCATACGTCGTGTTGTAATAGGACTTTCATAAATGTAGGTACATGACTTTTATGACGGTTATGGCTATGAATGGTATCTTATTAGTAACAGGTAATAAGTTTTAATGTGGATGAAATTTTGAAAACGGACAAGTTTAAACTCTAAAAGTCTATTCATCAATTTTTAGACGCACTTTTCTAAAGAGAATGATCATATCTTTCACTGTATGTTCCACACCCCGTGCGCGGGAGAGGCCACGATTACGCACATAGCCATAGTTACTAATATACTATACATAGTTAGAAATAGCATGTATATTAGCCTCGCCTGTTGTGGAGTTCGAGCCGGCAAAAAATGCGCTCTTAAGGAAATTCATTCAGTATTTACCTTGTAGAACTGAATAAGTTCTTCTTTCGTGATAGTGTTGAGTTGTTCAACCTCGACAGTTTGACGATCAAAGTTATATATCTGTAAAATAAAATACATGTTTTTATTTAAGATCTCATAAAAAAACCGGCCAAGTGCGTGCGGACTCGCGCATGAAGGGTTCCGGACCATCTAGAATAAAAACGGCAAAAAAACGTTTGTTGTATGAGAGCCTGCTTAAATATTTCTTTTATTCTGTTTTTTAGTATTTGTTGTTATAGCGGCAATAGAATTACATCATCTGTGAAAATTTCAACTCTCTAACTGTCACGGTTCATGCCTAGCCTGGTGACAGACAGACAGACAGCGGCAAGGCAAAGGTGGACCTACTTGTTCTATCAATAATAATAATAATGCTGGGCAATCCACACAGCATCATCTAGCCCCAAGCTAAGCAGAGCGTGTGTTATGGGTTCTAGATGACTGATATACTTAATACAACACATTACATTCATACATATTTTTATTTTATACATAGAAAATACCCAGAACACCCGGAATAAATATTTGCAGATCGTACAAACATTTATCCTAAGGCGGGAATCGAACCCGCAACCTGCTCGCTGGCGGACATTCGCCCGCCGCGCCACATCGGTCGTCTATCAGCAAGTAAAATGTACCTGTGGTCGCGAGGAACTGGCGCTTAGATTCATCTAGATTTAAGACATTTCAAGATCCCTGCGGATATTAACATTGCGGATTATTGACAGCCGTCACAGCTCAGTTCGTAGTAACCCTGCTTTCTGTGCTGTAGGTGGTGGGTTCGATTCCCACCGAGAACAAACATTTGCATGATGAATATAAATGTTTGTTCTGTGTCTGGGTGTTATATTGTATTCTAAGTATGTACTTACAAAAAAAAAAGTATATAAGTATTCTATCAGTCATCTGGTTCCCATAGTACAAGCTATGCTTAGTTTGGTGCTAGATGATGTTGTGTTAAAATGTTCACAAATATTTATTTATTATTTATTACTGAATAAATGCTTTTTGACTTTGACCTGTGCAGTTATTTCAGCCCAGAGCTGAGCCGCTCGGCTGGAAAGACGCTTCGGCTTTTCCAGTTTCTGGGCGGCGAGAGAGGCACGATGCTTCACGAATTCAGCTTCTGTCATTGATTGCAGGAACTCCTGAAATAAACATCAAAAAAATTGTATAACTGAAATAAACATAAGTGGCGGGCGAATGTCCGCCTGCGACGCAGGAGGTTGCGATAAATGTTTGCTGCCTTGGGATAAATGTTTGTACAATCTGCAAATATTTATTCTGGTTGTTCTGGGTATTTTCTACGCATAATAAAAAATATGTATGTATTGTATTAAGTATATCAGTCATCTAGTACCCATAACACAAGCTCTACTTAGCTTGGGGCTAGATGATGCTGTGTGGATTGTCCAGCATTATTATATTATTGAAGTAATACTTCTAATGCGACTTCCAACAAGGTTGCGTTAAACGTTTAACACTACCATGGAGGGGGTATGAAAGCACTGTTATTTCTCTCTTTCTCTCATAGCCAGTTACGTATATTAAAGAAGTTTTACTTCAGTCGTGTGGTCTAAAGTAAACTCGTTTATTTATTATAATTAATAACACCCAGACACAGGACAAACATCTAGGTTTATTTCACAAATGTTTGTTCTCGGTGGGGATCGAACCCACAACCTACAGCACAGAAGGCAGGGCTACTACAAACTGAGCTGTGATGGCTCAATAAAAGACATACCTCTGCTGACTCCACAAATGCTTCAATCCTCGTCTCCAAATACTCAGGGTGTCTGTCGCTTTGAACGATCACGCGAAGACCTAGAATATAATTTAAGTGTTAGAGCAGTAATTCACAAAGTGGTCCAGGTGGACCCCCAGGGGTCCACGGGAGACTCGACGGGGGTCTACGTTGGACGTGACAAAAAATAGGGGTCTACAATCGTAAGCAGGGGTGCATGAAAATTAATTTGGTTTCAATAGTGAAGAACTAAAATGTTGGGTTGCTATTTTAAATAATATGATACCTAAATTAAACCTTCTCAATAAGACAATTTATAAATAAATTGAGAAAAAAATGATGGTTCCGAACTGGGAGTCGAACCCAGACCATGTCGGTATCGCGCCGAGACTTAGAAATTGGTAGTAATGTAGATGCAGGGGGTCCACCGGATCCAGCAAAATTTTTAAAGGGGTCTATGAAACAAAAGAGTCTGGGAACCACTGTGTTAGAGTGAGAAAGTAATAAGAGAGAATGGTGGAGTGAAAAATAAATTGCATATTTTTAGGGTTCCGTACCCAAAGGGTAAAACGGAAACCTATTACTAAGACTCCGCTTTCTGTCCGTCTGTCACCAGGCTGTATCTCATGAACCGTGATGGTTAGCGAGTTGAAATTTTCAGAGAATGTATTTCTGTTGTCGCTATAACAAAAAATACTAAAAAATAGAATAAAATAAATATCTCATGCAACAAACGTGATTTTTTTGCCGTTTTTATTATAGATAGAACGGAACCTTTCATGCGCGAACGTGTTTTGTCTGCTCTAATTTGAAATTTTCTGTTAATTCAAAAGAGAAAATAAGGTATAACTATCACGCGGAGTTTATTAGTAACAGTGAATATACAATATAACACCGAGACAGAGAACAAACATCTATGTTTATCACACAAATGCTTGTTCACGGTGGGGATCGAACCCACAACTTACAACGCAGAAGGCAGAACTACTACCAATTGAGTTGTGACGGCTATAACGTGACATAAAATACGATGTGCATTATTATTGTTTAAACTCAATCACAATGCAATCTCTAGGGACAACAATGATGTTCAACTGAACTGTTTTCGATAAAGTTTCTCACCTTGAGTGCCGTTGGATCGCCGGACGCCACTAAACACAATGTAGCCTAGTTGCTCCTGTAAAAATTATTAAATTTTTAATTTTTTTTAGGGAGTAATATAAAGGTAGGTCAAAACCCTGAAGGGGTTCAGGTACTTGGTTATTATGCAACTGGAGTGCAAAGAATAATAGAGGGGGGTCATGTTACTTAGGGTGCTAAGGTAATTAGAGGGTCATGACACTTGAGGTGACAATACTTGGAGGTCATGCAGCTTGGGGAAGTCAGGGCACTTGGGAGGTCATGCAGCTTGGGGAAGTCAGGGCACTTGGGAGGTCATGATAATTGGGCGTCATGACACTTGGGAAGGTCATGTCATTTGGGGGTCATGACAATTGGAGAGGTCATGACACTAGGGAGGGTCATGGGAATGTGGGAGCTCAGAACTCATGACACTTGGAGTGCTAAGGCAATTGGTGGGAAATAGAATGACGGGAAATTACATTTTGGAGGGGCCATGGCCGTTTGGGGGATTATGACATTTAGGGGTCATGCATGACATGATGAAGATTTAGTATATCTTTCGATGCTTGTAACTTTCAAGGTAATCTATTTTTACTGTAGAATTTAGGGTAACGAGCCTAGATAACGGCAAGATAATTCAGTATCAAACTTAACTTCGGACGCACGTTAATTAATAGTAGACATTAAACGCTTACAGCGTTTGTATGAACAACGTACCGACTTGTTTAACCTTAAGAGAGTCATGACACTAGGGGAGGTTGTGGCGATTGGAGGGTCAAAGTACACTTACCTTAGTCCTGAGCATATTGAAGCAAGGTTCAGAGAGCGTTTGAGCCAACAGTTCCAATATGACATTCTGTCTTGTCTCACGCACGCCACACGCGTAGTAAAGCGAAGCGCATGATGACTTGTGAATTGAGTTGTGCGTCTCTCGAAGGTACCATGCTCCTAGAAGACAATAATATTGTAGTACTAGCGGCCGCTCGCAGCTTCGCCCGCAGAAATAAATAATGCCGGACGATCCACACAGCATCATCTAGCCCCAAGCTAAGCAGAGCTTGTGTTATGTGTACTAGATGACTGATATACTTAATACAATACATTACATACATAGATATTTTTTATTATACATAGAAAACACCCAGAACACCCATGACAAAACCACCCAGAACAGATTATGTATTGTTAGAGATGGTGGCACTAACATGACAAAAGGTATTTCTTTATTAAGTATTAAAAACATTGATTGTTTATCGCACCAAATCCAAGAATCTATCATTGCAGCCATTAACAAATGTAAAAAGATAGCAACCCATTTTCACCACTCTAATGTAGCTCAAGATGAACTTGTTAAAAACATTCGCTAAATATTCGCATAATTTTTGCGAATGCGAATGCGAATATTGAAAAATACGCGGATATTCGCGAATGCGAATATCCGTTACATCACTAGTGTCTAGTGTCACCTTAAGGCTGACTGACTTACCCTTTTCAATCTCAATCTCTCTGAACAGCATTAGTTGTTGAGCAAGCAGAGGTGTAGCGTCTGTTGGTAATCTGACAAGAGAAAACACATTGAAAAATAGGTAGGAAAATATTGGAAACTAGCGGCTCGTCCCGGCTTCGCACGGATTTTAGTAAGGATCCCTAATTTTTTAGAAAATATAAGATAGCCTATGTCACCCGGGAATAGTGTAGCTTCCCAACGGTGAAAGAATTATTCAAATCGGTCCAGTAGTTTCGGAGTCGCCGACACCGCGCGGTCAGTGACCGCTGTATGGAATATCATCGCTAGTTAATAAATAGCAATTTCAGCAAAATAATCGTATTACTCTAAATGTATTTGACTGTCTGCCAAATGGTATTGTATAAGAATTTGTTATAGGTAACTTTCTTGGAGTATTCGGAAGTGGTCTTTTTACACCGGGGTTATTCTAATATAGGTTTTTCTATTATTTTATCATACAAAACTAATGCTTACTTGTTTTCAACGCTGTCAGCTATTTTAAGCGCCCTCTGTCGTGTGAGATTGCCAAACATCATAGCTTCTATATGCACTGTCTTCATAACACGTGACGCAAACTCGTCTAACTGACTCGGAGTTATATCTGGAAGAATATACAACCAAATATTAAACCAAGGTCGAAAACTAAAGATATTTTACTGAAACCTTGCTAATAGTAGGTCGTGGGGATCGAACCCACGACCTACAGCGCAGAAGAGAGAGCTATGAGCTGTAATAGCTGTCAATGAATACTTAAGAAGGGTCCCCTGATTACACAACCATGGAATACACAACCATAGAAAACGCAGCCAGGAATTTGTGTTCATTTTGGCATCCAATTCCATGGTCATGTATTTGGTTGTACTTTGCAGGTCGTACAAAATTTTTTACACCTTTGGATAACATAACCATAAAATGGCCATAAAATTTTACACTCACTTTCAATAGGTTAGGTTATAAAAAAAACGTGCGAGCGAGCGTGCTGCGGCATCGCATTAATTGGTTATCGCATCCCAGTATGAAATGGAAGGTTGTAGGTTCAAATCCCGCTCGAGAAAATATTTTTTGGGATAATATAAAATCTTTGTGATTTCCTATAAAAACTAACAAAATACTTTTTTTTCTTTCAACTCACCATTGGCCGCATCTAGAAGCTGGCATCTCGTCCATACTAAATCGGATAAGCTTAGAGCTTGTTGATACACCGCATGCTGAAATATATAAAACAAACTATTCATCATCAACTTTTTTTTATAGTATGTGCTGATGAAACAAGCATATGGCCTACCTGATGTTAAGTAGTTACCAAAGCCTATAACAAAACATTGCCTTGTCGGTCACGTTAGTAAGGAACGTGCCCTACAATACACTGCTCTGCGTCCACCTGAGGCATACAGGTGTTAAGCCTCATGTGCCTGTAATTACACCGGCACCCACACCCTTCAAACCAGAACACGCTGCGCTGCTTGGCGGCAGGAATAGGCATGGTGGTAGTACTGCCGCGGACGAGCCCTTCACTAAGAGCTCTACTACTACAATTACTACTACTATTTTCCTACCCTTATCCCACTTTAGTTTACAGTTTTTTAAACTGATTTTCTTTTTTTTTACGGTTCCGTACCCAAAGGGTAAAACAGGACCCTATTATTAAGACTCCGCTGTCTGTCACCAGGCTGTATCTCATGAACCGTGATTCTTAAAGAGTTGAAATTTTCACAGATGATATATTTTAATATTAAAAACCGAATAAACTCCGCGTAACTCAGTAATAGTTAAAACGTGGAATGTGTCTTACCTGATAAGGTTGCTCCGCGTCGAAGTTCTTGATTGCCCGTATGTGATTTTCTTTCATAATCTCAAACCTTTGAGGATCCGCTTTGAAATTAACCATGTGGTCTATAATTTTATCCAGAAGCACATTCTGCTTATCGTCGTAGCCTTCTATTGTTATCTAAAAAAAATATATTAATAAAATAATAATACTGGACAATCCACACAGCATCATCTAGCCCAAACTAAGCATAGCTTGTGTTATGGGTACTAGATGACTGATATACTTAATACAATACATTACATACATAGATACTTTTTATTGTACAAAGAAAATACCCAGAACACCGGGAATAAATATTTGTAGATGATACAAATATTTATCCCAAGCCGGGAATCAAACCTGCAACCTCCTGCGTCGCAAGCGGACCTCCGCCCGCCGCGCCACATCGGTCGTTAAAAATCATCGTCAAAAGTCGTCATCTATATGTTTGTATTGAATAGGCTCCGAAACTACTGGACCGATTTGAATAATTCTTTCACCGTTGGGAAGCTACACTATCCCCGGGTGACATAGGCTATATTACATTTCCAAAAAATTAGGGATCCTTACTAAAACCCGTGCGAAGCCGGGACGGACCGCTAGTATACAAATAAATAAATAAATATATGTTTCACACTAGGTTGTAAATCAAGTTTCACTAAGTTCTCACACTAAGTCCATACTTGGCGTTCCCGACGCTCCATCTCAGGCCTGCCAGTTCAGCCGAGTACGCAAACTGTTGCAAGCTATCACGGAGTAACAACACCCATACTGAAGTGAGATTACAGGATATGGGGTCCGAATAGGGTAGAGGGCTGAAAATATAAAAAAAACAATACAATAGGGCAGGAAAATGCACACAAACAATATTTGTGATCGTGACATACGACGCATGAGGTTGCGGGTTCGATTCCCGCCTTAGGATAAATAATAATAATATAATATTGCTAGACAATCCACACAGCATCATCTAGTCCCAAGCTAAGCAGAGCTTGTGTTATGGGTACCAGATGACTGATATACTTAATACAATACTATATTACATACATAGATATTTTTTTTATTATACATAGCAAACACCCAGAACACCTGTAAATGTTTTTACTATATGCAAATATTTATTCCGTGTTCTGAGTATTTTCTATGTATAATAAAAAATATCTATGTTTGTAATGTATTGTATTAAGTACTAGCGGTCCGTCCCGGCTTCGCACGGGTTTTAGTAAGGATCCCTAATTTTTTTGAAAATGTAATATAATAATGCTTGACAGTTCACATCAGCCTATGTCACCCGGGGATAGTGTAGCTTCCCAACGGTGAAAGAATTATTCAAATCGGTCCAGTAGTTTCGGAGCCTATTTAATACAAACAAACAAAGTTCTCCTCTTTATAATATTAGCATGATATCAGTCATCTAGTACCCATAACACAAGCTCTGCTTAGCTTGGGGCTAGATGATGTTGTGTGGATTGTCCAGCATTATTATTATTATTACTAGCATAATGTAGTCTCAAAGTCAAAGTCAAAGATAGTTACAAGCATAGATAACAACAAGATAATTCAATATAATGCTTAACTTTGGACGTACGTTGTCAAACAGTAGAGTAATCACCCCACAGCATTTGCATGGGAAAGTGATGATAGTGTCACCTTAACAGCAAACTTAAGGGTCGGCAACGCGCTTGTAATTCCTTTGGTGTTGCAGGCGTCCATAGGCTACGATAACTGCTTTCCATCAGGTGGGCCGTAAGCTTGTTTGTCAACTTTGTTGTATAAAAAAAAAACTTTGACTTACCTGACAAGATCAAAGGTTAGCACAGCTTTTGGGAGTGCAAACTCATTATCTTTCTTAAACCAAAGCCTCATTAGGGGTGTATCCTGAAATTATAAGATAAAGATCCTGAATTCAAAAATCATAGTCAAGTCAAAAAACATTTATTCAGTAACATCCGCAGGGATCATCTTAAAACATCTTAAATCTAGGTGAATCTAAGCGCAACCAAGCCGACCAAGAACCGGCAAGAACGGCTTGGTTCCTACTGTTTTTTGTATGATTCTTTTACAAATTAATAATAATATGCGACAGACGTTACAGCTGAAAGCACTGGCATTGCGCACATAAACTTTTCGAGTACAAAATCCATTGGTTTACGACCGGATTCAAACCCGCGACCTTCGGTGTGTAGGCCAGAAGGCAGGGTCGCTCTCACTACACCACCAGTGCCTAAATTATATAAAAAATATATCATCACGATTGTAATCCTCAAGCACGCTAGATAGCCTCAGATCTTTTAAAGTACCTACTCGACAATCTTCGAAAATATCTAAGAGGGGTAGTTGGAGGTAAGTCCAAATACTACATTAAGTGCTTACCCATATTTTGCAGTAGTTGGTTTACATACGTGACAGGTTACAAGCCCATCGCCGCTGCTAGAATACTGCATCGAATATACATGTTTAAGTTATACGTTGAATATTTATATACCTTTATGATAGCCGGTGCAATAACTTCACAATTTTCATCCCCTTTTTCTAACACCAAGTTTGAGGGGATGAACTCGTTTGGAGGGGGTAAGTGTAACTCCTTAGTGGGTTTAGCAGACTGCCATGCCTAGAACGAAGAAATATCTACATTAAAACAGTATTCCTCATAATTATAGCAATAATGCTGGACAATCCACACAGCATCATCTAGCCCCAAGCTAAGCAGAGCTTGTGTTATGAGTACTAGATGACTGATATACTTAATACAATACATTACATACAAAGGTAGTTTTTTTTATTATATATAGAAAATATTTATTCTTATTGTACACACAAATTATACAGACAGTTATTTTTACAGCAGTCATGTACAAAGGCGAGCTTAACCCTAAAAAGAGTTTTCTTCCAGCAAACCTTAGAAGATAAAGAGAGCAGATTGTAGTGGTGGGTAGGTGTGTATGCAAAGTAGATAATGAGAAAATATATGTGATATAAAACTAAAACGTAAGAATAGGAGAAGATTTATATAGGATAGGAGAAGAAAATACCCAGAACACCCGGAATACATAGTTGCAGATCGTACAAACATTAATTCCAAGGCGGGAATCGAACCCGCAACCTCCTGCGTCGCAGGCGGACATTCGCCCGCCAAGCCACATCGGTCGTCATAAACTACTACTACTTACTGTAATTTTGGAATCCGCTATATTTTCTTGAAAATACTTAGTTCCGTACCACGGCTCGACTTGTGTACATTTCTCTTCAAACGACCTGAAATTATAAATTAAAAATATTGGTTAAACCGGCCAAGTGCGAGTCGGACTCACGCACGAAGGTACCATTATCCTACTAATACTATAACGCGAAAGTTTGTAAGTATGGATGGATGGATGGATGGATGTTTGTTACTCTTTCACGCTCTAACCAGTAGACCGATTTGGATGAAATTTGGAATAAACATAGATTATAACTTGGATTAAAATATAGGCTACTTTTTATCCCGAAAAAATAACGGGAACGGGAAAAAACTACTACGCGGGCGAAGCTGCGGGCGGCCGCTAGTCTATTATTATATTTTTGCGGCTTTGGTATCACTGCGGCCATATGGCCTATTGTGATCGCCACTTGCTAAGGTCACCCCTTATTAGGGCGTTCATAGTTCACCACTGAACCCTGCAGCTGTTAGGAACTGGAGGATTTTCTTGGGGGTGAGTTCTTGTAGCTCATCCGGGCACAGGGTATGTTTTCCCTAGTCTATAATATTTTTATCTATATCCCAGTCAGTTAGGACAAAGATTCTTATAATTGGTATATAGATGAAGTATTGGACTTTAGATAAAAGTAATACTAACTTTGAGACAACACCGACCCGCACGTTATCAGGTGTGAGCATAGACAATAACTGTTCTATTAACTCTGGCCGCCATTCTGTTATAATGTAGTATGCACTTAAAACATCTTCCATTGGAAACTCCTGAAAATAAAAAAATTGCATGACTTTTTTTATACAAATTACTGATGAAACAAGCATATTGCCCACCTGATGTTAGGTACCATAGCCTATAACAAAGCATGGCCTTGTAGGTCACGTTAGTTAGCAGCGTGCCCTACAATACACTGCTGTGCGTCCATCAACCTGAGGCATACAGGTGTTAAGCCTCATGAAACCCTTCAAACCGGAACACAGCAAGCTGCTTGACGGCAGAAATAGGCATGGTGGTAGTACTGCCCCGGACGAGCCCTTCACTAAGAGCTCTACTACTAACGACTTAATTCCCAAGCACGGTTGATATACCCTCAGATATCTTAGAAATATTCATTGGTGCACAACCGGTGGTCTAGTGGAACTGACCCCACCTTCTGATCCTAAGGTCGTGGGTTCGAATCCGGTCGTGCACAAATGGATTCTTTTGTTTGAAAAATTTATGTGCGCCATGCCAGTGCTTTCAAACGGTGAAGGAAACAATCGTGAGAAAACCAGTTAGTATTCTAGCAGCGGCGATGGGCTTGCAACCTGTCACGTATGGTATACCAACTTTTCAATATTATTACATGCTATATCTATCAAGTTTTCTGTTGTTTAATATTTTATTTTAAATACCTGTAGAATATGCACGTGAGAAACCACCAAACTCCTCGGTTCCTGTACATCCTTGAAGAGGAACTCCATGGCCATCAGATCCTTCTGTTCCTCCCACACCCACCTCTGAGGACCTTGTTCTCGAAGCATGCTTATGTACTGAAACAAATGCCATAGTTATTTAAACTTATTTATTTTTACACACTTACACAGTAATAGTAATTTTAGTATTAATCATAATCAAAAAGCATTATTAAACTGACGACCGATGTGGCGCGGCGGGCGAATATCCGCCTGCGACGCAGGAGGTTGCGGGTTCGATTCCCACCTTGGGATAAATGTTTGTACGATCTGCAAATATTTTTTCCGGATGTTCTGAGTATTTTATATGTATAATAAAAAAATAATACGTACTGTATTGTAATAAGTATATCAATCATCTAGTACCCATAAAACAAGCTCTGCTTAGCTTGGGGCTAGATGATATTGTGTAAAAATATTTATTTATGTGTCTTAACGTAGGCTTTGAATTTCCGAATAGGAACTTTAGTGGCTCTTTCTGGAAGTTTATTACAGAATCGTAGTGTTCCCCATAAATGACCCATTTACCCATAGAGCTTGTGGTGAAAGATTTGTCTGGGGAAGTACCCAAACTAGTTGTTAAACTATATGCAAATAATCTTTGTATAACCCTAGTAACGCCATCTATTGGCACTTCATCTGTTAACTGTATTACACTGTACTTATGTCAATAAAGTTTAGTTCGTGTCTATACTCAAAACCGGCGTTTTCATTATACTAGTAACTACAGACAGCGGCGGCCTTACTCATTGCGAGGCTCCGGGCGGCGGGTCTATGCGAGGCCCTTTGTTCTTCGTGAAAAGTATGTGATCAAAATTAAAAGTTTTGAATAAAGAAAATATAGTTAGTAAAATATATTTTTTTTTAAATTTGCTAGGGTTGTTGCGCGAGGCCCCTGCAAGAGCGAGGCCCCGGGCGATTGCCCTGTTCACCACCCTCTAAAGCCGCCACTGATACAGATATTTATAAGAAAAGACATACTTGGAACACCAATGCGATGATATCATCAATATGATCCACTCCATCCTCAGTAAGGTCCACTTGAACGCCGAAGAAGCCGAAGCCCCGAGCACCAATCCTGGTGCCGCCCACTAAACTGTAACAAAAGCATTAAATAATAATAATAATAATGCTGGACAATCCACACAGCATCATCTAGCCCCAAGCTAAGCAGAGCTTGTGTTATGTGTACTAGATGACTGATATACTTAATACTATACATTACATACATATATATTTTTTATTATACATAGAAAATACCCAAAACACCCGGAATAAATATTTGCAGATCGTACAAACATTTATCCCGAGGCGGGAATCGAACCCGCAACCTTCTGCGTCGCAGGCGGACATTCGCCCGCCGCGCCACATCAATTGTCAAATAATCATTTATGAACAGGCATTTATAATAGCGCCATCTAGTAACTAAAGTAGAAATTTAATAGTGACGGGATCTAAGGAGGACTTTGGGGGGTAATTTATTTTAGAAACACATTAGTGCTTCTTCGGTAGAGACAGAAACTATCTGTCTACATTATCTCGACGGCAGAAGGCGGTGCCTCATGTGCCTGTAATGTCTCCGGCACGCACACCCTTCAAACGGGAACACGCTGCGCTGCTCAGACAGGAATAGACATGCTGCTAGTACGCACCTTCAGAGCCCTCCACTAAGAGCTCTACTCAAAGTCAAAGTCAAAAATCAATTATTCAGTAATATCCGCAGGGATCATCTTGAAACGTCTTAAATCTAGGTGAATCTAAGCGCCAGTTCCTCGCGACCAAGCCTAGAAGAACCGGCAAGAAACTTACGGCTTGGTTCCTACCCTTTTTTTGTATAATCCTTTTACAAAGTAATAATAATGTAAATAATGAAACTCCAGTGTGGTGCCAATCTAACTTAATAAGGTGATTGCAAGACAAAACACATGTTAAGGCAATCATACCAAGATCTTAATATACAACAGAAGTTCAAAAGACAGCACACGCTACGCTTCAACTAAGAGTAATGCTTACAATCTAATGCATTCAAATAAGAGAATAGTACAGACATTGCAAAAAAATATCCTAGCTGCCGATGGGTCGAGCGAGCGGAACATCTGGCCACGCCGATTTATCATTAACGTAACTATCTAAGGAATAGTATGCTTACTACTACTACACAATAGTTGCAATTGACAATAACTACACACCTATTGCACCATCCTTTGGCTTTAAGCGCTGATAGAAGACTGCCCGGTCCCTCATGCCCCAGCAGATGAGATAAATAGTGACCTGGCTGTAAGAAACGTAAATTAACATTATAATAATAATAATAGATAGATAGATAGATAACTCTTTATTGTTCACCACACAGAAACATTATACAGGAAATATACACAATTAGACAAAACAATGGGCGGCCTTATCGCTAAAAGCGATCTCTTGCAGGCAACCTTTGGTAAAATAATAAAGCTGGATAATCCACACAGCGTCATCTAGCCCCAAGCTAAGCAGAGCTTGTGTTATGGGTACTAGATGACTGATATACTTAATACAATACATTACATACATACATTTTTTTTTTGTTATACATAGAAAATTCCCAGAATAACGGAATAAATATTTGGAGATCGTACAAGCATTTATCCCAAGGCGGGACTCGAACCCGCAACCGCCTGCAGACATTCGCCCGCCGCGCCACATCGGTCGTCAATGATCATATAGATTATTATAGATTTTCTTAATTAAAAATGAATTAGTTTTTGCATGCCTAGTTAGGTAAACTATGTGGACCTGTTTATAACCCTAAGTCATCATCAGCCTGTAGAAGTCCACTGCTGGACATAGGCCCCCACACATTTCCAGGAAGAACGATTCTGAGCCCTTTTCATCCATCGACTTCCCGCGGTCCACTAACAATGTCGTTAGTCCATCGGGTAGGAGGACCCTAACCTACCCCCCCCCCCCCCCTAACCTATAACCTTAAGTGCGCGAGTGCGACTCGCACTTGGTCGGTTTTTTCTTAAATACTCACCCCACTTTTGTAATGCTTTCTCGTATCCGGGATGGGGAAGTCAATAGACAATGATCGGAGATCCTTAACAGGCACAGTGTACGCCCTCTTGCGACGCAGCTCGGGGGGGAAGGGCGGGTCAGGCCATATGGGGGCAATGACCCCTCCATCTTCCACCGCAGAGAAGAGAGGAACCACCATAGCTTCTAATTCATCCAAGGATTCTGTTGATAGAAGTATAATGAACTAACTAGTAAATCAACTGTAATTAAATTTAAGCTCAGTAATTTTTTATGTAATATTTAATGTATTTGTTCTGTTCTATGTATTACTTTATTCTGTAATGTGGTGGTTTGAATAAATGTCTTATCTATCTATCTATCTATACGGTTAAAAAATCAGGGTAAAATAAAGCATGCGAAAATTAAACTTTATTATTATAAATTAAATTTAAAATATTATTTTTATTAAAGAACTAGCTGTGCCCGCGACTTCGTCCGCGTAGAATTTAATAAAAAAGGTATTTAGTTTTTTTTCGTTATTGCATTTTATTTATTTATTTGTTCACCAACATAATGTACACCAATACAATATAATAGAAAAACACATTTACAAGTGGTTAAACTAAGTGCCACTACAATTACAGGTGAAGACAGCTTGATGAAAGAATAATGAGCGAGTAACATTATGTACAGATGTACAGATCTAGGCTTGGTTGCGAGGAACTGGCGCTAAGATTCACCTAGATTTAAGACGTTTCAAGATGATCCCTGCGGATATTACTGAATAAATGATTTTTGACTTTGACTTTGACTTACAAAAAAAAACATTACAATTATAAGAAATACCTAACTTTAAAAAATACTACGACTAAACAAAATAAATAATCTATTTAAGTTTTGTCACATTTTCTGCAAAAATATCAAACTGATGAAATTTAGAGTTTGCATTATACTGCCTGGCGATTCTTGTAAATGGCATTTTTATTATTATTTATTTAAAATTTTTCCCATTAGCTTCATTGAAAAATGAGTTCGCGCGACAGGCAACCTTTGTGATATTGAGTCGTTGGTAGGAGAAGCGATGGGAAGCGCCCGACTTGACGGTGCAGTGGTAGCATGCGCGTGGGCTGCGCGCGTTATTGGACAGCACTTGGACATTTTAGAATTTTTTCTAAAAAGAAGTAGCCTAAGTTCCTCATTACTACATCAGCTATCTGCCAGTGAAAGTCCCATCAAAATTGGTCCAGCCGTTCAAAAAATTCCAAAGCCGGAACAAACAGACAAACAAAAATTGTAAAAAAATTTTTTGGGTATATTATTTTGGTCATAGCCCGGCTGATGATAGACGGACAGACAGACAGACAGCAATAGGGTTCCGTTTTACCCTTTGGGTACGGAACCCTAAAAACTAACAAATTTATGTATTAACTAGCGGCCGCTCGCAGCTTCGCCCGCGTGGCAGTTTTTTCCTGTTCCCGTTATTTTTCGGGATAAAATCATAGTAGCTTTATGCATGCAAAGTCAGTTTCATACAAACTTTCATCCCCTATTTTATCCCCTTAGGAGTAGAATTAATCAAAATCCTTTCTTAGCGGATGCCTACATCATAACATCTACCTGCATGCCAAATTTCAGCCCGATCCGTCAAGTGGTTTGGGCTGTGCGTTGATAGATCACTATGTCAGTCAGTCAGTCACCTTTGAGTTATATATATTTAGAAGTTATACACACCTTTGCCCAACACAACTAGGGTCATTATATTAGATGAGTACCAGGTGTTGTGGAATTTCAGTAGTTCTTTCCTTACATCAATTCCCTTTGCCTTTGGAATCGTCTCTAAAGTTTCTCTGCTTCCTGTAAAATAACAATTATAACTAGAATTATTATCTCATCTTCATATAAATAAAATAAATAAAAAAAAAAGAGCTTTATTTTCCTATACACTATTTACATACTAAAATTACCTAAACTATTCTATCAAAGTTAAAACTAAAACTAAAATTAAAATTAATTCTTCATATACCGGGTGTAAAAAAAATACTTCCGAAAACGGAAACTGCGCATTCAGACAATTTTTTTTATAATGCTGGACAATCCCCACAGCATCATCTAGCCCCAAGCTAAGCAGAGCTTGTGTTATGGGTACTAGATGACTGATATACTTAATACAATACATTACATACATACATATTCTTTAAAAAAAAAAAAAAATGATGTCCGATGTGGCGCGGCGGTTGCGGGTTCGATTCCCACCTTGGGATAAATGTTTGTACGATCTGCAATATTTATTCCGGGTGTTCTGGGTATTTTCAATGTGTTTTAGTAAATCGGTTGTCGTTCGTGCTACCATATATCGTCTCGGTCCGTAAACCTAACGTGAATACGTTAGGTTTACGGACCGTTACGATACGAAAGTGGAATTCGTTCGTGCTTACCCCCCAGGTCATCTGCTTGCATAAAATTAAACTCACCTGTTCCAAACTTATGGTACGGATGTTTAGGATCAGCTGTACTTTTGTTGAGCTGATCCAGCCTCCAGGTGTCTGAAGACATGTTCTTCTCATGCTCCGAGTTGACGGCGCTCAGTTCACGACTGGTAGCAGACTCCGTGAAGAGTGGATCTATGAAGAACTGCGCAAAACTGAGAAATTGAATTTTATATAAATATCCGTGCATATTTGACGACCGCTGTGGCGCGGCGGGCGAAAGTCCGCCTGCGACGCAGGGGTTGCGGGTTCGATTCCCGCCTTGGGATAAATGTTTGTACGATCTGCAAATATTTATTCCGGGTGTTCTGGGTATTTTCTATGTATAATAAAAAATATCTTTGTATGTAGTGTATTGTATTAAGTATATCAGTCATCTAGTACCCATAACACAAGCTCTGCTTAGCTTGGGGCTAGATGATGCTGTGTGGTTTGTCCAGCATTATTATTATTATTATAAAATAGTAAGCCGCAATTTACCTTTCATTTAATCAACTCAAATATTAAAAATAAAAACAACAAGTACAACAACAAGTTACAACGAACTACAAGAACTTTTATATTAAGTTACTTGCTACTACGGAACCCTTCATGAACGAGTCCGACTCACACTTGGCCGCTTTTTTCTTTATCTTTGCGGCATAAATAAATAAGCATAGCTTGTACTATGGGAACCAGTGAACTGATAGAATACATATGCTTTTTTTTGTAAATACATACTTAGAATACAATATAACACCCAGACACAGAACAAACATTTATATTCATCATACAAATGTTTATCCTCGGTGGGAATTGAACTCACTACCTACACAGCACAGAAGGCCGAGCTACTAGTCTAGTACTAGTCAAGTGGATAAAAATAAATATGTAGTTCTTAGTCCAGTCGAGTCTGTAAAAATAAGTAAAACACCCTCTAAGCTTTTGAAGAAAAAGATGGTGTTTCTTTTCAAAACCCTTGGGTATTTTTTTTCTTTCTTATCATCATTAACACCCTATAGAAGTCCACAGCTGGACATAGGCCTTCCCTTATACGTTTACAGAAAGAACCATTTTAAGTTTTTTATAATAATACTAGCGGCCGCTCGCAGCTTCGCCCGCGTGGCAGTTTTTTCCCGTTCCCGTTTTTTTTTCGGTATAAAAAGTAGCCTATATGTTAATCCAAGTTATAATCTATGTTTATTCCAAATTTCATCCAAATCGGTCTACTGGTTAGAGCGTGAAAGAGTAACAAACAAACATCCATCCATCCATCCATACTTACAAACTTTCGCGTTTATAATATTATAAGTAGGATTTAATTTTGCACGCCATAACATAGTAGAATTACATTGAAACAAATATAATTATAATACTGTAACAATATAATAATACTGTAACATCTGTACCTATACATGTAATTCGGCAAATAATTACACTTTGACTTAACTCTTTCCATCCATCGCCTCGCAATCCTAACATCGTCAGTCCAGCGGGTCCCTGCGTCCCTGTGATTTCCAGTTCGTAGTCACTTCGAGAACCCACCACCGACGTAGAACCGAAAACCGCTTGAGTTAACTCGAGCGGTTGTCGGTTCTACGAGCTATATTCTTTCTTTTTGTACTTACATATCCAAAGCTTGTCCTAAATGCTGAGGTAACACATCGAAGTAGTAGTTTGTATGGTCAGAAGACGTCGAAGCATTGGATGACCCCCCGTGCTCTGATAAAAACTTATTGTATTCATTTTCCTGAAAAAAATAGATAGATAGATAGATAGAAGATAGATAGATAGAAGATAGATAGATAGAAGATAGATAGATAGAAAACTCTTTATTGTACACCACAACGGATAAAAATAACACATACAAGTTCAAAGTTGGCTTTAAAGTTAAAAAACTTTTTTTACAGCTTTACGACTGAATCCTCAGTCACGGTTGATATCCAGTCAGATATCTTAGTACCAAGTATCTACTCAAGATTTCTTGAGAATGTCTAAGGGTACTCCTTACTCAGAGTTACATCTAAATATTACATTTGGTACATTGGTACAGTAGTTGGTATTCCATACGTGACAGGTTGCAAGCCCATCGCCGCTGCTAGAACACTAACTGGTTTCCTTACGATCTTTTCCTTCGTTTGAGAACACTGAAATTGCGCAAATCAGCTTTTCGAAAGAAAAATTCATTGGTGCTCGACTGAATTCGAATCCACGACCTTAGGGTTAGAAGGCTACTTTACTACTAATAAACTCGACGTTACCTCGGAATAGTCACACCGTTTGTCTCTTTCTATTTATATGACAGTCAGACAGGAGAATCTTATTTTAAGTTGTAAATAAGTCAATATTTTGTGAAAATATTTTGAAGTAATACTTTTAATGCGACTTCCAACAAGGTTGCGTTAAATGTTTAACACTACCATGGAGGCGGTATGAAAGCACTGTGCTTTCTCTCTTTCTCTCATAGTTACGTTTCGTATATTAAAGAAGTTTTACTTCAGTCGTGTAGTCTAAAGCACATTCGTTTTTTTTACACGACATTACCTAGTCTCAAACTAAGCATAACTTGTACTATGGAAACAAGATGACTGATACAATACATACACTGTTTTTTTGTAAATACATACTTAGAATACAATATAACACCCAGACAAAGAACACATCAATGTTGATCACACAAATATTTGTCCTCAGTGGGGATCGAACCCGCAACCTACAGCGCAGAAGGCAGAACTACTACTACTAATGCCAGTGAGATGTGTGAGAGTTCGCTTAGATTCACTTAGATTTAAGACGTTTCAAGATGATCCCTGCGGATATTACTGAATAAATGATTTTTGACTTTGACTTTGAGATAGATTACCTCTGGATATTTCTTAGTTCCCAGGAACAGCATGTGTTCACAGAAGTGCGCCAATCCCGGAAGCTCGTCGGGATCACTTAGATATCCTGGAAATATAGAAACAATTAGTAAGACAAATATTTTGTATTATTGACGACCGCGACGGGCGAATGTCGTACGACGCAGAAGGTTGCGGGTTCGATTCCCGCCTTGGGATAAATGTTTGTATGATCTGCAAATATTTATTCCGGGTGTTCTGGGTGTTTTCTATGTATAATAAAAAATATGTATGTATGTAATGTATTGTATTAAATATATCAGACATCTAGTACCCATAACACAAGCTCTGCTTAGCTTGGGGCTAGATGATGCTGTGTGGATTGTCCAGTATTATTATTATTTATTTATTATTGATGTAGTTACTTCTTTCGTTTCTCTGATAAATAGACAACCATTACCATAAGAAAGCATTACCTCGCAGGTCACGCTCGTTAGAAACGTGCCCTACGATTCACTACTCTGCGTCCATCAACCTGAAGCATACAGGTGTTGCCTCATGTGTCTGTAATGTCTCCGCACACCCTTCAAACCGGAACACGCTGCGCTGCTCACAGACAGGAATAGGCATGCTGCTAGTACGCATCCACCAGAGCCCTTCACTAAGGTCTATATTTCACCAGGACACCATGGCGGCGCGACCAGTCGCCGCTACCAACAAAATGTATACAGCTCTATAGAGAGTTACTCACCTGGTGTCCATTTGGTTGCGCAACCAATTTGGCGGCGCCACCAACTCGGACGCGTGCACAGAATGTTACTGGTTGCGCCGCCACGCTGGTCGCGCCACCACTAACTACTATAGCGTTGTATGGTGTCTCACTCACTCGGCCGCCAGTCCGGCCGCCAGGCGCCAGTTTCCTACGTACATACAGCAGTAGTGCTATCTCTTCGAGGTCCATTTTGATACTGTCTTCAGTGAGGTGTGGCGACTCTGGTGTCTGTATGGTGTCTAGTTTGGTAGCTTACGGACACTACGGTGGCGCAACTGGTTGCGCCGCCATGGTGTCCTTGTGAAATATAGCCCTAAGAGCTCTACTACTACTATCATAGTACTTACCTACATTGACGTCGATAGCGGCTGCAGATTTGTCCGTCAAAGAATCACTGACAAGAAGTACTTTCATTCGATTGGATAAGACTAGACCTCTGAAACAAAAACAACAATAAACACAAAGAACCGGCCAAGTGCGAGTCGGACTCACGCACGAAGGGGTAACATCCTACTAATATTATAACCGCGAAAGTTTGTAAGTATGGATGGATGGATGGATGTTTGTTACTCTTTCACGAATTGGATTAGATTTGGATGAAATTTGGAATAAACATAGATTATAACTTGGATTAACATATAGGCTACTTTTTATACCGAAAAAATAACGGGAACGGTAAAAAAAACTGCCACGCGGGCGAAGCTGCGAGCGGCCGCTAGTCTATAATAAAAACTGCAAATAAAATCACGTTTGTTGTATGAGAGCCCCCTTTAATAATTATTTATTCTGTTTTTTAGTATTTGTTGTTATAGCGGCAACAGAAATACATAATCTGTGAAAATTCTCTCTCTAACTAACACGGTTCATGAGATACAGCCTCGTGACAGACGGACAGACAGCGGAACCTTAAAAATGAAACAACCTTATAATTTAATCATCAGCCGGCCAATTCCGAGTTTTACTCGTTTTCGGATATCGGATTTCGGTTTGTGAGCTCGATTTTTTGCATGAAAATACGATAAGCGCCTCTAGTGGCTTAGAGAGGCACTAGCGTATCTCCATACAAAAAATCCGAGGTCGCAAGCCCATATCCGGAAAACAAGTATAACACGGAATCAGCTTACAGGTACGGTAGTAGTACTGCTTTAAGTTAAAGGCTTGTCCGGGTGTGTACTAGCACAAAACCTATTCCTGTCTGTGAGCAGCGCAGCGTGTTCCGGTTTGAAGGGTGTGCGTGCTGACATTACAGGCACATGAGGCAACACCTATTTGCGAGGCAATGCTTTGTTATAGGTGATAGTAACCACTTAAGATCAGGTGGGACATCTGTTTACTCCATCAGTAAGCCAATAAAAAGAAAAATATATCCCGTAGACTCAGTTACAGACTTTTTTTGATGGAACATCCAGATGGCCCACCTGATGTTAAGCGGTTACCATTACCTATAACAGAGAATTGCCTCGTAGGTCACGCTCGTAGACTGACTGAAATTCTGGATCGTTTTTCTGGATGTGTATTATGATTAGTGACTAATGAAATTCTGCTTTACCTGTATTCCCGTTTATCCTGTTGCGATTTGAGTATATTATCATATCTTTTCATGACAGTATCCGTGGCTCCTGGACTGCCTCCCCCGCCGCCCGGACCCCGCGGGGGTACAGAAGGTGGGTGTCGGGGAGAATACTGAGTTGTCGACATACTGTGGTACCTAGAATAAACAGAAGTTTAGTAGTTGTTACTTGCTAGTCAAGACTGACTGCCTAGGATAGAATTATAAAATAGCACACACACATAAAAATAATAATAATGCTGGACAATCCACACAGCATCATCTAGCCCCAAGCTAAGCAGAGCTTGTGTTATGGGTACTAGATGACTGATATACTTAATGCAATGCATTACATGCAAAGATATTTTTTTATTATACATAGAAAACACCCGGAATAAATATTTGCAGATGTACCTACAAACATTTATCCCAAGGCGGAAATTGAACCTGCAACCTCCTGCATCGCAACCGGACATTAGCCCGCTGCGCCACATTGGTTGTCAACTACTACTACTGTACACTGACACACTGACCTAATGCTCTCATTACACACTCGCGCACATTAATTTGTCAAATAGAAAAAATCACAAGTACACAACCAGATTTGTACCCGAACCTCAGGGTCAGAAGGTGGGTTGCTACCACTAGGCTGACTACCAACCGCTAGGTAGTAGGTATAAAGCTTAATAGATAATATGCTGAGTAGGGCCCTTTTTGACTCATTAATGCTGGTTGGCATCCACAACGTTTACAGTTTTTAAATTGGGTGGGTAAGTAGGTTCCTATTTAATTAGGTAACTGGTTGTATTTGTTCTTTTTACGTTTGTGTTTAATAATAATAATGTTAATGTGTCAAATAAATCATTTTCTATTCTATTCTAATATCTGATTTGTAAGGTTCAACTTTACATACATCATTCTTTCATCTATTTGAATGAATTCCCAAATTCAAATTACAGGGAAATCTAGTTTTTAAATGGCGATGAATGATGGCAGTATTAGGAGTGATCTAATATTCACGCAGTCTGCATATTAGATCACTTTTTTAACAGGCGTTTGTAGACGCTATTGTTATGGTATGGTAGAACCCACAATGCAAGAGCTTTAACTATTAGGATAGGTCTTACCTTGTATAACTGATAAGAAGAATAAAATAAGTTCAACAATTAAAATCCAAAACAATTCTAGTCTACAACAAGCACCGAGTTATAACACATAATTATCACATCCAAAATAAGTTCAACCTAACCTATTAAAATTGGCTCGATACGATATCCTAGGAGAAAACGTGTGGAAGCCCACAAATAAGAGTCTTCTTGATGCCAGCTTGAACAAATACACTTACAAATCTACGAAAATTACAATTAGAACCCAATTTCAGGAAACTGCAGTGACGTGACGAAGTCGAAAAAGGTTTGATTTAAGTGCCGTGATTACACAACCACGGAATATACAACCATGTAATACACGACCTGGGAATTGGTGACCATTGCTCTGATTAGTCGAACGAAAGCTCAGGCAACTAAAGAGTCAAGTTGTACAATCCTATTTTGAGATTTGTGGATTTCATGTACATTTTAAGTTAAAGATATACGCAGCCAGGAAAACGCAGTTAAAATTTTTAACTGCGTTTTCCTGGCTGCATATATCTTCCTGCGCATTCCTGGCTGTGATTTCTTGGGGCGTGTACTCCTTGGTTGTACATTAACCGGACTTGTTTGACTTGATTGGCAGTACCTACCGCCAGTACGTGTGCCCAAAAAAAGCCGAAACTCAATTTGCCAGAGGCAAGTTCCTACCTAGAAGTTTGCTACCCCACAATCTTAAATTAAGATGTGGGCCATTAAGATTCTTAATGGCCCACATGGTTTTCCAAGTGGGGAGAAATTGGCGATCGCAGCGAGCCGCGATTTTCTTTTTGAAGTAGGTACCTACCTAACTATGTGATTCCGATCATACTAATTCCGATAATACAATATCCGATGACTTGGATGGATCTGACAGGTGGCCGTCGCCCGTACATCTGCACCGCCCGATAGCGTGACCCCAGACTACTACGTCGCCACTACGCCGGTAACGCTGTCTAAAATCGCTAGGCGATTGTATCCGTCCGAAATAAAGTTGTTATCCTGTCAAAGAGCATACTTACAGTAATAGGTCGATATCAGGGAAATCAGTAGGTAGGTAGGTACTATGAGTTGCTGTCCGCATTGCTATTGCTATAGCTGGTTGCTACCTTTCATAACTTATTAGTTTTATAGTGCTTGCATGCAGTTGAGAAAAGCACAAAGATTTTTACATTATCCCAAAAGTTAAAGACATCGGTGGTGTAGTGGAAATGACTCCACCTTCTGATTCTTAGGGTCGTGAGTTAAAATCCACCAATGGTTTTTTCCGCTCGTAAAATTTATGTGTGCAATTCCAGCGCTCTCAAACGGTGAAGGAAACCAAAAGTAGTATTCTAGTAGCAGCGAGGGCTTGCAACCTGTCACGTAGGTATGAAATACCAATTACTACACAGTGTGGGTTTGTACCAAATGTAAAATTGGGACAGGACATACCTCTGTCTACCTCCCTTAGATATACTCGAAAAAAATCACGAGTGGTTGTGCTAAAATTGAAGGGATATCTACCGTGCTTGGGGATTAAAGTCGTGATACTATTTATTTTTAATAATAATATATTATTTATTTCAGGCATCAAAATATGTTTGAATATAAACATAGGCCCATAGATATCTATTTTATGAATATAATTAATGCATAGTACCTATCTATCTTGTTTGTTAGCTATTATGTTTTCATTTTTGACCAATTCTTTTATAATTCATACAATTTTCACTAATTAGTAATGGTGAAGACAGATATTCCTACATTACGAGTACTAGCGGAAAGATATCACACAGCGCCGTCTAATCATGCAAACGATTACTGAGATATCATATAACATAAAAGGTTTCCTAATTGAACTTCTAAATCTCAGAATCTGAATCTATCTCACAGATGTATGGAGCGGTTCTTGTATAGTAGTAGCTGTAAAGTTCCCCGTAGCGGGTTAAGAGGCCGCGGTATGCACCCGTTGTTGGCTCCCCTGATTGCCACTTGGAAAATCCAGCTTGTTGTATGGTCTCGCCTAAAACAAGATTCATTCATTCAGAAAAAGAAACGGTCTTAATTCAACAAAAACTACGTGAATTCCTCGCGACCAACACTTAAAAAGAGTTCTCAACTCTGCACTTCTGAAACTTTCTCCAATCATCATATTGATGTTAACTGTACCTATGTGAAGTCTCATGTATCTATCATTGCACCAGCACTAATTCTACCTTCCAATTCGGAACAGCACAGCATCACTGTTAGGCGGCAGATATATGGTGGTAGTCTGACCCAGGCAGTTAACCCATGGTGGTTCCAGCAAGGAATAAGACCCCATTACCCCTGTAACCGTTGTTAGAGGCGACCAGTGCCTCGCATCAGCAGAAGGGCACCAGCATTTTGTCAACACCGACACTGCGATCACCAATTGGTCTGCCAAGCGTGATGACAACGATTGAATTCCGCAATTGGGGTTTTGAAAAAAATTATTGATTTTTTATGTATTTAAAAAAATTATTATTAATAATATTGATATTTAATGCAAAAAGCTTAAAAAAATTTTTTTTTTCAATTATATTAACAATTAAAAATTGATAAAATTTAGAAAAAAATCACATGACTATAAACGCGCCATGATTGTGACGTCATTTTGTTATAGCTTTCAGCGTTTACGGCTATTGCAATGAGTGAAAACTAATGTCACACGCGCTCGGGTTTGTTCGGGAGCTGTCGGCGTGTTTTCTTAAATTCTTAAAATAAAAAAAATAGTTTTGCTAATAAACTTATACCTACATGATCTTTCCATTTACCGCAAAAAAAAAATTCAAAACCCCAATTATCGGAAAAGCCTATGTCTCGCTATGGAGTTTTTGAAGCTGGTGCAGACTATATTACTTAGTATTTCTACCAAGACTCACCTTTAACAGTCAACCACGATCTTGCCGGTTTCCAGAAATATAAACCGATGAAGGCGTATTCAGTGGTACCGGGAATAAGGGCTTTAAGAACTTGTGCTTCAGTCTGACTGTTAACAACAGCTAGGTATGCTCCTTCCTTAGCGCACGCTTCATACGCCGCGGTCCAGTTCACATGCTTGGAGTTGTACTTGTAGAAGTGTCCCGTTTGGTCGGAATGTTTGTATCCTGCGCATATTAAAGCATATTAATCAAATCAAATATATTTTTTGCGTTCATGTTGTGTACAGAAGATCGGGCATAAATATAAGTTTCAACGGTGAGTGACAACTAGCACAAGGGTATAACTGAGTACGGGTATTTACTCTGCCTAGCAGGGGCGTATCCATCTCTGCCGGCGCGGCGGGTTCATTACGATTGTGGAGTGTTTTCTGTGCCCGGATCTTATAAGACGAATACCCGTTTGCGGAGGTGATCTTGTAATCTGGGTCACCTTAAACTTACCTAGGTTTCGGGTTAGGGCAAAACAAACGAGTTTGAATTTTGTGGCATTGTACTACACTAAGTACCTACCTCCCCAAGGTTCTTTGAGGATGTCTAATAAGGGTAGTCAGAGGTACGTCCAAATATTACATTTGGCACATACCCACACATTGCAGCAGTTAGTAGGTATTCCATTTATACCTGACAAATTGCAAGCCTACCGCCGTTCCCAGAATACTAACTGGTTTCTTCACGATGTTTTCTTTCACCGTTTGAGAGTACAGGCATTCAGAATTTAGGATCAGAAGGCGGGATCTCTCCTACTGGTGCTTTCGGTTAGAAAAATTTTGATGAATTATAAAACTATACAGCTAAACATTAATCTATACAAATAAATAAAATTGAAGAGTCTGTTTGTTATAATAATAACCGCTTTTTACTACATGCATATGAATTTATATGCGATACATATACCAAAATAGCATTTTTTTAATTTTTGTCTATCTGTCTGTTTGTTCCGGGTAATCTCTGGAACGGCTGGACCGATTTCGACGGCACTTTCACTGGCAGATAGTTGATGTAACAAGGAGTAACTTAGGATACTTTTTATCCCGAAAAAATAACAGGAACCGGAAAAAACTGCCACGCGGGCGAAACTGCGAACGGCCGCTATTTTATGCCGTATTACCGCCATCTGTTGGCGACATCGAGTACTACTTCAGTTAAGATTTGTAAGTAAATATGTTTACCGCCCAACGAAGTGGGCACCGGTCAGCTAGTACTTAAATAAAATAAAATGGAACTTTGTTAAATGACAAAAGAAGCTCAATAAAAAAAAAACGAGTTTGCTTTAGAAACGTAACTGTAAAACTGGCTATGAGAGAAAAAACAGTGTTTTCATACCCCCTCCATGGTAGTGTTAAACGTTTAACGCAACCTTGTTGGAAGTCGCATAAGAAGAATTACTTCCATAATTAGATGAATTAATTGCCATTCAGCGTGGCAATGCAGCCAGTGTTTTGGGAACGCTTCCGATTGGCACTGATCTGGATCAGTTGAGCTACCTTTAGATCGTTTGCAACGGTCTGTAGATAGCTCAACTGTTTCACATGTATTTTGTACATACCAATTATAAATACTTGTATTAGCTATAATTTTCTTTGTAAATAAATGAATATATTATGATGAATTAATATACAATAATTTGTTACCAAGAGCTTCTTTGTTTTCAATGTCCCTCTCTGGCGCGTAGCAAATGAATGGGTACCGCTGCCGACAGTCCTCTTCGCTCGAGGAATTCTTCCCGAAGTAGGTATAGCAGTATACTAGTTTTTTATCAACTGGTGAAGTCGGCGTACCTAAGAAAATTATCGATAAAATAAAAAATATAGAAGCACAAAGTTGAGTTACCATCGATTTTGATGTCCTATAGGTAAAAGCATATGGCTACCATCAGACCCATGTATATCATGTATGTATGTATGTATGTATGTATCATGTATGTATGTATGTATATGTGTATGACCCATTGTATATCAGGGCCTCTACTCTTAGAAACGATAAACGAAGTTTCGTATAAACAGATCACGGTATTTTTGGATGGATAACCAATATTCATGAACAGAATTTCTGAGACAGTGAATTGTAGATAACGAAATAACAAACAAGATAACAAAACTCGCATACTGCGGGGCAACTCGGTAGCCGTCGAAAGTCAAGTTGTCGCTGCCTGACATGCCGCGTAGTGTAACTCAAAACGACAATACGAACATTCGTTTATCGGTTCTAAGAGTAGACCGCAGGTTCCCTTAGTTACCAACTGCAGACAAACCACTTCTAAGATCGAGAAGCAGCTTATTCAACACTTTGGAATATACATATAATTCAATACCGCATTATTTACGCACTAAAGGCGCGTTGCAAAAGATTGCGCGTAGTGAGCGCACGGTCGCCGCTCGGCGGGGTACACTATTGGTTATAAACGAGCAGCTATGGCTGGTATGTCTGTATGTTACAGTGTTGAAAATTTTTTTTTCTATGCAGGTCTCGGCAGAACTTACGCATTTGCTCCTCATGGAGTCGAGACTCTAGGTCCAGGGTAACGAGGCCCTCCGGGTTTTTAAAACTCTTTCTGGGCGGCTGGTCGACGCATGATCTGAGATCTGGCTCAGCGCATCAGCATTGCTATTCAGCGTAGCAGTGTTTTGGAGACGCTTCCGATAGGCACTGATTTGGATCGATCAAAAAATCCATTGCTACACGATCGGATTCGAACTTGGGATTCATTAAGCGTCGTCACTCCCACTAGACCACTGGTAATCTCTATTTTGTTGAATCAAAATATAAATTATAATAATACGACTTAGAAAAATATAGCGACATGTAAATATTTACCGTTTAGATATTTGTACACCTCTTCAGAATATGTCACCCGCATACCAGTGTGCAATGCAGTTAGATTAAAATCCGTCATTATTCTATCTATGGCATGTCTGAAATTATTCGGCGAAGACCATTCTGCAGCAGCAAGAAGAGCATCTGAGAATAAGTAGGTAAAACAAATACTGTAGCTTGCAATCTCCAGAATTTACAGTAGAGTTATTTGTAAAAGTTCGTTCGGCAAATACCACCGAATATTCTTGCCACCAGCAGTGATACTTGTATTGGTGTGTTACGGTTTTAAGGGTTTGGGTGCTGGTGGAACAGGCACATGCGACTTAGCACCGAGTGATGGAATTAGTGAAGGGCTCGTGCTGCGTGCCACCGCCAAGTAGCTTACTGTGTGTCGGTGCCAGTGACATTATAGTCACATGAGACTTAACACCTGTATGCCTCTGGTTAGACTGGCTAGACGCAGAATAGGGCATCGCAGGTCACGTCCTTAACAAACGTGACCGAGTCAATGCTTTGTTATAAGTGATGGTAACCACTTAACATCAGGTGGGCCATCTGTTTTTACAGTCAGTAAGTGTTATTAAAAAAACGTACCTTCTTGGTGACATTTAATTCTTGCGTATTGATTGTCCGTGGGTTCTGGATGTAGTTTCAGCCATCCTTGCAGCTCCGGGTAGTATTGGTATCCTGGCCATCCAGGTCGGTTTTCAACTAGGAAACAAGTTTTTATAAGTACATACGTACATTTTTATTATTATTTACAACATCAAATATTGAACGTATAATAAATACTAAATTTAGACGTTATAATGTAACTCTGTTTTAGGTCCTTACTTTAGATACAAAACAGAATGTAGATCATTGACCGCAAGAAGTGCGCCCAAAAGGCGGAAAAAACGTTACCTTTTTGGATAACTAAACTAGTTCTTTGTCCAAGGTAAGCGCCAGCCTTTTGGTCGTAGTCACATTCACCGGCTCTTGAATAACCAACTAACTAGGCGGCAGATTTCAGAGGACGATCACTCGTTTTAAAGGATAAACGTCAAATAAGGTCACTGGTTTTCTCATGGTTTTTTATACTAGTAGGTACGTTAAATCCCTAAAGAATCATTCCTTTCGAAAATTATCATTCCTAGGTACCTACTGCTATGGATTGTAGCTATTTCATCTATAACACCTACTGCGTGAGTGATAGATGAGAGCGGCGAGCAGCGGTGGCTCAGACGACTCGTCTAAGGGCGGTGGACATGGGGCGGCGAAAGTAAAGTGGCCTATACCTACTCAAAAGTCAAAGTCAAAAATCATTTATTCAGTAATATCCGCAGGGATCATCTTGAAACGTCCTAAATCTAGGTGAATCTAAGCGCCAGTTCCTCGCGACCAAGCCTAGAAGAACCGGCAAGAAACAATATAAATCCGGCACTGGACCAATAACCTTTGTTTCAATCTCGTATCCGCTCAAGAAATACGCGGATTGGAACTCTAGTCGGGTGGCAATATATCAAGATATTAAGCTTCCTTTAATGAAAGCTTAGATTAGATTTGATATTATAATTAATGCGATTTGAAATGTTTTGAATAAAAAATGTGAAAAATATCTTGAGTTCGGGGCAAACTAAGTACATAATATTATGTATAAATCTGGTTCATATAGAAAGCTAAGCTTAGTTTGAGTCTATATGGTGTTGTGAGTAGAGCTCTATGAAAATGCTCGTTCCGGTGCGTACTACCACCGTACCTATTCCTGCCACCAGGCAGCGATGCTCGCATTGCTGTGTTCCGATTTGAAGGGTGTGGATGCCGGTGACTTAATAATAATAATAATAATAATGCTGGACACTCCACACAGCATCATCTAGCCCCAAGCTAAGCAGAGCTTGTGTAATGGGTACTAGATGACTGATATACTTAATACAATATATTACGTACATAGATATTTTTATTCTACATAGAAAATACCCAGAACACCCGGAATAAATATTTGCAGATCGTACAAACATTTATCCCAGGGCGGGAATCGAACCCGCAACCTCTGCGTCGCAGGCGGACATTCGCCCGCCGCGCCACATCGGCCGTCACATTACAGGCACATGAGGCTTAACACCAGTATGCCTCAGGTTGGTGGACGCAGGGTAGTGCATCGTAAGGCACGTACCTAACGTACGTGACCTACAAAGAAATGCTTTGTTATAGGTGATGGTGATGGGCGTGAAATGGGCCTTGCTTGTTCAAACAGCAGCAGCATTAAAAATATTCCAAAAAAGGAACGGTAGAGGACGGATGATAAAGGTAAGTGGAGAGAAATGCTGATGAACTGACTCTACATGAAGTGGAATAAGGGCAGAAAGATGATGGATAGCAGGAAGTTGAATATGGCAGATACTCACCAGCAGCAGAAGTTGTAGCTATAGAGAAGACGAACAAAATATTGAACACTTGTTTCAACATAATTATTTATCTCAAATACCACTCTGTTCCAAACAATACTTGTAGATTGAATGAGACCTTGTATTGAGCTTCCAATTTATATATCACTGTTATCTATTTGTGCGCCTCCTACCTAATTATTTTAAGTGTGAATCTCCTGGCGTATAAAGGGTTCCGTATATCATAACCATACATATATGCGCAATTGGTAGCAAATACTATCTACTTACCTATCACAAATATTTGCACAGTCGCTTAGTATCGTATAAAAACATTCGTACGTGTATTTCGTTATGTGGGATTAGGCTTTCGGTGGCACAGTTGCTCGCATTCCCGTATCAACGGGAGGGTCGTGGGTACAAATCCCACTTGGGGTATAACTTTTGGGATAAAAGTGATCTTTTAAATTAATCTTCAAAATACTATTATTACGAATTAATAGTGAAAGGCTCGTCCGGGGAAGTATTGCCACCATTTCTTTTCCTGCCGACAAGCAGCTTGTGGTGTTTCGGTTTGAAGGGTGTAGGTGCCGGTGACATTACAGTCACACGAAGCTTAAGGAGGTGGTATCCGCCAACGAGAGGTTTTCTCCGTGTTATTTATCTTTGATGAGTGAGTATAAATGTCCACAAAATATATATATTGCTTATTTAAAGACTAAATTTCAATTTGAACAATTGAAATAATTCTAACTATATTATTACTATATGAAAAAATTATCCAAAGTGAAGCAATTTTTATTTTAAATTTGGTTATTTCTTCTAAACGGTATTTATTTATAGTATTTTTTTTTCACACAAATATCTGTCAAAGTATTTATCACAAAGTGAACAATTGGCAGTTCAAACTAATAATTCATTAGGCTACAAATAGTTATTTCTTGAATGCGAAATGAAATGGAACGCGCGCGGGTCCCTGTGCGGGCGACGGGCGGCAGTGCAACTCAGTATGGACAGACTCCTCAAGGTCGTTGGCGAGTACCACCGCCTTAACACCTGTATGCCTTAGGTTAATGGACGCAAAGCAGTGCATCGTAGGACACGTTCCAGACGAACGTGAGCTGCGTGGTAATCCTTTTGATATATATTTTTTTTATTTCTTGTGTGAGGTACCATAAGTAGCTTACAAATAGTTATTAGGTAGGTTAATCTGTTTTAATAATGTATCCTATTTTCCAGTAGTAACTACATCGCCGTCAATTCTAGTTCGTAATTTTCTTTCCGTTCAAAGGTTGCCTGGAAGAGATCGCTTTCAGCGATAAGGCCGCCCATTGTTTTGCCTAATTGTGTATATTTCCTGTATTATGTTTCTGTGTGGTGAACAATAAAGAGTTATCTATCTTTCTATAATATATACCTAGGTGATGGTTGACGACCGATGTGGCGCGGCGGGCGAATGTCCGCCTGCGACGCAGGAGGTTGCGGGTTCGATTCCCGCCTTGGGATAAATATTTGTACGATCTGCAAATATTTATTCCGGGTGTTCTGGGTATTTTCTATATATATTAAAAAATATCTATGCATGTAATTCGTATTGTATTAAGTATATCAGTCATCTAGTACCCATAACACAAGCTCTGCTTAGCTTGGGGCTAGATGATGCTGTGTGGTTTGTCCAGCATTATTTATTTATTTATGGTAACCACTTAACATAAGGTTGGTCCACCAGCAGTAACATAAAAAGATGTATGCATGATACCTATCTCCAACAGTGGGTTTTTTCGGGCTGACCGTTCCCTCGTAATTACCTACAACTATTTGTCTTACTCTGAGTCATTGGTTTTTACTTATATCTGTTGTTTGGCCTCAGACCCCGGGGTAGTACTGAATAATATATATTTACACACTAGCTGTGCCCGCGACTTCGTCCGCGTGGAATTTAACAAAAAAGTATAGTTTATTTAGCTTTTAGGTGGGAGAAGTGGTGGGAGGCACCCGAGGTGATGGCGCAGTGGTGGCATGCGCGTGGGCTGCGCGTGGTATTGGACAGTATTTGGACATATTAATTTTTTTTCTAAAATATAAGTATAAGCCCAAGTTCTTCCTTATTATATCAGCTATCTGCCAGTGAAAGTCCCGTCAAAATCGGTCCAGCCGTTCCAGAGATTAGCCGGAACAAACAGACAGACAGACAAAAATTGTAAAAAATGTAAATGTTATATGTACCGTATATTCATATGTATGTAGTAAAAAGCGGTTATTTTAATATAACAAACAGACACTTCAACGTCACATCACGTTGTTGCAGAATTACTAGGAGATACAAGGTACCTACCTATTTTAAGATTTTTTGTTTATCTAGAAAAAACAAAAACAAAGTCAAAGTCAAAAATCATTTATTCAGTAATATCCGTCAAAAATCATTTATTCAGTAAACGTAATAGTCAAAAATCATTTATTCAGTAAACGGTTCATGGCTATCATTTTCAAGCACTAAATTGGGGCCCAATTCTCCGAGATATGTTCAAATTCAAGATTGCGATTGAGAAGAGAAGTTCTAAAAGTTTTGTATCGTGTCAAACTCCAAATAGCGTTTTTTAAAACTGACGACCGATGTGGCGCGGCGGGCGAATGTTCGCCTGCGATGCAAGAGATTGCATCCGATTCCCGCCTTGGGGTAAATGTTTTACAGTCTGCTAATATTTATTCCGGATGTTCTGGGTATTTTATATATAAAACACTGTGCCCGCGACTTCGTCTGCGCAGAATTTAACAAAAAAGTTATTTAGTTTTTTTTTCGTTTTGGCATTTTATTTCCAATTCTTCGTATTATCTTTATCGATAGAAGCGGTGGGAGGTGCCCGACGTGATGGCGCAGTGGTGCCATGCGCATGGTCTGCGCGCGGTATTGGAGAGTACTTAAAAAAGAAAAAAAGTGTTAACCTGCAAAAATTATCAACCCTGGTCTATAACTATAATATTTGTATCAGAAAAGTAAAAAGAAATATAGTTTAATTAGATATAAGTACGTAAGATATGATTGCAAATTAGTGTTGTGTTAAGTATTAGAATTACAGGTTTTTTATTATTTATTTATAGTTTAGTAGGTATCAGTGCAAATTCAATCTTAGGTCCTGCCGTACCTCATGAGAGTGTTGAATCTACAGTAGGTACCTAGTATTGTTTATCAATGACACAAGTTCTGCTGTCAAATACGATAACCTCGGGGAAAAACATGTATTTTACTGTTTATTTTAGGGTTTCGCAGTCTGACAAAGTTTAGGTGCTTGTGTGTACCCAACCTTCGTACTCGCGACAGGTCTGCGACAACCGATAATCTATGATATAAAAATGAATCCCTATTTCCCTTGGTCACGAAATCACGCGTGAACGGCTAGACAACAACAGGACAGGACAACATCTGTCGGGTCAGCTCATAGAATATGGACTATAAAGCAGGGTCAGCTCATAGAATAAGAAACTAAGGGTCAGCTAGTTAGCAATAAATAAGTATTTGTGGACATCTTTTACGCAACATCATCCACCAACCAAACTAAGCATAGCTTGTACTATGGGTACCAGTTGACTGATAGAATACTTATATTATGCTTTTTTGTAAATACACACTTGGAATTCAATATAATGGCCACCTGGTGATCGAACCCACATCTTACGCACAAAACGCAGAGCTACTACTAACTGAGCTGAAGCCAGTTTCAATTTTTTGGTACAATAAGATATATTTTAACATCATTGATTGCTTTTTATAACCATCCTCCACAGACAGATATCACACAGTACACAGTTTACATTACAGCGTTGTCTATCTAGCTATCTATCGGGGCTAGAGTAGGCATAATGCAGAAAGAGAGAAAGAACAGTGCTTTCATACCCCCTCCATGGTAGTGTTAAACGTTTAACGCAACCATGTTGGAAGTCGCATTAGAAGTATTACTTTAAAAAAAAACGACCACACGACTGAAGTAAAACTTCTTTAATATACGAAACGTAACTGGCTATGAGAGAAAGAGAGAAAGAACAGTGCTTTAATACCCCTTCCATGGTAGTGTTAAACGTTTAACGCATTTTATTCTTTTAATGTACCATATCATATATATTTGTAATATAGATTAAGTTTGTTGTTTTGACACTAAACAATCAATGAAATATAACAATATATTTCATTGATTGTTTAGTGTCTTGTGTTATCTTCCGTGTCGTCACCGAACAGCTCTGTCGGAAGACCAGCGTTGGTTGTAACGTGTTTACAACTGGCTCATGCTGAGACAAAGACCGTTTTGTGACTCAAAACATGTCTTTTATACATACATTATTACACACATTATTATTTGTTTTCGTTGTTTTGAGTTACAAATAAAATATTCTCATTCTCATTCTCATTCATTCATTCTCATTCAACCTTGTTGGAAGTCGAATTAGAAGTATTACTTCAAAAATTGAACAAGAAAAATTACTGGCGGCTTGGGAGTGACACGACGCACAGATAGAAAGTATATTTAGAGAACGATACAGTCGCCACAACGTTGCGAGTTACTTCATATGTGAGGTTACACCACTTGCATCTTTCACAGTTTGTTTTATATTTCCCGTGGTGATAAGTGGTATGCAATCCGGGAAATTCCCTACCATAGTTTTTTTAATAATTAAGGTACAGTGTGCTCATGTCGTATGGATTGCAGTCAGAAATAAGTAGATACATATTCCTTCTTTTTTGGGCTGTACTAATGTGGAACGGTCAAGCTCGGAGGCTATAAACTCAACGAGAAAAAAAAAACATGATGTATACGCGGGTTCGATTCCCGCCTTGGGCAAATATTTATTCCGGGTGTTCTGGGTATTTTCTATGTATAATAAAAAATATCTATGTGTGTAAAATATTGTATTAAGTATATCAGTCATCTAGAACCCATAACACAAGCTCTGCTTAGCTTGGGGCTAGATGATGCTGTGTGGATTGTCCAACATTATTATTATTATTATTTAAAGTTAGAATGTTGATACATATTGTTGACCCCTACGAAAAAGTCCTTTAATTTTTTGGTTATTATATAGCATATGATACTCACAAATGTGGCTTTCTATTGCAATGCCAGTACTCTTAAACAATGAAGAAAAACATTGTGAGGTAGATGCTAGAATACTAACATAAACCAGATAGTATTCTAGCAGTGACGATGGGCTTGCAACCTGTCACATATGGAATATCAACTACTACATAATGTGTATATATATATATTTTTTTTATACAACTTGCTGATGGAACAAGCAGATGGCCCACCTGATGTTAAGTGGTTACCATCACCTATAACAAAGCATTGCCTTGTAGGTCACGCTCGTTAGGAACGTCACCTACCATGCATTACTCAGCGTCCATCAACCTGAGGCATACAGGTGTTAAGCCTCATGTGCTTGTAATTCACCGGCACCCACACCCTTCAAACCAGAACACAGCAAGCTGCTTGGCGGCAGAAATAGGCATGGTGGTAGTACTGCCCCGGACGAGCCCTTCACTAAGAGCTAGAGCGACGACCGATGTGGCGCGGCGGGTGAAGGTCCGCCTGCGACGCAGGAGGTTGCGGGTTCGATTCCCGCCTTGGAATAAATGTTTGTACGATCTGCAAACATTTATTCCGGGTGATCTGGGTATAATAAAAATATCTATGTATGTAATATATTATATTAAGTATATCAGTCATCTAGAACCCATATTAAAGCTCTGCTTAGCTTGGGGCTAGATGATGCTGTGTGGATTGTCCAGCATTATTATTATTCATTATTTAGCTCTACTACTACTGCTACTACTATATGTGCCAAATATAATATTTAGAAATCTACAGTGCCTTGGTTATTTCTCTCTTTCTATTCTGAGTATTCCATATGATATCAACTCACTGCCAACCGATATGAAAGTTATCGATAGTTGTACAATTTTTAAAACTAAACTCATGAATATATTGTTGAAAGGGTGTTTCTATACTATTCATGAATTCATGACATGTGATAATTTAGAATAGTATATTCCTGCATGACATTTCATTATTATTTTCTTGATTATTATTATTATACTGCGTTGACATTCATTATTAATATTCTATTACCATGATTATCTTGATTATTTATTTTTGATTTAATTGAATATGTTATCCGTCTCTATAATTAATATGTTTTTGCGTGTGCATGTTATGTTGTGTTTTACCTAATATGATTTAAATACGATTGTAAAATTTTAATGAATAAATGAAATGATAAACTGGATTCTAGATAAACAAGTCTGTTTCGCACTTGGCTAAAACAATTCGATAGATAACGTGTATACGTAACATATTTTCTTGTGATAGAAGCTTTAAATAAGAAGTCAGAGTCGAATCGTACTCAGTATTGTAAAGACGGGTGATTTATAATATTCAGTATTAGTGCATTTATTACTTCATCATGCGGAATCAAGTATTTGCTCTTTTATTCATATTATATATAAATATAAGAACAGCTTCTGGAGATGATGTTGCTACTGCAGGTGAGTACCACAATTTAATTTAGAGATAATAAAATCTATCCATCTATCAGGGTACAAACATTTGCGTAAGAAAACAGATGTTTGTCCTGTGTCTGAGAGATTTGAGATCTTCTGAAGCTTATTTCTTTTCTTTTTGGTAACGTACTAGGTGAAAACAGAGCTGGATGGCCCGGATATAAATACTACCCGGAGCTACAAGGATGGCTGAAACTACATCCAGAACCCACGGACTACCAAGACGCGAGAGTAACATGTGACATGGAAGGTAAGAAGATTATTGCACTGTTGACACCAACACTAGAAATAATAGTACTTAGAATAAAAGTAAAAAGTAAGTGAGTAAAAAATTTTATTTCAGCAAAACACAAATCTCTTAAGATGTAGGCACAAGTATCACAAAAGTAGTATAGCTAAATAGGAATAGAAACGGTACGTTTTGCAGAGAGCTATAACAACAATAGTAAATTCACATCGGTTTCCTCACTAGGCAAAGCCTGTATCGAGGAAACCAGTATACCACAAAACAGATAGTGAATTAGCGCTCAGCAGACAGAAACGTTATTATAAAATAAAATACATATTCAAAATAAACTATAGGTAGGTATCATTGATTACAACTATAAAGGGAGAAAATAACAAAACAAACTGAACTGTAAATAGTAGGTACACTAAAAAAAAATATATATATAAAAAAAAACTTTAGTGTTAAAGTGTAACAATTCTTCAGTTCCATCATAATATGAAGCAAGCCACAGTTACCGATTTGTTTTTTATATTACAAGACTTCAAAATCTTATTATAAACGTATACTTTATTAAAATAACCGACTCTTTGAGCAAACCTAGTATTTACAGATGGTGTTTATAAGTCTATAAACTCTACGGCTAGAAACCATCTTAAACTCAGAGGAAGAAATAGCGGATCTGTGAACAGCGAGGGAAGTTCTGAGAATAAAAAGTTGACGAGAGAATAGAATAGAATAGAACAGAATGGAATAGAATAGAACTGAATAGAACAGAATATACGTTTATTTGACACACATACACATAATTCATTAAAATGAAAATAGTCTAATAGGTAATTTAATTATTATTATCAACGGCCAATAGAAGTGCATTGTTGGCTTTGATAGTATAGCGTCAAGCTTGTAGATGGAACCACGGTCGCTAAAGCACCGTATGAAACATTTCAAATCTTATTTTCATCGAATCGTTTGAATCCTCGGTAGCGATGTTATTTATCGCATCCCCGTATCAAGAAGGTCGTGGGTTCAAATCCCACTCGGGGAAATCTTTTGTGATGATATAAAAATTACGTCATAGTAAATTATTTAGTGAAATTCAGCAAAATTTGTTTTGATTCCCTCTACACACGGGGTCAAATGTAAATACATAAAGATAATACAACCAAAACTAGTAGCAAAAAATTATCAGTTCCGAACCAAAATAATGAATTGTAATAATTTATTGTACATTTGTAATACTTTTCTAATAGACCTTGGATAAATGTTTTTAGTAAACTTGTACGATAAGTTCTTAGATATAAGTAAACTGTATTCTGAGTACCTACCTACATAGTTTCATACATACATAGGTATGTAGTATAATATTTATGTGAATCATTGTGGGCATTGTTTGTTTAGATACTGCATCTACATGCCTTTTAGAGTTCCGTACCCAAAGGGTAAAACGGGACCCTATTACTAAGACTCCGCCGTTTGTCTGTCTGTCCGTCTGTCACCAGGCTGTATCTTATACACCGTGATAGTTAGAGAGTTGAAATTTTCACAGATGATGTATTTCTGGTGCCGTTATAACAACAAATACTAAAAAACAGGATAAAATAAATATTTAAGGGGGCTCTATAACTACAAACGTGATTTCTAATGCCGTTTTTACTATAGATAATGGTACGGAACACTTCGTGCGCGAGTCGCACTTGGCCGGTTTTTTATTTAATCTAGTCTCAAAGATACCTTCGACCCATTTTTAATCTATATGTCCGTGGTTAATATTTGTTAAAAGTACCTAACATAACAATACATTTTATTTTTAGTTAGGTTCCGTCCCTTGATTATGAAATAATACAGTTACGGTTATGGTGTCGCGAATTACATAATATTCCTACTGATTTAGGAAACCAATTTTTGGAGCATAATATGTGTGTGTGTGTGTTCGAAACTCATTTCAGATAAGCGAAATTTTACCAGCCAAAATACCAAAATACAAAATACTAACAAAGGCGACTCGCCGCATCTTTTTTTTTTCATCGCTCTCAGCGGGTTGGTCACCTAATCAAACCTTCCTATTTATTTTTCAGAAGCTCTGATGGCCGCTGAATGGAACGCGGAGTTCACGAAAGCCATCGTTGCATTAGTACCAAATACTCAGGACGAATCAGGACCTGCATTGTATTCCGGTGCCCAGGTGTCATTTTCAAATGGCGTTTACAACTATGTTAAGGGTAATTTATCTATACCAATTATAAGAATCTTTGTCCTGACTGACTTTTCGTAGAAGTGTACTAAATAAGGAATTTTTGAAATTCAACCTCTTAACGTGTACAGTGGGGGTTGAAGTTTGTATGAAAATAGCGCGGACGAAGTCACGCGCCTTTCGCTAAAATTTTATATGTATTTTTGTAGATATAACGACTGCGGCCGAGCGAGCAAGGAGAGAAGCGTCTCTGCTTTAAGTCTGTCAAAATTTGCTTTCCTCTGTCAGTTTGTTAGTATTCTACAGCTCCATATATCATAGCCGTCGTGTTCCCTATAGTGTTTCGTCATAGTGGTCCCGACCTGGACGAAACTTGGTATACCTACCTACAGGTGTTACGACTTAATACAATTGTTTTGCCGGGGTTTTTTGATAAAAGAGGTACTTCATCCAAAAAGGGCAGACATAGGAAACTGCAATTTTTTTTTAATCAAAACGAAATTTCTCCTGACAAATATACCCTGAAAAATTCAAGTCTCTACGACCGATGTTTTAGGCTATGCGTTGTCTATACGTCAGTCAGTCAGTCAGTTAGGACAAACATTGGTATAGATTATTAAACATTTTCATTCAAACGTACTCACTGCTTATGATTTTGGCAAAGGCAAACCAATTCTGAATCTGGACAAGTCTTTGGTGCTGAATCGCTGCATTATTTTCTGCGCTAATGGTACCACGGCTGAGGTGGAATGCCAACAGCGGTACCCTTTCGTCTGCTTCGCGCCTGCACCTGCTTGCGGACTCGACGAAACTTCAGGTATCTTAATAATTTGTTCGTTTTATAATGCTTATCTGCATAAAGTACCGTATCAAAAACATCCCAAGGATTATCAGGTTTGATAAACTCTCGAAAGCGCTGTTGGTTAGTCCATCCCCGTATCAAGGGTCTCAAATCCGATCGCGAATAATTTTTGGGATATTATAAAATCAGGTAACTTCCTCAACGACACCTCCTTAGAGTACTTCAACGGACCGGGTGTGTACTTTTTCCTGTAACTATAACGGTTAAGGTACCTTGCCCTTACTGTCCCGTCTCAAAATTCACCCTGTATATATATATATGTATGTATATATATATACTTATATAAATTTTTAAAATTTCCTCAACATTCCTTCAAATTGACGGAAGCAGGACAAAAAACATAAAGTCAAAGTTAGTCAAAAAGCATTTATAATAATACTTTCAGTAGTATTTTTTTCTATGAGATTCGTTTGTTCAGTTTTTTGTGAAGCTTAAAACCCCGCACTCATTTTTCGTATATTTTTTTCAGTGATCTACACAAATTATTGTAATAATAAAATCGTTGCAGTGTAGATCAATTCAATGCATATAATTGTGATTCTTTTCAATACTTTAATACCATTGGTTTTAGAGAAATCTTTAAAAGGGCAAACCTCGAATTTGAAGTTTTTACGCAGTAGCGTCTTAATATTCGCTCATCTTGAAGCATCGAGGAACCCGCTTATATTCGTTTATACTTATAAGCGCCGCCGGTTCCTCGCGACCAAGTGTAGGAGAACAAGCAAGAAACTTACAGCTTGGTTCCTACCGTTTTATTGCATAATCCTTTTACAAAACCGTCTGTGTAGGTACTTTCTTAGGGGGCGCTTACGTAAAGCGTATAGGGGCCAAGCCGAACCCCACCCAAACTCACGTGACCTCAGCCAATATTACATTTTTTTTCCGTGAACATTAGAACATTGCGTGAAAACTGGGTTAAATTAATTAAAAAAATGATTTTTTACTAAAATACTATCGCGGTTTTTAGAAAAATATTTATAGCGGTTTAATATGAACCAATGGAAGAATTCACTAACTATTAATAATTTCATTTGTTAGAAAGCAATTTATTCATTAACATTATTTGTTCTGTGTCTGGGTGTATGTATGTGTAATATTTTATGTATTTACAAAAAGAAACATACATAAAGTATTCATCAATCACTTGGTTCGCATAGTAAAAGCTATACTTAGTTCGGGGCTAGATGATAAATCCAAATAAAGCTAACCTTGTACTATTTGGGTGTGGTACCCAAATAGTACAAGGTTTACATTTTACGTAATCTTTTGAAAATCATCATCAACAACCTGTGAAGTGAACTGGACATAGGTCTTTCCCACACGTTTCCAAGAAGAACGATGTTCTCATTTTTACTATGTACATTGTTCTGAATAAACGATTATTATTAATATAACACAGCCAGTGAACAAACATCTATTCTCATCACACAAATATTTGTCCTTGGTGGAGACCGAACCCACAACCTACAGCGTTAAAGGCAGAGCTACACTGCTGAACTGTGATTGTTTTCTTGTAGTAGGTGTTGTTACAGCTAAATATGATTTGACGTGCGCAGGATACTCGTTATCCAGTGAAACGGGACACTGCTACAAGTATCACTCGGCTCTAGTAAACTGGACTACGGCATATAGAACGTGTCATGACGAGGGAGCATATCTTAGTGTAGTGAACAGCCAGGCCGAAGCACGATTCTTAGTGAGCCTTATCCCCAGTGATATTACTACTGTTATCATCGGCTTCTACTATCGGTCACCAGCGGAGAAGTGGTGGACTGTTAAGGGTAAGTTGTCTTGCAGCTCGACAAAATCGGACAGGGGTTTAAGGTTAAGCAAGTCGGTAAATGTCCATACAAACGCTTTAATCGTTTAATGTCTACTATTTATTAACGTGCGTTCGAAGTTAAGTTTGATACTGAATTATCTTGCCGTTATCTAGGCTCGTTACCCTATATTCTACAGTAAAATCAGATTACCTTGAAAGTTACAAGCGTCGAAAGATTTAGTACTGTACTGTAACTTTCAAGGTAATCTGATTTTACTGTAGAATATAAGGTCACGTAACGAGCCTAGATAATGGCAAGATAATTCAGTATCAAACTTAACTTCGGACGCACTTTAATAAATAGCAGACATTAAACGCTTACAGCGTTTGTATGGACATAGTACCTTAAGTCCCCAATCATAACAGGAAACAAAATATTTCAAAAATTGCTACTCGTGGAGATGGTTTTGAACCGAGAATCCTGTCAAATAATATTGTTCAGAAGCTTGCCCGGGGATGAACTTGTTGGTGAACTTGGTTCTTTCACGGATTTCCTCATTTTTTCTTAGTTACCATCACCTATAATAAATCATTGCCTTGCATGTACTGCCCTGCGTCCATGAACTTAAGGGCATACTTGTATTAAGCCTCATGTACTTGTAATACCACTGGCGCCCACACCCTTCAAACCGGAATACAGCAAGCTGTTGGACGACAGAGATAGGCATGGTAGGAGGTTAAGAGCTCTACTACTACTAAGATATATATGTCAGTCAGTCATTCAGGCAAAGAGTTTTTGAATTTGAATATCAAATAAACTTTTTAATTTTCTTTTTTTAGGCCAGACCATAGAACAAGCTGGATTCAACACATGGAGATCGAGAGAGCCAACTTGGGGGGCATACCGCGGCTTTCTCCATAGGGATGGGCAACTTTTTAGCTATTACTATGCAACAACTAGTCCATTTATCTGCGAGAAAGAACCCGTTTTGATAAATTCCAGTTCCTAAAAATATTTTTTTCTTTATGGCATCTGACTTTAAATGAGAAATGCATGTATCGCACCAAAGGAACAACAGTAGTAGTAGAGCTCTTTGTGAAAGGGCTCGTCCGGGTGCGTACTACTACCCTACCTATTCCTGCCGCCAAGCAATGATGCTCGCATTGGTGCGTTCCGGTTTGAAGGGTGTGGGTGCCGGTGAAATTGCAGGCACATGAGGCTTAACATCAGTATGCCTCAGGTTGGTGGACGCAGGACAGTGCATCGTAGGACACGTACTTGACGTGCGTGACCTAATATGTGCAGATCGTACAAACATTTATTCCAAGGCGGGAACCAAACCCGCAACCTCCTGCGCCGCAGGCGGACATTCGCCCGCCGCGCCACATAGGTCGTCAAAGAAAGAAAAAAGAAAAAAAGTCGTAAAGAAGTGGCGGCTTCGATTTGTAACTAACCAAGGACCAAGTTGCAGCAGATTCTCAAATAAGTTCAAAACTTTGATAAAATGTTTGATAAAATTAGAAATAATAGGACTTTAGAAACCAAAAAGGTTAGATTATTTAGTGTTATCACTAACCGGACAATGCGAGCGAAGACGCAGGTGGATGCTTACAATAAAACTAAGTTTATATTAGTGGTATGTTTTTTTTTATTTTAGTGTATCATTCCTGCCGGGCTAAGATGTGCAACGCGAGATATGTCGCGCTTGACACGAGATACTTTTTCTATTGATAAACATTTAAGAAATTATAGATAAAAGACCCACAGATAGGCTAAACATTAGCACTAAATCTTCATTTGACAGATCGAGATAGATTTTTGGTACTGCCATGCTAGCACAGGAAGATATAAAGAGATATCTCTATTTTGCACGAGATAACGAGAAGACAACATTTTGTCGCGTTGCGCATCTTAGCCGGGCTGGTGTGCGGTCATGGAACTTGGGTCGACAAACTAGCCTCGACATATTTTATCGAGTGTTTTCCTAGCTGATGTCGATAAATTCGGTATAACTCCTCGAATTTATCGACCTTGCGTTTAACTTAGTTCTACGAATCTCAATAAATTTCGATAAATCTCAGTTTTATCGAGAAATCACGTTATATTTTATCTATCGATACATCCATGCATGTGGTGCAGTTTAGATCTATTTCAACAAACGAAAGTTTGTTTAAAAAAAGTGCATTACAAAATGTAGATCTGCCATGGAAATTCTTCTTCGAAATCTGTAACAAAACGAAATGTTCTAGTTACATAAAAGACGACAGGGGTAATGGACTGGGAGTCTTTTGATCCTAATGTCGTAGTACCTACTCATCTAGCTCGCTAGATGACGCTAACATAAGTCAGAACTACTAAGCTACTTTAAAGTATTGTAGCGCCACGCTATGTAGTACTAATGTAGCTCGCTAGATGGCGCTAACATAAGTCAGAACTACTAAACTACTTCAAAGTATTGCAACGCCACGCAGTGTAGTACTCATCTAGCTCGCTAGATGACGCTAACATAAGTCAGAACTACTAAGCTACTTCAAAGTATTGCAACGCCACGCAGTGTAGTACTCTCATCTAGCTCGCTAGATGACGCTAACATAAGTCAGAACTACTAAGCTAGGTACTTCAGTCTTGTAGCGCCACGCTATGTAGTACTCGTGTAGCTCGCTAGATGGCGCTTACATAAGCCAGAACTACTAAACTGTTCAAAGTTAGATTTTTGGACTTACGTCTGAGAATTCTAGTACTATCAGTCTTCCCCACTGCTCCACTCGCTGCTACCATCACTCCATTCACCAGCACTATCTGTCATGGGTTGGCCCACCTATAACATAGTAATAAAGGCTTCAAATTACCAAAATACACGTAGATATATGGTAAATCCCAAAAATTATGCCCTCGAATGAGCTCTACTACTATTAAACCTAAACTGGACCTAACTGAACGTAAATCTTTAAGGAGGGAAGGGGTGAGAAAAAAGAAAGAAACAGAAATAGCATCACAACTTTAATCCTCAAGCACGGTAGATATCCCCTCAGATCTCTTATTACTAAAGACTTCAAAGATGTCTAAGGGGATAGTCAAAAGTACTTCCAGATATTACATTTGGTACCTACATACCAACATTTTACAGCAGATGGTATTCCATACGTGACAGATTGCAATTCCATCGCCGCTGTTAGAATACTAACTGGTTTCCTCACGATGTTCCTTTACCCGTTTACCGTTTACCACCGTTTACCGTTTACCGCAACCGCACCGCACCGTTTTAGAGCAACAAGGGTTAATATATTGTACTTATTGAAATAAATTTTGCTTATTTGCCTTGTACTTACACAGTAAGCACAAAACACAGCGTACCTACCTTTCTCCGTTCCATAACTGGTTCGCTGACCACAACTCGATCAGGAAACTCATAGAAACTGAACTCAGAATCCACAGAATCTACATCAATCACTCCTACACGTTCGATCGTCACTTTTATATTGTTCATCAGTTTCTCTTTATCTGAAAAATGTGTGAAAATTTTGTCTAAAACTTCCAGACTCGGTTGAAAACTAGTTCGACGTAACTAAGCTGTCTAAGTATATATTCACGCAGACAGCTTTTAGCTATGATTTTGTATGTGCCCCGTCATTTAGGGGCATATTGAAAATGATAATATAATGTTGGACAATCCACACAGCAACATCTAGCCTCAAGCTAAGCAGAGCTTGTGTTATGGGTATGTGTTATGGATATGAGATGACTGATATACTAAATACAATACATTACATACATAGATATTTTTTATTATGCATAGAAAATACCCAGAACACCCGAAATAAATATTTGCAGATCGTACCCATAACACATGAATAGAATAGAATAGAATATACGTTTATTTAGCATAGGCAAATTCACATTATTTAGCAAAGGCAAACACACACAAGTCCGACTTGATAAACAGGTAGGTAGGCAGATTCTATCACATAACATTAGTAAAATAGAAAAAAAAGAAATGTACACAAGCTCTGTTTAGCTTGGGGCAACATGATACTTTGTAATCTGAAATTAAGCTGAGGTAGAACCTTTTTGGAATGCCATTCGGCACTAGGCCGGACCAGTTGAGACCCACCAATAACGCTATAACCTACTTTCTGTTGTTTTTTTTTCTTTTTGTTTGTAACATGTACCTAAGTAGTTTTTTGTCCGTTCTGTGTGCAAAACGTGTGTCAAATAAATGTATTTTCTTTCTTTCTTTCTTTGTGGATTGTCCAGCATTATTATTATTAATTATATAATAATTATTAATGTGATAATTTTTTAGGTCACGAGAATTTGGTGGATGAAAAAGGCTCAATATCGTTCTACCTGGAAACGATATTGAACCATGTCGCGAAACACAGACGACCGATGTGGCGCGCCGGTCGAATGTCTGCCTGCGACGCAGGAGGTTGCGGGTTCGATTCCCGCCCTGGAATAAATATTTGTACGATCTGCAAATATTTATTCCGGGTGTTCTGGGTATTTTCTATGTAAAATATATAGCAATGTCCAGCAGTGGGCTTCTACAGCTTGATGCTGATGATAAATATAGTCTGGTACCTGGCAGGCAGTCGCTAGGGCACGGGCATATAGACGAGACATCAGGACTGGTAATGCGAATATTAGCAAAGGAATGCTTTAACACCACCTTCTCTTTGTCACAGCCACACTTACCGCAAGAGGACTTACGTTGTACCACCTCTTTTGTGGTATATATTCCTAAAATAAAATAAATAATATTAATGCTGGACAATCCACACAGCATCATCTAGCCCCAAGCTAAGCAGAGCTTGTGTTATGGGTAGGGGAGAGCGGGGTTGAACGTGCCGATTTTAAGAAATCACTCAAAATAACTATGAAAATGAAATCGAATATTCGCAATTTCTTCAAGCCTCATGCAAAATATATCGTAATTTTCGAATTTGAATTGATAATTGGCTATTTCGCAATAGTTTATTTTTGACACTCAAATTATTGAAACGAGACCTTGAGGCACATTTGACCCCGCCGTGGGGCGTGTTGTGCCCAGGCTGAGGTTGGTTGTGCCGTTCAAAAAGTGAATATTGTATATGAAATGTAATGGTGTTTTAGTTAATAAAAGACAGTAATTTGTAATTTTTATGTTTTGTTTATTAATAAAGTAATTCGTCCTAACTTAATGTAAGGAAACTAAAGCTTTTTCTAATTAAACTTTTATTAAACTATGCGAGAAATATAAAAACAAAAGTAATCAACATTTTTCTTCTTTTATAACTAAGTCAACTCAACTGAAAATGATTCATCAGATAGGCAATTTGGAAAGAGATAAATAAATAAATAATGCCGGACGATCCACACAGCATCATCTAGCCCCAAGCTAAGCAGGGCTTGTGTTATGGGTACTAGATGACTGATATACTTAATACAATATTATAATACATACATAGATATTTTTATCATGCATAGAAAATACCCAGAACACCCGGAATAAATATTTGCAGATCGTACAAACTTTTATCCCAAGGCGGGAATCGAACCCGCAACCTCTGCGTCGCAGGCGGACATTCGCTCGCAGCGCCACATCGGTTGTCAAGAGATATGTGATTTATTTATATTTTTCATCTTCTATACATTTCAAATGTGCCCAATTTTTACACATTACACACTCGATCCATTTTTCTTTTGATCCAGAGTTGGAGTATGAATCTTTTATAATAGCGTCAGCAGCTCTTTGCAGAAGCTCCTTCGAAGTGGTCCCTCTCTTTGTTTTTCGTTTGTATGTCCTCATCCTATCAAACAAAAAAAGAAGAGTATAACAATGAAATACTTGGGGCCGGTTGTGCCGCGGCACATCTAGCCCCCGATAAAAAGCACTTCCAACCCCGTTACCAGGACACACACATTCTATACAATAAAAAAAGTTTAGCTTATTAGAACCCACAAAACGAACTGACACACGATGCATAAATAAATTACCACTATTCTAGTGAAACACTGAGATAAGTATCTTCAAAAATCAAGACAACTGACCAAAAAGTTTAACACGCAAAAAAATTACTCACGTGTCTACGGAGCTCCGACTGCACACCACCGCTCGGTCCGCGTCGCGACCGCTACTAAAATGGCTGCCGGCGACGCGCAAGAGTTAAACGTTCAGAAATGCGTAATAGAAATACAGCTATCTCTTTTCGTCTTCGAGTTATGCCCACCGGCACTACTTACCCGCGGCACTACCAACCCCGCCCTCCTACTAAATGACTGATATACTTACTTAACACATTACATTACATGCATAACCGGAAAACACCCGGAATAAATATTTGCAGATCGTACAAACATTTATCCCAAGGCGGGAATCGAACCCGCAACCGTCTGCGTCGCAGGCGGACGAAAGTTAGCTACGAAAGTGGATAAAATATTATTAATTAATAACCAGTTATAAACAGAGATAAAAAAAAGCATTTTCGTAGCTGGTTATGAAACATGGTTACGAAAAACGGCAAGTACATTCCGTTCTCGTAACTTATATCAAGCAAGAATCCAAATTCATTGTGGTTATCAAAGATCAGTTACGAACATGGATTAAAGGCAAGTGGTTCTTATTATTATTTTTTTTGTAGCATCTGTCCGTCTTGCGGACAATTTTGCCAATGTCAAGTGGGTTGAATAAATTCTTTTTAGTCAAGTCGAGTCGTTAAAAAAAGTTAAGTCAGCCGTCATCGCTTTTAAAGAAAAAGATGGCGTTTTTCTTCAAAACCAGAGAGATACATTTTCGTTCAAATCAGGATGCCACATAACACACTTTCATTTCAATTGTTCACACTTGTGCTAAGACCACAAGTATAATGATGGTTAAAATACCACCAAAATTACCCATCAGAACTTAAAATAACACTAGAAAAACAATTAAAATGAAAATACAATGTTGCTTCCAAAGATGACAGAAAACGAATCGGTTCTAATGAATAAATACAGCTTTTGACTTTGACTTTGTCTGACTTTGACTTTACAAGTAATTCTGTTCTTTTCTGGAGGAGGGCGCTGTCACTGCTACTCAGTTTTTAACTTTTCCAGTTGTTTTTCATAATGTTTTTTGTAAAAACTTGTTTCTGTTCCATTAAATACATTATTAATTCTTACCTTTTCCCCCTTTGGTGAATGACAGCGGAATATCTACGCTTTTTTGTCCTGTGATAGACCTCCTTTTTTTACCCTGCCCCGAGAACGACGCAAATGCTCTCTTTATTGACGCTCTGAAAAATTAACAAAAGTTGAAATACTATTCGTTTTGTCTGTGTTTATTGTATTCTGTGTTCGTAGTATCTATTTACAAATGAAAAAGTATTCTATCAGTCGTTTTGGTTCCCATAGTACATGCTATGTACTATGGGAACCTTGCTTGCTTGTACCTATTAGTACCTATTATTGCACTAATGTTCGAACAGATTTATTATAGATTATCATTATTGTAATCGAGAACCTAATAGTTAAGACAAACCTTTTTTTTAGGTTTTAAGCTACTACTGATAAAATTGTACCGCTATTGTTTGTGTCAAATAAATAAATAAATATGCTTAGTGTGGGGGTTTATTTACCCAGAACACCCGGAATAAATATTTGCAGATCGTACAAACATTTATTCCGAGGCGAGAATCGAACCCGCAACCTCTTGCATCGGAAGCGGACATTCGCCCGCCACGCCACATCGGTCGTCATGACCGGAATGGTCAGAATAGTCATGGTGTTACTTCCCCGGACGAGCCCTTCACTAAGAGCTCTACTACTACTAATTTGGGGGGTTTGCTGTAGTTATACTTGGCCGGCGGATTGGGGACCGCAATATCAGTATTCAGGAGTTGCTGCAGGTGCATTTCTTTAGACGCATGTTACACCATCGGAGGTATGTAGCCTCTCCGCTCTAGGTCGGAACCGCCACAGCTAGTCATAAAAACAGAGAGTATAGTAGTACAAATATTACCTGAGACCCTTTTTCACGTCTTCGGGTGGAGACAGTAAGGCACAGTAGCACTTGTCACTAGGTCCAGACCCTTCAGTTATCTTCTGAAGGGACTCTTCATCAATTTTTTTTATCTGAGCGTAGTTCATATCTCTTGAAGTAGATAGGTTTTAAGGTCTCTTTCTAGGCCAAGCTTTATTTTATATCGGCGCGTGAAATCTTCACAATCAAGAACCGGTTAAGTACGCGTGTACACAAATTTAGAGTTTTATTTTACCTGAACCACCTTTGAGTGAAAAGTCTCTTTTTAGGCCAAACTACCTGTTTCATCAACGTGGGAAATCTTCACAATGTAGAACCGACCAAAATGTTAGTGCACTAACTTACGAGTCTTTTTTAACTGAATATCTCTTTTGATTAAAAGGTCTCTTTTTAGGCCAAACTACCTCTTATATCAGCGTATGAAATCTCCTTTACAATAAAGAACCGTCCAGGAGATTATATGCACGATCTTGGGAGTCTTTTTCTATTTGAATCTGTCCTTTGAATGAAAGGTCTCTTATTAAGCCCAACTACCTGTTTACGTGTGTGAAACCTTAACAATCAAGAACCGTCTAAGAGCATTTACTTTCTACTAGCGTCCAGTCTCTTTTTCGGCCAAAATACCTCACATTTAAGCGTGATTTCTCTCTTACGATCAGTATTTATTGCTCTTGTTAAAAGTTAATGAGTTCTTTTATATATTATTTTTAGAACATTTAAGCTCTTTTATATTAAGTCGATCTTTCTGTCGGCTTCGTTGTGTGAGGTAAAAATAAATGGAATACAAGTAATACAACATTTAGAATTTTTGACACTAAAATCGTAATATACTATTCCTTGGGGAACTTGGCACCCCTAAAACACATTCTATCTATGGTTAGGTTTTATTACTCTCTGTATGTAAAAATCCATATCTTCATTATTGTTTTCAAAATCCCGTAGCATATGTTAATATAATTATTTATATTTTATGTGACACTTTTTATATATGAAGTCAATTCTTACTGTTAACCATCATGTTAAATTGAATAAAGTATTTTGCCAACGTTTTGTAAACAGCCATTTTGAATTTTAACGAAACTAAAAAAAAGAAAATATAATAATAAATAAATACTGGCATACATTTCACACAACGTCATGTAGTCCTAAACTTAGCAAAGCTGATAAATTATGCAGCATAATAAATTATGGGAATCAGATAACTGGTAAATAATAATAGCTACGTTCGGCTACCCTAGCTGCTACGTTCAGCTACGCTAGCTGCTACGTTCAGCTACGCTAGCTGCTACGCTTTGCTACACTAACTGCTACGTTCAGCTACAATAGCTGCTACGCATTGCTACACTAGCTGCTACGTTCAGCTACGCTTTGCTTCACTAACTGCTACGTTCAGCTACGATAGCTGCTACGCATCGCTACACTAGCTGCTACGTTCAGCTACGATAGCTGCTAAGCTTTGCTTCACTAACTGCTACGTTCAGTTACGATAGCTGCTACGCTTTGCTACACTAACTGCTACGTTCAGCTACACTAAATGCTACGTTCAGCTACGATAGCTGCTACGCTTTGCTACACTAGCTGCTACGTTCAGCTACGATAGCTGCTAAGCTTTGCTTCACTAACTGCTACGTTCAGTTACGATAGCTGCTACGCTTTGCTACAGTAACTGCTACTTTCAGCTACACTAAATGCTACGTTCAGCTACGATAGCTGCTACGCTTTGCTACACTAGCTGCTACGTTCAGCTACGATAGCTGCTATGTTCAACTACGCTAGCAGCTACGCTTTGCTACAAGCTGTGGTTAGATACGGCTGAGGCTTTGTAAAGCTACTAGTTTTCCTAGTTTAAGTTGACATGAAAATTGGGAACTTTTGGAATATCTGAACACAGGATGAGAGTTATTCCTGGAATTTTTATGATTTTTCTACGTATTTGTACTTTATTCTAATAGAAATGCATGGAAGTAAAACATCCACGTTTCCTCCCTAGTAGTAGGTATATACTACTAACTTAAGACTACAAAGTGGAAAAATTCTTTATAAAAAAAGAGTTATTATTCTAAGGTGGTATTAAAAGTGGTCTTAAAAATAGCTGGTTGCTATCAAAACGCAGTTTACCTGTTTGTTATATTAATAATTTTTAATATTTTTCAATTTACCATAGTTGTGGCCGTTGTGTGACAATTTGACTCTACCTATAACATTTTGACATGACAGTTGTCTGAAAAGTTTGTAGTAAAACCTTTTTTACTACATTAAATACCTATTAAATTTTGTTACACAACATCATCTAGTCGCTAACTAAGTATAGCTTGTATCTAAGGAACCAGATGACTGATAGATTACTTATCATAATATAATAATGCTTATATATTTTTTTTTATATATAGAATATCATACATAGGATCCAATATAACACCCAGACAGAAAACAAACATCAATGTTCATTACAGAAATATTTGTCCTCGGTGGGAATCGAACTCACAACCTAAAGCACAGAAAGCAAAGCTACTACTAACTAATCTGTGAGGCCAGTCACAATATTGTAATACTAGCGGCCGCTCGCAGCTTCGCCCACGTGGCAGTTTTTTCCCGTTCCCGTTATTTTTTCGGGATAAAAGTAGCCTATATCCAGGTTGCAATCTTTCGCGTTTATAATATAATTTGAAGGATTGCAAATATTTTATTGGAAAATAATTGTATTATTAATAGAACCCGTCCTTTAGGTTTCAATGCAAAGCCAACCAAAGCCTACACAGACTAAGCCAACAAATAAACTAGTCTATACTAATATTATAAAGAGGAAAGATTTGATTGTTTGTTTGTATTGAATAGGCTCCGAAACTACTGGACCGATTTGAAAAATTCTTTCATCGTTTGGGTACTACATACTATACTATACTATACTATACTTCATACTATACTCGGGTGACATAGGTTATGTTATATATTTAAAAAAATCGGGATCCCTACTAAAACCCGTGCGAAGCCGGGACGGACAGCTAGTATAGAATAAATACCATTACCCCCTTTCCCCGCCACTCACCGCAAGATTCATTTTACTGCAACATTCAACAAGTTTACTTAACATTTTTAATGTTCTTTCAGCCGGCTGAGATGTTTTTATAGAAAATCTTAAAGTGCTTTTTAAGGTTCCGTACCCAAAGGGTAAAACGGGACTCTATTACTAAGACTCCGCTGTCTATCTGTCTGTCTGTCTGTCACCAGGCTGTATCTCATGAACCGTGATAGTTAGAGTTGAAATTTTCACAGATGATGTATTGCTGTTGCCGCTATAACAACAAATACTAAAAAAACAGAGTAAAATAAGTATTTAAAGAGGGCTCTCATACAACAAACGTGTTTTTTTTTGCCATTTTATTATAGATGGTACGGAACCCTTCGTGCACGAGTCCGACTCGGTTTAAATGGTTTTAAATGGTTTCAAAGTATGAGTACATGATTGTAGTTTTAAGTTAATAGTGTCCTAAGATTATAATGCTTCCTTGTGTGTGTATTAGTAGAGTTATAGGGGTACACTTATTGACTGAGCGAGAGCAGAGAGACAAGCATCTCAGCATTACTGTAGCTACGTATAGATATTTTTTATTATACATAGAAAATACCCAGAACACCCGAAATAAATATTTGCAGATCGTACAAACATTTATCCCAAGGCGGGATCGAACCCGCAACCTCCTGCGTCGCAGGCGGACACTCGCCCGCCGCGCCACATCGGTCGTTGAACGATTATTTATACATTTCCGATTTACCCTCTATAGACGTAAATTTCTATTTAAATCTGTAGTATGGTGCCATTTCTGTTATTTATGGTGTTCTGGGTATTTTCTATGTATAATGAGGAAAATTATGATGTTTTTGTGCTTCGAAAGTTTGGATAAAAATATACCTAGATCCAATAAATATAATATGGAATACATATAAAACTGTTTAGAAATAAAACGTAATATAACTCCAAGACGAAAATACAAAAAAATCTTTGCGTTTGCCCGGCTTCTCAAAACTCGTCGTCGGCTGTGGTCGTTTCGTTAAAGTAAGTTCGTAGTGGCTTCTACAAGCCAACTCTGGTGAGGGGATTTTTAGTGCGCCCTTAGGCCTCTTTCTTGGCTTCAAGCCATCGTAAAACACGTACCTTATGTGCGTGACCTTCAAGGCAATGCCTTGTTATCACGTAACATCAGGTGGAACATATGCTTGTTCCACCTAAAAAGTAACTTAGAGAAGAAAGAAAAAAAAGGAACTGAGAATGGAATTCCTGAAAAAGATTGTATGTAAATACCACGCGAATGAAGCCATGTGCAATCCCACTAGTTTGGTATAAAATCGAAAGCAACAAACAAACAGACATCAAGATAAGACTAGTCACAAAACTAAGGGCTATAATATATTTAAATGGGTTTTTTTCCGACCCGATCCGGACACGGACAAAATTTGAATCTGATAATTTTGTTACGAGAAATTAGCCTCAGAGAGTGCTCTGTCGGTTTCATGTTTTTCAAGAAAAGGTTTGTTATCTATAGTTTGAGCGAGTTTGATAGTTTTGTTTGCTGCAAAGTCTTAGTTTACTACGTTTTCATTAGTTGAATCTGATCTTGATTCTAAATTACGATTTGGATGGCCGTTAAATAATGGTGTATCAAAACGAAGGTTTCTATTCCAGCCAGGCTAAGAAGCGCAGCGTGAGATATGTTGCGCTTAGCACGAGGTATTTTTTCTATTGATGCACATTTTAGAAATTATAGATAAAAGACCCATAGATAGTCTCCATTTGACAGTACGAGAAAGAGAAATCTCTTTATTTTTTGTGGCATGTGTCTATTATTCGGACAATTTTGCCAACGTCAAGTGGGTTGAATGAAATAGGTACTTCTTAGTCAAGTCGAGTCGGTAAAAAAAGTAAAGTCGGCTGTCATTTGGTTTTGAAGAAAAAGATGGCGTTTTTCTTGAAAACAAAAGGGAAACATTTTCGTTCAAATCAGGATGCCACATAACACACTTTCATTTCAACTGTATTTTGCATGAGGTAACGAGTAGTCAACATTTTGTCATTTGCACATCTTAGCCCGCCAGAACTCAAGCTAATAGAAGTATAAATTCAGTAAAAGGCTCGTCCGGGGAAGTGCTACCACCGTACCTATTCCTGCCGCCAAGCAAAGCAGGCGGCTTAGGCTTAGGCTTGGTCGCGAGGAACTGGCAAAAAGTACTCTGTGGAACTGGCGCTCAGATTCACCTAGCTTTAAGACTTTTTTTTTTTTTTTTTTGTGGCATCTGTCCGTCTTGCGGACAATTTTGCAAATGTCAAGTGTGGATTGAATAAATTCTTTTTAGTCAAGTCGAGTCGGTAAAAAAGTAAAGTCAGCCGTCATCGGTTTTGAAGAAAAAGATGGCGTTTTTCTTCAAAACCAAAGGGAAACATTTTCGTTCAAATCAGGATGCCTCATAACACACTTTCATTTCAATTGTTCACACTTGTGCCTCAAGTAATGATGGTTAAAATACCACCAAAATTACTCATCAGAACTTAGAATAACACTAGAAAAACAATTAAAATGAAAATACAATGTTGATGGACGCGAGTAGTGCATCGTAGAGCACGTTTATAACGAGCATGCCTTATGCAATGTTTTGTTATATTATATACGTATATTATAACCTACCTTAGACCTTTAGGTAGAACCTTTCTAGCATGCCATTCGGCACTATACCAGACTAGTTGACGACCATGTGGCGCGGCGGGCGAATGTCCGCCTGCGACGCAGGAGGTTGCGGGTTCGATTCCCGCCTTGGGATAAATGTTTGTACGATCTACAAATATTGGTTCCGGGTGTTCTGGGTATTTTCTATGTAAAAAAATTACTATGTATGTAATGTATTGTATTAAGTAAATCAGTCATCTAGTACCCATAATACAAGCTCGGCTTAGCTTGGGGCTAGATGATGCTGTGTGAATTGTCCAACATCAATATTATTATTATTATTAGTTGAGGCCCATACTGCTAATGAAAAGCTACCTACTTTCTGTTGTTTTTATTTCTTTTTCTTTGTAACTATGTACCTATGTAGTTATACTTTTACAGACTGTTTTTCGTCCGTTCTGTGTGCGAAACGTGTGTTAAATAAATATATTTTCTTTCTTTCTTTATATTCTATATTCTATTATTATTTGACGACCGATGTGGCGCGGCGGGCGAATGTCCACCTGTGATGCAGAGGTTGCGGGTTCGATTCCCGCCTTGGGATAAATGTTTGTACGATCTGCAAATATTTATTCCGGGTGTTCTGGGTATTTTCTATGTATAATAAAAAATATCTATGTATGTAATATAATATTGTATTAAGTATATCAGTCATCTAGTACCCATAACACAAGCTCTGCTTAGCTTGGGGCTAGATGATGCTGTGTGGATCGTCCGGCATTATTTATTTATTTATTTATTCTATAATTAGGTAATGGTGACCACTTAACATCAGGTGGACAATCTGCTTGTTCCATCAGAAAAACTCATAAATAAATAGTGACTGATTAGGCTTATCACACAGTTTCAGAATATTTTTTCTATTTTACATACTGTTTTCTGTAATAGCTGTCATCAATATCAGTACAATAATTTTGCGGCAAATTTACTTCTTCGAAAGACTTTGAAACTAGATCATCTATCTTCTATCTATATCTATTCTATACTATACATATTCTATACTATACTATATATATATATTCTATATATTGTATACTATGTCTGTACATTAAAGGTATTTTTCTGAAATCTTGCTAATAGTAGGTACCTACTTAATAAAAGGCAAAAAGATAAAAAAATGTATTTGCGCAATTTCAGAACTCTCAAAAACGGTGAAGGAAAGAACACATGGAAACCAGTTACCAGTTGGTATTTTAGCAGCGGCGTTGGGCTTGCAATCTGTCATGTAAATAATACTAATGTGGGTATGTGCCAAATATTTGGACATATAGTCAGCACTATATTACAGCATTATAGATGTTATTTTTTAAATAATACTATAATGCTGTAACCGAATGACTGATAAAAATTTTATCAGTCATTCGGTTCTCATAATACAAGCTATGCTTAGTTTGGGGCTAGATTAAGTTATGGTAGTGTCTACAAAAATATCTTATTACAATAAACCCTTGAACACCAAGAAACCCACACACCTATTGTTGTTCATAAACTCACAGATTTTTTTAGGTAGGTATTTGTTTTGTTAATATTTATTTTAACAGTGACCATTTGGAAAGTTACGCATTGCATACATACTAATGCAGCTGACTGTACCTACCTCTGACGTGCCTAGGTAATGAAGTTGTGTAAGTTTTTTTTTTAATCAGCCCTTTTGAGAACCTACTGTGTTCCGATTTGAAGGGTGCCGAATGTCCCACCAAATTTCCACATGCTCTTAACATCTAAGGTCATTGTAGTTGAATGGGCTATATGCCTAAAAGGTTTCTACTCTATTGGTTAGGCAAATGCATTTAATTAGTATATAATAGCACTGTTATAGCATAGTGTTTGGGTCGCAACTGCGACGTGAACAGCGGGTGGTCTGGACAAGAGTGGTGTGGAGACGCTTGTAGCTTAAATTTATCTATATATATAAAAGAAAGTCGTGTTAGTTACTTCACTTATAACTCAAGAACGGCTGAACCGATTTAGCTGGAAATTGGCAGGGAGGTAGTTTAGAGCCAGGAGAAGGACATAGGATACTTCCCGAAAAAATAACGGGAACGGGAAAAAACTGCCACGCGGGCGAAGCTGCGGGCGGCCGCTAGTTAGAAATAAAAAAAAGATTTAAATAAATATAAATATTTGTGGATATTTTTACCCAACATCATCTAGCCCCAAACTAAGCATAGCTCGTACTATGGGAACCAGATGACTGAAAGAACACTTAAATACTTTTTGTTGTAAATACATACTTAGAATACAATATAACACCTAGACACAGAACAAACATTTTTGTTATTGGTGAGGATCGAACCCACCACCTACAGTACAGAAGGCAGAGTTAGCATGAACTGAGCTGTTAAGGCTGTCACTTGTCAAGATAACTCTTTATTGTCCTCCACACGGAAACATCATACAGGAGATCATTAGGTTAAACCGGCGACCTTATTGAAAGCGATCTCTTCCAGGTAAGCTTTGCACAGAAAGAATATAACTTAGTGGAATTGACGGCGGTGTAGTTTCGTGAACCATTTTCGTTTTCGGTTTTATTGCTGTGATTAAAACGTTGTATGGGTGCCATATTACATTAGTAAGTATAAAAGAAAAGAAATAGCCTGTAATCCCAGGTATGGTAGATATCCCCTTCAGATCTCTTGTAACAAGTCAAAGTCAAAAATCATTTATTCAGTAATATCCGCAGAGATCATCTTGAAACGTCTTAAATCTAGGTGAATCTAAGCGCCAGTTCCTCGCGACCAAGCCGACCAAGAACCGGCAAGAAACTTACGGCTTGGTTTTTTTGTATGATCCTTTTACAAAGTAATAATAATGTAAATAATGAAACAGTGTGGTGCCAAGTACCAACTCAAGATTCTTCAAGGATGTCTAAGGGGTTAGTCAAGAGGCACGTTCAGATTGGTGCATACCCGCATTGTGCAGCAGTTTATATCTTGCAGGTAGCAAACCCATCGCTGCTGATAAAAAACTAACCGGTTTCTTTGCAATTTTTTCCTTCTTTGAGAAGACTGGGCATTGCGCACATAATTTTTTCGAAGTTTTTTTTTAATTCAGTAATATCCGTAGGGATCATCTTGAAGTAAAATCAGTAAAATCCACGATCGGATTCGAACTCACGGCCTTAGGATCAGAAGGTCACTGACAGTAGGCCACAGTTGCTCTTTTAAAAAAATATATTTAGTTATAACATCGTTTCCACACTTCTCTATTCCGGTCGAACGGTCCAACGGTATAAAAGTCGCGGCTCCCTCAGGACTTGATCCAGTTCGCTCGAGATCATAGGTAAGTGCTTGCTAATAGTCCCTTAGCATTAGTTTTTAACAGGATAACGTTATGATTAAAGTTTTAAATAATTTTAATATAAACTAGCGGCCACTCGCAGCTACGCCTGCGTGGCAGTTTTTTCCCGTTCCCGTTATTTTTTCGGAATAAAATCATAGTAGCTTTGTGCATGCAAAGTCTCAGCCCGATCGGTTTAAAATTGACAAAGTTTCATACAAACTTTCATCCTCTATTTTATCCCCTTGGGGGTAGAATTAATCAAAATCCTTTCTTAGCGGATGCCTACGTCATAACATCTACCTGCATGCCAAATTTCAGCTTGATCCGTCCAGTGGTTTGGGCTGTGCGTTGATAGATCACTATGTCAGTCAGTCAGTCAGTCACCTTTGAGTTATATACTACAGATTGGCACTTACCTTGGACAGTGAATTAGTTTAGCTATCCAAAGAGGTAACGTTGCCAGCCTTTTGGGCACACTTCCTGCGGTCAGTGATTTAAATTCTGTTTTCTACCCATAGTAAAAACCTGATGTTAGAAAGAGTCAAATAATAATAAATAAAAATACCATCTAAATATTATAATGAACATATTATTATGAATAGGCACAGTTTAAGCCGCTGGGCGTAGAAACTTGATTTTTAGGGATCCGTACCCAAAGGGTAAAAAGGGACCTATTACTAAGACTCCGCTGTCTGTCTGACCGTCTGTCACCAGGCTGTATCTCATGAACCGTGATAGTTAGAGTGTTGAAATTTTCACAGATGATGTATTTCTGTTTGCCACTAATAACAACAAATACTAAAAAATTTAATAAAATAAATATTTTAGGGCTCTTATACAACAACCGTGTTTGTTTTTGCCGTTTTTATTATAGATAATGGTACGGAACTCTTCATGCGCGAGCCCGACTCGCACTTGGCCGGGTTTTTTAGGGTATTTTATCTTGGTATTTAGGAGTGTACTAAGATTTTTTTTATTAATTCAGCCCCTAAAGTAATTCAGTAGATGCGAGCGAGGCGTACCTACACCTAGATAGCCTGAGAAATGTTATAACTTCATAACTGTTTTCTTGTTTTCTTCATTACGCACTCAAACTATACATAGGTATTATTATATATCTGTTGTATATATACTAGTTACCTACTACTATGTATACGTGAAAACCTATGTTTTTACTAATTTATAACATTAGAAAAACCTGTAGATTTAAATAAAAAATAATAATAATAATAATTTTTAAAATATTTATTGCCAACAGTGCTTGAACGACATCGAAAATCAACAAACTTACTGACATTTGTCTAACCATTCAATTCCTACAATTCAGATAGAAGGATTCTACAAACAATAGTCAAGTTTACATTACCTTTGATTACTAAGGTTTTCATAAAAACGGAAGTCTATATATCTTTACTGTTTCGACGAGTTCTATTCAATAACACACGCTATGACGTCGAAATAAAGTCTAAAACAACATCCTGCTGTGTCTACCGTGCCGTGCCGCAGTCTCCTGCGATGCTTACGGTCGTTTTCTGAAGATTTTACGCAAAATACTACGTTTTTAAAACCCGTCACATAGTTTTCCCAATGCCGAAGAAAGAAATATACAAAACAGACGAATATAGTTCAGAAGCAAGATACATTTTAAATGAAAAACATTTAGCTGAGATTTTTTTCACATGCTAAATATTGTTAATATTTTTTTCGTCACTAAAATAAATCGCCGAAAGTATGTAGGTACGCGCTTAAGTTCCGAACGACAACACCAAATTGGATACTTACAAAATTCTTTTTTTTGTGTTCTTTATTGCCAGGACAGAGTTTGTATAAGAGAAAAATTTAAAATAATTGAATAGATTTTTTTTAATTTGTTTACATTTCCCGCGTTTGAAATAAAAATATGGCGTACGAAGTTCGCCGGGTCAGCTAGTTTATTAGATAAAATATGCAAGATAGTATTTTTTTTAATTGTAAGTACGTATATTTATTCCTCATTCATGTCAGAACCTTCTTCTTTCTTCTCTATGGCACTTGTTCGTTAGGTATTCGATAGACAATTTTATCAATGTCAAGTGGTTTATAAAATAGGTTTTAGTCAAGTCGAGTCAGTAAAAAAAGTAAAGTCGGCTGTCGGTGGTTTTTGAAGAAAAATATGGCGTTTTTCTGCAAACATTTTCGTTCACATGAATGCCACAAAATGCACTTTTTGATTCAAATATATGAAGTTTTAAAAAAAATTGTTCACACTTTGTTTTAAAACCTCAAATAATGTTGGTTAAAATGCCACCGAAATTACGTAATAGAATTAATTACAAAAAACACAAGAATTATAATAAAAATGCTATGTAGCTTCCAAAAATGACAGAAAACGAACAATGTCAAAACCTCTGAACTTACCGACAACCATCTTTTTCTTCAAAACCAATGACAGCCGACTTTACTTTTTTTACCGACTCGACTTGACTAATTTTATTCAACCCACCCACTTGACATTGGCAAAATTGTCCGCAAGACGGACACAGGCCACAAAAAAAAAAAAAAAAAAAAAAAACCTAACTAAGCAAACGAATACCTATCATTCTAAGCAAGCAATAAAATGGAGATCAAATAAAATAGTAAAAGTCAACGTGTATTAGTATTATACGGTACCGGTTTTTTCAAACTACGCCTATATTTGATCAGTTTGCTATAAAATGAGCTTTCCAGAAAGATCGTATTCAGTTGAGATCAGAAGCGAACTGCGAACTGTTTTACCTTTCATAGGTACTAGTTTTCACATTTTAGTAGTAGTAGAACTTCGATCAGTGATATCGCTAGATATAAAAAACTATCTCGGTTGTTTTGACAATTAGTGACCTTATTTACTAGGTGACATGGTTGTAATTAGGTTGAACTTAAAACTGTTTATTTTTTTCTCATTTCGTTAGTAAACAAATGTAGCTGTCTAAGTATATTCACGCGTAAGCTTTTAGGTATGATTTTGTATGTGACCCGTCTACATCTAGAGGTTATTTGAGCGACGTGTAGAACAACTTTTTGAAAAACGCATTAATTTCTTAGGTACTTTTAATATAAATATGATCGTGTATTATTTGTTACTAGCAGCCGCTCCGAGCTTCACCCGCGTGGCAGTTTTTTTCCCGTTCCCGGTTTTTTTTCGAGATAAAAAGTAGCCTATATGAAGCCTATATGTTAATCCAAGTTATAGTCTATGTTTACTCCAAATTTCAGCCAAATCGGTCTACTGGTTAGAGCGTGAAAGAGTAACAAACATCCATCCATCCATACTTACAAACTTTAGTAGGATTTAACTATTGAGTGATTTGGTCCCTCACTAATAACACTAATTATGTTTTAATCCATACCAATCATACAGTTTTTTATATATACAAGTATGTGTGTCTGTTTAATACGTTTTTGCGGCCAAACCACTCGTATAATTAAAATTAAGTTTGACACAGAGGTAACTTGCGTTCTGAGAACATTTTTAAGTTACTTTTTACCCAACTGCTAAAACATCGAGGGTTTAAACATGTTTATCGCGTGTAATAATCTATTAATCGTGCTTAGTAGAGAACGGTAATACTATTTCCCATAAACTTTTATCATGTTTTATAAACTCTTCTTTTTTCTATGGCACCTGTCATTTGAAAATCAATTTTACCAATGTCAAGTCTTTTTATAAATAGTTTTTAATCAAGACAGTCAAATTCTGCCAAGTCGGGTTGTCATTGGTATTGAATAAAAAGATGGCATTTTTATGCAAGTCCTAAGGAAATATTCATTAGAATCAGGATTCCACGATTAATGTTGGTTAAATGCCACTAAAATTATAAAGCAAAACTTCAAATATAAAAGAAAAACAATTAAAATGAAAACAGCTATATTGCATCTAAAATTGTCAGAAAACGGTTCTCGCAATGCTTTTCCTTTTAAAAATAAGTCTTTTCCCTTTTTCTGTTCTTTATGACAGTTATATTTTAAAATTAAACGGATAATTTAAAATCTATTCCACTTTTAAAAATAATGAAAACCTTATTTTTCTTGACAAAACGGTTTGAAATTAAAAGCAAACATATGAACCACAGAGTAGTCAAAGAAGATTGAATGTTTCCCGCCATAGCATACCCATTATTGTAGTCCTAACCATTTTAATTTGTTTCTTTTTGTTCTTATTAAGTAAAGAGACTGTTATCTTTGTGAATGTATATCTTTGTTTTAGAATAGGTAATACATATGATATCCTGAAAATGTATGCTGAAATAAGAAAGATTTATTAGAATAAGATTTTTTTAAGTAGTAGTAGAACTCTTAGTGAAGGGCTCGTCCGGAGAAATACTACCACCATGTCTATTTCTGCCGTCAAGCAGCTTACTGTGTTTATGCTTCAGGTTGATGGACGCAGAGTAGTGCATCGTAGAGCACGTTAACTAGCGTGGCCTGCAAGACAATGCTCTGTTATAGACAATGGTAACCACTTAACATCAGGTGGGCCATCGGCTTGTTCCATCAGCTAGTCGCATAAAAAAAAAACTACCTTGGGTCCTGAAGGGGGATCACTTCCACTCGACCATCGGGGCTCTATTTGCTGAAATAGATGATATTTTAGAATGATGATGATGATGATGATGTAGTATAGTAGTATAGTAGCACTAGTATTGCTATTCTTAGCAGTAGTAGAGCTCTTAGTGAAGCGTTCGTCCGGGGAAGTACTACCAACTTATTTCTGCCGTCAAGCAGCTTGCTGGGTGTGGGTGCCGGTGACATTCCAGGCAACACCTATATGCCTCAGGTTGGGGCATCGTAGTGCACGTTCCTAAAGAATCCTACAAACCAATCCTTTGTTATAGGCGATAGTAACCACTTAACACCAGCCGGGCTAAGATGCGCAACGTGAGATAATGTCACGCTAGACACGAGATATATTTTTTATTGGTGCACATTTAAAATTGTAGTCAAACCCACAAATAGGCTAAACGTTAGCGCTAAGTCTTCATTAGACATAACGAGGTCGGTATTTAACACTCCCATGTTAGCATAGGACATGAAGGGCTCTTGCTATTCAAAGTCAAAGTAAAAAAGCATTTATTCAGTAATAACCGGGATTATCTTGAAACGTCTTAAATCTAGGTGAATCTAAGCGCCAGTTTCTCGCGACCAAGCCTAGAAGAACCGCCAAGAAACTTACGGCTTGGTTCCTACCGTTTTTTTGTATGATCCTGTTACAAAATAATAACAATGTAAACTCTTACTATTTTACACGAGAAAACGAAAAACGAGTAGACAAAATTTTGTCGCATTGCACATCATAGCCCCGCTAATGAGTCATCTTCTTGTACGAAATTCTTGTTTCTACAGTTGTATAAAAAAACAAATACCTATAAACTTTTTCATTTTATAAGTCCTTGTGTTCGAGAGTTTTCTATCTGTCATATCAGTCGGTTAGAAACGTCCAAGCAAGGTGTATTCCACTACTCTTGCCCATAAAATAAATTATTATTAGACCACTACATGGTAATACTATTCGGGTGAATAAGGGATCGTCACCCTAATACGACACTAGTATTATTTTATGATAATCAAACAAATATTTTTATGCTACTACTGGTGAAACAAGTAGTACTATTTTTTTATATATACTACTTGTTGATGGAACAAGCAGATGGCCCACCTGATGTTAAGTGGTGACCATCACCTATAACAAAGCATTGTCTCGTAGGTCACGCTCGTTAGGAACGTCACCTACAATGCACTACTCAGCGTCCATCAACCTGAGGTATACAGGTGTTAAGCCTCATGTGCCTGTAATTACACCGGCACCCACACCCTTCAAACCGGAACACAGCAAGCTGCTTGGCGGCAGAAATAGGCCTGGTGATAGTACTGCCCCGGACAAGCCCTTCACAAAGAGCTCTACTACTACTAAAATACTATTTATGATGATATTTAGCTGCAAGTATCTTTAGAACTTGATATTAATACTTTTCAAATATCAAAATGGTAACTAAGGGTCAGCGCACACCGGTAGATGGAACTAACAGCACTTTTTTTTAACCTTTTGTGTCCCATTGCTGGGCCAAGGTCTCTCCGAAAATCTTCCACCTTTCTCGATCTTTAGCGATTTACCACTAATCCTTCCTTTGACCATCAAGATCGTCACGCCAGCGTCTCTTCGGTCGTCCCGGATGTCGCCTTCCAACCTCAGGTATCCAAGAAGTTGCTATGTTTGCCCATTTCTCAGGCTGCATCCGGCTAACGTGGCCCGCCCACTCCCACTTAAGCACTTTATGATATAAATATTTTTGCATGTTGACTAACGCAGCGTGCGAAACACTATTTAGGTTTAAGAACTTCTACTATCTACCACATTTCCTACCACAAATAATTCATTTCCTTAAATTTTTACAGCTTTACAGCTTTTTACAGACAGCTCAATGAAACTCATACTAACTTTTAAGCTAACTAATTCTGCAAATCTCATCAATAATGATTCAGTAGTTTTTGCGTGATGTATGTACAAACAAATATTTTATACCCAAAGGGTAAAAAGGGACCCTATTACTAAGACTCCGCTGTCTGTCTATCTGTCCGTCTGTCATCAGGCTGTATCTCATGAACTGCGCTAGTTAGAGAGTTTTCACAGATGATGTATTTCTGTTGCCGCTATAACAACAAATACTAGAGTAAAATAAATATTTAAGAGGGCTCTTAAACAACAAACGAGTTTTTTTGCCGTTTTTATTAACGATCATGGTACGGCACCTTTACGGAGCTCTTCGTGCGTGAGTCCAAGTCGCACGTGGCCGGTTTTTTTTTTAAATTGACGTTGTTTTTAAAGAAGTTACTTAAACTTTGTGTTTTTGAATTGAAAACTTCTTTTAGGCGCGCTGAGCTATTTTTGCGTGAACAAAAATCATGAAACTCGCGTCATTGTCACCGAACGCTTTCCATGAGCTATATGTATGCTGTGTATATTGTGTACTTTATGGCCTAGGTTTCGCTTCTATCGGCAGGTCCCACAGACAACCTTACTTTTTTAAAGTAAGTAGTTACTATTAGCAAGATTTTAGAAAAATATCATAAATTTTTCTAAAACTTTTCGATTTCTACAATTTTATTATAAAGATAAAGATAAAGATCATTTATTTGCTTAGACATGTGTGTAAAATAGATGACAAAATATTATGAGAGGCAACATGCAATACCGTGTCGGTGTGCAAATGGAGATGGCACTTAAAACGTCACATGCAACATGAACAAAAGGTGAATTACAATATTACAATGAATGTCAAAATACAGAATTACAGAATTTAAAATCAATACAAATATACAATACAAAATACATTAAAATGTTTTTTTTATTGTATATATCAAAATTTGTCGTTAAGGAATTCATCAATATTATAGTAGCATTTATCAGTTAGGAATTTCTTAAATTTCGTTTTACATACACATTTTATTTTGCAGTGTGAGCATATCTAAAACCCACGCTACTACAGTTAAAAAAAATCTCTCTCGTACCGTCCACTAATGTGCGCTAACCTTTAGACTCCCCAAAAGTATATAAAAGTCCCCAATTGTCGAAGATAACAAACGAATTCACAGACGAAAAACTTTGCCAACTTGTAACTAAGTTGAAGTTAGTTTTATTAGTTAATTGACAAGATAACTAAGTTAGCCATTGTTTAATTGTTTATTGCTGGCTACCGTTTAATTTATTAGGAGTCTTGGAAATAAAACGTTTGTTTGCAAAGAATACTCACATTATCATGGTTACGTATATTTCGCAACTAAAAAACTGAAATTTCGCAAAAAAATATAAATAAAAAATCAAAATTTCGCTTTTATTCGCATAAGAAAAAACGAAAAATATCTAAAAACTCGTATTTTTTGCCATAATCATTAAAACAACAAAATATTTATTACAGTAAGGTTAGTTAAAAGCTAACATCGTGGTTGTCTTTATATTTTCTTGCTTAATTAAGCCTTTGTCTTCAGTCATTTATAACGACATTGTAAATACTGAAATATATTTCAGCATCTACACTGTTGATTGGGCTATGAGCATCTACTAGTTCGAGCAGCAAGTTATATAAAAACTAGGTAGTAAAAAACATACAAACTTAACCCCCTGAAACTCAGGGGCTGAATTTCAGGAATTCCTTTCTAAGTACACCTCTACGCACCAAGACAAATATACTCTGAAAATCAAGTCTCTACGACCAGTGGTTTAGGCTGTGCGTTGTCTATAACTGAATCAATCAGGACAAAGGTTCTTTTATGTGGTATAGATTGGAACTTTAAACCAGTTGATTCTAAAAGTTATTTTAATCTCTACACAGCACAGCCCACACGCTGTGATCAGCGGGACGCTGGCGCAAGCAATCAGAAAAATATAAAACCTTACACTTTATCAAACTTATAATAATATTCTCTCGTAGCGTCATAATAAGAAAGTAAACGTTTAAGTATTCTATCGAATTCATTTTCTGTTTTCTGTGTGTTTTATTTTAATCAAAGTCAAAATCAAAAAGCATTTATTCAGTAATATCCGCAGGGATCATCTTGAAAAATCTTAAATCTAGGTGATCTAGCGCTAGTTCTAGAACACTTCATCCCCTTTTTACACCCGTTTTAAGGATGACAGCTCAATGAAACCCATACTAAGTTTTAAGTTGTATTATAAACTACCTAATTCTGTGAATCGCATCAACATTAATTCAGTAATTAAAGCGTGATGCGCGTACAAACCAACTAACAAAAAAAAGGTTTTAAATCTGTTCCCTCTATTTTGAAGTATTACTAGCAAGATTTCAGATAAATATATTTGACTAGCGGCCGCTCACAGCTTTGCCTGCGTGGCGGTTTTTTCCCGTTCCCGTTATTTTTTCGGAATAAAATCATAGTAGCTTTATGCATGCAGAGTCTCAACCCTATCGGTTTAAGATTGACAAAGTTTGATACAAATTTTCATCCCCTATTTTATCCCCTTGGGGGTAGAATTAATCAAAATTCTTTCTTAACGGATGCCTACGTCATAACATCTACCTGCATGCCAAATTTCAGCCCGATCCGTCCAGTGGTTTGGGCTGTGCGTTGATAGATCACTATGTCAGTCAGTCACCTTTGAGTTATATATATTTAGATATACTTTTCGCCCTCTATAGTTTTACTATAGTAACTATAGATTTTTTCTATATAAATATTATTTCAACAGATCTGTTCCTAAAAGCAGTTGACGTTATCACCATGACGCGCGTTTCTGTTCTGCTGATGATCGCTCTCCTGGGTATGGAGTACTGTTATACTGCTTCTGTAAGTACCTGCTACATTCAGGAATAAAGCATTTTTAGTAGTAGTAGAGCTCTTAGTGAAGGGTTCTTCCTGGGAAGTACTACCACCATGCCTATTTCTGCCGCCAAGCAACGCAGCGTGTTCCGGTTTGAAGGGTGTGGGTGCCGGTGTAATTACAGGCACATCATAAGGCTTAACACCTGCATGCCTCAGGTTGGTGGACGCAGAGCAGTGTATTGTGGATTACGTTCCTAAAGAACGTGACCTTCAGAGCAATGTTTTGTTATAGGCAATGGTAACCACTTAACATCAGGTGGCCATATGCTTGTTTCATCAGCACAATGTATTAAAAAAAAAATTCAGGAGCAAAGCATTTTTAAACCTGTTAGTATTTTAGCAGGGGCGATGGGCTTGCAACCTATCACGTATGAAACTGACTAAATACTAACTACTGTACAAACATTTATCCCAAGGCGGGAATCGAACCCGCAACCTCCTGCGTCGCAGGCGGACCGCCGCCACATCGGTCGTCGGTACCTAAACTTTTGTTTTCACATGATTTAGTTCAGGTAGGTTGGTTCAAACATTGTTCTTATAAGTACTTTAATGATAATTAACAATACGTTTTAATTTTTGCAGATTCCAAGAGGCTATGATCCAAGAATGATGAATGAAGAAATCATAATGCCCAAGAAAAGACCATTTTGTAATGCATTTACAGGTAATTCACAATGTCAAAGTGATTGCATAAAAATTATATAATTTCATTTCAAACGACTTTACTTTTTATTTACTGACTTAACCAGAATAAAACATTATAAACTATTTAAACTTGTATGGATACTTAACTTCACCTTAAAAAACACCCATCATCCTTAAAAAAAAGATAATAGAAAAACAAATAAAATGAAAACGATCCAAAGTTGACAAAATTAATTACACCACAGACAGACTTCTTTTGCTACGCTGCTACGAGAGGAAGCTACGACAGCCTACGGCGTAGCTGCGTAGCAAAGAAATAGTGTATAACATATTTTTTATCTGTAGTTTCTCAATGAATAAAAGCATGCAAACTCTTTTGAAAGAAATTACGTTAATTAAAAACAAAGGAACTCCTCTGTCAGATGCCAATGGTTCTCAAACTTTTTAGTGACATTAAATGTTTTTATTCTATAAATGAATTATTAAATTGACATTAAATATTGTAGATAGAGGTACTTTGACATTTTTATTATTTAAATTCAGGTTATGGTGTTTAATTTAGATTATTTTTAATTAAATTTATTACATATTATATTTTTGAATTGCATGGTAATTTTAATGAAATATTATTGTACACCAATTTTGGTAACATAGAGATTCCGCTCTGCGTATTTGAATATCTGATCTGTATTTGACCTATGTTCCGCAATAAATATTATTATTATTATTATTATTATAACATAAAAAAAAGCTTTAAAATTCTGGTTTTAAGCAAAGAGGTAATGACAACATAAGGTTTATTAAGTTTTTTGTTTTAGGATGCGGACGAAAGAGGTCGCAAACAGCACCTGGTATGCCATCTCAAGAGCTTCGACAAAGACAGGTAAATAAGCTATACTTCTGATTAGGTAATTATAATTAAAGGTGTTATATTACTGTATTCTAAGTATGTATTTAAAAAAAGTTTTATGTATTCTATTAGGTAGTCATCTGGTTCCCATTGTACAAGCTATGCTTAGTTTGGGGTTAGATGATGTTGTGAAAAAATTACTGTAAATATTCATTTATTTATTTTAATAAAAGTGTTTAATTAAACTAATAAATATGATTAAACATATTGTCACTACTTAGCTTGACATTATTTACCAGACTCAAATCAAATCTTTTAGTATCAATGTGAGACTTTTTGAAGTTGTCTAAGGGTAGTCAAATCAACGTCCAAATATTACATTTTGATACATACCCACATTTTCCAGTAATTGGTATTCCATACCTGACAGGTTGCAAGCCCATCGCCGCTGCTTTAATACTAACTGGTTTTCTCACGGTGTTTTTCTTCACTTTTGAGATCGCATTACGCACATAATTTTTTTGATAGAAAAATCCATAGGTGAAAGTTTAGATTCGAACCCACGACCTTAGGGATTAAAAAGCAGGGTCGCTCTCAATACACCATCAGTGCTCTTGTTTTTATTTATTTATTTATTTGGCTCACAAACGGTTATTACAATGTTCCAATCTTAATATAGTGTAAATGTTATACATTTTAATTGCACAACCAATTAAAGGTAAACACCGCATGCTTTATAATGCGTACTGATTTAAGTATAACGTTAAATAGGGGCATAAAACACAGACTTTCTGTTTCAGTATATGGACGAAGAAACTCTTGGTTCAATTCTGGACTCGGAAACCGCAATTGATGACCTTTCCCGCCAAATCCTGTCTGAAGCAAAACTCTGGGAAGCTATCCAAGAAGCCAGCGCTGACATCGCAAGACGAAAACAGAAAGAAATGAGTTTCAACTAATAAACTGACTGTGGCTGAATGATTATGCTTACCGTAGCGTTTATCTTAAAAAAAAGTTGGAGTCGTATAACCTAAAATGTAATACTCAACATTTTTCACTAAATTATTAAATTAGATTGATATTGTGGAAAATTTACGCTAATATAGATTTATTCTTTAAATTATTATTAACCTAGGAGGTGACATAATTAAATTAAGTTGTGATATAATTTAAGAGAAAATTATCTAAGTCCTATCTGATGTTAGTTTTTTATTCCCAAACATAAATTTTGTGTGATTCTTAAAACCTTAACATTTATTTTAATTACTGATTGATATAAGAGCTATGTTTGTTAAATCCATTATAACATTATTCATAAGTGTTTATCCGAATTTAAGGAAGAAATAAAACTTCTTCATCTGGATATTACTTTTTATTTTCATCCCTTATCAATAAGACTCTATGTCTATTTACCCAGCCATAATAGACATAAAACTTCTAATAAACTAGTTTACACCAATTGACAGGAGGTATTAAGTATCAAAGAGTTTTCAGTCATTAAAACTAGTTTAGCTTAGACATCGAATAATCTGTTTTCGATCGCATCTTCGTAAGAATAAGGTCTGTATTCGCTTGAGATGATGTCCGTCATCCACTGTTCAGGCATGTTATCGACAAAAAATGGCAGCTTTGGTTTTTCGCTTTTTTGGAGATTTTCTGGTTGAGACTTCTGATCATGGGCATTTAATGGGAGAAACTGGAAAACAATTATAATTTTTATTGTTACGTTACTATTAAACGGTGTAATAACCTATTATATACTAGACTAGCGGCCCGTCACAGCTTCGCACGGGTTTTTATTCATTATTTTATCCAAGAATTTGGCACAAAAGTATCTATAACTATTCATCTCAGGCTGGAGATCCTCGCTATCTTAATAATCCCTCGCTTGTGCTCGAAGTTCAAAATAAAAAACTCCGTAATCTATAATTACGGAGTTTTGTATTTTTTTGTTAAATAACACTATTTTTTCCGTACCTACTACTAATAGCCTTACCTACTTACTTTACCTACTAATAGCTTTTACCTTATTTAAACACTTTCACCGTTTTTACTTTTAAAAAGCCTTTATCAAACTGTTAACGAATGCACAAAATAAGCTTTTACAAAGATGCCCCAGTCGATGAACCACAAGATTTTTAAAGTTAAACTTGTCTTGAGCAAGTGAATGATGAGAATTAATAATTGTGTATTAGGCTTCCTCGCTAAAATATTTTAACTCGGGATTCTTTTTCCCTTACATAAAACAAAACATACACTTAATGTTACCTGTAACTGGTTCGGAACGCGTTTCCGGCGCAGATAGTTGAAGCAGCACGACCGGAAGTGACGTGTCCCGCACGCTGACGTGCACTCGCTGCCACAAGAGTCGCATGTCAAACTGGCTGCCCACAATGTGCTGCCTGACCATAAAAAAAAACATTATTTGCAGTACTAAAAGTAACTACTCAAAAAAACCGGCCTGCGAGTCGGACTCGTGCACGAAGGGTTCCGTACCATTATCTATAATAGAAAGGGCAAAAAAATCACGTTTGTTGTATGTTTAAATATTTATTTTATTCTGTTTTTTAGTATTTGTTGTTATAGCTGAAATAGAAGAAATACATCATCTCTGAAAATTTTAACTCTCTAACTATCACGGTTCCTGGTGACAGACGGCAGACAACAGACAGACAGCGGAGTCTTAGTAATAGAGTCCCGTTTTATCCTTTGGGTACAGTATTCCTCTTTCGGAAAAAGTTTTACTTCAATACTAATTTAAATAAATTTTTATTTTCTTATAATATTACCCAAAAAACTAAATAACATTTTTTTTTCAAAATCATACCAACGCTACGATCCATAAACATAAACATTCCAACTACAATGTCTCATTTACCATAAAATAGGATATTTAGCATCTAAATACATATTTATAAACCTGTGCACAGGTTTATAAATATCTACAATGGGTGATTTATTCCAGAGGAAATTTAAATGGATATGATATAATTGAGAACAGTAAATATTAAATTATGCATGCTTTAAACAACCAGATTCCGTGAGAAAACTTGAAGAAATTGATTTAGGGTTATGATTATTATTACTACTGCAGTACAAAAGGCAGAGCATCACAGTTCTGTAGCTCTGCCTTCTGCACTGTAAATTCCGAAAGAACAAACATTTACGGGAAATATCTTTGTTTAGTATAGGGATATTAGAATAAATTCTATGTATACCGGGAGTAATAAGGCTACTCCGATGCTTTTTGTCCGTTTTTTCCGTGTTTTCAGTATTAATATCGACAATAAATCATAAAATAAACATAAGGACCTAGTTATCATAAATAAAAAACACGTAAAAATTACAAAACATCAGAAACAGTAATCTAAAAGAAATCGCGATCATCTGACCGGTGCGTTGCACTCGCAGCCGCCGCCACTACGCGGTCATTGACCGCGCTGTACGGAATACATTGCTGGTTGATTAATAGGAATTTCAACAAGATAGGTTGTCATATTTCTCTAAATCAATTTGACTGTCAGGCAAGTGGTATTTATAAGAGCTTGTTGTAGATAACTTTACTGCGTTCCTGGAGTATTCGTAAGTGGTCTTATTACACCCGTTATATTTACCAAAAACAAACGTATAGAGTATTTTAACTATTCTATTAGTCATCTAATCCCATAGCACAAGCTTTGCTTAATTTGAGACAAGATGGCGTTGTGTCAAATGATTGTCAGTATTCATTATTTTAATATATTTAGTTTTTTTTTATTTTAATATTCTATTTTAATGAACATGGAACATAAATACCATGCACTCTATATTATTCTACAAGTTTCTACAATGATCACCTGATCCAAAGTCTTTAGAAGCAGTAGCCTCCTTTTTAAGTCTCCTAGAGTCAGCTTGCGACCATGTCGCTATAAAATTAGAATTGAATTTAGTCATGCTTATATATAAAAAAAATATATAACAAAACTTTAAAAAATCCTTATCATATTGCTAACGTTAAGTCTAACTACCGTAAACTTTATGGTTTACCCCCATGCGCTGTTTTAATTACACTGCTTAAAATTTACACAGCAGCCCTCACAGTTCAGTGGTTGAACTCTGCCTTCTGCGCAGTTGTAGGTTCGACCTCCACCAAAAATATTTATTTCTGTTTTCAGTATAGATGTGTGTTCTTTATTATATTCTAATTATGTATTTACAAAAGCAAGCTACAAAATTGTACTTTCAGTTATCGCTTAGTACAAGTTTTACTTAGTTTGGGGCTAAATGGCATGGTGTAAAATTATATCCATTTATTTATTTAATTAACTTTGTACTCTTTGTTAATTTACCTTTTTGGATAGAGATAACATAATCTAAACCATTAGATAGATAGATAACGTTTTATAGTACACAATGATACATCATAAATCTAGATATAAACTAATAAAGTACAATGGGTGGCCTTATCGATATCGATATGTATAACGATATGTGCATAACGATTAATTCATAATAATTAATCAATGTACACCATATAAATTAGATATACACCGTACATAGATTTTTATAGCACAAATTAAAAGGTAAACTATTTGAGATCGTTTGGAAATATAATGTAGCCGGAAATCAAGCGTAGCACTAGAATGGTTGCTAAAAGGAAGGCGTTAAATTACTTAGACACTATAAATATGAATTATACTTACCAATGAGAACCAAAGAAACGATAACTGTTAACTTCAACATATTAAATAGATAATTAAGATACAAAAACTAAATATGAATCTTGTTGGTTTTGTATTCGCGCCAAACCTTATCTCACAAGATGGCGGAGCAAGAGCAGTGGATTGAGTGACGGATATCAGATACCATCCCCTTTTTATATGAAAGCTAAGTTTACCCTCTTACTATGCGTGGGGTGTCGACAGCGTGATGTAAATATTTTATTATTATTTATCGATGTATTTTTAGAAGTTTTCTTTGATAACCAATTTGAAGTTTAGCTAGTTAGAAATTGGAATTAATGGAATCATGAGATAGCTAAGAGAAAGTGAGAGAAAAGACACAGGTATTTTTTTTTAAATAGGATGTGTGCTGGTTAAGCAACGGGAAATTTGATTGGATTCTACTAGGTTCAAACTAGGTGAATTTAGGTGCCAGTTCCTCGCGACCAAGCGTAGAAGAACAGACAAGAAACTGAAGTAGGTACCTACGGCTTGGTTCCTACCGTTTTTTAACTGAATAATATAAAATAACCTACAGTGTGGTACGTACCAATTTAACTTATTGTGGTGTAGGTAAGGCAGTATGTAGGTACCTACCTAAACTACCTAAGTTAATCATTAAGAACAAAATGCATGATAATATTAGCCTTATGCTTAGAGATGTTATGCCTAATTTAGAAAAGTGGTTTGCTGTAAATAACTTATTACTAAATATTAGCAAAACACATGTTGTAAATTTTTGGCTAGGTACAAATGTATCACCAAATACTTCAGTACAGCATACATTAAAAGACTTGTCTCTACCTAGTGCTGACCGAATTAAGTTTTTAGGAGTCTGGTTAGACTCTAAGTTGACATGGTCTGTTCATATTGAAGAGTTAACAAAAAAATTGAGTTCAGCAACATATGCTATCAAAAAAATTAAGGAACTAGGGGGTATTAAAGCAGCAAGAGATGTATATTTTGCTTACTTTCATTCCTTGATGACCTATGGGGTAATGTTCTGGGGTACAGCAGCTGACTCAAATAGGATATTTATACTTCAGAAACGCTGCATAAGGTATATTCTAGGTATGACAAAAATGGATTCTTGTAGAGATAAATTTAGAGAGTTAAGTATTATGACCATGACCTGTGAATTTATATACCAAAATATTGTATACATTAGGGAAAATTTAAGTCATATGACATTAAAAGAGAACACTCATTGTTACAACACAAGACATAAGAAAAATATAGCGGTGCCAGCTGTTAGACTAGCAAAAACACAAAAAAGTTTTGTTTCTGTGTCTATTAAATTGTATAATAATATTCCGATTGACATAAGAAATAAGAACGACATTGATTTTTTTAAATTTATTAAAAATAGGCTATTATTTAAAAGTTATTATAAAATTGACGAAGCTCTGGCTGATAAATTTATATTTTGTGATGACATTGACTGTTTTAATTAAGTGATGTATTAATTTTCTATTCGAATTGAATAGTGTAATTTTATTTTATGTTCTCTTATTTCCATAATTATTATTAAATACAATTCTATGTTAATTATTGTACTTGACGTATCTAAGTACATGTGACATGTCAAAAGATAAATAAATATTATGATTATGATTATGATTATGGTTAAGATACCTAATCATGCCATTATTTAACAAAGGTTTACTGTGTGGTTCCATTTCAGCGAGTAGTAAATGTTATGCAAGCAAATCCACAGGAAATCACCAGTTATAGGTCTAAGAAAAAGCTGGTAGAAAATTGTAAAAATTTTTATTGAAACTTTTTCAATAAAAATGTAAAATCGCCAGTGGGCAACGCGCCATGGTTATAGAATGAGGTTGCTGAGTTTTTAACCAATGAGGTGCTACTCGATTTTCGAAATGGAACGGTACTGGTACACCTACGTCATAAGTCGTATCTTTCAAAAAAGAATAAAAGTTACGATTCAAATTAAGAATTCAAATTAACCACAGCAAATACAGTCAGTAAGTAATATGGCAAGACTACATTGCTCTTACTTAAAAAATCTGTCAAAAGCTAATATTTAAATTAACAACTCAGGGATAATATCTTTAAGATTTTCTTATGCAGGTAAGAACTATGAAAACGAATAAATTCATGTTCAAACTTACCTCAAAGCTCAGTTAGTAGTGGCTCTGTCTTCTGTGCTGTAGGTTATGGGTTCGATCCCCAGCGAGGACAAACAAAAAAATTGCAGGATTAATTTTAAGCAATAATTTAAATAACGTTTCTATGTATGGGGGTCATCGTCATCATCAATATCCGTAGAAGTTAGAAGTCATATTACCTAAATGCCTCAAGTAGCACATTTTGGAAATTTCACGTGTCTAATATAAAGACAGCGCGGTGGGCTACAATATTGTTTTTCCTGTAGGATAAACTTACTTATTTTTTTAAGAATGATTACCTACTTACATTGTATATTATTGCCGTTTTTTTTTTACAACTTGCTGATGGAACAAGCTGAGGCATACAGGTGTTAAGCCTCATGTGCCTGTAATTACACCGGCACCCACACCCTTCAAACCGGAACACGCTGCGCTGCTTGGCGGCAGAAATAGGCATGGTGGTAGTACTGCCCCGGACGAGCCCTCCACTAAGAGCTCTACTACTTACTACTAAGCCGTTTGTTAATAAAAAAATATTTATTTTTTTATTAACAAACGGCTCCCTGAATAAAAAAATGATATTTGCTATTAAACACACACTGTGGACACCAATTTGCCAAATATTTAACTTACTTATATGTATATTTTTTTTGTATACATACTTATAATACAATGTAACAGCCAGACAGAGAACAAACATCAATGTTGATCACACAAATGTTTGTCCACGGTGGGGATCGAACCCCGAACCTACAGCACAGAAGGCAGAGCTAGGTAGGTAGGTACTACTGAGCTGTGAGGCTAGTCAAGGCACAAACTCTGTTCAAACAAGCTTATGAAACTGGATCCGTTGGAAATGGAAGCGTGTTTGAGTGCCTTATGTTTACATAAACAACTGCAAGTAGGGTATCTACTTAGAATAAAACGAGTGTGCTTTAGACCACACGACTGAAGTAAAACTTCTTTAATATACCAAACGTAACTGGCTATGAGAGAAAAAGAGAAAGAATAGTGCTTTCATACCCTACCATGGTAGTGTTAAACGTTTAATGCAACCTTGTTAGAAGTCGCATTAGAAGTATTACTTCAAAAATATTGTCTATTTGACAAGCCTTACGGCCGAATACTACAACGCATTTTTTTTTTGTGGCATCTGTCCGTCTTGCGGACAATTTTGCCAATGTCAAGTGGATTGAATAAATTATTTTTAGGCAAGTCAAGTCGGTAAAAAAAAGTAACGTCGCCTGTCATGGGTTTGAAAAAAAGATTGCGTTTTTCTTCAAAATCAAAGGGAAACCTTTTCGTTCAAATCAGGATGCCACATACCACAATATACCACAATAACATTTTTTACAATTTTTGTCTGTCTGTTTGTTCCGGCTAATCTCTGGAGCGGCTGGACCGATTTGGACGGGATTATAAAATAAAAACTCAATTAAGTACAAACATTTTTATTTTAGAGTAAGTATATCCCACACGTATACCGGATGTAATAAAACTAAAACTGCGTATTTTGACCATGATTCTGATTACAAAATAAACGTGAAAAAAATCGACATTAATGTCCATTTATTCCGTGTTTTCAGCGTCAATATTGACAATACATCATAAAATAAACCAAAGTCAAAGTGTATTTATTTGCAGAATTACATGTATAGGTACAGATTGTATTTGGCTCAATGTAATTCTACCATGTTATGGCATGCAAAATTATAATACCTAATTACCTAATTATATTACTCAAAAACGCGTTAAATCGTCAAAATCCCAAAACGCTTCATCTGAGCGATGCGTTGCCCTCGCGGTCACCGGCACCGCGCAGTCGTTGAACCCTATCCGGAATACATCACTGATTGATAGATCGGATTTTCAGCAAAATAATCATATTACTAAATGTATTTGTCTGTCAGCCATGTGGTATTGTATAAGAGCTTGTTGTAGGTAACTTTACACGTTCCTGAAGTATTCGGAAGTGGTTTTATTACACCCGGTATAACTGTTCGGTTGTTTTATTATAGATCCTAGGTTATTATATCCTTTCCAGTACCCGCGTGGTATATCAAGCACGGATCCACCGTTGTAGGCACGACGGGCATGCTCACAACCCTAATACCCTAAAACCCTTGACGACCGATGTGGCGCGGCGGGCGAATGTCGTGCGACGCAGGAGGTTGCGGGTTCGATTCCCGCCTTGGGATAAATGTTTGTACGATCTACAAATATTTATTCCGGGTGTTCTGGGTATTTTCTATGTATAATAAAAATATCTATGTAGGTATGTAATGTATTGTATTAAGTATATCAGTCATCCAGTACCCATAACACAAGCTCTGCTTAGCTTGGGGCTAGATGATGCTGTGTGGATTGTCCAGCATTATTATTATTATTATTAATAGACCTGTGACATTTATCCATTTTGATATGCTTAAAACTTGTAAAAAAATCATCAAAATCTGTGACGAGCAAACAGACTATTTACTTTTGTAATATTTGTGAGCAAGCAAACTAACATTTTACAGGTTTATTAATTTAACTAGCGGCCGCTCGCAGCTTCGCCCGCGTGGCAGTTTTTTTCCCGTTCCCGTTATTTTTTCGGGATAAAAAGTAGCCTATACGTTAGTATGTTATGTTATATACCAAGTTATAATCTATGTTTATTCCAAATTTCATTCAAATCGGTCTACTGGTTAGAGCGTGAAAGAACAAACATCCATCCATCCATATCCATCCATCCATACCTACTTACAAACTTTCGCGTTTATAATATTAGTAGGAGTAGGATAGTATTCGCCCCACGGCTTTGCCCACGTAGAACTATACACTGAGCAAAATCTTGGTCATGGCGTCATATAATTTATAAACATCCTTTTATCCTTTGTAAAAATGTGGGATATCTATCATGTGTGAGTAGGTACATACTCCGACTGGCACTTGGCCGATTTTTGGGTGGCTCTGACCACAACCCTTTTTTAAGGGCTGGATGCCTATGGTATGTTTATCTCTCAGAAGAATTTAAACCTATATCTGTAATTTTTGTTTTATCTACATTAATAACAAACTCTCTCCTTTTTCATTTTCTGTTTCAGTCTCTTCTTCTCGTGCCGTTTATAATGTTTGACTAACGTTGAATTATTTATATATTTCTTATCACATTCAATACATTGGTATTTTCTATCGTCCGTGTGTGTTTTTATATGACTATAAAGGTTACATTTTTGACTAAAACTTCTCGTGCAGAATTCACATGTAAAGTTCTTTTCACCGGTGTGTATTCTGTAATGGCGATCGTGGTCCGCTTTCCTGTAAAAAGCTGCGTCGCAGTCTGCGCACATAAATCTTTTCTCACCTGTAAATATACACACACATTAATACATACCATATAGTTACATATAACTTTAAGATCTTTTTGTACACAGTTTCTACAATAAATTTCATTTTATTTCATTTACCAAACGTTGTAAATAAAGATCCGCTTACAGCTGTACTCCCCCGGCTAGGTAGATATCCGGCCGTATTGCTAAAAGCTATCTGTACTAGGTAAACTTTCTAATTTATAAAGTATCATAGTTATCATTGTAATATATATTTTTATTCCGAACCCAAAGGGTAAAACAGGACCCTATTACTAAGCCTCCGCTGTCTGTCTGTCGGTCCGTCTGTCACAAGGCTGTATCTCATGAACCGTGATCATCTGTGAAAATTTCAACTCTAACTGAGTTGAAATTTTCACAGATGATACATTTCTGTTGCCGCTATAACAACAAATACTAAAAACCAGAATAAAATAAATATTTAAGGGGCTCTCATTAAACAAACTTGATTTTTTTGCAGTTTTTATTATAGATAATGCTTAGAACCCTTCGTGCGCGAGTCCGATTCGCACTTTTCCAGTTTTTTTTTCATGTGACTTGTTGCTGGAACAAGCAGATGGCCCACCTGATGTTAAGTGGTTATTATTACCTATAATAACAGACCATTGCCTCGCAGGTCATGCTCATTATAAACTTGCCCTTACGATGCACTACTCTGCGTCCATCAACCTGAGACACAGGTGTTAAACCTCGTGTGCCTGTAATCTATATCTATACCAATTATAAGAACATTTGTCCTGACTGACTGGGATATAGACAACGCACAGCCAACCACTGGTCGTAGAGACTTGAAATTTTCAGAGTATATTCGTCTTGGTGCGAAGAGGTGTACTAAGAAAGGAATTCCCGAAATTCAACGCCTAAACGTGTACGGGGTTGAAGTTTGTATGAAAATAGCTTCACGCGGACGTTTCGCTAGCTACATATATGAAATAATAATAATAATACTGGACAATCCACACAGCATCATCTAGACCCAAGCTAAGCAGAGCTTGTGTTATATGTACTAGATGACTGATATACTTAATACAATACATTACATACATAGATATTTTTTATTATACATAGAAAATACCCTGAACACCCAGAATAAATATTTTAATATTTTAATAAACATTTATCCCAAGACCCGCAACCTCCTGCGTCGCACGACATTCGCCCGCCGCGCCACATCGGTCGTCAAAATGTTAAGCTAATAGCTATTACCTTTCCCATGTTTCTTAAGCTCATGTTCCTTTAAGTGAGCGAGTTGTGTATAGGCCTTTCCGCATTCGGCACAGCCGTATCTTCTCTCCCTGCCTTCCCCTAAATGCGAATTCAAATGCCGCTTTAACGAGCAATTGCTTTCAAACATTTTAGCGCACACATTACATTGAAAGTTTTTAAGGGGGATTTCACCAGTGTGGGTTCGCATATGAACCTTAAAATTTGATGTTTTTGTAAACATTTTCGCACAGCTGGGACACTGAACTGGATCTCGCTTTTTAGCTGTTTGTCTGAAAGAATGAAGTATTTTGTGATAGCCACGAACTGTTATCAGGAGTATTGATTCTAATCTGTGTTTGTGATTATAATAATAATAATGCTGGACAATCCACACAGCATCATCTAGCCCCAAGCTAAGCAGAGCTTGTGTTATGGGTACTAGATGACTGATATACTTAATACAATACTTATATAGATATTTTTTGGTTATACATAGAAAATACCCAGAACACCAGCAATAAATATTTTCAGATTGTACATTTATCCCAAGGCGGGAATCGAACCCGCAACCTCCTGCGTCGCAGGCGGGCCTTCGCCCTCAGCGCCACATCGGTCGTCTAAGTATAGCTACGCTACAGCAGCATAAGCCCTTAAAAGGCAGAAATATGCATCTCTCAGAATGGATACATAATTCTGCCTTTTTAGGTAGAAACATTAGGTCCATGGGGTCCAGAAGCGTCTTTTATTCAAAGAGTTATCCAAGAGACAGATGGATGTGGCTAACAACCCAAGGGCTGGCGCTTACCTTGGACAGAGAATTAGTTTAGCTATCCAAAGTGGTAGCGTTGCCAGCTTTTTGGGCACACTTCTTGCGGTCAGTGATTTTAATTGTTTTCTACTTATAGTAGAGACTTCCAGTTAGAAAACAGAGTTATTTTATAATGTGTAGGTATGTTAATTAGATGTTAAATATTTGTGTAAAATAATGTGCGTTAATGTTGTAAGTAAATAGTAAATATTTTCAATCAACTGAACCTTTGACGTTTGGTTTTGGGACCAATACCATCATTATCGGACTCATCAGATATTTCAACTACATCACATTTCACATCAACTTTTTCTTCAGTGTCTATGTTATCCATTCTAGAATATATTCTGAAAATTTAAAAAAAAAATGTTAAATTTGGGATCCTTACTAAAACTCGTGCGAACCCAGGATGGGTCGTTAATTCTGAATAAAGAGCTTTATTATTATTAACTTTACAAAATTACTAAGATTACATAGAAATATGAGACCAGTAATTTTCCACAACACTACAAAAAAGGTCATGACTTATGGAATAGACATAGGTAGTGCTAACTATATGGCCTCATACACAAGCTCAAAGTCACATAACTATGGAGATTGCTATGCTGGGAGTTTCATTAGTATCTGATAAAATCAGTCAACAATCAAATAAAAAAATCTGTTGAAGAATCAAGGCCTAAATCGTTCTTCCTGGAAATAAATAGGGGAGGCTTAATAATAATAATAATAATAATAATAATGCTGGACAATCCACACAGCATCATCTAGCCCCATGCTAAGCAGAGCTTGTGTTATAGGTACTAGACGACTGATATACTTAATACAATACTAATTACATACATAGATATTTTTTTTTTTTTTATTATACATAGAAAATACCCAGAACACCCGGAATAAATATTTGCAGATCGTACAAACATTTATCCCGAGGCGGGAATCGAACCCGCAACCTCTGCGTCGCAGGCGGACATCTGCCCCCCGCGCCACATCGGTTGTCATCACAGGCTTATATCCAGCTAATCAGTGCACAGGATATAAAAAACTAATTGTCTCTAAATTAATGAAAAAATAGAATGATCTATGCTGTAAGCTGCGTTCTATTGTCTACTTACACATTTAAAGAAAAGAACAACCCACGTTCATAGCAGTTTTGATTGTTTACCTAAGTACATATTTTCTTTTACAAAAAGTGTAGGCAGTACCATAGGTATTTATTTCCATACCCTAGATCATAATGTTTTTCAATTAGGTACTTATGCCGCTGCCATAATTTCAACCAACTATCAGCAACACAGAATACTTTGCTTTGCTACATCGGAAAGATTCAAAGAAAGAACGAAATTGTTGATCAGCGACAATAACAACCATATAACAACACCTCTCCCTCCTTCACCCCTCTTGTATTGCACATCCCCCGTGGAGTCATGCTAATGTACTACCATGAAATACACAGCCCGGGAAATCACAGCCATGGAATGGCAAACAAATACAAAAATACAAATGAGTTTGTCTTAAAAAAACGATACATAATATGTGGGTACAAAAATATCACTAAATTGCAAGTTTGACAATGGGAGTAGTCTCAGCGCTAATTCTGCGTAAGAACTTTCGTTTTTACGCAGGGCTGGTTTTCAGTCCACCCCGACGTTCGATCTACGGTGACAGTCGAACTATAAAGTAGTAATACCACGAAACACCCACACGACCTACACGAAATCCGTGGTTGTACATTCTCAATACGTGTTGAGAATCCACGTAATTAGATTCTCTCTATAAACGAAGGTCTATAAACGAAATTCTATAGGTCGTGTATTCCAAGGGTGTACAAAATTTTGTGGAAAGCACAACCATGGAAAACACGATCAAGATATTGGATGCCAAAATGTATACAAACTCCTGGCTGCGTTTTCCATGACTGTGTAATCATGCGGGGTCATTGCGTATACTGCAAAGCATTCCACCGTCAGCAACCTATGACTCGCTGCCCGCGGCCCTCGTCTAGCTTATTGAATACTTATCTGTCGTTTCTGTTAGTGTCACATACCAATCAGTTTTGCTACAATGAAGTGTAGGCCAAATAAAAAAACTATGAAGCTTTTTTTTCGTCTTTCGCATTCAAAGGCTAAGGGTAAAAACTATAGAGGTATTCAGTCCATAAATGTTTATTTCGGGGCATTTCCTTCATATACACTCGAGCACAAAGATGCATGCAAACACTAATTAAATAAATAAATAATATTTGTGAACATGTTTACACAACATCTATACAACTAGGACCTACCACTATTTTCATTTCACTTTCTCCTTGAAGGTTTGCTGGAAGAGAACTCTTTTTAGGATTAAGCTCGCCTATGCACTTGTCTTATGGTTAAGTTTAATTTAAATATCATTTATGGTGTACAATAAAGATTACATTTAGAATAAAGAACATCGAACCCCAAACTAAGCATGCAAGCTATTAGCCTGGTTCCCATCCCATATTGCTAATATGAATACTTATATACTTTTTTTTGTAAATACACACTTAGAATACAATATAACACCCGGACTAAGAACAAAAATCTATGTTCATCACCACCTCAACACCATCTCAACCAAACTCATACATAATACAAAGATAGCCTAACTGGAATGTCACACAAATAATTACGAATACCTACTACCCTATCCTACAAAACTGCATCTATATCTTACTTAGGTACTTTATAACCTCGGCCTGCCTCGATATTGCTACACCCTAATTTAGGGATCCCTAAGATACCAACTTACACACAAAAACCATTTTTGTATCTAAACTAAGCCATGTAAAAGTAATAAATGTATTAAGTATTGTTTTTGCTATATTATAGCGACTTGGCTTTGTTCAACTTTTGATAAAAAAAATCCATTCTCTGCACATTCATTTAAATCACTAGTAAATTTTCATCAAAACTCCACTATCACACTAATCTCAAAATAGGATGATAAGTACAACTTTTCTCTTTAATTGCGACTAAACGAAGCATAAGCTTTCGTTCGACCAATTAAAGCAAGGATCACTTATTCCCAAGTCGTGCGTTCTTTGGTTGTACATTCCTAACATGTATTGAGAGTATTCGTGGAAGTTTGTGGATTTCGTGTAAATTTGACTGCGTATTCCTGCCTGCGCAATTTATGACTGTGATTTCCTAGGATTGTGAATTCCATGGTTGTACGTTAACCGGTCGAGTAGAGCAGAACACAACATAAAATACAAGGGCTCCAAGTGAAGGAAGAGTGAAAGAGTGTAGGTTCTATCTCGTGTTAGTGGAAAGTTGAGCTAATTCTTTTTTCCGCATGATAGCGTTGAATTCATTTTGTTCTATGATCTCTTTTAGCTGATTTTTTTTAATTTCAATGTCTATTTCGGCACTCTTTTTCTGAAGCTGTACCAGTTCAAGTCTGGCTTCTGCAAGCTGTTTGAAGGTTTTACTTCTCTTCTTTTCATTGCCTGCGGAGTAAGAAAATTACGTACATTACTCAAATAGCTACCTGCCTACCTTAGACCACTTAGTGGTTAACTCGTCTAAGCTACCTACCTGTAGAAGAAGTTTTCATCACTCTATCTACGCCAATTATAAGAATCTTTGTCCTGACTGACTGACTGATATGCAACGCAGAGCCTAAACCACTGGTCGTAGACTTGAAATTTCAAGGTGCATTCGTCTTGGTGCTTAGAGGTGTACTAAGAAAGGAATTCCCCCTAAACGGGTACACTGGGGGGATTGAAATTTATATTAAAAAAATAACCACTTCCAACAAAGTCTCGGGTATTCCGCTAGTAGATAATAAATAAAGACTAGGGTTCACAATGGTATTGCATCAGAACCCTTGTTGTATGTTGTTGTCGGAAACAAGTCAAAAGAATACATTAGGCACACATCAGCACATTTTGCAGTAGGTACCTACCTAGTTAGTATATTATAAAAAACGAGTGTGCTTTAGACCACACGACTGAAGTATAACTTCTTTAATATACGAAACGTAATTGGCTATGAGAGAAAGAAAGAAAGAACAGTGCTTTCATACCCCCTCCATGGCAGTGTTAAACGTTTAACGCAACCTTGTTGGAAGTCACATAAGAAGTATTACTTCAATAATAACGTTGGCAACTCTATCTACTCTATATAAGGCATACCTGTTCCTATTAGGGATCTTTTTTGTTGATCGTCATCTCTTCTATGCTCCTTGTCTCTCTGTTTGTATGGTTCAATACAAACTTCCGGCTCTGAAGAGAGATTGAGTGCAAACTTTGGCCAATCCGTTCCATTTTCTTCAAATGCATTCACAATTGTTGCTTGTTTTTCTAAATAAAATAATAATCATGAAAAGGCAGTTGAAATGAAAACTTACAGGTAATCATATAATTATTTTGTAAATAAATAAATAAATATTGCTGGACAATCCACACAGCATCATCTAGCCCCAAGCTAAGCAGAGCTTGTGTTATGGGTACTAGATGACTGATATACTTAATACAATACAATATTACATGCATAGATATTTTTTACTATACATAGAAAATACCCAGAACACTTGGAATAAATATTTGCAGATCGTACAAACATTTATCCCAAGGCGGGATCGAACCCGCAACCTCCTGCGTCGCAGGCGGACACTCGCCCGCTGCGCCACATCGGTCGTCATACTTACATAAACATTTAACTTACCAATTGAAAGCTTCTTTGCTTCGGAATGGTCTTTCTTAATTTTTGATTTAACGTTTCGGTAGCACGCTATCAGATTCTCCGTCGTTCTTGGGATTTCTGTGGTATTGGCATTGAATAACTCTGAAATTTCACGCCATGCAGCAGTTTTATCACACTGCCGAATTTGGTCAGTCTTTTTATTTTCAAAAATGTTGGCATAATCTTCCATTATTCGAAACAAAAGCGCTTGCTCTTCCTTTGAAAAATTTGGTGCTCTAATTCTAGATTTCTTGTTCTCGTCCATTATTTTCGTATCAAACAATAGGTAGTCAATTAATAGGTATCGGTAATTTAAAAAATTCGTGTTGAATTTTTTTCCCGCTCTTATTTGAATAAAAAGAAAACAGTTCTTCTTATTCTTTATTCTAAATAGTACCTGTCCGTTATGCGAGAGACAATTTTACCAATGCTGTGAATAAAAAGAAATCGTATAAATGAATTTTAAATAGCTATCTAATCAAGTCGAGTCAGTAAAAAAAAGTTAAGTAGGCTGACGTTTGATTTGAAGAAAAATATGGCGTCTCTTTCTATCTTATGGAAAACATTATAGTTCAAATCAGGATGCCACCAACTGATTTCACTTGTGCTAAGACCTCAAATAATGTTGAATAAATACCACCGAAATCATACATCAGAAGATAAAATAATACAAACTAAAAAATTATTAAAATGAAAAAAGTTAACGTTGTTTCCAACGATGACAGAAAATAAATCCCCAGTTCTTTTTTAACACAGTCAAACGACAGTTCATAGGACACTAGCAAATATTTTCCCTTCCACACACAACGCGCTGCAAGTTAATAACGTTTAACATCTTGCACAAGGAAAATTAATTGGCTAACTGTGTGTAGCTTGGTAAACGTGATTACACAGATCGTTGTGCAAGCGGCTCCTGCTTGATTAGTCAGTTTGGCGTGGTTTAGCCATTGCTTGACCGTGGCTTGATGAAAAAGCTTGAAACGAAAATATGTATGTTACCAACCTCATTAGCTCTATGTGCTAATCATGTTTAGCTAGTTAACTAATTGCAACTACCTGTAGAAAGTCTTGCGCAAGACAATTTTAATTAAAATAAAAAAAATATTGCCTCTTACAATCAAATAGGTAGGTACTTACTATAAACATAGGTATATGTATACATACTTAAAAAGCTAGAAAAGTCTGGTATAAGGGGAATTGCATTACAGTGGTTTAAGAGCTATCTCACAGAATGGAAACAGTGTCTCAGTCTTAATGGTATAACAAGTTCCCTTCGACGTATGGAGTTTGGGGTGCCACAGGGTAGTATCCTGGGGCCCACACTCTTCATTCTCTACATAAATAGCATACACAGCATCAAACTATCAAACGCTGATATCGTGTGCTATGCCGACGATACAGCGATTATTTTTCACGGCTCTGACTGGGAGGAGGCCATCTTGCATGCTGAACAGGACATGAAACTAATAGAAACACGATAGCTGTTGCCATAGACTAACTTTATTACAAAGAAGTATTACCAGCATAAATTACATAGACAATACTGTAGTAAGATATTGGCGCTAGTAATAGGATTATATTTGATATATGTATTTTAACATCTCCTCTTATCAAAATAATCTAATATCTATGTAATAACAAATGAATATAAACTACACCTAAACAATACTTTGAATGCCCAACTTTTTAACATAATAGTAATGTTTCAAACTACTTAATCCTTTCGTTAACAAGTCAGCAGGCATTTCAGTAGTTGGCAGATGCACAATCTTTACTAAGTTATTAGTAACAGTTTCCCTAACAAAGTGGTGGCGTACATCTATGTGTTTAGATCTCTTATGGTACAATGGGTTTTCAGATAATTTCTGAGCCCCTTGGTTATCATTGTATATAACAATAGTGTAATTACAGTTTATAATTTCAGATAACAAATTTTTTAAATATATAGCCTCCTTACAAGCTTCACTTATTGCCATGTACTCTGCCTCGGTACTGGACAATGCCACTGTTGGTTGTTTTCTGCATTCATATGATATTACAGTACCAGACAATTTAAAGCAGAAACCTGTATAAGATCTCCTATCAATAGTATTTGATGCCCAATCTGAGTCTACAAATCCTTCTAAGTTTTTATTATCATTTGTAAACATTAAACCATAGGACTTTGTTTTATTTAAATATTTTAACACTCTCTTTGCATGTTTCCAGTGAACTGCAGTAAAACAATTGTTAAATTGACTTAAATAGCTGACACTGTAACTAATATCTGGGCGTGTAAGTATGGACAAATACATAAGACTTCCTATTAGTTGCTGATAAGGATATTGTTTACAAACATTCTCTGACTTATCCAACTTCAAATTACATTCAATAGGAGTATCAACAACATTACAGTTAGACATCTTAAACTTATTTAGAATATGTTGGACAAAATGCTCCTGATCTAATGATATACAACCATTTCTATATATTTTAACTCTCATACCTAAGCATTTTTTCACTTGCCCTAAATCTTTAGTTTTAAAATTTGACATTAAACTTTGTTTCAGTTCATCTGTCAATGCCTTGCTACTGGAAAATATGAAAAAATCATCAACAAACACAGTTATTAAAATTTGTTCCTTATTTACCTTTTTACTATATAAACATGGTTCCAATTTAGACTTAATATAGCCCTGGCTTAACAAACAATCATCTACTCTCTTATTCCACTGCCTTGCAGATTGTTTAAGACCATAAATTGCACGTTTTAATTTGAGTACACTGTTACTCTGACATACTAAATTAGGTGGTACTTGCATATATACTTTTTCTTCAAGGTAGCCATTTAAAAATGCAGTGTTTACATCAAGATGAGTAATTTCGAAATTTAACTTTACACTTAAAGCAAATAACATTCTCAAAGTGGAGTGTCTTAATACAGGTGAGTATGTTTCTTTATAGTCCACACCTTCTACTTGGGTAAAGCCCTTAGCGACTAAACGAGCCCTATATCTCACTTTATTATTACTTTCAAACTTCTTTTTGAAAACCCACTTGCATTGAACCACTCTATCTGCTTCCCTGTCAGTTACCACTTCCCAGGCTTGGTTTTCATCGAAAGCTTTTAACTCTTCTTTCATAGCCTGTCTCCACATCTCACTTTCAGCACCGTTCATCGCCTCCTCATAAGTGATTTCTTCGTCGCAAGTGCCCAACTCGTCTACAACACAGAGGTTTGTAACGCCATACCTCTCAACTGTTTTCCTGACACGCTTGTCCCTTACTATGGGTACTTCATCTGCGCCTGAATCATTTTCTTCTCCACATATCGTATGGTAGGAGTCATCTGATGTTAAGCTAGAACTTGATGTGTCACATATGTAAGTAGGGTCATTCTTATCCAAGACAGTATCATTCATTTCAACTGTTTCTTCTTGATCTGATAGTTGATCCTGCTCTTTATTTCCTTCTTGTACTACAATCTTAGCCATTTCAGTATCTTTTTCTTTCTTTTCCATTATAGTTACATCTCGGCTAGTAGTAACTTTTCTTGTTTCAGGATTGTATAACCTATATCCTTTTGTATTTTCTGGATAGCCAATCAAAATAGATTTAACGGCTTTCTTATCCCATTTTTGTCTCTTAATCTTGGGCACATGCACCATTACAGGACTACCGAACACTCTTACATGACTGAGATCTGGTTTGTTCCCTGTCCATTTCTCAAATGGTGTCACATCTCCTAGACCTGAAGCCGGCGACCTATTTTTTAAGTACACTGCTGTATTCACTGCCTCAGCCCAGAAATTTTTATTTAAATCAGCCTCAAAGAGCAAACATTTTGCACGTTCAACCACAGTCCTATTAAACCTCTCGCATAGACCATTTTGTTCTGGAGTATATGGATTCGTTTTTTGATGGACAATACCTGATGCCTTCAAGAATGTTTCCATCTGTTGTGAGCAATATTCTCCTCCATTATCTGTTCTAAGACTTTTAACTTTGTTTCCAGTTTGTTTTTCAACCATATTCAGAAATTCTTTAAAAAATAACAACACCTGGTTTTTCTCTTTCAAAAAATAAACAAATGCCATTCGGCTAGCATCATCCACAAACAGAAGGAAATACTTTGCTCCTCCAATGGATTTTGTCTCCATAGGACCACATAAATCTGAGTGCACAACTTCTAACAATGTTTCACTTCTGTGGTTTGAAGACGGGAATGGCAAACGAACTTGTTTTGCTTCACAACACACCTCACAGTTTGCTTTTGTTATATCAGCCTTTTCTTTGTAGGTGACTCCCTCAACAGCTCCATTTTTCATTTTTTCCAGGTCACAGCTGTTGATATGTGCCAGTCTTCTATGCCATTGCCTTGCATCTGTGTTGTGAACTGCTGTTGCTGCAAGCAACTTCTCTGACTTCACTGTGTTTAATTTGTACACTCCATTATGTAGATTTGCTATTCCTATTAGCACATTCTGTTGGTTGCGAATATAACAAGCTTTTTCAATAAATGATACTTTGTTTCCGTTTGCAATCAACTGGCTAACTGATAATAGATTTGTTGTGAGGTTAGGAATGCACAAAATGTTTCGCACCGGTATGTCAAACTGAGAATCTTTCACACACGTCGTAATCCGTGTATCTCCTGTACACATTACTGGCACTGACATTTTATTTGCAACAACTATCTCTTTTATTTCGTGTACTTCTCGAATTTCAAACAAACTGTCTCGATTCGTCGTCATATGGGTACTCGCGCCACTGTCTATGTACCAATCATCTGTGCAGAATTCTCCATTCAGAAAAGCTACACTAAAGGCACCTGCTTCTTTTATTTTCTCAGTGCATTGGTTTTTATAGTGACCAAACTGCTTGCATTTGTAACATTTTATTTGTTTACCACCTGCAGTTGACAGTTTTGACGTTTTGTTCGTATTTGACGTTTGCTTTGACTTGTTTGCAGTGTTGCCATTTCTCGTTGGTTTACTCTAAGAATATGGACTAAAGCAGTAGAAATGCAGCTATAATAGCAACTCAAAACACTAGTTTATGCTCTTTTCGCTTACGACAACGTCAAGATGTGAGAAAATAGCGCATATATATTCATTAATTCAATTTTTAGAGTTATTCAGTACATTGTCCATCGTTTGAAATGACGGAAGTGCCATTTTACACTTTTCGAAAAATATCATACTTGTAAATTAAAAACTCATGAACGACCTTATTGCTTTCAGATAGGTAAGAACTATCATAATAATGTCGCGTTGACATTTCTGTGAAAGTTCCCGGGCGATTTGTTGTATTTTTTATAATATATTTGAAAATAATGCATTAGATCACTCAAAAACAACGTAATAACTGCAAAAAAAGGAGCGTAATGTGTGTATAAAATGCCATGTGTAGTTGAAGATTGTGATTCAAGTAGAAAACGATGAGAAAATGAGGATGTGTCGCTATCTTTCCATTTGTGAGTTTTACTGGACAATTTGTGTTATTTATAGAACCAAATGCTCAGAATATCTTTGTAAATTATGTTGTCTCCAGTTTTCACATACATTTCCACCTGTTTTATTAAGTTTTCATACGATAATCACAACCAAAATAATTTAATCATAGTGATGTAGTAAATTGTATCGATGAGTAAAAATGTCGATGATTTTACCATCCATAATCATTGTTTTAGATTTCCCAAAGAAGAAAAGATGAAAAATGTATGGTTACAACTCATACAAAGAAGCGATAATTGGACACCGAATAAAGTCATTCACGTCTGTTCCAATCATTTCACAACATATTCATTTCAACCTAATGATCAAGTAAAATATCGGCGGCTAAAGCCATCTGCAATACCAACATTATATTTAACGCACGAATAAAAACATTACGATGTAGGACCAGGTGGTGCAAGTTTGCACTATCAAATACTCGATCTTCATTGTAGGATTTTACCATTCGCCTAGCCAAACTGTTGTGCTAGTTTTTTTGAAATAACTGCTAGAATGTTAAGTGTTTTAATTTGAGCAGTCTGGAGACGACCTGCTTTATGCTCACGCTTGCTGTGGAAAGTTCATCGCAACGAGGTTCATTTCGAGCTCGCCTCTACCCGATTATTACATCCTTATTACAACCTTTTTGATTCATTCGCTAAATAGTTTTACAGTAGCCATGACCGACGTAGGTAGGTATATATGTTAAGTTTGCAGAGAGTGCCCGATTCACACTGAAGTGCTTTTGTTACTGACCGACATCGAATGGCTCGTTTATTTTTTCTTTATTGTTTTAATTAATAATAACTAAGCATTTGGCTGCAGTGTAACTGAAATCGATAATACAAAACTTCGTTCATCGTTTCTAAGAGTTGGTAGCTAGCCCTACAGACATACTTTATTTATCGATATCGAAGTCGACATAGTTACAACACTAACATCACAGAATACTACGTAATATTCGTAAATGTTAGTGATATCTGTTCAAAAGACGGATTTAAAAGTTTGTATGCGTCTCTTTCTTGTACCATTTCAATATCGTAAGTGAAAACAATACAAATTTTGTGTAATTGGTTGCTATTTTATCATGTCTTCTACTAGTCTTCTTATTCTATGGGTTTACTCGACCAAAATGCAGATTCACCTCCACTGCTACCAACATCAGTTGTCATATCAAGAAGTTTCGTTTTAATGACGTCAGAGCTTACGGTTAAACCTGAATGTTCTATCGCCATTATCATGGGCGAAAACTTCTCTGGCAGACCCGCCAAAAGCAATGATCCGATCCATTCTTCATTGATTTCGAATCCTGTACCTTTCAACCGTTGAGCAGTTTCCACAACCTGAGTCACGTAATTTGTCATAGTCTCACAGTTTTCAAGACGAATATTTATCAATGTCCGTAGTAAACAGATTTTTCTGGAGAATCCTTTGTCATCGAATAACTGCTTTAACTTGTTCCATACAGTCGTAATTGTGTTTTCATTTTTTATATGCACATATAACGAAGGATCTACGGTCATCACAAGTTTGGCTTTCGCTTTTCTTTGTTCTGCTTCACTCAAAGCCGACGAAATGTCGTCTATATCGACGCCTTCTAACACCAGGAAATTCTTGACGGCAAATGACCAATCATCATAATTTTCTCTTCCTTTCAATTTAGGCACATTTATTAGGTAACTCGAGGTCGACATTTTGAGAAATAACACTTCTAATACTCAAAATTATTTGGAAAAATTTGCAAGGGCACATAACCTAATAAGAATAAGAATAAGAATATTTTTATAGAAATAGAAACACGATAGCTGTTGCCATAGACTAACTTTATTACAAAGAAGTATTACCAGCATAAATTACATAGACAATACTGTAGTAAGATATTGGCGCTAGTAATAGGATTATATTTGATATATGTATTTTAACAGAAACTAGTTAGCCATTGGCTTTTAAGAAACCTGCTGACCCTTAACGCGCAAAAGACTAAATTTATCTGCTTTCACAAGACGCAGGCATCCGCACCCTCACTATCTCTTACCGCCATCAAACTGCACAAATGTGGCAACGTAGTGGCAGATGTCTGTAGTTGTGAACATATATGCAGAACAAAATCCATAAGGTATCTGGGAGTTTTGGTGGATCAAAACCTTAATTTTAAAGATCACATACTTAGTACGTCCGCTAAAACACGCAAAATCATCAATGTCATGAGATTACTAAGAAATGCAGCTAACTTGGATACCTTAAAATCAACGTATCTAGCCAAAGTCAAAGTCAAAGTCAAAAATCATTTATTCAGTAATATCCGCAGGGATCACCTTGAAACGTCTTAAATCTAGGTGAATCTAAGCGCCAGTTCCTCGCGACCAAGCCTAGAAGAACCGGCAAGAAACTAACGGCTTGGTTCCTACCGTTTTTTTGTATGATCCTTCTACAATCCCTTTGTCAATCCATTTTAACATACTGCATCACTACCTGGGGCAGCGCTGCAAAAACCATACTCATACAGTTAGAAAGAGCCCAGCGTTCAGTACTAAAAACAATACTAAAAAAGCCTTTCAGATATCCTACAGTAAACGTCTATGCTGAAAGCGGTGTTCTCACAATACGCCAACTTTTCATTCTTAAAACTTCTCTTAAAATCTACAGGAATGTACTCGCTAGTGATTGCTATGCTGAAATGTTGAAACGTAGAGTCTTTAAAGTTCAAACCGAGTCAGTGAAAACTTCATTTGCTAAACGTTTTAACCCTGTTATCTCAAAACATGTCTCCAATAAAAACGTAAAATTCTGTGATATTAAGCATTGTTCTATCTATAAAGCAAAGTATGTCATAATCAAATGGCTAGGGACTCTCACCTATGACTTTACTGAAAAACTGCTAGCATCAATAACGTAAACTAACGTGAAATATTTGTATTACTTAACTTTTAACTTTTTATTTTACACAGCATTACCTAATTCTTTGTTTATCTATTATTTATTCTTCAAACATTTAAAACATATATGCAACTAAGTGACTCTTTCTCCCTTTATCTACTGGAACCATATTTGTAATCGTACAGATACTCACGATACAGATTTATTATCTAGTGTGGGTATCATAGGTAATTAGATTATGCTTATCACTCAGCAAACAGGACCTTTAATCTGTAAGAACCCTTTATCTTTACGCTATTTTTAAACCTGTATGTACTCTGTTGTAATGTAATCCGTGTCATGTTTTGCTGTAATAAATATTTTTTCATTTTTTTTTGTTAATTTAATTGAAAGCATGTTTTTTAAGCTTTTCTTAAAAGCATTTTAAGCTGTTCAGCGTTAAAAAGTAATTTTCGTGAAAAGTGCAGATTTTTGAGTTCGGAATATAGGGGACGATATATAAAAACATTTATTCATACCACCACAAAATAGTAGTGGTATGAATAAATAGTAGTAATAATAAAGTACCCATAACACAAGTTCTACTTAGCTTGGGGCTAGATGATGCTGTGTGGATTGTCCAGCATTATTATTATTATAGGTATATTATATGTGTTACTAGAATAGCGCATTGGGATTCGTTCTGTAATGTTATTTTAAGATTTTAAGTGAATAAATTGAATAATGTAACTAGAGTAGTTCTTTAGTGTTACTTCCTGAACAAACTCTTTCACAACTAGCTTTATTAGCCAAACATACCTTCGACGTTTGTTCTAAGCAACACAAGTCATCGTCAAGTCATCACTCATCCATCACATTTCAGCACAATTACTACTGTTTCTGATAAATTTATCCATTTTATCTAAAAGTATTTTTAGAAAATAAAAATTGTTTACTTCTCTTCTATAATCATAGAAAAAAAGTGACCACTTGTATTCTTCTTCTTTTTTATGTAATTTTTTTTGTGGCATGTGGCCGTCATTCGGACAATTTTGCCAATGTCAAGTGGGGTGAATAAAATACCTCTTAGTCAAATCGAGTCGGTAAGGAAAGTAAAGTCGGCTGTCATTGGTTTTGTAGAAAAAGATTGGCGTTTTTCTTCAATTCAAAACCAAAAGAAAAACATTTTAGTGTACTTACTATACTAAATTCTGTTCTTTCGGTAAAAGTCTGTCGCAAATGTCCAATAAATTGGACAGATTTGCAATAGTGTGAAATAGTACTTTTTGCTAATGATACCTGTCTATGATCTTGTTTCTGTCTGCTTTTATTTCAAAACCAGTTGGCAACATAGCTTACTTTACCTAAATGCGGTGCCGTGCGTGCTGTGCCTGCCTACTAGGCATGGATCATTTCACAAGTAGCTTGCGAAATTTAATATGAAATGCAGTTTCATACGTCGCACCAGCTACTTCTCTTCAAAGTGTCTGCGAAAAGTCGCACTCAATGAAATCGGAACACGAGAGCGAGCGAGTGACAAGACAAATCGTGCTAGACAGAGCGGGCGTGATAGAAAGAACAAACTATATATTTCTGTTTCGTCGCAGCCGCACGTGCCCATGAAGAGGGCAGCGCCATCTCGTGCTCCGTTTTAGTACGATTATGGGTGAACTTTGAACTAGAATATCGTAAGAGAGTATTTTAAAAACAGACTTTAAATTAAGTGCAGTAAAGTATTAATTTTCTTGGAATAAAAAGTAGCAGATCTCATATTCATTTGTTTGTTTACGAAACGATTTTTCATTATTTCATCGTAGGTCACACTTCACAGTCAGTCATCCGAGCGCTGCGCTGGCGAGCGACGTCTTGCAAAATCAGCGGTTGTCAGCGATCGATTTATTTTCATTTCGTTTATTGTAAATAATATCTTTACTAAAGATATTTACAGTAGGTACCTACCTACATTTTGACCGTAATAGATAGGTACCGCTCAAATCTATCACGAAAGCCTTTTTTTATTGATATTATCAAGTTTTTACATTGTCAGTCCCAAGCCTGTAAAAATATGAGGGAAAGTTCATTGCTTGAAAATAAATGCAATTCTATCATGATTATACCTATATTATATTCTAAGTACCTACCTAGATAGCACGTGAATCCGGTCTCTGTTCCAACTTCCAATTCAAAAGGAGCGTCAGAGATTTTTTATTATAATTCATACCTTATTTCTAGTAAGATAAGGAACGTGTGGGGGATTCGTTTTCTGTCATCTTTGGAAGCAACATTGTATTTTAATTTTAATTGTTTTTCTAGTGTTATTTTAAGTTCTGATGGGTAATTTCGGTGGTATTTTAACCATCATTAATTGAGGTCTTAGCACAAGTATGACCAGTTGAAATGAAAGTGAGTTATGTGGCATCCTGATTGGAACGAAAATGTTTCCTTTTGGTTTTGAAGAAAAACGCCATCTTTTTCTTCAAAACCAATGACAGCCGACTTTACTTTTTTACCGACTCGACTCGACCACAGAACATATATATGGAGACTCGACTAAACAATCAATAAATAAATCCGGTCATCTACAGCTCTCTTCTTCTTGGGAACTGCAGGTAAGGGCCTCGGGTGTGTAACCCATCGCCCTAGCATCTACTCGCAGACTACGATCCCTGGGTCGCGGGGCTCAGCCGTGGGAGTGCCTTCCTGGCTTATAGGTGGCTCCTCCGGGCTTTTCGCTGACCAAGATTGTGCGTGCGTGTACGTACTGCCTATCTTGGTATGACGTGGGATATCTAATTTTGTTATTATTATTATTTTTTTAATTTCCCTATACTTCGTCATCGATGGACTGGGAAGGTACCAAGTAACTCTCGAGGTAATGATCGCCAAGGTCTTCTAATTTCTGGTGGTCTAGTATGGGGTGGAGCAAATCCACAACTCGACTAAAAGTATTTTATTCAACCCACTTGACATTGGCAAAATTGTCCGAATGACAGACACATGCCACAAAAAAAAGAAGCTATGAAGAGCGCAGCGCCATCTCGTGCTCCGTTTTAGTACGATTATGGGCGAACTTTGATTGAACTATAGCCAACTGACAGTAGCTAATGTCACTTTGTAAAATAATGTTGCCATGCCATATAGTAATAGTGATGCGTTCAGTTCTCGTTCAATCAGATGAATGATGAAAATGTAATAAACGATATTTTTATTTTCATTACCAACCTATAATTATTGTTATATTTGATACATTTATAGTTTCAACTACATGATGTATTGAAAATAGGACAGTCTTACAAGTTTCCTCGCAATGTTTTCCTTAATGTTTAAGACACTCGGTATTCAGTATAGGTAGATACTATAGGAACATAGTCGTCGAAAACTCGTTGGTATGTACAAAACACGACTAAAATTCGAACCCCGTACCTGATATCGGCATTTCGGCACACTAAGTATTCACTAGACAATCGAGGCAATTTCATTCATTCAGGAGTTTTTTCAATCATTCACTTTGTCACAACACTATTTTTATTTCATCAAAAACTGGCAACACAGTAAACGTCAGTTGACTTCGTGTAATTAAAAATTCGACTATAGAATGACGTAAGAGTATTTTAAAAACAGACCTTAAATTTAGTGTGTTAAAGTATTAATTTTCTTGTAATAATAAGTAGCAGAGCTTAAAATCGCTCAAAATGATTTTCCATTATTTCATCTCGTCGCAGTCGTCGCAGATCACAGTCAGTCATCCAAGCGCTGCGCTGGCGAGCGGCAACGTCTTGTGAGTTCAGCGATTGCTAGCGATTTATTTTCATTTCGTTTATTGTAATTATCTAGGTACCTACTTAGTTATTTAGTTTGATGTGTTGTTATTTAGTGAGTAAGTAGGTACTTGTACTAGGTATAGTGTTAATGTAAATAAGAACAATAATAAGGTTTAAAGACAGTGAGTGGATCTATTTGTAACCACTCAATCGTCTATGTAACTAACATAACATTAATATAAAATTAATAAACATCCATTTTATTTTTCTTTTATGTTTATTTCGTTTATAGGTTCACGAAACGCTTCCAACGATTTAAGCCAAAATCCTCGCGGATGGCATTTCTTTCTCAAAAAACATTCAATTGAAAACTAAGTCTAAGCTTTTCAAATTTCGCACACTCAGCTACTTATTTACACTTGGCTGGCGCATCAACATGACTTACAACTGGCAAGACAGATGTCTGTACTACTGTCAGTGAGGTGTCACCAACCCGAAAATGTCTACGCCGGGTTCGAATGAAACCATAGACAAAACGATCAGTTTTTCTCTCTGGTTTTTCTATCTTGCCGCTACTCTATACCAGATGGCGCATTATTCACACTAATTGGAATAATTTGTCTGTGGTTAAGAAATAAACCATAGTCTATTCCATTTTTTTTTCCATTGTACTAACTAGTTCTAGGATAGTCTACGTTTTATAATAGGAACACCTTGCCAAGGTCTTCTAATTTCTGGTGGTCTAGTTTGGTGTGGAGCAAATCCACGACTCGACTAAAAAGTATTTTATTCAACCCACTTGACATTGGCAAAATTGTCCGAATGACAGACACAACAAAAAAAAGAAGCCATAGCTCTTCATAAAGAGCGCAGCGCCATCTCGTACTCCGTTTTAGTACGATTATGGGCGAACTTTGAACTAGAATGTCGTAAGTCGTCGAGAGTATTTTAAAAACAGACTTTAAATCAAGTGTAGTAAAGCATTAATTTTCTTGGAATAATAAGTAGCAGATCTAAAAATCATTTGTTTATTGACAAAATTATTTCATCGCAGGACACAGTCAGTCATCCGAGCGCTTGCGCTGGAGAGCGACGTCTTGCGAAATCAGCGATTGTTAGCGATTTTTTTTATTTCGTTTATTGTAATTATCTAGATAGTTATTTAGTTTGATGTGTTGTTATTTAGTGAGTAGGTAGGTACTTGTACTAGGTATAGTGTTAATGTAAATATTCCAACTTCCATTTCATAAAAAGAGCGTCAGAGATTTTTTATTATATTTCATACCTTATTTCTAGTAGAATAAGGAACGTGTGGCGTTGGATAATTCTATGCACGAAAATTCATTGCCAGTGAAAAATCGCAGGTGAAATGAAAGCTATTTTTTTTTTTAATTTCACTCAATGAAAATGATTTAAATGTAGCAATCATTTCCATGCCTACTGCCTACCTTAAAACTGTGTGCGCTGCCGCCGGCTGTCTGCTTACCGCAGTTTTAGTCTACCTTATTGCATGCAAGCTAAATAAAGATAAGGAACTTGCAAGGAAATAAGAACGAATACAATGTTCTGAAGTGATAGACACCAAAGTGATTCTTCTGTTATAAAATGGTATAATACTGGGTAGGTACCTACGTAGACTTAAAAACACGTTTTGATCAATATAGTTTTCCGATATTCTAAATTAACACCATCTGTCTTTTCAGATCCAAGATGAACAGCTCGCGAAGAATGATTTTGCTGGTCTGTGCGACGCTTTCTGCTTACTTCACAACTTCAAAGCACATTTTTGACGAAGTATTCCAAACCCTGCCGGTTGTAATCGATGAACAATTTCATGTTCCAAAAGGCATAGCATTCTGTATCAAGAACTATTCTTATTGTGACCCGAAGATAACTACATTACCTGGCTTATACATTGTGTCTTCAGTAGCATCATATTTCGAGTGTAATTTGTATAACTTACGATTTGTTAATCTCATTGCGTCATGCGTAAACCTGATGCTGTTCATATCGATTCTTCAATACGTTTATGTTCTGGAGATACGAAAATCCAAAATCACGCTCCAAGCTTTGAGTTTGTCCATACTGCCTCCATTATATTTCTTCTCTCATGTTTACTACACCGATACATTATCTTTGACTTTTCTTTTAGCATTTTTTCGGGTCTGTTTCAAGAGTAAATATAAGTCTCTTATGCTTTTATTTGGGTTTTTAAGTGTACTGATGCGGCAGACCAACATTGCTTGGATTGCAATGGTCTTAGGACACAGAGCCCTTTATATCCTGATAAAAAGCTCTCGGGTGTTTGGTAACCAGTATCTTACTAATGTAAAACTAAGTAAAAATTCCTTGATTGCTCAGGATGTGGATAGATCTAAACTTAAACGTTTTTACAACCTTTCCGATGTGTACATTGCATTAAGATATCACATTGGAACCTGTTTTACATCATTTTTCAAATTTCTAACTTTACAAGATTGGTTAGTTCTGATTGTACACAGCATTCTCCTGATATTATTCCTTGTATTTGTTTTTGTGAACGGATCAATTGTTGTTGGTGATAAAGAAGCACATCAAGCTACCTTACACATCCCTCAATTATTATATTTCTTATTATTCTACGGGGTATTCGGACTTCCTTATGTCCTGTTTAAACTACCTTCAACTTTATATCTACTGTTTACTAATAAGCTTAAAGTTTTCTTACTAGATTTGGCTATGATTGCTATCATAAATTTTAATACCGTAGTCCATCCGTATCTACTAGCTGATAATAGGCACTTCACATTTTATGTGTGGAATCGTTGGTTTGGCAAATATGATTTTGCATTGTACGCTACTATTCCTGTGTTTATATTCCTGCTTTTTAGTCTGTATGACAATCTTAAAGACCAAAATTGTATTTCCTTTCTTCTTCCTTATTGCATCTGTACATTCCTTGTACTAGGGCTGCAGAAGATGATAGAAATAAGATATTTTCTGATTCCATACATTATTTTAAGACTGCGATTTGGGCATCCGCCTTATTTTATTGTTTTGTTGGAGTTTATCTGGTATCTGTTCTTAAATTCATGTGCTTTTTATGTTTTTTTCAATAAGGAGGTGTTTTGGCCTGACTTTGATTATGCTCAAAGAATTATTTGGTGAAAGGTTGTACAATTAGTTCTTAGAAGTCTGATTAGTGGCTACTTATTATAATAAATGCATTTATGTAGAGGTATGTATGCCAAATAATAATGTCTAGGATCATAGTATTAATATTAAGTAAAATTACATTTTCAATTGTTATTAGTAATTAATTTTGTATGAAATATAATTTCAAGTCATCTCAGTAACATAAGCAATTTTTCTAATAATTATTAAATATTTCCAATTCATATAATATACCTATTTGTTTTATTCATCACTACAAAACGTGGGGAAAAAGGTTATTCGTCTAAGGAAAAGGTTGTGAAATATAAAAGTTAGACATATGCTGACGCATAAAAGATAGACGCTGAGTAGTGCATCATAGGTACACGTTCCTAACGAGCGTGACCTGCGAGGCATTACTTTGTTATAAGCGATGGTAACCACTTAATATCAGGTGGGCTCTTTCCTTGTTACTACAGCAAAATGTATACTTAGGTAAGTAAGTAAAAAAAAATATCTATGTTCAGAATAATTTATTAGGTATTCACGATATTACATATCCTTTGCTTATAATATAATTAATATAGGTAAGTAGTACATTCTGCCTATAGCAAATAGGTTGCCAAACAGTCAAAAACAAAAAATTTGCTAAATTCTATACAAATAAAATACAATTCACTAATATAATTGGTAACTACCTAATCCAATTATATTTTTCACATATTTACTTCCATCAATTAATAATAATAATAATGCTGGACAATCCACACAGCATCATCTAGCCCCAAGCTAAGCAGAGCTTGTGTTATGGGTAGGTACTAGATGACTGATATACTTAATACAATATATTACATGCATAGATATTTGTTTATTATACATAGAAAACACCCAGAACACCCGGAATAAATATTTGCAGATCGTACAAACATTTATCCCTGGGCGCATCGAACCCGCAATCTCCTGCGTCGCAGGCGGATGCATTTTCCCGCCGCGCACATCGATCGTCGGCTATTTAATTTTTAATTAGGTACTTAATAGACAACTGCATAGCTATATAATAAAATATTATATCTATGCCTGTGTAAAGTCAAAGACAAAAAACATTTAGTCAGTAATATCCGCAGGGATCATCTTGAAACGTCTTAAATCTAGGTGAATCTAAGCGCCAGTTCCTCGCGACCAAGCCGACCAAGAACCGGCAACAAACTTATTAGGTAGGTATCCAGCATTATTATTATGAACGTGCCCTACGATGCAATACTTTGTTATAGGTGATGGTAATCACTTAACATCTGGTGGGTTTAATGCTTGATTTATCAGCAATCGCATTAAAAAAAAACAAAATTGTGGAATGTTTTTAGTAGGGTACAGTCGGCACAACAACTTTCAAATGGTGTTTCATCGTTATATTACATCTTTACTTACATGGAAAATACTCAAAAAAATTAACTCATCGACATAAATGGTTTTTGAGTTTTTGCGGTACAAGAGTTTATTGTAATCCTTGTAATTTTTTTTATTATGAATTGTATACATTCTAATGCAGCTGACTGTACATACATACTTTAGTGGTAAGTTACTTAATATGATAAAAACTTTATATAGCTACTTTCTTTACATCTAACAAACAAAATATCGTTATGTTATGTACTGAAGTACTAAAAAACTAAGTAGGTAAATAGTTTACTAAAACTTAGCTAAGTACATTATGTAGTTGGATAATAAATAAAACTATGCAGTAATTAATGTTCTAAATCTAACATTTTCTATTATGATTATTAGTAAAATATGATATACTAGCGGCCGCTCGCAGCTTCGCCCGCGTGGCAGTTTTTTCCCGTTCCCGTTATTTTTTCGGGATAATAAGTAGCCTATATGTTAATCCAGGTTGCAATCTATAATTATTCCAAATTTCATCCTAATCGGTCTACTGGTTAGAGCGTGAAAGAGTAACAAACATCCATCCATCCATCCATACTTACAAACTTTCGCGTTTATAATATTAGTAGGATAATAAAAAATTATAAGAATCTTTGTCCTAACTGACTGATTGACTGAATAATAGACAACATACAGCATAAACCACTGGTTGTAGAGACTTGAAATTGTCAGGGTATATTCATCTTGGTCCGTTGAGGTGTACTAAGAAAGGAATTTCTGAAATTCAACCCCTAATAGGGTACAGCAGGGGTTGAAGTTTGAAAATAATTTCACGCGGATGAAGTCACGTTTCGTTAGTCTATACCACAGATTAGATAAGTAAATATTATAAAGAGGAAAGATTTGATTGTTTGTTTGCATTGAAGAGGCTCCGAAACTACTGGATCGATTTGAAAAATTCTTTCACCGTTGGGAAGCTACACTACCCCGGGTGACATAGGCTATATTATATTTTCAAAAAAACTAGGGATCCTTACTAAAACCCGTGCAAAGCCGGGACGAACCGCTAGCATAATATAAAACTAGATTTTTATAAAATCATGGTAACATTAAATAATTTGACTAAGCCAATTTTGTTATTACAATTAAACCTTGTTCTATCACTTCAAACATGTCACATAATAATAATAATCACAGCAACAATTACAATTTTACAATAAAAATATAGTGAAAAACGTAAATTTACACAGATTATATGTCTTTAATCTTTAGTCACGGTAGATATCCTACGATATAAACTACGAACTACGTCCAGATTTGGTACATATCCACAATTTGCAGTTAGTATTCCATACGTGACAGGTTGCAAGCCTATCGCCGCTGCTAGAATAATAACTGATTTCCTAAACCTAGTAGGAAAAGAGCAGGAATTTCAGGAAGACAATGGAAGTAAATAGTAAGTATGTGTACACTAACGGGGCTCTAATGTATGGAAGCCCCGTAATCGTGATTTTTTTTTGCCGTTTATTAAAGATAATGGTACGGAACCCTTCGTGCGCGAGTCCGACTCGCACTTGGCCGGTTTTTTCATTTTAATTTCAAGGCGGGAATCGAACATGCAACCTCCTGCGTCGCAGGCGGACACTTGCCCACCGCGCCACATCGGTCGTCACTAGATATATGTGATATACGATAAATAGATATTTGTAGAGATTTTTACAACATCATCTACTACCAAACTAAGCATAGCTTGTATGAACCAGGTGACTGATAGGATATTTATCAGTTTTACTTAGAATACAATAAAACATCCAGATAGGAAACAAACATTAATGTTTACACAAATGTTTGTTCTCGGGATCGAACCCACAACCTATGAGGCCAGGGTTCAACTTCGATCGATAAACTGACTCAATCTATCGAATTTTATTTACACCTAGCATAGAACTAAGTTTCGACATGTTTTATCAAGTAATTTTCTTATCGATAAAATTCGAAACTTCTTGAATTTAACTAAGTTCCATACCAATACGATAAAACACAGTTCTGTAGAGAATTTACGTCAAATATCGATACACCCATGCTCGGGCACCTGACAATATTTTACATCTGTTTCTGTGAAACAGGGTCTAGTCAGAGAGAAATCCAAGGGTTCAGAGAGCTTAACTATATCCACTTATCGTCTTTCTTAGCGCCGCTGGTAAGTAATGGCGTGGATTCCACTTCACGTTGAGGGCTGTCCGGTTTACCATTGCTGATTTTAGCATGACGGGTAACTATGTATGGTGTGCCCGCAAGCTCAGAAGACAACGGGTGGTAGTACTGACGATAGCAGAATACAGCGGTTGTATAGCCTATTATGGAACCCACTAGGATATCTGAAAAAGAATTAAAAAATATATTTTTTATGGTTCCGTACCCAAAGGGTAAAACGGGACCCTATAACTAAGACTCCGCTATCACCAGGCTGTATCTCATGAACCGTGATAGTAAGAGTTTAAATTTTCACAGTAGATGTATTTCTGTTGCCGCTATAACAAAAAATATGTACGTAATGTATTGCATTAAGTATATCAGTCATCTAGTACCCATAACACAAGCTCTGCTTAGCTTGGGGTTAAATGATGCTGTGTGGATTGTCCAGCATTATTATTATTACTGGTAGGAATCGAACCCATCACCTACAATTTCTAACACTATCAATTATTTCACACTAGCGGCCGCTTGCAGCTTCGCCCGCGTGGCAGTTTTTTCCCGTTCCCGTTATTTTTTCGGGATAAAAAGTAGCCTATATGTAAATCCAGGTTACAATCTATATTTGTTCCAAATTTCATCCAAATCAGTCCACTGGTTAGAGCGTGAAAGAGTAACAAATATCCATCCATCCATCCATACTTACAAACTTTCGCGTTTATAATTAGTAGGATATTAAGTATATCAGTCATCTAGTACCCATAACACAAGCTCTGCTTAACTTGGGGCTAGATGATGCTGTGTGGATTGTCCAGCATTTGTTTTATTATTATTACTCGTAGGAATCAAACCCACCACCTACAATTTCTAACACTATCAATCATTTTCACATTCTGGAACAAAGTCAAAGTCAAAGTCAAAAATCATTTATTCAGTAATATCCGCAGGGATCATCTTGAAACGTCTTAAATCTAGGTCATCAATCAGTTCGCGTTTGGTTATCAATCAAGCCTCGCGTCTCTTTATCATTCATCAATATCATTAGTATTTTAATCAATATATCAGTTAAAATTTAGCAGAGTTTTACTGATATTTTGAATACTTCCCAACCAGGGTGTGCGGACCGTACATGAACCATGTGACATGTAACATACCTTGCCAGTGATGGTGGTAGTCAGCGGAGCGCGAGAGAGCCACGCAGGCTGCCAGCACTAGAGGCGACAGTGCTGTGACCACACGCGCCGCCTGCCCGCGCCGCCGTGACACCACATGCAGTCTACCACAAAGCCACGCTGCGCCTATACCCAGCGAACAGAACGATACTGGAACAATAATACACTTCATCATGATGATGCTGTTGATAGTGATGATGATGATGAATCCTCATCATCATAATCACCATGAATTATTGATAACCAATGGTATATTATGATGATGATGATGATTATGAAGAGAATAAAAATAATAATAATGCTGGACATTCCACACAGCGTCATCTAGCCCCAAGCTAAGCAGAGCTTGTGTTATGGGTACTAGATGACTGATAGGTATACTTAATACAATACATTGCATGGATAGATATTTTTTATTATACATAGAAAATACCCAGAACACCCGGAATAAATATTTGCAGATCGTACAAACATTTATCCCAAGGCGGGAATCGAACCCGCAACCTCCGCGTCGCAGGGGGACATTCGCCCGCCGCGCCACATCGGTCGTCTGTTATCAATTACTATGATAAAGATGATGATGTTGATTATGATGAGCATTACTATGATGATGATGAGAATTATGATAGTTTGTTAGTTTTGAGTGCTTACCTGCACTTAAGGAAATTACAAAGATTTTTAAATTATCCCAAAAATTAAGGAGAAGGTGGATTCAAATCCCACTCAAGGAAATAATTTTTGGGATAATATAAAAGTCTTTGAGGATTGATAACTCACAGCTGCTATGGCCGCTTGGGAAAGACTTCCTCCCCTCCATAATATCCTGGGCATCTCCCGTACACACCAGATCTGATGTCTCCACTCCGTCCGGGAAGCAACGGTAGAAAAAATCAGGCCTGGGACGACCTGGAGAAAATACAAGGAAAAATTAAGCGGGTTATAAGAATCCTACTAATATTATAAATGCGAATGTTTGGATGGATGGATGGATGGATGTTCCTCTTTCACGCTCTAACCAGTGGACCGATTTGGTTTGGTGGGTTCCAGATTAGAATATAGAGCTGCTCACAGACAGGAATAGACATGCTGCTAGTACGCACCCACCAGCGCCCGTCACTAAGAGCTTTACTACTACTACTAATACCGTGGAAAAAAAAACGAGTGTGCTTTAGACCACACGACTGAAGTAAAACTTCTTTAAGGCGGTGGTACTCGCCAACGACCTTGAGGAGTCTGTCAATACTGAGTTGCACTGCCGCCCGTCGCCCGCACAGGGACCCGCGCGCATTCCATTTCATATCGCATTCAAGAAATAATTATTTGTAGCCTAATGAATTATTAGTTCGAACTGCCAATTGTTCACTTTGTGATAAATACTTTGACAAATATTTGTGTGAAAAAAAAATACTAAAAATCAATACCGTTTAGAAGAAATAACCAAATTTAAAATAAAAATTGCTTCACTTTGGATATTTTTTTCATATAGTAATAATATAGTTAGAATTATTTCAATTGTTCAAATTAAAATTTAGTCTTTAATAAGCAATATATATTTTTTTTGGACATTTATACTCACTCATCAAAGAGAAATAACACGGAGAAAACCTCTCGTTGGCGGATACCACCTCCTTAATATACGAAACGTAACTGGCTATGAGAGAAAGAGAGGAAGGACAGTGCTTTCATACCCCCTCCATGGTAGTGTTAAACGTTTAACGCAACCTTGTTGGGAGTGGCATTAGAAGTATTACTTCAATAACCATTATAAACATACCTGCTATAAGTTTTATTGTATCTGTCAAAACACCGTTGATACCCAAAGCAAGTGACCATGCCAGCAAGATCTGAAAATTAAGATGAAAGAGTGTTGCCATTGTAAAGGAAAGGGAAAAAAGAAAGAAAGAGACAGAATGCACCTATTAAGGCAGAATCACATTATTCCCATGCCAAGTGTCGTGACGCGTCAGAAGCCTATCAGTACTAAGTATAGCTTGTACTATATGCATATATCTTTCTTATTTCTTGCACTTTGTTCTTATACGCACTTCTTAACGGCGCCGATGGGCTTGCAACCTGTCACGTATGGTTTTTTTTTATTTATTAATCATAGAATCAACAGCACTTAAAAGATATTCATTTAAAACTTATAAACAACACTTACTGCCAATAACAGATTCATACTTTGTACTTTGTATACTTTGTTTTTTATTCAATATGCTGATGGAACAATTATTATTATAAATAAATGTTTTTTCTGTCTGTCTTTCAACAAGCATATGGCCCACTTGATGTTAAGTGGTTACCATTTATTGGTATTGGTAGATGGTATTCCATACATGAGGTTGCAGGCCCATCGCGGTTGCTAGAATACTAACTGGTTTCCTCACGATGATTTCCTTCACCGTTTGTGGATGCACTGGCAAAAATCCATTGGTGTACAACCGGATTCAAACCCACGACATTAGGATCAGAAGGCGGAATCACTCCCACTCTCCCACAGACCACCGATGTTCTAGTAGTTTAGTAGTGCAGTGTTTTAGTAGATAGGTAGAAAGAAATGGAAGAATGTAAAGAAAAAAAACGAGTGTGCTTTAGACCACATGACTGAGTTAAACTTCTTTAATATACAAAACGTAACTGGCTATGAGAGAAAGAATAGTGCTTTCATACCCCCTCCATGGTAGTGTTAAACTACAAGCAGAAGGCAGAGTTAGACAAAAAGAAAGATCCTCAGATCTCTTAATACCAAGATTCTTTGAGGATGTTAAATATTATTTGGCACATGCACACATTTTGAAGTTCTACTCATTATTATTCATTGTTATTAGAATTACAGTGTAATCTCACTAATCCGACACTTCGATAGATCGTATATATAATAATAATAACGCTGGACAATCCACACAGCATCATCTAGCCCCAAGCTAAGCAGAGCTTGTGTTATGGGTACTAGATGACTGATATTTTTTATTATACATAGAAAACACCCAGAACAGAGTTATTATTCAATCACATACCTCAAGAGCATCATTGCAATCGTTGCATACCGCCCAAGCTAGAAGTGATAGGGCACATGGAACAGATAGTACTATAGCCCACAGCATGCCTCCGGGCACATACGATTCTTTACGAGGGTACTTATACTCTGTCTGCAAATCCTGTTGGTGAATAACTCTGACAAACGGTGACATTGTTTCCATGTAGCTGTAAAAAAAGAATTTATCCACAACTTAAATCCAAAAATATGGCAGCTATCTTCTCAGATCTCTTAGTAACAAGTACGTGCTCAGATTCTTTGAGGTTGTCTAATGGGTTAGAGGTAGTCAGAGGTCAGAGGTGCACTTCGTCCAAGCGCACATTTTGCAGTAGTGATTGCAACTAATAAGTTCATTAGGAACCAATATGTTTTAGTTAACGTTTCATCTCAGGCAATGCTTTGTTATACATGATTACCACTCAACATCATGTGGGCCACCTGCTTGTTCCATCAGCAAGTGGTATAAAAACGTTAGATGCTCATGTGATATACACATTAAATATCCTGCATAACCATCATATACATGAGAAATATATTGACAGCCGTCACAGCTCAGTTTGTAGTAGCCCTGCCTTCTGTGCTGTAGGTGGTGGGTTCGATCCCCACCGAGAACAAACATTTGTGTGATGAATATAGATGTTCTGTCTGGGTGTTGTATTGTATTCTATGTATGTATTTACAAAAAAAAAGTATATAAGTATTCTATCAATCATGTGGTTCCATAGTACAAGCTATGCTTAGTTTGGGGCTAGATGATGTTCTGTAAAAATGTCCTGACATATTTATTTATTTATTTTTATCTAAGCACTTCTGTGCTTCAACATTATGCTAAGATGTTTGTCCTGGCTTTAGAAGTCTTTAAGCCATGATGGATGGCTTGGGCTTGCCTACAAACCCTTTTACAAGATTTACACACTGACATAAACAAACTTATTTACTTTAAGATAACGGAAGTAATTTAGTATATACAAATATTTTACATCTAATATTTAACCTATCTACCTTATATCTTTAAGATAAATAAAATAAAAAATTGTGGATATTTTTTATACAATATCATTTACCCTCAAACTAAGCATGATTGGTTTCTCTTTGGCATTACATACTAATACTAGATACTAGTAAAAGTGTATTTGATTGGGATATCACTGCACATTAGCATATAAGCGCATGGTAGCAAAGGATGCAATTATGTACCAAGTTTTATCTTTAGAATAAAAATATGAGTTATCATTAGGTTTAATTTTCCACGGGTAGTAGCATGATGCATAGTTAGTATAGTAATTGTTTTCTAATGCTTGTTATTAAATATTGACCTTGCCATTTGTTTGAAAATAATATTTGCAATTTGGCTTAGTGCTGGAATTAGCTGGTCGATTATAACACTGAAATTCAGTGTAGACGCCGTATTATTTATACTAAAATAGGCAAAACTCCTTGTAAATATAATATAGAGACACGTTTTAATCAATTGTAATGTTTAATACCTTATTTAATAGATAAAATTAAGGAAACATAAAGACGTTTTAATTTCAACATAAGGCGCGAACTTACCAAAAAGCTGACAGTAACAATATGCGAACCAGAAGTTCAATAAATAGATTGAAGCTTGCCGAACGGATTAGAGGCATTTTTGGAGTATTACAACGTAGTTTTCACAATTAAATTTATTATTTGCGTTTTCCGCGACCCACGAAGGATTTTGAAGATGATGATGTGATGACGTTGCGAATTTCGTTCAAAACTATTAATGTATTTATGCTTGAATAAGCACGAATACGGGGCGAAAAAAAATTGGACTTACCATTTTAAGTTTTCTAGAATCTTCGAGTATATCCTCCTAACAAATAAAAAATTCTCAAATCATACCATCACTCCATACAACATTCTACCTAGGTACCTACTTACGAAACGGACTTGCCTAAAAACAGAAAACTTCAGAGCCTCAGACTTGACTACAAACTCCTAGGCATTGTTTTTGAACGAATCTTGCGTTTTGTTAATGCTAAGCTCGCACAAATATTTGGTGTTACATAGTGATGAATTAAGTATTCCCAAAAGATTTGTGCGCAGCTGATACAAGTTTTAGGTATCCTTAGTACTGGTTTATCATCACTGTGTTAACTTTTTTAGTCATTGAGCCGTGACGGACGGAGGCCGAACCCAAAAACTCCGTCTCCCGAAATGTCCACTGGTATATCCTGTAATACTTACCGTACCCACTTACCTTTCTTCTGAACGAATACCGTATACCTACTAGTGTGGATAACGTGACTATAAGTACTCTTTCTGTATCTCTCTTGTTATATCTAGGGCCTTACACAAAAGTATCGGTGGTAGGTATAGTGAGAGCAACCCGTCATTCCCGCAATTCTAAGGTCGTGGGTTCAAATCCGGTCGTGCACCAAAGGACTTTTCTATTCGAAAAAAATAAACTACTGAGCAGTTTTTATTGTTTTTTATTGTATTGACTAATAAGTATATGGTAACTCACTGTAATACAAATACTAAAATATATAAGTTGGTACTTTTATAAATAAAAATATCTAAGGAATACCGCAAAACCAGTACTTCCTCAATAACAAAGAAATATGTTTCATTAGATGATTTCCGTTGTAGCTGATGGGTATTGATCACGCTATCTGTAGGCACCTATTGCTAACATAATACATAAATCATAATACATAATACATAAATCATCATAATAAATAAAATCTGGAGATAACCTAACGAACAACAAACAAAATCGGCCATAAATATAAATGCTTAGCTTAAAATTTTGTGATACATTTGAGAGTATTCATAAACTGTCCAGATCAAAGCGACGACATATCAAGCACACAAGCAAACAAAAACTAATAATAAGTACTTAAGTACAAACACCTTATTAAATAAATGCTAATAAGTAGGTCTAAAATGCTGTTTGTGAAATCTTTTCGTGGATTGACTCAAAAATATACCAAAAATGTTTATCCGATTTCAAATAGTAGTATCGACTTTTCAGCATGTTTTTTATGCAATAATTTATACTTTGACTTTAATAGACTTAACCAGTAATTTATGCGAATTAAGTTCCTTATTTTATATCTTTAACAATTACTAAACAAAAATGGTATTTCATTGCATACTCACAATGAATTTAAGAAGTAGGGTATATAAAATACATAGATAAATAAATACATAAATTGATTCTTAGGTACTAAAAGGCACTAATAACTATAACACACAAAATATCAGTAGTACTACTTTGCTTATAAGCTGTAGCGAAAGACCGTTATATTTTTAAAGTCACAGTACTTTCATTAATTAAAAGAAAGTGATACTTAAATGATTCAGGCGTGACTTTGCGGAACTCCATCGAAAATGTATAAAACCGACCATCAAATGTGTTAATCGTTTTAATTACACACATTACAAGTACATTTGGTTATTTCGCTCGTTCCCACATTTCGTAAAAAATGGGAATAAATAATAAAAAAAACGTGGGGACGACCTTTCCACTTTTAATATTACTTTTTATATTTTATTTATTTCTCTATTCTAGGCTGACCAACAGCTTACTAAATACATAGCATTAGCTAAAGGCAGAGGGAACCGCTCAACATCAGGTGGACATATTTTATTGTATCTATTAACATTTTATTTGATTTGTTTTTCATTTAATAAAAATGAGGACAAACGCACCTGAGGACGAAATGTGAGGACGAGCTGGAATAACCCGTAAATTTTTCCTGAGGATGCTTCGTAGGAAGCGTATGGAAAAAGCATATGAAAAAATCATCTAGGTTACCTACATTGATTCTATTTTGACTCAAGTTTTGATCGTATATTGACGCTTAGATACAAAGATGAAACTAAATATGCGTAAACATGAACTTATCTTGATGAATGCGTATTAAAATATCTAGTACCTATCTTACTATAATTTTTTTCTGACATGTTTTCTGAATTAAGAAAACACAATAATAAACATTATGTTGGTACAACTATCAACATGTAAGTGCAATCATAGTACTAATTTTCATCTGTAAATGTAACCTTTACAGATAGATTAGCTTAACAAATGTATTCATGAAGAAATTATACCAATTTTGAACACTTATATTACACGGGTATTTATTTTATTACCTTTTTTATCAAGTCCCAATCACGACATTTTGTTAAAAAAAGGTAATACGCCATAAATACCCGAGTAAAATAAGTGTTCAATATGTGTTCCGATCGCGAACGTTTAAAAAAAAAGTTACACCAAATTATAAATAATATCCCATAGAATGTGCTCTAGCATTTTTGTAATAGTTGAAGTACTCTATGGGAGAAGTTGAATGCTTCTTCACTACCTCATCCAGCTGCATCTGATCACCCCAGTCAGACTGAAAAACAAATAGGAAATTGGTAACTTTTTTTTTATACAACTTGCTGATGAAACAAGCAGATGGCCCACCTGATGTTAAGTGGTTACCAACACCTATAACAAAGCATTGCCTCGTAGGTCACGCTCGTTAGGAACGTCACCTACGATACACTACTCAGCGTCCATCAACCTGAGGCATGCAGGTGTTAAGCCTCATGTGCCTGTAATTACACCGGCACCTATTACCGGCAATACATTTCTTTTTGTTTAAATTTTAAACACTTAAAACTAATACATTGTGATTCCTAAGGTTCTTTGAACTTTTTTTTTAGTACCTTAATAAAACAATATCTATGTATGTAAAGTATCGTATTAAGTATATCAGTCATCTAGTACACATAACACAAGCTCTGCTTAGCTTGGGGCTAGATGATGCTGTGTGGATTGTCCAGCATTATTTATTTATTATTTAGTTACGAGGCTTCTGATGTAGAAAAAGTTTTAAAAACCCGGCCAAGTGCGTGACAGTGCAGTATTTCGCATAACTAAGTAGGAATTGAACTAATAATTTACTTACGAAATTGGGGAAAAGTGATCGCTTGTGGTCAAACTTCTTCTCATTGACACACCGCAGCAAGTACAGGCGCTCTACCCACGGCCAGATCATGAAGTCCAGCATACCGGGACGGTTTCCGCCAAAGTAGTTTGTTCCTATGATAAAATTAATTAATTAATTAAAGTTTCACAGCGTTTCTAGGCATTTTTTACAAACTGTACAATGTACAGTCAGCTGCACTAGAATGTATACAATTCGTAACTTTCGAAACGGTATCATAACCTTATAGACCTTATAGTAAACTCACAAACAGTGAAAACTCAAAAATCGTGAAATTCACTTATTTTTTGAATTTTTGTCCTGTAAATATTAACTGTAACGCTGTAAAACCTGTTTGTAAGTTACGAACTGTATACATTCTAGTGCAGCTGACTGTACATGATACTATTAGCTATTAATAAAAGCTATAAAGCTAATTTTATTATATTAAAGCTATTATTAAAAGCTGTTTTTCGGCTAAGCCAAAAAAAAAGCCAAAAAAATACGAAGTTGCCATAAGGAAATATATGATTAAGTATGTCGAAATCCTTCGATCAATGATTACCCCTAGATATGAGATGGATGCAAAAATCCGTCAAGTGAGCTCTTATTTTGTTTTGACAATTTAGTGACATTATTTACTAGGTGACATGTTGCTGACATGTTCATAATATTATTTTCTCACTTCGATAATAAACAAAAGTATTTGTCGAAGTATATATTCACGCGGACAGTTTTTAGCTATGATTTTGTATATAGCCCGTCATCTAGGGAATAAACTAATTAAAAAAAAAACTTGAGAGGTGTCAAGGGACACCCGGATGGAACGAAGTTCAATCCGAAATAGAAATTAAAATATCTGGCTTGCTTTCTATAAGAGAGAGAGAGAGACAGACAGAGAAACAAGCGACGCTGCACAGCTTACAATAGCTTACTATAGCAAAAAGTGTCGTGACCATAGAATATTTATAGTCCATATTCTTTGGTCGTGACAACTTTTCGTAAGAATTTTTTCCGTCTAGCCCCCTTTCACAACGCGCGATAAGGAACTTCGTTCCAAAACGCCAGGCGACAGTATATAAATCATTTAGGCATAAGACCTCTTTACTTTTACTAAATATTGATTACATGCGGTGTTGGCTCTCCTTCATTACCTCCTGTGTATATTGTAGGAGGCAACTAAGGGCCGGCGCACATTGGCGGCACGGCATGGCAACGTATTTTTTAGGAGACGAATAAAAATATAACCTAAACATATGTTAATAAAGTTGAAATTTCAATGTTAACGGTCGTAGGTACAAAAGAAATACCGCGGTAAGCTTAGGCATGCCGTGTCGGCAGCCTTCACCTTTATTATCAACTTTATTGCATCAGGATGTGAATAGTAGTATTTCCTGGTCCCTAAGCATCGACTCTGCGGTCACCAATCCGCCAAGCGTAGTGACTATGACTAACACTCCTAAATTTAGTAGATGCCTATGTTTTATAGCAGTGACTTATTTAGGTTGAGAATGATTATGTACAGGGTAACCACTGCAAAAGCCATATCAAAACCTTACCTCTTGAAGATAACTCCTTCTCTAAAATATCCAAAGTTTGAACTATTTGCTCGCTGCCATATGCGAAGTTTGTATCAAAGCATTCTAAGCTACCTTTTATCAGCTGAAATAACAGAAAAATTAAAACCAATTTGAAAATCACAAGTGAACTAGGTTTGGGAAATCTTTTAAATCTTGACACTGGAAGGACAATCTCAATGCTTTTAGAAAAGATGGTTGAAAACAGCAACAAGTAGGGATGGTTGAAATAATTGTGGACCTTCGCCTATTAGGGGTTATTGAAAAAAGTCAGCTTGACGAGATACAGCTAGTTTGAAGGGTTGGGTTATCTGAAACTTGATAACTCGTTTCAAAAACCGATGCTGTGCTGTTATAACTACCTATCGAGTACCCATATGTACAGTCAGCTGCACTAGAATGTATACAATTTGTAACTTTCAAAATAGTTTCACAGCGGTGCTAAAAACATTTACGCGACGATTATTAAAAAAATAAGTAATTTCAACAACTAATTTCATAACTTTCCTATTTTTGAGGCGTAAGAGTTCATTGTTTTGCTGTAACACCGTTGTGAAAGTTACAAATTGTATACATTCTAGTGCAGCTGACTGTACAAAACCATACCCTTATAAAAATTTTCTCATAAAAATATTTAAAATCTAGTCACCTCATTAAACCTCTCGATGAGTAGACGATCCTGTGCCTTCACGAAAGGATCTTTAGAATGTAACGGGTTCCGCGTATATTGTTCATCCAGATAATCGCATATGACAACACTTTCAAACAGATATTTATCTCCATTGTCTGTTGGTATTTCTAGCACTGGGATTTTCACTGAAAAGAGATTTTAGTATAAGCTTTTACATCCACTCTAAAAATCTCCCAAATCTCACTTAACGTTATCGTGATTAAACTCGTACACGTTAAACTCAGTCATGAAGTCATGACGGTGGCCTTAGGCCTACATAATAAATTCATCACTTGAGTTCGTCGCTCACTATCATCATCATAAGCCTGGAGGAGACCAAGGAATAGGCATAGGCTGGGAAGAAAGATTTCGAGGCTTCTTCATCCACCAAACTTTTCGTGATCCTGATAATGTTGGTTAAGGGTTAAGGAGGGGTTAGGGGGCGTCCGTCTTCTGGTTCTTAATCACCATTCGGAAACTTTTACACACCAACGATTATCGGTTCTACGAGCTATATGGCCGGCCCCATTTTAACTTACTGATTCTGAGAACTATGTTGGTGTCCTTAATTCTACGGATTTCCTCATTCCTGATTCAATCAATCCCCAATCAATGGAATCAATTCAATCAATGGTTCTGATCAATCTGATGCAGTTCAGTCTTATTTTTTTTTTCTTTCTTCAAATCTGATATAATAATAATAATAATGCTGGACAATCCACACACCATCATCTAGCCCCAAGCTAAGCAGAGCTTGTGTTATGGGTACTAGATGACTGATATACTTAATACATTACACTACATATACAGATATTTTTTATTATACATAGAAAACACCCAGAACACCCAGAATAAATATTTGTAGATCGTACAAACATTTATCCCAAGGCGGGAATCGAACCCGCAACCTCTGCGTCGCAGGCGGACATTCGCCCGCCGCGCCACATCGGTCGGTCGGATATAGTTTTATAGGTTATTAGTTTTACGTTGTTAGATTAAGGAGGTGGTATCCGCCAACGAGAGGTTTTCTCCGTGTAATTTCTCTTTGATGAGTGAGTATAAATGTCCAAAAAAAATATATATTGCTTATTAAAGACTAAATTTTATTTTGAACAATTGAAATAATTCTAACTATATTATTACTATATGAAAAAAATATCCAAAGTGTAGCAATTTTTATTTTAAATTTGGTTATTTCTTCTAAACTGTATTGATTTTTAGTAATTTTTTTTCACACAAATATTTGTCAAAGTATTTATCACAAAGTGAACAATTGGCAGTTCGAACTAATAATTCATTAGGCTACAAATAATTATTTCTTGAATGCGATATGAAATGGAATGCGCGCGGGTCCCTGTGCGGGCGACGGGCGGCAGTGCAACTCAGTATGGACAGACTCCTCAAGGTCGTTGGCGAGTACCACCGCCTTAAGTTTCAAATTGTATATTGCTACAAATAAAGTTTTTTATTCTTTTATTATATTCAATCACAAATTGGCCACTAGTGCATACGAATTTAACTCCCAAAATAGAATGCCACTAAACTCTGGTACCTACTATTGAGCAAATTGCTTCAGTTTTCAGGTCAACGATCGTTTTATTTTTATCTCATAATCATTTATGCATGCTCGAGTTGGAATTAATACCTCTTAAGAACAAATCGTTAGGTGCGTGGCTTATTGGCAGAAAGGTAATCAGTTCTTTTAAATTGTTTACCAAAAGAAAATAGGCTGAACCATTGTTTTTTAAATCTTCACAATTTCTACTCACGTGTTTATAACTCTCCATCTATACAAATAAATAAAATTGAAGTGTCTGTTTGTAATATTAAAATAACCGCTTTTTACTACATGCATAGGAATGTATGTACGATACATATACCAAAATAGCATTTTTTTAAATTTTTGTCTGTCTGTCTGTTTGTTCAGGGTAATCTCTGGAACGGCTGGACCGATTTCGACGAGACTTTCACTGGCAGATAGCTGATGTAACAAGGAGTAACTTAGGCTACTTTTTATCCCGAAAAAATAACAGAAACGGGAAAAAACTGCCACGCGGGTAAAACTGCGAACGGCCGCTATTTTATGCCGTATTAACGCCATCTGTTGGCGACATCGAGTACTACTTCAGTTAAGATTTGTAAGTAAAAATGTTTACCGCCCAACGAAGTGGGCACGGGTCAGCTAGTCATTAATAAATCTATACCAATTATAAGAATCTTTATCCTGACTGACTGACGTATAGACAACGCACAGCTTAAACCACTGGTTGTAGAGACTTGAAATTATTCAAGAAAGGAATTTCCGGAATTTAACCCTGGAGGAGAGCAGCGGGGTTTGAGGTTTGTATAAACTCTACTGTGTCTACGACCATAGACTGGACCATTATAATAATAATAATAATGCTGGACAATCCACACAGCATCATCTAGCCCCAAGCTAAGCAGAGTTTGTGTTATGGGTACTAGATGACTGATATACTTAATACAATACATTACATGCATAGATATTTTTTATTATACATAGAAAATACCCAGAACACCTAGAATAAATATTTGCAGATCGTACAAACATTTATCCCAAGGCGGGAATCGAACCCGCAACCTCCTGCATCGCAGCCGGACATTCGCCCGCCGCGTCACATCGGTCGTCAAATTATGATATCATAGATGGACATAGACCCTCTACTGGTAGCACAAACATAGCTAGCTAACTGCCTAGCGGTAAAGTACTAATACAGTAATACTTCGACATATTAGGCTAGTGTAGTCAGCTGCACTAGAATGTATACAATTAGTAAATTACAGAATGGTTTTACAGCGTTACAATTAATACTTACAGGGTAAAAACTTAAAAAACTAAGTGAACTCATCAGCTTATTTCACGAGTTTTGAGTTTTTACTGTTTAAGAGTTTACTATAAGGTTTTGATACCGTTTTGTAAGTTACGAATACATTCTAGTGCAGCTGAGTGTACATAATATGCAACATACATCTAGGATTTTTAGCTCGGAACCACTCTGGTAGTCTCAGTGGGTCCAGCTTGTAGACCTCGTACTTCGCCTTCTTTGCTTCCAGAACCAAAAGTACTCTATGCCCGTAGGGGTTCATTTCCACGTGGTACAGACGAATTCTGTCATTGAGCGGGGGAGGTGGGACTGGTCCTAGAATATCAAAAGATTTTTCATTAAAAATTAGCTCATTAAGGTTTGTTAAGTGTAAGTAGCAAAAATTCAACGGTTGCCTGATAGAGATCGCTGTTAATGAAAAGGCCGCCCGTTTTACCACAGTGTTATTTATTTTTTAGTCGCTAAACTGTGTGACTTCTTTGTAGTGGTAATCAATACAGTTATTTATCTGTCTAACAACATTATAATAAACTTTAGAAATAGGTCGGTCTGGTTCCTTTCATAAATACCAAAGTAGGCACTTTGGTATTCATTTATAAAAGGAACGAGTAAAACATTGTTTTTTGCTTTTAAATTGTAAATAATTGCTGTTAGGCATAGTGAAGAAGCCTTTGTGTCAAAAGACTTGACTAATAGAAGTTAAAAATATCTCTAAAATCACAACAATCTAAATACACCTAGTTTCGATTTAGCTACCTTTTCATATTGGTAATAACGATAAATGTAGACGACGATAAAACATTATTGGTGTACCCATCATCTCATAACAATACTATTTGTCTCTTAAGAAGGTAGGTAGTAGTATTTGACTGACATGACAAGGTGCGGTTGATATAAACTGTCGTAAAAGGCTCAATAGGCACTTGCAACTGTTGTCATAATCGTAAAGACCTTGACATGATGAGTCATTTGAATTGAATATTGGAAGAGTTGAACTAAGCCCTAGCTAATTTGACTGACTAGCCCCCAAATACTCAAACGCATCTCTTCGCAATTTTTGGCAGATTTCTACAAACTGTCAAAAAATCGTGACTTAAGACGAGCTTAAATCTGAGATGGGTTTGGATATTCGCAGGTAAATGTACTCTTAAAGCCATTATAGTCATATTTATAGTGATCTTATAGGTACATAATCAAAAAGGAATTCGTTTTCTGTCATCTTTAGAAGCAACTTGTTTTCTAATTTTGATTGTTTCTATAGTGTAATTTTAGGTTCTGCTGTGTATTTTCGGTGGTATTTTAAACCATCGTTGCTTGAGCTCTTAGTACAAGTGTGAACAGTTGCGATAAAAGTTTGGTATATGGCATCCTGATTTGAAGGAAAACAATTTTGTTATCAATAAATTACCTAGTTAATAATTTACGACCACAATGGATAAACTGTTGTTCCACTTTTAAGATCTTTTTGTAGGTACTGTTTCTACAGTATATTTCATTTTATTTCATTTACACATGAACCCAACTCTCTAATTACTTATGTTAGAACCCAATTTATTTTTATTACTGAATGCATATCGATCAAACACAAAACAGACGCGGTGTGTAATGCTCACCCAGATCGTATGTAGGTCAAGGATCATTTACCAACAACTCGTCAACATAAAATAAGCGTTTGTACCTACCTACCTACTTAGAGTTAGTGTGTACTTTGTGTTGAGACAATATCTAGTTTTTTTGGGGAAACTCTAGATACCTACCTACCTACCTACCCATCGATTACTAGCGTACTCATTCCTTATAGGAGTCCAGTAGGAACTTATAATACCTACCTAGTTAACCTGTGTAATAATATATGTAGGTAGGTATACCTACCTAATACATGTTATTGTTAGGTAGGAGTTAGTTAGGTATTTATTTAAAACTACCTATTTCAAGTAGGTACATAATAGGTAGGGAACTAAACTCATTCTTCGTGCCTTAATAGGTATAGCGTTTTAAATACTTACTTATCATATGTTTTTATGTTTTATTAAAACAGTACTTAAGTACATACCTACCTACTTCGTTTGGAAAATAGATTTCAATAGGTGGGTAGGTACCTACTTAGGTAGTGAAAACTAAACACTAGTTAACCGAAAGATAACAACCATTACACTTCAATTCACTTTATTTATCTTAGTTTCTAAAGTAACGCACATGATATTTTCGCTAGCTCGACTCGAGTCCTCCCCTCTCGCTCATCGCCCGGTCTCATTCCCGCACAAAGTCCAATATCATGACCACTAATCATAAAATAATTAATATAATAAAAACTAATAACAATAAAATATTTCTTAATTATTAAATTGAATATTAAATTATAAATACCAATATATTTATTGCTATTTGCTTACAGTAGGTACAGACAACGGGTACAGCAGACAGAATAAGACCTTGATATTGCATTTTGAATGAAATCAGCTGCACAAACTTTTCCATTGTTAAATTGAACGACACCTGAATGCAAGCTTATACCTACACCTACCTACAGAAACCATAGGAGCATACGAGCAAGAAAAAAAGTTACAAAAATTAAAACTTGAATGCCAACCATCTTCCTAATTTGCACCATTCTTTGGTAGGCATTCTTAGCACTACGTATGTATGTAGGTAAGTAGGTACGTGTTTCTATAAACATTGCAAACTAGTCTTGACACAGATTTGTCATAAGATGGGCATTCGATAGTTACTGTTTATGTAATGAGCTCCCGTACTAAGTCGGAAAATGCATATATTATCTATGTAATGGTGTTCCTTTTACTTGTTTAGGTACGATAGTTTTTAAATCATTGAAATCGTTCCATTGGTTGCGAAGATATTACACATTTTGTACCAGCCAACCGCGGGGCGGCCGGATAGCTCATGTCAGGGAATCGTGACGTCTCGATTCTCTTTCGCCCGCGCTCGCGCTCTCCACCATTAATTTATTAAAGTTTACTCGATCTGCGCGGGTCGTGTTCTGGTTTAAATTAATTTTTTTTTAATAAAACCGCGCGGGTTCGGCGGCTAGCGCTGGGTCATTGTGACATGACGTCACAATATCTCAACGCTAGGCTGTTCGCGCAGTCAGTGAGCCTCGTTCGGTATTTTGCCCATAACCTAGTCAGTTTTGGCCGTAGAAAAAAAATTTTTGCACCTTATGTTTTAGTTTCTCAAGGCCTATAAAACTGCATTCACAGATAAAACTGTGACGGGTCCCCGTTCATGTTTAGACAATTTTTAAAATAGATTGGTACCTAGGTAGTAGGTAAGTACCTAGATATTCATAAGTAGGTAATTTAAATTTCAAGAATTTTTATCCTAAGTAATTTATTTACCTAGGTAGGTAGTTGTGTTTTCCTAAGTATTATAGCGTGTAGGTAGATCCTTAATTAATTATATATTCTAATAATTCCTTAATAATTATATTAGTATTATAATATATACCAATAGAAATGATCCGATATTTACAATTTTGTTTACACAGAACGAGGTCACTACTTAGCAATAACGAAACGTACCGCGTCGGTCAATAATATGACGTCATATTTACTAAACAGCTGTTTTGAAATTAGAAAATGCACAGATGCAGTACCTACATAGTGCAAAATTTAAAATTGTACATATTTCTATTTAAGATTTACCGTAGCTTTAATTTTTATTATGATCAAGTGTATTGCCCTGAGGTTTTCATCATCATTGGCCCTTTCATCTACGAAAAAAGATGAAATAACAATAGTATTAAACAATTACTTACCAGCTATCCTTTGTTGATAATACGACATATTTCTTTTATAGGAAAAGTCTATTTTATTTAATATCGCAGATCCACGTGTAAAAGAATTAACAATTTCGCTGATACCGGCGAATGCAGAGACTGGCGAACACTGACTGACTGACTGTTACTAGTGTTGGGCAACGTTGATATTAAACTTCAATAAACGTAACTTAAATTTTAACGTTGCTTATAATAATAATAATAATAATAATAAAGTTAGACAATCCACATAGCATCATCTAGCCCCAAACTAAGTAGAGCTTGTGTTATGGGTACTAGATGACTGATATGTATACGTATACTTAATACAATACATTAAATCAAATCAAATCAAATATATTTATTGCGTTCATGTTGTGTACAGAAGATCTTAGGGCATAAATAAAGCTTCAACATGAGCCTGGTAGGGCACGACAATCTATCACTAGGTGGCTTATTACTTTACATGGATAGATATTTTTTATTGTGCATAGAAAATACCCAGAACACCCAGAATAAATATTTTCAGATCGTACACATTTATTCCAAGGCGGGAATCAAACCCGCAACCTCCTACGTCGCAGGAGGACAGTCGCCTGCCGCGCGACATCGCTCGTCTTATGAATATAATTAATTACAACTTGTATATTATTGAATAATATTACCCGTTGCGCGTTGGTAAGGGAATCATTTCATCATTATCACCGTAATGCTAACTCTAAGCTGATTCAGAACCACATTATTATTTTTTACCTACTCTTGACGATAAACTCCTACGATAACCGATGTTTAGTAAGTAGGTACTATCGTTTTAAGTAAGTACCTACTAGTTTAAGTAACTTAGCTAGGGAATGGATTACAGAGGCAGCCAGTGTAACTCAAAATGGTAATACCAAACTTCGTTCATCAAGACGTTTTCAAGAGTAGACCTCCTGGTCACAGGATGATGGTGATGATACACATTATATTCTTGCCCGAAAGAAAAGCATTCGATTATTCATTTATGTGATACCTACGATATGATTTAAATAGATTAAAGAGGGTTATTCTTCATAATGATATTTACTAGCCATTTAGCCTCAAACTTAGCATAGCTTGTTCTATGGGAACTAGATTACTGATTTATTATTTATTTATTCAAACAGCAAACTGTATGTCTAATAGTGTGTAAACTTACTAACTTATGGCTATGTTAATATTAGAGTAAGACAGATTTAAGTTCTGAACCTTTTCCCATCCTTATTTACATAATGTTGAAATAGCGTCAGACGGTAGGTAACTACGTCACTTTTAAAATTATAGCATTCTACTGTATGACATCATTCTTTTTGGTTTTGACCCGATTATCTGCAACTCGGCTGATTTTGATACACCAAAACATTTTGTCATTATGTTTGAGATAAAGTATATTCAGAAATTGGTAGGGTTTTATCAGGAGGTCGTATTTTTATGCTTACCTACCAGAATTACCTACCTAATTATAATAAATTTTTACGTTTCGTATAGGTTTGGTATAGCTTTTCCTTTGTATTATTTATAATAATGATTTTTGAGCTAATCCTGTTTAAACATCCATAGATTATTTTAAAATTGCGAATCTACCTTCCTATACAAACCTACCTACTTCACATAAAATAAATTAGGTTAGGTACCTATGTACCTACCTGGGTAGATAGTGGATAACCTACATAAAATAGATCCAGTACCGGATTAACCACTTAACAAGAGTAGCAATTATTGATACGGGCCCCGCGTGAAAAGGGGGCCCCGCAGAATTTTTGTCGCTAACTAGGTATTTTTTTCTTTTTCAAATTTTTATCACACTATGGTTTTCTTGGATTAGAAGTAAAGCCAATTTATTTTAGCGCTATCTTACAGCGTTTGTGGGGCAACTTTAACAGTTTAATACTCATGGGCACCCATACCGGAACACAGCAAGCTGTTTGGCGGCAGAAATAGCATGGTTGTAGTACCTACTTCCCCGAGCATGAACGAGCTTTTCACAAAGAGCTCTACTACTACCTATTAAATCAATTATATAAATAAATGAATAATTATATAGGTAATTCATTTTTTATAAGATATTTTTGTAAAGAATTATAATCTTATTAGAGGCCACTCGCAGCTTCGCCCGCGTGGCAGTTTTTTCCCGTTCCCGTAATTTTTTCGGGTTAAAAAGTAGCCTATGTCCTATTCCAGATTACAATCTATATTTATTCCAAATTTCATCAAAATCGGTCCACTGGTTAGAGCGTGAAAGAGTAACCATCCACACATTCGCATTTATAATATTAGTAGGATTTTGGGTGAAAACAGTATTGAGGGAATTTTTAAAATCCGACCTGGCAACACCAATCCTAGCTAGCTGACGTGAGTGAGATGTCATGTCAGATTTTTGTTGAGAATTCGCATTGTTATTTTAAATAAGGATTTTTCCGATTTTTTGTTGAGCCATAGGACGATAGAGCATGAATAACCTGATAAAACGTAATGCAAAGCAATAATAAAGCAAGGAATATGTAATGCAAAGCAATAATAAATACTAATTACTGGTGGGTATAAACTCCGCTAGGTCGCAAATTTGCTTCGCAGTGTTTCAATAATAATTGATCTCAGATTTTTGAGCAATTATGGAAACCGGAACTTTCGATGATGTAGAGGTAAAATGTGAAATCATTGAAATATCTGATGAAGAGGTTAATCTTGGCCCTAATAATAAGAGGAAAAAGTAAGTTTTCGTTTATTGTATAGTTTAATAGTTATAAGTATGACTTATTTAGCCTGCTGCATAGGGCTTCCACTATGGATAATATTAGGCTAGCCTATTATTATTTCTAATCAAATCAAGACTAGGCTGGTGTTACTAATTCTTACCACAATTCAACTTCTATGTAAATATTTACAAATAATGCTATGTGCCAGTATGGGCTCCTCATTCCTCATTTGAAGTCAAAGGTGTTCCACTATGCATGGTAGTTCCATGTCTCTATGTAAACATCTCTCCATGCAGCATTTTACTATAAAATATTTAAGAATTACTAACGGCCGCTCGCAGCTTCGCCCGCGTGCCAGTTTTTTCCCGTTCCCGTAATTTTTTCGGAATAAAAAGAAGCCTATATGTTAATTTAGGTTGCAATCTAAAATTATTCCAAATTTTATCCAAATCGATCTACTGGTTAGAGCGTGAAAGAGTAACAAACATCCATCCATCCATCCATCCATCCATTCATACTTACAAACTTTCCCATTTATAGTATTAGTAGGATCTAATTAAAATTTATGAATTCACAGAAGAATAAAAAAAAAGCCTGATCCTTCAAAGAGAGTTCACTGTGATCAATGTTCAAAGTCATTTGATAACAACACCCTGTTGAAGAGGCACCTTCGCTCACATGCTGGAGAGCGGCCGTACATGTGCATGGAATGTGGCAAGACATATACACAGCTCGGACATCTTAGCATACATGAGTTGAAACACAATGGTAAACTTGAGTGTGTTTTGCTATTATAGACATAGACATACATTTATTTGCTACAAAAACACACATACACATACAAAACAGATCAAAAAGTAAAAAAAAGACAAAAAGAAGGACACAAGCAGTAGGTGCCTGTGTGCTACAGCAGCAAATGGGTCTCGACTCACTCAGCGTATGCCTCACCACTATTTTTGCCTAGTGGTTAGGCGCTGGTATTCTGTCGAAACCAATAGACCAATTATCTAACATTAATGAAGCCCTGGCTTGCTTGGTTGTGGCCAAGTATGTGGCCTGCTTACTACATACTTGGTACTTGGTAAGAGGACTGGTTGCTGCAACTGGGCCCTTTGCATGACAGGTAGTAGTTGCTAGACAAGCTACTCGATGCCAAATACTAAAAAAACACATACTAAAAAAACAATTTAATAAATATTTAAGGGGGCTCTTATACAAGAAATGTGATTTTTTTGCAGTATTTATTATAGATAATGGTACTGAACCCTTCATGCGCAAGTCAGACAAGCACTTGGCAGGTTTTTACCCCTGTTCTGAGGAGGAAGTCTTAATCAAAAACCCCCATGACAAAAGAAAATTGTAATTGTCAAACCTGTATACCAAGTTTATTTCATATATTGGCTAGATGATGCTGTGAATGTCTGCCAATATTTATTTATTCATATTGAGAGATATCATTAGAATTTAAATAAATAATAAATATTGACACACATTCACAATGCCTTATTGCCTCAAGCTAAGCAAAGCTTATACAAAGCTTGTGTGTGAGAACTAGATAACTGTGTAGGTACATATAACATCCAGATATCTATGTTCTCGGTGCGAATCAAACCCACCACCTACAGTGCAGAAGGCAGGGGTCCTACGAACTTAGCTTTGATGTCTGTGTATTTTTTTTTCTATACAATTTACTGATGGAACAAGCATATAGCCCATCTGATGTTAAGTAGTTACCATAGTCATAGCCTATAACAACGCATTGCCTTGTAGGTCACATTAGTTAGGAACGTGGCTTACAATACAGTGCTCTGCGTTTATCAACCTGAGGCATACAGGTGTTAAGCCTCATGTGCCTGTAATTACACCGGCACCCACACCATTTAAACTGGAACACAGCAAGCTGCTTGGCGACAGAAATAGGCATGGTGGTAGTACTTCCCTGGACAAGCCCTTCACTAAGAGCTCTATTTAAATTCAAACTTTGTTTTATTTACAGGAGTCAAGAAATTCAATTGCACAGAATGTGAGTCCGCATTCTATAGAAAAGCAGACTTGGACAGACACACGAAAATTCACACTGGCGAGAAGAATTACTCCTGTGAAATTTGCTCCAAAAGTTTCGTGCAGAAGAATAATATGATTATGCACGTGAAAATGCATATAGGAGATAAAAGATTTGAATGTGTTGTATGTAATAAGAAATTTATAACAAACAGTAAGCTCACGCAACATTCCAAAAGGCATGCAAAGGATAAGAAGAAGAAAGGAAGAACTTTTGCGATGATGGCTGATGATGATGATTCATTAATTGCTGAAGGTGACTGTGATGTTTTGAGAGTGTAACAGACTTATAATCAGCCCCCCATTCATATAACTCTGTTAGCATCAAAATCACATGCGACTGGATTTTGATGCTAACAGAGTTACATGAATGGGGAGCTGGTGCCCAAGCATGGATGTATCGATAGATAAAATTTGGCATAGATTCTCGATAAACTGGGTTTTATTTTTATCGTTTATCGAGATTGTTTAGTTTAGAGATTGGTAGCATGGAACTTAGTTAAACGCTAGGTCGATAAATTCGAGGAGTTTTACTGAATTTATCGACATGCTTTCCACAGGGAAATCATTCAGTAAAATATGTCGCGGCTAGTTCTGTGATAGCGGGTGAAGAAATAATAATAATAATAATAATCCTTGACAATCCACACAGCATCATTTAGCCCCAAGCTAAGCAGAGCTTGTGTTATGGGTACTAGATGACTGATATACTTAATATAATACATTACATGCATGGGTATTTTTTATTATACATAGAAAATACCCAGAACACTCGGAATAAATATTTGCAGATTGTACAAACATTTATCCTGAGGCGGGAATCGAACCCGCAACCACCTGCATCGCAGGCTTAGACGAGTAAACCACTCGTCTAAGGTCGCAGGCGAACATTCGCCCGCTGCGCCACATCATCAGAATTCTATAGATAAATCATTTTACCGACTGAAGTTCCATGATCGTCAGGTTGTAAAACAAATCTAAAATGGTGGCGTAAACATTACCTCTCACACACACATTATGGATAAGAGTGAAAGGTATTGATGCCGGCATTTTAAATTCGTTTTTATTTGAGCAGGTTATTTTGATAATGTAAAATGTGGGATTTTATTGGTTTTAATACTGAGCTATTACAGTTGGTAGCACACTAAGTTACCAGAAAATGGCCCTGTAATTGAGGGTGGGTTTTTATGTATACTTACTAGACTATAATTTTACAAGTTTTCCTTTATTTCTAAGGATATACCTAGGTATATGAACTAATTTAGGAAATGCAATTATTATGTACTTATTTTTAAACAAAGTTGAGTATAAAGTTATGTTTTCTTTCTTTTCCTACACATTCAATAAAAAGTTACTATGTACCGTAAAAAGTATTACTTACTAATTTATCATAATAAATATTTGTGTACATTTTTATACAATATAATCTAAACTAAGCATAGCTTGTACTATGGGAATCTGATGATTGATAGAATACTTACATTATACTTTTTTTCTGTAAGTAAATATCCTACTAATTTTATACGCGCGAAAGATTGTAAGCATGGATGGATGGATGTTTCACGCTCTAGCCAGTGGACCGATTTGGATGAAATTTGGAATAATTATAGATTGCAACCTGGATTAACAAATAGGCTACCTTTTGTCCCGAAAAATAACGGGAACGGGAAGAAACTGCCACGCGGGCGATGCTGCGAGCTGCCGTTAGTATAATTATAATACAATAATGCCTAGACAGAGATCAAACATCTATGTTCATCACACGAATTTGTGTCCTCTGTGGAGATCGAACCCACAATCTGCAGCACATAAGTAGCTACTAATAATCAGCTACGACAGCTCAGTTAATAACGAATGCTTTATTTATTTATTATTATTAGTCGTCATCAACATCATCCTGTAGAAGTTCCACTACTAGTTCAGTGTATAAAAAAGTACTCTGTCTACTAGACGTAGGCGGCCTCCCCCCCCCCCCCCCCATACGTTTCTAGGCAGAACGAGTTTGAGCCCTTTCCATCCATCGACTTCCCGATCGATCCAGCGGTTGTCGTCGGTTCTACATAATATGGTTCACAGAGTACTTTTTTATAGAATGTCATCAATCAACAATAAGGTACCTACCTAATGTGCATTTATTCTAATAAAACCTTGGCGAACATAACGCCATCTCTGGAGTTAACAGCAAAATAGTGAACCAATATAACTTTTTTGCTTAGCGACAGGTGACACTGCTTAGAAAGTGCTGCCAACTGAACTATTTTCAGAGTGCTGGAACTAACAAATATTTGGCCCTTTGATATATTGCTAATCTCTGTAATAGTATCTCACGCCAACTTATTGAAGTAATACTTTTAATGCAACTTCCAACAAGGTTGCGTTAAACGTTTAACACTACCATGGAGGGGGTATGAAAGCACTGTTCTTTCTCTCTTACTCTCATAGCAAGTTACGTTTCGTATATTAAAGAAGTTTTACTTCAGTCGCATGCTTGTTTTTTTGGTTGTTTGTCAAAATTATTTCGGCTAAGTTGGCATCACTAACAAATGGCTGCCTTGACAGACGTCATTCTTTCTTGCTGTCATTCTGATTTTGGTGGTGATGTGACATCTCGAAATTCTCGAACCTCGGCTTTCAGTTCGGGTCGGTCGGCTTAGCTAGCATAAATTAGCTGGTCGGATTTATTTAGTGGTTTTTAGTAAATCTTACTATTGTAGTGGTATTTAGTGACGATAAAACGATACAGAAGCCTGTGCTGGAGATAACTGTAAGTATTTTTTGATAAATTGTCATTAGGATTAGTCTAAATTGATAACTTTGATATCGCTGTATCGGTCGTAAATAAATGCAGATTTATACCATTTTATACGAATTGATTTGATTAGCGGACTGATGCCGCACTTCTACTAGGCCGTGATTGCTTTTTATTCAAAAATGTTACCTAAAGTATCATTTGAATGGTGTTTCTATGTAAAAACAAAGTGTTATGTACGTTAATGCACGTTACATAGCTTTCCTTCAATCACTTTCGCTAGCCTACTTTCTATTTTTACTCAAATTGGATGTGATTTTGTAAATGCTCAACTTACCTTCCTATATTTTGCTAAATAATCTAGTAATTGTAATCTTCAAAGGGGTAATATACACCACTATTTAGTATGTCATATGTAAGTATCCATATATACAATGTATCGGTGTCCTTTAACCTAAACTGAAAATTAACAAATAAATTTTAGGTTTACTACGTTAGAAAACGTTTCCGGTTAAACCGTAAAACCTGATTTGACCATGATCAGTATTCGCTGAATTGTTCAGTAGATAAGTTAAAAACCCTGGTATCGGTAAATAAGTAAATCAAAACAGCGGTAAATAATTAATATCATACTCACAAACATGAGCATTAATTTAAGAAGAAATATACTCACTTATCTCAAAATCCTCATAAATAGAGGATTAAAGCTCTGAAATATGGCACAGATACTCTATGAAAGGTAAGAAACAATTTTTAAACAACCTGTCATATAGATCAATGAAACCCATACTAAGTTTTACTACTACTAAACATCATTTTTTTTATACAACCTGCTGATGGAACAAGTTGATGGCCCACCTGATGTTAAGTGGTTACCATCGCCTATAACAAAGTATTGCATCTTACGCTTTTCTATTCAGCGTCCATCAACCTGAGGCATACAGATGTCAAGCCTCATGTACCTGTAATTTCACCGGCACCCACACCCTTCAAACCCGAACACAGCAAGCTGTTTGGTGGTAGAAATAGGCATGGTGGTAGTACTTCCCCGGACGAGCCCTTCGCTAAGAGCTCTACTACTACTAATATACGCTATAAGCTCACTAATTCTGTAATTCACATGTACAAACAAACCAACATTTCTTTTTTTACTTTTTTATGTAAAATTAGCAAGATTTCAGATAAATGTTTTTAATGTTATACTTTTTGATCTCACAGTTACAGTTTATTATACATAGTATAGATTTGCACTTAAAACTTTAGACATGTGAATGTTTCACAATACGTTTACGAAACTAATCATAAAACAAGTTTTGTTGTGAATTACATTCGCACAGCAGAAAACTAAATTATATATATTATAATTATGACGACCGATGTGGCGCGGCGGGCAAATGTCCGCCTGCGACGCAGAAGGTTGCGGGTTCGATTCCCGCCTTGGGATAAATGTTTGTACGATCAGCAAATATTTATTCCGGGTGTTTTGGGTGTTTTCTATATATAAAAAATATGTATGCATGTAATGTATTGTATTAAGTATATCAGTCATCTAGTACCCATAACACAAGCTCTGCTTAGCTCGGGGCTAGATGATGCTGTGTGGATTGTCCAGCATTATTATTATTATTATTATATATGACAAATCTCAAGATTTGTAGATTTTGTAGTTGTTTGTGTTCGGACTGCTGCTAAATATGTGACGCAGCTTCTGACGTGTGCTGTAGATCTCACACAAACATTTGTGTGATGAACGTAGATGTTTGTTCCTGTCTGGGTGGATAAAAAAAAACGAGTGTGCTTTAGACCACACGGCTGAAGTTTAACTTCTTTAATATACGAAACGTAACTGGCTATGAGAGAAAGAACAGTGCTTTCATATCCCTTCCATGGTAGTGTTAAACGTTTAACGCAACCTTGTTAGAAGTCGCATTAAAAGTATTACTTCAAATAAAAAAAACGAGTGTTCTTTAGACCACACGACTGAAGTAAAACTTTAGTGACCCCGCCTTCTGATCCTAAAGTAAGATCTTAAAGTCCTAAAGTTAAGTAAGTCATGTAATGTATTGTATTAAGTATATCAGTCATCTAGTACCCATAACACAAGCTCTGCTTAGCTTGGGGCTAGATGATGCTGTGTAGATTGTCCAGCATTATTTATTTATTTATTTGTATTCGTGAGCACGTGGGCCCTGATTCCCGAGGTTGCATAGGACGCGTCGACTTTCATACGACATTGAGAGTTCAAACGATAACCCGCCGAGATCGGACCACGCTATCAGGTGCCTACCGCAACTTATCAGGAAGCATTGCATAAGTACCTTGCTGCTAGACGAATCATTTTCGTGCATTTGACACTAGCTTAACCACTTAACTACCGCTCTGTAACATAAAACCTGCGTAAAAACCGGCCAAGTGCGAGTTCCGTGCCACTATCTATCATAAAAACGGCAAAAAATCACGTTTGTTGTATAAGTACCACCTTGGAAATTTATTTTATCCTGATTTTTAGTATTTGTTGTTATAGCGGCAACAGAAATACATCATCTGTGAAAATTTCAACTCTAACTCTGATCTGGATCAGTTGAGCTACCTTTAGATCGTTTGCAACGGTCTGTAGATAGCTCAACTGTTTCACATGTATTTTGTACATACCAATTATAAATACTTGTATTAGCTATAATTTTCTTTGTAAATAAATGTACTAAATTTTAACTATCACGGTTCATGAGATACAACCGTTAGTCACCTGGCTGGTGACAAACGGATGGACAGATGGACAGACAGACAGACAGTGGAGTCTTAGTATATAGTACATAGGGTCCCGTTTTACCCTTTGGTTACGGAACCTTGAAAACAGAGTTGAGTAACTACTTTTATGTGGCATAATTGTCTATATAAAAAAGTTTGGATATGTAGGTATTTCTATGCCTATTTCTACCAATATAGCTCTCAGAATCAGCAAGTTGAAGTAGCAATGGGCAGACCATATAGCCGTAGAACCGACAACCACTGGGGAACCACTGATTCCGGTTTGAAGGGTGTGGGCGTCGGGGACACTACAGCCACATGAGGTAACACCTGTATGCCTTAGGTCGATGGACGCAGGATCTGCGAGGTAATGCTCTGTTATGGGTAATGGTAACCACTTAACATCAGGTGGGCTTCCTGCTTGTTCATCAGCAAGTCAAATAAAAAAAAATTGTACGCACCCGGACGACCTCTTTCCGGTGTGTGCATCCTACTAATATTATAAACGCGAAAGTTTGTGAGTATGGATGGATGGATGTTTGTTACTCTTTCACGCTCTAACAAGCAGACCGATTTGGATTAAATTTAGAATAAACATAGATTATAACTTGGATTTACATATAGGCTACTCTTTATCCCGAAAAAATAACGGGAACGGGAAAAAACTGCCACGCGAGCGAAGCTGCGAGCGGCCGCTAGTTCGTCACATTGCGACAGTGTTTTTTTGTCCAATTTCGTGTCAGTCAATAAAATTAACATTTGAGCTAGCATGCCAGTTCAGATACCAGTCTAGGAAAATGAATTCAAGATCTATGTACCACAAGATTGAATTCCGCTTGAACGAAATCGCGGGCGCTTGAAAGTAGAATTGTACTTAGTTGTTATATGAAACAACTTTTACTTAAAGTTAGGTCAGTCTATAAATAACTTCAGGGTGACGTGCCTATGCCTACTCCACTACCAAATAGCCTTATTAATCAAGCGATCAAGTATCTCAAAGGAAACTTAGACTATTTGACGTTGTAGGTTTTTTCGAGCATAACTTTTGAACCGCTGATAATCCTACTAATGGATGGATGGATGGATGGATGTTTGTTACTCTTTCACGCTCTAACCAGTGGACGATTTGGATGAAATTTGGAATAAATATAGATTGTAATCTGGATTAACATATAGGCTACTAAAAAGTAGCCTATATGTTAATCCAGATTACAATCTATATTCTATAAAAGAAAAAAAAATCCTAAAAGAATAACGGTTACGGGAAAAAACTGCCACGCGGGCGAAGCTGCGAGCGGCCGCTAGCTAAATATAATGTGGGATAATATAAAATCTTTGTGATTTCCTTAAGTGCTACCAGCACTATAAAAACTAACAAACTATGAAGTATAATGTTTGTCATATGTATCAATAGCAAAACTCGCGCGATTTTGTACGCGTGAAGTTATTTTCATAAAAACTTCAACCCCCGCTGTACCCGTTTAGAAGTTGAGTCTTGGAAATTACTTTCTTAGGACACTTCTAAGCACCAAGACAAATATAAATAATAATTATGCTAGACAATCTACACAGCATCATCTAGCTCCAAGCTAAGCAGAGCTTGTGTTATGGGTACTAGATGACTGATATTCTTAATACAATACATTACATACATACATATTCTTTATTATACATAGAAAATACCCCGAACACCCGGAATAAATATTTGCAGATCGTACAAACATTTATCCCAAGGCGGGAATCGCACCCGCAACCTCCTGTGTCGCAGGCGGACATTCGCCCGCCGCGTCACATCGGTCGTCTGAAGTACCCCGAAAATTTCAAGCCTTTGTGGTTTAGTTTGTGACCAGTGGTTTAGGCTGTGCGTTAACTATATGTCAGTCAGTCAGGACAAAGATTTTTATAATTGGTATAGATAAAACATTGTAAGGATAAGATCATTGTGATAATGCATTATTTATTAAGTGTGGGTATAATTTGACCCTAGAGCTTTTATACGACCTCGTTTATAGTCACGATATGTCATGACATTGTATTATGTAAATGACATTTCATTGACACATAATATCGATTGACCTGTTATCGATTAAAATTACTATTTTTTTTAGTCTTTTCCCATTGCTCAGTAACGTCCTTCCAAATATCACAAAGCGCGGTCCCGTACCAAATTCGGCCAATCAATCGCATCGATTGAATAAATCGCAAATATTTCATTTATTTTTTGTTGAAACCGTCTAGGCTAAATCATCCCGCTTACGTTTCTTCGGTCTGTCTCGCCGATGACCTGTCTGCAAAGTGCAAACCACTCAACAGTGCCTAACTGATATTTATATATTTCATTTATCTTGTCCATACCCTCAAAACAGTAACTGCTTTACAGTCAGACAGTCAGGACAAAGATTCTTATAAATAGTATATAGATTTATTTTATTTAATGCATTAATTAACCGACAACATTAGAAACAGGCAAAATATTAGTACAAGAAATATAACTACTGTGATTGCTACATAAGCTCACGTATCAGAACGAAAAAACCTGAAAGAACGTACCTAGCAATTGTTTGTATAAAACGACGTCCTTGCATTGTTCCACTTTAAAGCAGGCCTCTTGCGAATATTTATTTGTAATTGAATTAAGTTGGGTATGGAAATAAAAAACTGCTCCTTAACGGTGAAGGGAAACATACTGAACCCGCCGTTTAGTAAGCAACGCACGGGTTTTGACCATGTAATTGTACGTAGAAACTACACCATATTCTCAGCCTACTGGGCCAGTCGAATGATGTAGACCCATGTAGATGCTGGGCCTACTACATAAAACAGCGTGGGCAGATGCATGAGAGAAAAGTGGTCCCAGAAAAGTAATAATGACAGCATACAGCCTAAACTGATGGATATAGAAACTCTTAATTTTAGGGTTCCGTGTCCAAAGCGTAAAACGGGACCTAATTACTAAGACTCCGCTATCCGTCCGTCTGTCACCAGGCAGTAGCCCATGAACTGTGATATTTAGAGAGAGAAATTTTTACACATGATTTTTTAGGAACCCTTCGTGTGCGAGTCCAACTCGTACTTGACCGGTTTTTTTTTCAGGATATATTTGTCATAGTGCGTAAAGGTTTACTAACAAAGCAGTGCTTGAAATTCAACTCTTTAATAATACAGCTGGGTAAAAGTTTGAATGAAAATTACTTGACGCCAGCGAAGTCGCCACGATCTTAAGTTATTGTAAGAATCGAAGTCCTAACTGACTAACAGACAACAACGTACAACCTAAATAACTAGTCCGATTGATCCGACCGATGTGGCGCGGCGGGCGAATGTCCGCCTGTGACGCAGGAGGTTGCGGGCTCGATTCCTGCCTTGGGATAAATGTTTGTACGATCTGCAAATATTTATTCCGGGTGTTCTGGGTATTTTCTATGTATAATAAAAAATATCTATGCACGTAATATATTGTATTAAGTATATAAGTCATCTAGTATCTATAACACAAGCTCTGCTTAGCTTGGGGCTAGATGATGCTGTGTGGATTGTCCAGCATTATTATTTTATTGCAGTACGAAATTTCGAATGTTCACATCTTAAAGAGCCCAAAATTGAGGTGAAAGTTTTTAAAATAATAGTTTTGTAAACGTAAAGTTCTGAGGAACCCTCAGTAATTAATGTAAAGGCTTGTCTAAGTTATTTGCTAATTAGAGTTTAGCAATAACCTGTTGCAGCTACATATTTACGTTATTGTATTACTAATAAAGGGAAATTGCAATATATCCCGCTGAACCTTGCAATTACCTACTCTAATTTATTTGATTCTTCGAATACATACCTACTATTTTTTGGAACAAAGTTTTAGAAATACTCAAAAGGTCGGAGGAGTAATAAAATCGAAAATAAAGAGCATTTTTGTATTAGCGGTGGTTCCCTATATTTTAGTCGCTGCAAAACTCTTGCTGTTTAGAAGTAGGTTGCCAGAATTCCAGAAATGTGGGTGTTTCTCTGCTTTTTGGAAATTCGTCCATATAACTGTCTTGGAGTCATTTTATTAAATGTTGAGAGTGCCTGTAATGTCAGTGGCACCTACACCGTTTAAGAATACTGCAAAACTGCTTAACGGCAGAAATAAGCATGGTGATAATACTTTCCCGGACGAGCCTTTCACAAAGAGCCTTACTCGGCACTACTAAAAGGAATAATTAAAAACGTAGGTAATAAAAAACTCAGTCATAGCTTAAAAAAAATTATCGCTAGTGTTTACTAACTAAAAGTGGTCTTCGCGTGAACATTTGGGATCATCAAATTATGTCGACCAAAACTCGATAACGGTCCGTGTACTCAACATGTTCTTGCGAGGGACGGGAGCGCAGCGTATAGGTATAGGTATTCCACTAAATTTATGCGCTCGCACATGTCCATGGTTCACCTATTGGCTTGCTTTTATCAGTCACGAACAGGACTCTTTGCGAGGTGGTCGCGTCGCGGTCTGGTTAATTTCACCTATAATTTGATAGCATTATATATCAGTTGCTTGGCGGATTTAGAGGAGAGTAGGCGCTTCCGTTTTGTACACTTCAATTCGCGAGTCGGGTTCGCCGTACGAATCAATCGACCTTGATTAAATTATTAATCAGTCAGTCTCTCTCGCAGCGCCACAGAGAGAGGTCGTGTGCTCCTCACTTTAATATTCGCGAGTGTATCGTGCATATTTTGTGAATTTTCAATTTGGATTTTACTTACTTGCGACGCAAGCGATATTCAAAGTGAGTTGTTTTGCATGATATTAAAACTCATTTTAAAACTGCTGAGCGAAAGTGTGTTAATAGGTTGAACAGGTTTTTTTTGAAAACTTATGATATTGGTAAAAGCCAAGTGTAAATGACGGAATGTGAAACAAAACCGGTTTGTGGTCAGTGATTCGCTAATACGTACCTCTCACAATATATTGGTACAAGCAGTAGTACCCATACCTACTCATTCAAAGTATATCTTGGCTTTGTTTGACCTCAACACTTACGCAATCAATTAGAACTTACTCGTACCATTTGGAAAGGTAAATATAAAAAAAACATAGCCTGTACCTATGTACCTTCTTTGACAGATATTTAGTCATAATTTTAGAGGTATTACTCAAAGAAACGGCCAACTAACCTTGACGTGACAAATAAATAAGATAAGTCTTAAAATATTGTTAGTAATAAGTTATTTCAAAGCCTACGAGGATTGTGTTCGTTAGAATCAGGAGAATACATATTATACTTACCACTAAATCTTTATCCAACCTGACTGAATTAAGCAACGCATACCTACCCTAAACCCGCTGGTCGTAGAGAAATGAAATTTTCTGTATTTCTTCAAATATCTATAGAAAATGTTATAGCAAAAAATCTACTTTGCTTCTAAAAATTACGCTTAGCTTATCCTAAAGAATTTTAATTAACGAAAATACTATGAGAACTTTTGTAATAATAGAATAAATTAATGAATATTTATTCTTAAACCTTGTTGTATGGAAACCAGGTGGCTAATAGAATAGTTTATTTGGAAATACATATGTAGAATACTCAATCGCTTTTTATTATACATAGAAAATACTCAGAACACCCGGAATAAATATTTGCAGATCGTACAAACATATATCCCTAGGCGAGAATCGAACCCGCGAAGTTCTGCGTCGCAGGCGGACATCTGCCCGCGGCGCCACATCGGTCATATGAATCAATATGAGATCATTATGTCCACCGGTTGACTTATTTAAGCTGATGTCCCTTGACGACAGCACCTTGTAGGTAAAGATGATATTGCATTTATCAACTGTTTTATTCTCTTTTACATCATTTAACATAACAACAAGATCATTAGATAGCTAATAAAAGTTTATAATATACATATTTATCCCAATTCGGGAAGCGAATCCGCAATCTCCTGCGTTGTAAGCGGACATTCGCTCGCAGCGCCACATCGGTCGTCATGGATGTTTGTTAAGTACTCTTCAGGGGGTCAGACCACTACTCAAGTGTCCTCAATGACTTAACAAGCGGTCTCCAGGGTAACGACGCCATGAGTGAAACCTGACCTTCGCGATTTCTATTCAATCAAGTCTGTTGAAGTCCATCTTGAACTGGCAAACTTTAACCTATTTTATTGCAGTTGCTAAATAGGCTAAGATTTGAATATAATGGAAAATTCGTTTAGTTATACTGTTACTTAGTTCTTGACTGGCCTCTCAGCTCGGTTAGTAGTAGCTCTGCCTTCTGTGCTGTAGGCCGTGGGTTCGATCCCCACCGAGAACAAACATTTGTGTGATGAACATAGATGTTTGTTCTCTGTCTGGGTGTTATATTGTATTCTAAGTATATATTTACAAAAAAAAAGTATATAAGTATTCTATCAGTCATCTGGTTTCCATAGTACAAGCGATGCTTAGTTTGGGGTTAGATGATGTTGTGTAAAATGTCCACAAATATTTATATTAAAAAAAATATTTATATTACACATATTTTTCATAAGACAAGATTCGCGCATGGACTGGTCTTGGTCTTGACGTAACTTGGGGATGGTTAGGTAGCATCATCTTTTAGTAGTAGTAGAGCTCTTTGTGAAGGACTCGTCCGAAATACTATCACCATGCCTATTTCTGCCGCCAAGCCTGCTATGCTCCGGTTTGAAAGGTGTTAGTGCCGGTGTAATTACAGGCACATGAGTCTTAACACAGCCTCAGGTTGATGGACGCTGAGCAGTGCATGGTAGGGCACGTTCCTAACGCGCGTGAGCTACAAGGCAATACTTTATTATAAGCGACATAACCGACTCCGAAGTGTAGTTACTGCAGCAAATATAGGGCCTATATTTTGGCTATTTGTGTAAGATTTTATATTTATTAAGCCCGCCGCGCAACATCGGTCGTCGTCAGATGATGATTATTAAATTTTATCGCAAACCAAGATACAAGATGTTTATTTTGCACTTCAGAGTAATGCATCCTTAAGGACCTTAAGGAATCGTATATGTATATTCTCAAATATATACTAGCAGAAGATCTCTGAAGTCTGAAGGTCTGAGAAATACTACCACCATGCGTATATGTGCCGCCAGCCAGCTTGCTGTGTTCCCGTTCGAAGGGTGTGGGTGCCGGTGATTACAGGCACATAAAGCTTAGCACATGAATGTCTCAGGTTGATGGAAGTAGAGCAGAATAAGCACATGCGTCGATATAAGGCACGTTACTAATGACCGTGGGTCACGGTGACAAGGAATGCTTTGTCATAAGTAATGGAAACCACTTAACATCAGTTGGGTCATCTGCTTGATTCAGCAACAAATAGAATATAAAAAGGAGTATTTTTTACATGGTCGTGGGTAATCCGGTCGTGCACCAATAGATTTTTCTGTTAGAAAACGCCGAAGGAAAACATCGTGAGGTAACCAGTTAGTATTCTAGCACAGGCGATGGGTTTGCAACCTGTCACGTATGGAATACCGACTACTGCAAAATGTAGGTATGCAAATGTAGTATTTGGACGTACCTCTCACTACCCCCCTAGATATCCATAAAAAAATCTTGAGTACATACTTGATTCTAAGAGACCTATCTACCGTTCAAATGTATAAGTTATATTATTGTAAAGTTCGAATTAAAACCATTCTGTAGTTTTTGCGTGAAAGAGTAACAAAAATCCATCCATACAAACAAACTTTCGCATTTATAATATTAAGTAGGATTTTAGCATGTGTAAAGGCAACGCGAACGCAGTCGCGGGTGGAAGCTAGTGGTAGCTTACTAACCACGTGTGTTCTGTGCGGTACATTTGAATAGACGACGCCAAGCACTAGGTTAAATTATGTTTGTGACCTTTGACACTATTGACGTAGTTGTACCGATGTACATAGGGTTGTCAACTTGGATTCTATCCTAATCAAAGTCAAAGTCAAAAAGCATTTATTCAGTAATATCCGCAGGGATCATCTTGAAACGTCTTAAATCTAGGTGAATCTAAGCGCCAGTTCCTCGCGACCAAGCCTAGAAGAATCTATACTAATAATATTATAAAGAGGTGAGGATGTGGGGGGTAATCTCTGGATCTACTGAACCGTTTTTGAAAATACTTTTACCAATAGAAAGCCACGTTATTTGTGAGTGAGTGACTGACTGAGGAACTGATATATAGACAGAGCACAGCCTAAACCACTGGTTGTAGACTAGAAATTTTCAGGGTATATTCCTCTTGGTGAAAAAAAGGAAAATCGTATAAATAAATAATGCTAGACAATCCACACAGCATCATCTATTTGTTATGGATGTTTAAATTTCCGCCAGCGCAGTGTAAAGGTAAGCGTCCACAGGACCGCATCGCACGTATAGGACGCATCGCATCAAACGGATTAATTAGACTGCGTCCACTGTATCGGCAGCAATCGGATTGCCGACGCGAGTATCAGCAGTCGGAGTGCCGATGCCACCTTCATTCGGATTTTTGTAGTGATCGTACGTGCGAAAAGTGTTTGTGAGAATGGAGGAAAGCGATGAATAAGTCGTTATTGCTTGTTTATTGTGAACGGGGCGCGTCCCCGACTGATCGGCATTCCGTGTGACCGTCATCGGTGCGCATCGCATGTAGGCATTGCCGATGAGCGGTCCGTACGGTGCGGATGAGTGGACGCTGTTGTATGAGTTTTTATACAAGGCAAACTAAAATCCGTTACGTGCGATGCGTCCGATACGTGCGATGCGGGCCTGTGGACGCTTACCTTTACGTTGAATCCCGATCGTGCATGGATGACAACCCTAGCAATACAACGCATGATCCTAACAGCGAATATATTATAATGGTCACTATAACCACTCGTTTGTACTGATTTTAAACCAAGAAACTGATTGCGTTAATTTTACTTATGCGTTTATTCTGAGCTATTTGAGTGCTTTTTGTGTTCTACGAGCTAGGTTTGATAGATAGATAGATAACTCTTTATTGATTACCACAAGAAAAGTACACACATTTTATAAAGAATATAAGGTAAACAATGCAGTAATACAATGGGCGGCCTTATCGCTAAAAGCGATCTCTACCAGGCAACCTTTGGATGGACAGGATCGAACATAATGTGAGATGCGTAATGTGAGGTTTGAGTTTTTTTACGACTTTCTGATGTAGGTGGCCCATCTGATGTTAAGTGGTTACCATTACCTATAATAAAGCAATATCTCGCATGTCACGTTCGTTAGGGACATGTCATACTATGCACTGCTCTGTGTCCGCCGTCTGTCTCTGCGTGCTTGTAATTTCTCCGTCACCCACCCTTTAATTCTGAACACAACAATTCAACAAAATTTTCATAAAGAGCTATTTAAAGCCTGTATACAAGATGCGGTAAATTTCTACCTTTGTCAGTTCAGTTTGTTGCATGTTCTTTTAGGCTTAGTCGGAGTCTACATTCACCTCGTTTGTAAGACTACTCTAAGTGATACTTATTATTTAAATCAAATGTTTATTTATTTTCTCTCAACATGAGGTTAACTTATTATCGACGACCGATGTTGCGCGGCGGGCGAATATCCGCCTGCGACGCAGAAGGTTGCGGGTTCGATTCCCGCCTTGGGATAAATGTTTGTACGATCTGCAAATATTTATTCCGGGTGTTCTGGGTATTTTCTATGTATAATAAAAAATATTTATATATGTAATGTATTGTATTAAGTATATCAGTCATCTAGTACCCATAACACAAGCTTTGCTTAGCTTGGGGCTAGATGATGCTGTGTGGACTGTCCAGCATTATTATTATTATTACTACAAACCTACCTATAGAAAGTTGTGTTGGTGGTGTGAATTATTCTACTGAGTAAAGACCATTATTAGTCTTTTTTTTATAGTTATATAGATTTTATAATTATATAGATAGATAGAAAATTCTTTATTGCACAACTTAAAATAAAAGTACATAGGCGAACTTAATGCTACATAGCATTATCTACCAGCTAACCTTTGGGTAGTAGGAATAATTTTTTTTTAGGGGCTAGTGCGCATTTACTTACTGTTTAAACTAAATAATAGATAAAAACATAAATTTATCCTGAATCCTACTAATATTATAAACGCAAAAGTTTGTAAGAATGGATGGATGGATGGATGTTTGTTACTCTTTCACGCTCTAACCAGTAAACCGATTTGGATGAAATTTGGAATAAACATAGATTATAACTTGGATTAACATATAGGCTACTTTTTACCCCGAAAAAATAACGGTAACGGGAAAAAACTGCCACGCCGGCGAAGCTGCGAGCGGCCGCTAGTAGATTTTATAATTCTATTTCTATAAATTGATACTGTTTGATATCATTGGGATAGCTAGATTAGATTAGATTGATTTTTTATTATCAGATGGTCTATCAAATGCACTGTATCTTTTACAAAAGTTAGTTGCTGATATTGTGCATATAATATCATTTTGCAAAATACAAGTTATCAAATTTAATACTTTTATGGATACAGACAAAGATATAAGAAAAAAGAAGATAAAAGAAATAAATATACACAGTTTATAAAAAAAATCAGACAATTGAGGTACACAGAACTCATAATTTATATAAATGATAAATTTTTAGTTTTTATAGTGCTTACCTGCACTTAAGGAAATCACAAAGACTAAATAATTTTTGGGATGATATATAATCTTAATGATAAATATGTTTGAAAAAGAGCACCGGTGGTCTAGTGGGTGTGACCCCGCCTTCTGATCCTCAGGTCGTAGGTTCGAATCCGGTCGTGCGCCAATGGATTTTACTATATAATTCCTAAAAGGAAACAAGACAAAGTTTGTACTATGGTAAACAGTGATCTATCAGAAATATTTATTAAGAATATGTTTTTGTTTTAATTGTAAATACGTACATAGAATACAATATAACATCCAGTCACAGGACGAACGTGTTTTTCAAGTGTTTGTTCTCGGTGGAGATCGAACCCACAACCTACAGCGCAGAAGGCAGACCTGCCGCTATCAATAAGCTCAGATGGCTGTCTCTTTAGCTAAATAAACGATGATCTTTATTCTATACGTACGTACTGTTGTTTTTATGTTGTGTACAGTAAAAAAATATTCTATTCTAAAACGTAAAAAATAGGCATTAACGCATTTTTGCATTTATAAATTAGTTTGGACTTTGTATACATATATTATAGCAGATATTGTTCCGCGAATCTTATCTTGATAAACTCAACAAAAAATCTCCAAACTTAGTTCCTAAAACGAAATAATCGTCGCGGAGTCGTAAACAACTTTAAATAAATTCTCCTTTTTTTATACAATTGGCTGATTGAACAAGTTGGCCCACCTGATGTAGTGGTTGCCATCGAGTTGATTGAATGAAAGGTAAATTGCGGTTTACGATTTATGACGTATTAAAAAAAACTACTTACTAGATCTCGTTCAAACCAATTTTTGGTGGAAGTTTGCGGTGGTGGTGGTGGTGTACATAATATATTTTTTTTAGTTTTATCATTCTCTTATTTTAGAAGTTAGAGGGGGGGGACACATTTTACCACTTTGGAAATGTCCCGCGCAAACTATTCAGTTTAGAAAAAAATTATATTAGAAACTTCGATATTATTTTTGAAGACCTATTCATAGATACGCCAACCGTATGGGTTTGATTAAAAAAAAGTTTTGAGTTTAAGTTCAAGTATGGGGAACCCCCAAAATCCATTGTTTTTGTGTGAAAATCTTAATGCGGTTCACAGAATACATCTACTTACCAAGTTTCAACATTATGGTTCTTATAGTTTCGGAAAAAAGTGGCTGTGACATACGGACGGACAGACAGACAGACATGACGAATCCATAGGGGTTCCGTTTTTTTGACATATGGCTACGGAACCCTAAAAAGGTTGCTATCAAATACTCGACATTTTGGGAAAACAAACAAATCCCTATTTTTCTTTTATCGTTTTAAGTACCCGATAAGACGAAATATTTCTCAAATGCTGTCGTGCCAATAATTTACACCAATTGTATGGATAATGAGTGTTATCACTGTACTTAAATAGTTCTTAAGATACGTGGGAATTCATACAGTAAAATATTACTAAAGAAAGCACACGCGACACGCTGCACACCGTTAGGGTTTGAATTTCTGGAATTTCTTTCTTAGTCCACTCCTACGAAAAAAACACAAAATCAACCCACTGAGGTCGAAAAGTCTGTAAGTACATTAAAGGATTTTTTCTGAAAAAAGAAATGCATAGAACGACATCGACTATTAAAAAAAATTTTTGTACGTTTGGCGGTATTTTTTAAATATGTAGCTACACTTCATAAAACCTGTTTTTAGTCCTTTGTGTATGTTACACGTCTAAGTCAAATAAATGTACAGTCAGCTGCACTAGAATGTATACAATTTGTAACTTTCGAAATAGTTTCATAGCGCAGCGTTGCTAAAAATTTTTACTGACACTCATTTAATAAGCAAGGTTATCAACTAATCTCACGACTTTTTAGTTTTTGAGGTGTAGGAGTTCATTGTTTTGCTGTAGTACCCTTGTGAAAGTTACAAATTGTATACATTCTAGTGCAGCTGACTGTACATATTTTCTTTTTGTATTTTACGACCGATGTGGCGCGGCAGGCTCCTGCAACGCAGGAGGTTGCGGGTTAAAATCAAAATGTTGTCTACTCGTTATCTCGTGAAAAATAGAGATTTCTCTTTATATCTTCCTGCTAACATGCCAGTGCCAAAAATCTATCTCTTTCAGTCAAATAAAGATATTTCGCTTATCTGTGGGTATTTTATCTATAATTTCGAAAATGTCCATCAATAAAAAAAGTATCTCGTGTCAAGCGCGACATATCTTGCGTTGCACATCTTAGCCCAGCAGGTCTTATTTTGAAATAGATATTTAGTTTTGAGTTACACTGCGGGCTTACCTATTCCACAGTCAAGTTGTCGCTACCTCACGCCGCGCAATATATCTCCAAAGTCAACGAAACTTTGTTTATCAGTTGAAAGTCAAAGTCAAAAATCATTTATTCAGTAATATCCGCAGGGATCATCTTGAAACGTCTTAAATCTAGATGAATCTAAGCGCCAGTGCCTCGCGACCAAGCCTAGAAGAACCACCAACAAACTTACAGCTTGGTTCCTACCGTTTTTTTGTATGATCCTTTTACAAAGTAATAATAATGTAAATAGTAAAACTCCAGTGTGGTGCTAATCTAATTTAAAAGGGTGATTGCAAGTCAGAAAACATGACCAAGATCTTAATATACAACAGAAGTAGATTGAGTAAAGGATGATGCATGAGAAAAATGTAACGGAAGGCTTGGCAAGATCAAGGTCACTATCGTGTGGGCTACATAATGTGTTCGTCATATTCGAATGACAGCATAATGATGATGCGATACTACGTCACAAACGCGTCAACCTTGGACGTTATATACTTCTCTTTAATTTTTGAAGTAATACTTCTAATAAGATTGCGTTAAACGTTTATATATAAAGTCCTCCTCATCGATTTCAATGACGGCGACCCTTACTAAAATAAAATTTTAAAAATTTACTTTCTAGCGTGAGCCCTTATATGACTCGCTAGACCAAACTATTTTTAAAAACTCTATCGCAATGGCAATAAACGTTAAACGTTTAACACTACCATGGAGGGGGTATGTAAGCACTGCTCTTTCTCTTTTTCTCTCATAGCCAGTTATGTTTCGTATATTAAAGAAGTTTTACTTCAGTCGTGTGGTCTAAAGCACACTCGTTTTTTTATCCTAGTTTTGTCCGACCGCCTTCACAGCTCAGTTTGTAGTAACCCTGCCTTCTGTGCTGCAGGCGGTGGGTTCGATCCCCAGCGAGAACAAACATTTGTATGAAGTACATAGTATATACTTAATAAATACTTAATATATGATGTATATAATAATACAATACATTACATAATATATAGATATTTTTTATTATACTTAGAAAATACACAGAACGCCCGGAATAAATATTTGCAGATCGTACAAACATATATCCCAAGGCGGGAATCGAACCCGCGACCTTCTGCGTCGCAGGCGGACATCTGCCCGCCGCGCCACATCGGTCATGAGTCAATATGAGGGCTGATGTCCTTTAACGACATCACCTAGATACCGTAGGTAAAGATGATCCTACTTCCTACTTAATATTATAAACGCGAAAGTTTGTAAGTATGGATGGATGGATGGATGTTTGTTACTCTTTCACGCTCTAACCAGTTGACCGATTTGGATGAAATTTGGAATAAACATAGATTATAACTAGGATTAACATATTGGCTTTTTATCCCAAAAAATAACGGGAGCGGGAAAAAAACTGCCACGCGGGCGAAGCTGCGAGCGGTCGCTAGTATTACATATATCAGCTGTTTCATTCTTACATCATTTAACATAACAACAAGATCATTAGGTAGCTAATAAAAGTTTATAATTTACAAAATACCACTTTTTGTCATAAAATCAGGTACTTAACATACTTAATTTTACTAGCTACTAATATAATACTGAAACCTACATTCATTTCTACTAGTTAAACTACATGATAAATCTACTTAGTACAATGTTTTTAGCTCTGCTTTCTGTGTTGTAGGTTGTGGGTTCGATCCCCGCCGAGGACAAACAGATCAGATGTTTGTTCTCTGTTCTATTATTGTATACTAGCTGACCCGTGCCTACTTTGTTGGACGGTACAAATCTTTGAATTTTTCGGCTTTTCTGTACTATAATATATATGTATTATACAGATAAACCTTCCTCTTGAATCACTCTATCTATTACTGAAAACTTCATTAAAATCTGTTGAGTAGTTTAAAAGATCTAAGCGAACAGACGGCGGAAACGACTTCATTTTATACTATGTAATGATATGTCTAGGTGTTATATTGTATTTTAAGTACGGTCTTGATAAAAACTATTTCAATAAATTTTCTTGTTACTAATAATAATAATACTGGACAATCCACATAGTGTCATCTAGCCCCAAGCTAAGCAGAGCTTGTGTTATGGGTATTAGATGACTGATATACTTTTACATTACATGCATTGTTATAGGCGACTACTTAACATCAGGTGGGCCATGTGCTTGTTCCATTAGTGAGTAGTATAAAAAAAGTCAACTACTGAAAAAATGCTTTTTAACTTCAATATCCTTAACTTCGCAATCAATTCCTCAAGCATTTTAAGATGCTTGATGTTTAAGGTTAAACAAGTCGGTACTATGTCCATACAAACGCTATGTCAAGTACAAGCGTCGAAAGATTTAGTACCTACTACTTCTAGTAGTAGTTTAGTAGTAGTTTGACGACCGATGTGGCGCGGCGGGTGAATGTCCGCCTGCGACGCAGTAGGTTGCGGGTTCGATTCCCACCTTGGGATAAATGTTTGTACGATCTGCAAATATTTATTCCGGATGTTCTGGGTGTTTTCTATGTATAATAAAAAATATCTATGCATGTAATGTATTGTATTATCAGTCATCTAGTACCCATAACACAAGCTCTGCTTAGCTTGGGACTAGATGATGCTGTGTGGATTGTCCAACATTATTATTATTATAATCTTTCGACGCTTGCAAGGTAATCTGATTTTACTGTAGCATATAGGGTAACGAGCCTAGATAACGGCAAGATTATTCAGTATCAAACTTAACTTCGGATGCACGTTAATAAATAGTAGACATTAAACGCTTACAGCGCTTGTATGGACAACGTACCGACTTGTTTAACCTTAAAGAAATTACTGCTAATGAGAAATGAACGTTAATGACATAATTTAATTTAGCTCTCAGAGTAACTAGAGAGTATGTGGTAACTAATTGAAAATTACTTTGAATGCTTCTTCTTATTTTCTTAAGCATCTGTCCGATATTCGACAGACAATTTCACTAGTAATTGACGATGCGGCGCGGCGGGCGAATGTCCGCCTGCGACGCAGGAGGTTGCGGGTTCGTTTCCCGCATTGGGATAAATGTTTGTACGATCTGCAAATATTTATTCCGGGTGTTCTGGGTATTTTCTATGAATGATAAAAAATGTCTGTAATGTATTGTATTAAGTACCTATATCAGTCATTCAGTACCCATAACACAAGCTCTGCTTAGCTTGGGGCCAGATGATGCTGTGTGGATTGTCCAGCATTATTATTATTTTACCGTTTTTATATACGATCCTTTTACAAATTTATAATAATGTAAATAATGAAACTCCAGTATGATGACAATGTAACTTAAGGCTGTGGTATTCGCCAACGACCTTGAGGATTCAGGCGGAGTGGGATAATTTCCCCGCGCCGACCGCGTGCCCCCCGCTATATTTTTACGCTCGCAAAGCGCAACACGCGCTCCTTGTTTGTTGGCAAGGAGCCGCGCTATTATCGTGCTCTAAAAATTTACTCAATATAAAAGAAATATTTTAGTGGTGATACTGGTTTTCCTAAAATAAGTTAATAAATAAAAAGATAATACTAAATTGGCTAAAATAATATTTATATTCATTATGAAATGAAATGAAATTTATTTGGAAACAACATACATGACTATTCATTGGTTAGACAGCATTGGTACCCAAACTGAAAAACCTGTATGATGGCGTACCACTGCCCTCCGCCCGTTTAGCATATGATCATAACAATTTGAAATAATAATAAAAATAATGTTCATACAATAACTAATAACTAACTATGTACTAACTACTAAAACAACTTTTTATAAATTTTAAGCTCAACCTATGAAGTTAAAATAATTTCCTAAAAAGCTTAATTAAAATTGTATAATAATTTCATTAAAATATTAATTTAATAATTTTATTTATATTTACTTTAATGTAATACGTGTTTGTGTTAACTTAAGAAGTAAAAAAAACACGATGCAATAAGTTGTATCCTAGTAACAGGGCGTCAAGTTTTTATGATTTATTTGTCCGTTCAATAAAGGCACAAGTATTCCTAAAATAAGTAAATAAATAAAAACATAGGTAATACTAAGTTGGCTTAAAAATATTTATATTCATAATAACACGATGCAATACGTTGTTTCCTAGTAACAGGGGCGTAGATTCGATTGTGCCTTTCATAGCATTTTTTTATTTTCAGCATCTACATACCATTTTACATAATTTCAGTTCAAAAAAGTATAAAAAAACATGTATATATTTTAATAATCAAGTTTTTATGATTTGTTTGTCCGGTCAATAAAGGCACAAGTCTTCCTAAAATAAGTAAATAAATATGAAGATAATACTAAGTTGGCTAAAAAATATTTATATTCATAATAACACGATGCAATACGTCATATCCTAGTCACAGGGGCGTAGATTTGATTGTGTCTTTCATAGTACTTTTTTATTTTCAGCATCTACATACCATTTTACATAATTTCAGTTCAAAAAAGTATAAAAAAACATGTATATATATTTTAATAATCAAGTTTTTATGATTTGTTTGTCTGGTCAATAAAGGCACAAGTCTTCCTAAAATAAGTAAATAAATATGAAGATAATACTAAGTTGGCTAAAAAATATTTATATTCATAATAACACGATGCAATACGTCATATCCTAGTCACAGGGGCGTAGATTTGATTGTGTCTTTGATAGTACTTTTTTTATTTTCAGCATCTACATACCATTTTACATCATATCAGTTCAAAAAAATATAGAAAACAACATGTATATTTTAATAATCAAGTTTTTATGCTTTATTTATTGCCTATTATCACGCGCGGAATCAGATGAGTGGTTCATTTTGCCCGGTGAAGAAAGGCACACAAGCCGCTACTGTCAACTAGGGTGACTTTTATTTCCAAACTACCATGTACTGTAGGGTGTCCCTTATATGGACGAATATAAGTCCCTTATATTTTTTTTTTTGGAAATCGAATTGTATACCCCGTATTTCTTTTTAAACTATCAAGACTTACTTAAATACAAAATTTTATCTGTCTACATTTACATTAACCCGCGAATTTAAAATTTCTGTTTTTAACATTTTTCTATAAGCATATAAATCAATTGAAATATATAAACTTTTTTAACATTATGATATCAGGGCTACTTGTGATTTGGTGGATTCTTATTTCAAACACACATTTTAAAACAAAATTTGATTTTATAGATTACACTATATTTTCTACTCTGTGTGCAAATGCGTTGAATGGACGATTTTTTTATCAGGAAATCATCACAGCTAAGATCTAGTGCTTTTGCTACAGCCTGAAGTATATAAACAGAATTCCTTGTTTAATTGACATCTGTCTAAAGCTGCAACTAATTTAGGCGTGACAAAGTCTTTCCTTCCTCTTTTTGTAGTAAGTAGTTCCAGAACTTACCCTTTGAGAGGTGGATGGCAAGGGTTTCTAAGGTTTTCATCAAGGCTGGTAGGTTGACCGTGATGTCCTTGCATTTTTATAAAATCTTGTGTTGTAAGAGATGACGGTAACCGAAACATATCATCAAGCTCATATCTTTTTTTGCAAATCCTTCCAAGCACGGTGAAGATCCATAAGTTTTTTACACAGGTAGGTATAGCTCTGGTTACAGAGGTTCTAGCCTTTTCCCAAAAAATTATAGGTACAGTTGCCCAAAAAATTGGTTTACCACCCTAAGGTTGAATGCCGCTTGCAGATTCATAGGTGATAAGGATTAGTTTCGCTTGCAAACCGATTTGACAACTTCTATTGCCCTCTTTATCTGATTAAAGATAACGATGATTACTGTTTGTTACGCTGACAGCTGTTCTTAGCTTGAACTTGATGGAACCAATAATCATAAGCTACATAAAATTGTAAAGTTCTGACACAAGGCGAGTCCACCTGTCGGAATTTACAAATTATGTACACTTGTTACTAACAATATGCGTTCAATAAAACAGTTTATTTCGGGATTCGTTTTTATTATATTGTCAGAAAACAAAGCTAAAAGTAGATGTATCCTTTTATTAAATTGTCACAATCACAAGCATCAACGACGCCGCAGTCATATGGTGAAATTTAAATATTACGGACTGTCGGTAGCATTGCATTTTGAAGCGCGTCGTTATAATTTACAGCCGTCGCTCGAGGAGATAGAGAGCATAATTCTCCTACACCATCCATAAATCTATGTGGATCTATGTGATCGTGGCACTATGAGGGAGAAATATACGCACTAGTATATGTCTGGACATGAATAAAGACAATCGAGCACCGTATTGGCCATTATTCGTATTTGACCACCCATTCGATACAGCCAATCAAATGATGCTAGTTCGATAACTTGAAAGTATTCTTACCATGGATTTAACTTGCCCTCTTGGGAAGAAATTATGATGGAGTTCTACAGGAAGAAAAAAATATATGTGCAAATCTTTTATTTCTTACAGAAATACAACAAAGGCATGCTAACTGCTTTTCACGTAGTTTAATTGCAGAATATACAGACCAGATACAAGGGCACATTTTAAGACCTAACTAACTGCGTTACTTGTGTTGAGCTGATTATCTAAAAGATTCCCATCTTTTTGATAATCAGCTCAAGCAATAGCTAATATTTTTTAATAATGTAGGCAGGTATATATAATGTAGGTGTGCTCACTTTCCAAAATCTTGTACACGCAAAACTCCGAGGTAAAAAGGCCCAATGGAGGTTATAACTTCTTTCGAGCGATAATCAACGGGCAAGAGGGGCACAACCGATAGAATAAAGGGAAAAAATCGAAAAAACAAGAGTAAATTCCATTATTATAATTTAAAAAAATCGTTATACATATATATCTATATTTTTTGTATATATAGATATATATGTACTAAGTAGTTTAGAAGTGGTTTAGGAGCAAGATAGGATAGTCAATTTAAAAAAGTATTTATAATATTATAAATGTTTGTACAATCTACAAATATTTATTCCGGGTGTTCTGGGTGTTTTCTATGTATAATAAAAAAATATCTATGTTTGTAATGTATTGTATTAAGTATATCAGTCACCTAGTATCCATAACATAAGCTCTGCTTAGCTTGGGACTGGATGATGCTGTGTGGCTTGTCCAGCATTATTATTATTATACTGAAATTATTTAGACAAAAAACTACCAAAAAGGTTTATAATTTCTGAAATAATCTGAAAACCACATCCTCCTGTAAGTTGACTTTTTGCAGTTATGCCAGGAGCATAATAATAATAATTTGTAAATCGTACAAGCATTTATCCCAAGTCGTGAATCAAACCCGCAACCTCCTGCGTCGCAGGCAGACGTTCGCCCGCCGCGCCACATCGACCGTGCATCATATCGGTGGTTTCGTAAATTATTATAGAATACTAGCGGCTCGTCCCAGCTTTGCACGGGTTTTAGTAAGGAACCCTAATTTTTGAAAAATAATTTAGCCTATGTCAACCGGGTATCCTAGGATACCTACGACGAATGCTTACAGGGTGTATACGACTACTCCCGCCTACTTCGAGGGGCTAACCTATTACTGTGTGGTTTATTATTCGAGTATAGTTGTGAAACTGTAGGTATCCTGTACCGTACGTAACTTTATTTGCCATAGTAATGAATAAAGAGTAATCTACCAAACTTATAAAGAAGCGTGAAGCGCGAAAAATTTACGTAAGTGCCTTACCTACGATTTACAAAAAAAAGAAATTAAAAAACTAACACTAAATCGTCCATGCGCGAATCGGAGCAATGAGCAGCACAACCTCCCCGTCCGACAGTCTGAGTTGCACTGCCGCCCGTCGCCCGCACAGGGACCCGCGCATTCCATTTCGTATCGCATTCAAGAAATAATTAATTGTAGCTTAATGAATTATTAGTTCGAACTGCCAATTGTTCACTTTGTGATAAAAACTTTGACAGATATTTGTGTGAAATAAAAATACTAAAAATCAATACCGTTTAGAAGAAATAACCAAATTTAAAATAAAAATTGCTTCACTTTGGATATTTTTTTCATATAGTAATAATATAGTTAGAATTTTTTCAATTGTACAAATTAAAATTTAGTCTTTAATAAACAATATATATTTTTTTTGGACATTTATATTCACTCATCAAAGAGAAATTACTTGGAGAAAACCTCGAGTTGGCGAATACCCCCTCCTTAAGGCAGAATTACATTAGACCCGCGCCGCGGAATCATTTATACCTCGTTGAGGATTGACCCTCTGAATCTGACCAATTGTAGGACCCTTAAGCATTTAGTGTTAGGAATGTGAAAAAATAATCGATTATTATTGTCTTGCAATCGATTTTTATAGTAATATTAATCGATTTAAAAAAAACTTTTTTTGTTAAATCGATTAATAAATTAACACGTAGTTTATAAATCGATTAATATTACTATAAAAATCGATTATAAGAATAATAATAGTTTTAAATAAAAATCGATTATTTTTTCACATCCCTGTTTAGTGTGCTAGGTCCAAGTAGCGGTACAAACTACAAAGCTATCAGTATAAACACGGCGTCTATAATCGCGCGATGCCGTACCACATGCTCTCGTCCAATCCAAGCACGCCATTGAACAAACCCACCAATTATGACGCTCGAATCAGTTGTTGAACTTAGCGGGTTTTTTTGCGGCAAAAACGTAGGAATAATTTGTAAAAACTAGCTTTTTTCATTATTTGAATGGATTTATGTTGATGACTGGCTTTGACAGCGCTGCCGAACAATAGCAAGTGTGGAAGGCTCGTCGGGAATGATCTTGTTTACTCCCAGGCCGCGGCTATCTCTTTCTGATATTCTCTTAAAATCCCTCGTTCTTCCTCTTCGAAATTTCAACTTTCTTTCGTGTCTAAGCCTCCTAATTCGACCCGATGGACTGACGACATTGTTAGGACCGCGGGAGGTCGATGAATGGAAAGGGCTCAAAATCGTTTTTCCTGGAAACGTATGGGGAAGGCCTATGTACAGTCAGCTGCACTAGAATGTATACAATTCGTAACTTTCAAAAAATCATGAAATCAATGAGTGCATTGTTTATTTATTTGGTTGTAAGCGATTATTGTAACTTATTAAAGTTACGAATTGTATACATTCTAGTGCAGCTGACTGTACAGCAGTGGACTTCTACAGGCTGTTGATGATGACGGACACTTTCATTCCTATACTAAGTAAATTTATAACTGTAAATAAAACTATAAACACCAGTAGGTAAATACCTACCTAGGTACTTACACTTGTAAATACATATTAATATATCGTTGTACTATAACAAATTTCTTAAATAAATATAGATACAACGCCCTCTAGCTCCAAATTAAGTAAAGCTTGTACTATGGAAACCAGATAGCTGATAGAAAATTTATATTCTTTTTTTTTGTAAATACAAACTTAGAATACATTAGCTGACCTACACTGCGGTAAATAGTTCAAAATATTGTGACTGAGCCATTTTTATTTTATTTTCAGATAAAATCATCATCCCTATGACGTAAGCTGAGATACGAACAAACACACAAACATGTCCTCTAAAGCTATATACGAAGCGGCCGGCAAAGATCTTATAAACAGGTAAGAAATAACGAAAAAGTTCAAACAATAAACCTTTGAACTAAAACTTCTTTGAAAAACAAGAAACTTCAGTGTTTTTTTTGTTAATTTGCTGAAACTCTTAGTTGTTCATCATTGTTCTCGGTAGGATCGAACCCACAACACAATTGCCACCATTGTAGGATGAAAAAAGGATGCTACTAATAAACTCGGTGTAACCAAAGGTCTGGTAGTTTGCTTGTTGCATCAACAAGTTGTAAAAACAAAACTAGAAATTTTAAAATTTGGTGTGACAAAACATATAACTATTTCAAGGTTACGCCGAGTTTATAAGTCATCATCATCTTCCTGCCCTTATCCCACACTAAGTGGAATCGGCGCAACAGGTTTTTTCTTCCACTCTCTTCTATCAGCGGTCATCTCAGTGTTCACTCCTTTCTTACTCATATCATCTTCCACACAATCCATCCATCTTTTCTTTGGTCTTCCTCTGATTTTATTACCTTCCACATCCATATCTAACACTCGCCGAGTTTAATGCATGCAACACTCACACAAAACATACCTACAAGATTAACACAACCCGTAGCTTTACCTTTATCCCGTTAATAACATACCAATTTATGCCGTAGTCACATACCAATGTATGCTGCTAAATTTTAATTTTACTGTAGCCATCTCTAAAATGCCCACTGACCCAGACGAAAGAGACTATCTCCCATAACACAGGTTTTTACCTAGGGTGGGATCTGTGGTCTGGGTGGCTAGTGTAGTTAATTAGAGTAGGTTGATATTATTGTATGCATTATACTTATTGTTTATACTACACTACCGTCCTTTCTCGTTCTTGGTAAGTCCTGTCCATCCCAAGGTTGTCTGGAAGAGATCGCTTTTAGCGATAAGACCGCCCATTGTATTCCACTTAATGATTTTTTTCTATAAATGTGTATTAGTTTTGTAGTGTTTATCGTATTGTGGTGTACAAAAGTCAAAGTCAAAGTCAAAGAATATTTATTGCTTGAAATACATGTTAAAAAGATGTCAATTATTATATTATATGTTTCAATGTATTCTGCTTAATTCTAGGCGTGCAATATTTAAATTTACATGGTATACATACAATTAATTTATAAACATAGAAATAATCAAAAACAAAATAAGTAATGAGAATGTCAATCAAATAGTAAAGTAAAAATAAAAATAGAAATTAAATTACAAAAGAGTTCAATATGAATGTCAATAAAATAACAAAAAAAATAAAAATAAAAAAAAAAAAGATAAAAATAAGACCAAAAGTGAAATTACAATAAAATTACAGTCGAAATAAATTATGAAAATAAAGCTACTTGATAAAATTATCATCTCTCATGAACTCATCTATTGTATAATAGGTTTTATTTAAAAGTAATATTCTTAAGTTCCTTTGAAACAGTGAACATGGCATATCTCTTATTGATTGTGGAAGTTTATTGTATAGAATAGGAGCCATACAAAAGATGCTTCTGCGCATAAATGTAGTTTTAGAATTTCGGACACAAACTCTACTCGTATCTCGTCTGTTGCGATAAAGTGTTTTCTATCTATCTAGTGATCTCAACTCAACCTTTTAATTTCTGAATTTTCTTGTACTTCACTTAGTAGGTCGGCAAATTGTACTACTTTATCTAATTTGTTATCCGACTGTGCCTACCTTTACACTTGTATTTAATGTGTCTCATTTGATGTGCCTAATAACGTTATTATTATAATAAGAAGTTTAAAAAGAGACTAGAGCTAAGTTTTAATCCTGCGTGAGTACTCTAACCTCTGAGACAGGTTCAAAGTTATTATTATGTACGACCTTGTGGTGCTACTTATTTTTATGTAAGTATGAGGTACGTGTTATTAGCTACTGACATAATTAATAGAGGTTACATAGTTACAAAGTAGTTTAGGCTTGTAGAATTGTCATAAAACTGACGCGTTCAACGTGCGTTGTGGAACACGGTGGCGATCAGACCCTTTAGTTTTTTTCTTTCTTATACATTACATACATACATGACGGCGTCCATCAATCTAAGGTATACAGGTGTTAAGCCTCATGTACCTGTAATGTCTCCGGCACGCACACCCTTCAAACCGGAACACGCTGCGCTGCTCACAGCCAGGAATAGGCATGGTGTTATTACGCACCGCCCAGAGCCTTTACCAAGAGGTACTACTACTAAACACAAGATTAAATTAAAAATTTAATAAACCCCCGACACCTTAGAACATTCCTGACTAATAAACCTTTCAAACAAATCAAAATCGGTTCATCCGTCCGGGAGCTACAGACAGACACACACACCCTCACACAAACACGTCAAACTTATAACACCCTGTCGTTTTTGCGTCGGGGGTTAAAAACACTAGAAACATTTTCCTTTTTTTTTACTTATATGAATATACTGTTTAAATAACTATTTGTGGATATTTTTACAGATCATCTTTGTTATTTTGGATAGAAACGGGATATTTACTATGATTTTTGAGTTTGATTGTTTCCCGATATTTCGGCACAGTTGCATGCGCCATGATCACGGGTCGAACCCGTTCCCGTGAGTTCGACTCGTGATCATGGCGCATGCAACTGTGCCGAAATATCGGAAAATAATCAAACTCAAAAATCATGGTAAATATCCAGCTTCTATCCAAAATATTGATCAAAACCATGATAGTTTAAAAAGTCATCTTTGCTTATTTTTATATTATCCCTAAAAAATTTTTTCCTCGAGTGGGATTTGAACCCACGACCTTGCCCTACGACGGGTATTACAGGGGAAGGTCATGGGTTCAAATCCCACTCGAGGAAAATAATTTTTGGAATAATCTAAAAATATTTCCTTAAGTGCCGGTTTTTTTTTTTTTTTCCTAGCCTATCCCGTCCCACTGCTGGGCAAAGGCCTCCCCCAAAGACTTCCAATTCTCTCTGTTCCGAGCTTTCTCCCACCACGTCCAAGTGCAGGTTAGCACTATAAAAACAAATAAATCTTTGTTTATGATCAATGTATATGATTTCAGGCACATAGCTTCAGGAACGGCGCTCGTGCCATGCCGGGTGGCCACTTTCGAGCAAGGGACAGTTTGGGAAGATGAAATTGGTATGAATCCATGGCTCACGAAGGAGGTAAGTCCTATCCAGTATTCAGCACCTAAATTAAATGAATAAGTTTATTAAAACGCACAAAGGTTACAAAGAAAACAGGGAAGACACGGAAATAAAAAAAAAAGAACAAACAAAACTATAATAATAATGCTGGACCATCCACACAGCATCATCTAGCCCCAAGCTAAGCAGAGCTTGTGTTATGGGTACTAGATGACTGATATACTTAATACAATACATTACATACATAGATATTCTTTTATTAATCATAGAAAATACCCAGAACATCCGAAATAAATATTTGCAGATCGTACAAACATTTATCCCAAGGCGGGAATCGAACCCGCAACCTACTGCGTCGCAGGCTTAGATTCGCCCGCCGCGCCACATGACCGATGTGGTGTGTCAAAGTTTAATGACTTAGTGTAGGTTCTGCACATAAACTACAATGTCATTCAGGCCATTTACATTTTAGGACCACTACTGTATTGAACTGTAATATAAGTGCTTGCTTGAAAATTGAATAAAAATTATCTTATCTATCTTATTTTGCAGCAACTAGTAGTGAAGCCCGATCAGCTGATTAAGCGGCGAGGGAAACTAGGGCTGGTGGGCGTTAATAAAACAGCTGTAGACGTCAGAAGATGGCTCTCTGATCACATGAACAAGGAACAACAGGTGTGTATCCTACTAATATTATAAACGCGAAAGTTTGTAAGAATGGATGGATGTTTGTTACTCTTTCACGCTCTAACCAGTAGACTGATTTGGAATGAACATAGATTATAACTTGTATTAACATATTATAGGCTTTTTATCCCGAAAAAATAACGGGAACGGGAAAAAAACTGCCACGCGGGCGAAGCTGCGAGCGGCCGCTAGTTTATAATATTTGTTGAAGTAATACTGCTAATGCGACTTCCAACAAGGTTGCGTTAAACGTTCAACACTGTCATGGAGGCGATATGAAAGCACTGTTCTTTCTCTCTTTCTCTCATAGCCAGTTATATTTCGTATATTAAAGAAGTTTTACTTCAGTCGTGTGGTCTAAAACACACTCGTTTTTTTAAATAAATAATAATGTTGGACAATTCACACAGCATCATCTAGCCCCAAGCTAAGCAGAGCTTGTGTTATGGGTACTAGATGACTGATATACTTAACATATACATACATAGATATTTTTATTATACATAGAAATACCCAGAACACCCGGAATAAAAGTTTGCAGATCGACATTTATCCCAAGGCGAGAATCGAACCCGCAACCTTGCGTCGCAGGCGGATGTGGCCCATTATTTTTATTATATCAGGAACAATAGTCAATAGAGGTAGGATTGAAGAAGCTTTACTTTTGATTCGTTTTCTGTCATCTTCGGAAGCAACATTGTATTTTCATTTTAATTGTTTTTCCAGTGTAATTTTAAGCTCTGATGGGTAATTTTGGTGGTATCTTAACAATCATTACTTGAGGTCTTAGCACAAGTGTGAACAGTTGAAATGAAAGTGTGTTATGTGAGTGTGGCATTCTGATTTGAACGAAAATGTTTCCGAATGAAATGACAGCCGACTTTACTTTTTTACCGACTCGACTTGACTAAGAAGTATTTTATTCAACCCACTTGACATTGGCAAAATTGTCCGAATGACGGACACATGCCACAAAAAAAAAAGCTTTACTTTTATTTTTAATAAAAAACTTTAAACTGTGTTTCAGGTTGGCGCGGCTTCTGGTAAACTGAGGCATTTTGTTGTCGAACCTTTTGTTAAACATGAAGCGGTAAGTAATCTATTGAAAGATTTGATTGTTTGTTTGCATTGAGTAGGCTCCGAAACTACCGGATCGATATTACACTATCTTTTAAAGATAAACTCGAACACAGCAATGCGAGCATCACTGTTTGGCGACAGAAATAGGTACGGTGGTAGTACGCACCCGGACGAGCCCTTTCACAAAGAGCTCTACTACTAACTAAATTCTACTAATTCTTCATCTATTGGGTAGTAAATTGTTCTACCATGACTGTAAAAATCTATAATAAAATCCCTAGAGATATAAGAGAACTGCCTACCAGTAAATTTAAGACAAAACTCCGTAGGTGGCTCTCAGATAAATGTTTTTATGACATAAAAGAATTTCTATAATTAATAATCAATAAATAAATTAGTTTTATAAGTTAAATAATATTGTACGTCCATAATGGATAAACTGTTGTTCCACCTAGTTTTAAGATCCTTTTGTACACAGTTTCGACAATAATAAATTTCATTTCATTTCATAGAAACCAGGGCTGAAGTTTGTAAAAAAATATTCTAACGCGGAGGAATTTGCGTGCCTAACATGTATTTTATTAAACACTGTTCATTCATGTTAGAGTTTGATAGCCGTCACAGCTCAGTTCTTAGTAGCTCTGCCTTCTGTAATGTAGGTGGTGGGTTCAATCCCCACCGAGGACAAATAGTAGTAGTTTATAATAATGATTTTTAATAATAATGATGTGTAATAATGAATTTTAATAATGTGTTGTTATATGTGATAATAATAGTAATGTAGGCATATGTGCATGCAAATTGCTTGAAATAAACGTTTTTTTTTTTATTTATTTAAACATATGTTTGTTCACTGTCTGGGTGTTATATCGTTTTCTAAGTATGTATTTACAAAAACATAAATGTTTGGGCTTAAAAGCTTAGTTTGGGGCTTATTTATTTATTTATTACTGTAATGATAGTAAGCTAACAGTAAAACCAAAATGCTTACTATCTTAATTTAAAACTTAAAAATACAGTTAAAGAGTTACAAATAGTAGAAGAAGGCTTGATGACGTTGTCTAAAAAAATATCCACGAATATTAAAAAAAAATTAATAATACCTAATAATGCTGGACAATCCACACAGCATCATCTAGCCCTAAGCTAAGCAGAGCTTGTGTTATGGGTACTAGATGACTGATATACTTAATACAATACATTAAATGCATACATATTTTTTATTATACATAGAAAACACCCAGAACACCCGCAATAAATATTAGCAGATCGTACAAACATTTATCCCAAGGCGGGAATTGAACCCGCAACCTCCTGCGTCGCAGGCGGACATTCGCCCGCCGCGCCACATCGTTACAAATAGTATTAGTAGGCTTGATGACATTGTCGAAAAAAAATATCCACGAATATTAAAAATAGTTTTTTTTTTTTAGAATGAAGAAATGTACCTGTGTATCCAGTCAGGGCGTCGTTCAGACACCATTCTCTTCCATCACCAAGGAGGCGTCGATGTCGGCGATGTCGACGCATTAGCAGTCAGACTTGAAGTGAGTACTCCTTACAATTTATGTGCGCCTGGTACATTCAACAAACGTGACCGGTTGCAAGCCCATCGCCGCTGCTAGAAGCCTCAAAGTACACGTCCGGATTTGAACCCACTATATTAGCCTATATTAACCTGTGTTTTTTTCGACTAATAATAATAATGCTGGACTATCCTCATAGCATCATCTAGCCCCAAGCTAAGTAGAGCTTGTGTTATGGGTACTAGATGACTGATATACTTAATACAATACATTACATACATACATATTTTTTTTATTATACATAGAAAAACACCCAGAACACCTGGAATAAATATTTGCAGAACGTACAATCATTTATCCCAAGGCGGGAATCGAACCCGCAACCGTATGCGTCGCAGGCGGACATTCGCCCGCCGCGCCACATCGGTCGTCTTGCTGTTGGAACAAGCATATGACCCACCTGATGTTAACTGGTTGCTATCGCCTATTATAACAAAGCATTGCCTTGTAGGTTACTCTAGTTAGGAACGTGCCCTACGAAACACTGCTTAACGTCCATCAACCTGAGGCATACAGGTGTTGCCTCATGTGCCTGTAATTACACCGGCACCCACACCCTTCAAACCGGAACACGCTGCGCTGCTTGGCGGCAGAAATAGGCATGGTGGTAGTACTGCCCCGGACGAGCCCTTCACTAAGAGCTCTACTACTACTTATTGATACAATGGTTTTATCTTGGTTTCAGATCCCCGTAGACACCTTCCCTACTGGTGAAGATGTAGACCGCGCTCTGATGAAGAATATCAAATCTCCTTCTATCAAGAGGTATGTGGACACAGATAGTATTTCGGCTGGACACTGAATTTCGGATATTAGACACATTAAGTTATACATTTCGGTGAGTGTGCCTTGGAGCTCCACAACCTAATTCCCCCATCTCCGTTCTATCATCGGACCACCAGACGTACGGAGACGAGACACCCGTTCATGGTTGACACCCCTTCCACCCGCACCAAGCGCTTTGCCTCAACTTTTATTATGCGTACAGCAAAGGAATGGAACTCGTTGCCGACGTCTGTTTTTCCGATCACGTATAATTTGGATGTCTTCAAGAGATGAGTGAATAGGTATCTTCTAGGTAAACGTGCTACACCGTAGACTGCGTCATCACTCACTAGCGAAGTACTACCACTGTATTTATTTCTGCCGCCAAGCAGCTTCCTGTGTTCCGGTTTGAAGGGTGTGGGTGCCGGAGACATTACAGGCACATGAGGCTTAACACCTGTATGCCTCAGGTTGATGGACGTTAGGGGTTGCATCTTCGAGTATGTACTTAACGTGCGTGGCCTACAAGGCAATGTTTTGTTATAGGTAATAGTAACTAATTAACATCAGGTGGGCCATCTGATTGTTTCAACAGAATAATAATATAGTAATAATAATACTAGACAATCCACACAGCATCATCTAGCCCCAAGCTAAGCAGAGCTTGTGTTATGAAAACTAGATGACTCATTACATACATGCATTTTTTATTATGCATAGAAAATACCCCGAACACCCGGAATAAATATTTGCAGATCGTACAAACATTTATCCCAAGGCGGGAATCGAACCTGCAATCTCCTGCGTCGCAGGCGAACATTCGCTCACCATCGGTCGTCAAAAAAGTCAAATATAAATATAAATAAATATTTGAGGACATTTTTACATAACATCATCTAGCCCCAAGCTAAGCAGAGCTTGTGTTATGGGAACCAGATGACTGATAGAATACTTACATACCTTTTTTTTTGTACAATACATACTTAGAATACAATATAACACCCAGACAGAGAACAGACATCTATGTTCATCACACAAATGTTGGTTCTCGGTGGTGGTGGTGGTGTATAAAAAGCTAAAGCACAAATCTAACATATTTATTTATTTATTTAATTCTTTATCGCACTAAATAGAATTGTACAAAAGGTGAGCTTAATGCTCGATGGCATTTTCTACCAGCCAACCTTAACAGGTAAGACACAGTGGTTGGCGTGCTAAAACTAAACATTAAGAGGTATAAAATATATACTAACTATAACCTAATTATACATACCTACATAACAATTTATACATACCTACATAACAATTTATCTAACATACACATTATCTTGTCCACAGAATACTCACAACTTTCATTCTATCCCTGTATCGGGTCTACGTGGATTTGTATTTCACGTATATGGAAATAAATCCTATTGTAGTAGCAAATGAACGCATATATCTACTTGATTTGGCGGCTAAGCTTGACCAGACGGCGGAGTTCATATGCGCTAAAAACTGGGGGAATATTCAATTCCCCCCACCTTTTGGAAGGGATGCGTATCCTGAAGAGGCTCATATTGCTGACTTGGACGCTAAAAGTGGAGCCAGTCTTAAGGTAAGTTAAGTTTAGAGGTTAGTTTTAATTAGGTTTTGATTTATTATATTTTTAATATTTCTATTTTAATTTTGATATTATCTACTATTTTATTTAGCTATGTAATTTTCAATTTCAGTAAGTATTTAATTAAATAAATAAATATTTGTGGACATTTTACACAACATCATCTAACCCCAAACTAAGCATCGCTTGTACTATGGGAACCAGATGACTGATAGAATACTTATATACTTTTTTTTTTGTAAATACATACTTAGAATACAATATAACACCCAGACAGAGAACAAACATCTATGTTCATCACACAACACATGAACATCAAATCAAATGTTTTACTCAATAAAACATTTGATTTGATTTGATGTTCATCACACAAATGTTTGCTCTCGGTGGGGATCGAACCCACGGCCTACAGCACAGAAAGCAGAGCTACTACTAACTGAGCTGAGAGGCCAGTCGATATTGTGTATATAAGTGAATTGTTGTATATAAGTGATATTTTATTGTAATTTGATTGTATTTAAGTGTTTTAATAGTATTTTAATTATGAATTTATGAATGTGAATCTGAAATAAAAAATAGTTTAATAATAAATTTAGTAGTAGTAGAGCTCTTACTGAGGGGCTCGTCCGGAGAGGTACTACCACCATGCCTATTTCTGCCGCCAAGCAGCTTGCTGTGTTCCGGTTTGAAGGGTGTGGGTGCCGGTGTAATTACCGGCACATGAGGCTTAACACCTGTATGCCTCAGGTTGATGGACGCAGAGCAGTGTATCGTAGGGCACGTTCTCAACGTGACCAGCGAGGCATTGCTTTATTTTATGTTATGGGATCCACTTAACATTTAGAACCGACAACCGCTGGGGAATAAAGGTTCTGGAATGGCAACCACGAACCGGAAGACGAAGCGTAGGACGTCCTCCTACCCGATGGACTGACGACATTGTTAGGACCGCGGGAAGTCGATGGATGGAAAGGGCTCAGAATCGTTCTTCCTGGAAACGTGTGGGGGAGGTCTATGTCCAGCAGTGGACTTGTACAGGCTATTGATGATGATGATGACCCTTCTAATAAATAATAATATTCCCTGTCGACAAAAAAAAGTATGAAAATCTATAAAATAATTATTTAATCCACAGCTGACAATTCTAAACAAATCCGGTCGTATCTGGACTATGGTCGCCGGTGGAGGCGCTTCAGTGGTGTACACCGACACTATTTGCGAGTTAGGCGGCGCCTCAGAGCTTGCCAACTATGGCGAGTACAGTGGAGCTCCGACGGAGAGTCAAACAGCTGACTACGCTAAGACTATTTTCAGTCTTATGTGCAGGGAAAAGCACCCACTGGGGAAGGTATCTATTATTTATTTATTTACTAGTTTTTTCCCGTTCCTGTTATTTTTTCGGGATAAAAAGTAACCTATGTCCTATTCCAGATTACAATCTAGATTCATTCCAAATTTCATCCAAATCGGTGCACTGGTTAGAGCGTGAAATAGGAACAAACATCCATCCATCCATCCAAACATTCGCATTTATAATATTAGTAAGATTTAAATATTTACTTATTCATTACTTATTTGGTTTACCAACGATTATTACCAATGAACAGATTTGAATTTATTTTACGGTTTTAAAATGTTTTATTGTATAATGTTTCCAGGTCCTGATCATAGGTGGCGGTATTGCAAACTTCACTAACGTAGCGGATACCTTCCGTGGTATTATCACAGCGATAGAGACGTACAAAGATGCTCTCATTCAATACAACATCACCATCTTTGTCAGGCGAGGAGGCCCGAACTACCAGGAAGGACTAAGGTATAAAATTTTTTTTTTTGGACGGTCTGAAATGCTTGTACCTATGTATGTTTCGAACGCGTTACCGGGCTACTGGTGAGCGCAGAAGGCGCTACGACATTACACAATAATAAAACCGGCCAAGTGCGAGTCGGACTCACCATTATCTATAGTAAAAACGTTTGTTGATGAGAGCCACATTAAACAATTATTTTGTTTAATGGGGCTTTTGTTTAATAATTATTCTGTTTTTGCTATAGCGGCAACAGAAATACATCATCTGTGAAAATTTTAACTCTAACTATCACGGTTCATGAGATACAGCCTGCTGACAGACGGACAGACAGCGGAGTCTTAGTAATAGTGTAGTAATAACCCTTTGAACCCTAAAAACGGTTTGTTGGCAACGAGCACAAGGACACCACTTAGGATTACGTCGCATGTTCAATCTCGCCGGCGAGGTCGCGTCGGTGTGGTTGTGGAGTGTTTCCTGTGTCCGATGAGGCGACCTCTACCGAATTCACTGCGGTGATCATGTCATCGGGGTCACCCAAAACGTATCTAAGTTTATGGAGGGTCTTGGTATAAAACTATATCAACTGGTGAACAGTACAATTACATTAGAAGCCTATGTCCAACAGCGGACACCATTAAGACTGATGTCTAAAAATAATAATAATAATACTCACAAACTCTACTTCGATCGAGCAATCCTTACAGATAAAACTATACATTTCAATAGACCAGACAGAACCCTTATTAACAAGACCAATAAAACAGCACTTCTCATAGACATAGCTATCCCCAATACCCACAATTTACAGAGTACAATCGCGGAAAAACTTTCCAAGTACATCGATCTCAAACATGAAATCACTTGGATGTGGAGACTTGAAAAGGTGTACATAATCCCAATTGTCATTTCCACCACGGCACCACGGCACGTCATTCCAAAGCAGTTGTTCCAGTCTCTTACTCAGTTGGATTTACCGAAACATACCTATGCCCTACTTCAAAGGGCCGCTGTCTATACAAATAAATAAAATTGAAGTGTCTGTTTGTAATATTAAAATAACCGCTTTTTACTACATGCATATGAATGTATATGCGATACATATTCCAAAATAGCATTTTTTTAAATTTTTGTCTGTCTGTCTGTCTGTCTGTCTGTCTGTCCATTTGTTCCGGGTAATCTCTGGAACGGCTGGACCGATTTCGACGGGACTTTCACTGGCAGATAGCTGATGTAACAAGGAGTAACTTAGGCTACTTTTTATCCCGAAAAAATAACGGGAACGGGAAAAAACTGCCACGCGGGCGATACTGCAAACGACCGCTATTTTATGCCGTATTAACGCCATCTGTTGGCAACATCGAGTACTACTTAGTTAAGATTTGTAAGTAAAAATGTTTACCGCCCAACGAAGTGGGCACGGGTCAGCTAGTCTTAAATACATGTAGAATAAATAGTAAGGATTTTTTTACAAATGGAACAATACACTGAAATGTCACCACCAAACGCAAATATTCTAACAGCAGCACCCCTCTCTGATGCACACTTGGCTTAGGCCCGTGTGCGCCAGTTATTCACCGGTTAATAGTAGCCGAGCTATACTAAAGTTAAAAAATAATTTATAATAATATATATAGTGAGTTTCAGATATTAAGTGGTTTTCATTTACAGACAGATGCGGGAAGTTGGACATCGTCTCCGCATCCCTCTGTACGTCTTCGGCCCTGAAGCCAACATGACTGCCATCGTTGGACTAGCTTTAGGCCAGAAGCAGATTCCCTCTGAACATAGATTGGACTACGCACCTCACCAACTACCCAAGCCACAGGCCAGTGTAAGTAAATAAACTAGTCACACTAGATAAGTAAATAAAGTAGCCAGAGACCATTGTGAGTAAATAAATTAATTTGAACCAAATATAAGAATCTTTGTCCGGATTAACTGAAATATAGACAACACACAGCCTAAACGACTGATCGTAGACTTGAAATTTTCGCTTCTCTGTGAAATGTTTTTTTTGTGGTGGTCTGTATAAATATTTTTATCTATCGAAATCAATCGGAACTAATTTGTGCGTTTCCTTTAGTAAATAAATACACGTGGATATTAAAATTATAATAATACAAATAAATTTATTTATGTGTAGCCAAAAATAAAGTATTACACAATATGGTACCTACCTCTTACATTACATTTGGTTGTTATACTTGCTCATAACGTTAATAATTGTTCTGAAAAATAGCTCTTAAAGCAAATACCGACCGATATTGACGACCGATGTGGCGCGGCGGGCGAATGCCCACCTGCGACGCAGGAGGTTGCGGGTTCGATTCCCGCCTTGGGATAAATATTTGTACGATCTGCAAATATTTATTCCGGGTGTTCTGGGTATTTTCTATGTATAATAAAAAATATCTATGTATGTAATGTAATGTATTAAGTATATCAGTCATCTAGTACCCATAACACAAGCTCTGCTTAGCTTGGGGCTAGACGGTGGTGTGTGGATTGTGCAAAATTATAAAAAAAAAATGTTAGTAGTTACTAAGCAAATTGTTTTATATTCCAGTCCAAACCTAAACTGGACCTTCCAGAGCTGACTCCGAAGCTCCTTGACTTGGTCTGCTCCCAGGCCCCTACTAGGCTGGACCTGGGACAGGGCGTCTCTACAGCTGTGCCACTTTTCAGTGAGAAGACTAAAGCCATCATTTGGGGCATGCAGAACAGGGCCATACAGGTAACTAAGATAACTAGAATTGTAATTATTAAAGTAAACTGTAGAAGCTCTGTTGGTCTAGTGGAAGGAATCTCGCCTGATCGAATCCGTGAGGAAATTAATTAAATAAATAAATAATGCTGGACAACCCACACAGCATCATCTAGCCCCAAGCTAAGCAGAACTTGTGTTATGGGTGCTAGATGACTGATACACTTAATACAATACTATTTTACATAAATATATATTTTTATTATACTTAATCCAATACTATTTTACATAAATATATATTTTTATTATACATAGAAAATACCCAGAACACCCGGAATAAATATTTGCAGATCGTACAAACTTTTATCCCAAGGCGGGAATCGAACCCGCAACCTCTGCGTCGCAGGCGGACATTCGCCCGCCGCGCCACATTAATGTTCTGACTGAGACTGAATTAATGTTCTAGCCACGGCGATGGGATTGTAACCTGTCACGTATAGAGTGCTTACTACTGCAAATTGTGGGTATATGTCAAATATGTTTGGACGTAGCTCTGACTACTCCTTAGACATTCTCAAAATATCATGAGTTTGTGCTACGAAGTAAGTCCTAAGATATCTGATGGTTTATAAACCGTGCCTCAAATTGTCGTTCATTATAATAGTCATGAAATTATAATTTTCAGGGAATGCTTGACTTTGACTACATAAGCCGTCGGCCGGAGCCGTCTGTGGTGGCTATAGTCTATCCCTTCACGGCAGACCATAAGCAGAAGTACTACTTCGGAAACAAGGAGGTGTTCATACCTGGTGAGTGTACCCACATACAAGAGTAAACATGCCTTTGCATCTGTTATAGATAATTTATACAGCGTCAGGGGTAATGCGAGAGTTACTCAATCTTCATGTTGTCACAGAACTGGCCCCGACATCTTTTATTGAGTGATTTCCTTGTTAATAGCTTGTCTATAAATTCTGTAAAACTTCCCAAATTTATTGATCTATCGTTTAACTAAGTTCCATGCTATCAAACTCAATAAATTTCTAGAATTTATGTCAAATTTCATCCATCGATATTATCGTTTTTCTACAAACCTGTGCCATGTTTTAGTTATGATAATAATAATAATAATAATAATAATGCTGGACAGTCCACACAGCATCATCTAGCTCCAAGCTAAGCAGAGCTTGTGTTATGGGTACTAGATGACTGATATACTTAATACATACATATATAGATATTTTTTATTATACATAGAAAATACCCAGAACACCCAGAATAAATATTTGCAGATCGTACAAACATTTATCCCAAGGCGGGAATCGAACCCGCAACCTCCTGCGTCGCAGGCGGACTCTCGCCCGCCGCGCCACATCGGTCGCCATTCGGTCGTCATATTTATCGTGCTTGTATTGAAGTTCAGAACCTAATTATTATTATTTAATTAATTATGTTTGTTTTAGTATTCTCCGATATGGATGTAGCTATGCGTAAACATCAAGAAGCTACAGTGCTTGTCAATTTCGCATCACTGCGGTCAGCGTATGATAGTTCGATGCAGGTAATATATCTGTCAAAATATAAATATTCTAAAACTACTAGAAAGAAAGAAGAAAGAAAGAAAGAAAGAAAAGCTTTTTATTGACCCAAACAGACATTAACAACTATTTACCTACTTAAATACCTATTTACATCCGTAAACTTAAAACTAGCAATGCGTAGGTACCTAGGTAGGCACCACCCACGTACCCACCTTGCTACACAAGAATAAAATAGAAAAAATAAAAATAAAAAACAAAAGGTAGGTAGGTAGGTAGGTATTCAGAAGGAACCCACCCAGGCACCTACCTTGAAATAAGTGGCGGTAAAAGAACAGCAGTAAAAGTGTGGTGGGGTCAATTAGGTCCCTGACTCAGTATTAGTCGCACGGTGTGGGGCACAGTGCGACACTGGTATTCTGCCAGGGCCTATAACGAGTAACCTCACCTACTATCATCTCATATCAATCACAAACAGTGACAGGAATCTTTTTAAGCAATATTTGAATTTAAATCAGTTTTTAGTGACAGCCGTCACAGCTCAGTTTGTAGTAGCCTTCTGTGCTGTAGAGACCGAGAACAAACATCTGTGTGATGAACATAGATGTTTGTTCTGTGTCTGGGTGTTATATGTATCCTGAGTATGTATTTACAAAAAATAAATACAAAATGTAAAATGGGGCTTGGCGTCCTTTTAAAATCACTTAGAGTGATGCGTTCCTGCCTTTTCCTTCATTATTTCGGCCTGGACTGTAATGTATAGGTATGTACCAAATGTAATAGATGAATGTGCTTCTGACTACTCCTTAAAGACCTTTAACGAATCTCGAGTTGGTTCTAAGAAGTCTAAGGGGATATTTACTGTACCTGGGTATCTAAGTCATGAAGTTATTTCTACTTCTGTTTATATTAATAAGGGTATAATAAGGGTTGTGAATTTGTATAATAAATAAAAGTTTAATAAATGTTGGTAATATTAAGTGTACAATTTTTTCAGGCTATGCAACATCCTCAAATTAACACAATAGTGATCATAGCTGAAGGAATTCCAGAAAACATGACGAGAAAAATCATTAAACTAGCGGATGCTAGAGGAGTAAGTATTTTAGCATCGTTGATTCGTTTGGCGTAGATGGCGCTATATTGCTGGATAATCCACACAGCATCATCTAGCCCCAAGCTAAGCAGAGCTTGTGTTATGACTGATATACTTAATACAATACATTACATACATAGATATTTTTTATTATGCATAGAAAATACCCAGAACACCCAGAATAAATATTTGCAGATCTTACAAACATTTAGCCCAAGGCGGGAATCGAACGCGCAACCTCCTGCGTCGCAGGCGGACATTCGCCCGCCGCGCCACATCGGTCGTCACATTGTTATTATACACAGGTTTTTTTTATTTGATGGAACAACCTGATGTTGAGTGGTTTCTCCTCATTCAAGTCATTGAGGATTCACTAAAAAAACATGATAATTTATGTTTATATTCCAACATTATTTCATAAAGTAAGCTGTGATAAATTAATTATTATTTTTCACTAACACCGGTCTGCTACTAGTTTATTTACTTACACTTGTGGCTAGTTTATTTACTAACACTGGCCTATTATCGTTAGTTTATTAACTAACTCCGGCCTGTGGTTTGCATTGTCCAATCTATGTTCAGAGGGTTTCTGTCCAACGATATCAGTCTTTGGTATATCTTTGCATTGCTTACCTTCAGAATGATTTCAGGTGAACATTATAGGACCAGCGACTGTGGGAGGCATCAGACCGGGTTGCTTCAAGATTGGGAACACAGCAGGCATGATCGATAACATTATCGACAGCAAATTGTACCGTCCTGGAAGGTAAATTTAAAAGTAAAAAAAAAAAGTAAACTAGTAAAAAGTCTTTATTGGGAACATACTTACCGACCCGACCATTTTCCAATTTTTGTCTTAATCCTCTCCATCCTAAGGTTGCCTGGAAGAGATCGCTACTAAGCGATAAGGCCGCCCATTGTGCCTTCCATTTTATAACTGTTCTTTTATTTTGTTTTATATTACTAGTGTCTGGTGTGTGTACAATAAAGTATTTTTCATTCATTCATTCATTCATACTTATAGGCAAATAACAAAAATAGGCAGCGATACGACCTGTAGAAGTAAAAATACTGTGTCACTTTCACCACACTTGTACAGAAGTCTGTGCTAAGACTAGTTACTAAAAAAAAGAAATAGCATCATGACTTTAATTCCTAAGTGTATAATAAGTTACCTTTAGCATTCACAAGGCTTCCTCTAAGCGAATTTAAAACTTAACTTAATACTTTTTTTATCATATTACTAAATATCTTAGCTGTTAATTTATGATTTGCACGGATAGTATTTTGAGTATGTTAGTATAAGATTATAAACTGTACTAATTGAAAGTTCCTACTTGTGAGGTAAGATCAAAACGTATGGAGTGATCAGTGAATCAAATTTAAATAAAATAAAAGTAAATATTTGACGACATTTCATGCAACGCCATTTAGCCCGGGGCTAGATGATGCTGTGTGGATTGTCCAACATTATTATTATATTTGGACCCCCACTACCCTAAATAATCCTAAAAGAATCTCGAGCAGGTACTTGGTACTAAGAGATCTGAGGGGATATCTACCGTACCTAAGGATTAATGTCGTGATACCATCTATTTACTTTTAATTTCTATCGTTCCAGTGTTGCGTACGTGTCTCGTTCAGGAGGTATGTCCAATGAGCTTAACAACATTATCTGCAAGAACGCGGACGGCGTCTGTGAAGGCGTCGCTATCGGCGGAGATCGTTATCCAGGCACCACCTTTATTGACCATCTGTTAAGGTAAGTTATAAGGCAAAGCAATGGCCCACCTGATGTTAAGTGGTTACCATCGGCTACAAAGTATTGCCTGCAAATATTTATGCCGGGTGTTCTGGGTATTTACTATGTATAATAAAAAATATGTATCTATGTAATGTATTAGGTATATTAGTCTAACACAAGCTCTGCTAAGCTTGGGGCTAGATGATGCTGTGTGGATTGTCCAGCATTATTATTATTATTATCTCAAGGCGGGAATCGAACCCACAACCTCCTGCGTCGCAGGCGAACATTCGCCCGCCGTGCCACATCGGTCGTCAAATATGGTGTATGTCAATTTTTTGGTATAGAAAGATTTTTGAAACGTGATTTGTTTTGCCATTTTTATTATAAACTAGCGGGTTTGAGTAAGGATCCCTATTTTTTTTTTAAATATAATATAGCCTATGTCATCTGGGGATAGTGTAGCTTCCCAACGGTGAAAGAATTTTTCAAATCGGTCCAGTAGTTTCTGAGCCTATTCAATGTAAACAAACAAACAAATAATCAAATCTTTCCTCTTTATAATATTAGTACCTATAGATATAGATAATTCGTGCGCGAGTCCGGCACTTGGCCGGTTTTTTGATTCGGACTCCGTTCGCAGGTTCGAAGCCGACCCTAACGTGAAGATGCTGGTCCTTCTCGGCGAAGTGGGCGGCGTGGAGGAATACCACGTGTGTCGCGCTATCCGTGATGGCCTCATCAAGAAACCTATGGTAGCTTGGTGCATTGGGACTTGCTCGGGTAAGCAGTAGTAGTAGAGCTCTTAGTGAAGGGCTCGTCCGGGGCAGTACTACCACCATGCCCATTTCTGCCGCCAAGCAGCGCAGCGTGTTCCGGTGTGAAGGGTGTGGGTGCCGGTGTAATTACAGGGACATGAGGCTTAACACCTGTATGTCTCAGGTTCTTTTTTTTATATACCATTTGCTGATGTAACAAGCATATGGCCCACCTGATGTTAAGTAGTTACCATAGCCTATAACAAAGCATTGCCTTGTAGTCACGTTAGTTAGGAACGTGCCCTGTAATACATCCATCAACCTGTGGCATACAGGTGTTGCCTCATGTGCCTGTGATTACACCGGCACGCACACCCTTCAAACGGGAACACGCTGCGCTCACAGACAGGAATAGACATGCTACTAGTACACACCCACCAGAGCCCGTCACTATGAGCTCTGCAATCAAATTGTAAAAATAAAAAATACAACAATAAAACTAAATGTACTTACATATTTTTTCTAGATATGTTTACGGCGGAGGTTCAGTTTGGACATGCGGGCTCTCTCGCCGGCTCTGCCGTGGAAAAGGCAGCTGCCAAAAACAAAGGACTTGCCTCCAGCAACGTCACAGTTCCCGACTCCTTCGACAGTTTAGGAGACGCTGTTCACCAGGTAATGCTTATGGAGTAATCTTTGAACCTGTAGAGCAGTCATTCTCAAAGTGGTCCAGGTGGACCCCCAGAGGTCCACGGGAGACTCGACGGGGGTCTACGTTGGACGTGACAAAAAATGGGGGTCTACAATCGTAAGCAGGGGTGCATGATTAATTTGTTTTCGATAGTGAAGAACTAAAATGTTGGCTTGTTATTTTAAATAATATGATACCTAAATTAAACCTTCTAAGACAATTTATAAATAAATTGAGAAAAAAAATGCCTTAATATATTTTCTGTCTTGCATTCACCTTATTAAATTAAATTGGCACCTTCATTCACCAGATTAAAACCATTCCTTGTTATTTCCAGGTGTACCAGAAATTGGTGAAGAGTGGTAAAATCATTGTCAAAGAAGAAGTGGAACCTCCCAAGGTTCCTATGGACTATGACTGGGCTAGGGTAAGCTAAATAGATATATTTACTTAGATTTTATACAAACTATACCTAGTTTAGAGTACCTAGTTTAGTAGTTTAGAGATCGCTTTTAGCGATAAGACCGCCCGTTGTACTCAGTGCTTATAATTATTTCTATTGTGTGTTTACTTCTTTGTGTACAATAAAGAGTTAATCTATCTATCTATCTATCTATCTATTATAACAATAGCAACTAAATGACTGATCAAATACTTATATTCCTTTTGTTTGTAAATACATACTTAGTGTACAATTTTTTTATTTTTTTTACTATTGATAGGTAGACGTTTGACCGCAATCTCACCTGATGTTAAGCGATGATGATGTTAGTGTACAATACGTGTATAACACCTAAATAGTGATGTTAATGTCATTTTAGCCTCCAGAAGTCATTAACAAATATTTGCAGATCGTACAAACATTTATCCCAAGGCAGAAATCGAACCCGCAAACTCCTGCGTCGCAAGCGGACATTCACCCGCCGCGCCACATCGGTCGTCAAAGATATATTTACTTGCATTTTATACAAACTAGCGTCATCTAGCCCCAAGCTAAGCAGAGCTTGTGTTATGGGTACTAGATAGATGACTGATATACTTATTACCTTATTATATTGTAAATGTTTTAGAAATTGGGTTTGATCCGAAAACCAGCAGCATTCATCAGCACGATATGTGACGAGCGCGGTCAGGAGTTGAGCTACTGCGGCGTACCCATCAGCACTGTGCTCGAACGAGGCTTAGGTGTGGGTGGCACCATTAGTCTACTGTGGTAAGTATCCTACTAATATTATAAACGCGAAAGTTTGTAAGTATGGATGGATGGATGTTTGTTACTCTTTCACGCTCTAACCAGTGGACCGATTTGGATGAAATTCAGAATAAATATAGATTGTAACCTGGATTAACATATAGGCTACTTTTTATCCCGAAAAAATGACGGGAACGGGAAAAAAACTGCCACGCGGGCGAAGCTGCGAGCGGCCGCTAGTAAAATTATATTTAAAGGGGCTCTCATACAACTACTATTTTTTTCTGGTTTCACAGCTATGCTTAGTTTGGGGCTAGCTGGCGCTGTGTGTGTTAATATTTATTTTTTACTTATACTATAGTTTAACAGAGAACCAAGACACAATACCCGAAGGTTATCTGGAAATGCTTCATAGAATTAAGTTCGCCTTTGTACCGTTATGTTTTTGTGCAATGTAAATTAAAAAAGTATGTTCTATCTATCTATCTCTCTGCATTGTTTTATAACTTAAAAAACATATTTGTTCTAGGTTCCAACGCGAGTTACCAGAATGGGCTTGTAAGTTCTTCGAGCTAGTCCTGATAGTGACAGCAGACCATGGCCCAGCTGTCTCCGGAGCCCACAACACCATGGTTACCGCCAGAGCCGGCAAGGACCTCATCTCATCCGTGGTCAGCGGACTGCTTACTATTGTGAGTACAACTGGAATGGCACGTGAGGCTTAACGTGTAGAATAGAATAGAATAAGTATTTATTCAATACAGCACACACAAAGACATCACAGCAGGTGCCTGCACTTAAAAATATGCTAAAACACATAACTAAACCTACCCTACCTAGCTCACAAATATATAATAATAATGCTGGACAATCCACACAGCATCATCTAGCCCCAAGCTAAGCAGAGCTTGTGTTATATGTACTAGATGACTGATATACATAATACAATACATTACATACAGATATTTTCTTATCAATACTTATAAAAAAAAAATATCTGTAATATAAAGTATTTTCTATTTATCTATAATTACGTTTGCGCTTCAAATCTATACTAATATTACAGAGGAAAAATATATGTGTTATATAAAGTATTTTCTATTTATCTATAATAACGTTTGCGCTTCAAATCTATACTAATATTACAGAGGATTTAATCGTTTGTTTGTTTGTTTGCATTGAATAGGCTCCGAAACTACTGGACTGATTTGAAAAATTCTTTCACCGTTGGGAAGCTACACTATCTCCGGGTGACATAGGCTATATTATATTTTCAAAAAAATTAGGGATCCTTACTAAAACCCGTGCAAAGCCGGAACGCGCCGCTAGTATAGTTATAAATCCTTAGTGTAATCTTTTATCGTTCTCAGGGCGACAGATTTGGCGGTGCGTTAGACCGCGCGGCCGCTGATTTCTGCGCGGCTTACGACAGAGGGCAACACCCGCAGGAATTCGTCAACGAGAAACGGGCTAAGGGCGAACTTATAATGGGCATTGGCCACAGGTAAGGCCTGCTAGAATGACGGTCTAGCTTAGACCTCAATAAATAATCTATACCAATTATAAGATTTTTTGTCCTGACTGACTGACTGGGATATAGACAACGCACAGCCTAAACCACTGCTCGTAGAGACTTGAAATTTTCAGAGTATATTCGTCTTGGTGTGTAGAGTTAACACTGGTATTGTTCACATAATTTTTCAAATAGAAAAATCGATTGGTGCACAATCAAATTAGAACTCACGACCTTAGGATTAGAAGGCTTTCACGTTTATACCCAGACAGGCATCTGTAGATGATTTATTCAGCTTCAGGGCCCCTATTTACGGGACCTTGTAAATAAATAAATAAAAACAAAATATTTGTGCCCAATGATAGAATACTTGTATATATTTTTTATGTAAACATATACTTAGAATACAATATAACACCCATACAGAGAACAAACATATGTTCATCACACAAATGTTTGTCCTCGGTTGAGATCGAACCCACAACCTACAGCACAGTCAGAGCTTTGAGGTCAGTATAATGTCACCTTATACAGATTTCACTAACAACTGTTATCTTAAACAGAGTGAAGTCAATAAACAACCCCGACTCTCGCGTGCGTGAGTTGAAGGCGTACGTGACGTCACGCTGGCCCGCGTGGCCGGTGACGCGGTATGCGCTGGACGTGGAGGCCATCACTACGCGCAAGAAGCCGAACCTCATCCTCAACGTGGACGGCATTGTCGCCGCGGCCTGTGTCGACCTCTTCAGACATTGTCAACTCTTTACTACGTAAGTATTACTATATTATATACAATACGGTTACAAGGTGGTACCTCGGTGCATCAATTCAAAACGACGGTGAGATTGATCGAGACGTGAAGAATAGAATAAATGCGGGATGGATGAAATGGCGGCAGGTCTCAGGAACAACTTGCGATCCACGTATGCCCCTTAAACTTAAGGGGAAAGTGTACAAGACCATCATAAGACCTGTCGTACTGTATGGATCTGAGTGTTGGGCCACGAAAGGGACGGATGAGAAAAGAGTGCATGCAGCAGAAATGCGAATGTTGCGATGGATGTGTGGAGTGACAAGGATGGATAAAATAAGAAATGAGTATATTAGAGGAAGTTTGAAAGTAGCGCCTGTGACGGATAAGTTGAGGAGTAATAGGTTAGCGTGGTATGGGCATGTCATGCGGAGGGAAGAAAGCCATATAACGAGACGAGTGTTAGATATGGATGTGAAAGGTTATAAAAGCAGAGGAAGACCAAAGAAAAGATGGATGGATTGCGTGAAAGATGATATGAGTAAGAAAGGAGTGAACACTGAGATGACGGCTGATAGAAGAGAGTGGAAGGAAAAAACCTGTTGTGCCGACCCCACTTAGTGTGGGATAAGGGCAGGAAGATGATGATGGTTACAAGGTGGGAAGATGATCAAACTAACAACTGGACCCTTCTGGAAAAGGGCCGCACTGGACAGAAGTCACTGGAAAGAGCTAGAGGAGACCTTTGCCGACAGGCACTCTGAAATAAGAGATTTAATTTAAGTAGAATATAAGATTTAAAAATAAGCATAAATGTAAGATTTTTTGGAAATTAAGGCATATTATTATTATTATTATACAATAACCAACTTTACTAACGTTACTAACCAACTTTACTTACGTTACTAACCAAGTTTACAACCGTTACTAACCGATTTTGCTACCGTTATTAACCAACTTTACTATAGTTATTAATGTTTCTCCTCGTTTGGGATCGAACCCACAACTTACATCACAGGAGGCAGAACTATTACTAATCTGTGAGAAAGAAAGAAAACTGAATACCTAAGCATGGTAGATATATGTCGCTCGAGCTACTCGATTCTTCAAGGTTATCGACGACCGATGTGGCGCGGCGGGCGAATGTCCGCCTGTGACGCAGAAGGTTGCGGGTTCGATTCCCACCTTGGGATAAATGTTTGTACGGTCTGCAAATATTTATTCCGGGTGCTCTGGGTATTTTCTATGTATAATAAAAAATATCTATGTCGTCAGTGGAAAGGGAAAAAATGCTTAAGCGCCAAAATGGAAAATCAACTTTAAAGTTATTATTAACATTAAACTTGATTTCCCACAGTAGCATTTTGGCGCTTTAGCATTTTTTCCTTTCAACTGACGATGTATGTAATGTATTGTACTAAGTATATCAGTCATCTAGTACTCATAACACAAGCTCTGCTTAGCTTGGGGCTAGATGATGCTGTGTGGATTGTCCAGTAATATTTCATATTTCATTTCATCTAAGGGGGTAGTCAGGGCTGTGAGGTTAGTCATTATTCATGTCTTTTTCTATAATTCCAGCGAGGAAGGTAATAGTTACATCTCCATGGGCACTATCAACGCGTTGTTCGTCCTAGGCCGCACCATAGGCCTCGTAGGCCACTATTTGGACCAGAAGCGTATGAAGCAACCCTTATACCGCCACCCCTGGGACGACATCACCTACATGAGTCCTAACAACTAAACGGGCAACATAACTTTTGTATAGCGATCTTGCTTATAAAGAACTGTAAGAATTTTAACAATGCATATATTAGATACAAAACTGTCCTTCTAACATCTAACACCTGTATGTAGTGCATTGTAGTGCACGTTTCGAACGTGACCTGCGAGGTAATGCTTTGTTATAGTATGGTAACCACTTAACATCTAGTAGGTTATCTGCTTGTGGAACAAAATCGTATAAAAATTAATTTATGCATTGTTTAAATTTATACAATGTTTATAAGTATGAAAGAAATTACACCTAACAGTCAGTTATGGTAAATAAATAGCATCAAGGCTCTAATCCCAAAGCACGGTAAATATCCCCTCCGTTCTTTTAGTACCAAGCACCTTCGAGATTCCTTGAAGATGTCTAAGGGTGGTAGTCAGAGGTACGTCCAAATATTAGATTTGATACATACCCACTTATTATAACACAAAGTATCTTAAATGCTTTGATACTGGTTTTCAGGGCGTCCTAAGGCCTCCCGGCTTAACGACTGCTAAGCGGGAGCGATAACGGCAGTGGGCTTGCAACCTATCACGTATGTAATACCAACTACTGTAAAAATGTGGGTACCATATATTTAGACATCTTCAAAGAACTTGGTATCAAGACATCTGAGGGGATATCAAACGTGCCTTAGGATTAAAGTCCTAAAGATCTATCTACAACATTTTACAAAATTGGGATATTGTAAGGTCATCTGTATCACTAATAATAATTAAAACTGATTAAACTGACTGTTAGGTTTCATTTTAACCGTCGCTATATAACTCCGTTTAAATCTAGTTAAGTTTCAAAACATAATAATCAGATTTTTAATCTGACATGTTATCGCTCAGTTGCTTATTCAACGAATATCCGTTAGTAATGCCTATGAGAATTAACCAACTTAATCATGATTGAAATTGGCGCCTAGATTCACCTAGCTTTAAGACGCTTCAAAGAGATCTTTATAAATGGAATTTTAACTTTGAATTTAAAATATAGTCAAATATATCGACTGTCATTAGTGTTGAATTTATTCTTCTTTAAACCCTACGTGAAACAGTTTCAGTAAAATCATAATGCCGCAAGATACGCTTTCAGTTTAACTTGTGCTGAGATCACAAGTCACGTTATAAGTCCATAACCCATATAAGTCCATTTTTAATAAGTCCATTATAAATAACTTAACACCTGTATGCTTCCGGTTGATGGACGCACAGTCATGGTAGGGCACGTAGGACACGTTCTAAACGTGACCTGCGAGACAATGTATTTTATAGATCCCATTTAATAAGATGGGTCTATTTCATTGGCAAGTGATATTAAAAATGCTATGGTTGTTGCTATGAAATAAATAAGGTATAAAGAATATAAGAATATAAAGATTATAAGAAAAATAAGGTATCTGGTTTCGCTATAGGTATGTTACTAACGGACGTTCGTAGGGTTTAGAAACTGGGTTTATTGAAATAACTTGCACGATTGTGTGAGCAATTATAGATACAACGAAAATTGTTTCCACCGTTAACTGCTTTTAAACGACATTCATCTTTAAATAGTAGTTTGTCAAGCATTTGCGTGTTTGACAAGTATTTTTCTAAGCAATTAAGTGTTTGGCAGGTATTTTGCAAAGAATTTACGTGTTTGATAAGTATTTTGTCAATCGTTTACGTGTTTGACAAGTATTTTTCCAGCATTTACGTGTTTGACAAGTATTTTGTCAAGCACTTACGTGGTTGACAAGTATTTTGTCAAGCATTTTAGAAATTTGCTTGCGTCAAGCGTCTTGTCATGTTACACTCTTAAAAATGCTTGTGCTTAAGGGCTGTAAGGGGGGTTGAAGTCTGTATGAAAATAACTTCAAGACTATTCGCGGGGGCTACATTTATTTTAAATACAGTGTCGTTTAAAAACGGTTTTACGTATACGTTAAGATGTCCACTTAACAAAAATGGTTTTATTTATTTAGTTATACATAGGGGGTTGTTAAGAGTAAATGTAGTTTAAGGAAAATGTATACTAGTGAAAAGTAATACTGAATATTTATATTTTCAATTAGGTTTTGTGCTTTTAAAGAAAATAGGACTGTCTTAGTGCTTCAGGTTAATTTTGTGTTTTCTGTATTGTGCCCGTTTTGAGAGTAATTTTGTAGTTATCACTGATGTTTTAACGCCCGGGGTGCTTCGAGTCTTCATAAAAATACTAAACATAAAATAGAAACTACAATTCTGACTTAATTTTAGGCTGGCTCACTGTAGATTCTGCTCTATTTTTCCGGTCACATACAATTTGGATGTTTTCAAGAGAAGAGTGAATAGGTATCTTCTAGGTAAGCGTGCTACATCGTCGACCGCATCATCACTTAACATCAGGTGAGATTGCGGTCAAACGTCTACCTATAAAGAGTAAAAAAAAAAGATTCTGCTCGTTATATTGTCTATTGTAGATAAGACATGTTTGTCGTGTGAAAAATTCGTTATAGTGCATTGAAAATTTTTAGGCGATTCTTTCGTATCGAGGTTTTGAGTTACACTGCGGGCCAACTAATGATGAGATACAGCCTGGTGACAAACGGACAGACAGCGAAACCTCAGTAATAGGGTGACGTTTTACCCCTTGGGCACGGAACCCTAAAAGTGTCTGTGAAAGTATTTTTGCGATATCTCAAAAAAGAGTATTTTCTACGATGTCACAACTTTTTTACTAATTCATGTTTTAATTTTGATTCTACACAAAATACTCAAACATAATTTTTGTTGGAGAAATTTAATAAAATTAGAATGTTTTCGCACTTAAAGTTTTTCTACATTTCCCTCAGTTGTTATAACGCGCAGTGAAACTCAACCTGAATATGAAATATTGTTTCGTTTTTTATGGTAGGTAGACCAATTTTTCCACTGACTTTGCACTATTTAATTAATGATTAGTCAGCACATTGTTTCAAAATACGCACCCTATATAAATGTATGTGTATAAAAATATCCGTTCCAAAAAATTTAGCTTAAAATATTAGAAAAAGTTCTAAAATCCGTACAAATTGTTGTTCATATATCTAGATTATGATTGTATTATTACATTTTTGTTATAGAGAAAATATATTTCATGGTCAAATTCCCGAATATTCAAACGTATCTCAGATTTAGTGACGAATTTTTTACAGATTGTAAACTGTCAAAAAATCGTGACTAGCTTAAATCTGAGATGCGTTGAATATATGGGGGTTATTTTACTTATAATTGACCGGTTTAGGCCTTGCTTACACTACTACCGATGTTTGCTGTTTTACTGGACTAAACGTACGTGGACTGGACGTGGGAGTATTTTAATAAATTTTCTGCTATTCCGTATGACGGGCAAGTTAATTGGAGGTAACTGTGTAACGTCAGGTGGGCAAATCATTCAACGGTATGTGTAAACAAGTACTCTCAGTGTGAATGTACCATTATCATTCCAATGTTTTCATTTTTTTTTATTTATTATTGCATGATGTTAGTTAGATATGACAGGGTTAAAGGCAGTTCACACTAGTCTAGTTGCTAGACGCAAAACTAGATACCTACAAGCTTTCACGACTAGATACAAGATTCGTTTGTTGCCGGTGGTATTACGTATGAACATACAGGTAAATGAGGCTAAGCACCAGTATGGAGGACTCAGGTTGGAGAACGCGGGGTAATGCTTTGTAAGGCAGGTACGTGCGTGACCTACAAGGCATCAAGGGGCCATATGCTTCTTCCACACGGAGTAGCAAGAAAATAAAAACAAGTAGTTACTTGCACAGTCAAATTAAAAAATCATGTAACTGATGTTTTGTAACTATGTGACACTATTTTGGAAGTAAAGAGTTGCATAAATTGTAATGCGGCTACTACTACTAGCATCAACGGCAATTTAAAATAAATGAAGTGTATGTATCGTTCATAATTTCTAAAGTTATTTTGAGTCATCTGGTAGTCTACGCTGAAAACAAATGTATACATAATTTAAGAAAATATGAAGAATACCTTTTTAATGTAGGCGATTGGTACAGAAAACCTGGGCAAGAGAAGGTGCTAATAGAAATAGTAATGTAAACAACATGGTCGTTTAAGGACAGTGGGATAGCTACTAGGCAAGTGTGAACACGCCTCTAACTGAGATGTGAATGGCACAAAATGTAAATTGACTTTTGAATTTATGGAATCTAAAATTATTGTTTTTACTTTAAAAATAAACAATATTTTTTAACTCTGTGGTTTTATTAGTTGAGCGAGCTTTCCTCTACATTATTTACTACTGATCTGGACGTAACTTGGTATACAGGTTTATACGAATACATATATACAGAGCTCTTAACAAAGGGCTCGTCCGGGGAAGTACTACCACCATGCCTATTTCTACCGCAAGCAGCTTGCTGTGTTCCGGTTTGAAGGGTGTGGGTGCCGGTGAAATTACAGGCACATGAGGCTTAACACCTGTGTCTCAGGTTGATGGACGCAGAGTAGCGCATTGTAGAGGATGTTCATACCGAGCGAGACCTGTGAGACACTGCTTTGGTATAGGTAATGGTAACCACTTAACATCAGGTGGGTCATCTGCTTGTTCCGTTAGCAAGTTACATAAAACAAAACAAATATTTTTTACATTCGTGTATTTTTGACTATGGGTTCCTCCAAAGAAAGATAAAACATGGGCTACTGAATATCTCCGCCTTATGAGATCCTGATTTGATGGTTCTTTTTTTAGGTAAAAGTAAAACGGGTCCTTATTACTAAGACTCCGCCGTCTGTCCGTCTGTCACCAGGCTGTATCTCATGAACCGTAATAGTTAGAGTAAAAATTTTCAGAGATGATGTATTTCTGTTGCCGCTATAACAACAAATACTGAAAAAAAGAATAAAACAAACATTCAACAAACGTGATTTTTTTGCCGTTTTTAGTATAGATAATGGGTACGGAATCCTTGGTGCGCGAGTCCGACTCGCACTTGGCCGGTTTTATTTATTTGAAAGGTAGAAACTTAAGTTGGTTTCATAATTATATATTTGCTAAAGATCTGATGAGGATTCTAGATTTCTATCAGTGGTAGTCTGTACTAGCGAGGTTTACTGTTCGCAAAAACATTATAGCTTATAAATAATCAGATTCCCAACGGCTCCACATATTATGATGATTTATATGCCATAAAACTGCCTAAATTTCAACAAATTCTGCTTCAGTAGAAGCAGAGATATTACACTATTACACCCTCCAACTTGACGTTTGGTTTTTTTTTTTGTGGCATCTGTCCGTCTTACGGATAATTTTGCCAATGTCAAGTGGGTTGAATAAATTATTTTTAGTCAAGTCGAGTCTGTAAAAAAAGTAAAGTCAGCCGTCATCGGCTTTGAAGAAAAAGATGGCATTTTTCTTTAAAACCAAAGGGAAACATTTTCGTTCAAATCAGGATGCCTCATCATAACACACTTTCATTTCAATTGTTCACACTCTAAGACCTCAAGTAATGATGGTTAAAATACCACCAAAATTACCCATCAGAACTTAAAATAAGGTAAATTTTACACCGTCGGTTGGCAAATCAAGATCATTGGGTAGAAGGCGTCTTCCAATTCGTGGTCGCCATTCGAAATCATTTTTTTTTCCCAGCTGTTATCGGTATAAATAAAACAAAATACTTTCTTAAATATTTTATATTTTTACTTTATATCGATTTTATAACATACCTGCCTCGGCTTATAAAGAAATTAAATCTAAAAATAAAATTAATGAGTTCTCAAATAAGAGTAAAACACTAACAATAAAAAAATACTAATTATAATCCTTAATAAATATAATTTAGTCAGAGTCAATAACAAAACTTATATTCAATCAACAAATTATAGAAGAGTTATGTACAATTTGGTACGAAACATCCAATTTTAGTTGGACAATAGTTTTAACATAGTGTAAAGTAAACAGGCCTTTTCACACATGCCCCTATTTCCGGGACAATGCAGTGCCTGAGAGATTTTAGATGTAGTAGATTTGCCCATCACCTATTTCATCCTTACAGCTTAGTCATTCCACAGGAAAGATACAATAAGCCACGGGTTTCTTCCTGATGTTTTCCTTCACCGTTTGAGCATTGCGCACATATTTTTTTAGAATATAAATTATAGGAACAGTCAGCTGCACTAGAATGTATACACTTTGTAACTTTCAAAATAGCATAGTAGCATTACAAAAGAATCTTACGCAACAAGAACTCAAAAATCATGAAATCTATTGGTAAATCAACATAAGTTTTGAGAATTTGCCATCTAAATATTTACTGGAATACTTCTTCTTCTTCTTCTGGAATACTATAACATCGTTTTAAAAGTTTAGATTTGTATACATTCTAGTGCAGCTGACTGTACATGACCGGATTAGAACCCATGACTGTGATTGAAAGGAGTGACTACAACTAAAATACCAGTGCTCAATCTTATAAGGTTAAGAATGTATATCAACTATAAGAATATTTGTCCTGACTGACTGACATATAGACAACGCACAGCCTAAACCACTTCTTGTAGCGACTTGAAATTTTCAGGGCATATTTGTCTTGGTGCGTAGAGGTATATTAGGAAAGGAATTCGCGAAATTCAACCCCTAAACGAATACAGCGGGGGTTGAAGTTTATATAAAAATAATTTAATACAGACGAAGTTGCACACATTTTGCTAGTAAAGTACAAAAAAATCATATTTTATAATAATGCATTATTTAAGTTCAAAAGCATTTGACATGTCTTTATTGTAATTTTCAAGTAAATTTAAGTAATTATAATGTTTACTAACATATAAAAAATTATATTAATAACCAATAAAACAGTAAGTGAATCAAAACAGTATGTTTTGTGTCATGTTATTTAAATAATATAAAATATCTAATGTTTATTATATTCTTTCATTACAGGATGTCCTAAAAACAGTGGAAATATGAATAATACTCATCATCATTTTGAAGAAGTCCACAGCTGGACATTTCAATAAATATTTGTAGACATTTTAACACAATATCATCTAGCCCCAAACTCAGCATTTACTATAGAAATCAGATGAGTTATAGAATAGGTACTTAGACTTGTCGACAATTTTTTTTAGGAAATTTACTAATAGATTAAAATAGATAGATCTAAGGACTATGAAATAATTAGTTTATTTCCTACAGCAATTAACCAAATATAAATTATTACATAGATTGATGAATTTAGTTTGTCATTATTATTAGGACATCCTGTTTTCTAAACCTACCTAAGAATATTTACAATGAATACATTTTTATAACATTTTTTATCTAAATAATGATTACATAAAGGAACTATAACATAATTTTAAAGTAATCTATATTATAACTATATCATCTACAAAATATCTATAAAAAGGATAAATTTTATACAATTTAGTTCAAATCTCAGAGTTATAACGCAAACAACATATTATCATAATAAAACTAATTAGCCCCAAACTAAGCAAAGTTTGTACACTCAACATCATAAATTCTTCAGAATTACGAAATCGTTTGTTGTTTAAAATTAAAATTTTCATATTGACACAACTTTCAAACTTGTCAAATCTGTTTTAACTTACGGTGTTCGTAGATTTAGTAAACATATAAAAAATATAACCAAATTGAGAACCTCCTTTTTTTGAAGTCTTACAACATACAATATTGCTAGATGTTTCAAACACAATTTTGAAAGATTTTGTTACTCTCATATGAAGTACATTATGATGTTGACTGTACCAAGGAACTAGATAACTGGAAGAATATTTTCACTTTTTTGCGTAGAGGTGTAATAAAACCACTTCAGGAACGTGTAAAGTTACCTACAACAAGCTCTTATACAATACCACTTGGCCGACAGACAAATACATTTAGAGTAATACGATTATTTTGCTGAAATTCCTATTTATCAACCAGCGATGTATTCCGTACAGCGGTCAACGACCGCGTGGCGGAGAGGTCGCTCTAGGTCAACGCACCGGTCAGATGATCGCGATTTCCTTTAGATTGCTGTTTTTGGTGTTTTTGTCGTTTATACGCGTTTTTAAATAAGATAATTAAGTACTTTTGTCTATTGATTATGATACTAGGAGAGTGCGGACTACTAATCCAAAAGCGTAGCATCCATCTGGGAAAACATACTGTAAACTGTCTGTATAATTTGTGTGTACAATAAAAAATAAAAAGAAAATAAATAAATAAAACATACCCTGAGCCCGGATGAGCTACAAGAACTCACCCCCAAGAAAATCCTCCAATTCCTAACAACTGCAGGGTTCAGTGGTGAACTATGAACGCCCTAATGAGGGTTAATACCTTAACAAGTGGCGATCACAATAGGCCATATGGCCCGCAGTGATACCAAAGCCGCAAAAAAATAATAAAAAAAATATGTATTGATAATGATATATTGTCGATATTTATGCAGAAAACACGCAAAAAACATACGTAGATTTTTTCGATTTTTAAATATTTTTGCAATCAGAATCATAATATACTGAATAAACTGAAATACGCAGTTTCAGTTTTCGGAAGCAGTCTTATTACCCCCGGTATGGTACAAAATAACACCCAGACAGAACAAACATTTATTCATCACGGAAATGTTTGTCCACAGAGGGAATCGAAGTCACTACCTACAGCACAGAAGGCAGACTTTGCCTGGAAGTGGCTCTGTCGCAGACCTACCAACTGAGCTATAAATAAGAATTTTTAAAACAACTGTAATTTAAAAAATTAAGAAAACGTTGCTAGTAAGGCAACTGTTTATTATTATAAAAACAAATTTAACAAAACTATGAGATAAATCTTAAATTTTAACCTATAAATTGGTTTTCCTAGATTCGACATAATTTAGTATATAAATATAGGGGATATATTTTTCTATATAATTCCAATAGTTATTTTAAACAAATGCCTACTATTAGAATAATACTCATCTTAATTTTGTTACGGATATATTTTTAAACTCTATTATAATAAAAAATATTCTCTCATCTTTCGAGAACTTATACGTGGTATTAGTATTCTAGCAGCGGCGATGGGCTTGCAACCTGTCACGTATGGAGTACTGCAAAATGCAAGGTATGCCTAAATGTAATATTCGGACGTACCTCTGACTACCCCTTAGACATTCTCAAAGAACTTTGGGTCGGTACTAAGATATCTGAGAGGCTATCCACCATGCCTGAGGATTAAATCCATAAAATTATTTCTTTATGAACTGTTTTTGAGTCTATTTTAAAGCAGCTGTCTGTACCTATTTCATAAGTTTTGTTTATTTATTATGTAGGTAGTTAGAATTACTATAATTAGTCGTTATGACTACAAATCAGTCACTATGACTACATATCAGTCACTAGGACTACAAATCAGTCACTAGGACTGCAAAATAGTCACTATGACCACAAATCGGTCTTTATGACTGCAAATTAGTCACTATGATTACAAATCAGTCACAATGACTCGAAATAAGTACTTATGACTGTACAACACACAAACAACGGAAGCCCCATTCGGAATTTTATCTTAATACCAAGTTTTTTTGCAACTTAACTATATCTTTCGTCTAAGTATTTCTTGTATAGGAAATTGTAATTTTTACTAAAACAAATAGTAATTTCTTTACCCACCTCATAATTCATAAGCTATCGTATTATCAATAACTAAATTGTAATAGATCGAGTGACTCTATTAGACAGGGGGGGACAGGGTGTATTAAAACGGCGCGGTGATTACTTCACGCGGCTAAGAAAAAATCCGTCTTGGTAAACAATTTTGTTTTGACAATCAGTGACATTATTGACTAAGTGACATGGTTGTAATTAGGTTGAACTTAACGAAGTGAGAAAAACTTAAAACTTTTTCTCACTTCGTTAGTAAACAAATGTAGCTGTCTAATACATTCACGCGGACAGTTTTTAGCTATGATTTTGTATGACTCCTCATAAATCATTGATCGTAGCTAAAGACTGTGATGTCTGGGGCCCTATTCTCGTAACAAATTCGTCAAATTCAAGTTCCATGGCGTTCTTTGAAACTGACAGGCCTAATTTTGACTATCAAATTCTTGTAATCTCTTCTCAGCTCAAAAAATATTACACGAATTGGGCCTATGATGTAGGGTTAGAAAAAAAACCTGTATAGCTTTTTTATAATTACAAACTATAGTTAATCTTGATTAGAAATATATTTTAAAGCTGCCTTGAGAGATAACAGATACAGGAGTCAATTTTATTTGTGGCATAAACGCACCGTCATTTGAGTTATATTGCGCGATAACAAGTCAAAATTCCGTAGTTCAGTTATAGACGCCGCGTAATGTAATTTAAATGTATTTTCGTACTAGGCAACAACTTTTCTATGGAATTTATTTTTTATTATAGAACTGAATGTATTTTTTTTCATTAGACAACAACTTTTACAACTTTTTTTTATTTTAACTGTAGATTTCTTGTCTATGGTAGTCATGACGTCATGTCGTTACTTTCTGGTTTGTAACAGTAGTAACTAATCCTTCATTATGTAGCGTTTTCCAATTTGTTCTAAATACCGAACTAAATATTGTCTATGGTTATAATCACGTGGTCTTTACTCCTTGGGTTTTAGTACTACTTTCTAACATGAAACTTTTTTTTTCAACTTGAGGGTAGACCAATTTCTTTTACTGAATCATTGCATGATCTGTGGTTTTAATTACATATCGCCTCGTTTCTGGCTTCTAGTAACTCAATAGCTTCTCTTGCATATAATTTAATTTTCAAATTGAGGGTAGATTCAATTTATCTTGTAACTGAACTGAGTGTTGTCTATGTTCGTGATCACGTGTCGTCTCTAGTCTCTGGTTTCTTGGCGACGATAGTGAGGTCGGGTCGCGTGCGCATGAGTTGCGAAGGCAACGCGGGAGGAGGGGAACTGCGCAGACTCTCTATAGACGCAACGCGAATACCAGACCACTTTCCTCCTGGAAATATAATTGCATATTATAATGTGGGTAGAGAATGTAGAGATAGACCGAAGAAAACATGGATGAACTGTGTGAATGAATGCCATATGCTTGTTCCACAAACAGCAGCATAAAAACAACGACGTACTTCTGAGAGATCTGAGGGAATATCTACCGTGACTAAGGATAAGGCCGCGCTCACTTTGGATACGTTTTCGTACGAATTCCATTCGTGCAGAAACGTACGAACACGCACGAACATTCCCGACCTTCTGAGTGCTATGAAAGCGCTCACACTAGTCGTACGTATACGTACGTGCAAGTCCGACGTCCGAAATCAATCCGAACTTGTTGGGATTTTATTACACATTCGTGCGTTCATCATCAATAATGGACTTCACGTATGCGCTAACACCGGTACTCTGTCTATTTGACGGAGAAAAACGTATTCAGTGTGCGCACTCAATTCGTACGAACAGTGTTCATACGTTTACGTACGATATAATTCGCATCCAAAGTGAGCGCGGCCTTAAGAGTCATGAAGCAGTTAGGACGTATACCTGTGGTCCCAGTGGGCGATGAGTCCTTGTTCTCAGTGGATATAATGTGGGCTGGAATAGCATCATCATCATCACTCGCGTTAGGATTCAGGCACTTTACCACCTTAGGCGTTAATTTCGCCGCCTGAAAGTAATTTTTTAGTCTGGTTATACTTGAACTAAAACTGCAAATTGAGGCAATGATTCTAAAATCAAGTAAAAAAAAAATGCGAAAAAATAAATCTATACTTTTAAGTATAGATTTCTTTTGTTATAGGCGATGGTAACCACTTAACAACAGGTGGGCCATATGTTTGTCCCATCAGCAATTATATAAAAAAATATATACTTACAACAGGTTTGTCCGTGGGTGTGGGTTTCTTCTGCGCCGGCGCAGATCCACTATATGTACGGGAACATAGAGACGGGTCCATCTCTATCGGGATTGGCTCAAACTCTGTATCTGGAAGAATTAGTAAAGTTATAGAAATTACTAACAAATAGAAATCTATAAGCCTGCCTTCTGTGCTGTAGGTTGTGGGTTCGAGCCCCACCGAAGACAAACATTTGTGCGATGAACATATAATCTTTGTTCTCTATCTCTATATCTCTATCAGGGTATTCTCTTAATTGATTTCAATAGATTGTAAACATTACTATTAGTTGAAGCGTAGCGTGTGCTGCCTTTTGAACTTCTGCTGTAAATTAAGTTCTTGGTATAATTGCGTTAGCATGTTTTCTGTCTTGCATTCAGTTAGATTGGTACCACACTGGAGTTTCATTATTTACATTATTATTACTTTGTAAAAGGATCATACAAAAAAACGGTAGGAACCAAGCTGTAAGTTTCTTGCCGGTTCTTCTAGGCATGGTCGCGAGACGTTTCAAGATGATCCCTGCGGATATTACTGAATAAATGCTTTTTGACTTTGACTTTGTTATGAGGCTCCAACACCTAAATGCCTCAGGTTGATAGTAGCGGAGTATTGCATTGTAATGGTAAATTGTAAGGTAATGGTAACCACTTAACATCAGGTGGACCATCTGCTTGTTCCATCAGTTAGTTGCATTAAAAAAATTGATTTTTTTGAAAACAATAAGTAATTATATCATATTTCATACTTTTGTATGAAACTTTTGTACTTTTGCAAAGCTTACTTCAGGCCGTTGAAGTCAATGACCCCGGATGGCAAGTCGTAAATATGTGCGGTCATCGCGCTTATATATTAATATTAATTACACTTATAAATGTATATTTATGGGCACGCTTGCACAACAATCTGATTGAATTTTATTTAGCTCAAAAAAATCCCGTTTACACACGTTTAGCGTGACTTAATTTTCCTTTTGTAATATGTTAAGCTTCCTAAATGCATTTAGGGGCTCGCTAAATACGTTCGTGACCGCTCGAGGGCTCGCTAGAGTGATCGTTGTGTAAGCGGGCCCTAATTTCATTTAAATTGGTTCAGCCGTGTATACTCACTATCAGGTGGAACGGGATTCAGACACTTGACGACCTTTGGTGCAATTTTCACCAACTGAAAGAAATACCACACATATCTAAATATATTTGACTCAAAGGTGACTGACTGACATAGTGATCTATCAACGCACCACAGCCCAAACCACTGGACGGATCGGGCTGAAATTTGGCATGCAGGTAGATGTTATGACGTAGGCATCTGCTAAGAAAGGATTTTGATTAATTCTACCCCCAAGGGGATAAAATAGGGGATGAAAGTTTGTATGAAACTGTTAATTTTAAACCGATCGGGCTGAGACTTTGCATGCATAAAGCTACTATGATTTTATCCCGAAAAAATAACGGGAACGGGAAAAACTGCCACGCAGGCGAAGCTGCGAGCGGCCGCTAGTAGGTACATATAGCATCACGAGTTTAATCCTCAAGCACTCATTCGTTCATTCATTCATTCATTCAATAATATTAAAAGGATTAGAAATGACATTATACAAATTTTAAACATTTGTATGATGAACACACAGCGGGTTCAAACTGAATACAAATAGCGCAATCCAGAGAAAACTGGCTCATTTTGGAGGAGGCCTTTACCTGCAGAAGGGTTCTTACAGAATAATTTCGGAAACAGCAAATAATAATAATATTTAAACTAACTAACAAATCATCTTTTTTTTTCCTTTAACACTAACAAAACTTTGTAAATAGCATTTCTGTAAGAAATAAATGGCTTTTTTATTTTATGATGAACTTACGCCAGGTTTGTCGGTGGGCGTGGCCTTCCGCGCCGCCGACGCAGACCCGCTATAGGTACGTGTACGTAACGAAGAATCTACTTCTATAGGGATTGGCTCGAACTCAGGCGCTGGAAAACAATTCAAAGTCAAAAAAAGTCAAAGTCAAAAAGCATTTATTCAGTAATATCCGCAGGGATCATCTTGAAACGTGTTAAATCTAGGTGAATCTAAGCGCCAGTTCCTCGCGACCATGCCTAGAAGATTATTATTATTATTGCTATACCCTATGCAGGGTCCATGTGATACCTACTTACACATGAGAACAATGTTTGTATCCAGACTAAACCATGTGAAAGCAATAAATATATTGATTATTGAGTATATTAAGATTTTAGTAGTAGAGCTCTTAGTGAAGGGCTCGTCCGGGGCAGTACTACCACCATGCCTATTTCTGCCGTCAAACAGTTGCTGTTTCTGGTTTGAAGGGTGTGGGTGCCGGTGTGATTACAGGCACATGAGGGTATGCCTCAGGTTGATGGACACTGAGTAGTGCATTGGAAGGGCACGTTTATAATGAGCGTGGCCTGCGAGGTAATTCTTTGTAATATTTAATGGTAACCACTTAACATCAGGTGGACTATCTGCTTGTTCCAGTGCGAGTTGGACTCGCGCACAAAGGGTTCCGTATCATTATCTATATGAAAAACAGCAAAAAATCACGTTTTTTGTATGAGATTTTATTCTGTTTTTAAGTATTTGTTGTTATAGCGGCAATAGAAATACATCATCTGTGAAAACTTCAACTGTCTAACTATCACGGTTCATGAGATACAGTCTAGAGACAGACAGACAGACAGCGGAGTCTTATTTATTTATTTATTATAGGAAGACCAACAGCTTACTAAAAAATGCGTAGTCTAGTTAACAGAAAAGCCAATTAGCAGCCCTCACGTTTAGATACAAACTAGTCTTAGTAATTATGGTCCCGTTTTACCCTTTGGGTATGGAAACCTATAGATCAATGGTTTCCAGATTCTTTTGTTTCATAGACCACTTTCTAAATTTGGCTGGATCCGGTGGACCCCCTGCATCCACATTACTACCAATTTCTAAATCTCGGCGCGATACAGACATGGTCTGGGTTCGACTCCCAGTTCGGAACTATCCATTTTTTTCTCAATTTATTTATAAATTGTCTTATTGAGAAGGTTTAATTTAGGTATCATATTATTTAAAATAACAAGCCAACATTTTAGTTCTTCACTATCGAAACCAAATTTTTTGTCACGTCCAACGTAGACCCCCGTCGAGTCTCCCGTGGACCCCTGGGGGTCCTGGACCACTTTGGGGGTGACTGGTATAGATAGATATAGATAGTATACTCACTATCAACTATTTGGTTAAGTTGGTTGGCTGGGAAGTCGGCGACGTGTGCGGCAAGGTTCGGTACACTGACTCCCAATGCATTCGCCGCCGTGTCCAAGGATATCTCCCCACGCTGGAGTCTCTCGAGGACCTCCGAAGGACCCTTTACTTGCCAGAAGTCACGAACCGCTCTGTTCACAACACTAGACAATTAATATAACACTTATTACTGTATGCCTGTTGTAGATAGCTAAAGTCAGAGGCCTTACCTTATTTATTTAAGATGAGAATGAAACAAAAATTTGATTTTTATCCCATAAATTATTCTCTTGATTGATAGATCATCGACGACCGATGTGGCGCGGCGGGCGAATGTCCGCTTGCGATGCAAGAGGTTGCGGGTTCGATTCCCGCCTTGTGATAAATATTGTACGATCTGCAAATATTTATTCCGGGTGTTCTAGGTATTTTCTATGTACAATGAAAAATATCTATGTATGTATTGTATTGTATTAAGTATATCAGTCATCTAGTACCCATAACACAAGCTCTGCTTAGCTTGGGGCTAGATGATGCTGTGTGGAGTGTCCAGCATTATTAAAAAAAACGTTTATTCTATTCTACGTGATATTTGCCGAGACCCGCCTTTCCCCCACATGAGATTAGGTGACAGTTTGACCCCGTCGCCCCTAAATATCTAACGTAATTAATGGACGCCTTAGACAAAATCAAAGTAAAAAATCATTTATTCAGTAATATCCGCGGGGATCATCTTGAAACGTCTTAAATCTAGGTGAATCTAAGCGCCAGTTCCTGACTACCTGAAAACCAGCGCTGCATGGCAAGGTAGACATCTACCTTGTTAAGCAGCAACTAAGCTGAGGTAGAACCTTTTTGGCATGCCATTCGGCACCGGACTGGACTAACTGGGACCCACTGTTAAATGCTAGGTTACCTACTTTCTGTTTGTTAATTAAGTTTGCTCTTTCCACTATCTAGCTTTCCTACTACCTAAATAGTAGACATTAAACACTTACAGCGTTTGTATGGACAACGTACCGACTAGTTTAACCTTAAGGTTAAGGTTAAAGTTAAGCGTCGAAAGAATTAGTACTAAATCTTGTAACGCTTGTAACTTTCAAGGTAATCTGATTTTACTGTAGAATATAGGGTAACGTACCTAGATAACGGCAAGACAATTCAGTACCAAACTTAACTTCGGACGCACGTTAATAAATAGTAGACATTAAACACTTACAGCGTTTGTATGGACAACGTACCGACTCGTTTAACCTTAAGTCTGTTCTGTGTGCTATATGTGTATGTCAAATAAATGTATTTTCTTTCTTTCTTTCTTTTCCTCGCAACCAAGCCTACCAAGAACTTATAACATCAGCAGCAGATGACGTACCTATAGGGTCGGTTGATACATCCGTAGACGTCACGATACCGTCCGTAGAGGGTTCCGTAGCTGACTCCGAGTATTTCCGCCGCTTGTTTCATCTCCAGCTCTTTCAGTCTAACAGCTTCCATCACCTGTAAATTGAACACATTATGATGGACAACCGATTTGGCGCGGCGGGTCTGTCTATGCCGAATGTCTGCCTGCGACGCAGGAGGTTCCAGGTTCGATTCCCGGCTTGCGATAAATGTTTGTACAATCTGCAAATATTTATTCCGGGTGTTCTGGGTGTTTTCTATGTATAATAAAAAATATCTATATATGTAATGTATTGTATTAAGTATATCAGTCATCTAGTACCCATAACACAAGCTCTGCTTAGCTTGGGGCTAGATGATGCTGTGTGGATCGTCCGGCATTATTATTATTATTATTATTATTTCGGGTGTTCTGGGTATTTTCTATTTATAATACAGAAGCGTGCCATCTAGTAAGCTACATAAGAACTAACATGGATCGCGCTTAAAAAGTTACCAAATGGAACAGACAGATGGCGCTATTGATGTTATTTTTTTATAAAGAAATAAATATTATTCTAGAGCACCGGTGGTTTAGTGGGAGTGATCCCGCCTTTTGATCCTACGGGTTCTCTCAAAAGGAAAACACTGAGGAAACCAGTTAGTATTCTAGCAGCGGCGATGGGCTTACAACCTGTCACGTATGGAATACTAACTAATGCAAAACATAATTTAAATGTTGGATTATTGACATAATTGGATCAGTTGAGCTACTTTTAGATCGTTTGCAACGGTCTGTAGATAGCTCAACTGTTTCACATGTATTTTGTACATACCAATTATAATTACTTGTATTATTAATTTATTTATTGATTTATAGACGAGCAGCTATGGCTGATGTGTCTATATCACACAGTGTTGGATTTTTGATAAAGTTTGGTTAATTTTTTTGAGCACTGATTTATTGGCTAGCATCCAGTTATCGAGTTTGTTTTTGAATGCATTGACCGACGTTGCAGTCACAACTTAATCTGACAGTGCATTCCAGTTATGCACCACTCTATTGCTAAGAATACTTTTTAGCTAAAATAAATAATCTATACAAATAAATAAAATTGAAGTGTCTGTTTGTAATATTAAAATAACCGCTTTTTACTACATGCATATGAATGTATATGCGATACATATTCCGAAATAGCATTTAAAAAATTTTTGTCTGTCTGTCTGTCTGTCCATTTGTTCCGGGTAATCTCTGGAACGGCTGGACCGATTTCGACGGGACTTTCACTGGCAGATAGCTGATGTAACAAGGAGTAACTTAGGCTACTTTTTATCCCGAAAAAATAACGGGAACGGGAAAAAACTGCCACGCGGGCGATACTGCAAACGACCGCTATTTTATGCCGTATTAACGCCATCTGTTGGCAACATCGAGTACTACTTAGTTAAGATTTGTAAGTAAAAATGTTTACCGCCCAACGAAGTGGGCACGGGTCAGCTAGTTGTAAATAAATGTCTATTTGAACGTATTTGAACTGGATGTCTAAGGATGTCCCTTAGACATCCTCAAAGAATCTCTAGTAGGTACTTGGTACTAAGAGTCCTGAGGGAATATCTACCGTGCTTGCGGATTACAGTCATGATGCTATGTCTTCTTTTATTTTCTTCCAATAATTATTATAGCTGGTTACCATTTAACATCAGGCCGTCTGCTTGTTACATACCCTACTTACTAAAAAAAAAAGAGCTTTAGACCACACAACTGAAGTAAAACTTCATTAATATACGAAACGTAACTGGCTATGAGAGAAAGATAGAAAGAACAGTGCTTTCATACCCCTCCATGGTAGTGTTAAACGTTTAACGCAACCTTGTTGGAAGTCGCATAAGAAGTATTACTTCAAAAAGTGACAGGTTGCAAGCCCATCGCCGCTACCCTCTTAGACTTACTCGTTTAACATAATGCTCTTCCCAGAACTGTGGTCGTCTTCCGTGTTGTAGGTAGTCATGAAGTCTAATGACGTCATTGAACCTGTTGTCTGAGGGACCCGATTTGGGGCCTATCGTAGCTGGAACAAGGGTAATTGATCATTATAAGTTTACAAAGAAAATTTATCTATACTTATACTTACTATAATAATCCTACTATAATATAATAAACGCGAAAGTTTCTAAGTATGGATGGATGGATGTTTGTTACTCTTTCACGCTCTAACCAGTGGACCGATTTGGATGTAGTTTGGAATAATTATAGATTGCAACCTGAATTAACATATAGGCTACTTTTTTATCCCAAAAAAATAACGGGAACGGGAAAAAACTGCCACGCGGGTGAAGCTGCGAGTCGCCTCTAGTATTAAAATATATACAAAAGTTACATTTCATAGAAACTGCGCTGGGTTTAAATGTTTAATTTAAACTTTAAATCCAAAACAAATTATCTACTTTTGCCGCTAAAAAACCTTCAAAAAGATGTAACTTACCTATACTTGGTGTAGTATTCTCTCGTTTAAGCGTGACCGTAGTAAGTGGGTCTTTTAGTGGAGGCGTGGGATTAGGCCCCGTGGACCCCACACTCTCCGGCCGACTCGATTGCACTTGACTCGGTGCACTGTCGTTGGATTCTTCATCTGAAAACATACCATATACATACATTTTACATACCATACATTTTAGTAGTAGAGCTCTTAGTGAAGGGCTCGTCCGGGGCAGTACTACCAACATGCCTATTTCTGCGCTGTGTTCCGGTTTGAAGGGTGTGGGTGCCGGAGTAATTACAGGCACATGAGGCTTAACACCTGTATGCCTCAGGTTGATGGACGCTGAGTAGTGCATCGTCGGTCGGTGACGTTCCTAACGAGCGTGACCTACGAGGCAATGCTTTGTTATAGGTGGTAAACGCTTAACATCAGGTGGGCTATCTGCTTGTTTCATCAGCAAGTTGTATAAAAAAATACCTTTTATAATAGCACCACGACTGTAATCCCCTAGGCCCGGTAGATATTCCTTGAGATCTCTTAATATAAAGTACCCACTCAAGATTCATCAATATCTAAGGGGGTAGTCAGAGGTATGTCCAGATATTATATTTATTACAAACCCACATTTTGCAGTAGTTGGTATTCCATACGTGACAGGTTGCAAGCCCATCGCCGCTGCTAGAATACTAACTGGTTTCCTCACGATGTTTTCCTTCACCGTTTGAGAGAACTGGCGTTGCCTCGCAAGTTTGTAAGTATGGATAGATGATGAATGGAAGGATGGGTGTTTGTTACTCTTTCACGCTGTAACCAGTAGACCGATTTGGATGAAATGTGGAACAAACATAGATTATAACTTGGATTAACATATAGGCTACTTGTACATTCCAGTTAGACAGTACAATGGTAGTTTTTTTTTTTTTTTTATAATGCTGGACAATCCACACAGCATCATCTAGCCCCAAGCTAAGCAGAGCTTGTGTTATGGGTACTAGATGACTGATATACTTAATACAATATTATATTACATACATAGATATTTACATTACACATAGAAAATACCCAGAACACCCGGAATAAATATTTACAGATCGTACAAACATTTATCCCAAGGCGGGAATCGAACCCGCAACCTCTGCGTCGCAGGCGGACATTCGCCCGCCGCGCCACATCGGTCCACATCGGTAGTTAGTAAAGTTAGTTAATTTGAGTGCGTAGTTGAAGTTACAAGTTAAAACACCGGTGCCGGTTTACACTGAGTTTAATAGTAAATAAGTTAAAGTTAAAAGTTGATTGGTGTTTCCGACCCGTGTCGCTCTCACTCGGTTGTTAGATTTGCACTGTATGTTATATGTTATAAAATTATCGAGGTTGAGTAAAATGCCGATTCAGTCACCTACATAAAAGTGTACGTCGCCGTACACTACTTTTTATCCCGAAATAATAACGGGAACGGGAAAAAACAGCCACGCGGGCGAAGGTGCGAGCGGCCGCTAGTAATTAAATAATTAAATAATGCTGGACAATCCACACAGCATCATCTAGCCCCAAGCTAAGCAGAGCTTGTGGTATGGGTACTAGATGACTGATATACTTAATACAATACATTACATATATAGATATTTTTTATTTTACATAGAAAACACCCAGAACACCCGGAATAAATATTTGCAGATCGTACAAACATTTATCCCAAGGCAGGAATCGAACCCGCAACCTCCTGCGTCGCAAGCGGACATTCGCCCGCCGCGTCACATCGGTCGTCAAATTAATATTATTTGTAGTATTTAAGAAGTATAAGACGTACCAGCACTATTATCTCCGTCGACTCTGAGCCTCGTGTGTAGGAAGGACCCGATATCTGCCGGCGCGTCTGCCCACTCCTCGTCTGAGGACGCAGAACCTCCCCAGCCTGCATCTACCCGCATTGCTGATATATCCTGTTGGATACAATTTTGAATGAACACAAAAGGTACAGAGTTTTGCTAGAGATAACATACTGGTACATAATAATAATGCTGTACAATCCACACAGCATCATCTAGCCCCAAGCTATGCAGAGTTTGTGTTATGGGTACTAGATGACTGATATACTTAGAATGAACACAAAAAAGGTATAAATTTAGTTAGAGACATAATATACTGGTACATTATAATAATAATAATGCTGGACAAACGTAATTATGGATAAATAGAAAATACTTTACATTACATAGATATTTTTTGATTATATTAATAATCCACACAGCATCATCTAGCCCCAAGCTTAACAAAGCTTGTGTTATGGGTACTAGATGACTGATATACTTAATATATTACATGCATAGTTTTTTTTATTATAGATAGAAAATACCCAGAACACCCGGAATAAATATTTGTAGATCGTACAAACATTTATCCCAAGGCAGGAATCGAACCTGCAAACTCCCACGTCGCAGGCGTGCATTCGCCCGCCGCCCCACATTGCTCGTCAAAAATCGGGCATCGTTATTTAGCCATAGATATGAACAAGGATACACATTATTTAAGCGGCTTTGCCAGTCTTTTTTTAACGAATAAGACTTAGATTAGATTAGAAAATTCTTTATTGCACAAAAAAGAAGAACATAGGCGAACTTAATGCTAATTAGCATTTCCTTCCAGTTAACCTTTGTGTGATGTGGAGTGGTTGGTAGTGCTCTATGAAATAATATAAGAAAGATACACCTAACTACTACATATATAAGAGAAAAAACATTAACATATATATTAAGACTTAATTAGACTTGATCTCTAAAGAGCGAGAATAGATTCTCTAACGTAATTGTCATTGCCAAGTGGTTGGCAGTTCTTGATGTTTTTCATCACCGTTTTAAAGCTACGATAATCAGACACTTACCATGTTTCCATGATGCCACTGTTCTGGGTCTCGTTCTCTGAAACAAAAACATTATTTTTAAATATGTAATATTATGTAGTAATAATATATACAGGGTGTAATAAGACTACTTCCGAAAAGTGAATCTGCGCAGACTATTATTTTGATTTAAAAAAAAGGAAAAAAAAAACTACACTTTTTGTCCGCTTTTTCCGTGTTTTCAACATCAATATCGACCAAACATCATAAAATAAACATACGTACCAATCTTATTGAAAAACGCGTAAAAACGAAAAAACACCCAAAAACAGCAAAAAAAAATTACCAACAGCCAAGCCTGATGACTACACCAATTTGGAGGAAGCCTATGTCCAGCAAAGGACTCATCTGGGCTTATGATATGATTTACTATACATTGTAACATGCTACATAAGTAAAAACAATATTTTTTACTGATGGCGAAGTTTTTTTAACGTTCATTTGTTAATTTTTTATAATACTAATCTCCGTATTAAGGGGATGGTCGTGAATTTAAATCCTACTCGAGGAAATATTTTTTGGGATAATATAAAAATCTTTTTGAAGTAATCCTTCTAATGCGACTTCCAACAAGGTTGCGTTTAACGTTTAACACTACCGTGAAGGGGGTATGAAAGCACTGTTCTTTCTCTCTTTGTCTCATAGTCAGTTACGTTTCGTATATTAAAGAAGTTTTACTTCAGTCGTGTGGTCTAAAGCACACTCGTCTTTTTTTAACTTTGTTTCACACCCTTCAAACCGGCACGCTGCGCTGCTCACAGGCAGGAATAAGCAGGGTAGTATTTCCCCGGACGAGCCCTTCACTAAGAGCTTTATACTACTAAAGTTATTACTAAGTTTTGTATAAACTTACGTTTTAGGAACACAATTTGTTTCATCGTCCGTGTTTTCCGTGCCGCTGGCTAGCCTCTGTCGCTTTGGACTTGGAGTGTCTCTGAAAATAAACATTTAAACATATAACCGAATGACTAATCTGAATATAGAATTAGTAGCTAATATTAGTCGAGTTAGTAGGTAATATTAGTCGAGCGGCCGTTAGTAGCTAATATTAATGTGTAAAATCTAACCAGAAGACACACGCACAAATCAAAATCATTGGGCGAGTAGAAAAGTAAAATATTTAAAGTAAAACTAAATATGCAGTTATTGTTTTCTTATAAATCGAAGGCATGACCTTTCACAACCTTTCTTATTCACGTGGTTTCGGACTAGTCCATCACCGCCCTTCTCAAAAAAACACCCTGTATATCACGTAATGTGAAATGACAGTTTTGACCGAGTCATCAGGGTTTGCCTAGTGAGGAAATTACTTACGAGTCTGAATGTTCCCGCTTTGGTGTGCTGATGCTTTTGGGAAGAGGTAGTTTTATCAATGGTGGTGGACCCCCTGAAATAAATAAGTTTATTAATAAAATTACTTGTCAATAGGAACACGATAGAGTTTAAGATGAAAAGGGTTCGATCGGTTAATATGATTTGGGGTTCTAAATTTACATATAAAATATTCTGTTTAGGGTTCCGTACCCAAAGTTTAAAACGGGACCCTATTACTAAGACTCCGCTGTCTGTCCGTCTGTCACCAGGCTGTAAGAGTAAGGCTTAGAGTCAATTATTGTAAAACTGTGTACAAAAGATCTTAGAACTAGGTACATACATTAGGTATCTCATGAACCGTGATAATAGTTGAAATTTTCACAGATGAATATTTCTGTTGCCGCTATAACAATAAATACTCAAATCTGAATAGAATAAATATTTAAGGGGGCTCTCATACAACAAACGTGATTTGCCGTTTTTACTATAGATAATTATTCGGAACCCTTTGTGCGCGAGTCCGACTCGCACTTGGCCGGTTTTTATTTTCTTTCTTTGCATGGAACAAGCTAAATATAACTAAGCATTGCCTCATAGGTCACGCTCATTAGTTACGTGCTCTACGATGCATTGCTTAGTGTCCAATGTCCATGAACCTGAATTACTTGCAAAATGTGCGTTCAAAATCTGTTTTTTGTATCAACCTCGTAACATTTTGAAATTCCATTAGATTTTGTTTATGCTATATATTGGTATTTGGTCAAGTTCATCTTATTAAACGGCAAAGGTGTTAGTATTTTTAAAGATTTACGAGGGAATAGAAAAACGAAACATAAAAACCGTGAATTATCGATAAATACTCAAATAATGATATCTAGTTTTAGAACGTCACACAAGTTAGATAGAGAAAGAATATCCGTGACAGCTAATGTGCGAAGGTTCACGACCAACTGACATAATACGACCGATGAATAATGACGACCGATGTGGTGCGGCGGGCGAATGTCCGCCTGCGACGCAGTAGGTTGCGGGTTCGATTCCCGCCTTGGGATAAATGTTTGTACGATCTGCAAATATTTTTTCCGGGTGTTCTGGGTATTTTCTATGTATAATAAAAAATATCTATGTATGTAATGTATTGTATTATGTATATCAGTCATCTAGTACCCATAACACAAGCTCTGCTTAGCTTGGGGCTAGATGATGCTATGTGGATTGTCCAGCAGTATTTATTTATTTCATTAACAATAGCTCCCTAACCCTTAAAAGTAGTTTAGGACTTTAGTTAAACCTTAGTTATAGGTCCCTTAGGGTGATGGCTAACTTACCATTGACATTAAATCTTTCTTCATCTTTCAAGGTCTTCGGTTCTGAGACCTGAATATCAGTAACCATATGCGTCCGATCTGGAGATCTCTGCAATAGTTTAGCTTCTAACTGCTTCTTTACATCGATTAGTTTCTTAACGTCAGTTTGTTTCTTGGGGATCTCTTGTTTTTTCAAGTCAGGTTGTTTTTTCACTTCTGGCGGTTTCTTTATGTCTTGCTTCTTGGGTTCGGGATCTTTGGGTGGCGGTTCTTGTTTGTCTGGTTTCGGTACTGTTGTGGTGGCGACTGCGCTTATCAGAAAGAACAATTTTAATACGAGACATACCTAAATATACACTATTCTTGATATTTTGTTACATTAGCTTTATTAGTTTATTATAGGTTTTTTTTTCTATGCATAATAAAAAATATGTATGCATGTAATGTATTGTATTAAGTATATCAGTCATCTAGTACCCATAACACAAGCTCTGCTTAGCTTGGGACTAGATGATGCTGTGTGCATTGTCCAGCATTATTATTATTATTATTCAAAATCCTTCTTCTTTATCTTTACATAATATAAAATGAAGTCGTTTCCGCTGTCTGTTCGCTTAAATCTTTTAAACTACTTAACGGGTTTCAATGCAGTTTTAATGCAGTTTTCAGCAATAGATAGGGTGGTTCAAGATGAAGGTTTATATGTATAATACATACATATTATAGTACAGAAAAGCCGAAAAATTCAAAGATTTGTACCGTCCATCGAAGTGGGTACGCTAGCATGTAATGAATGCGAAAGTTTAGATGTTTGTAGTCCAATCATGCTCTAACTACTGGATCAATTTGAATGCAATTTAAAAAAATACAGTACGTAACCAGGATTAACATATAGGCTACTTTTTATCCCGTAAAACATACAGGAACCTAGTACAGTCGGCTGAACTAGAATGTATACAATGTTTACACATTCACAACTGTAATACAGCAAATCAATGAACTCTTACTCTTTTTTTTTTATTGTTTTAGCTCATAATTCTTTTGGTATATTTGGTATCTATCGCAATTTGTAGGTATTTTTTATCATGTCCGCTAAACTAAACCGGCCCTAACGGAAGACCAGCGTGGGTTGTTGCCAACCCGCATCATGCTGAGTTAGGTTCCAACTTGTAACACTTGGATTATTGTTAATTGGCTGTTTGTTTTTTTTTGTGTTGCAAATAAACTATTATTCTATTCTATTCTTTACACCGCAAAAACTAAAAAGTCATGAAATTAGTTGATGACCTCACTTATATTTTAATTTTTTGGTTGACGACCGATGAGGCGCGGCGGGCGAATGTCCGCCTGCGACGCAGGAGGTTGCGGGTTCGATTCCCGCCTCGGGATAAATGTTTGGACGATCTGCAAATATTTATTTCGGATGTTCTGGGTATTTTCTATGTATAATAAAAAATATCTATGTATGTAATGTATTGTATTAAGTATATCAGTTATCTAGTACTCATAACACAAGCTCTGCTTAGCTTGGAGCTAGATGATGCTGTGTGGATGGGCCAGCATTATTATTATTATATTTGAATAATTGTCGTGTAAATATTTTTAGCACCGCTGCGAAACCATTTTAAAAGTTACAAATTGTATACATTCTAGTGCAGCTGACTGTACATAAACAGCAAAAAGCACTTTCCATCGACTTCCCGCGGTTCTAACAGGATCGTCAGTCTATCGGGTAAATCAGAAAATGGGTGCATTACCTGATGCGCAATCAGGGGGTTCATCCTTATTGTTCCATCGTATGTCCGTGAGTCCTTTTATTCTCAGCTCTTCTGCCGTTTTAAGGAGACTAGCCAGCTGGGACTGAAATCAAAGCATACAAATTAATTTAATTTAACATCATTTTAAGCGTGGCTTCTATTTAAAGAGTTATCCAAGAGACTGGTGGATGTGACTCACGATCAAAGGGCTGGCGCTTATCTTGGACAGAGAATTAGTTTAGCTATTCAAAGAGGTAACGTTGCCAGTCTTTTGGGCACACTTCCTGCGGTCAGTGACTTAAATTCTGTTTTCTACCTATAGTAAAGACCCGCACTTTACTATAGGTAGAAAAAGTTATGATAAAATATGTAGATATAAGGTAGATAGGTTAAATATTAGATATAAAATATTTGTATATACTAAATTACTTCCGTTATAATAAAATAAATTAATAATAACTGAAAAAAAAAAAAAAATTTAACATCATTATATTTCATACTCCAACATACCACAATGAACAACATACACATGAACCAAGGTCACCGACATAGCTCTCAGAATCAGCAAGTTGAAGTGGCAGTGGGCAGGCCATATAGGTCGTAGAACCGATAACCGTTGGGGAATAAAGGTTCTCGAATGGCGACCACGAACCGGAAGACGAAGCGTAGGACGTCCTCCTACCCGATGGACTGACGACATTGTTAGGATCGCGGGAAGTCGATGGATGGAAAGGGCTCAGAATCGTTCTTCCTGGAAACGTGTGGGGGAGGCCTATGTCCAGCAGTGGACTTCTACAGGCTGATGATGATGATGATGATGATATTTCATACTAGCGATCCGTCCCGGCTTCGCACGGGTTTTAGTAAGGATCCCAAATTTTTTTGATAATGTAATATTGCTTATGTTACCCGGGGATAGTGTAGCTTCCCAATGGTGAAAGAATTATTCAAATCGGTCCAGTAGTTTCAGAGCCTATTCAATACAAACAAACAAAGTTTTCCTCTTTATAATATTAGTATGATGATTTTTTATATTTGACAAATTTTTTTTTTACATCATGCTGATGGAACATGCAGATGGCCCACCTGATGTTAAGTAGTTACCATCACCTATAACAAAGCATTGCCTCGTAGGTTACGCTCGTTAGGAACGTCACCTACAATGTCCTCAGGGTCCATCAACCTGAAGCATACAAGTGTTAAGCCTCATGTGCCTTTAATTTCATTATTAATTTAGTAATTAATTATTTGGATAAACGAAAAAAAACCCTGCCAAGTGCGAGTCGGACTCGCGCACGAAGGGTTCCGTACCATTATCTATAATAAAGACGGGCAAAAAATCACGTTTGTTTTATGAAAACCCCCTTAAATCTTTATTTCATTCTATTTTTTAGTATTAGATTTTTTATTAAGAGTAGACAACACTTACATGATGTACATTCATCTCTCCAGTATACATGTAATCGAGCAACGCCTTCAGATGCTTTGGTTCAGCACCATCGATAACTAACACCGGTTCTCCGTGAGCTTCATGAGCGCCAAGCAGCGTTCCGAGCAGTTCTGAACACGCGGCCAGCACCACTCTGAAATACAAATATAACATCACGACTTTAATCCCCAATCACGGTATATATCTCCTCCGCGAGGAACTGATGCGAGGAACTGGCGCTTAGATTCATCTAGATTTAAAACGTTTCCAGATGATCCCTGCGGTTCTCTTAGTATCAAGTACCTAAACCAAATATCTATATACGTAATGTATTGTATTAAGTATATCAGTCATCTAGTACCCATAACACAAGCTCTGCTTAGATTGGGGCTAGATGATGCTGTGTGGACTGTCCAGCATTATTGTTATTATTTATATCCTTGTGAAGTCATCACACGTCATCGACAAAAATTCAATCAATCGCCATGTCACAGAAATGTTGTGATAACCTGTGTCGTGTCATAACATGTGTGATAAATAAACACAATGAGAGATAATATGTTAGGAATGGGAAAAAATAATCGATTTTTATTTAAACGATTACTATTGTCTTATTATAATGATTTTTAATGTGTAATAATGAATTTTAATGTGTTGATATATGTGATTTTAATAATAATGTAGTAAGTAATGTAATATAATAATAATGTAATGTAGTAATGTAATATGTAATATGAGCAATTAATTGCTTGAAATAAACGATTTTATTATTTTATTATTCTCTTATTTATAAATTACGTGTTAATTTAAATAATAAATATTTTTTTTTAAATCGATTAATCGATTAATATTACTATAAAATCGATTATAAGATAATAATAATAGTTTTAAATAAAAATCGATTATTTTTTCACATGTCTTTATTCTCTTATTTATAAATTACGTGTTAATTTATAAATCAATTTTTTAAAAATCGATTAATATTACTATAAAAATAGATTATTAGAATAATAATAGTTTTCAATAAAAATCGATTACTAATCGATTATTTTTTCTCATCCCTGAAATATGTCGATTCGGCCAGATGAGTACCAGAATAAAATTAGTCCAGTCGTGTTCCTAGTACCCATCCATTAACAATAAAAAGTATTGAAGTAATACTTCTAATGCACTTCCAACAAGATTGTGTTAAACGTTTAACACTACCATGGAGGGGGTATGAAAGCACTGTTCTTTCTATCTTTCTTTCATAGCCAGTTACGTTTCGTATATAAATGAAGTTTAACTTCAGTCGTGTGGTCTAAAGCACACTCGTTTTTTTGTTAAGTTGTTTTGTTTGTGACATTTTGATATGATGTCATCGATAATTCATTATGTACAATAAAAATGCATTATGTATGAAGGTGCCCAGTTGTACAACAAACTACCTAACGATGTTAAGGACGCTAAATCCATGGCAGTTTTCAAACAGCGACTTAAACAGTATTTACTAAATAAATAAGTACCTAAATGTAAAATAAGTTATGTACAATAATAAATGTCAATAAAACAATATACCTATATCTAAGATAAAAAAAAAAAAAAAAAAAAAAAAAGTAAATTTGTAAATAAAACAATATAATTATCTATATCTAAGTTAAAATAAAAAACAAAAAAAAAAAAAAAAGTAAACCTGTAAATAAAACAATATAATTATCTATATCTATGTTAAAATAAATAAAAAAAAGGAAAAAAAATTAAAAATTAAAGCAAAAACTCAGGTTCATACAGACATTATGAGTTCGATACATGTCACATCTAGTTTTACTTATTCCGTGCAACTTGTTAGAACAATCCATTGTTTCGAAGTTCGAACGAGCAAAGGAATTTAAAACTACCGGCATCTTAGAATAATTGTTTTTGTTATTCAAATCTTTTATCTTTGTTTATGTTTTGTTTACTTAGGAAATTAAGTTTAGTGCCTTGTTAGTTCTTTTAGATTTGTACATTTTATATAGACGATGAGCCCAACAATGTTTGTGTTAGGTGGGTATATATATACCTACCATTAGTTAATTAGTTTTCTCATAGAAGTGAATATTGTATTCTTTTGAGAAATAAATACTCTTAAACCTGAATAAATTAAACACTACTAACGAATAAGTTACGTTATTGGAAAGAGCTTAATTTTATAAACAAGAGTCTTGAATCCATTTATTTTTCACTATGTCAGTGTATCATCCAAATAGGGTAAGCCGTTACAACTTAACGCAATGGAGTCAAATATTATAATTAGGTAAGGTACATTTGGAATACGCGTGAATTCACGCTGGTATTATAATAAATTTAACAAAAGCGGACCCACCTGTGCGCCCTGAGTGACACCCCCCTGATACTCTGTGGCTCCACGGTGTCCTTGTTAGGCACTTGCGCCGCAAAGCTCGGAGAGCAGTACAACGTGACATCACAGAACCTTTCTGAAAAGATACAAAATACATTGTAAGATTAAATGGTGACGTTAGAATGTGACTGTGGATTGTGTACCGAGTCAAACACTTTCGAAAAATCTGAAAATTTAGAATAAGAAACTTTACGACCTTACTTACTCCTTAGATATGTCAAATACCTTATCTCTTAACACGTACCAAGTCTAAATTCTTTGGTGATGATATCTAAAGGCAGAGACTCAGAGGTACTCATCATCCAAATATTACATTTACAATTAATCCGTTCGTCACGAATCACACACGGTACTGCATCAACGCGCGCGTGTAAACAAAGCCCGAATTCTCATATTTTTTTTGAGCTAATTCGAGATTGACAAAAGAATTTGACTGTCGAAATTAGACCTGTCTGAAATGTCAGTTTCAAAGAATGCCATTTGCAAATAGACACGATCGGAATTTGGGAGATTCGTTTTCTGTCATCTTTGGAAGCAATATTGTATTTTCATTTTAATTGTTTTTCTAGTGTTACTTTAAGTTCTGATGGGTAATTTTGGTGGTATTTTAACCATCATACTTGAGGTTTTAGCACAAGTGTGAACAATTGAAATGAAAGTGTGTTATGAGGCATCCTGATTTGAACGAAAATGTTTCCCTTTGGTTTTGAAGAAAAACGCCATCTTCTTCTTCAAAACCGATGACGGCTGACTTTACTTTTTTTACCGACTCGACTTGACTAAAGAATTTATTCAACCCACTTGACATGGGCAAAATTGTCCGCAAGACGGACAGATGCCACAAAAAAAAAAAACTAGAATTTGACGAATTCATATTTCATTACTTTGAGAATAGATTTACGGGCCCAAGATACGCGAGCGTGAACATATTCATCCTTTAAACTTTGTTGAAAAGCCACTCGGCCGCTGAGCACATTGATGGTGATGTGGCGCGGCGGGCGAATGTCCGCCTGCGACGCAGGAGGTTGCGGGTTCGATTCCCGCCTTGGGATAAATGTTTGTACGATCTGCAAATATTTATTCCGGGTGTTCTGGGTATTTTCTATGCATAATAAAAATATGTAAAGTATTGTATTAAGTATATCAGTCATCTAGTACCCATAACACAAGCTCTGTTTAGCTTGGGGCTAGATGATGCTGTGTGGATTATCCAGTATTATTATTATTATTTAACAAACAGCCTGTTTACCGTGTCTACGTGCCTGTTGAACGTTTCATTGCACGCTCGTGGGAACGCACCATTAAACTCAGAAAGAGTAGAAGAGTGCAATGACACTACTTATCTTAATATATTTTTAAAACACCACGTTTTTTTTGCTTTTTTAAAATGATAATGGAAACTCATTATCTGAGGTCAAAGTCGCTCCGATATACAACGTAAATATTTTAAATATGCACTGTCGAACATTTTATGTGATTGAGTTTTGTTAGTTTTGGCGAGCGATAACAAGTAGCCACGGTTTTGCCCCTTTATTACTAATTTTTGGAGAAAGTAGCCCTAAAAAGGGCAATCCCTTTTTAGAGGGTCGAATTAAATGACAAAAAAACGGTACAGTCGTAAAACCTGCGTACTAAGTTTCGTCCACGACCTGTAAAAGAGTATCAACAAACTGACAGAAGAAAGAAAATTTTGCCCAGAAGCAGAGGCGCTTTGCTCGCCCGCTCAAGTAGGTATAAAACTAGTTTTTAATTCACTAATATCTTCGAAATTAGTGAACCAAATTTGTGGTTATAGGGTCGAATTCCACGGGGTCTATAACTTTTGGGATACCTATTATAAAATCTTTGTTATCCTAATGAAACTTTAACATAAAATAAGTTTGATAACTTTGTAGATTGTGGGTTCGATCCCCACCAAGGAAAATAATCTTGTGTGATGTTTGGATGAACCTATATTGTATTTTAAGTACATTTTGCAAAAAAAAAACGTACATAAGTATTCTATCAGTCATTTGGTTTCCTACAAGCGATGCTATATGCTGTTGTGTACCAATTATATTATTATTCCTCACGATGTTTTTCTCTACCGTTTAAAATAATAAGAATCTTTGTCCTGGCTGACTGACATATAGACAACGCACAGCCTACTGGTCGTACGGACTTGCACTATTCAGGGTATCAAATACACCTATCTTGATAGGTAGAGTATACTAAGAAAGCAATTCCCGTTTGAGAATCCTGACATTTTTGGTACAACTTTTACCTTTTAATTAGTGTAAAGTTTAGATATAAACAGACATTTTATAAAATCAAATTTGTATATCTATTATTAGAAGTTGAAAATAGAAAGTTAGACTGTTTTTTTGCGAATATTTCTGCATTAATTTTATGGTTCTGCTGATAAGCTACCTAATCAATAAAATACATCGGATTGGATTCTAGTTTTGCAATAGATATTTTTCATGGACGTATTGCAATAAAACTTTCGAAAACATTCAAGTTTCTTTTGATTTCGACAGATTTAAAAAAGCCATTAGATCTTTATCTCGATCCGAAAGGAGTTGACAACCCGTCACGCATCATTTTGAATTTATAATTAGGTCTCTGACCTAGTAGATCCTACCCGACTAGATACTTAAGTAGAAATGCAGATCAAAACAATAGTCTAGTTTTGAACAAAACCACACAACACTTTTTTACATATCCAGGATGACGGTTAGACAATGTTATTAGCATTTAGTTCTAGTACAACATTGTTCAGTGCGATTTTTTTAAAATTAATCTAAACCAATTAATTATAAGAATCTTTGTCCTGACTGACTGGGATATAGACAACGTACAGCCTAAACCACTGCTCGTATAGACTTAACATTTTCAGAGCATATTCGTCTTGGTGCGTAGAGGTGTAATTCTCGAAATTCAACCTCTAAATGGGTACAGCGGGGGTTGAAGCTTGTATGAAAATAGCTTTACGCAGAAGAATCCCTTCGCTATTTTTTAAGTAAATTTAAACCAATTATAAGAATCTTTGTCCTGACTGACTGACAAATAGACAACGCACAGCCTAAAGCAATGGCCGTTGAGACTTGATTATTTTACAATATATATTCGTCTTGGTGCGTTGAAGTGTACTAAGAAAGGAATTCCCGAAATTCAACCTCTATAGCGATACAGCGAGGGTTGAAGTTTGTATGAAAATAACTTTACGCAGACGTCGCGCTCGTTTTGCTTGTAAATAAAATAGTGGTATAGATTTTAGCGATTACTCGCTTTCTCTTGGTCCTAAGGTCGAACCAGAGACCCTTCTCGTAACGACATAGCGTCGTATCGTCTTCGTAGGCGTCTTCGACTCCGCCGGCGGGGTCGGTGTGATTGTGCAGTGTTTCCAGTGATCATATGAGGTGTTTACGTCTACGAAGGGAAAGGTTTTGCTGGTTTATCTACTGGATAAGCCGGCAGCGTGGAAACTAAGGGGTGAAGCATAAGCTTAGTCAGCCTATACCACAGGAAGACATGGTCAATACATGCGGAGCTAACTAAGCCACGGCCCACAGGTTTCCACACGATGTTTTCCTGCGCGGGTTTGTTCCCTCTGTCTCTGTCTGTCCCAAACAAAATGTCTGAGACAGTCGACGCGGGTCCGCGCGGGTACTAATGTGTTTTTCTAATAACTAGTTCTATGAGGCAATTGTTTATTTTTAGAAAGTAAATTTGACATGACAGTGACAAGTCTATATTTAGCTTACTATTTACGTAGATGTATTGGCGATCAGAACCAAGGTTAATTCTTATTTTTAAAATTATAATATAAAAAAAAATGAAGTAATTGAAAAATGTTTACGTAAGCATGGGGGGAGGGGGTAAGAGCTTTGCTTACTTTTGTTGACAAGGGGGATGGGGGGTAAATAATTGTAATAAATCTGCTTACGTAATATTTGAACGGCCCCTATAACAACATATACAAAAAAATTTAATAAAATAAATATTTAAGGGGGCTCTCATACAACAAACGTAATTATTTTGCCGTGATTATTATTATCTATACGGATATTTATGGTACGGAACCCTTCGTGCGCGAGTCCAATCGCACTTGGACGGTTTTTTTTATTTTTTTACTAGTTGTGCCCGCGTCTTCGTCCGCGCTGAATTTAACAAAAAAGTTATTTCGTTTTTTTTTCGTGTGCATTATATTTTAATTATTATTTATTTTTAGTTTTTTACAGACAGACAGACAAAATTTGTAAAAAATGCTATTTTGGCATATGTACCGTATAATCATAATATGCATGTAGTAAAAAGCGGTTATTTTAATATTACAAACAGACACTTCAATTTTATTTAATTGTATAGATTAAGTAAATTAATGTAAATTGCATTCGATAAAAATAACGCACTTTCAAAAAGAGTTTAGTCGTATATTTTTAGAAGAGAAACATAAGAAATATTTTTGGTTATATATAATCTATAATAGATAAGTAATTGGATACATATAATAATTAAATAATTTAAACTTTTCGGGAGCTCATTATAGTTGCTTTATTAATATTTTTAAATAAGTAAGAGCACCCGTGGTCTAGTGGGAGTAACCCCGCCTTCTGAGCCTAAGGTCGTGGGTTCAAACCCGGTGATGCACCAAAGGATTATTCCGTTCGAAAAATGTGCGCAATGCCAATGAAGGAAACTCTCAAACGGTGAAGGAAAACATCGTGAGGAATCTAATTAGTATTCTAGCGGCGATGGGCTTGCGACCTGTCACGTATGGAGTATTAACTACTGTAAAATGTGGCTATGTAACAAATGTACTATTTAGACGTAGGTACCTCTGACTACCCCCCTTAAATATCCTCGAAGAATCTCGAGTAGGTACTAGGTACAAAGAGATCGGAGGGGGATATCTACCGTGCTTTTTTTTCTTTCTTTTTTTTATACAACAAAGTTGACAAACAAGCTTACGGCCCACCTGATGGAAAGCAGTTACCGTAGCCTATGGACGCAACACCAGATCTTTCTTTCTTTTAGATAAGTTTCTTACAAATTACAGTTATAATAAAAACACTATTGTATTTCAAATATACAACGTTTGTATAAACCAATACAATTACAAGAAATTGTATGTTTTGAAAAGTGAATCCGACTAATTTAAAAATCGAATCACATTTGTAAACTGGTTTCGATTTTTGAATACGTTATAAAGCCTACATGGCTAACGTAACGGTTTTCGAGGTCACTCTAGTCGCCAAAGTATTGCGACACGCCGACAACTTTCGCTTTCAAAAAATAAAATAAACTAGGCAAGTATCTATTTTTAGACCTGGTCTCTAATTTTAGATTCTAGTTGGCTAACTTCAAATATCAGTTGGGTTAAGCCACATTTTAATCACATTTACAGTTCTGCATGCAAACTGAATATATTTTTTTATGTCGACTACAACTAAAGAGGAAAACGTTTAGGTTCAGAGTTCCCAAACCTCATCGAAGAATTTATCTATGCTAATTTTAAGAACCTTTGGCTTGAAATCTTCAGTATTCATTCATTGATTTATTCGTCTTGAGACTAATACTGAGAAGACTGAGGTGTACTAAGAGAGGAATAACCGAAATTAAACCCCTAAAGCGAGGGTTGAAGTTTGTTTGAAAATAATTTAACGCGGATAAATTTTAGTCTCAGAAAAATACTTAGCATAAAAAACAGAAATAGACTTTAAATGATAGACATTTAGGTAGACAAAGTCAAAAAGCATTTATTCAGTAATATCCGCAGGGATCATCTTGAAACGTCTTAAATCTGGGTGAATCTAAGCGCCAGTTATTATTATTATTATTATTGGTATAGATTAAGCATGCTTATGTGTCAGCACGATGCTTAAATACCGACGGCATCTCTAGTTAAACATTTTTAGTAATTTTTTTTCATAGAGTGGTATAAAGTGTAGTATATAGTATATCAATAGTACAAGCTATGCTTAGTTTGGGACTAAATTATGTAGTGTAAAAATGTCCACATAATACATATTATTTTTTAATGTACTTTAGGGGGTGGAAACGGATTAAAAAAATATGCTTTTTTTATTTTTAAAAGAAATATGTTTTAGTAAAAATTGCGGAGGCCATGGGATTTGCCTCCTGCGTCTCAGTCTCCAGAAAATCTAAATATTCGCATAATTTTTAGAGGGTAGATTCTACAAGCAAGATGAAAATTATTTCAATAAATGAATTTTTGTGTTTTTGTTATTAAATTTCTCACAAAACGATAAAGATTAGACGCTTTCTTGAATACGACGTAACATTTTTCGAATTAAACAAAAGAAGCGTGCCACCGCACCGCGGCTTCGCCCGTTTATAACCACGCAATTTCTTAGAAGAGGCTATCCTTAAGCAATAAAATTCAAAATAATATCGAGCATTTATTTGAAATCGTGTCCCAACTCTAGTTGACATTCCAATCTTTCAAAAATACATTCTATATTTGAATCTAACACGATTTTCGAAAATCGAGAGGCAAAGACCTCTTGCAAACCGGTCGCAAACATTATGCAAAACCAGACAGTTCTATGTAAGGATTGTTTTAATAGGATTCTAAATTTGAAAACAACATTCTATTTTTAAAACAGAGTCTATTAATCAATTTCATTCTACTCGGAAACCTATACTTTTTTTTGTTTTTTTATTATCAGTGGAATACTAAGCAGCTAAATATCATCAGACTGGTTTGATTTGATTATGACCAAGAGATGTTTTTGAAGTAATACTTACACATTGACTTTTAAAATTTTACTATGCGCGCGTTGAATAAAAGCACAAGAAGATTTGGAAAGTACCTACGCGATAAGCTTTTTTATAAATACGACATCCAATTCATATAATTGACCGAGCGAGCGAAGCGTCTCAATTTCGAGATGGACCAAAAATGCTGTTGTCCGTCTGTCAGTCTGTCTGTTATCGCCTACAGGTCGCATTTCTCAACTGATTCTGACGAAAATTGGCACACGGGTTCCTTGAGTTATTAAATATTTTTGTCGATCGCGATTTTTGATTGGAGGAAAAATAGGGGAGGAAAGAGGGGAAGTTACTGTAGCATTATTTATTCTCCAAGGACTTCATTCTGAACAAGATATTGAGAAAAAAAAACAAAATAATAACAATAATAATGCTGGACCATCCACACAGCATCATCTAGCCCCAAGCTAAGCAGAGCTTGTGTTATGGGTACTAGATGACTGATATACTTAATACAATACATTACATACATAATTTTTTTATTGTATATAGAAAATACCCATTACACCCGGAATAAATATTTGCAGATCGTACTAACATTTATCCCAAGGCGGGAATCGAACCCAAAACGCCTGCGTCGCAGGCGGATATCGGCTGCGCCACATCCTTCATCAAACATTATCAACCGCGGCGCCGCGGCACTGCGCGAAATCTTTCGATGCGTCTAAACGCGCCCAAACAGAGTTTTGCACAAAAACATACAAAACCGAAGAGCGAAAATGTTTAGTCAACTTCTACGACATGACAGCTATATACAAAACATTATTGAAGGAAAGCGAGGGAGAGGAAGGCCAAGAAAAAACGAGTGTGCTTTAGACCACACGACTGAAGTAAAACTTTTTTATGAGAGAAAGAGAGAAAGAACATTGCTTTCATACCCCCTCCATGGTAGTGTTAAACGTTTAACGCAACCTTGTTGGAAGTCGCATAAGAAGTATTACTTCAATAAGATACTTGAGCCAGATAAGGGAGGAGGTTGCTGTCATGTGGTACAAGGAGGTCAAGAAAGCCGCATTAGATTACTTAGTAGCTCTCTGTAAAAGGGCTGTTTAGTAGTAGTAGAACTCTTAGTGAAGGGCTCGTCCGGGGAAGTACTACCACCATGCCTAGTTCTGCCTCCAAGCAGCTGTGTTCCGGTTTGAAGGGTGTGGGTGCCGGTGTAATTACAGGCACATGAGGCTTAACACCTGTATGTCTTAGGTTGATGGACGCTGAGCAGTGCATCGTAGAGAACATTACTAACGAGTGTGACTTACGAGGTTGTTATAGGCGATGGTAACCATTTAACATTAGGTGGGCCATCTGCTTGTTCCATCAGCAAGTTGTATAAACAAAAAAATATATACAACGCTAATTAATTCGTCCAAGTAGTTTGCGAAATCTTTGCTCATTCGGCCAAAAACGTATTTCATATCCAAAATCCAAAAAAAATTAACATACATTAAAAATATCTGTTTTTATCGTGACTTGATCGATAAGAAACTGCTTGATATTTAAAAACATCAAAACTATTTCGAATTCATATACATTTTTATTGCATTTCTAAAAGATCTGATCTAAAGATAGCGAAAAGAGAAATCGTGTTATTTTAAAAATCTAAATTTTGAGGAAATTATATAATAACCAACATTATTATCTTTTTAGTGTTCCGGTCTAGTTTTTTATAAACGGAACATATCCGTCAATCTAATATGTCAGCGCTCATTAAACGCTATACCTAGAAATGTTACTTACATATATTTACTAGTAAAAACTAAAAAGTTTTTTTAGTGTCCTAAAAACGTTTTCTTGTACAGCCATCACAGCTCAGTTTGTAGTAGCCCTGCCTTCTGTGCTGTAGGTGGTGGGTTCGATCCCCACCGAGAACAAACATTTGTGTGATGAACATAGATGTTTGTTCTGTGTCTGGGTGTTGTATTGTATTCTATGTATGTATTTACAAAAAAACAGTATTTAAGTATTCTTACAGTCATCTGGTTCCCATAGTACAAGCTGTGCTTAGTTTGGGGCTAGATGATGTTGTGTAAAAAATGTCCTGTCATATTTATTTTATTTTATTATTTATAACGGTTAAGGCACCTGCCATTACTGACCCGTCTCAAAAATTCACCCTGTATAATTTTATTAAATTAATTAAGTTATTATTAATTGCTTAAAGTTCGCCATCACCTTTTATCTTTACCTATCGGTAAGAGAAAAAAAGACCTTTAGTTGGTCTTATAAAAAATAAAAAATTGGTGAAAATCAGATGAGGTTCTGGGTGACGAGTAGAATAGCTCCTCAAAAATAAAATGAAAGAAAGAAATATGACTATGTATAAGACTAACGTGGTGGGAGAAAGCTCGGAACAGAGAAAACTAGAAGTCTAATTTAGAAAATGCACCAGAAATAGTTTAATTTTATATAGGTACAAAGTTTTTTTTTTTTCCGAACGGACTAAAATGCTGGTATAATCGCCTAGCGATTTCCGACAGCGTTACCGGGCTACTTAGGTACAAAGTGTCTCAGAAGTCGACGCTATTCCGGAAACGGACGATAGGCCAATATGGGTGTGTAAGAGTGTGTAAGAGAGAGAGAGAAACGGGTCAAGTGTTAGAGTAAAACATGAATGATAGGACTGACCTTTCTCCAGCAGCTGTGCAAACATATTTTGTACATTCGAGTGATGATGCTTCCATCTGAGGCAGTACTGCTGGGGCATCATCTTCTTGTCTTCCTTCTCTTTTTAACTATAGTAAACTCTTTCTAACACTAATCTAGGCTTTGGTATATCGAAGGCAGGATATAGGAAAGTTTTTAAAGTTTGGTAGAAAATTTTGGTCGATTTTTACAAAATTTCTCTAATTTCTAATTAATTTCAGGTAAGGTACTTGAGTTCGAGTAAGTTTATTAGTTCTAGATTGGAATGTAGTCCTTGTGGTGGGATGGTCTATTTGTACCTGTAACAAAGAATTCATCATTAGTACTCCAAATAAACTGTAAGAACAGTATACATCGCGAGCCCATGAATCATTGTTCTGCCTCAGGTGGAAGCATCATCATTTTTTACTATAACACTTGAGCTGTTTCTCTCTCTCTCTCTCTCTCTTACACACTCTCTCTTACATACTCTCTCTTACACGCTCTCTCTCTATTATAATCATTTATTGCAATAATGACCATAACCATGCAATAACCGGCACTTTCCCCTGTCCCGAAATTGAAATCCGTTCATATATTTAACGCTACAGTAAACTTTCCCCCATTTTCCGCCCTCCAATCTCCCCTTTTAGATTTTTTTTCGCAACATCTTGTGCAGAATGAAGTTATTACTGTACCTCTCAAATTTGATTGAAATCCGTCGATAAAACGCTACAGCTTCCCCCTGTTTTTTCCACAATTAAAAATCGCGATCAACTAAAAAAATTTAATAAATGAAAATCTAAGAGAGAGAGAGAGAAAATTCTCGTTACAATCTGTTGAAAAATGCAACCTGCAGGCGTGAACAGACAGACGGACATAAGAATTTTTTCGCGAATCTCGAAAGTGAGACCCTAGGCTCGCTCGGTCAATATATAGAGTTATCCAAGAGGCTGGTGGATATGACTAACCACCAGACAGTTGGTTCACCTACCCAAAAAAGTTAACTAAGGTGTACAACCATTACTTATTCTTGACAGCTAATAATTAGGTAGGTATTGTAAGTACAATCATAAATTACTAGCGGCCCATCGCAGTTTCGCCCACGTGGCAGTTTTTTCCCGTTCCCGTTATTTTTTCGGGATAAAAAGCCTATATAATAATCCAAGTTATAATCTATGTTTATTCCAAATTTCATCCAAATCGGTCCACTGGTTAGAGCGTGAAAGAGTAACAAACATCCATCCATCCACACTTACAAACTTTCGCGTTTATAATATTAGTAGGATTTTTCTTGATAAAAGAACATAATGCTATACTATGGCTTAGTTCAATTTCAGGTTGATAGGTCGTTTTGAGTGCTGGGTCGTATTGTGCGCGATTAAACCGGTTCAGTACCGGTCTTAGGTCTGGGTTCAGCAATCCGTGACCTAAGCCAATCCTTATGTACTTTTAGTCCATTGGGATTTACTCAAGCCTATATTATAATAGCTAGAGACAAGAAAGAAAGGAGCACATCATTTTATTTTGACGACCGATGTGGCGCGGCGGGCGAATGTCCGCTTGCAAGAGGTTGCGGGTTCGATTCCCGCCTTGGGATAAATGTTTGTACGATCTGCAAATATTTATTCCGGGTGTTTTCTATGCATAATAAAAAATATCTACATCATTGTTCTGTGCGAAAGTTTTTAAATAAATAAATCTATGTATGTAATGTATTGTATTGAGTGTATTAGTCATCTAGTACCCATAAATTTAATTAATTCTGTAAATTTAATAGTTAAGAAATAAATTCATAATAAATGCCAACTCAAACGTCAGTTTAAGTAAAATGTGAATATTTTAGCAATGATAGTAGAATCTCATTTACGACTCTGCCTTTTAATTTAATGTTTTATATTAAAATAAATTTAAGTTGTTACATTATGCATTAGCCGGAATTAAGTATGAGCTAAAATTATAAAGTTTCCTTTTTGAACAAAATAAAAAATATAGCAAGACCTTGGGTCTTCAGATTCAAGGTAAATCTTACCCGACTGCACATAAGCAGGGTAATGATTTTAGATTGTACTAGCTGTGCCTGCGACTTCGTCCGCGCGGAATTTAATAAAAACATTATTTATTTATTTTTCGTTTTTGCATTATATTTTAATGATTATTTATTTTTAGTTCTTCGTATTAGCTTTATTGAAAAATGAACCCGCGCGGTAGAAGCGGTGGGAAGCGCCGAAGACGCGACGGCCCAGTGGTGTGGCCATTCTTATAATAGGTATAGACATATTCGCTTTAAGTCTAGTTGTCAGACCAACGGCCGAATACTCAAACATAACTTAAATTTAATCACGTCAAGTGACGAATTTTCGACAGGCTTTCATTACACACTGTCAAAAATCGCGACTTGTCGTGATTAAATCTTTTTGCGTTTGAGTATTCGGCCGCGAAAGCCAAATTCAATTTCTATCCGAAGCGAAGTACAATATGTTAAAAACATATTTTCGACTCAAAAACACGATAAGCATATCAGCTGACGTAACATTTTCGAAATGATACGCACCCGGTCAGAGGTTTGTTATCTCGTTTCAAAATAGAACTGTTTGTTCGAGGAAAATATTTGTTTTATCGAAAAATATATTTGTGGTTGCGTATGTCGTGATGCCCTTTTATACCGATTACTTTGTTATTTTCCAGCGGTCACCATTTCGGAGAAACTTAATAATATACAAAAAACATGATATAAATAAATACCTATTTTTATTATTTTGCAGATCATACAAAAAAACGGTAGGAACCAAGCCGTAAGTTTCTTGCCGGTTTTTCTAGGCTTGGTCGCGAGGAACTAGCGCTTAGATTCACCTAGATTTAAGACGTTTCAAGATGATCCCTGCGGATATTACTGAATAAATGCTTTTTGACTTTGACTTTATAGAAAACATTCACACAACGCCCTCTAGTGGAAGCGGGACTTGTGTTATGGGAACCAGATAGCTTACATAATACTTACTTTTATACCTTTCTTTTGATAATTAACGAGAAGTGTTACATATTAATTATTCTTTATTGTACACACAAATTATACAGACAGTTATTTATACAGCGGTTATGTACAAAGGCGAGCAAGAGATTTCTTCCAGCAAACCTTAGAAGATAGAGAGCAGATTGTAGTGGTGGGGAGATATGGATTTGTATAACAGTAGAAGTAGACCAAAGAAAAGATACGATATGAGTAAGAAAGTAGTAAACACAAAGATGACGACTGATAGAAGGGAGTGGAAGAAAAAAATAGCAGGAAGATAAATAAATAAATAAATATTTGTGGGTATTTTACACAACACCATCTAGCCCCAAACTAAGCATAGCTTGTACTATGGGAGCCAGATGACTGAAAGAATACTTATATACTTACTTTTTTTTGTAAATACATACTTAGAATACAATATAACACCCAGACACAGAACAAACATCTATGTTCATCGCACAAATGTTTGTTCTCGGTGGGAATCAAACCCACCACCTACAGCGCAGAAGGCAGAGCTACTACGAGCTGAGCTGTGACGGATGATGATATAAATTTGATTTTTTTGTTATTAAGCCTCTTAGACTTCATATTCTGTTTCTACACACATTTAAAAAACTGTTGTGTATGCTATATTATGTTAATTGTGTTAAGTATTATTTATTTTCTTCACAGCTATTTTTTTTATGGTCTGAAATGTTTCTCTTATACCTATAAATACGAAAGTGTTTTCTTATACTCGTCTTTAATGTCTCATTAAGTAGATAGACGAACCTGTCATAAAATACAATATTTTCCAACATCAACATGCAACATTGTCGCAAGTATAAAACCAGTACATTTTTCCTATGAGACTACCACAGCTCATCGGAGATGGCTCCTTCACTTCAAAATGTGAAATTTAATTGATTAGTTTTTCATTAATGCGTCATCAGCCTAAATAAGTACTGCCGGACAGTCTTCCCCGCATTTAGGGTTGTTTGTCATAGTCGCCACGCTTGGCAGACGGATCGGTGACCAGTGTCGGTGTTTAGTACTCAGAAGATGCTATTACTCAACTCCTGGTGCCCTTAGTCGCCTCTTACGTCTCTGTTTAATATACCGGGTGTAATAAGACCTCTTCCGAATACTCAAGGAACGGGTAGAGCTACCTACGACAAGATTTCATAGAATAGCACTTGGCTGACAGCCAATTGGTTTTAGGGAAATATTTTTTTTTTGCTGAAGTTCTTATTTATCAACCAGCGATGTATTGCGTACAGTGCGGCGGTATCGCCTAAACCGGCCTGCGGAACAGTATCGCCTACGTTAGAAAAAAAATATTTTTTCTCTTTTGCACCTATGATTTCAAAAACTTTAGGACTACGACAAAGGTAGGTAAGTTACCTACCTAGGTTTTCTTGAAACGGGTCTTGGCGGCAACGGCAACAGTCGTGGGTTCTGACGCAGCAGGTCAAGCACTCGTGTTTCAGTCTGCCTATCGATTTCTCTGCCCCCTCCACGCCTTTGAGGAGTAACCGGCTGGTTGTCGAGAACACGCTGGTAGGCAGCAGTGATAATGCGTGGGTCAGATGGCTGGTTCTCGTGAGGAAATCGCATCTGATAAATTCTGAGGGCATGAGATGCATTGTCCTGTGCCTCCCCATAACACATCAACATCTGTCCATACTGACGTGCACTAAACGCATAATATTGTGTAATTGGAACACTAAACTTTAACACTAAACATAAACGAAAATGGAAAGTTAAAACTGCACTAAGTAGGTAGGTAGGTAGGTACATGAAATACTACTAAAAACAATAGATAAGTAGTCACAAATATGTAGATGATTCCAGTTGCACGGCTCGAATCATACCTACTAATCAAACAAAAAGTTTTTACAATTTGCGCGCATTTTCGAAGTTGCGTCCGCGCGTGCACTATCGGCAATTCGGCATGATCATAACGACTCGGCGCGCACCGCGCGCGGGGGGGGCGTGATAGGCAACGCGATGGTCAACCGCGTCGCCGCGTGTTCAAACTGTCAATGAAAAGTATGCTTTAAGTCAAGTGATTTAGGAACAATAACTAGACAGCTTACGGCAGCCTCGTTGTTGGTTGCACGGTGACGACAACGCGACATAGAGCACACTTTCTGTTGGCAAGCGGCGAGGCATCAAAGTACCTACATACCTACATAGTGCCTATGTAGCCGCGCCGCCGCGTGTCCCAACTGTCAATGAAAAGTATGTTTTAAATCTAGTGATTTAAGAACAATAACTAGACAGCTTACGGCAGCCTTGTTGTTGGTTGCACGGTGACGACAACGCGACATAGAGCACACTTTCTGTTGGCAAGCGGCGAGGCATAAAAGTACCTAAGTACATACCTACATAGTGCCTATGTAGCCGCGCCACCGCCGCCGCCGCGACGCTTCGCTTTATCTTGTTGAGTTCATTTTCGCTCACGTAGAACACCGCCCGCCCTAGGTAGGTAGGTACCTAATTCAAGGTGGTGTAATTCAATGGTGGTACAAATCTAGTCGTGCACCAATGGATTTTTCTATTCGAAAAATTTATGTAGGTGCAAAACCATCTCAAACGGTGAAGGAAAACCAATAAGTACCTACCTACTCTAGTAGCGGCGATGGGCTTGCAACCTATCACGTAAGTAGGTAGGTACCTACCTATGGAATACCAAGAACCTACCTACCTACTGCAAAATATGGACATGTACCAAATGCAATAGGTATTACTAAAACTAATAATACTAGACATCCTCGAAGAATCTTGAGTACCTAGGTAAGAGGTAGGTAGGTAGGTACATGGTAGGTACCATGGTAGAGACTGATCTGAGAGGATATCTAACGTGCCTGGGGTTTTAACTCGTGACGGTAGGTAGGTACCTACCTACTATGTACTTTTTTCTTTGTTTTATTTTAAGGATCTAAGATAGGTAATTCAGAAAAATCGTTCTTTCTGATATAATCAGACTTAAGAAATTCCCTGTTGGATAGTTATCAACAACGGTTTGGTTGCATAGGTTTACTAACTGTAGGTATTTATCATGTGCCGCCCGCTGCCACCGCCCCGTCTCGCGTCGCGTCGTCGGTCGTCGCCCGCGCGCGAGGACAACGCACCGATCAGATGCTCGCGCAAGGCTGTTTTTATTACGTGTTTCATTTAGGTTGCGGTTTTTGACGTTTTTTCGCTTTTACGCGTTTTTAAATAAGATAATTAGGTACTTATGTTTATTTTACGATGAAATGTCGATATTGATGCCGAAAATACGAAAAAAACGGCCTTAAAATGTAAATTTTTTTTTTGCGTTTTTTAATTTTTTTTGTAATTAGAATCATGGTCTAAATGCGCTGTTTCAGTTTTCGGAAGTAGTCTTATTACACCCGGTATATGAATAAATTTCGCGGATCACACATGCACTACACAATACTCTGTTTATAATATATTAATAATAATAATAATAATAATAACTCCGGATAACTTGTACATAAAATTATAACCTATGTATTATACCCATTATACTGTGTAACACCCTAGAATGTGGACCGGCGGCAGAATTTCAGAACGCTTCGGAGCCAGAGAATTATGTTATTGATCTTCTAGATCAAACAGTCTCCATGGATGATGGAGGTGATGGAGGAGTTATATTCTAAGACGGGACCAGCACGTCTGCTACGTCAAAATATTTATTTTTAATAACAACACGATTTCTATCTTTCACGCTCTAACCAGTAGACCGATTTGGATGAAATTTGGAATAAACATAAAATAAAGAAAGAAAATATATTTATTTGACCTACGTTTTGCACACAGAACGGACAACAACATAAAAAAAACATAGATTATAACTTGGATTAACACATAGGCTACTTTTTATCCCGAAAAAATAAGGGGAACGGGAAAAAAACTGCCACGCACATTATTATAATAGTCAAAGTAAGAATCGAAAAAAACCGGCGATGTCTCGTATTTGGGTTTCAACGGCCTCGCGTTGACACTGTACCTACTTACTTTAACAAAGTAAACCAGTTGTTTTCATTAAGCTGTGTCTAGTCTCGCCTAGAGAACTACCTACTTTCATTTTTCTGAGTCGCGCGCAAAAAACTTAAAATTGCAGTGCTGTGCTGCATTCAATGTTGCTTGAGCAACGGCGTGGTTGGCTTGGGTTATTTCTGCTTATTGACGTTTAAAACTTGCTTTGATTATTGAAGTAATACTTCTAATGCAACTTCCAACAAGGTTGCGTTAAACGTTTACACTACCATGGAGGGGGTATGAAAGCACTGTTCTTTCTCTCTTTATAGTCAGTTACGTTTCGTAAATTAAAGACGTTTTACTTCAGTCGTGTGGTCTAAAGCACATTCGTTTTGGACAATTTTAAAATGGCCGACCTTCACTTACCTTACAGCCCATTTGGTATTTTGGTGCAGATGTAGAGGTCCACCGCTGGACATAGACCTCCCTCTAACATTTCCAGGAAGAACTACTTTGACCCCTTTACATCCATCGATTTCTAACAATATTGTTAGTCTATCGGGTATGTACCAAGCTGAGGCATACAGGTATTAAGCATACAGGTATGTGTAATATGGCAGCCACGCTGAATGGCAATGCTAATAACCAACGCTGAGCCATAACACCAGCCACCACCAGCCAGTTGCTTCGACCAGACGCCCAGAAAGAATTTTAAAAACCCGGAGGGCTTCTGTATCCCACGGTCCTAGAGTCTTGAAGGTAAGAAAAGAAACTGGAAGTTTACAACGTAGTTATAAACTACGTTTCCACATGAGTGGGTGCGAGACGTTTTGGATCGATCGGCAAACGTTTTGAAATTTACAATTACGCACTATTTCCCTGCGCATGTACGAAAATAACCTACTTTCGGTTTGCTAGCAAAAACTAAGGTTCCTAAGTTGATAAGTTAGGCAACTTCCATATTTTTGATGGTATTGGAAATAAGTAAGTAAACAGGCCTTTGCACTATCCTACTAATATTATAAACGCGAAAGTTTGTAAGTATGGATGGATGGATGGATACTTTCAATAGGCATCTTGTATTGAAACGCGCGTCGTCTACGCACGTAAAAAACGCCATGTGCTTAGGCTCTAAAGGGTTTTCGTTGTATTCTATACATATAATAATATAATAAGGACTATCAACACAGCATCATCTAGCCCCAAGTTAAGCAGAGCTTGTATTATGGGTACTAGATGACTGATATACTTAATACAAAACATTGCATGGAAAATATTTTTTATTACATAGAAAATACCTAGAACACCCGGAATAAATATTTGTAGATCGTACAAACATTTATCCCAAGGCGCAACCCGCAACCTCCTGCGTCGCAGGCGGACACTCGCCCGCCGCGCCACTTTGGTCGTCAAACCTATCAGAGATTTCAATTCTTATGTTCGATACATGTAGATAGGTGAATTATTAGTCATCAACACATGACTGGGTTGATGACGTGGCTTCTCCGCCTTGGGAATAACATCGAAAACCAGCGATGTGTAGCGGCTGCTGATTGAAAATCTACCACAGTCACCGGGCGCGGCTGACCTTCCAACTACTCGCCATTTTGTGTTGTTTTTCGAACTCCTATGGTATGCTATGTTCTTGGTATGATTGGCCTAACATGTTTTCTGTCTTGCCTTCACCTTATGAAGATTGGCATCACACTGGACATTAATTATTTATTTACATTATTATTAATTTGTAAAAGGATATACAAAAAAACAGTAGGAACCGAGCAGTAAGTTTGTTGCCTGTACCAGGCGAATTCAGTAGTTATTCAGTAATATCCGCAGGGATCATCTTGAAACGTCTTAAATCTAAGTGAATCTAAGCGCCAGTTCTCAACACTTAACTCAGCTCTACTTAACTTGGGGCTAGATGATGCTGTTTGATTGTCAAAATTGGGCCTGTCTGAAACATAGAATAGTCCATATTCTTAGGTCTGAAACATCAGTTTCAAAGAATACCATTTGGAAGCTGACATGATAGTTTTTTTTTTTTGTGGCATGTGTCCGTCCTTCGGACAATTTTGCCAATGTCAAGTGGGTTGGATAAAATCTATGGATAAAATACTTCTTAGTCAAGTCGAGTCGGTAAAAAAAGTAAATACGGCTGTCATTTGGTTTTGAAGACAAAGATGGCGTTTTTCTTCAAAACCAAAGGGAAACATTTTCGTTCAAATTCAGGATGCCACATAACACACTCCTATTTGAATTTGATGATAATTCTTTACGAATCTGGCCTCTGGTTAAGAGATAATTATAATTCCAAAATAGGAGGTTCTAACGGGGACACAATTGTGCAAGTCATGAGAACTTTCTGTACAGTTAAAAAGCGATGACGCAGCGAATTTGAAAAGCTTTAAGTACAAATAATTTTAGGGCTGTCGATAGTAAGTATATTCTACTTTTCAAACAAAAAAAAGCATTTCCACACGACTGGATTTAAAGTATTTCGAACACAGGAGATAGCGAAGTCGTTTCCAAAAAGGCAGCTATAATAATAATGCTGGACAAGCCACACAGCATCATCAGCTAAGCAGAGCTTGTGTTATGAGTACTAGATGATAATCAATAATAATAATCAATAATCATTTATTTGGTAAGAAATATTACACGTCACACAATAAGTTTATACTATAAGTATATAAAAATTAAAATACAAATGAAAAAATAATACTAAATAACCATGTCCAAAATTGAGTGTATATAATAAAAAATGTCAAAAATAAAAATTACAAAAAATATAAATGTCAAAATTGTGTTTTGGCAATGAACTCCTCATAACTGTAGAAGGAGCTACAAATGAGCCAGTGCTTTAACCTATTCTTAAATATATCAGTACTAGTGGATTCTTTGACAGATGATGGTAGTCTATTGTATACTGTCGGCCCCATTATGTGTGTCAGCTTGTCCGACTTGGCTAGAGTGCGAGATACGGTGGCTAGTTTATTGGCTCCTCGAGTGTTAAACGGATGCCTATCTCTATTCCTACCAAAAAGGTCCGGATTGTTCCACACATACACGGCGACCTGAAATATGACGATGGATGGAAGTGTCATTATCTTGAGCTCACTGAAGTACGGCCTCGCGGAGGTGTCTTGGGATACCTTGACCATCGCTCGTATGGCACGCTTCTGCATTCGGAAGGCGCGCTGCCAGTCGGCTGCACGTCCCCACAGCTCAGCCCCGTATTGTAGGAGCGAATGGACAGTGGCGAAGTAACAAGAGCGCACCACGTGACTGGGCAACAACCTCGACAGACGTCCAAGTGCATAGCATGCGCCACCTAGTTTCCTGCATACTTTGTCAATATGCGACTCCCAGGTGAGTGTCCTGTCAAGCACGAAGCCCAGAAACGCGGTACTCTCCACCTGCTCTAGTTTGGTACCTCCCGCGAGGACCGTCAGGCTTCTACACGGCCGCCCCGACAGACAAATGTGCATGAAGTGGGACTTCGCCAAATTGACTGATATACTTAACACAATACATTATAATAGGAGGTTGATATAAGCACTGCTAGTCCGGAACGCGTATTTTTTGTCACACAAACGTAAAAAGTATCTAAAAAAACCTTATCTATCATAATTTATGAAAAAAATAATTGCTTTGTATGGATTCCATATTTGACGACCCTATGAGTTGGATTCTTGGTTCCAGCTATGGATGATTTTCGGTACGTAAAAACGCACAAAAACGTTTTATTTATAGAAGTAACTTAGTACCTATTACAAGATACACTTGTGTAAAATATTATCATGAGTGAAACTAGTTTATTCTAGCAGCGGCGAAGGACTTGCAACCTGTTACATAACTTATATTGAAGTAATACTTCTAATGCGACTTCCAACAAGGTTGCGTTAAACGTTTAACACTACCATGGGGTATGGAAGCACTGTTCTTTCTCTCTTTCTCTCATAGCCAGTTACGTTTCGTATATTAAAGAAGTTTTACTTCAGTCGTGTGGTCTAAAGCACACTCGTTTTTTTTTACCTTTATCTGATGGAACAAGCAGATGTTTCACCTGATGTTATGTGGCTACCATCGCCTATAACAAAGCATTATTTTGTAGGTCACGCTCGTTAGGAACGTGCCCTAGGATGCACTGCTCCGCGTTTATCAATCTGAGGCATATACATAAGCCTAATGTGCCTGTAAATTCAGCGGCACCCACACCCTTCAAACCGGAACACAACAAGCTGCTTGGCGGTATAGGTATGGTGGTACTACTTCCCGTATTGTTGTATAAGGCTTGGTTGTGTGGAGTGGGTTCGATATCCACCGATCGAGTATAATTGTTTCGGTGACAAGATGTTTGTAATAAAATATAATAAGATTTATTTTATAAACCGGCTAAGTACGAGTCGGGCTTGGGCACGAAAGGTTCTGTACCATTATCTATAATAAAAACGCCAACAAATTCACATTTGTTGTATGAGAACCCCTTAATATTCTGCTCTGTATCAGGTAATATTAGGTTTTTTTCTTAATATTTTTCCGTGCTCTGCTACTACCTTGAATGCTTGAACGCTTCCTTTTTAGGCTGGGAACCTCCTACGAGCCGAAACAAATAAACCCTGGAAACTCCAAGCCTCTACGGCCAGTGGTTTAGGCTGTGCATTGTCTTTACGTCTGTTAGTCAGGACCCAGATTTTTATTGTCATAAAATGTGAGAAATAACAGATTTTTCATGATTATACACAAATAAAACCCGTAAATTATCTTATTTTGACGCTTTACGTTACGAGTAAACCTTTCTCTAAAGGCGGGTTTATATAGCGCGGTAGATTTCGCGCAGTTGAGTAAATAAATACAGAGTATCGTCTCTCTGTAATAGGTAAAAACGTTTAAAGACCTGTCAAGCGGCCAACCGCGCGGCCATTACACGGTTGACGCGCGGTCAACTGCCGCTTGATAGGAATTTGAACCTTGTATCCTAGATTATAAAGAAGATAGTTGGTGGATACTCGGCACTGATTTTTTCAACCGCGCGGCCGCCTCAAATCTTTCGCGCCGTATAAACGCGTCCCAAATGTTGATGAAATGATACAGAACTCAAATGTCGTTTAAAAACTACTTTGCATTTCGGTCGAAAACCGCATTCCTTACATTTTTTCACATGCTTAAGAGCTATTACTTTGTTTAACACTATTTTTATAGATGAAACTTATCAATGAATAACATAGTATCTTTCAAAATAAAATAAATAAGCAATTGAATAATTAGGATAATTAAATAATTCCCATTCACGGTAGATATCCTCTCTTAGTATCAACTATACCTACTCGAAATCCTCTAAATATTACATTTGGTATATACCCACATTTTGCAGTAGTTTGTAAGTATGGATGGATGGATGGATGGATGGATGTTTGTTACTCTTTCACGCTCTAACCAGTAGACAGATTTGGATGAAATTTGGAATAAACATAGATTATAACTTGGATTAACATATAGGCTACTTTTTATCCCGAAAAATAACGGGAACGGGTAAAAAACTGCCACGCGAGCGAAGCTGCGAGCGGCCGCTAGTTCTATATAAATATTTTTAATGAATATGAAACTTTATAACCAGTTATAGAAACTCACGAAACGAATCTAAAATGGCGATAAATATTACCTCTCACTCGCACACTATTGAGTTTATTAAGAGAATAATATTTCAATAGATGTCGTAGATTATACATACAGTTTATACCAATTATAAGAATTATTGTCCGGACTGACTGACTGACATACAGACGTAGATCGTACAGCCTACTAGTCGTAGAGACTTGAAATCTACAGGGTATATTCGTCTTGGTGCGTATGATGTACTAAGAAAGGAATTCCCGAAATTTAGCCCCTAAACGGATACGGCGAGGCGGGTTTCCTTAGGTAATTTAAGTTGCTTCTTAGTTGTCGTGTTGTTTGTTATAAAATAATAATGCTGGACAATCCTCACAGCATCATCTAGCCCCAAGCTAAGCAGAGCTTGTGTTATGGGTACTAGATGACTGATATACTTAATACAATGCATTAAATACATATTTTTTATTATACATAGAAAACACCCAGAACACCCGGAATAAATATTTGCAGATCGTACAAACATTTATCCTAAGGCGGGAATCGAACCCGCAACCTCTTGCGTCGCAGGCGGACAATCGCCCACCGCGCCACATCACAAACAAATGTAATATTTAGAGGATTTCGAGTAGGCATAGTTGAGTTGACTAAGAGAGGATATCTACCGTGAATGGGAATTATTTAATTATCCTAATTATTCAATTGCTTATTTATTTATTTTATTTTGAAAGATACTATGTTATTCATTGATCAGTTTCATCTATAAAAATAGTGTTAAACAAAGTAATAGCTCACAGTAGTAGGAACTGTAGGTAGGTAAGTACTTAATAAAACTGCACAAACCCACAGACTGTTATTATTCATCTGTATTTGCAGTATTATTTACCATTATTTACTTACTAAGGTTTTGACATAAATACTGTTCCCAAGAAGCCCTTCTAGCATTTCAGTGACCGACGCCGTCCCTTTCTCTCTGACAAAGCTGCATACAGCTGTCTCTCTTCCGAAATATACATACAGGTTGTAACAAGATAGCTTTCGAAATTATTATACCTTTCTCTCTAGTTTTAACGACGTTTGGGGATATCGAAAAGGGGTACTCTCTAAGTTCTTCAGGCCATAGATATCCTTAAGGTATTATATTTAAGGTATATTTTAAGTTCCTGATTGCCTGCTACTTACAGCAGGTAATGCAGATGTAGGTATGCGACAATCGTAAACCATTTTCTATGACTAAGTGTTTACCAAACTTTGATTTTTACCCGTTGGGTAATTTTGTTGATTATCACGATATTTAAACCCAATCCACCAAATTACCGAATCACTCAGTATATAGATCGACTAAGACATATACGCGAGACCTCGTGCCCGTGAACCACCCCCATTTCAAAAATTTCTTTCTTAGGTCTGCACACCAAGACAAATAAACCCTGAAATTTTCAAGCCTCTACGATCAATGGTTTAGGGGGCGTCTATTAATTACGTGAGACATTTAGGGGGAGGAGGTCAAGCCGAATCTCACGTGAGGGAGAGGGTGTTCTCGACAAATGTCACGTAATTTTTGTGCAATAAATATTGTAAAGCTGCTAGAAAAACGTTTCTCAACTAAAGTATGGCGAATTCATTGATAAATAATTATCGCGGTTTAATGACACACTGATAAAAGAATTCATTAAAACAGATTAAGTTTTCATTAAAAATATGCATTTTCAAAAATCTCACGTGAGATTAGGTGCGGGGGAGAGGTTCGAGTAAAATCTCATGACATCTCACAAAGGGGCAAGGGGGGGGGGGGGTCGGGAAAAATGGCCAAAATTGCCTCACGTAATGAATTTTTGTGTGAAAGATTTTCACACAAAAATTCATTTGCGGTTCATAATGCGTTCACAGAATACATCTACTTACCAAATTTCAACATTATGGTTCTTATAGTTTCGGAAAAAAGTGGCTGTGACATACGGACGGACAGACAGACAGACATGACGAATGCATAAGGGTTCCGTTTTTTGCCATTTGGCTACGGAACCCTAAAAATGCGACCTAAAAACATCATCACCAAATGACTAACCCCGTATCGGTTGGTTAACCTACTTTTTTCATCCTAACATCTACAAATAATCTTGTTACACCCTGTATTAGCTGTTTGTGGAATGCAATAAGTAACTAAGCTTTTAAAGGTCAGATTACAAAGCTGTATTAGATTATGTACTGATGCACTTTTTTTATAAGTAACTGCAATTATGTAAACCCATTGCACGGCAACGTTCGGCGCGATGGGTGGCCACTACTAGCCAACGAACCATGTAGCAAAAGTCATAAAACCGAAGATTACTAACCGAAGATAGAGACGACCGATGTGGCGCGGCGGGCGAATATCCGCCTACGACGCAGGAGGTTGCGGGTTCGATTCCCGCCTTGGGATAAATGTTTGTACGATCTGCAAATATTTATTCCGGGTGTTCTGGGAATGTTCTATGTTTAATAAAAAATATGTCATACATGTACGTAATGTATTGTATTAAGTAACTCTAACAGTCATCTAGTACCCATAACACAAGGTCTGCTTAGCTTGGGGCTAGATGACGCTGTGTGGATTGTCCAGTATTATTATTATTTTATGTTACAATATGAAGCTCCAGTGTGGTGACAAACAAACTTAGTGAGGTGAATGCTTAGACGAGTAAACCACTCGTCTAAGGGTGAATGTAATCTATACCAATTATAAGAATCTTTGTCCTGACTGACTGACTGACATATAGACAACGCATAGCCTAAACCACTGGTCGTAGAGACTTGTAATTTTCAGAGTATATTCGTCTTGGTGACTAGAGGTGTACTAAGGAATTTCCGAAATTCAACCTCTAAACGTGTACAGCGGGGGTTGAAGTTAGTATGAAAATAGATTCACGCGAACGAAGTCGCGCGCGTTTCGCTAGTTTAGAAATATGTAAGGGGTAGGCAGAGTGCTACCGATTACTACAAAATCAAACCATCTGGGTATGAACTTTGGACTGTCTAGCTTATCATAACTATTTTGTATCTATCAAAACATACATAGGTAGGTACATAACCTAAAATAGTCATGTCATGATCACAGCAGAATTTTAGTGAAGGGCTCGTCCGGGGCAGTACTACCACCAGGCCTATTTCTGCCACCAAGCAGCTTGCTGTGTTCCGGTTTGAAGGGTGTGGGTGCCGGTGTAATTACAGGCACATGAGGCCACACCTGTATGCCTCAGGTTGATGGACGCTGAGTAGTGCATCGTAGGTGACTTTCCTAACGAGCGTGACCTGCGAGATAATGCTTTGTTATAGGTCATGGTAACCACTTAACATCAGGTGGGCCATCTGCTTGTTTTATCAACAAGTTGTATAAAAAAAAGACATTTTCTAGTCCAAGCTTACGAAGTCCTACTAGAATTAATTTTGACTTATGGCTTCTACTGGATTCCATTGGTAGTAACTCTATCTTCTGCCCTAGTTTTGGGGTTGAATCTCATCGCGGACAAAGTTATAAGCCATGAACATAAATTTTGTTGATTCTACATTCGAGTATTAAAATGTCTTAATATATATATTATATTGACAGCCATCACAGCTCAGTTTGTAGTAGCCCTGCCTTCTGTGCTGTAGGTGGTGGGTTCGATCCCCACCGAGAACAAACATTTGTGTGATGAACATAGATGTTTGTTCTGCGTCTGGGTGTTGTATTGTATTCTATGCATGTATTTACAAAAAGTATATAAGTATTCTTTCAGTCATCCGGTTCCCATAGTACAAGCTATGCTTAGTTTGGGGCTAGATGATGTTGTGTAAAAATGTCCTGACATAATATGGCTGATACCTAATAGACCTATTGACATGAAACTGACATTGTCAAGATTATTTGACACAGCTGCTAAAGTGGCATGGACTGTCGCTACTAGCATCAGTAGTTACTTACATAAATTATTACACAATTTTATTATACAAGCGTTATATCAGTTATAGTAGTAGTATTAGAGCTCTCAGTGAAGGGCTCGTCCGGGGTAGTACTACCACCATGCCTATTTCTGCCGCCAAGCAGCTTGCTGTGTTCCGGTTTGAAGGGTGTGGGTGTCGGTGTAGTTACAGGCTGGAGGCTCACATGAGGCTTAACACCTGTATGCCTCAGGTTGATGGACGCAGAGCAGTGTATTTTAGGTGACGTTCCTAACGAGCGTGACCTACGAGGCAATGCTTTGTTATAGGTGATGGTAACCACTTAACATCAGGTGGGCCATCTGCTTGTTTCATCAGCACGTTGTATATAAAAAAAAAAAAAGTTATCGGACTCCTATATTGCCTACCTACAAACTTTGCTAAACTGTAATCTTATAGTAATCTTATTGGAATAAAATGAATGAAGTAGTTTCTCTAACATTGCCTGTTACATTGTCAGATCTTGGTCAAGTTATTTACAATTGTACACCCAATGTGGACTCCGGTTCATTGTGACTATTGTTAGCCTAGGTAGTTCTGATCCTTTTAAAATATAAAAACTTCGAAACTTAACTTCACTATCTGTTAATTTATAAATTTAATAGGTAGTTACCCAACCCATTTTGAAGAGAAAGGGCTATCTAGAAAGAGATAAGGTTAATCACCCAACCATAGGTCATTCCTCTCTAATAATTTTTATGTTTAAATTTTATGTTGCTGGATAAGTAATATAACATTCCTATTTTACTAGTTGCATCTAATTTACATAAGTAATGAATTATAAGATAAACTAACAAGTTGATATACAGAAAAGGTAGGTAGTACCTACCTAGGTAATATTTACAAATATTTACTCGCAATAAATAAATATTATAAATACCTATATTATGTAACTTTAAAGTTAGACTAAGTCAAAAAGATTCCAAAAAGTATACTTACCTACCTATTCATAATTTAAAAAACAAGATGATATGAATTAAATTTATTTGTTGATTCTAATTTTAAATTTTGAGACTGGACTGGCAGTTAGGTATAGGTAGTTACCATTCCAATTTTAAATTCAGAATTAATAATGAAACCTTTAATTTTTAAATTGTATTTTAGACTTCAAACTAAAGCAATCTAAGTTTATTTTGGGAACTTTCGTACCTAATTAAAATATTTTTTTATACCTAGAATGTTTTGTTTTTATTTGACATCTGGCATGTTAACCCATTTTTTTACTGATAAAAGTACAGAATAGAAGTAATTTATACTAATTGTATTCAGGCCTAAACCCTGTACCATACAATCATATAGGGCGCCTATCCGTTATGTAGATAATGCAGCGAATGCACTAGACAATTGAATAAAGTTAGAAGTAGGTAGGTAGGTACTTACAGATGACAGATCTGGTATAGAGTAGATGCATGGAGCACACGCAAGCATCCGAGATAGATCACAAACAAATTGTCACACACTTTCACAACAGGAATGCACCAATTAATTAATAACACAAACACAAAATCCGTCAGGAGTCCATCGCGAGGCAACGATAGCTGCACGTAAAACACCACTAACCCATATTCACCCACTTTATTACTGTGCAATCAAAAGAAATTATTACCAATTTACAGCACAACGCGACGTCCGCTCTCTGCTGACAAAATACTTTTGTAAAAATGTTTTTCGAAAGCGCAACGCGCACTCAACCTTTCGAAAATGTATAAAAAACGATAGCGCACTAAATAGAAAAATCGATAAGGCCGTAGTAACGCCGTCGAATCTAAGTAGAACTAAACTAGAATAACATTTTATCAAAATATGTAATAAAAACGACATTATTTTCTTGACGGTGTCCCAGACCAGACGGAACCGGAGTAGGTAGGTACCCGATCTGTCAGAATTTTCTGTCGAGTACACGGCTGATTTGAGCTATGATAATGTTTCGTTTACGCATGGAACCGGGAGTGGGCAACCTAATTCTGCCGGCTAGCTCCAGGCGGCCGCGCGAATTTAGACCGTATCGCCTGCGGCACTTGCGACTTTCTTATTTGGCGCTAAACATTGTGAAAAATATGAAACGGATGCGAATTTGTTTGTAAAACTTACGACTGGTATTATAGTGATCAGTCAATCGGAAAATTCCAAATAAAAAGTAGCGTACAGGCGCGCGGTGCCCGTACTAAGAAACTCGAGACACTGTTTTCGAAACAACGTTGGCTCGACGTCATTTTTGGCGTATTTTGAGTTGGATCGAGGACGGGAAAACTCGAACGCTTTCGGTTGCGTGAAAGAGATAGATCAAAGGTTTGCTTATGCGATAGTGGACCCTATGGAATATAATAATTCATAACGTAATGGAACAGAATCGGGTAATAACTTGGCTATGCGAGTGAAGCCATACTATTTTGAAGTTTTTTTTATATACTACGTATAGATAGGCTAGAGCAGCGAACGGCTGTTTTTCTATGTAAAATTGTAGCTGTGTGCGTTAACTTCCCGTATGTGTAGTTTGTATGATGAAAATTGCGTTTGTGTGGGTATTTTGTGCCATATAAAAATAATTGTATAGCCGGTGACTTGGAACTTGGAAGGGAATCGATAAAATGAAAATTTCATTTTAGTCAAGCAAGTTATGGCATGGCCTAGAATTTCTTGGATGAATGAGTTTTAAAGATAAGTAGGTACCAAGGTAGGTAGGTACTCTAGGTACTATAATGGGATGCCAAGCCAAGTTTGAAACAAGGGACCTGCCTAGGTAGGTAGGTAGGTACTTACTTACCTACCTAGGTAGGTAGGTACATTACATTAAAAACTTCTAGGCAGTAGGTATATCTACTGCCTACCTAATAGGTACTTATGTACCTACATAACTAAATAATTATATTTATATTTGGATCTAGCTATAGATTTAGTAGGTATTGTATACATAGGTATACTCCGTCTGGTGTAGGTATACCAGTAGGTACCATAAAAAAATAATCGAACCCACGACGAAAGTGCGAACGGTGATGCCGCACCTGACTGCACACCGATGAAATGGTAGCACACAGCCATTCTCACCTTGTTTTGACGGAGATTTTGACTTCATTTACTGCGTCATTCCTTACTTTCTGTCAATTTTGGAAAAATAAGAAACAAAATACAGTTTCTTTTTTTCTGCGTACCCACCTATTACTAATGGTACCTGATGATGTGTCCTGGCCGATTTCGGCTACAGCAACTGTGTGAACTGAACAGGCATAATTAACTCTAACTTAATAATCTAAATGGTACCTACTACCGTAGTAACTAGGTAGGTAGATACCTACCTAAACTAGGTTTCTACTCGAATTACCTACCTAGTGTGTTATTTTTTTGTAGTAGGTAGGTAGGTACCTAAGTAGGGACATAGTTACTATTAGGTACTCACTCGCTCGCCATTTGGAGGTCTGACTGTCTGTCTATATTTGGTTCTGCTGTTTGCGAAAATATCAAATTCTGAGCTTAGTCTATTTTGGCAGGATGAGGCCACCATAAATATTTTGATCCACATTTTGAATGTGTGAGTAAACATACACATTACATATCCTTTCAAACTGAACTGAGCCCTAAACATCTGTGCATAAGATACATTTTTAGATAAAGTAATAACTGGCGGAATTTTCGAAAATGGAATGAGGGCTTTGTAACCAATAGAACGGGCGGCCAACATCTGACACAGACTCTCGATCGCTTGCTAATTTACTAGCTAATTTAGTAGATGATAGTATTACCACTGATTACGAAGGTATTACGTAGGTACAGTCAGCTGCACTAGAATGTATACAATTTGTAACTTTCAAAATGGTTTCACAGCGGTGTGCTAGAAATATTTGCACGACAATTATACAAAAAATAAGTGAGGTCATCAACTAATTTCATGTTTTTTTTAGTTTTTGAGGTGTAAGAGTTCATTGTTTTGCTGTAATACCGTTGTGAAAGTTACAAATTGTGTATATTCTAGTGCAGCTGACTGTACTAGGTACGAATATAAAGTAAGATACCTACTCGAAAATAAATACCTAGGTACAGTCAGCTACACTAGAATGTATACAATTCGTAACATAAAGAATGGTTTTACAGCGAAAAATTCAAAAAATACCTGAACAATATCACCTTATTTCATGATTTTTGAGTTTATACTGTGAATTCACTAGGTATAAGGTTTTGACACCGTTTTGAAAGTTACGAGTTGTATACATTCTAGTGCAGCTGACTGTACCTACCTTTACAAAATATTTTGCCTTACTAAAGCCAAGCAGTGTGTGTTTTGAGTTGAAGGTAAAAGGTGTGGGTGCCGGTGAAATTACAAACGCATGAAGCTCACGAATACTTACAGAAAAATGCATTTTACATGCACAGAGCACCGCTGGTGTAGTGGCAGCGTCCGGGCCTTCTAATACTAAGGTAGTGGGTTTGAATTTGGTCGTGCGTCAATGGCTTTTTCTTTCTTAAAAATATGCGCAATGCTGGTGTTCTCTAACTGTGAAGGAAAACCTCGTGATTGGCGACGAATGGAAGGTAGCAAAGTCAAAGTCAAAGTCAAAAATCATTTATTCAGTAATATCCGCAGGGATCATCTTGAAACGTCTTAAATCTAGGTGAATCTAAGCGCCAGTTCCTCGCGACCACTCTTAAAGCTGTGAGTACATCTTACTAGTGGTTCTGTCATGTGAGAACAGTAGATCTCACGAGCCCTTATCATCATCATCAAAGGCCTTTTGCATCTATAAAAGATGATTTAAGCAGCGTCCGTTATTGAGGTGCGGCACTTACGGATATGGCTAGTAAGGCCGATACGGGAGCGACAGCTTACGAGCCCTTAATTATAACCATGCAATCACCAATACTTGCCCTTTTCCCAAAATTGAAATAATAATAATAATAATGCTGGACAATCCACACAGCATCATCTAGCCCCAAGCTAAGCAGAGCTTGTGTTAGGTATGGGTACTAGATAACTGATTTATACTTAATACAATACGTTACATACATACATATTTTTTATTACACATAGAAAACACTCAGAACACCCGGAATAAATATTTGCAGATCGTACAAACATTTATCCCAAGGCGGGAATCGAGACCGCAACCTCTTGCGTCGCAGGCGGATATTCGCCCGCCGCGCCACATCGGCCGTCGTATAAGGCTAAGTATATCTAACTTCACCTCCCCTTTTCCTCCCTCCACTACCTCTTATGGATTTTTTCGCAAGATATTGGTGCAGAATGAAGTCTTTAGTGCGCCTCTCAAATTTGATTGAAATCCATCGATGAGTAACGCTACAGCAAACTTTCTCCCTTTTCCTCCCTAACATCAAAAATCAGGATCGACTAAAGACATATCATAAATCAAGGGTCTTGTGTGCCAACTTTCATCAAAATAGGTTGAGAAATGCGATCTGTAGGCGAGAACAGATAGACTGACAGACGGACAAAAGCATATAACTTTAAATTATCATGGTTTTGATCAATATTTTGGATAGAAACGGTATAGGAATTTACCATGATTTTTGAGTTTCGGCACAGTTGCATGCGCTCACTGAGCGCATGCAACTGTGCCGAAATATCGGGAAACAATCAAACTCAAAAATCATGGTAAATATCCCGTTTCTATCCAAAAGATCGGACAAAAGCATTCTTTATAATGTCGAAACTGAGAAACTTGCTTCGCTCGGTCGGTAAATAATCAAAACCTAATTAGAAAGGTTATGTAAGTATCTGAACTTACTCATCATCAACATGATCTGCCTGAAGAAGTCTACTGCTGGGCTTAGGCCTCACCTACAGGTTTCCAGGAAGAAGTATTATGAACCTTCCTCACCCATTGACTCCCGCGGTTCTATGTCGTCGGTCCATCTACCAACTAGACATTTGCAAAAAAGCTTAAGCTTAGACCTCGTCTAAGAGTTTAAGCTATGGCTAATACAAAAATGTTTTAATAGTGTTGATGACTTTCTAAAGAGTGACAAATAATAGAATTTAGGTATGTTCTAAATTAAAACTAAATTATTGTTTACTTTAATAAACTTTAATAACGGAAGTAATTTAGTATATTTTACATCTAATATTTAAACTATCTACCTTATATCTACATATTTTATAATTACTTTTTCTACCTATAGTAAAGTGCGGGTCTTCACTATAGGTAGAAAACAATATTTAAGCGTCCGAAGTTAAGTTTGATACTGAATTATCTTGCCGTTATCTAGGTACGTTACCCTATATTCTACAGTAAAATCAGATTACCTTGAAAGTTACAAGCGTTACAAGATTTAGTACTAAATCTTTCGACGCTACAAGATTACAAGATTTAGTACTAAATCTTTCGACGCTTGTAACTTTCAAGGTAATCTGATTTTACTGTAAAATATAGGGTAACGTACCTAGATAACGGCAAGATAATTCAGTATCAAACTTAACTTCGGACGCACGTTAATAAATAGTAGACATTAAACACTTACAGCGTTTGTATGGACAACGTACCGACTTGTTTAACCTTAAGTCACTGACCGCAGGAAGTGTGCCCAAAAGGCTGGCAACGTTACCTCTTTGGATAGCTAAAAGGATAAGGACTTATGTAAAATATTAATAGGTACCTATCAAAACTATTTAAATTTGCATGCCAGTGATTTGGTGAAATATGTGACACTATGACCACCTATTCTAAGAACTTTAAACGGGTCGCGACTCGTGGTCCCACTGGGATTGTACCACTATTACTCGTGGTCCCACTATCCCTGAAATCATGGGTTCGTGGTTCCACTGCTTAGTGGGACTAACAGTCATAGTTAAAATCGTAGGTTCGTGGCCCCACTGCATCAAGTTTATACGTAGAGTAAATACTTGAATTAAAGTGAGTTAGTGCTTCAGGTACTGGCCACTTGAGATACTGGCCTTTTTAAACCATGTTTTTCGCAAATAAATTTCATTTCATTTCATCAGGTTGGGATTTGCTAGCATGTAATTAAAGTGAGGTAGGTCTATAGTCAAGTACACGAACTTTCTGGTGAGCACTCGGAAGACATACGAAGCACAACGGATACGAGTCACCACTTCACCGTGTCCAAAATGTGTTGATCGTCGTAACACAGCAACTCAAAATCTTCCTGATGAATGAATGAATGAAAATTCTTTATTGTACACCATACAAGCTAGAGAATAAAACAAAGAAACAATAGTAGTCAATAATACATAATGCACAATGGGCGGTCTTATCGCTAAAAAGCGATCTCTTCCAGACAACCTTTGGATGGAGAGAATTTAAAAATAAGAGGGTTGGCTGGGGTGCACTTAAAATAGCAATAAGTAGGAGGATGCTTCGTAGAGAAGCGAAACACGTGTCGATATCTAAGAATTGAAGTAGCGGAATAGTACCTACTATGTAATATTAAATCGTCTATTTTATAATCCTACAAAAGTTGTCACATCAATAAACTTAGCACGTTACTACTGTTTCAGTATAGTACCTAGTACCTAGAACCTAGTACCTAGTAGTACCTACTTGCTATATTAGTAACTAGCGGCCGCTCGCAGCTTCGCCTGCGTGGCAGTTTTTTCCCGTTCCCGTTATTTTTTCGGGATAAAATCATAGTAGCTTTATGCATGCAAAGTCTCAGCCCGATCGGTTTAAAATTGAAAAAAAATTCAGACAAACTTTCATCCCCTATTTTATCCTCTTGGGGGTAGAATAAATCAAAATCCTTTCTTAGCGGATGCTTACGTCATAACATCTACCTGCATGCCAAATTTCAGCCCGATCCGTCCAGTGGTTTGGGCTGTGCGTTGATAGATCACTATGTCAGTCAGTCACCTTTGAGTTGATGTAATCTATTCTGCCTAGTACCTACTAGTAGTGCGTACGTAATCTACCTAGTACTTACCTAGTTAGTATTTAAGTAAGTAGATAGGTACTTATAATTTTTCTGTGTTGCAGCAAAATCTGTGGTCATGAAAGTATAATATTACTATATGGCATACTCTGTGGTAAAAATAATGGCAGTACTCGAAATTCAAAATGGCTACACACGCGCCATGTGATCGATTTTCGAAAACTCATTCCCGTCCCTCCCTCACTCCTCACCCCCGCGGTTCTATTATACCCGCCAATACCTCTTTACGGCATTTTTATATTTATTTTTTCTTTTTATTTCTTGAATCCCGGCGGGTTTTACGGCGGGTGAAGTTTTTATTTTTCGAATAATTAAGGCCTTCTGCTGTGTAGTGGTGGCGAGAAGAAAGTCTGCAAAATGAGATCATGAGATATAAGTTATTAGGTCTACATTACCTACCTACATAGCGACACAAATCGTCAATAGATGACAATCTTTGCATAATTATGTAGGTTTTTTTTCTACTGCTGGTGAAACCAGCATATGGCCCACCTGATGGGTATAATAAGGGTAGGCTCTATAATAGGTAGATACTAAGATCTACTTATTACAGAGCTTATTTTATAAACTGTCTTATGTGTGATTTCATAGTGTAGATAAGCATTAAGAAATAGTAATACTTAAGTATACATAGGTACTTACCTTAGGTAGTAGTATAATTTTGTTTCAGTGTAGGTTCTTAGGTATCTACCTACTTTATTAAAGATTTGAAAAAATTACGCTACTTACTCAGTCCGGCTTGTCTCCCTGTATGTCCCTGTTACAACTAATAGTCGGAAACTGGCCGAAAAAGAAACAGCATCACGACTTAATCCTCAAGCACGGTTGATATCCCCTTCGATCTTTTAATACCTAGTACCTACTCGAGAATCTTCGAGAATGTCCAGACAATTGGTAGGTACTTATGTTCCCACGTGCTTACGTTTGCAGTAGTTAGTACTCCATACGTGACAGGTTGCAAGCCGCTAAAAGCCTAAGCCCTATCCTCAGAAGTAGGTCTTCAAGTTACTTCGCAAATAACTTGGAACGCCAATTCCAGCGAATGGCGGCGTAAAAAAATGTTCTCTTAAAATTTTATATCCAAAAAATGAAGCAGTATTTTTTACGGTTAGGGCGCCCGCTGGCAAGATCTATTTTTGAGACGGGGTGAAGGGTGGTATATAAAAAATTTTATGATTTTGCGTCTGCGTGCCAAGTCCAAAATAAAAATCAATAGAGTGGGCGGTTTTCATACATGCTTCAGTTACACACTTGGCGGCTACTTACAACACTGTGAGCTCGATAGTTTGTTTGCCTAATTGACGACCGATGTGGCGCGGGGGGCGAATGTCGAATGACGCAGAAGGTTACTGGTTCGTTTCCCGCCTTGGGATATATGTTTGTACGATCTGCAAATATTTATTCCAGGTTGTTCTGACTTCTGGGTAGTTTCTAAGTATAATAAAAAATATCTATGTATGTAATGTATTGTATTAAGTATATCAGTCATCTAGTACCCATACACAAGCTCTGCTTAGCTTGGGGCTAGATGATGCTGTGTGGATTGACCAGCATTATTATTATACATATAGCTACTTACATGTATAATCAAAGGGATTACTATTATATTTTCTGATAGTATTGTAAACAAGTTAAGTAATTATACATGCAGGTACTATGTATGTACGTAAGACCACTTCATTTTATTACATTAACAATGAATAGGCAAAATTTTCCGCTAGCCAGGGGCCGCGGCAGAAAAAACTCGAAAAAGGTCGACGAACAAAAACTATTGACGCAACGTTTCGATTCGAAAGTACAGTCTTTCTGAGTTTATTTATTTTTTCTCGTCGATTTCAGGGCCGTCTTTTTTTGTTTGTTTAGTTATTATTAAAGCGGCTGGTCAAAAACCAGCTATTGGCCAACGGATAACGGTTTTGAATCTTGATTCGATTCATATTTAAGTTGTTCCCTTTTCAAAAATATCTCCGGTAATAAATAGTCCATTGAGTGAGTACCTAAATGAATATACATAATAATTATCATACTTCATACTAATATTATACCATATTAGTATTGACGACCGATGTGGCGTGGCGGGCGAATGTCCGCCTGCGATACAGGAGGTTGCGGGTTCGATTCTCGCTGGGATAAATGTTTGTACGATCTGCAAATATTTATCTCGGGTGTTCTGGGTATTTTCTATAGAATAAAAAATATCAATTTTTTCCATAGCTCGCTGAGCGACGTTCAGTTTGTGGACCGTCCCTACCGTTAGTGTCCACGTTTCCACGTTAGTATCCATTGTAGTTATGTTCACAATATCTCTTCGCTAGGCTGTTCGCGCGGTCAGTGAGCCTCGTTCGGTATTTTGCCCATAACCTAGTCAGTTTTGGCCGTAGAAAAAAAATTTATGCACTTTATGTTTTAGTTTCTCAAGGCCTATAAAACTGCATTCACAGATAGAACTGTGACGGGTCCCCAATAAGAGAAGTGAAAAGTATAGTGTAACACACGGAGTTAAAACCCATTAAAACTCGGTTTCTATTTACTCCCTCGCTAAAGCTCTGGAGTAAAACTACCTCTTATATAATAGGTCATTTTAGCTCCTTGTATAACAATCTAATATATTTAAATCTATCGAATGGTCCACTTACATCGTTACTTGCAATCATCTCATATCACCGAAATGTTACATAAAAGTATTGAATAGGAACTGACTTGACTTATATTATAACTGTTCTAGCTGTGGACTTCGCCCGCGTGGTTCGTTTTTAGGGTTCCATACCCAAAGGGTAAATAGGGTCCCGTCTATTACTAAGACTCCGCTGTCTGTCTGTCTGTCACCAGGCTGTATCTCATGAACCGTGATAGTTGAAATTTTCACAGACAATGTATTTCTGTTGCCGCTATAACAAAAAATACTAAAAAAAAGCAGAGTAAAATAAATATTTAAGGGGGCTCTCATACAGCAAACGAGTTTTTTTTACCGTTTTTATTATAGATACCTAATGGTACGGAACCATCTGTGCGCGAGGTTTACGCGGGTTTTATATTGTATGAAATAACTTCACGTAGACGAAGTCGCTTCGATTGCTAGTATGATATAAACCTAAGGGTCCTCAATAATCATATCTATCAGAAAGTTAATATCGTGAAGTATTTGAGATACTTTAAATAAGCGATCAACTTAATCCATTTTAAATACTTACCTAATTTATGTATCGTCTCATAAACTACGTAGGTAGATTCAAATGTATATAAAAGCTTGAAAGATAGCTAATAAAAATTAATAGGTACCTCTCTATAAAACTCTGACAACCTGCCGTTTTGGAGTCATTAAAAACGATTGTGCAAAAAAGGTGCTATTACAATTTGAGCACACGAAAAACTTCAATTCAAAAATAGACGTCATTGGCCAGTTTACGTCCGTAAATAAATATTACTTACCGGTTTTTAGTCAAAAAACTTAATGTTGGTATTACCGTTGCATGACGTAAGTACTGCCCAAATATAGCCGTAGCATTTCAATGTTATTTTTAGCAATCCATTAAATATTTTAAGCGTCCGCTCGCGTGCCACTTTTTTCTTAATTCGAATTTTGAATTTATTATTTTTTTGCACAGTTTCCATTGGTTGAAGTGATGATTTCTAGTTTTATTTATAGCCAATAAAACTTGTCACATTCAATGCCCATTCTAGTGATTGGTCAGATGTTTGCCAAGTACCTATAATGTATGTATATAGGTTTAATAACACTAAAATTAGTTTGATTGAGAAAAATAAATCGATTTATTTTTGTATTCTTGAATAATAACTTATAAATAAATATATGTAGACAATTTTACACATCATCTAGCCCCAAACTAAGCATAGCTTGAACTATGAGAACTAGATGAATGATAGAATACTTACAAGAATAGGTTTTGTTAATGTTGTATGTCTAAAAATACTATGCCTGAATTGTAATCAATCTCGTAGGATGCTCAACGGCTTTACGTGTAAAACTTAAACTGCAGGTCTAACTCAGAAACAATAAACAAAGTTTCGTATTGTCGTTTTGAGTTACATTATGCATGTCAGGCATTTTCAACTTGACTGTGTAATGGCTACCTAGTTGCCCCGCAATGTACCTATTAGGTTACGAAACTTCGTTTATCGTGTCTAAGTATTCGTTGACGACCGATGTGGCGCGGCGGGCGATTGTCCGCCTGCGACGCAGGAGGTTGCGGGTTCGGTTCCCGCCATCGGATAAATGTTTGTACGATCTGCAAATATTTATTCCGGGTGTTCTGGGCATTTTCTATGTACCTATAATAAAAAATATCTATGTATGTAATATAGTACCTATTGTATTAAGTATATCAGTCATCTAGTACCCATAACACAAGCTCTGCTTAGCTTGGGGCTAGATGATGCTGTGTGGACTGTCCAGCATTATTTATTAACTCAACTCACAACTAACAAAATAAAACTCTGACATAGTTGACACCTTTCGCTTTCTCAGGTGATAGCTTAAATCCACTAGTCACTTGCAATATCTACCCACTAACTGGACTTTGGGTCCAAATCAAACCAAACCACCATGGTTGCTATCGTGAAACTTCGGTGGACAAACTGAAACTGAACTGGTGAAAAACTGACTTTATCTGTCAAATTTTATCTACACCCGCTAGCACTATGCTGATTTAAGTTCTTTGACAATGGTTTTCAAAACTTGCTGTCCCATTAAATTAATAAATTCATTACAAATATTTGCCGATAAATATGATGTAGGTATAGATATAATGGCGTAGTATATGCCTTGTAATAAGATTACTAATTTATGAAAAAAGTGTAGCGTGCCCGATAAAAATGTTTTGAGAATAAGTGTGAGAGAAATTGACGGTCCTTCGGGGCCTTCCGAGGATGAGGGGCCCGTGTGCCCTTATGGTAAAAACGGTAAAGATCCTGCTCACCACGTTTTGACTCGCCGTAGACATTAGGCACCGCTGGCACACAACTTGCATCCTCATCTCAACAATGCTGACTTCATCAGATCGACCTTGTCTGGAAAGGGTACAATGCAGCGCCATCTAGCGAGTTACATAAGAACTAATATAACGCCACGTATTTTATTTTTTAATTCTTACAGTATGGTTAAGCATTTTCTACCAGCCAACTAAAGCAGCTGGGTCTTTATTATGTATCTTTCTGCGGGTTTCTTGAGTTTTAGCCAGATTCACGCTACACAAATTTGATTCAGAAGGCAGCAAACTGAGGTAGTTACTTGTGCTGATTTATACTGTGTTTATACTACTTTCAGTGGCATCTCTTGACAGTTTTTCGAACTGAACTAAAAGCAATCACGGTGTAGTACGTGAGGAATTTTCGCTAGTGACATCTGTTGTAAACTTTCTAAAAGACAAATATTTACGTATTTCTTATTTTTTGTTACATCTCTTGTCTTTTTTTTACTATTTCTAAAGTAACACCTAGATTCCTTTTGTCATCTTCGGAAAAAACCTAACCTTTATAATTATTTTCCTAGTATTTTGAGTTGGTGGTATTTTATTCAACTTTACCACAACTCTACCTATCTGGGCATCCTAATTTGAACGAAAATATATTCCTTGGGTTATGGAGAAAAACGCCATGTATTTCTTCAAAACCAACGACAGCCGACTTGACTTTTTTTTACTGACTCGACTAAATACTATTTTAAATAATCCACTTGATATTGACAAAATTGTCCGAATGAAGGACACACATAAAAGTAATACCAAGCTACACGTTGCATTTAGTGACATCTATTGTGAGCTTAGCAAACAAGTATCAGGGTAAAATTTTAGCAACGGCTGGCTGTTACCATAGTTTTCTACTAGATGGCGCTAAAAACTTGAGAAATAAAACGTATGCGGCACAGGAACTGCTGCCCGAATACCTACTACTTATTTTCCTAATTGCGGCTGGTCGAGGCGTAGTGAGACCAAGTAGACCTTGGTCACACTACGCTTCACTACGCTATCAGCATTACCATTCAGCGTGGCAATACAACCTGCGTTTTGAGGACGCTTTCGGTACTGATTTGGATTAGTTGAGCTATATCTAGATCGTTTGCAATACTTGTGCTAGTTGTAATGTTATTTGTAAACAAATACATACCTACTTACGTAAAATACACACCTTTTGTCCATGGGGGTAGGTAGAGACCACGGATTTCCATTGCTACAATCCTACTCCTTCGCTTCATTCACTCTCATAAAAAATGTTTTACACTAAATTGATATCTATACTAATAATATTGTACAGAGGAAATATTTTATTGCGTGTTTGTTTGCATTGAATAGGCTCCGAAACTACTGGACCGATTTGAAAAATTCTTTCACCGTTGGGAAGCTACACTATCCCCAGGTGACTTAGGTCATACTATATTTTCAAAAAAATTAGGGATCCTTACTAAAACCCGTGAGAAGCCTAGACGGGCCGCTAGTCTACACTAATATTATAAAGAGGAAAGATTTGTATTTTTGTATTTTTGTATTTTTGTATTTTTGTATTTTTGTATGTTATGAATAAACTCAAAAAGTACTGGACCGATTTTAATAATTCTTTTTTCATTAGAAAGCTACATTATCACTGAGTAACATAGGCTATATTTTATTTTGGAAAAAAATAGCGTTCCGTAAAATATTTGGGTTTTTCAGACACAAGGTGTAAAAAATCAACCAGAAAAGTTACTTATTTTGCGTACGCTGCCTAAACTATAAAAGATAGAACCATAAAATGTTCTAAGTAATTGTAGATCTTATAATAATCTACAAAAAAGTCAGCGACACACTATACCTAGCTATGTCGAGTGAGGCACAACAACCATTTTTTTATTTAAAAATCTTTAATTTTTTTTGGACTACATTTAAACGCATTTACTGTACTCATACTATTAATCCTTATCGAAATAAATTATTTTATCACTAAGTACAGTTCATGTAGATAATATTTGGTCTTTGAATAATTAGAATTGGACGTTTGGTTTTGAAGTTATGGCGAAGTTAAAATATTACGATTTCTGCTGCACGGCCCGTTGCGAAGTGAGCGTCACCAAGTTGGGAGTGCGCGTGCAGGGGAGTAGTTTAGATCTATGAGTAAGGTACGCGGCTCCGACGCGAAGTCGGCTCCCTACGCAGGTGTTTTATAAAAAGGACATTAATTCATAATGTAACATAGTTTTATGACAAAATCTATACAAATAAATAAAATTGAAGTGTCTGTTTGTAATATTAAAATAACGCTTTTTACTACATGCATAGGAATGTATATACGATACATATACCAAAATAGCTTTTTTTTAAATCTTTGTCTGTCTGTCTGTCTGTTTGTTCCGTGTAATCTCTGGAACGGCTGGACCGATTTCGACGGGACTTTCACTGGCAGATAGCTAATGTAACAAGGAGTAACTTAGGCTACTTTTTATCCCGAAAAAATAACGGGAACTGATAAAAACTGCCACGCTGGCGAAACTGCGAACGGCCGCTATTTTATGCCGTATTAACGCCATCTGTTGGTGACATCGAGTACTACTTCAGTTAAGATTTGTAAGTAAACATGTTTACCGCCCAACGAAGTGGGCACCGGTCAGCTAGTTTAAAATAAAAAGACTTATTTTGAGTGAGCCATGAACCTATATTTTATTTATAAGTTTATAATATACAATAAAACAGGATAAACATGTTTTGAAATCATTATGTAACAGCTAAATACATACACCACTGTGCTAAGGTTTATTTTACATATTTTATGAACAATTTTATTTCCAATATAATAAGGTTAAAAACCTATAGCGAGATAAAGCTAGAGACATCTGACGAATAATGTCTTCAACTCATTTAGTCCCAAAACGCATACTTAAAATAGGTACCACAAGCTATCAGGTTCCAAAGCATGTGGGCAGGTGCAAATACATTAAAAAGTGTACAACATTGGGATTATATTAAGGCTTTTTATATTTTTCTATAACTAGAACCTTGTCTATAATATCAGCATTTTATTGCACCGACAAGGTTCCAATTGTTCTAGTCATATTCCGTACCATTTTACCAAAATTGTGTTTGTAAATTACCTAATATCGCTGACAAAATACGGTACAAAGTATGACTAGTAATACCGCCATAACCAAACTTTCATAGTCTATAATGATTTGTATGTGCTAAGTGATATGTTACCCTTAGTGTACCCACGCACTAGGCAGCCCGGCTGCGGCAGTCAGGCTGCACCAGCCAGTCCGATGCATGAGGGCTCATAGAAGTCTGCGCACTTGGCAGTCAAGAATTTCTGACTGCCGCAGCCAGAGCAAGACAAGGCGAATGTATGTGGCTTTCTCTAGTCTTCGCGCACTCGTCATAGCAAGCACACGTATTTTTTGTTCCAAAAATTACTACAAAGACTGACCGTTGATAAAAATTTTCGGCTCAGCTGTCTAGTGCGTGACTCTGGGTGGGGTATTACTTAAATATCGTTATATTTGACTTTTTAAGTCGGGCCAGCTTAACAACTAGTACCCCATGTACGGTGGATATTCCCTCAGATCCCATATTACTGAATACCCACTTATGATTCTTTGACAATAACTTAGGTAGATAGTCAAAGGTACGTACAATATCTTACACCTGATACTCAATGCTTTTAATTGGAATAGGTATGGCGGTAGATGGAAAGACGAAGTCAAGGCTCGTCAGAACCTCACTCAAACGGGATCAAAACTCAAGCACTGCATAAATGTTTGTGTGAAAACAACTTCACGCGGTTTCCACTAGCATATAGGAATACTACAGCCGTGGTGGAAAATCAGGAGATCGAGAGCCGTAACTTGCAGGTTCTTCTAGGCTTGGTCGCGTGGAACTGGCGCTTAGATTCACCTAGATTTAAGACGTTTCAAGATGATCCCTGCGGATATTACTAAATGCTTTTCGACTTTGACTTAGCATCTGTGTACTAAACACCGACACTGCAGTCACGCAGCGCCTCCCAAGCGTGCTGACTATTTATCAGCCCTCATGTATCGGACTAGCTGGCGCAGCCTGACTGCCGCAGCCGGGCTGCCTAGTGCGTGGGTACACAAACAGGAGCAATTAGCAGGAGTCCTATTTCCTAGTCTGATGACGTAAGTAATATTAATACCGTCACAAATCTATGCTTGAGTGTTGACTGATGCTTGAGTATTTTCGGATAGTCTAATAGTCATCAATGTCGTAGAGATTGTCAATTTCTTCATCATCCAGCTGCATGGATTGGAAATCTACTTTGTACCGAAGAAGACCTGCAAATGAAAATATATATTTAAATGTATAGTATTATAATACTATCAAAACACAGCAATTTTTATACAAACTTCAACCCCCGCTGTACACGTTTACAGGTTGAATTTTGGGAATTCCTTTCTAAGTACACCTCTACGCACCAAGACAAATAAACTCTAAAAATGTTAAGTTTCTACGACCAGTGGTTTAGGCTGTGCGTTGTCTGTATCACAGTCAGTCAGTCAGGACAAAGATTTTTATAGTTGGTATAGATTTTATTGATTTGGGCGTACCTCAGTGAAAAATTCAAAAAATATTAAACAAACCAAATAATACCAAGTAATATTCAGATAACAGAATTCTCCATAATCTATCTATGCTATTATAAAACTGTCGAAGTCGAAAAGTTTGTTCATTCAAGAAATTTTTCTGAAAATAGTACTAACAAAAGGCAAAAAGACAAAATCAACAAAAAAAAATTGTTTTAGGTACGATTGTCTGTACGCGCATCACGCAAAAACTAATGAATGAATGTTGATGCTATTTGCAGAATTAGTTAGCTTATAATCCAACTTACAACTTAGCATGGGTTTCATTGAGCTGTCATCCCTAAAGCGGGTGTTAGCTAATCGTAAATTCAATGATTTGCAACGAATATATTCGAGATCTAAAAACTCAATAAGCATGCGTTTAATCTCGTCACTCAAAAAAATACGGCAAAAAAAAAACAAAAAGCAAACAAAAAGCAAACACAATTCCTTCTATTACCTTATATTATATTAACTACAATATGTAAACAATGCCAGTTTTGGTGACTTATGAATAAGTTTTACATTTGTGGCGTAAATGTATTTACTTATTTGTTAGTAGTAGGGCTTTTAGTGGAAGGCGCGTCCGGGGAAGTACTACCACCATGCTTATTTCAGCCGCCAAGCAGCGCAGCGTGTTCCGGTTTGAAGTGTATGAGTGCCGGTGATATAACAAGTCCATGAAGCACGTGTATACCTCAGGTTAATGAACGCGGAGCAGTTCGTAGGACACGTTCCTAACGAGCGTGACCTGCGAGGCAATACTTTGTTATCGGTGATGGTAACTTAACATCACGTGGGCCATCTGCTGGTTCCATCAGTTAGTCTTTTTTTTATGGAAGTAGCATATGGCCCATCTGATGTTAAGTGGTTACCATAGCCTATAACAAAGCATTGCCTTGTAGGTCACGTTAGTTAGGAACGTGCCCTACAATACACTGCTCTGCGTCCATCAACCTGAGGCATACAGGTGTTAAGCCTTATGTGCCTGTAATTACACCGGCACCCGCATCCTTTAAACCGGAACACAGCAAGCAGTACATCCCCGGACGAGCTCTTCACTAAGAGCTTTGTATGACAATAAAGTTGAAAGTAGATATAAGTAAGATATTCCATATCTTAATAAGAGTCATTTATGAACTCCACACAAACCAAACAGTCTTAAAGCGAAGGCAAAACCAACGTCTTCTAGCAACGTATTCAATCGTGTTCATATAGGTCACAAATGTCACAGTACGCATGCACCGGTAAATACTACACCGGAGGGCCTAATTCTCATCTTCATTAGACATTAAATAGAAAATCATTTATTCAACCACAACATTACTGAACTTAAATAAAAATAAAATATGAAAGAACAGAAAATCATTAGAAAAAAAAACTTCACGACTTTAATCCTCAAGCACGGTAGATATGCTCTCAGATATTTTAGTGCCAAGGCCCTACTCGAGATTCTTCGAGTAAGTCTAAGGGGGTAATCAGAGGCACGTTCAAACTTTTGCAATATTTTTTCACATTTTGCAATAGTTGGTATTCCATACGTGATAGGTTGCAAGACCATCGCCGCTGCTAGAATACTAACGGGTTTCCTCACGATGACATAATTTATTGGAAGATCCATCGTGCACGACCGGATTCGCCCGCCGCGCCACATAGGTTGTCATATAAACATGATACAATAAAAAAAAAACAATAGTCGTTTTTATAAGTAATGTAGTAGTTACAAATATATGACATTTGAGAGATTTGAGAATTAAGCCCCTTATTACCACCGTGCACGCTAACTCGGACGCTGGTGGAACGCGTTGGCTACGAAGCTTAAGCCGCGTTGACACTATCACAGCTCGGACCGAGTAGACTCGGCTTGTGGCGATCCATGATCCGAGCGCACTCGGACGACGGCGTCCGATCCGTGTAGACTCGAATCGTATTCTACTTTTCCGAGCTAGATAGATAGATAGATAGATAGATAACACTTTATTGTACACAAGGAAAATTTGTTAAAAACAGACAAGGTTTACAAAGTACAATGGGCGGCCTTATCGCTGAAAGCGATTTCTTCCAGGCAACCTTGGAGCTAGCTTATACGAGTAGGAAAAGAAAATAACGTAAACTACTCTTTCGCACAAAATCCGTCATTTTTCGACGTTGATTGATAAAAATAATTGGAAGTATGATGAAAATGATCCGAGTGAACTATGCTAGTATCAACAACTATCCTAGTACACTCGTATGAAGCTTACTCGTACGAGTCCACTCGGTGCGTGTCAACGCGGCTTTACGTGCATACCGTATTTTACCTGTTATATCCTCATTGTTAGCATATTACACAACTCTGCAGGGCTGCGTTAGTTTTTGTTAATATAAAATTATATTTATTGTATTTTTAGAGTAATTGTTGTCTATGAAACATAACGTTTATAGATAGAATTGTGTAGGGTAAGAGTCATTTATTATAAAACTGTGTACAAAAGATCTTAAAATGAAGTTCATAGGTTTATAGAGGCATTCTTTTTGTCAGGGATTTTTTAATTTATTATTTCCATAGCTCTGATTGATAAATTTAACTGATTTCGGTGTTTGATGTGTTTTTTATTCTGTGACTACTAAAATTATTTATGTACATATTTATGTGAATTTTTCAGATTTTGGCTATGTTCAAGTCAGCAGTCTTGGTACAACAGTCGCGAAGAGTGGACGCTTGCTACTACTACCGTTTAGCTATTAGCGACACAGAAATTTAGGTTCAGGTAGTCTATGGGAGTTGGAATAATAGATAGTTTAAATTTTGTATGATTTTATATTTCAATCTTTCAATGTGGCATACATTTAGAGTACATGTTAAGGCGTTACACAAATCCAGTATCATTTAAAATAGTAATTTATGTCAATAAGTCGTAGACATATTGACATAACGTGAACAATGTCTTAACATAATCTATTATTTTACTTAAATTTATTATCGAGCAGTGCCTTGGTCACACGTAACAAGTACAGGTAAGATGCGAATCATTGCTGAGCGAGTAAAGTGGGCAAGTAGAAAACCTTTGTGCCGAGTAATTTTAGTTTTGACTAAACACTAGTGGGGCAAGCTATTAGCATCACAAATTACCATTGCTAGGGTAATTATACTCTGAACTACCTCAATTATGAGTGGTTACCATATTTGTTAACATTTTCCTGTTTTACGCAAAAAACCTTACATTAACGGCTAGCTCTGATTTCAGTTTTTAATCCATTTTAAGACCTCCGTTAAGGCTTGTGATTTTATAGAAAAATATCCTTTGACATTGATCGAGCTTTACCGAGATTACTGTCTCGCCTACTAGTGATGTGTGATCAAGGCATTAGAACATTAGAACTCAACCATTTTAGATGATACTAAACATAAGTACACGATGAATTTTCGTAGCAAAAACGCGTTGCAAACGCGACTCGTAACTTATGACATTTTGACAAAGGCGTTAGTTGTCGTGTGCATAGTTTTACAGCAAAAACCAGTGTTTTGGCCAGGATGCGTTAATGTGCACTGAATTGACCGGCCATCATACAAAATTTAATTTAAATTCAAAATACCCTCCATATCCTTTTCCGCATTCTTGTTTATACACATCTCGTTGGCGATTGCCATATTCCATCATTCCTAAAAAAATACTATAATAATCTTAATATAAAACTGTTCAACGTGCCATTTGGTGCCACCACACTTAAAGTAACAGAATGTTAAATGTCACAACTGTAGCTATCAGGCTGCGGTCCTTTTACATTTTAGACTTTACATTAAGTAAATTTTTATACGTTTTTTCATGAATTTCATGGATCTAATTTTTGTAAAAAACATTTATTCCTATTAAGCAAACAGTACGCGCTGTAAGCAAACAGTTAGCGGATCACTGTCCCCCTAATGAGGACACGGCTTTACTCTATCACATCCGGCTAACAATCTTGTCATGACGCCATTTTGTTTTCTTAAAAGATGCCTTAAAAAAGTGTGAATTGTTCCACTCTGCCCCACCAAGGCGCCCCACTAGTGGGGCAGAGTACACAGCCTTAAAATTTGTAGTGGAACCTGCTCCACTACGTCGGTTTAGTGGGGCAGTTTCCACTAAAATTTTAAGGCTGTCTACTTTGCCCCACTAGTGGGGCGCCTTGGTGGAGCAGAGTGGAACAATTCAAAATGTCGCCGGGCGTTAGCTTATACGTTCTGTTAAATTTAAAGTATCTGCAAGAGTGGCTAGTCGCTCTGGTTAGCAGCGATAAACACTCGTTTGGTTGATTCAGGCGTTAAACCGTCTATAGCTGTTTTTCAAAGTAAAGGAAGAACCACATTAGACACACCCTACGTGTCGTGACGCGTCAGAAGCCTATCGGTGCAATACATTCAGTATGGAACCGATTATACTTAAACAGATGCCGCAGGACTGCTCTATCTGTCTCTGTCTGTCCCATACAAAATGTCTGAGATAATCGATACGGGTCGTACCTAGCGTGATTCTGCCTTAACGCGCGTTTTCATCGCTGCTTCAAAACCGTAATGTTTAGCTTTTAAATCCTCTTTCATATCAAAAGTTTTAATAAAATCAGAGTACTGTTTTGTAAATTAATATTACGCTCTGTTACAATGCGGGGCACCATACCGTTTTGCATCATAAAACCGTTACAGATCGCTAATTTCGTATCATTTAATTCGGGTTCCACAACCGTTTGTGATCGCCCAAAACGAAGAGCAAATCAACGTATTCTATGCCCGTTTTTTTATCCTACTTGCATTTGGCCCACCTGATGTAAACAAAGCATTGGCTCGCAGGTCACGCACGTTAGAAACGTGCCCTACGATGCAAAGCCCTGCGCCCTTCAACTAGAAGCATAAATGTCAAGTTTCATATGCCTATAACGTGGAGATATTACACCTAAACACACCCAAACACAACAATCCGAACTCTGATCTGTGACAGTTCTTCCCCGGAAGAACTGTCACAGAGAGATATACTAGGTGATTACCATTACGGGTGTAGTTGAACGCGTTAATTTGCCCATCGCTTAATCAATCATTCAAGCTTACAACATGATAATTTTTATCGCCATTTCGTTATTATAATCAATTCAGAACCTTACATAATATTACCAATACTAGTAACTTACCTACATACCCGTACACAGAGAATCAGTACAGAGAGTTTTACTATGTATAGTAATTTATTTTTCTCTTCCACTGAGTTTTGCGTCGACTTTTTAAGCCACGAGTCCTTATCAACTGTTAGTCAGCATCATGTTCAAAGAACACATCTTCGGTTTTATACAACTTATTGACGGTATGGCCCACCTGGTATTAAGTGGTAACCATCACGACATCTCTGCGTTAATCTGAGACATACAGGTGTTCAGCCTCATGTGCCTGTAATGACCCCGGCACCCACACCCTTCGAACCAGAACACAGCAAGGCTGCTTAGCGGCAGGAATAGGTATGGTGGTTATATTTCCTCGGCCGAACCCTTCACAAAGGGTCCAGCAGCTCAAAGCAACAGCATCACCGATTTTAGTACTAAATCGGTAATACTATTCATTCAGCTATCACTTGGGAAATTTCACTTGTATCCTCGTAGGATATCTGTCATCTTTCTTCTACATCAATGGATCTAAAACCATACTCCATCAAATTGCTTCTTAAAGCATTTTGATATGGTACAGTAGTAATTCCCCCGGGAAACTACCTTCCATTCTTTGTGTACATGGATTTTAAACCATACCCTTTTTAGCAGTTGTTCTTACTTTTTATAACCCCTGATCAAACCTTCGGGTGTTTCTACTCACTGAATTCACTCATCACGAACTCTCCGAAACTATAAGCCCTAGAGGTCTGAAATTTGGGGCAGACCCTGGGGCGTAGGCGCTCAATAAGAACTACTATTTTTGAAAATTTACACCACAAGGGTTGAAAATTTTGTATAGAAAATAGCAATTATTGAGTTTAAATTGGAGTTAATGTACAATCTAACGTGATGTTAACCAACACATAATGAAGAGAACCTGTGCGGTATTAACCCTTAAATAGGGGTCAGGGGTTTAAGGGTATGGTAGCAATTCCTCGGGGGAATTAAGTCCGAAGAACGAACACGCGGTCTTATTTGGAAACTAAGAGAAGACGATAAGGTCGGGATAGATCACCGCGACTAGATGTTATTAAATTATACCACGCCGTCGCGGCAATGTGCCCCGGCCCATGACGTCAAATCCCACACGGTTATGGTGACCGCGTAGCTTTCAACGTTTCAGACGTCACCTCCCGAATAAGACCCTGAATCCGCAAGTATGAGCAATGACACTAGTGCCATAACATAATTTTCACATAAAACGTGTGAATATTATGCTGTATTTAACCGTTTGACTAGGCACACCCCTAGCCACACATCCTTAGGTACGGCAGACCGTGGATTGGCTGTACCCAAGACGAGTCACTGTCTCGTGAAGATTCAGTGTGGGTACATTCGTCTAGAATACGTAAAGGTCAGGACACATAAGTGCCACTATACATATTCATATAAAACCCGTTAAGATGGTAAAACAAAAAAAAACCACCCGGTCGGTGGTGGAAAAAAAAATAGCAATGATGTCAAAGTCAGCGACTCAAAATCCTGCTACTACATCATAAAATGGAGCTGGCATGAGGCGACAGTTGGCACCACTGACTCGCACGATATGACGTCACTATACCAGCGGAGTTTCCAGACTCCGACTAATAAAGCGAGGATCTTAGAGACGGATTCTCAACACATGTGTGTATTCCAAAAAGAATCTGTCCCTAAGTTTCGACAATAACATACCGACTGGCATGCACTTGTCTTTATATAAATAAAAAATTTAATAAGTACCTGATTCACGAAGAAGTAGTGATATCTGTACCATACTATACTTAAGTGTCTAATTACTTTACTAACATTTATTATGCATAAAACTAAGTATATACTTATCTATTTAACGAAAAGATGTCACGATATCTTGCCGTTGTACTTAGTGTAGAATCGCTCTACTAAAATTAAATTGATTACTTTACTAACATTTATTATGCATAAAACTAAGTATGTACTTATCTATTTAACGAAAAGATGTCACGATATTTTGCCGTTGTACTTAGTGTCGAATCGCCTTTACTAAAATTACCTAATCACCAATAACATACCGACACCTATGCAGCTTCTCTATGTATATTATTATTAGAATGTAATACTGGTAATAATTTTAATTAGTACTTACCTGATTAACTAAGAAGTCGTGATACCTATACTATACTATACTTAAAGTGTCTAATTACTTATACTAATAACTTGATACAATGTTGCTCTAAAGTTTGAGTATAGATACTTATCTAATCTGTGGTATAGATAACTCTATACAGCGTGAGGCATCACGGGGTTTGTTAGGCTTTCGAGTAAACGGATTGCAAACAATTTGAACCGTATTCTCGACTGGTGGGTACGTTAAGATGTTGTTTAACCGATTATTTAAGACACTAAGATTCAGATCCGATACAATTACACAATAAACAATTCGTAACTTTCAATAGGGTGTTACAATAAGCTAGGAAAATAAAAATTACATGGAAATACTCAAAAAAATATTGAACTCACAAGTGATTTCATTGTTTCTGAGTTTGTACCGTGTAGTTTATTCAAATGCTGTGATACCGTTTTTAAACTTACGTATTGCATGTGTAATACTGCGATTGTAGTTCGGTGTTAGTCGGTGGTTTCATGAATATCGATATGCCGTTAGGAAATCTGACGAAGCCAAAATTCAGAACCAAGATCTGTTAGTCACAAAACGTTGGTTAAGGCGCGGGCAGACCGCGCATCGGTATCGTCAACCGGCGTCCACCGCAACTTGTACGACGGTACAAGATAGCCCTAAGGTGGCAAAACTAAGCGAATGTTCAGAACCAAGACCTAACATTTTCATAACATTGGTTCTGAAACGGTAAACGCCCTTTTTCGCCTCGCCGTCACCCAACGAACCCTCCTCACCGCTATTCTGTATTTTCATACAAAATGCATTCAACACTTCAGAGCATTGTACAAGTTGTTTTGTTATCAATAACACAAAATCAAGATTAACTTTTTTTTTTTAAATAATATCTCCTCTTCCAAACTTCTTAACCTAAACGCTGTTGACAGCTTAATAACACCAAGACCAAGAGAATATAAGCTACGCAGAGGATATTCACTGAAACCCTGCTCCGATAACGTAAGAGCGTTAGTTAGAAGTTATCACTCACTATCAATAAATAAACAAATGTCTGTGTCTATGTCTGTCTATGTTTATCGCGTTTGTTAGTGAGCTACTGACGGATGTCTGTTAGTATCTGAACTGGGTTTACATTTTGATTAAAGCTTGCAGCAAATCATCAGAAAACGGCTGTACTGCGACCCGAAAGGTGCTTACCACACTTCAAGATTCAAATTGATCTCTGGATATTAGACAGATCAGATTTTTCTGATAACGGTCGCTATCGCTCAAATTGCGAATAGACTCTTCGTGTCTTATAGGCTTTGGTTTTGGGTTGAGCTACGTATCATCGTATGCTGATTGACGGTATAAATAATTAATAACGGGACAATTGGCGTGATTTAAGAGACAGACATATACCTGGGAGGCATTAGTCGACAAACCCACAAGTCACTTGGGTGGTCAATTCACGTATAATCTGACAAATATGAATTTTTCCAAAAAGTTCCTCGAAATTGTATTTTGTAATCCAAACCATTTCTAATTGCGAGTGTTCCTACCACGCGCAATTCGCGAAATTTGGTACGGTAACAACTTATACTTCAGACGGTTTTAAAAAGATCTTTTTGACAAATTATACCTAGCCAAATGTCATCTTTTGGCTGTTGTTTCGGAGATTAAAAGATCGGACTTCTTCTTACAGCTGTTACCCACGATTTTGTCTACATGAATAAGTCTAAATGCGTTGTCGTACATTCAGATCCTTATTCTGAGATCATTGGAAGCGGACGAATTCGTGGGTAGCAGCTATAAGAAGAAGTCCTATCTTTAAATCTCCGAAACAACAGAGCTGGAAGATGAAATTTGGCTCAAGCAATCTTGTAGGGGCTTTGATGTTAACTAAAAAACAATTTTTAACAAGGCTTTGTCTCGCAGTTTACGCACGTTAAGAACGTGCCCTACGATACACTGCCTTGCGTCTTGAGGCATATAGGTGTTTAGCCTCATGTGCCTGTAATAACACCGGCACCCACACCCTTCAAACCGGAACACAGCTAGCTGCTTGGCGGCAGAAATAGGCATGGTGGCAGTACTACCCCGGACGAGCCCTTCACAAGGAGCTCTACTGCTACTTGTACTTAACACTAAGAACCTTCTTATTGTCAAGCTTCGTAAAAATGGCGTTAGAAATAATTTGCACACTTTTCGCATATCTGTAGGTCTTCATGAGAAATTTCTTTAGCTATAGTGGTTTACACAACTATAGTAGAACAAATTTCATGTCTTTTACTTATGTATATACTTTTACTCTTTTTAAAAAGAATAAACGAAGTTTCGTATCAGTGTAACTGCGTGGCAAACCAGAGCTTCAAGTCTGGGTTTTTTAGGTATACATTAGTTAGTGTAGTGTACAGGGTTTATGTGTAACATTGTATGGATACACGATACATCCTGTGTAGAGCTGTTAGTAAAAATTACACACGAACCGAGTACACGACAGCGAATTTGTGTAGCGACAAGAACTGGGTTGCCACACAATGCAACTTGCGTTGAATGTGACAGTTTTTCTTGTGTATAGACCATATCCCGTTAATAATTATTCATAGATAGTAAAAATACGTCGATGATATTGTGTTTAACAATGCTAAAAGCATACGATGTTACACAGCTTGACCCGTATTGGAACACCTCTGAATTTTATTAAATTTAGAGGCATTCCAATACGGGACGTGCAGCTAAACGTTAGTATTCATCCAGGTCGACCCCTTCCAGTGGCTCGGGATCGTCCATCTGGAAGGACTGGAAGTCTACTTTGTATCGCAGAATTCCTAATTTGGTTAAATACGTTGATACAGTTGGTAAAGTTTGTATCAAATTGATTAAATTTGTATAAATTATTGATGATTTGTATAAATAGTCGGTGATAAACAATAGATTTTTGTAAATAGTTGATATAGTTTGTAAACAAATTGTTTTCATTTGTATAGATGGTTATGGTTCGTATAAATAGTAAGTTTCGATTGTATAAGCAATTGATTTTTGCATAAACAGTTGATATAGTTTATCAACAATTGATTGAATTTTAATAATTGGTTGATGGTTTGTAAAAATAGTCAATTTTGATTGTATAATCAATAGAATTTTGTATAAACAGTTGATATAGTTTGCATAAGTTTGTACAAACAGTTTGTATTTGGTTAGATTTTTTGTTTTAGTTTATAAAATCCCACGATGTCCAAGCAGCATTAAAGAAAGGAGAAAAAAAAGAGAATTAGTACTGTAGGAAAGAGTAAGCACTTGTTAGAATATTGAAAGCCATTGTTTGCCATCACATCAGCGGAAAAATATGATGGCAAACACTGACCTAGAAATTTCAAGTTGTAAGCACGGTCATTTCGGTATTTGGTTTAATGACAGGCGTAAAGAAAAAGTTATTCGGTCCAAATGACCAGTAGGGCAAAGGATGTGCAACGCAACAATATTTTATCTACTCGCCATCTTAATTATTCACCATTTATATAATATACAGACAGTTATTTACAAAAGTAAGTCTCGTTCGATCAAAGAAGGCTTGATTGCTAATAGCTCATCCGTAAGTATTTTGTCAAAAAATTCAAACATACAAACCGATAGGCAAAACATATTTTGTCAAGGGCGATATATCTCACTTTGCACATCTTAGCCCTAAAAGTAGCTGGCTCCAAATATCAAAACGGTCAAAAAACAAATTATATTTCTGAAAACAAATAGCCGGCTTGAAGAACAACTGTACAAACGGCGATTCTTAGTTACACTTAATATTTTTGCAATCCGAAAGTACGAGTATTTTCTGAGTAAGTTATATATCGTCTCGAGAGTTTCCAACACGCCAGAGGCGCTTATCGAAACTCCATAAACAATCAATTCAGAAAACAAGATCAAATTGCAGAAAAAACAACGAGCAGAACTTAGAATCAACGCGCCGATCAAATATCAAACTAAATTTCCAGTACAAAAAACCAAATATCCGGGTCGAAGGAACTAGTGAAAACGTGTGCGTGTACGTACCTCCGATGCCACCGAAACCGCGCACAAACTGACTACCCTCCTGGCTCTTGTCAGTGATGATCTCGAGGGTAGCGCCGAACGATTTGTAGTTGTTGGCTAGCCACTCAAGCAGTGGCTGGCATTCGACCAGTTCCAACTCAACCCCGCTCTATGGGGAGGAATAACATTATTTAATAATAATAATAATAATGCTGGACAGTCCACACAGCATCATCTAGCCCCAAGCTAAGCAGAGCTTGTGTTATGGGTACTAGATGACTGATATACTTAATACAATACTTTACATACATATTTTATTATACATACATATTATGCATATAAAATACCCAGAACCTGGAATAAATATTTGCAGATCGTACAAACATTTATCCTAAGGCGGGAATCGAACCCGCAACCTCCTGCGTCGCAGGCGGACATTTGCCCGCCGCGCCACATCGGTCGTCGAATTTAATATTTACATGATGCTAACGATTGGGTGTCCTTCAGCAATATGGGGATATACCTACACATACTATCAGTTCTGGCTAGGTCACGTGAAACTGGCGCCTGAATTCACCTGATTAAAAATGATCGTGGAGAAGTGGTGAGCTTGTTAGGTGGTAACAATATATAAAAAAACTATATGTATGGTATACATTATTATTACTTTGTATAAGGATCATACAAAAAATGGTAAAAACCAAGCCGTAAGTTTGTTGGCGGTTCTTCTAGGCTTGGTCGCGAGGAATTGGCGCTTAGATTCACCTAGATTTAAAACGTTTCCCTGCGGATATTACTGAATAAATGCTTTTTGACTTTGACTTGAGAACCAGTGGTCGTAGAGACTTTAAATTTTCAAGGTAAATATATATCTTGGTGCGTAGAGGTGTACTAAGACACGAATTCACAAAATTCAACCCCTAAACTTGAATAGCGGGCGTTGAAGTTTATATAAAAATAGCTTCACAGGCATATAATAAATCATTGCCTTGCCGATCCTCTTCAGACAGGAACACAGTAATGCGAGTATTACTGCTTGGCAGTAAAAATCCTAGTAGTTTCCCGGACAAACTCCTTCACAAACAAAATTCAACCCCTAAACTTGAATAGCGGGCGTTGAAGTTTATATAATAATAGCTTCACAGGCATATAATAAAGCATTGCTTTGATCCTCTTCAGACAGGAACACAGTAATGCGAGTATTACTGCTTGGCAGTAAAAATCCTAGTAGTTTCCCGGACAAACTCCTTCACAAAGAGCACTACTACTGCTAGTATTTTTTTATTTTATTTTTATTAGAAAACCAACAGCACTTATGATAGACAGGTTTTAAACTTATACATGTATGATTATCTAGCCAATTACAGGTTTTCCTAGGTAAATATGAAATATTATCTACTAATTTTAATTTAAACTACATTACATGAAAATTCAATTCAAAACGAAAACAAAAAAGGTAGGTAAGTTCACTGTATGTTAACACTAATAACACAAGACGAAAGTCCGCCTTGGGATAAATGTCTGTACGATCCGCAAACATCCGGGTGTTCTGGGTACTTTCTATGTAAAATAGAAATATCTATGTATGTAATGCATTGTATTAGGTATATCAGTCATCTAGTACCCATAACACAAGCTCCGCCTAGCCCGGGGCCAGACGATACGTTGCGGATTGTATAATGAGGATTCTAGTTACCTCCTTGTCGGTAAAGTGGGATTTGTCTTTCTCCTGCTCGGGAGTGAGATGCAAGATGGTGGTCTCCTGGTTGTTGGCATGAGACTTCAGTACGTATCTGTAAACAAAAAAAAAAGAGTTTATGACTCCACATTTAAGCTCGCAACTCAGTCCACTCTCTACTTATGGAAGGGAAAAGTGGTCGCTAATTTAATCCCTCAAACCAAATAAAAGCAATTTTTAGGGTTCCCTACCCAAAGGGTAAAACAGTACCCTATTACTAAGACTCCGCTGTCTGTCTGTCGGTCTGTTACCAGGCTGTATCTCACGAACCATGATAAATAGAGAGATGAAATTTTCACTCTCAAATAATCCTCGTGTGCTTGTAACGTCACCTGCGGCACCGGCACCAATGTAAATATTTATTCCGGATGTTCTGGGTATTTTCTATGTATAATAAAAAATATGTGTGTATGTAATGTATTGTATAAGTATATCACTCATCTAGTACCCATAACACCAGCTCTGCTTAGCTTGGGGCTAGATGATGCTGTGTGGATTGTCCAGCATTATTATAAAACTATACACACGTTTTTTTGTAAAGTACTACATAACACCCAGACAGCGAACAAACATCTATGTTCATCACACAAATGTCTGTCCTCGGTAGGGATCAAACCCATAACCTACAGTACAGAACGCTACTACTAACTGAGCTGTGACGCCGGCATTAACCGTGAATCTCAACTAGTCTGGTCTTGTGGCAAAAAGCTTAATTGCTACCAGGGGCGTAGCTGTTTGAGCAATCTACCGGCTCTTTTGGGAAATTTTCTGTCGTGAGAAATATTTACCCTTCACTTGGGCCCCCAACTAATTTTGATACAGGGGGGCCCTGTATCATAATGAGTTGGCACGCTACGCCACTGATCGCTACCTTAATAGCTACGTAACAGGGTAGATGGTGGTAAGTGGTACTGACCTCTGGATGTCTAAGTTCTCCCAGCAGATGAGTGTCTCAACGGATCCCAGTTCAAGAGCGCGCAGGGTATCGTCGACACCGAAACAATACTTCCCAGTGTCCTGCAAACAAAGCGAAATTACGTTAAAAATATAGTTCATAGTAACTTATTAGCGGCCGCTCGCAGCTTCGCCCGCGTGGCAGTTTTTTTCCCGTTCCCGTTATTTTTTCGGGATAAAAAGTAGCCTGTATGTTACTCCAAGTTATAATCTATGTTTATACTAAATTTCATCCAAATCGGTCTACTGGTTAGAGCGTGAAAGAGTTACAAACATCCATCCATTCTTACAAACTATCACGTTTGTAATATTAGTAAGATAATGATGATGTCATCTTGGCCGGTTTCGGCTACGGCGACATTAATTCTGCTGTTAATTGTTGTTGTCTTTTTAGTGTGCTCTGAGATGACTCGAATACCTAATTTTGGCTTTAAATGATGCATAATACGTGAATGTTTGAGTACCGTTGACATAGTTATAACATCTGACCGGTACGCTATCCTCGCGGTCACCGCCACTGAGGGGTCGTTGACCACTGTACGGAATACATCGCTGGTTGATAAATAGGAATTTCAGCAAAATATTAATATTAAAATCGTATTACTCTAAATGTATTTGACTGTCAACCAAGTGATATTCTAAAGACCTTGTTGTGTGTCTATAAGGTAACTTTACACGTTTCTGGAGATTTCGGAATTGCTCTTATAACACCCGGTATACCGTCAGAGGGAACTTTTTTTCTATCCCTCAGCAAACCTTATTAGAAGAGGTGGATCTGCGATTTTTTTTATACAATTTGCTGATGGAACAAGTATATACAATATATTACATACATAGATATTTTTTATTATACATAGAAAACACCCAGAACACCCGGAATAAATATTTGCAGATCGTACAAACATTTATCCCAAGGCGGGAATCGAACCCGCAACCTTCTGCGTCGCAGGCGGACACTCGCTCGCCGCGCCACATCGGTCGTCAAGATGATAGTACTTCCCCGGGCGAGCCCTTTACTAAGAGCTCTACTACTACTAAAAACATACTGCGTACAAAAACATACCTGAGAGATCTCGTCGAAGTATCGACCGATGAGTTTCTTCTCCTGGATGAACTTGACATTCTGCAGCGACTCCGCAGCCAGCTCGATAGCTTGGTTGAAGCCGTTCTCTCCGCCGTATGACACATCCACCAGCTTTATTATCTTGGCTTGGAGACGCTGGAAACGGAATCAATGTAGCTTCATTATTTACATTATTATTATTTTGTAAAAGGATCATACAAAAAAACGGTAGGAACCAAGCCGTAAGTTTGTTGGCGGTTCTTCTAGGCTTGGTCGCGAGGAACTGGCGCTTAGATTCACCTAGATTTAAGACGTTTCAAGATGATCCCTGCGGATATTACTGAATAAATGATTTTTGACTTTGTATGTTAGATCAGAATATGGTATTACAAATAATTAAATAACATCACGACTTCAATACCCAAGCACGGTAGATATCCCCTCCAATCTTTTAGCACAAAGTCTACTCGAGATTCTTTGAAGATGTCTAAGGGGTTTAGACAGGGGTATGTCCCGATAGTACATTTGGTACATACCCACATATTGCAGTAGTCAGTATTCCATACGTGACAGATTGCAAGCCCATTGCCGCTGCTAGAATACTAATTGGTTTCCTCACGATGTTTTCTTTCACTGTTTGAGCACTGGCATTGATAAAATCAATTTTTAAAACCACGAACTTCACGAATCAGAAGGCAGGGTCACTCTCAGTAGACCACCGGTGCTCAGCGGTAATAATAAAAAATAACCAGCCTAGTGTGAATCGGACTCGTGCACGAAGGGTTCCGTACCATTATTTATAATAAAAACGGCTAAACAACCACGTTTGTTGTGTTAGAGCCCCCTTATATTTAATTTTATTCTGTTTTTTAGTATTTGTTGTTATAGCGGCAACAGAAATATATCATCTGTAAAATATTTCAACTCTAACCATCACGGTTCATGAGATACAGCCTGGTGACAGACGGACAGACAGACAGACAGCGGAGTCTTAGTCATAGGGTCCCGTTTTATCCTTTAGAATAATATGGAACTTCACGCAGTCACAACCGTTTAAAAATGAGGTCATTCAACTTACCGGATCAAACATATCAGACTGACTGAGTTCAGTCTTGAAGTCTGCAGAACCGGCTAGAATAAGACCGGCTACGTTAGGTCGGTCAGCGCTGATGAAAAGCTGTGTTGCTACTTCGGCCACCTTCAAACAAAACAATTATTAGTATATTTAAAAAAATATATCTTTAGTCGACTTTGACGACTAATGTGGCGCGGCGGGCGAATGTCCGCCTGCGATGCATGAGTTTGCGGGTTCGATTTCCCCCTAGGGATAAATCTTTGAACGATCTACAAATATTCATTCCGGGTGTTCTGGGTATTTTCTATGCATAATAAAAAATATTTATGTAAGTATGTAATTTCATTCACCGTTTGAGAACACTGGCATTCCGCACATACATTTTTCGAACGGCAAAGTCTATTGGGGCACGACCGGATTTGAACCCACACCTTAGGATCAGAAGGTGGGGTCACTGCCACTAGACCACCGGTGCTCTATATACAATCTTTTTTAAGATAGCGAAACTTATGTGTTAAGTTATACTACAAAATGTCCCTGTTTTGCTTCAATCATCCCAATGAAAAGCACAAAAGAATATTCTAGAGTGGGAAAAAGACTAAACTGTACCTTTCGCACGTAGTTGTGTCTCTTCTCCATGCGGAGACGTGCAAAACGCAGCGCAGACTGACCACCACGACCATGCTTCTTCGGGAGGTCTACAGTGAACTTGTGCAGAACCTATAGAGAATACACAAATTTAATTTCACTATATTATCGAGCTGATAGAAGAGAGTGGGGGAAAAAATCTGTTGTGCCAACCCCACTTGAACTGAGACAAGGTCAAGTGGTATCACTGAGTGATCTTAACCCTAATGGATTTATTATCTCATTAGGGTCAAGGTCACATAACGAGCTATGGAGTGTTGTGTTATGCTTGGAGTTTCTCTACAAGGTTGGATCAAAAGGTCATCCAAATTAAGTCACATAACCCAGAGGATTAGCGTGATGAAGAGGCAGTTGATGATGGCATATGTTGCTGAGATCTGTTGGATGCCGCATATGATTAAAATTTATGACTCATTTATGATAACGCAGCAAATTTATGAGAGAATTCTATGTTTATCAAATCTGACATAGTCCTGCATAAGAGCAGGATGGTCATACAAGCACATGTGGCAAGACTGCGAAATTATCCCAGTTGCTTAAGTTAGTTAGATGAGTCTTAACACTTGTATGACTCAGGTTGGTAGACGCAGAGCAGAGCAGTGACCTGCGAGGCAATGCTTAGTCATGGGTGATGGTTACCACTTAACATCAGATGAACCATCTGCTTGTTCCATCAGCAAGAATAAAGAAAAAGTCAACAGTACTCACCTCCCGCGTGTTTCCTTGAAGCGTACCAAACAGTGCACCGTTACCGTCCATGACGATAAAACCGAACTTATTGTCATCAGCCAGCAAAGCCGTCAACGCCTCCGTGTGGAACTTATTGTCGCAAAGGTACAGAGAGGTGTTGATAGGCTTGAACGGCTCAAAGTCAATGTTGACCTTCTTTTCTTTCCCCTCCTCGGTGACAATGGTTCCGCAGTAGATGACGAGACCGTTGGGAGGCACTGTGGAGTTGGGTCAAGTGGTACTCAAGTTTGTATGAAAGTAATATGACCTGATCTATTCCAATATCGGCCCACTTGTTGGCATGTGGTTGGACTAGTTACCCTAACCAGGTGTCACTAGCGTTGCCGACTGAAGACATAGTCTCACGTCATCAGCCTAAATAAGTGCTGGACATAGTGCGCCATTGTCAAAACGTTAGACAGACGGATGCTACTGCCCATCTCCTGAGGAGTTCCCATAGTCGCCTCTTACGACATCCATGGGAAGAAATGGGTAGTTCTATTCTAAGCCGGAATCATCACAGCTCCTTACTTAGTCTCATTCGCCCAGTTTAGTAGTAGTAGAGTTCTTAGTGAAGGGCTCGTCCGAGGAAATACTATCACCATACCTATTTCTGCCGTCAAGTAGCTGTGTTCCGGTTTGAAGAGTGTGCTTCTAGCACATGAGATTTAACATCTATATGCCTTAGGTTAATGAACGCTGAGCTATACATCTTAGGGCACGATCATAATGAGCGTGACCTACAAGGCATGCTTTGTTGTTTGGTGATGGTTACCATTTAACATCAGGTGGGTTATCTGCTAGTTCCATCAGCAAGTTGTATAAAAAATAAAAGTAATTTCACATGTAAATATCCTTCTAAATCCAAGTCATAGTCATAAGGTAATTATTCCATAAAATCAAAGTGATTATTTAGAATAACCTTATAACTAGGTGAGACTAGGTGCCAGTTCCTCGCAACCAAGCCTAGATGAATAGTAATTCTTGTTCACTACTGCTTGTCAGTATACCTTACACCCGCTAAGATGTACATACATTATATTCTCGTGGCAGAAGTTGACCAACATTGATTACCAAGATCAAGGGACGCTCAACGACCACCGATAGTAGAATTATATTGTGGCGTTGTTGAGCAGCAGTGAAGCCTGGATCGGAAGTTTAAGTATCCTCAAAAATATGTCCTCATATAACATTACGGTCTACCGGGTTTGGGACAGTCACACGCTGAGTATAACAAAGCTTGTATACATACCTTTCGTGTACAGCTTCAGTCGATGCTGTACCGAGGTAATGGCGCCCAACACGGACAGTCGGTTGACTCTCGATTTGATATTGGACGCCGTTCCGAACTCGTCTGCTAACATCTTGGAGACGCGAGAGATCTGATCCTTAGGTGGTATGATTAGAGAAATCATGGAGGTACCATTGCTGCAAAAGAAACAACAGTGTTATGATGCGGAATCGAGGAGAATGAGGTATAATGGGTTGTGTTCTGAGACCCAATTTTCGTAACGAAATATCGTCAAATTCAAGTTTCAATCGTATCACCAAAAGGTAATCTTTGAAACTGAAATTTCAGACAGGCCAATTATGACAATGCCAACCGAGAATTGGGTCTGAACTGTTATCACATGATGCCTGCAGCTATTTTCCACCATCGACAGGGAATTCACTCTAGTGAATCGGGTGCCAAGTTGGTTGTAGAGAACCGTTCGTTTTCAGATGAATATAACTGTATTTTCCCACGAACGCTAATGCTCTTACTGCTCTGATATTATCTAGAGACTACACGGAGTTTATATTAAAAAAAAACATCACGACTTTAATCTCAAGCACGGTAGATATTCCTTCCGATCTCTCAGTATCAATCAAGTACCTCCTCGAGATTCTTCGAGGATGTCTAAGGCTAAGGACTCACGAAGCGGGTTTCACCCGTGCCCGCCACGGTTGCGTTTCCTCACATTAATAAGGCACCTTATTAATGCACTGGCATTAATAAGGTGTTTTAAAATGTTAAAAGTTCTATTACACACAAGTTATCACCAACTCGGATATTTACTATCAACAGATTACGAGAAAAGAATCAAATAAACTGAACATATAGAATGTTTTCCGTCATTTCTTAATTTATAGATAAAATGTTGATGCAATGACATAATAAGTTTTAAAAAGTATAATGAGTATATTCATTGTTGAGTTTGATACTTTTGAGTCTGCCCGTTTGGTTAAGGTCATTTCAAGGGCAGGCCCTTCCATCAGTTTATACGAGAGTAAATCGATAATGCCAGACAACGCCGTGTCGGGTAAGCGAGAGCACGAAACAAGCGTAAACTAACGAGTGCGAGCGAGACGAAGAGCCATCCTACACGGTTTTGTTCGAACTCACCTGTGACGTTACTAAATTGGTTGATTTCCAAGTAATTTCGTTATAATAATTTGACAGATCGCTGATCTGATAACGGTACGATCGTAGACTGGCGAGACATGCCCTCATCTCCGAGACTGGGTCGCACGCAATGACTGATATTCGGAAGTGTTCTCAGCAGTTCGCTGCAACAGTGCACATGCGCTGTTGCGTCAGCTAGAGACTGCGGCGAGGCACATGCGCTCTGTGTCAGAGTAACCAATCGATCGAGCCACAACCAGATCCGGGACAAAGTATCGCCTGTGTCAACTTACTACCTAGGTTTAGTTCTATGTAATTTGAATACCTACTAATATCTTATTTTTTGGGTTCCGTACCCAAAGGGTAAAACGGGGCTTTATTACTAAGACTCCGCTGTCTGTCTCTCCGTCTGGCACCAGGCTGTATCTTATGAACCGTGATAGCCAGGGAGTTGAAATTTTCACAGAAGATGTATTTCTGTTGCCGCTATACAAAACAAAAAAACAGAATAAAATAAATATTTAAGGGGGCTCGTACACAACAAAAGTAGGTAAGCGTGCCCAATAACTACCTACAAATACTATTCGCTGCATTATTATTATAGATATGTGTGTAATGTATTGCATTAAGTATATCATTCATCTAGTACCCATAACACAAGCTCTGCTTAGCTTGGGGCTAGATGATGCTGTGTGGATTGTCTAGCATTATTAAAAAAAAAACTTTTTTTAAAAAGATCTAAAAATTAGAACGAATTAACTCACCGGACTTCACAAAGCAAAAACGTAAGAACTTCCATATTCACTAGTTACTTAGTTACTTGCTACAAACTAATCGCCTTTCCAATTGTAAAAAAAGTCACTTGGACTCTGCTCACGATTCGGTCACGGTGAGCTTTGCGAGTAATCATCTCGGAGTCTATACCGCAATGACTGATCTCTGCAAGTGTTCTCAGCAATTCGCTGCAACAGTGCACATGCGCTGTTGCGTCAGCTAGAGACTGCGGCGAAGCACATGCGCTCTGTGTCAGAGTAACTAATCGACCGAGCTACACCCTGATCCGGGACTACGTTTCAATGCCCAGCGGCAACGTATTACCTAGGTTCAGGTATGATATTCTTCATTACCTTAGTACACTTTGAATTATTTTGTTTTTACTTTAGGCTAACGAGGCCACTTAATTTATTTTTTAGGCAATGAACAAAAATATAACCTAAATACCTAATAGTATGAAAATAAAGTAAAAGGCTGCCGACACAGCATGCCTAAGCATATCTCGGTATTGCTTTTGTACTTACCAATTTCTACTTTATTTTCATACTTTGCTATATTTTTAATCGTCGCCTAAAAATATCTTTCCATGCCGTGCCGCCAATGGGCGCCGGGCCTTAAAGTATCAACATTTCCATATTCACGAGTAGACTGTGTCAGAATAACTAATCGATCGAGCCCCACCCTGATCCTGGGCAAAATATACCTAGTGTCTACTTATTACTTAGGTTTCGATCTGTATTATTTTAAAAATAACATCTTTTTAAATATTTTTTGCTCTTAGTTACTGCGGCGAAACTTATGTGCTCAGAGTTCGATTAAGCCATATCTTGTTCCTCCAGGGGCTTAATACGGTTCGCAGCCTAGCTACTTAGAAAACTTGGGACCATCTTAATAACTGCAAGTCTTTAACATAACAAATAGTTATCGGTCTACGACTACCTTAAAAATCATTTAACAAACAGCCGTACATTCGACTCATAACTATTTATAACAAAATTTGACGACCGATGTGGCGCCGCAGGCGAATGTCCACCTGCGACGCAGGAGGTTGCGGGTTCGATTCCGCCTTAGGATAAATATTTGTACGATCTGCAAATATTTATTCCAGGTGTTCTGGGTATTTTTTATGCATAGTAAAAAATATCTAACTTGTTAGTTTTTAGAGTGCTTACTTGGACATCATAAAGATTTTATATTAACCCACAAATTATTACAAAAAATCTTTCACTAATATTTATTTTATTATTTTATTTATTCAAGTCAAAAATCAAAAGTCAAAAAGCATCTATTCAGTAATATCCGCAGGGATCATCTTGAAACGTCTTAAATCTAGGTGACTCTAAGCGCCAGCTCCTCGCGACCAAGCCTAGAAGAACCGGCAAGAAACTTACGGCTTGGTTCCTACCGTTTTTTGTATGATCCTGTTACAAAATAAGAATAATGTAAATAATGAAGCTCCAGTGTGGTGCCAATCTAACTGAATGCAAGATATGAAACATTAGTATTATTAGTTCCATATCTATACTATAATATTAAAGAGAGGTAAAGTTTGTCGGGTTGTAGGGGGTAATCTCTAGATCTACTGAACCGATTTTGAAAATTCTATCTAACACTTTTGTTTGGAATTTGTCGTTTAGACAAATCAAACTTTTCAAAACGATCGCAAAATCAGAACTAAGTAACTCACCGGTCCTCTCAAAGTAAAGGCGTAAGCATTTCCATATTCACTAGTTACTTAGATAACGGGAAACCAGTTTTGTGCACTTGTAACCATTTTAATAAACTTTCAAAACTAATCGCCTTTCCAATTGTAACAAAAAGTCACTTGGACTCTGCTCACGATTCGGTCACGGTGAGCTTTGCGAGTAATCATCTCGGAGTCTATACCGCAATGACTGATCTCTGGAAGTGTTCTCAGCAATTCGCTGCAACAGTGCACATGCGCTGTTGCGTCAGCTAGAGACTGCGGCGAAGCACATGCGCTCTGTGTCAGAGTAACTAATCGACCGAGCTACACCCTGATCCGGGACAACGTTTCAATGCCCAGCGGCAACGTATTACCTAGGTTCAGGTATGATATTCTTCATTACCTTAGTACACTTTGAATTATTTTGTTTTTACTTTAGGCTAACGAGATAATGCGAAAAGCACCACTTAATTATTTTTTTAGGCAATGAACAACAATATAACCTAATAGTATGAAAATAAAGTAAAAGGCTGCCGACACAGCATGCCTAAGCATAAGCATATCTCGGTATTGCTTTTGTACTTACCAATTTCTACTTTATTTTTATACTTTGTTATATTTTTAATCGTCGCCTAAAAAATATCTTGCCATGCCGTGCCGCCAATGGGCGCCGGGCCTTAAAGTATCAACATTTCCATCATATTCACGAGTAGACATTCCCAAACGACGCACTCACTACACGGAAAATCACTGTTCATCAAAAGTTTAAAATATATTGAATTTCTAATTTAAATATGGAAAAATACAGTTATTATAAAACTTCCAATCGGTTTGGTAATTTTTAAATCTTAAGTAACTTGGAGGCACTTGCGAGACGGTCAAGATGTTATTTGAAACGACTGATCTCGAGACTGGATCGCACACATTGACTTATCTCAGAAAGTTTCCTCAGCAGTTCACTGCAATAGTGCACATGCGGTATTCAATATAATTTTAAAACTATGTTAAGTATTTAATATTTTTGTTCTTACATTAATCTACCGAGATACGCACTCGTCTTCTCCATGACTGGGTCGCACGCAATGACTGATCTCCGAAAGTGCCCTCAGCAGATCGCTGCAACAGTGCACATGCGCTGTTGCGTCAGCTAGAGACTGCGGCGAGGCACATGCGCTCTGTGTCAGAATAACTAATCGATCGAGCCCCACCCTGATCCTGGGCAAAATATACCTAGTGTCTACTTATTACTTAGGTTTCGATCTGTATTATTTTAAAAATAACATCTTTTTAAATATTTTTTGCTCTTAGTTACTGTGGCGAAACTTATGTGCTCAGAGTTCGATTAAGCCATATCTTGTTCCTCCAAGGGCTTAATACGGTTCGCAGCCTAGCTACTTAGAAAACTTGGGACCATCTTAATAACTGCAAGTCTTTAACATAATAAATAGTTATCGGTCTACGACTTCCTTAAAAATCATTTAACAAACAGTCTGCACACTCGACTTAGAACTATTTATAACAAAATTTGACGACCGATCTGGCGCGGCGGGCGAATGTCCACCTACGACGCACGAGGTTGCGGGTTCGATTCCCGCCTTGGGGTAAATGTTTGTTCAATCTGCAAATATTTATTCCAGGTGTTCTTAAACTATATCTTATTTGTTAGTTTTTAGAGTGCCTACCTGCACTTAAGGAAATCATAAAGATTTTATATTATCCTAAAAATTATTACCTCGAGCGGGATTTAAATCCACGACCTCCCCCTTGATACGGGGATGCGATATCCAATTTCGCTATGGAGGATTCAAATGAAACTCAAATTAATCAAATGAGACTCGATAAAATTGTTTTAGATGTTTCTAATACGGTACTTTAGCGATCGTGGTTCCATCTACATGCTTGACGCTATACTATCAAAGCCTGCTCGATAACCGAAATTGCATTAAAAATCTCGCTCGAAGAAATAATTTTTGGGATAATATAAAAAAATATCTATGCATGTAATCATCATTGTAATGTTTTAAGTATATCAGTCATAAAGTCCCCATAACACAAGCTCTGCTTAGCTTGGGGCTAGATGATGCTGTGTGTATTGTCCAGCATTATTATTATTATAGTTATTATAAAAATATTTTTCCTTTTGCAATAAGCTTAAAAATTTCGCAACCTCTAAATGTAACCATTCCATACATTTTTGACTAATAAATCATAGGTGGAACACAATCGAGATTTGTCCTGCTTTAGGATAGTGACGTCACGTGCCGAACGGCTACGTTTGTGAAGAATTTAAAAAATTCAAAAAATTTGTGGAAAATTTGGGTTCTCAAATATTATAAAAATCTTTCACAATATTTTTTTTATGAAGTTTCATATCTTTACTATAATATTATAAAGAAGTTAAGTTTGTCGGATTGTAATCTCTAGATCTACTGTACCGATTTTGATAATTCTATCTATCTATCTAACACTTTTGTTTGGAATTGGTTGTTTAGACAAATCAAACTTTTCAAAACGACCGCAAAATCAGCACTAAGTAACTCACCGGTCCTTTCAAAGTAAAAACGTAAGCATTTCCATGTTCACTAGTTACTTAGGTAACGGGAAACCAATTTTGTGCACTTGTAACCATTTTAATAAACTTTTAAACTGATCGCTTTTCCAATTATAACAAGTCACTTGGACTCCGCTCACGATTCGGTCACGGTGTGCTTTGCGAGTAATCATCTCGAAGCCTGTGCCGCAATGACTGATCTCCGAAAGTGTCCTCAGCAGTTTGCTGCAACAGTGCATATGCGCTGTTGCGTCAGCTAGAGACTGCGGCGAGGCACATGCGCTCTGTGTCAGAGTAACCAATCGATCGAGTCACACCCTGATTCGGGACCACATCTATGTCTCATCTACACAGGTGTGCCCTAGGGCAGCACCCTAGGGCACACCTAGGGTTTAGACTGGCCTCACAACTCAGTTAGTAGCTATGCCTTCGGTGCATAACGGCGGTCGTCGGTTAGTTATTATAACTGGCCTATTCATAGTAAGATGTTCTTTACATTTTGCAGCCTTTATTGTAGCTTCACAACTTAAATCCCCAGACAAATCTCCTCTTAGATGTCTTAGTACCCAGTATCTACCCGTGGTTCCTTGAGGATGTCTAAGGAGGTAGTCCTACATTTTGCAGTAGTTGGTATTCAATACGTGACATGTTAGAACTCAATTGGATGGGCAACAGGTTGTCCATCGCCGCTACTAGAATACTGCACGGTAAATATCCTCAAAGATCTTTTAGTACCAAGTATGTACTCGTGGTTTCTTGAGGATATCTAAGGAGGTAGTCCTACATTCTGCAGTGGTTGGTATTCCATACGTGACAGGTTGCAATCCAATTTGATGGGGCAACAGGTTGCCCATCGCCGCTACTAGAATACTGCACGGTAAATATCCTCTCAGGTCCCTTAGGACCAAGTATTTACTCGTGGTTCCTTGAGGATGTCTAAGGAGGTAGTCCTACATTCTGCAGTAGTTGGTATTCCATACGTGACAGATTGCAATCCAATTTGATGGGGCTACAGGTTACCCATCGTCGCTGCTAGAATACTTTCTGGTTTCCTTACGATATTTTCCTTCACCGTGTCAGACCACTGGCATTGCACACATACATATTTCGAAAGTAAAATCCATTTGTACACGACCAGATTCGAACTCACGACCTTAGCATCAGAAAGCGAGGTCACTCCCACTAGACTACCGGTACTCTTTAGTTGAAATCAATTCTATCGTATTATAATATGACATATAGTCGTATTACCTAAACGCCGTGTAAGTAAATTCGTATAGGTAACGCGTTACTGTTGTGGAGCCATCGTCCAGCCAGTTCAGCCTCAGCATTATACTTTTATGTGTAGTTTGTTTATGTATTCAGTTTATAGTAATATAAAGTTACCTGTATAATATTAGGGCGGCGGTGCCAGGCTTGTCGAGATCCATCGCAACTATTCGTAACCGGTAACAACTACCCTCTGACACGTGCCGTGGCTTCGCAGTTATTAAGTTGTGATACAATAATATCTGTCAATGTATTTATCAAATCTTCGAAAACACTTCCAATAATTTCCGGAACCTTCAAATCTCTGAGTTCGCCCAAAGTGATCACTTTATCTCTGTTCGCGATTCTGTTGTCAGCTAATGTCGATTCTATTCTACATAAAGCTTCACCGATGGTTTCATAATCGTCCATTTCTTGCATGTTCACAAAACTAATAAAAATAATAGTCAATCTAAACGATTTTTAGAATTATTTTATTTGTTTCTTTACTGGAGTGACGGAGACGTCCGGTCGTACCATCTGATCTCGTAATGACTGAGCGACAACCTTTTTTTAGGGCGTAGTTTCTTGCATTGTTGCACATGCGCTGTTGAGACTGCGGCATTGACCATGCGCTCTGGGAGGCAGGTTGATCGATCTACGCCTAGTTCTCAGGACGGATAGGGTTGCCAACATTTAATAGTAAATTCATATTCAAATTTATTTATTTCAAATTAAGCACATTCATAATCAATATAGGTACAAACAATCTAATTAACAAAACAGAGAAAGAATGGCTTGCGTAAAATTTGTGGTTACAGCATCTACACTAAGTTGTTAAACTTGTGTTGTAGCTGCTGCTTACCTTCCAGGAATATTACAATTAATTCTAAAGCCACTCATAATATATGAAATACATGCATAAATTACAATTTAATTTAGTAATAGTAGTTTTAATAATAGTAGAGCTTTTTGTTAAAGGGCTCGTCCGGGGAAGTACTATCACCATACCTGCCTGCGACGCAGGAGGTGGCGGGTTCGATTCCCGCCTTGGAATAAATGTTTGTACGATCTGCAAATATTTATTCCGGGTGTTCTGGGTATTTTCTATGTATAATAAAAAATATCTATGTACGTAATATATTGTATTAAGTATATCAGTCATCTAGTACCCATAGCACAAGCTCTGCTTAGCTTGGGGCTAGATGATGCTGTGTGGATTGTCTAGCATTATTATTATTATTATAACCTAACCATAAAAATAAAATCTATACTATAATAAAACTGTAGAGGTCGAAAAGTCTGTACATTAACGATATTTAGCTGAAACCTTGCTAATAATGCTTAAAATGAGGTAGAAAGACGGAAACGACCTTTAAAAAAAAAATGTTTGTTTGTACAATTGTTTGTACACGCATCACGCAAAAACTGCGCAATGAATGTGGATAGGATTGGCAAAAATAGTTAGTTTATAATCCAACTTAAAACTTAGAATGGGTTTCATTGAGCTGTCATCCCTAAAACGGGAGTAAAAAGGGGATGAAGTTTGTATGAAAAACTCTTAAAACTTGCATGTATGGGTTTGAAATTTAGCATGAAGAAATAACGTAAGAAATAATTTGATACCGGTTTTTTTGTTTTCAAAAATTCAATCATTTGGAGTAGAAAAACGGGAATTATTTACGGGAAAAGTTGCAGAAAGATAGCGTTCTGTAAATTCGCTATTGTTGACATGGTTGATTTGGCCGAGTGGACAGGTCAGCGGCTCTGCTGTGCCTAAGGTGCCGAGTTCATTTCTTTACGTAGTATGATGACTTTTTGTATTTTTGAATTTTTTTGAGCATGTTTTAGTAAACCTTATTTTGATCTAGATGGCACTGAGAGGTAAATAGATATTTTAAGGTCCTATCCACTCAGAGAATTGGTTCATCAGTTTAACAAATTCAAAACAGAGATGGCATTCCCTGACGTATAATTAAGTTCCGATGTATTATACTTACCTACAACAAGCACAGTAATAAAAAAAAATGTAATGCTGGATAATCCACACAGCAATAATACATTCAATACACGCCGACGATGCTGGCCAGAGGAAGGTTTTCCAAGTGGTTTGCGAGAACATGCTCTTGGTCGGTGTGTACAGTAAATTCGAATAATGGTGAATGTTACTGCTTTCGTTTGTTGCTGCACACAGTACATGGCCCCACGTATTTTATATACATACGAAGATGTCAAGTACACCTACCTGAAGAACACGTGGCATATAAGATTATGACCAACACTGGGACCAGACCCCAGAAGAAGCATGTATCAGTGATAGCTCATGTTGCCTCAGGCACTTATTTGCCGTGATGTTGGTATTCTGTGGACTATCGGATTCAGCACAGTCGTGGCAAAAATACCAACTCCAATTTTCTGAGGACTTTAAGAGATCAAAGCACAATAGTAATGCTATTGAAGTTCTCTTCAAGATATTATTATTTCGATTATCAATTAAATCAATATGGATTACCAGAACCAGAACCAATTCCGAATCAACCTAGAGCCAATAGAAAATATGTTGGAGAGGTTGATTACAGTCTATAATGACGGAAATGACTACTTTTGCCTATGATAATATCCCGAACTTAACTCCAGAGCAAAAAGTGGTTATTGAGACTATTGTCATGAGCGTCGTAAATAGCGAGGAAAGGTTATTCTTCCTTGACGCTCCCAGTGGTACAGGAAAAACATTCGTGGCCAAAGTCATTCTGGCAGAGGTAAGGAAAAGTGGCAAAATAGCTTTAGCGGTAGCATCATCGAGAATTGCTGCTACTTTGCTTTCTGGTGGTATAACGGCACACAGTGCATTTAAAATACCCATCGATTTAAACAGCAATGAAAACCCAGTGTGTGGCGTGTTGCGTAACAGCGATAAGGCAAAAGCGTTAAAAGATTGCTGTCTAATTAGTCTGGGATGAATGTACTATGGCACATTAAAAAGCTGCCGAAGCAGTCGATAGGACTTTGAAAGATATTTGTAGAAATAATCGTAGCATGGGTGGTATCACAGTCCTGTTCAGATGCAAAATAAGAAACGAAGAGTTGACAAAATAAATGCCATATTAAAACGATCCACTTTCTGGCCTCATAGCTGGTTTTATCCATCAATATGAGAGCATTTCTAGGTGAAAATCCTTTTGTCCAAGAGTTTGCCAACGTTCTACTACAAATTGGCGAGGGCACTTTACCATAACAGAGCGGAAAGGTGATGCTTCTTCGCCAATTACGTCCTGTTGTTACAACGCTAGAAGACCTAGTGCAGTGTCTGTATTAGTAATACATCGTGAAAACTCTAGGTTATATGACAGGGCTATATTAGCTCCAAGAAATGATCAAACGATTGCTATCAATAATCAAATTCTTTCAGAAATTGAGGGCAACGAGATGGTTTATTATCGTTCCGAGTAATTTCCCCTTTTAATTTAAGAGAGTGCAATTTCTGGTAAGCTTATGCTTATGCGATGACCATCAACAAATCTTGAGGTCAAACAAACACTTAAAGCTGCACGTTTCGATCTTAGAACTAGCTGTTTTTCGCATGGTCAGCTTTACGTCGCATGCTCACAAGTCACTGACCCTCAAAACCTATTTATTGTAGCACCTGATGAAAATACTCAGAGAGAAATTTTGCAATATCTTTCTATATTTAGTATTTTTCTATTACAACGCGGACGAAGTCGCGAGCGGGTCAGCTAGTAAAAAATAAAAATTCTATCGAAATACTTAATAAGACAACGACGTACAACATACATTTTGTTAATTTTAAAATTTTAAAACGGATAACATGAACTTCTAGTTCAATAATTATACATAGTAAAACCGGTCAAGTGCCAGACAATCTTATATGGCATCTATTAAATAATATAAGGTCCGACTCGCACTTGGCCTGTAAATTTTTTCATGGGATACTTACCTTGCGATTTACACTTGCACACATCAGCTCGAATTTATAAAGTCGTATCAAACGTCGAATGATAGGAATAACTTTCGCCGTAAGTTCGCGCACTTTGGTAATATGCTGTCTGAGCTTTAGTAGTGAAATGACAATTTGGCAGATATCTATAAATATCAACATATAATGGACTCGTGCTGAGAAATATGGATCGTCCAGTGTTATATACGGAATCTTTTTGAGTGGTTCCAGATCAGGCAAAGAGAGGGTACTACTCTCTCGTTGCATTGTGGATCATGCTATTATGGATGTAAAACGAACACGTCCCACGCCACACCGATCTCTGGCAGATGAAACAGTGCACATGCGCTGTGGCGTTTTAGTTGTGGTGTACTTGCAAAAGTGTGTACTAGGGCTACCAAGTACGACCACCTTATACCAGCGCAAGAAAACCTGCCTTAAAAATATTTTCCGTACTCTAAGTGCGCCTTCACATTACGTCGCAAGCAGTGCGGCAGCAGCGCGGCAGCTGCGCGACAGCAGCGGATGTCTTCTCATTACAAATACAGCCGCGCGACTCAGGGTGGCCAGTTCATTTCTACATTCTACATTTCCTTTGTTTCGAAATTGACATGTGAATAGTGATTATGTAATATGTATTCAAAGTGTTGAAATATGGTAGTAATAAACAAATCTTTAATTACGTCCGAATGTCAAAAAAGTATTTTGGTGAATTATTATGTCTTCTTAAGAGTAGTATTCAACAACGCCGTGATACTCCATTCACTAATTCATTCCAGTTTTTTTTTTATTGTCCTGTTGTTATAATCATCGGTCCTCGAATCCCACAAAGCAGGACGCGTTTGAACTTGAATGATAAATTGTTCTGTGTCAAATTCGCTCATTCTGAAATAATGTTCTACTGTACGTACGATAGCAACACTGGCTCGAAGCCGACTGACTGCACGCGGCTGCCGCGCTGCCGTCCACTATGGACAATCACGTGTCGCGCGGCTGCCGCGCTGCTCTTTTTAGTATGGAATTAGCCGCCGGTGAGCAGCGCGTCTGTCGCGCTGCTACAGTCGCACTGCTGCCGCACTACTTGCGACGTAATGTGAAGGCGCACTAAAACTAAAACAAAATCGCGTCAGCAAACCAGCCAGCGCTCGAGTAAAAACATTTGCATAAAAAATTAATTCGTACCCACGAAAAGTGTTTAGAAAATGCACTTTAAGACCCAGTGGACTGACGGCATTGTATAGATCCCGGATTGTCGCTGGACAGAGAAGACCCTAGCTCCTACCCCTAACTCCAAGACTAGGTTTTGACTCCCGAGAGTAGGACTAAATTACTCAAAAAGTTATGAAATACTTCTAGAGCGCAGCCGTTTAAGTTTTTTTTTTACATTTTAAAATGCTGGTATGATCGCCTATCGATTTCCGACAGCGATACCAGGCTGTTGGGGGAAAAATCTGGCAAGAACAGAATGCAACAGAGGCGTTGTAGGGGTCGCCTACCCTACCGGCGGGGTTGAAATGCAAATACCTATCGAGTACATCAACGTCTCATATAACGAGTAGTGATCGTGCCATCAGTGTCACATAATACGTGACCTACGGAGAGTGTAGAAGTATTTTGAGTTCCCCCTGGCGATGTCAATGCGCCCCTGTTTTATAGGGATTGCGGCAGTGAGCATGCGCCCTGCGCCTGTGACGTTGAAGCAGCGCGGCGTTGGATTGATCCAGGCACGCCTGGGCTCCTAGACCGTTCATCGTATTTAGGGGGTTATCCTTGAGAAATATTTTGTTTCGACCGTTCACCTTGTAACCAAAAGTCACACGAAGAGCGAGCAGAGCGAGCAGAGATCAAACTGCATGACCTAAAAAAATCACGTGACTATAAACGCGCCATGATTTATCACCATACTTTGTGACGTCATTATGTTATAGCCATAGAATAAGAAGACTAATAGAAGACATGATAAAATAGCAACCAATTACACAAAATTTGTACTGTTTTCACTTACGATATTGAAATGGTACAAGAAAGAGATGCATACAAACTTTTAAATCCGTCTTTTGAACAGATATCACTAACATTTACGAATATTACGTAGTATTCTGTGATGTTAGTGTTGTAACTATGTCAACTTCGATATCGATAAATAAAGTATGTATGTAGATTGTAGGGCTAGCTACCAACTCTTAGAAACGATGAACGAAGTTTTGTATTATCGATTTCAGTTACACTGCAGCCAAATGCTTAGTTATTATTAATTAAAACAATAAAGAAAAAATAAACGAGCCATTCGATGTCGGTCAGTAACAAAAGTACTTCAGTGTGAGTCGGGCACTCTCTGCAAACTTAACATATGTACCTACCTACGTCGGCCATGGCTACTGTAAAACTATTTAGCGAATGAATCAAAAAGGTTGTAATAAGGATGTAATAATCGGGTAGAGGCGAGCTCGAAATGAACCGTTGCGATGAACTTTCCACAGCAAGCGTGAGCATAAAGCAGGTCGTCTCCAGACTGCTCAAATTAAAACACTTAGCATTCTAGCAGTTATTTCAAAAAAACTAGCACAACAGTTTGGCTAGGCGACTGGTAAAAATCTTACAATGAAGATCGAGTATTTGATAGTGCCAACTTGCACCACCTGGTCCTACATCGTAATGTTTTTATTCGTGCGTTAAATATAATGTTGGTATTGCAGATGGCTTTAGCCGCCGATATTTTACTTGATCATTAGGTTGAAATGAATATGTTGTGAAATGATTGGAACAGACGTGAATGACTTTATTCGGTGTCCAATTATCGCTTCTTTGTATGAGTTGTAACCATACATTTTTCATCTTTTCTTCTTTGGGAAATCTAAAACAATGATTATGGATGGTAAAATCATCGACATTTTTACTCATCGATACAATTTACTACATCACTATGATTAAATTATTTTGGTTGTAATTATCGTATGAAAACTTAATAAAACAGGTGGAAATGTATGTGAAAACTGGAGACAACATAATTTACAAAGATATTCTGAGCATTTGGTTCTATAAATGACACAAATTTTCCAGTAAAACTCACAAATGGAAAGATAGCGACACATCCTCATTTTCTCATCGTTTTCTACTTGAATCACAATCTTCATCTACACATGGCATTTTATACACACATTACGCTCCTTTTTTTAGACATAGACATAGACATAGACATACATACATACATAGTAGGTTTTTGCAGTTATTACGTTGTTTTTGAGTGATCTAATGCATTATTTTCAAATATATTATAAAAAATACAACAAATCGTCCGGGAACTTTCACAGAAATGTCAACGCGACATTATTATGATAGTTTTTACCTATCTGAAAGCAATAAGGTCGTTCATGAGTTTTTAATTTACAAGTATGATATTTTTCGAAAAGTGTAAAATGGCACTTCCGTCATTTCAAACGAAGGACAATGTACTGAATAACTCTAAAAATTGAATTAATAAATATATATGCGCTATTTTCACACATCTTGACGTTGTCGTAAGCGAAAAGAGCATAAACTAGTGTATTGAGTTGCTATTATAGCTGCATTTCTACAGCTTTTAGTCCATATTCTTAGGTTATAGCTTTAGCGTTTACGGCTATTGCAATGAGTGAAAACTAATGTCATACGCGCTCGGGTTTGTTCGGGAGCTGTCGGCGTGTTTTCGGTACTGGATTAAAAAAATTAAAAAAATAGTTTTGTTATAAAACTTATATGATCTTTCCATTTACCGCAAAAAAAAAACAAAACCCCAATTCCACGGTTGTGCATTCCATGGTTGTGTAAATACGGCACCCTTGACCATAGCGTAGTTCAGTGTGCACGCCTGGCATGATTTTGTGCAATTCGTGTAGCTTGTAGTGCATCGTAGGGCACGCTTTGCATTGTTTGTGGATAGATGATGTTGTGTGTCTACAAATATTTATTGTATTTCATTAATTAGGTATATGGAGTTGTGTACACGACCCTACCACTATAGCCACCACTCTCTATTCTTAAAGGTTTGCTGAAAACTATTAGGGTTAACTCTATAATTATGTATCTTTCTATGCATTGTTTTCGTGCAAAAAAGGATTAAGAAGTTAAGTGCCTTATAAAAAGCTTCATAATTACAAAATGACTAACTTTATTTCTATGTTACGTATGTTTTAATCCGTAGTATACCGGATGTAATAAGACTACTTCCGAAAACTGAAACTGCAAACTGATTTTTTTTTGTAATCTGACTGCAGATTACAATTATAATTACAAAAAAAATTAAAAACGCAACGCAATGTCGGTTTTTTCCGTATTTTCGGCATCAACAATACATCGTAAAATAAACATAAATACCTAATTATCTTATACGGCAACATAAATAAAAAAACCGGCCAAGTGCAAGTCGGACTTGTGCACGAAGGGTTCCGCACCATTATCTATAATAAATTGGCAGAAAAATCACGTTTGTTGTACGAGTGCCCCCTCAAATATTTAATTTATTCTGTTTTTTAGTATTTGTTGTTATAGCGACAACAGAAACTCTCTAACTATCGCGGTTCATGAGATACAGCCTGGTGATAGACGGACAGACGGATAGATGGATGGATAAATAGACAGACAGACAGACAGCGGAGTCTTAGTAATAGGATCCCGTTTTACCTTTTGGGTACGGAACCCTAAAAACACGATTTATTAGACCTTGTTGTAGGTAACTTTACAAGTTCCTAGAGTATTCGGAAGTGGTTTTCTTACACCCATATAAGAATATATATACGATGAAAATTGTAACTGTTTGGAGACAAAAAAACATATTATCTTATTTCTATTTCACCTTCACGAATTTAATCCCCCCCCCCCCCCCCCCACGGTAGATATCCCCTCATATATCTTAATACCAAGTACCGACTCAAGGTTCATTGGGAATATCGGAGGTAGGTTATGTTATACCTGGCTCATACACACTACAGTAGTTGGACTTCCACACGTGACAGGTTGTAAGCCTATTGCCGATACTTGAATGCCAACTGGTTTTCCTTACGATGTTTTCAGAATCAGAATAAACACATTACATACAAAAATTTCTAACTGTTGAATGTATAAGATGGTAGGAATATAATTCGACAACCGATTTGGCGCGGCGGGCGAATTTCCGCCTGCGACGCAGGAGGTTGCGGGTTCCATTCCTGCCTTGGGATAAATGTTTGTTTATACGATCTGCAAATATTTATTCCGGGTGTTCTGGGTATTTTCTATGCATAATAAATGATGATAATAATAATAATAATGCTGGACAATCCACACAGCATCATCTAGCCCTAAGCTAAGCAGAGCTTGTGTTATGGGTACTAGATGACTGATATACTTAATACAATACATTACATACATACATATTTTTTTATTATACATAGAAAGTACCCAGACCACCCGGGATAAATATTTGCAGAACGTACAAACATTTATCCCAAGGCGGGAATCGAACCCGCAACCTCCTGCGTCGCAGGCGGACATTCGCCTGCCGCGCCACATCGGTCGTCGGTAATCGATGTAAGGTATTGTATTAAGTAAATCAGTAATGTAGGTAATAATGACTTAAAATGGGAGAAGACACTGACTTCTGTAACACTGGTTATTGTACCTAGTTCAGTAGTCAGGGACTTCATAGGATGTCTGTTACAAAAACCTTATGTCAATAAACAAATTTTATTATTATTATTAGTCATCTAGTACCCATAACACAAGCTCTGCTTAGCTTGGGACTAGATGATGCTGTGTGGATTGTCCAGCATTATTATTATTATTTATTATATTATTATTAATTGCTTGTAAAGTTCAATTAATTAGATTGTAAGCATTACTATTAGTTTAGGCGTAGTGTGTCTTTCGAACTTCCGTCTTCTGTAGTATCTATGCTCTTAATATGTTGTCTGTCTTGCCTTCGCCTTATTAAGTTAGATTTGCACCACACTGGGGCTTTTACATCGTTGTTAATTTCAAAAAGGATCGTACAAAAAAACAGTAAGAACTAAGCTGTTATTTTCTTGCCTGTTCTTCTAGGCTTGGTCGCGAGGAACTGATTGATTGATTGAAAATACTTTATTGCACAAAAAAGTAACAGTACAAAGGCGAACTTAATGCTATGAAGCATTATCTTCCAGATAACCTTTGTGGAACTGGAGCTTTGATTCACCTAGCTTTAAATTGATCCCTGCTGATATTACTGAATAAATGACTTTTGGCTTTGAATTACCAATAAACTATCGCTTTTGATAAAATATTTTGAAAATATGCCTTGATACATATTAAATACCATTTCATGGCTCCAATACCAATTCAAAGAGAAATGAACGCTGAATTACTGAAATTGGTTATCCAATTTCGTCTACTTGCTCTCATCACCGAGTAAAATAGCATGTAGGTACATTAGTCTCACCCTTCAATGAGATTGAAACGACGACATGTGTCCCCTTAATTGAAAGAACTAGCTATTAATAAGTTAGAGCGCCGGTGGTCTAGTGGGAGTGACCCTGGATTCTAATCCTAAGGTCGTGGGTTCGAATCCGATCGTGGGCCAATGGATTCTTCCATTGAAAAATGAATGTGCGTAATGCTATTGCTCTCTAATAGCCAATGAAAACGTTGTGAGGAAACCATTTAGTATCCTAGCAGCGACCATGGGCTTGCAACCCGTCACGTATGGAATACCAACTATCTAACTTACAAAACATGGGTATCTACCAAATGCAATTCATTTGGACGTACCTCTTAGTCATTCTCAAAGAATCTCGAGAAGATACTCTGTACTAAGAGATCCGAGGGTATATCTACAGTGACTGAGGATTAAAGCAAAGCCGTTTCTGTTTCCGGTTTAAACTTACCCTCTAGCCATCTCCAAGCTTTTAATCAGCTTCTTGATTTTCCATATCTCAACGTTGCGATCAGCCGAATGTTCCTCTGTCTCCATTTTAGATCTATTTTATCTCAATATTGCAATATATAACTTGTTAGGACTGAATCGGTCGGTCAGAAGGTAAGGTAAGCTTTCAGTGCGTTTGACCAGTTTTAGTGATTTCCGAACAAAGTATTGACTCAAAGTTTGCTTTTCCTCAAAATGCCTTTCCTAGTTAACTAGGAAAGGCTAATATTGGTGGGATGAGTCATGAGAAGCCCGGTCTCTAGGTGGAGCTTGAGAGACGTGTGCTCTCTATAAGAGCAACGGGACAACTGACGATTTAAATTCCATGAAACAAAGAAATGCCTGCAATGCCACAGCGCCATCTGCTATCGATTTACCGCAATGCAGAGAACGGGTGCAGTTAAGCGAAATTACAACAAAAAACAAACGCAAGAAAGTTCAATTCAGTTTGGCCGAAAATGTAGACAATATGAATAGGGAGGGGTGAGAAGTTGCGCACGCAATTTTACACGACCCCATTCGACCCCTCTTCAAAACAATGACTTGTATTTATATCCTCTAATATACTCACAAATGTAAAATTAATTACTTATAGAGAGCCATCATAGAAAAAAATTGCATCACGACTTTAATTCCCATTCACGGTAGATATCTCCTCAGATATCTTAGTACCAAGTAGGTACTTACTCGAGATTCTTTGAGGATGTCTAATTGGGGTAGTCAGAGGTTCGTCCAAATATTACATTTGGTACATACCCAAGCCTGATTAATTTGTTGCAAGTCGTCATTTTCTATACCATCAAGTAGGTAGGTTGATAATTAGGAAATGCTTTAGCATTAAGCCCTACTTTTATGCTTAAATTGTTTATCTATACTAATATTATAAAAAGGAAAAATTTGATTGTTTGTTTGTTTGCATTGAATAGGCTCCGAAACTACTGGACTGACATGAAAAATTCTTTCACCGTTGGGAAGCTACAATATCCCCAGGTGACATAGGCTATATGTATCATATTAAAAAAAAATTGGGATCCCTACTAAAACCCGCGCGAAGCCGGGACGGACCGCTAGCGCTACTTTGTGTATAAAGAACAAATATATTAAACAATTATGTATATATAAAAATATATATAGAAAAAGATATACTTAAGGGGGCTTTGTTGCATACAAACGTAATTTTTTTGCCGTTTTTATTTTAAATAAAGGTACGGAACCCTTCGTGCGCGAGCCCGACTAGCACTTGGCCAATTTTATAAGACAAACCAAAAATAAAGCATAAAAATGGAAAGGGAAGTTTATTTTACTGTTTACTGGCTACCAATGAGAAGAATGTGCTTGCTTTTCTGAGCATAGCTGCTCAAAACAGGGTTCGAGTTTGCCACTCTCATTTCTTTCTCTGCGTCTATTTTTCGTCTGTACTTATTCTTTATTACTGATACTGCAGAAGAGCCTGTTAGGCTAAAGTACGAAATGTCGCAATCGTCGGTCGGTCGCATCGACACACGACTTCCTTGGGACAATGCTGCGACGTATCAGGCGTCGCGACGCACAGTTCAAGAAGCCCTGCTTTAAGGAATTTGAAACCCTTCTCGAGTATCGCCAACGCCATCTAAGATATAACTGCTGAACTAGATGTTACAAGCAACGACAAAAGGTACATCTCCTATCTAGTTAGTTCCTTGCAAAACTATCGAACAGTGGCGCCAATGTTGCCAACAAAGATTTTAACTTAACTGTCGAACAGTCGCGCCAATGTTTCCAACTCAGAACATTAACATATTATTAATTGACCGAGCGAGCAAAGCGTCCCAGTTTCGAGATTAGCCAAAAAATGGTTTTATCCATCTCGGATACTTTCTGTTCTTGCCACATTGGCAGCTAACATGTTAAATATCTGTACTATTTTTTAGATGTATCACATTGTATCATATTATATTGTATGTATTATTATTACTTTGAGGTGTGCTGTTTTTGAACTTCTGCAAAGATCGTAGAGCATAGTAGAAGAGCTCTTAGTGCAGGGCTCGTCCAGGGAAGTACTATCACCATGCCTAGTTCTGCCACCAAGCAGCTTGCTGTGTTCCGGTTTGAAGGGTGTGGGTGCCGGTGTAATTACAGGTACATGAGGCTTAACACCTGCAGGGTAGTCCCTGCATCCACCAACCTGAGGCATACTGGTGTTAAGCCTCATATAATTTCATCAGCACCCACACCTTCAAACAGAATACAGCAATGCGAGCTTTACTGCTTGGCGACAGAAATAGGTATGGTGGTAGTACTTCCCCAGATGAGCCCTTTGACAAAGAGCTCTACTACTACCTATCAAAGTTTCCATCCAAATCCATACAACCATAATGGATGAGGTTTACTAGGTAATGCACTTAACATGTTCCTTCATACTTATGCAATAAGTGTAAAAAAATTATCAAAATAAAAAACAAAACTAGCTAATTTGAATATACCATGGTGTGGACACCACCCTAAAAAGCAGATATATGCATCTCTCAGCGAAAGATGGAAACTTTAGGAGCGTGGGGTCCAGAGGCATGGTTTTTATTCAAAGAGTTATCCAAGAGGCTGGTCAATGTCACTAATGAGCAAAGGACTGACGTGTATGTATCTTAGACAAAGAATTACCTAGTTTAGCTACTTCACCAAAATATGGTGTTTCTTTGGATATAACACTATCCAAAAAGATAACATTGTCAGCCTTAAGGGCACATTACCTGTAGTGTGGTTTAAATTCTGTTTTCTACCTATAGTAAAAACTGGCAGTATGATTTGATTCAATGTTTAATAATAGTGCAAGATAATAATAAATTTGACACAATAACCATATCAGTAATTTGCTGACATGAAGAAATTTATGCCCAGTCAGTTATTAGTGGTGAATGAACATTGGCCTTGTGCAAAACACACAAAAGGAATTTCTAAGTAGGTAAACCTATTGATAGACATGTTTTCAATGTTTGATGAAAGGTTTTCTACCTAGGAAAATAATTGTCATGGTACCTCTAAAGCCGTAGTTTAGAGCACCCTTACTAGCACTGAGTCATCCTATAACCTATAATGACAGAAATATTACAAACTGCAGGTCCATATAACCATAATGCGTGCGCATCGTTGGCTTGTCAGATAGGTAGGAACCGATTTTTGTCGCCGTTTCGTGAATGAAGGAGAGAATTGGCGATAGAGATATAAACAATAACAAATCGAAAAACTCACCCTCTAGCCATCTCCAAGCTTTTTATCAGTTTCTTGATTTTCCAGATTTCTACATTCCGATCCGAAGAAGTTTCGTCTGGGCTGGACATGTTGCTTGGTTAACTTGAACACCGTACAAACTGAGTTTCTGAGTAAATAACGTAGAACAGTCTTTAGGATACCCACTTTCAACTTATCACGGGCGAAAGGGGTCTTTATTGTGGAAGGTAGCTGCTTAAAACCAGATCAAACCGGACTTGCCAAGCACCACGACACTTTAAGTTACACTTTTGCTGCTCCCGAGATCTTAAAATATCCTGCAATGCAAGGATAACTTATTGATAAAACTTTGAGCCCATGTGGGATACAAGATTATTATCGTGGGACAAAAGATGACGTTGATCAATTTAACAGACGCGGCCGCAGCGAGCTGACTCGTTGTCGTTCGGCCGTAAAAGGGTTGCCACATATGCTTTTATAATTTAGATTGTATCGAAGGAAATAAAAAATCAAACAGGTATTACTTGAGAACGTATACATCTCTCATGCTCGGATTAGGATGCTGCGGTCAGTCAGAGACAAAGTGTGCAGACATGCAGGCTAATATAATAAATTTTATTTATTTATTTATCCTCTTTATCTTTCCATTTGAGGATCTACACTTAGTTTTTATCTTATATTCAATAGTTTGTGCTCAAGACTCGCCAGCAAATGCTGAAGCGTGGTACCAAGGGTGTACGGACGGTGGGTACGCGTACGAAAGCGAACCCGAAACGTGCGCGACCAAAGGTACCAATTTAAAAAAAAACGAGCGTGCTTTAGACCACACGGCTGAAATAAGACATATAATACGAAACGTAACTGGCTATGAGAGAAAGAGAGAAAGAACAGTGCTTTCATACCCCCTCCATGGTAGTGTTAAACGTTTAACGCAATCTTGTTGGAAGACGCATTAGTTAAAAAAAAAGTGGTCGGTTACGTCTGCCGTGTGAATGAACCACAGTGAATGGGCTTCTTGACCAAATTATATACAAAGTAGTACCCGCATAAGTCAAGGCGTTGCATGGTGCTTAGGGGGAAGACATTTGACCAGCAGCAGTGGGATATAGAAGGCTCAAAATAATAATAACGTTGTTAATTTTAATCATTATGTGTAACTAGTGAAGCGTGTGTGACTTCGCCGGCGTGAAATTGTTTTTATACCAACTTAAACCACTGCTGTTGTACCCGTTTGGAATTGAATTTCGGGAATTCCTTTCTTAGTACACCCCAACGCACCAAGATGAATGTAGCCTGAGAATTTAATTTATCTACCACCAGTGGTTTAGGCTGTGCGTTATCTATATGTCAGTCAGTCAGGTATAAATTATTTTTTAGTACCTTGATAGGTAATATCTCTAAATATTAATGTATATTAAGTATCTATTTTTGCATACTTTCTTACATCGCAGAGGCTCTAAAATAATTCGTTGAAAATATCTTTTCCATAGTAGGTATGGTAAAAACAACATGAGCGAGGTGTAAAAACGCGTTTCCAATTCCTTTAACTAAGCAATATAATATTTTATGTTCCCGAAATTATTGTAATGCCGTTTAAGCTGGCAGCTCTAATAACAATCAAGCAGTGGTCAAAGAAAAGTTGTACATTGCTTGGAATGAGTTATATAAAAAAAACTTGTTCGACCCCTGTTAGATGGCGCTTATGAATTGGGCTGTCAAAGTCAAATAAACCTAGGAGTGGGTAGGTACCGTGTATCGTGATTACAATACCGTGGAAAACGCAGCCAGGGTTTTACATTTTTGCATCAAGTTCATGGTGGTGTTTTCCATGGTTGTGTCTGTAGTACAAAATCAAGTACACACTTGGAAATCACTACCATGGAGTTTGATGGCACAACTTATGCTTTACTGATACAACTCACTTGCTAGGGCAGGTCCGACTCGGATAGGTTAGGTGAGGCAAGAGCATAAAAAAACGCGCAAGGCGAGCGAGCGTAACAAATTTGCTACGGGTTTTTTTTTTTTTTAATTAGGGAATCTCATTTTCATCATCATCATCATCAACAACCTGTAGAAGTCTAACAATAAGTAGTCGTAAGTCCATCGGGTAGGAGAACTTCCTACGCACGCTTTGTCTTTCGGTTCGAGAACTATTAGAGAACCTTTAGGGAAAATATAGCTTAAAAATTGGTCGGCCATGGATTCTATATCTATTTATTTGTACACTAGCTGACCGGTGCCCACTTCGTTGGGCGGTAAACATGTTTACTTACAAATCTTAACTGAAGTAGTACTCGATGTCACCAACAGATGGCGTTAATACGGCATAAAATAGCGGCCGTGGTGCCCACTTCGTTGGGCGGTAAACATGTTTACTTACAAATCTTAACTGAAGTAGTACTCGATGTCACCAACAGATGGCGTTAATACGGCATAAAATAGCGGCCGTTCGCAGTTTCGCCAGCGTGGCAGTTTATATCAGTTCCCGTTATTTTTTCGGGATAAAAAGTAGCCTAAGTTACTCCTTGTTACATTAGCTATCTGCCAGTGAAAGTCCCGTCGAAATCGGTCCAGCCGTTCCAGAGATTACACGGAACAAACAGACAGACAAAAATTAAAAAAAATGCTATTTTGGTATATGTATCGTATATACATTCCTATGCATGTAGTAAAAAGCGTTATTTTAATATTACAAACAGACACTTCAATTTTATTTATTTGTATAGATTTTGTCATAAAACTATATTACATTATGAATTAATGTCCTTTTTATAAAACACCTGCGTAGGGAGCCGACCTCGCGTCGGAGCCGCGCGGGTACCTAACTCATAGATCTAAACTACTCCCCTGCACGCGCACTCCCAACTTGGTGACGCTCACTTCGCAACGGGCCGTGCAGCAGAAAACGTAATATTTTAATTTCGCCATAACTTCAAAACCAAACGTCCAATTCTAATCATTGAAAGACCAAATATTATCTACATGAACTGTACTTAGTGATAAAATAATTTATTTCGATAAGGATTAATAGTATGAGTAAAATAAATGCGTTTAAATGTAGTCCAAAAAAAATTGAAGATTTTTAAATAAAAAAATGGTTGTTGTGCCTCACTCGACATAGATAGGTATAGTGTGTCGCGGACTTTTTTGTAGATATTTATAAGATCTACAATTATGTAGAACATTTTATGGTTCTATCTTTTATAGTTTAGGCAGCGTACGCAAAATAAGTAACTTTTCTGGTTGATTTTTTACACCTTGTGTCTGAAAAACCCAAATATTTTACAGAACGCTATTTTTTTCCAAAATAAAATATAGCCTATGTTACTCAGTGATAATGTAGCTTTCTAATGAAAAAAGAATTATTAAAATCGGTCCAGTACTTTTTGAGTTTATTCATAACATACAAAAATACAAAAATACAAAGCTTTCCTCTTTATAATATTAGTGTAGATGAATTTCTAGCTGCGGATTTCTGCCTGAACTTTCCATGGTATAATAACCGGACTCGATCGATAGGTCGTACAACAACCGGACTCGGTTGACTATTTTGTTTGAGGTTACATTACATTTCGCTCGAGATTTCGCAATAACTCGCGACATGAAACTATTAAATTTCAGCAAATTTTATTGATTGGGCCGTAATATACACTGGTAGTGCATTGTCCAAACCCAACTGCTATCCAAACAATGTCTTATAGAAGCGTAGCTGGCGTCAATAGGCAAAAATAGCAACGAAATTCGTATCATGGCTTCAGTCCGATTTATTTTGCGAGATTTAGGACTAAATAAGCTTCGGAGTGTATGGGCTAGGAGTGTGAACGTCGGTAATGCTGTGAGAAGGTACAGAAGGGACAAAAGTGTACGTGATGTGATAGTATGTTTCCGCCAAGCCTTTTTCCGTCCGAGGCGGACTCTGTTGCTTTCGGCGACTGCCGCTTACAAAGCAAAGAACGGTGATGATGAGAAGCACCCTGGTTGCGACGAAAACATCACTGACGAAGAGCTGCAGGTACTTTTTCATATTTCTTTAGAAATACGCTGAGGAAATAGTAGTTTACAGTTTGACAGACTGAAGGTCATATAGGTAATTAAGACATAGCTCTATAGATAAACTGTAGGTACTAATGCAGCCACAATGAAATCCTTTATTGCGAACAATGACCTTTCATAATGTAAACAAAAATGTTTATAAATAAAATAACAACAGATACCTCTTAATTGATTAAATCTTACTTTTGTTGTTGGTTTGCATTTATGTACTTTCTGCTTTGTAATAAAAGCTTATTTGCTTTAACAATTGTCAGTCGCATGCAAGTTTCATCGAATACCTAGTATTCTAACATGAACTAGCTAGCTAAACTTGTAGTCAGCATCACTCCTCTCAAAAGCACAGTAGCTTACTAGAGGATTATATATTGATAGGATTTCTTTGGTGGCTACACCCTCTATAAGTTTGTAGCCAATTACTCAACGTAAAGACCAATAGGTAATAAAAGAAAATAAGAGATTATTGTATTGATTCAGGGCACAATGATCTGTCAAGTTCCTCATGATAGTAAGTCTATGTAGATTTATCAGACGATGTCTCAGTCTGGGTTAAGTGGCTGGTATTGCAGTTCTGGACTGTCTGTGTCATTGCTTGAGCCCAGTGTGTGTAGTGACCAGGTATCGGGTTACTATTTGGTATCTGGCCTATCCAGCAGTTTTGACGTTATCATTATCATTCCCATCATACTCACTTCAGGTGCCTCTGCAAGTTACAACTTAATTAAGTCACCAGGGATCACAAGATTTTAAATTTCGCACATTGGATTGCTGGATATTCGGTGCTTTGGCCTGTGCCTACCTCTAATATCCGAGATTTGGTTTGGCTGAACCACTGTCCGTTGCTGAGATTGTCACTGCAAATGAACAATATTCAGAGCATTATAAATATAAACAAATTTCAGAGTTAAGCGTCTTTATGTGTAGACTTAACAATGTAGAGAGAGTTTAGGTGTCTATTTTAAACTTTTTTTGCCACTACTTTTTATATTATATCTACTGTATTTTTAGGGTTCTGTACCCAAAGGGTAAAACAGGGTACTATTACTAAGACTCCGCTGCCTGTCTGTCAGTCTGTAACCAGGCTGTATCTCATGAACCGTGATAGTTAGAGAGTTAACATTTTCACAGATGATTTATTTCTGTTGTAACAAGTATTAAAAAACAGAAAAAAAAACAATATTTAAGGGGGTCTTCTAATACAACAAACGTGATTTATTTGAAACGTGAGTCCGACTCGCACTTGACCGGTTTTTTGTATTATTTTGTGTGGTGTAAATAAATATTTTTCTATTTATTCTTTTGACTAGATGACTTTGTATAAAATGCAGTTATAAATTTTTTTATAGGCGCTAGTATCTGAAGTGGATGCAGTGGAAGAACTCTCACGAACATTGTATTGCCCAGTTTGTAACAAGAGACTGATGATTGAGAAGAAACAACCAGGAATCACATACTGTATGTAAGTTTACCTACTTCCGCCGCCAAGCAGCTTGCAGTGATCTGGTTTGAAGGGTTGTGAGTGGCGGTGACTTTACCGCCACATGTTTACATGTATGTATTTTTTTGCGGCTTCGATATCACTGCGGCCATATGGCCTATTGTGATCTACCTGTATGTAGAGCAAGTTCCTAATGAATGTGACCTGCGAGGCAATGCGTTTATATACGTGATGGTGACCACTTAACATCAGGGGCCTAAGCATCTGGCTATCGTGACGCTAGCGTCACGCTAACGTTACCAAAATGTATGAGATTTTGCACAGCGCCTCTATCGTGCGTAAAGAGAACTAAAATTGGAAGCACGAACACTATTGGCATTACGTACGTAAAGTAAACGATAGCTAGGTCCGTAAAGTAACGTAATTCGATGGCAAGTTAGTAAATCGGTTGTCGTTCGTGCATTGTATCGTTACGATACGAAAGTGGAATTCGTTTGTGCTTACCCCCCAGGTTTGCTAGTTTAATCAGCTAGCAGTATAAAAAAATTATCGCGTTATGCATTTTTCCTAGGCACCTTTTTAGAGGTATTTTCTAGGTAAGCGTGCTACACCGTCGACCGCATCATCACTTAACATCAGGTGAGATTGCGGTGAAACGTTTACCTCCTAACTAAAACCCGTGCAAAGCCGGGACGGACCGCTAGTATAAAATAACCTTAGAATTAAATTAAAACAGGTTGTTGTTTATTAGATGCAAAGATGTACATGCTCCGGAAACATCAGACGATGGCTGGGAGCCATACATGGAAGCAGAAGATGTCATCATCTGGAGGAAGGAGTACAAACCTGGACAAGGTCTCTACGCCTATAAAGGTAGGCATTACTACTTACTTAGTACTTATTACTTACTTTATCCATAATAATAAAAACGGCAAAAAATCACGTTTGTTGCGACAGCGGAGTCTTAGTGATAGGGTCCCGTTTTACCCTTTGGGCACGTAACCCTGAAAACTGAAAAAACACGTTTGCTGTATGAGAGCCCCCTTAAATATTTATTTTATTCTGTTTTTTAGTGTTTGTTGTTATATATAACTCTCTCACTAACACGGTTCGTGAGATACAGCCTGGTGACAGACGGCTAGACAGACAGCGGAGTCCCGTTTTACATTTTGGGGTACGGAACTCTAAAAAGAAGGGACTTATAATTTTAACTTCTTTGACCTCACGAATGTTTATCCTCGGTGGTGATCGAACCCACAACCCTGGAACTAAGCTGTAAGGTTAGACTGGCATTGGAATGTCCTACCTATAATCTAACTTCTAATCTTACTATGGATCTGTAATCAAGTATTTGTAACAAGTGATATATAATCTAAGGGCACGCAATTAGTATCAGCGTAAACCAATGGCACAACAAAGGTCATATCTTTCATCTGTGGTCTTGTCATTCGACGACCGATGTGGCGCGGCGGGCGAATGTCCGCCTGCGATGCAGAAGGTTGCGGGTTCGATTCCCGCCTTGGGATAAATGTTTGTACGATCTGCAAATATTTATTCCGGGTGCTCTGGGTATTTTCTATGTATAATAAAAAATATCTATGCATGTTTATTGTATTAAGTATATCAGTCATCTAGCACCCATAACACAAGCTCTGCTTAGCTTTGGACTAGATGATGCTGTTTGGATTGTCCAGCATTATTATTATTATTTATTTTTTTAATATTGTATTTGTATGTTCAAGCAAGTACATTTCTGATTTCATTCGAAAATTCGAGAGAAGATACAAAAGGTTTATGCATTTCTTTAAATATGTGCGTGTAATATAGTTACTATCAAAAGCAGGGAAAGCAAACCAGTATTACAAGTAGCCTGTCTTTTAATCCAATAGTATAACAGCAAGGTACTTACATCAATCTCCTTAAAATAATACTTAACCTTACAAACTATCGACCGTCTCCGATGCGATCCCAGGACAGACTGCCCACTTTTTCCCTTCCCGCCTTACCAGTGCAATTAAATCAACTTGATCAAGCCCAAAAAGCCTTTACAAAATGTCTCAAGCGTACTAGATCCTAACATGCGGGAATCGAACCCGTAGCTAACGAAGCTGGGTTAAAAGTATATCACAATTCATTTCAGTATACGGGCGTTACAGAGAGGTGTCGGCGAAGAACTTTGCGGCGGTTCAAGTTGATAACGTGTACCGCCGGATATGGGACTCCGCCGTGGCTGCCCTAACAGTCGTCGAGCGGAGCCCTACCGTGCCTGATCAGGCGGTCTTACATTGGGAGGTGCTTTGGCCTGTAAGTTTATAATGATAATAATAATGCTGGACAATCCACACAGCATCATCTAGCCTCAAGCTAAGCAGAGCTTGTGTTATGGGTACTACAATACTATTACATGCATAGTTTTTTTTTTATTATACATAGAAATACCCAGAACACCCATAATAAATATTTGCAGATCGTACAAACATTTATCCCAAGGCGGGAATCGAACCCGCAACCTCCTGCATCGCAGGTGGACATTCGCCCGCCGCACCACATCGGTTGTCATAATAATAATGCTAGACAATCCACACAGCATCATCTAGCCCCAAGCTAAGCAGAGCTTGTGTTATGGGTACTGGATGACTGATATACCTAATACAATACATGCATAGATATTTTTAGTATGCATAGAAAATACCCAGAACACCCAGAATAAATATTTGCAGATCGTACAAACATTTATCCCAAGGTGGGAATCGAATCCGCAACCTCCTGCGTCGCGGTTTACATACATCAAAATATTTACTTTTAATTCTTTATTGATTTACTTAATACTACCTGTTGCCCGTGACTTTGTCCGCATGATTCTTTTTTACCGACTTATCGTTATATTTTGAGCCATTTTCACAATATCTTTATAAATTATAACCTATGTGTTATTCTTATGTATAAGCTATATCATTATAAAATTTTCATTAAAATCCATTCAGTAGTTTTTGCGTGAAAGAGAAACAAACATTTATCGCATTTAGAACAGAAGAGATCGCTTCTTAGCGATAAAACCGCCCATTGTACATTATCTGCTATTATTAATTATTGTTTTCTCTTATTATTAGTTTGTAAGATAGATATTTAGATAACTCTTTATTGATTACTACAAATAAAGTACACACATTTTATAAAGAATATTAAAGTAAACAATGCAGAAATACAATGGGCGGCCTTATCGCTAAAAGCGATCTCTACCAGGCATCCTTTGGATAGCCAGGACCGAACATAATAAGAGATGGAGGGGGAAGTAAGTGTATTGTGTTCAATAATTTATTTTCATTCATTCAAACATCCATCCATACATACAAACTTTCGCATTTATATTATTAGTAGAATCACTGTTTTCAGAGACTCTTCGCAAACCGTGACTACGTCTACATCCGAAGGCATAAAGAATATGAAGCCACAACTAAAACCACGAACAGCCTATTCGAAGATAACACCACTCCAGTCGCAGATGCCGAAGAAAGGCCCAGTGTGCACTCCAACGCGAAGCGGAAAGCTGAAGAGAAGTACAGCAGGCTCGGCGAACAAGTTCCTATGAATAATAAGGTTTATGTGATAATTTCGAGGAGTTGTAAACATGCTAAGGTGCCGGAGACGAAGCATGCGATACGGGTGTCTGAGTATTGGAGTCATATGGTCGTGCGGACGATAGGTGGCGCTGATAACGTAAGTATACATTGACATACACAACGCCTTCTAGCCCACTATGGGAACCAGATAGCTAATATAATAATTACAATTACACATACACATGCCTGTGAGCAGCACAGCGTGCCGGTTTGAAGGGTGTGAAACAAAGATAAAAAAAGACGAGTGTGCGACCACACGACTGAAGTAAAACTTCTTTAATATACGAAACGTAACTGGCTATGAGAGAAAGACAGAAATAACAGTGCTTTCATACCCCCTCCATGGTAGTGTAAAACGTTTAACGCAACCTTGTTGGAAGTCGCATTAGAAGTATTACTTTAATAATAATTACTACATGACATTATACATGCCGAGCGATGTGACGCGGCGGGCGAATGTCCGCCTGCGACGCTAGAGGTTGCGGGTTCGATTCCCGCCTTGGGATAAATGTTTGTACGGTCTGCAAATATTTATTCCGGGTGTTCTGGGTATTTTCTATGTATAATAAAAATATGAATATATGTAATGTATTGTATTAAGTATATCAGTCATCTAGTACCTATAACACAAGCTCTGCTTAGCTTGGGGCTAGATGATGCTGTGTGGATTGTCCAGTATTATTATTATTATTGCTGTGTCAACCACCACAAGGTACAAGTTTTTGGAAGTACCTAATTTTATTACACTCGATAATATTAAATAATTATAATAATAATAATAATGCTGGACAATCCACACAGCATCATCTAGCCCCAAGCTATGCAGAGCTTGTGTTATGGGTACTAGATGACTGATATACTTAATACAATACATTACATACATAGATATTTTTTATGTACAAACATTTATCCCAAGGCGGGAATCGAACCCGTAACCTCCTGCGTCGCAGGCGGACATTCGCCCGCCGCGCCACATCGGTCGTCAAAATTCATGTATGTATTTGCTTGATGATGAGTAGTTTCAGGTCTGTAAACAAAGGCTTTCAGGACTCCCAAGGTGGGTATAGGGTACCTAGTTGAGTGAATAATGTTTCAGGTTGGCATGGAGTTTGTGCTGACGTACTACGATGAGCCGGCAGTCGGCGGCTTGCCGAGCGGAGTGGCCACGTGGGCGACAGGCCGCGCGGCCCCCACGTATCTGCACAAAATGAGGGTAGCAGCCAAGGAATATTCCGCATACAGGCACAATTTACATCCAGTAAGTAAATCAACTATTAACTTTTTTTTTACAGTTTATAGGTAAACGTTTGACCGCAATCTCACCTGATGTTAAGTGATGCAGTCGACGGTGTAGCACGTTTACCTAGAAGATACCTATACACTTGATTCATTCAAATTCTGTGTGGATTGTCTAGCATATTATTATTATTTTGTATAAGTATCATACAAAAAAACGGTGGAAACCAAGCCGTAAGTTTGTTGCCGGTAATACATTACATACATTAGATATTTAAACCCGGACCCAGAATAAATATTTGCAGATGTACAAACATTTATCCCAATGCGGAATCAAACCCGCAACCTCCTGCATCGCAGGCGGACATTCGCCCGCCGCGCCACATCAATCGTCAAAATAATGTCATGATTATGTTTGTTTCAAAAGCAGTAGCATAAAAACATACAGTACACTATTATTTTCGTTGCAGGAAGTACCAGATATAATACTCTCGGAACCTGAGAAAGTTGCATACGAAGAATCAAAGGACGATGTCACAGTGAATGAACAAGATATGGAGGTAAGTAAAAAGTAAATAGTACTTTGCAACTAACCTAACCTGCCTAAAAGAAATTGCCTGGAAGAAATCGCTTTCATCGACAAGGCCGCCAATTGTACTTTATTCGTTTACGCCTAGATGTATAATGTATCCTTGTGTACAATAAAGTGTTATCTATCTATCTATCCTAACCCAACCTCTTGGTACTGGTTTTTTTTTCTATCCTACTAATATTATAAACGCGAAAGTTTGTAAGCATGGATGGATGTTTGTTATTCTTTCACGCTCTAACCAGTAGACCGATTTGGATGAAATTTGGAATAGACATAGATTATAACTTGGATTAACATAGGCTACTTCTTATCCCGAAAAAATAACGGGAATGGGGAAAAAACTGCCACGCGGGCGAAGCTGCGAGCGGCCATTAATGTATAATAAAAAATATCTAGGTATGTATGTAATGTATTGTATTAAGTATATCAGTCATCTAGTACCCATAACACAAGCTCTGCTTAGCTTGGGGCTAGATGATGCTGTGTGGATTGTCCAGCATTAATATTATTATTATTTATAGATGACTAGAAAAACGCGCGCGACTTCGTCCGCGTGAAGTTATTTTCATACAAACTTCAACCCCCCGTTAAGGGATAATTTTCGAAAAATCCATTCGTGCACGTCCAAATTTGAACTCACGACCTTAGGATCAGAAGGTGGGGTCGCTCTCACTACGCCACCAGTGTACTCTTGAATAAGTAATTGTACTTATTGTAGTAATTGTAAAGTACATTTTATAATATTCAAATTTCAATATGAATATTATACCATAGTTTTTAATAACCATTCTAAATTATAGGTCTTACCTCTTTATAGCAACGTAAGTATGTATTTATAATAATAAGTAAGTATTTATAATATAATGTAGGTATTAGAGAAATCTCAATAAATAAGATAGCTGTCACAGCTCAGTTTGTAGTAGCCCTGCTTTCTGTGCTGTAGGTGGTGGGTTCGATCCCCACCAAGAACAAACATTTATGTAATACACATAGATGTTTGTTCTGTGCCCGGATGTTATTTTGTATTCTATGTATGTATTTACAAAAACAAAGTACTTATATAAGTATTCTATTAGTCATCTGGTTTCCATAATACAAGCTATGCTTAGTTTGGGGCTAGATGGTGTGTAAAGATGTTCTCAATTTATTAAAAAATTACTTGCTAATGGAATAGGATGGCCCACCTGATGTGAAATGTTAACCATCACCTATAACGCTCATTAGGATCATCCCTACATACACATTATGCCTCATGTGTCTGTAATGTCTCCGGCACGCACACCCTTCAAACGAGAACACACTGCGCTGCTCACAGACAGGAATAGGCATGCTGCTAGTGCGCACCCATCAGCACCCTTCACTAAGAGCTCTACTACTACCGTATATTTAAACAAAAGTTAATAAATTCTTAATTATTTCAGTCATCGAAACAAGGGCCCGAGCTAGAAAACACCGAGACGACCTCTAAGGATAAATCAACGCAAACAGATGACAGTTCCGAAGTACCTGTCAAAGTTATAGAGAGTCAAACACAGACTGATGACAGCGGGACACCTGTCAAAGTCATCGTGAAAACACAAGTGGTCACAGAAGATAAGGCGATTCAAATCGCATCAATGCAGGTACATGCATGTCTATATAATTATATTATAAACGTTATAGATAACCTATCGTACTAATATTATAAACGCGAAAGTTTGTAAGTATGGATGGATGTTTGTTACTATTTCACGCTCTAACCAGTAGACCGATTTGGATGAAATTTGGAGCAAACATAGATTATAACCTGGATTAACATATAGGCTCCGTTTTTCCCGAAAAAATAACGGGAACGGAAAAAAACTGCCACGCGGGCGAAACTGTTACTTTTAATACATAAACCTCATTTTTAGATAAAAAAATATAAATAAATACTTACTATTGAAAACTGTGGGTATGTACCTACCAAACGCACTATCTGGAGGTACCTCTGACTACCCCCTTAGACATCTTCAAAGAATCTTGAGTAGGCAATTGGTATGCAATGCAAAATGTGGGGTTTTGCAGTAGTATGTGCCAAATGTAATAATTAGCGTACCTCTGACTTCCTCAGATATCCTCAAAGAATCTTGAGTTGGTGCTAGTTGGTCCTAAGAGATATAGGCATATGTACTGATATTTGAGGCTGTTTTTTTAGGGTTCCGTGTCCAAAGGATAAAACGGGGCCCTATTACAAAGACCCCTGTCCGTCCGTCCGTCTGTCTGTCCGTCTGTCACCAAGCTGTATCTCATGAACCGTGATATTTAGAGAGTTGAAATTTTGTTGAGTTGAAATGATGTATTTCTGTTGCCGCTATAACAACAAATACTAAACAAGTGTGAGTCGGACTCGCGCACGAAGGGTTCTGTATCTATATTAAAAACGGCAAAAAAATCACGTTTGTTGTATGAAAGGGCACGCTGAACTACAAATGGACCTGGTCCAGCGTGCCCAAGTTCTATGAGAGCCCCTAACTAACTGAGCTGCAAGGCCAGTCTTAATAAATAATGGTATTGTGATAATTTTTTCAGGATTCACCAAAATCAGAAGATTTCGAAGACGGCGAAAGTGAAGAGGAAGAATCCAACACGCGTTGGTGGCGCTACCTGCACCCTTACTACTATTTTGTATAGTACCCAGCGCCCTCGTTACCCATATCCGATCGGTCGCAGGTTCGAATCCCGACGCGAAGAATTGTCATAAACACTTATTCTTCATTAGCGTGTCACTAGTCTTAGAATGAGAAGGAGAAACAAGTTTTTCTTAAGACCATACAAAGCATTTTTTTATACACCATCCGAAAAAGCAGATGGTTTATCTGTAAAGCATGACCTCGTAGGTCACGCGCGTTAAGAACGTGACCTACAATGCACTGCGTTCGTCAGCCTGAGGCATCAGTATGCCTCAGGCTGACGAACGCAGTGCAACGCAGTGAACGCAGTGCCTTAACACCAGTGTGTTAAGGCTCGTGTGCCAGTAATTTTAAATATCAAAGTAAATTTTTCATGTTCTACGATCATAAAAAAAAATAAAGCTACGAAAACTTTTACTCTATCAGCTTAACCAAAATACCTCTACTAATAACTAACGCACAAATCTTACTTTTGAGGATTCCGTACCCAAAAGGTAAAACCATTTACTAAGACTCTGCTCTGTCTGTCTGTCCGTCTGTCACCAGGCTGTATCTCATGAACCATCAACCTGAGGCATACAGGTGTTGCCTCATGTGCCTGTAATGTCTCCGGCACGCACACTCTTCAAACCGGAACACGCTGCGCTGCTCACAGCTAGGAATAGGCATGCTGCTAGTACGCACCCGGACGAACCCTTCACTAAGGGCGCTAATACTACTAAAATTTCATCAATTCCTTTTTTAGTACACCTACACACTAAAACAAATATAGCCAAATAATTGAAAGTCTCTAAGACCAGTGGTTTAGGCTGTGCGTAGTCTATAAATCAGGATAAAATGGCTTATAGTATTTATGTAACACCAGTTTGTATTCTAGGCTCAGAAGCATTAAAAATATGTTAGATAAAATTAAAAATATTTATTTCTTAATAAATTACAGAACGTAATTAGAAGAATTAGATATTAGCGTAATGCGCGCGACTTCGTCCGCGTGAAGTTATTCATGCAATGATAAACAAACCCCCTGTTTAGGGGTTGATTTTGATACACCCCTACGTACCAAAATGAATAAAATATGTCAAGTCTCTACAACCAGTGATTTAGGCTGTTGTCTGTATGTCAGTCAGTCAGGACAAAGATTCTTATAATTGGTACCTATAATTAGTATATAAACTTTCGAGGAGCACCATTGTGCGTTGACCCTTAGTATATCCTAACTTTTTACAGACAAATATGCACATATTTACGACGACCGATGTGGCGCGGCGGGCGAATGTTCGCCTGCGACACAGGAGGTTGCGGGTTAAATTCCTGCCTTGGGATAAATGTTTGTACGATCTGCAAATATCCATTCCGGGTGTTCTGGGTATTTTCTATGTTTAATAAAAAATATCTATGTATGTAATGTATTGTATTAAGTATATCAGTCATCTAGTACCTATAACACAAGCTCTAGTTAGCTTGGGGCTAGATGATGCTGTGTGGATTGTCCAGCATTATTATTATTATAATATTATTTTATTATATTTGACGGGCAAAGAGGCACATATTTCTAAAAGCATCTGGGTAATGACCTTAGGTAATGAGATGAGAGATTATCTGATAGAAAAGGGTCCTTAATTCTACTAACGGATGTTCGTAGAATATAAGAACTGAGTATTAGATATACGTATAATATAAAGTTAGATATTTAAAGTGGGTTAATCACACAGACCGGCACAGAATGGGTGCACATAATTTGAATGTAAACATTTAATATTTTAAGTGAAGCCTCAAATGTCTAAACTAGGCCTAAAAACTCTGTACAATAGACATCTGCATTATATAGTGCAAACTAAGCATTATTTTGGGGCTGGATAAGTAAGAAAGTCCATTAATATTTATTTATTATACCGGGTGTAATAAGACTACTTCCGAAAACTGAAACTGCGCATTCAGATCATTATTCTGATAACAAAAAAAAAAGAAAAAACTCATTTTTTCAGTGTTTTCCGTATCAATATCAACATAAAATAAACATAAGTACCTAATTATCTTATTTGAAAAGGCTTGAAATCGACAAAACATCAAAAACAGCAATCTAAAGGAAATCGCGATCATCTGACCGGTGCGTTGCCCTCGCAGTTGCCGCCGCGCTATCGTTGATCACTGTACGGAATACATCGCTGGTTGATAAATAGAAATTTCAGCAAAATAATTGTATTACTCTAAATGTATTTGTCTGTCGGCCAAGTGGTATTGTATAAGAGCTTGTTGTAGGTAACTTTACACGTTCCTGAAGTATTCGGAAGTGGTCTTATTACACCTGTCGGGCTAAGATGTGCAACGCGACAAAATGTTGTCTTCTCGTTATCTCGTTCAAACTAGATATATCTCCTATCTTCCTGTGCTAACATGCCAGTGCCAAAAATCTATCTCGTTCTGTCAAATGACTTAATGCTAATGTTTAGCTTATCTGTGAGTCTTTTATCTCTAATTCATTCTCTGAAATGTTAGATCATGTCATAAAAAAAGATCCTCGTGTCAAGCGCGATATATCACGTTGTGTTCACTGTGTTTAAGAAACTGCGCCGTGTTGTTTTTTTATATACATGTTATGAAACTGTAATCTTTAGCGTAAGTTTCAAGTTGTGAACCATATAATAAAAAAAATATATATATATATATATCTCACGTTGCAAATCTTAGCCCGGCTGGTATATATTTGGATGAGAATAATTTTATCTAAGTTCCTGATTATATATTGTTTCAATATACTTACCTAAAACGATAAGACTTAAGAAAAGAATTATTTCGTGTTAAAAACAAAACAATGTGCAAACAACTTTGATCAATGATATCCCTAGATAAAAATCCGTATCTTTAAATAAGAGCTCTTTGAGAAGTGAACTGTTATTTTGTTTTGACAATTAGTGACATTATTTACTAGGTGGTAACATGCTTGTAATTAAGTTGAACTTAAAACTGTTTATAATTATTTTCTCACTTTGTTAGTAAATATGCACTGTCTAAGTATATATACACGCGGACAGCTTTTAGTTATAATTTGTATGTGTCCCGTCATCTAGGGGTGTCATTGATCGAAGGTAAATAACAAGTTTACCTTTATAATTTTAGGTATCCGTTTGGATAAGCACAGAACTAGCCTCGACATATTTTATCGAGTGATTTCCATGTTGACAGCTTGTCGATAAATTCAGTAAAAGTCCTCGAATTTATCGATCGAGCGTTTAAGTGCCATGCGGTTTATCTCGATAAATTTCGATAAAATCTCGTTTTATCGACAATTTACGTGAAATTTTATCTATCGATACATCCATGCTTGTGCAGGTTCGACATAAAGCGCCAGAACGCAACATATTCTGGAGACAAACGTTACAATAAGTTTAATTACAGATCAAATATTGTTACTTTAGTTATTGTAGACTGCCTGACTACATTTTTGAAGGAAATTATATTTTTTTTAGTTTTTTATTGTTAATATAATTAGATTAGGGTTAGGTATTATATTTGTGAATAATACAATAATTATGAAATTGTTATCATAAAAAGTTTTTATTGCGATGCAACATTGTTAAATGCATTTTATGTATATAAGTTGTATCTAAAGATTGTTAAATACTTTTAAGTACTTAGTATATTGTGTATATTAGTAGTAGAAATAAAGTTATTTGAAATGATTATGATTTATTATTAATTTCCTATATTTGACAGCCCACACAGCTCAGTTGGTGGTAGTATCTCTGCCTTTTGTGCTGTTGGTTGTGGGTTCGATCCCCACAGAAAATACATTTGCGTGATGAACATAGACGTTTTTTCTGTGTCTGAATATTATGTTGTATTCTAAGTAAGTATGTTATTTTATCGTTTTAACACAACATCATCTAGCCCCAGACTAAGCAAAGCTTGTACTGTGGAAACCAGATAACTGAAAAAATACTTAAATACTTATTTTTGTAAAAAACATGACTTAGAATACAATAAAATACATGGTAAGAGACCGACTCGCACTTGGCAGGTTTTTTAAATAGGTAACGAAATGAGACTCATATAAATGGATAGACCACTTTGTATAACGATGTTTTCTTTGACAAAAACTTGTCAGAGCTGCACTCAAAATTGTCAGTAGTTACTATTTAAAGAATTTATTTTTAGCCTAAACTGTCCCACTGCAGGGCAAAGGCCTCCCGACCTTTTTTCCAACTTTCTCGGTCCCTTGCCAAGTTAAATTAAAGAATTACAAAGAATAAATTATTATTGCATTTATTTATCCAAAACTATGAAGTTAGTTGACAAAGAACTCGTTAGAACGGGCGTTCTGGTTGTGTCGCCATTTACAAGCCCAGTTCCAACATGACATGCCCGCCCACGGCTCGTCTGTGTAAAATACCTGCCCGTTCTGGTACATCTGCAACAAAGTATTGAGTCAACGCACCTATGTCACAGGAATAATAATAATAACGCTGGACTAACTAACTAGTTGTACTAGCGAAACGCACGCGATTTCGTCCGTGTGAAGCTATTTTCATACAAACTTCAACCAAAGTCAAAGTTAAAAATTATTTATTCAGTAATATCCATCCGCGGGGATCATCTTGAAACGTCTTAAATCTAGGTGAATCTAAGCGCCAGTTCCTCGCGACCATGCCTAGAAGAACCGGCAAGAAACTTACGGCTTGGTTTCTACCGTTTTTTTGTATGATCCTTTTACAAAGTAATAATACTGTAAATAATGAAACTTCAGTGTGTGCCAAAGACGGAAAACATGTTAAGGCAATTATACCAAGATCTTAATATACAACAGAAGTTCAAAAGACTTACACGCTACGCTTCAGCTAAGAGTTATGCTTACAATCTAATGCATTCAAATAAGAGAATAGTACAGACATTGCAAAATATATTCTAGCTGCCGATGGGTCGAGCTAGCGGAACCCCCACAGTACCGACCTGACCCCGAGCCAAAATCGCTCGGTGGAAGATTTTCCCTTTTCGTTAGAGGACAATTATTATACTCAAACCTTGTCCGTTATAGATCCACAAACCAATTTCTTAAATCTACTGATTCAATGATAGCTACTTACAAATGAGAGATCTGAGCTCTTGTAGGTGACGCCGTCGTATCCGAAGCGAAACACAAAGTTCATGGAGAAGATGCTAAATACACAGCGCACGTCGGTGGTGGCGGGGATGAAGTACCGGTACGGACCGCACCAGTACGATACTTTAGGCTCGTATTCCACTGACTCGGGAAACTCTTCGCGAGGGTTGATCCTGTATGACATATAATAATTATAATGCTGGACAATCTACACACCATCATCTAGCCCCAAGCTAAGCAGAGCTTGTGTTATGGGTACTAGATGACTATTTTTTTTTTTATGGTATTGCTGATGAGGTACAGCATATGGCCCGGGTTAAAATGCTGGAATCTTCGCCTAGCAATTTCTGAAAGCGTTCCTGGGCTGCTGGCGAGTGTAGGCGCTACGACATTGCTGGTTTACTGACAACGAGTGCAAGGGCGCGGTACGGACCTCGGCTTGGGCTGTTGCCAGGGAAGGGAGCTACGGAGAGACTTTTCGCCCTAAAGGGATGTTAAGGAGATGGTATCCGCCAACGAGAGGTTTTCTCCGTGTTATTTCTCTTTGATGAGTGAGTATAAATGTCCAAAAAAAATATATATTGCTTATTAAAGACTAAATTTTAATTTGAACAATTGAAATAATTCTAACTATATTATTACTATTTAAAAAAAATATCCAAAGTGAAGCAATTTTTATTTTAAATTTGGTTATTTCTTCTAAACGGTATTGATTTTTAGTATTTTTTTTTCACACAAATATCTGTCAAAGTATTTATCACAAAGTGAACAATTGGCAGTTCGAACTAATAATTCATTAGGCTACAAATAATGATTTCTTGAATGCGATATGAAATGGAATGCGCGCGGGTCCCTGTGCGGGCGACGGGCGGCAGTGCAACTCAGACTGGACAGACTCCTCAAGGTCGTTGGCGAGTACCACCGCCTTAACGGGAACCTTTACCACATTTGCGGCGGTAATCGTGTCATCGGAGGGTACGTGCGTCCTGCGATAAACCTTACACAATTGTGTATAGATGCCTAACGTCCTTTATAAGAGAACTAGCGGCCGCTCGCAGCTTCGCCTGCGTGGCAGTTTTTTCCCGTTTCCGTTATTTTTTCGGGATAAAATCATAATAGCTTTATGCATGCAAAGTCTCAGCCCCGATCGGTTTAAAATTGACAAACTTTCATCCCCTATTTTATCCCCTTGGGGGTAGAATTAATCAAGATCCTTTCTTAGCGGATGCCTACGTCATAACATCTACCTGCATGTCAAATTTCAGCCCGATCCGTCCAGTGGTTTGGGCTGTGCGTTGATAGATCACTATGTCAGTCACCTTTGAGTTATATATATATTTATATAGATCACGGTTATAAGCCTATTTTTTCTTTACTTGTAGATGCATTGGGCATCACTCCAGTTATCATCAGAGTGGCAGTAGAGACCCTGGCTCGGATCCTTGGCTTGGAACTGCTCGGAGTGAGGACCCACGTACTGGGTCTCCGAATGTCGGTGGTAGAACCCACTGAATGAGAATGCACCTGTTAGAAAAGTTCACGTTAAAAACATCCAACCCTTTTTTTTTTACTATTTTCTGATGAAACAAGCAGATGGCGTAAGGAACGTCACCTATGCACTAGCTACTAGGTATACTACATTGTAGTAGGTAGGTAATGTTCCTATTGTGGGGAAACGTTTGGAGTTGGTACAAAGGTGCTCATCATTGGCTACTTACCTATCTACTAGGTTTCCTAGGTAGGTACCTACCACCTACCTAGATTCTAATCTTGTTTGTTTTTTGTACCGACTTCCTGTTTATTGTAAATACTTAGGTACCTATGTTATGTTGTCTCTTTTTCCCTACCTATTTCTTATCTTTGTTTGTATGCCAACCTATCTACCTCTTTTAGATGTAATTTTCCTTATGTGTGTGTGTCAAATAAACGTATATTCTATTCTATTCTATTCTACTCAGCATCCATCAACCTGAGGCATACAGGTGTTAAGGCTCATGTGCCTGTAATTTCACCGGCGCCCACACCCTTGAAACCGGAACACAGCAAGCTACTTGGCGGCAGAAATAGGCATGGTGGAAGTACCTCTCCGGACGAGCCCTCCACTAAGAGCTCTATTACTACTACACATACTGACCCACAGCACAGAACACAGCTCACACACAGGGTAAAAGACACTACTAGTAGGTACCGAAAATACCTAGACCCAGAATAAAAAAAAACCGCACCTCGTGTTTAGTTGTATCTCAAAAATAGGGATATAATACCAAGTTGTAGTATTTTTTAAATACTGACATACATTTTTCCGGTTCGATTCCCGCCTTGGGATAAATGTTTGTACAACGAACCAAAAAAGTCGAGTCGAGCAAAAAAGCGGCACGGCCGTACCATCCTGTTTAGGCCATTTTCAACTAGGTACCTAGGTACTATAACTTTGTTGTGGATAAAACTAGAAGCCTGCATTTTCAGTAACCAAGCAAGCATTGTATAAACATGGTACATTTCACATTCAATTTGAACCAGTAGTTTAACAATTATAACTAGTCAAAATTTCTTAGTTTTGTCACTCACTGACTGACTGACTGACTGACTGACCGATACTTCTAGCAGACATAGAAGCTTCAAATTTAGAATACTAGAGTTTAGTGTATACATCAAGGAAAAACTAAAATATTTTGTAATTTTGGTCCAGTTTTCTATATACACCAACCGCATAAATAACCCATAAAAATGTATAGAATTACAATGTTACATTTGCCGTTACTGAATCAGTGTACCTGTATAATGTATAATCTAATGGAATGTAATCTAATAGGTGTAGATAGGTACCTATAGATACAATTATGTTCAAAGGTAACTTGTAAAGAAAGTAGGAATATCTACTAAAAGAAATGGGATGCCATCAAAAACATAACTTGTAAAAAAACCAAGTCTCGCCACTCAGTTCTTCTACTGTAAAAAGTTGTGAGATCCATATACCATAAGTTTTTTTACAAGTGATGTTTTTGATGGCATATTTTTTTGTTCTAAACTCAACATACCTCTGAAGGTATAACAGTGTGGCTTCCTCTCGCTGGACAGAATCATTTGCGCATCCTCCTGGTTGTGAGCGGACGCGATATAATATGATGTATCCAGACACTTGAATTCTGTAGAAAACATCACATTATTAACAAACTAGCAAAACGCGCGCGACTCTGTTTAAGATCTGTAATGTTACGTCTGTAGTGTTACCTTGCATGTACATTAGAGGCATATGCACAGTGGCGGCTTTAGGGGGTGGGCAACGGGGCAGTCGCCCGGGCCTCGCTCTTGCAGGGGCCTCGCGCATCAGACAAAGCAAATTTTCAAAAATATTGATTTTTCATTATGCCTAAACCAAACAACCAGACCTACTTTCGCATCACATACTTTTCACAAAGGACAAGGGGCCTCGCAAAGACCTGCCGCCCGGAGCCTCGCAATGGGTAAGGCCGCCGTTGCATAGGTATGCATGTTTGTAAAATCTTACCCACAATCACAATACTTTACCAAACGTAGGGATATTATCACTCGAGAAGAGCTAAATTTTTTTTTTTTTTTATATACAATTTGCTGACGGAACAAGCATATGGCCCACCTGATGTTAAGTGGTAACCATCGCCTATAACAAAACATTGCCTTGTAGGTCACGTTAGTTAGGAACGTGCCCTACAATACACTGCTCTGCGTCCATCAACCTGAGGCCTGTATGCCTCATGTGCCTGTAATTACACCGGCACCCACACCCTTCAAACCGGAACACAGCAAGCTGCTTGGCGGTAGAAATAGGTCAGCTGTACAATCCAGAATGCCACAAGCAAAAGTGAAATAAAATATTTAATACTAGCTGCCGCTCGCAGCTTCGCCAGCTTGTTATAACTCACCAGGACTCACGTAAAGACCGAAGGGTATCTTAGCCTGCGTACTCCGGATCTTTGCCTCTGATGTGTCCATTTTCTTGTTGAGCTTCAGCAATACCATGGACATCAGCGCCTGGTCGGTCGCGAACAGTAGACGCTTCAGATCCTTGATGTGAGAGTCTACGAAGTTGAAGAGCTTCCGTTCTGCGCTTTCAAGAATTTCTCTTCGTTCCGTCTGCAAGTTTTTACGTATAATTTAGCAGTTAGGTTTTGTTAAGTAATGGTAAACTATTTTAATGAGACTTCCTAACGACATTTACAGGGGCGCGGGCGGCTGATTTTGTTTTTTAATTTACAAGTTGTGCAATATTTGAAGACAAATCTCGCAATATGTTAATATTTTACTAATTTAAGAAACCGGCCATGAGCGAGTCAACTCGCGCACGAAGTGTTCCGTACCATTATCTATAGTAAAAACGGCGAAAAAATCACACTCGTTGTAATTTTATTCTGTTTTTAAGTATTTGTTGTTATAGCGACAACAGAAATACTTACATCATCTGTGAAAATTTCAACTCTAACTATCACGGTACATGCAGGATCAAAAAATGATGTATTTAAATTTCGATCTGTTAGTAATATTGTAATTGTACATGAGAGACAGCCTGGTGGCAGACGAACAGACAGACAGTGGAGTTTTAGTAATAGGGTCCCGTTTTACCCTTAGGGTACGGAACCCTAAAAATGTCACAGTCACATACAGGTGTTAAGCTTCATGTGCCACTAATTTCACCGGCACCCTTACCCTTAAAACCGGAACACAGCAAGCTGCTTGGCGGCAGCAATAGGCATGGTGGTAGTACTTCCCTGGACGAACCCTGCTCACAATAAATTTGTTTACTGACTTACTGGATTATTTGGCTCCTTCATCCGTCCGTTCATAAAACTATAGTACTCCTGTAGTTTCTCAAACTTTTCATCAGCGTAACTGTACTTGGGATCGATTTCTTTCGTGCTTGGCAAATTGTATGGCTTCTGCAAATGTAAGATCAGTGTAGGTAATTAATTTACTCAGTTTCCGTTTCCGTTGTTCGATTATAATTATAATAGGTATTCACGGCATCTTTAACTATAGGTATCCTACTACAAATTACTAGAAAACCTAACTATTACTAGAATACTAGAAGAAAAAACTACAAATTAATATGTTTGTATTTTATTACCGTTTCAACTGTAGGAAATGAGAGACGAGCGAGCTGTAAAATAAAATAAGAACATAAGACAAGACATACACACCGATCAATCGAATTGTTTGACATATTTCTACGTAGAACGATACGTTAAATGCAGAATCACACTTGACACGATTCGCCTGAACCCGCGTCAACGGTTTCAGACATTATACATATAAAATGTCCTATATAATGCATATGTAACGCACAGAGAGGAACCGCACCGTTTCCGTGTAGTGTATGTAGGTAATCACTTCTATTGAAAATGAAATTGGCTTTACGCGTCGTCGGTTGTCGTGACGCGCGGGACCGCTCAAAATTCGAGCTATACCCAGCCGGTCTAAGATGTGCAACGCGAGATATATCGCGCTTGACACGATATACTTTTTCTATTGATGGACATTTTAGAAATTGTTGATAAAAGACCCACAGATAAGCTAAATTTTAACAGAACGAGATATTTGGCACTGGCATGTTAGCGCAAGAAGATATAAGGAGATATCTCCATTTTGCACGAGATAACGAGTAGACTAAATTTTGTCGCGTTCACATCCACAGAGTACTTTTTTTGTTCACATCTTAGCCGGGCTGGTACATTATCCTAGGTAGATACTAAAGCTACATAAACTATAAATGTTAATGTTTGTGATTGAGTGTAGGTATACGTATCTACCTAAGGTATCTACCTACATGTTTATTAAATACTCTTACTACTCTTTATTAACGGATCTACAAATTTGGATGAAACTTGTAATATATTCGTTAGTGACCACCCGAGTTGTACCACGGCGAAATTCAAGTGAGAGTAATAAATTTACCAGTTGGAATGAAGACACGTCGCCACTGTTTGAGATTGCCGTATGTATGAACATCGATAATAACTAGAAATAAACATAGTTACAACAATTAGTAAACATGAAAATTTTTATATCATCCCAAAAATTATTTCCTCGAGATTTGTTATTTTTTTTGGGATGATATAAAAATCTTCGTGATTTCCTAAGTGCAGGTAAGCACTATAAAAAAAAAGAAAAAAAAAATATCTACTGGTCATTTTGAAATGGAAATGAAATGAAATTTTCAAATGAAATGGTGCATACGAGTCTGTGTTTACGACCGCTATCAATAGCTGAGCTTCAAAGCAGGAAATTGCTGCATTACAAAACTAATGGAACTACTGAGAAAAGTGTCAGTAGTTCCATTGCAACATCACAAACATCATCCAATCCATAAGAAAACAGGCGTTGGATATTGTAGGTAGATGATTTCTACAGCGCCAGGGACAACTTTTACTCATACCCCTATTTACGGGACGCTGTAGTGCCTGGGGCAGCGTTTTTAGATGGAGTAGACTTGCCCAGCACCTATGCCGTCCTCACATCTTAGTTGGCTAATCCACAGGAATGACAATGGTCTACGTGCGGAGCTAACTAAGCCACGGGTTTCTTAAATCCATATGCAAATAATAATCTCAAGTGATCTACTAATCTTGATATTAGTCCATATCTCAGTGTTTACTTCTTTCTTCCTTACTTCGCTCGCTTCAGCAAGATTACCTAGGTTAAAAAATACTTTTGTCCATCTCTCTGTTTTCTCAACCGATCTTGACGAAATTTAGCACACAATTTCCCTAATTTATTTACTTAACATTTTTTAGTTGATCGTGACTTTTTATTGGGGGCTAAAGGGGGGAAGTTTGCTGTAGTTATTCAATTTTGGGACGGGCGGATTTAATGTTTGGGGAAGGGAAATGTTTCGGATAAGTTATTGCATGATTATAAGGGCTCGCGAGGTCTATCCTCGCGAACTAGTGGTTCTGTGAGAACAGTAGGTCTACCTAATCATAAACATAGCATAGGCATAGGTATATGGCATAGGTTTTGACTCATTAATGCTGGTTGGCATCCACAACGTCTAGGTACAGTTTCTTTAAATTGGGTAGGTAGGTAAGTAGGTAGGTACCTACTTAATTAGGTAACCTGTTGTATTTGATGTCCAAACACCTAAAACTTTACTCGTACAGTCAGCTGCACTAGAATGTGTATACTTAATTCGTAACTTTCAAAATGGTTTCACAGCGGTGCTAAAAACATCTACACGACAACTATTAAAAAAATAAGTGAGGTCATCAACTAATTTCATGACTATTTACTTTTTGACTAGCTACTTAAGAGTTCATTGTTATACTGTAATACCGTTGTGAAAGTTACGAATTGTATACATTCTAGTGCAGTTGACTGTACCTACCTGCTCAACCATGATTTTCTTTAGTATGTCTTCAGTCATGACATGCACGCCCATCCTACTAATATTATAAATGCGAATGTTTGGATGGATGGATAGATGAATGGATGGATGGATGGATGTTTGTTCCTCTTTTATGCTCTAACCAGTGGACCGATTTGGATGAAATTTGGAATAAATATAGATTGTCATCTGGAATAGGACATAGGCTACTTTTTATCCAGAAAAAATAACGGGAACGGGAAAAAACTGCCACTCGGGCGAAGCTACGAGTGGCCTCTAGTAATACATAGACATAAACATAGACATAGACATTTGTTTATTTACTACCAAGACACACACAAACCAACAAAAACACTAAGACATCAAAGATGAAAGATACATAAAAGAAAGATCGTTGCTTGAGCACTGTGTCGTGTTTCTGTGTGCCATAGCAGTACAAGGGCTACGACTCAGCATGATGCCTAGCTACTGTGAAGAAGCTAGGCGCTGGTATTCTGTCGAGACCTTCGATCGATACACCTTGTGAGATTTTTATGTAGTGTTGTGTCAGAAAAATAAAATAAGAATAAATGATGAATAGTTAAGTTGGGAATATAATAAACAATATTTTGAAATAAATAAAAATAGGGTAAAGGATATATTTATCAGCGAAAGCTTGTTTTTCAGGATAAGGTGTGTGTGTTACCGAGAACCACCATACCATAATTACCTACGCTTTACACCCACAACATGCTTATATCATAGGCGATAGCTACGTAGAAAGGTACTTACCAGACATATTTTATAATTTTGTAGGCTTTCTCCAATCATTGTTCGCTGATTTCTGCCGCTACACATACCTACTTACCTACCTACCTACGAATCTATGCAGTTCGTTCACCAATTATTTTATAGGAACCGATAGCAAGTTGCTTGTTATTTTTAACTGTTTCTTACATAAAATAAAGGGTAGGTAGGTATAATCAGAAAGGTAAATTAACAATTTCTGTTGATGACAACTTCGGTTCGGTTTATAGAGCCATGTGCCTTGCTTTTTCATCCAAACAGTAGTGAAATAAAACATCTACTACTACAACTGTGCCAATTACTACTTAGCACGTAGAACACTTAGGTAGTTACAGGCTAAAATGATATCTATGTTCCTGCTATATGTTTTTGTAATGTTTTGACGTAGGTAGGACCTACCTTTTACTTACTCAATATCCTGTAAAATGAACGCACATGAGTAAGTAATAAATAAAAAATTCCATCTCAAACGCTCACCCGTGTCGGTAGCTTGGTACAAGTTGGGAGAAGTACTTAGGTACGTATCATCGAAGTTGTAGACAGTGCATAATACAAATATTCATAGTGATGTAGGTATATGTATTTGTATTAGATCCAACAAGGTAAGTCCAACTTCGACAGAGGTCAGCCGAAGAATCTAACTCAGATGGTCAGCGTTTTTTATCGTCACGCATACCTACCTACCGCAAAACTCGAGACGAAGTACGTGTTACTAGTGGAACTAAGACGTGGTGAACGGCCTCATACACAAGCCTGAAAGTTGCACAACGGACGGCAATTTCAATGAATTAGAAATGGGAAAGTCTGTAGAAGAACCAATGAACGGTGGAGTCGTTCTTGATGAGGCGTCTAACTTGACGTCAAGTTGGAAGCCTCATACAACCTCAATATCTCCGAAATTATAAGAGCACTGTTGCTGTGTGTTCGAGGTAGCAGGTAGCAGATAGTGGAGGTAGAAGGCATCGAATGATAAGAAAATGCAAAAGAAATAAAGGAATGGAAACTGTTTGAGGAGGCCTATACCCGCCGAGGGGTCCTTAGTTCTTAATAATTTAGTTTTAAGTACCCTAGTATTAAAAAATTAAGGAATAATAAAGGCTTTTTTATTTATTTCTGTGTGTTGAGCACTGGTAATCTCTGATTGTGCAGTTTTATAGCTTTCTCCAAAACACGAGATTCCAATGTGACGCACACACGACATAGCTTTCAGAATTCAGCAAGTTGAAGTGATAACAGACAATATAGCTCGTAGGATAAACCGCGGGGGAATAAAGGTTGGTTGGGGACCACGGCGTTGTAGCGGGTCAGGTGTCGGCATTTCGGTGGCGAGCGTGAGTGACGCTAGCTTGTTCATTACCAAATTCACCCATAACAGTAGATTGTTATAATTATAGTAAAATAACACTTTACCAGACGGTCTTTTTATTTAGTCAAAGTTAAAAATAAACAATCAAAAGTATTCAAAAATAGGTGGAACTAACAAACAGCATTATCAATAATTCCAACACACTATTTTTACTTCAGAACATATTTACTAGTTTTATTAATAAAATTATGTAATGATATACTCTGGTAAGTATTTTACTTATGTGTACAAAATATTGAAAAAATAATCAGTCTTTGGTGTTAAAAATAATTTAAACTAACCTTTGAGAATTCGTGCTGAAGATAATTAATAGCCAACCACTTATGACAGGCTTTTAAGGTCGCTTTAAGGCCTCATTGGCTAGGGTTGAAACCGGTAACTTAACGTGCCTTTTGAAGAGCTCAGATGATGTACCTCTAGCGGTCACCCATACAAACGATAGCTGCACCGAACGTTGCTTAACTTTGGCAATAGGTTGGTAATATTTGCATATTACCAACCTATTGCCAAAGTTAAGCAAGTTCAAACTAGTTATAGATCATGTCAACATTATCCTATGCCGAGATTAGAACCCACACTTATAAAGTCTTATACCACATACACTAAAAGTAATACAAATGAAACATTACTTAGCAAAATATGAAAATTATAAAAATACCCGTAAAGTATGAATAAAAGTATCATCAGTCACATTCATGGTTCCCAATTAAAGAAAAGGAACCATTGAACTGAACTACAAAGCTAGGTATTAATGATTTAGTTGAAAACAAGGAGTATGGCTGTAAAATAGTTAAAACTACAATTATGTCAGTACTTTTCCTTATAGCTAAATAATAATTTTCAAATCAACACTTATATACGGTTTGGTTTCGTGCAAAATCAACAAAATGAAGATTATATCTTCTATAACATTTCTTATCATAATCAACAATATTAAAACAGCATTATTTACTTATTAAATAATTCAAAACTTGTATTTCAATCAAAATACATAATAAAAAAAAAAACTCGAACATGAACCGAGACTCAAGGTTTTATTTTCCGAAAGTTTTCAAAGAAAATCTATCGAAAATATCTGCTTAAGCACCGATTCACATTGAGTTAAGAATACAAAGAACTATCTTGAAAAAGCATACTCAATTTTTTGACGGTTTTCAACGAAAAATTAAACAAAAAAATATGCTTTTAAGATTTAGATTACAATATAAAAATAAGAGTAAAACTTGTGCAATTTCACAGTATAGTAATAAAAAATTATTTTAATAAAGACACAAGATATTAGTCTTTAAACACCATGTTTATGAGCTAAAATCAATGTCAATAAATGAAAAAAAAAACATAATTAACAGTATAGTGAACTTCCAATGATTAAACTGGATTTAAAATCTGTTGTCATCACTTTTCGCCATGAAAAGATAGAGACAAAACATTTTTAAAACCTTGGTTATTAAAGCATAAGATATACTAAAGAAACTCCATATTCTTATGCACACCATACATTTTACACCATACTTTTACATTCGCTGTCATTTTTGATATTCAAAATTTATATTAAAATTAGTGCTAAGTATTGTATTTTTAATATTCCAAGTAAATTCTAATACTTAAGCACATGCCTAAGGTCAAAACATATATAATTTAAAACACAAACTTCTCAGATCAAATAATTTGGTTGGTCAACTGAATTCTACAATGGCCTGCTCTGCGTCAGTGGAAATATAACAATAGCTTAGTTTAACTAGCTACAGCAAAACGATTTATGTATTAACAATAAATTAAATTGTTTTACTAGTAGTAGAGCTTTTTGTGAATGAGCTAGTCTGTGGAAGTACTACCACCGTACCTATTTCTGGTGCCATGCAGTGATGCTCGCATTGCTGTGTTCCGGTTTGAAGGGAGTGGGTGCCGGTGAAATTACAGTCAACCCATTCACACTCAAGTTATCGCAGCCTAGCATGCCGCTCAAAGACACTCAAAAACTTAACCAAAACGACAGTACGAAACTTAGTAGTAGTAACAGTAGACCAGATCTTATCATGACAGCAAACTAGCATTGTTCAAGAATTTCTCTCAGCGTAACCTTGCAGAATGGGCTGGTCCCAAACATGGAATTTGTGGAGTTTGAAGCTTCTATTGCAACACATTTGAGTTTGGATTGCATAATGTCCTTGAAGAGCCCATTTATTAAATGCTCGGTTGAGTTGTTCAGCGGATCTGAAAAAATACAAAAAGGATTTAACAAAAAATAAATCTTACTTATATATAAACGCGAAAGTTTGTAGGTATGGATGGATAGATGGATGGATGGATGTTTGTTACTCTTTCACGCTCTAACCAGTGGACCGATTTGGATGAAATTTGGAATAATTATAGATTGCAACCTGGATTAACTTATAGGCTACTTTTTATCCCGAAAAAAACTGCCACGCGGGCGAAGCTGCGAGCGGCCGCTAGTAGAAATATACAACAAAGAGAGGATGGATAAACGAAAGAGGTGCATCAGGCGAGTGAATGGGACTGTTGGAAGGACAAGATATCGGTGTACGTATCTCACTCAGATACAAGAAGTTTTATAAAAAGGCCAGGTGGAGAAAAGGTCGAGAGTACCCTAAACCGACGTGTATGAAGAATGTTATGACAGTAAGTGAATGAAGCAAAAGAGGTCAGGATCGTAGAAAGTGGAAATCCGTGGTCTCTGCCTACCTCCATGGGAAACAGACGTAATTGTCTATACTAATATTATAGAGGAAAGATTTGATTGTTTGTTTGCATTGAATAGGCTCCGAAAGTACTGGACCGATTTGAAAAATTCTTTCACCATTGGAAAGCTACACTATCCCCGGGTGACATAGGCTATATTATATTTTCACAAAAAATATGGGATCCTTACTAAAACCTGTACGAAGCCGGGACGGACCGCTAGTATGTAAATAATTGAATATTTATACTCATTACCACAATGCCTTCTAGCCGCGAACTAGGCAAAGCTCGTACTATGGGAACCAGTTTTTTTTTTTTTTTTTTTACATGCTGTAGTTAAACGTTTGACCGCAATCTCACCTGATGTTAAGTGATGACGCAGTCTACGGTGTAGCACGTTTACCTAGAAGATACCTATTCACTCACACCAGATAGCTGATAACAACATAACTTTTTTTTGTAAATACATACTTTCCTATTTTATTCCTTTGGGGGTAGAATTAATCAAAATGCTTTTTTAGCGGATGCCTACATCATAACATCTACCTGAATGCCAAATTTCAGCCCGATCCGTCCAGTGGTTTGGGCTGTGTGTTGATAGATCACTTTGTCAGTCAGTCAGTCACCTTTGAGTTATATATATTTAGATTAGTAGTCACCCACCAGGATTATCATGCAGAATGTTGGCACCTAACTCAATCAGTGTCCAAGCAAAAATACTTTGCCACTGTATTTTTGCGAACAGTAACAAGTACACACAAGATTACCATACCATTATAAGATTGGTTAGTGGACTATCACAATATCAACACAATATCGCTGTCACCTGAGTCCGGAACCTCAGTCTTCACATTCACTTTACAGGACCCTCCTCTTTTATCGACATTGTCGGGCTCTTCATTAAATAACAGTTGGATTTTTGAAGGCACTAGACTCTGAGACAGATCATCTTGCTTCGACTCGCAAGCTTTGGAACACTCTGCTCTCGGAGGCATCACCTTCTGCAGTGCTTTGGAAAGATTAATAGCATCTCGATGTGAATATCCTCCAGACAAGTCTTCAATCAGGACAGTATCTTCATCGTCTTCAAGTTTTCTACTAGTGATACATTCCATGCGTTTCATGCAATCTGATTTTTGTCGGTCTATTAAGTCAGTGCAAGTTTGGACACTTTTAGTTAAAGAAAATGTAGAGGTAGTTTTACTAATAGGACTTAATGTTGTCCAGAGTAATGTTGATTTATTAGTTTCTACTGTAGATTTTGTCCTGGATTCATGAGTTAACTTAGATCTTTTCTCCTGGCTCTTTGCTTTTGAGCCAGAGTCTGAGTGTTTTCTTTTATTGCTTCGGTCAGTTGGTGTGCAAGAACGAGATTTCTGTAACGTTTGGCTGTCAACATTGAGTTGTGATGTTTTCTTCTTTTCTTTCTTTTCTATTGTTTTCGTGGTAGGATTTTCTTTACTATTTTCAATTGTATTTTCTTTTGTGCTGTTTTTGAGGGTATCTGTTGATGTCGGCTTTTTTGGTTGTTTTTGTGACTTGGATTTGGTTGATTCGGGCTTATCAGATGAGGATTTGTTCTTTGCAACTGGAATGGGATAAAGTCTAATTATTAAGGGCCTTTCATAAGCCGTAAAATGTCCTGTTTTCCGTTATGTAGTTACTGATATTCCTATATAGTACAGGATGTGCTTAGTTTAGGGCTAGATGATGTCGTGTAAAATGTCCACAAATTGGGTGCTTAGGTTAGTGCTGTAAGCCCAAATTGTTTTTTTTTTTAATAAATAAATAAATGATCATCACACAAATGTTTTTCCTTGGTGGGGATTGACCTACGTAGAGACAGATCTTCTACAACATAGCTGAGAGGTCAGTTAACCATCACTAAGCTTTCCCTTACAGGACATGCTTGACGACCGATGTGGCGCGGCGGGCGAATGCCCACCTGCGACGCAGGAGGTTGCGGGTTCTTTTCCCGCCTTGGGATAAATGTTTGTACGATCTGCAAATATTTATTCCGGGTGTTCTGGGTATTTTCTATGTATAATAAAAAATATCTATGTATGTAATGTATTGTATTAAGTATATCAGTCATCTAGTACCCATAACACAAGCTCTGCTTAGCTTGGGGCTAGATGATGCTGTGTGGATTGTCCAGCATTATTATTATTATTATTATGCTTGTTAGAAACATGACCTATACAGAAATACAACAATGAAAGTATTTCTGTTTGTCCGCCGAAATAGTAACAGTGGTACTACTTCTATGGACAAACTCGATCACTAAAAGTTCGTCCAGATTAACTAGAGCTACAGACGAAAGTATAGAAGAATGTGGAGATTTAAAATCTGCTGCGATAACGCTAGTTAGCGGGATAGGGGCCGAAAAATTGTGACATACCTGGAGGGACCCCAGTTTGGTTCTTTGTAAATGTATCCAGTTGTTCAAGTGCAATCTTCAGGTTGTTCTCAGCTACCAGAACATCCATTTCGGCAAGAATCGTCTGTGCTTTAGCCAATGCCGTCATAGCAACTAACTTTTGATTCATCAGCTTAGCACTGAGCAACTTGGATTGAAGACTAGGTCTTTCGCTATCCGACACAGTTTCTAAGAATTTAGAATATTTTCTTATTGTTTCGTCCATTTCGTCGTTGAGTTTAGATACTTCGTTTGGTAAATATGTTGACAATGTCGACATCTTCTCAGCTGGAAAAGTGCAAACTGAAACTTTTGTCAGTCAGTAGGTAGGGTAAATATAAATAAACGGTTTTCTTCTTTCTCTTGTAAATTGAATTAATGATTAAAACTGGAAATCAAACCGGCTCATTTTATGCACAGAACATAATAATATACCTATAACCTTACGGACGGAATTCTATGAGTCCGGTTAATGTACGACTATGGAATATACAACTTGGGAAAGCACAGCCATGGAAGAATACTATAGAATTAGGACTGAAGAATACGCAGCCAAAATGACATGAAATGAGAATGCATTACAGGCTAAAGACTATCAGCCTTATTCCAGAACAGAGACTAAAGATAGTCTAGGTTTAAACCTGTTACTAAACCACGGACTAAGTTAATCGTTATTACGTTAATCGTTATCGTAACAAAGTTTATCTCTTGATACCGTAGCATCTATGGTATTAAAGATTAACCTACGAGACCCCTAGTTTAACTGTAGTCTATCTTTGGTACTGAACTAAAAACTAGCAACGAAATGATTTTGTAACCACTCAATCGACTATGGAACTAACCTAGAAATTAATAAACATCCATTTTATTTTTCTTTAATTATTGGTTTATCGTATCATATTACGCTAACTAGGTCTCGCCATTTCACATCTCTATTTTTTCGACTGTTATACGGCTAAGTTATGGTAACTATGGTGAAAACTATACCATCCCAATTTGAGATTAGTTGTACCTAACGTACATAATGCAGTTTTTTCTGGCGCTTCGGTGGTTGCTGCCGCAGCATGCTCGCTTCACTCCCACGTCTCGTGTGGCTAATATTTTGTTATAACCTAATCTAGCTTGAAAAGCACAACCATCTACATCTACGATATACACGACCACGGTCTTGTTCACGATCTTATACTCTTTGGCGTCAAACTTGCTGCCAAAGAGTATAAAAATTCCTAGCTGCACTTTCCATGGTCATCGGATTTTGAAAATTCTACCAATATTTAACAATTTTTTCCAAGAATACACTTGATACAATACATTACATACATAGATATTTTTTATTAAACATAGAAATAGTGTAATTTCGTGTTTTTTGACCAAAATAGGCAATTCAGGAATATAAATATGGCGGCTCAATAGAGCTATAAAAATATGTTAAGATAGCAACACTGATTACGCTTCACAAAATAAAATAATAATAAAATAAAATAATTGGGAGCCAACAATGTACGGCACCGTAATGTACACCCTGTTAATACGTGCCACAGGATTTGAACTATCCGTTACACCTTATCAGCTCGTACAATAACAGGCCATGTTTTACTTGCCTTTATTCCTTATAGTATACGTGTTTAACCAAAGAATATGGACTAAAAGCTGTGTTTAACTGTCACGTGTTGTTATTGTACGGCCCGATAATAAACACCCTGTTATTTCGAAGCCACTGACAAATCGTCGGCCGTTGATGTAGGTACCTTTCGCACTCACGTTCTAGGGCATATCTAACTCGGATAGGTTAGGTTACGGTAGAACATAAAAAAACGCGAGGCGAGCGAATGGAGCGAGCGTGCTGTGGTAGCAGTCGCCGAAGCGCCAGAAAAAGAACTGCTTGACTTATCTACACTAGGTCAAAATAAGATAGTACAAATTTACTTATTAGTTGCACCTAAACAAAGTATATGCTTCGAACAAAGCCTATACGACACAGCACAGCTGGTGCTCCAGCGGCGCGGCCGTCGAACTCGTACTAGTGGCTTTGAATTAACATGCCGTACATTATCGAGCCGTACATTAACGACACATGACAATAACTCCATCCGTTGTAAGTACACCCGCACACAACACCCGACTAAGTACGGCCTGTACGAATCCACGTTTGAAATCGAATTTTGGTGTACATTAGCGTACTGTGCTGTACATTAACTGGACGTACAATAAATGGACACAAGACATTTTCTGATCAAAACGAAAGTAAGAGGCGTCTGAAAACGGAGAAATTTAAATTATAGTTTGGCCGCCGTTCTTGAGTTGTATTAAGTACTGTGCTAAGCTAACGTGCAAGTAATCAAAGGAAGGAAGTTTGTGCGCCGCGCCGTACCTACAGTTGTTGCTGCGATTTTCTTGTAATTTTTCATAAAAAGGGTTACAGTACAAACGTTCGATAGCACATGCAAGTCCAGAATCGATGCGGAAGTGAGGTGAGTAAGGATTTATAAAATTGCAATAGTATCATAACAAAATACTCCATATTACTGAATTAGAAAAACATTCTATTCAACTGATATTACCATTTGTGGGATTCGAGTGAAATTCCTCGCGCACGCATCAAACTGTCCGTTCAATTCAAAATGGCGGTTCTAAGAAAATTATTTCCATTCCATGTTACTTGGTTCGTTTTACTACAGGCTTTGATTATTTAAATAATCAAAGACTACAGCCTACATATTTGTGATGTAATCAAGTAATACGTACAGCCTTAGATCGAGAGTATATGATCTAACCGTACATCATCATACCCTATGCAAATTCATCCGTCGAATAAGCTGATAACTTGCACCTACTCATAATATTACGCTTAGCGCAGACCACAGTAGTACCTACTCCGACACTACCTACTGTACCTATCAACTTTTATTTTAACCTGTGTTCACAAATAAAGAATTTTGTAAGTATAACATATCAAAGCTTTGGTTAGGTATTTTGACTTTGGAGGCAAAATCTTTCCTGGAATTTCTTCGTGTAATCAGAGTGATATTTGTATGAAGATACGATGCCCCTACTGGGCGATAAGAGAATAGTCGTGACTCCATGCCTCTTTCCTGAAACGATATCGCATAACACAATACAGAATACACGAGGCCACAGGTAATAGAATCGAGATACTTAGGTTGCATTGGTACTTTATAAATTGCTTCATTCATTCTGGTAGGTGTATGCAGCCCTTGGTAGCCAGGATGGACACCTTAGCTGAAGTTTTTTGGATCGAATCTAGAGTTCCATTAAAACACTTTCTTCTTTTCTTGTCACCTTTATATATTTTTACCTGTCCTTAGGTGGGTTGACAGTGTTTATCTTGCCTGTTGTACACCTATCTATGAATAGTTATTGTGGGAATTGAATACTGTATTGTTGTCTATTAGGCTCTCATAGAAGGTAGCTTTAGTAATGTGACTCGCATAAAGTTTAACACAGTCAATAAATGCTGTTCAAGTCTAAGGATGCTTACACAGAGTAGCTTTACAATCCTCACTTGTGGGTGCAGCTCTAAATAAATTAATTAAATTAAATAATTTGTGGACCTTTCACAACATTATCTAACCCCAAACTAAGCATAGCTTGTACTATGGGAACCAGATGACTGGTAGAATACTTATATACTTTTTTTTTTGTAAATACATACTTAGAATACAATATAACACCCAGACAGAGAACAAACATCTTTGTTCATCACACAAATGTTTGTTCTCGGTGGGGATCGAACCCACGGCCTACAGCACAGAAGGCAGAGCTACTACTAACTGAGCTGAAAGGCCAGTCAAAACTCTGTTACAATACTGGGGGCTAGGCAGGTGGCAAATGCGGTTAAGAAAAAGCAGGGCTCTAGAGCTTGTCCGTGGAACTACTACCACCATGCCGGTTTCTACTGCCGTGCAGCGTTACTGTGTTTTGGTGTGTAGGGTATGGGTGCCAGTGAAATTACAGGCACATGAAGCCTGCACGCTTCTGCTTGATGTATGCAGAGCAGTGTCCTAAGGCATGTTCCTATTGAATGTGACCTATGAGGCACTGATATATTGATATGATTTGTTTTAGTATAGGTGATGGTAACCTCTTAACATCAGGCTTGTTCTATCAGCTAGTATGTTACACCCATCAAGCTGTACTAGTCATCTTTATCATCATTAGTATTAATGAGCAACTAGAGAGGCAGTATGATCTATTTTTTTGATGTACCAGTGAATAATTTTGATATTTTCTTGTTTCAGGTTGGACAAAATCCCTCCCTTCCATTTATCTGCTGTGGAAGTTCAGAGAATTTTATCAAAAGAATACTAAAATAATAAAGAAATAACAATATGACTACTACTACTTACAAACTAATCAAACTTGAACAACTTTTCTTTGCCATATCAATGGCTCTTTCTTGGGCAGTTTACAAAGTGCACTAAAGCATAAATTATCTCTTACTGAAATGTGTCTTACTGAAAAAAAATACTGAACTTCAATACTATGGTTTTTGTGCTTTCAAGGCATCAATATTGCTTGATTTGTTGACTGACCTCAAAGCTCGGTTAGTAATCAGTACCTCAGTCATCCATTTTGTGTTGTAAGTTGTGAGTTCAATCACCACCGAGGACAAACATTTCTGTGATGAACATAGATATTTGTTCTCTGTCTGGGTGTATCTTGTATGTAGAAAAAAGTATGTAAGTTTTCTATCATTCACTTGGTTCCCATAGTACTAGTTGGGGCTTAGTTTGGGGCTAGATGATGTTGTGTAAAAATGCTCACAAATATTTATTTCTTTTTTATTTGAATAGGTAATAACTTTGGCTCATAAATTAATATTGTATATTGCTTTCTTATCATCTTAATTTGATACCTGTGTAGGTGTCTGTGGACTGATCTTATAATTGTCCTATGTTGTGTATTCTTTGCTGTTCTTACTTATAGAAGAAAGAAAAGCTTATCAACTTTAGTTTTCAAAGACTTGGGTTTGAAATACTGTGGAAGACATTTTAATCAGTCTTGATAAACCTACAGCTGGATGTATGCCTGTCCCATGTTTTGGTGTGGTATGCCATAGTCACTATACTTGGAAATTAAGACGTAGTAGAGCTCTTTGTGAAAGGGCTCATCCAGGGAAGTACTTCTACCCTACCTATTTTTGCCGCCAAGCAGTAATGCTCGTATTGCTGTTTTCTGGTTCGAAGGGTGTCGGTGCCGGTGAGATTACAGTCACATGAGGTTTAACACCAGTGTGCGTCAGGTTGGTGGACGCAGGGTAGTGCATCGTAGGGCACGTAACTAAAGTGCGTGATAACTTAACGTCAGATGGGTCATATGCTTGTTGCACCAGCTAGTACCAGGTAGGGTGAGAGCAGTGTCTAATGTTTTGTACTCAAAATATAATGCTATAGGACCTATAGCATTATATTGAAATTATATATTGAAAACTAGCTGACCGGTGCCCACTTCGTTGGGCGGTAAACATGTTTACTTACAAATCTTAACTGAAGTAGTACTCGATGTCACCAACAGATGGCGTTAATACGGCATAAAATAGCGGCCGTTCGCAGTTTCGCCAGCGTGGCAGTTTATATCAGTTCCCGTTATTTTTTCGGGATAAAAAGTAGCCTAAGTTACTCCTTGTTACATTAGCTATCTGCCAGTGAAAGTCCCGTCGAAATCGGTCCAGCCGTTCCAGAGATTACACGAACATCCAGAGAACAAACAGACAGACAGACAGACAAAAATTTAAAAAAATGCTATTTTGGTATATGTATCGTATATACATTCCTATGCATGTAGTAAAAAGCGTTATTTTAATATTACAAACAGACACTTCAATTTTATTTATTTGTATAGATTTTGTCATAAAACTATATTACATTATGAATTATGTCCTTTTTATAAACACCTGCGTAGGGAGCCGACCTCGCGTCGGAGCCGTGCGGGTACCTAACTCATAGATCTAAACTACTCCCCTGCACGCGCACTCCCAACTTGGTGACGCTCACTTCGCAACGGGCCGTGCAGCAGAAAACGTAATATTTTAACTTCGCCATAACTTCAAAACCAAACGTCCAATTCTAATCATTTAAAGACCAAATATTATCTACATGAATTGTACTTAGTGATAAAATAATTTATTTCGATAAGGATTAATAGTATGAGTAAAATAAATGCGTTTAAATGTAGTCCAAAAAAAATTGAAGATTTTTAAATAAAAAAATGGTTGTTGTGCCTCACTCGACATAGATAGGTATAGTGTGTCGCTGACTTTTTTGTAGATATTTATAAGATCTACAATTATGTAGAACATTTTATGGTTCTATCTTTTATAGTTTAGGCAGCGTACGCAAAATAAGTAACTTTTCTGGTTGATTTTTTACACCTTGTGTCTGAAAAACCCAAATATTTTACGGAACGCTATTTTTTTCCAAAATAAAATATAGCCTATGTTACTCAGTGATAATGTAGCTTTCTAATGAAAAAAGAATGATTAAAATCGGTCCAGTACTTTTTGAGTTTATTCATAACATACAAAAATACAAAAATACAAAAATACAAAAATACAAAAATACAAAGCTTTCCTCTTTATAATATTAGTGTAGATTATTGAAAACTAGCTGACCGGTGCCCACTTCGTTGGGCGGTAAACATGTTTACTTACAAATCTTAACTGAAGTAGTACTCGATGTCACCAACAGATGGCGTTAATACGGCATAAAATAGCGGCCGTTCGCAGTTTCGCCAGCGTGGCAGTTTATATCAGTTCCCGTTATTTTTTCGGGATAAAAAGTAGCCTAAGTTACTCCTTGTTACATTAGCTATCTGCCAGTGAAAGTCCCGTCGAAATCGGTCCAGCCGTTCCAGAGATTACACGAACATCCAGAGAACAAACAGACAGACAGACAGACAAAAATTTAAAAAAATGCTATTTTGGTATATGTATCGTATATACATTCCTATGCATGTAGTAAAAAGCGTTATTTTAATATTACAAACAGACACTTCAATTTTATTTATTTGTATAGATTTTGTCATAAAACTATATTACATTATGAATTATGTCCTTTTTATAAACACCTGCGTAGGGAGCCGACCTCGCGTCGGAGCCGTGCGGGTACCTAACTCATAGATCTAAACTACTCCCCTGCACGCGCACTCCCAACTTGGTGACGCTCACTTCGCAACGGGCCGTGCAGCAGAAAACGTAATATTTTAACTTCGCCATAACTTCAAAACCAAACGTCCAATTCTAATCATTTAAAGACCAAATATTATCTACATGAATTGTACTTAGTGATAAAATAATTTATTTCGATAAGGATTAATAGTATGAGTAAAATAAATGCGTTTAAATGTAGTCCAAAAAAAATTGAAGATTTTTAAATAAAAAAATGGTTGTTGTGCCTCACTCGACATAGATAGGTATAGTGTGTCGCTGACTTTTTTGTAGATATTTATAAGATCTACAATTATGTAGAACATTTTATGGTTCTATCTTTTATAGTTTAGGCAGCGTACGCAAAATAAGTAACTTTTCTGGTTGATTTTTTACACCTTGTGTCTGAAAAACCCAAATATTTTACGGAACGCTATTTTTTTCCAAAATAAAATATAGCCTATGTTACTCAGTGATAATGTAGCTTTCTAATGAAAAAAGAATGATTAAAATCGGTCCAGTACTTTTTGAGTTTATTCATAACATACAAAAATACAAAAATACAAAAATACAAAAATACAAAAATACAAAAATACAAAGCTTTCCTCTTTATAATATTAGTGTAGATATGGACTCTATTGTCTGAAATAAAACCTTTTTATTTATTTATTATATTTTGAATACACCTATAGTATAGGTACGTCTTCTTGTACGTTTTTTAAGTACATACTATTTTTACAACATTTATGAACATTAATTCATGGCCCATTCATTCTAAGCTAGAACCACCACAAAGGATATGCCTACCTACCTATATGAATAAAAATTCAACTCGTCTAAATAGAAAGATTAAAATTCTGTGTTTGAGTCTATAGTATTAGAATATACACCAAACCATTGAAAAACAAGAATTCTAGTTTCCATTATAAACAATTAAACTAAATCCAAATTCTTCTTCTCATAGCTACTATGGTCGACTCTTCTTATACAACGCATTGCTTTGAGCGACACCCAGCAATCCAATTAGTTTTTAAGTTAGTGTTATTCTTTTGTATATGAGTTTTGTGCTTGAAATAAAAGTAATTTATTTATTTATTTTGAATCTTACTATACAATTTTATTAACAAAATGGCTCCTTGCTGTATGTAATGGGTGGTCCGCACTTATGTATAACATCCTGCGTTGTTTTTCATTATTAGGGTGTTGTTCAGTGTTCATAAACAAAATACAAACTCTTTTATTGAGATAGTTTGGATCTTGTTTGACAATTTTATTAACAAAATGGCTCCGTGCTGTATGTAATGGGTGGTCTGCACTTATGTATAATGTCCTGCGGTTTTTTATTACAGTGTTGTTCAATGTTCATAAACAAAATACAAACTCTTTTATTGAGATAGTTTGGATCTTGTTTGACAATTTTATTAACAAAATGGCTCCTTGCTGTATGTAATGGGTGGTCCGCACTTATGTATAACGTCCTGCGTTTTTTTTATTACAGTGTTGTTTAATGGTAATAAACAAAATACAAACTCTTTTATTGAGATAGTTTGGATCTTGTTTGACAATTTTATTAACAAAATGGCTCTATGCTGTATGTAATGGGTGGTCCGCACTTGTATATAAAGTCCTGCGTTGTTTTTTTTATTACAGTGTTGTTTAATGTTAATAAACAAAATACAAGCTCTTTTATTGAGATAGTTTGGATCTTGTTTGACAATTCTATTAACAAAATGGCTCCTTGCTGTATGTAATGGGTGGTCCGCACTTATGTATAACGTCTTGCGTTTTTTTATTACAGTGTTGTTTAATGGTAATAAACAAAATACAAACTCTTTTATTGAGATAGTTTGGATCTTGTTTGACAATTTTATTAACAAAATGGCTCTATGCTGTATGTAATGGGTGGTCCGCACTTGTGTATAAAGTCCTGCGTTGTTTTTTTATATTACAGTGTTGATCAATTATTATTATTTTATTTATTATTTAATGAGCGCTCCACACTTATATAACGTCCTGCGTTGTTTTTAGGGTCCGTACTCAAGGGGTTAAACGGGCCCCTATTACTAAGACTCCGCTGTCTGTCTGTCACCAAGCTGTCTCATGCACCGTGATAGTTAGAGAGTTGAGATTTTCACAGATGATGTATTTCTGTTGCCGCTATAACAAAAAATACTAAAAACAATAAAATAAATATTTAAGGGGCTCTGCTCTCATACAACAAATGTGATCTACATTTCTTCATTTGAGATTGTGTGTTGGGATTCTTATTTATTTCCTTTCAGATATACACTACACTTAGATAACTTATTTTATAATTACACATATTCTATATTATTCTTATTTAAGTTTTACTATAACAACCGTAAAGAGAAACAATTATATAAACAAAATCTTATAAAGTAAAACCTCAAATCGACTTAAAATTAACTTAAGCTAAGGATTTAAAATTTTATTTTTGATTTCTGGTTGCAGTTCAACCAGAAATCAAACATAAAACACAACTAAAATTATAATTGACAAAGATTAAAATAATAGATGTTAAAAATTAAATTTAAAATTAGTATTCAAATTAAAATCAAAATTAGGACTTAAAGATTTGAAGTGAGAAGTAAGCTCATACAGCACTGAAACTTGCTTCAAGTTCAAAGTATGTAAACTTAGGGAACTAGGAAGTAAGAAGTATTGCAGCAGCAGCTGGTGAGTGAAGTGGAGATTGTTTTATTTGTTTAATTTGTTTAATTAAATAATGATTCATTAGTATCGGACTCCGGTGAGGCTGCAACGTAATTGAGCCTTCAAGGTAATTGAGCCACTTCCAGTTAACCCCGTGGACACCCCTAATTTGGTCTTTTTCCGGACGTAGATTTGGTGGGCACACTGCTTTCATGGTTTTAGTTTTAAAGTGAAAGGCATTTGGGTAATGATGATGGCTTCTAAGTTGCCCTCCCAGGTAATTACCGTGTTTGGCTTTATAATAATAATAATGATGGACAATCCACACAGCATCATCTAGCCCCAAGCTAAGCAGAGCTTGTGTTATGGGTACTAGATGACTGATATACTTAATACATTACATTACCGCCGCGCCAGATCGGTCGGTCGGTCGGTCGTCGGTTATAGTGTCTAGTGGTGCTGTGTGAGGAGTAGAAGGTTCCACACAGGATGCATTGATAGCTCGGTTTTGAAGGCGGCGGCACCAAGTTGAGGCTAGCATTTCTGTACGATCCCAGTTAGTTAGAACCGTACATTGAGAGTAAGTTGAAAGTAGTTATGAATTAATCTTTATTCACTATCACCATTCACGTATTTAAGTAAACGATCCTCGCTCACGACTGTCTCGGAGTCGCAGTTAGCACTTTCTGTCGTAGGTAAATTAACTTAATTGCAATTTTACACTCATGTACGTAACCGTACAATTTCCCTGTTCTGGTTCATGTGCAGGTGAATGTGAAGGTGTGTGGGATGGTGTCTGTGTAGATGAAGTAGAGTGTGGCTGAGCTGCGAGAATCGAGGGAAAGTTAGCAGCGGTGTCTGAGTAATACGAAGTGGTGCTCATAGAATGAATGGATCGCGTGGCTGGCGACAGTGGGGACATTGGCGTAATCATTGTTGGAAGAGGCTCGACTTCTACCGCAGTTCTCATTATGTTCCACAATGATCAACATTGTGTGCAAATTTACGACACATCCTCCGATGTTCTTCAAAATGGAGTCGCTTCCCGCCGCCGAGTTTTTGAGTTTTTTTATTCTTCTTTTTTTTTACCACAACAAAACCATCCCAACGCTTTCTACGCCGCACGCGCTAGGCATGGCAGGGTCGCCATGTCGTGCGGGGGTTTGCGGGGGGTTATGTAGAGTAATAAATGAAACGACTTGCTTCCGTGACGCTCGTATATTCACTATCTAATATTCCGCGTACGTACGGTACGTTACTTTATGCATGCTTGCACACTACCACAAGGGCGCAATAATCTGTGCAACTGTTAGAGAGTTGTTTGTGTTTATTGTTGTTGTTGCGGTTGTAGATATAGATGAGGGTGCGTGGTTACTGGTTGATGTAGCAGGAGGGAGCACGAGGTGGGCTCTCTTAAGGAGGCTGGACAGATGCTTGATTGCACCAGAGAGGTTTATGTTGGTGTCAATTATGTTTTGGATTATTTCATCTGCTCTGCTCTGGGCCTTCCTTGCGTTTTCCAGTTCCGGGTTTTTTTTTCATTAGTGTTGAACAAAATCCAAATTCTTATATCTTGTTAATCTTGTTATACAATTTTAGTAACAAAATGACTAAACTAAGGTAGGGTAAGACTAATATAGTTTCCTGCTAAACCAGAAAGATCGGTTTTTATGGCTGAGGTATTTGACTTGCCTCTGAGATAATAATGTACTTAATTGATACTTCAATTTTTATTTGCTTCAAACTAATCTGTATTTTCTTAAAGAATACAACAAATTATACTTAGTGGCTTTTCTTAATTTTCCTCAGAAAGTTTATTGGAGTTACTTCATTTCGTAACAGTACAGTGGCGTAGCGGGCCTTGTCAGGGCCCCGTATAAAAATTTTTTTGGAGGCCCTCATATGGAGGTAAAGATTTTTCACAAAAGAAAAAAAATATTGTGAGAAGTAATATTTATTTATCACATAATTTACCCATTTTACAAATAAAAATCGAATTTTAAATATTCACTCTCCTTGCCTTTTATCGGCAAACTGATTTATTAAATCATTTATGGCTGATGATGATTTTAGTTTTTCTAAAGTTTCTGCCTCTATGGACAATAGTGAGATGTCTGACAGCCGTTCTTGTCCCATCGAAGTTCTTAAGTAATTTTTTATTAGTTTTAATTTTGAAAAACTTCTTTCTACCGTTGCGGTTGTAACTGGAAGGGTCAAGAATAAAAAGCATGCTGTGATTACCTCGGGAAAACTGGATGCAAGACTATTGAATTTTACTAGCAATAATTCAATGAGTTCTTTAATGGAATAAATTTTTTTTAATTTCAGAATTTAAGCATGTTTTTAGAGCCTTTAATTGGTCACAAAGATTAAGTGAGATGTCTTTACTGTATTTAGCAGACAGTTTTCCGGAAGCGTTTAATATCTCTTCGCTTGAAGAAGATAGGAGTTTCTCCGGTTGTAATATTTCGAATATACTACTCAGGTTGCAAAGGCTCTGAAATCTTTCTTTAGTTTGAGAAATTAATATATCTAAACAGCAATAGTATACATTGACTTTGAAATAGGATTCCGGGTCGGAAATTCTCTTATCTTGTGATAACTCATCAAAAAAACGCTTCGTTATCTTTCGCCTACTGTTTTTAAAAACAGTTGTTACCCCCCACTTTTTTGCTAAATCTTTGGATTCATTTAGCAAACTATTAAATGAATTCTGATTTCTTAATTGGCACAGTCTATTTAAAAGATTACTTAATAAAATACTAGATTTCTGTAAGTCATTATTTTCATGCTGTAGAGCTTTAGAAACAGGATTAATAATTTCAAATAGTGAAGAAATAAATGTAACGAGCACTAAGAAATCAAAACTCTCTAAAATATTAATTATACTTTTACATTCTTCACGTTCATCTTTTTTATTTGAAATTAAATTTAGTTGGTACAAAGTTTTCATGATTAGTAAAAAAATTTTCTTTACTGCTAATAAAGCGTCGTTCCTAGAAGACCATCTGGTAGGACATACCTTTTTAAGGGTAATCAAATATTTTTCAGATGAATCGTCACTTAGCATAGCCCAGCGTTTTATACTATTGCCAAAAAAAGTATATTTTTTTTCTAAATTATCGAAAAAAGTCGATACTTCACGAACATGTCTCGCAGCATCGTTCAAAACCAAGTTTAAAGCGTGCGCAGCACAATGAACATAATCGGCATTTGGAGCATGCTCTTTTATTAGGGTTTGTAATCCTCCATACACACCCGACATAACATTTGCTCCATCGTATCCCTGTCCTCTACATTTAGTCAAATCAATTCCATATTCTTTAGTCAAATTTAAAATGACAGTTTTCAGACCTGCAGCACTGCAATCGGTTACTGCTATGAATCCTAAAAAGGACTCACAGATTTTTATTTCTTTAGGCACATCATCATTCTCTGTAACCGAGATATATCGAAAAACTACAGATAGTTGGTCAATTTTTGACAAGTCTTGTGTTGTATCCAGAATTATTGTCAGAAATGGAGCTTTTCTAATTTCTGAGATAATACTGTTCCTAACGTTAGTACCAAGCAAACTAATAATTTCGTTTTGAATCGTAGGGCTTAAATAATTTATTTCACCTTTCGGTTTTAGAAAAAGTTCTTTTAAAGTTGCATCATAGTTAGATAGCAGACGTGAAATTGCCATAAAATTGCCAGAATCAGAATCATGCCCCCTCAAAGGTAGATTACAAGATACTAAAGTAATTATAACATTAATTATACGATGCAGTACATCTCTCCAGAATGTAATTTTACTATCGATTTCACTTTTCAATAGAGTATCGATGGTATTTCCTTGCAACCAATTATTATAAGAGAGTGAGGCACTAATATGCTGCTGTGACTTTTCATGGTCAAGAATAGTTTGTGTGAAATTGCTTCTAACCGAAACACCGTTAACCCAAGCAGAGGAGTACGATTTGTTTTGACGATCTGCTAATAACCAACAGAAGTGACAGTACGGTTTGTTTAAAACGTTAGAATAACATAACCATGGTCTTATAATTTTTATGCCTGCCTGATTGAAATATGAATAATAATAAGCTGAAAAAGGTCGGTTATTTTCTGAAACTTTTGGAAATGGTCCTTGTGGTTTAAATGGACCCAATTTAAAAATTATTTTTCGTTCGCATTCAGTTAAATTGTCACCAAAATTTCCTCTATCTGATGAAATTATATTACAATCTGCATTATCTGCAGATATATCAGAATCGTTGACTTGGGGTTCCTCGATTTCTGGATGGACATCCGATAAAGTATGTGCTTGGCTTTCTTCTATTTCCGGATGGATATGTGACGAAGAACATGCTTCAGAAGAATCTAAAAATAAACGAGTAATTGTTAAAAAATAAATACGAATGCTTTGATACTAAACTAAAAAGAGTTATATATAAATAAATAACGTTACTAAGGGTCACAGTTAGAGAGTGTTCAGTTCAGACGCACACAGATTCTACGCGGATTGTGCTCGTACCTATTAGTAGATACAAAATCACCTGCAGCCCGTCCGTTTATTACTATACACCTGCGTGCTATTTAAACGCAGCGCGTAGTGTAGTGGCCATACAAAACGAGAACCCGAAAGCGAGTCTGCACATCTGAAGTTCTCAACACGCAATTAACGATACGATACGGACTGATAAACAAACAACAAAACAAATCGATCCTATAGATAAGTTAGAATTTTGTTTTTTTTAATCAAGGCACGGAACCCTAAAAACAGTATAATTGTGAAAATCGAGGGGGGAGACAACTTTTTGTGACGGACAGATGGACAGACCGAAATTAAAAGATTTCCTTGTTTATCACTACGGGCCCCTAATAAATGGGTTGGGTAGTAGTGTAGTACTTACCTTTCCAATCTAAATCACTCACAGTATCTTGTCTCTGAAAAAATGAAGAAATTTTGGGCACTTTTTTTATAACCTCGTCCCTTTTCTGTTTAATTTTTCTTTTCTCAGCGCCGCTGGGATAATCTCTTTTTCTTTCACTCATTTCTTTTACAAATCGTTACTAATACTGCTAAACCAGAAGAACAATATTGTTTGTACTGAATTACAATGTAATGCACATTTATATAAAGCGCGTAAATAAACAGTGCACTGCACTCCGTGGTTTAACATCCAATGCAAAGTACAACAACGTACAAGTAGCGGCACGAAACTTTAGCGCTGACCGTTATTGCGCAGAAGTAAAAAATAAGGTACCTGAGGGGAGCTAGCGGGATGAAGGGCGGGCGTGCGTAGCGCTGATTGGCTCTCCAGTCGCATTACGTTCCCCGCACTGATACGACGCCCCGCGCACATCCAGTGTACAGTCGCGTTCTTAATTGTATTGTTATTGTTGTTGTTTTTTGTTAAGTTTGAATTTGTTTGCTATATTTTGTTTTTTAAGTTTGTGTGTGGCTTTAAAGTGAATATGCCTAGAAGAAATATTGTTTTGAAAAGACAGGCAAGGAAAATGGTTTATGACGTTAATTGTTTTTTAAAAAGGGAATCTAATGAATTAATTGAGACTAGACTTAAATCTAAAATAAAAATTGACAAATTAACAGATGTTTTTATTTTTCTACTCCCCATAACCTTGTTAAAAATTATGTCTTCGGTACCTAACTACCTACAAACTATAAATAGTTCATCTTCTATAATATAAATATAAATAGTTTACTATTTGACATTACATTAAAATAATGTCAATAATAACGTTATTTAGCTAATAATTAATTAAAGGTATAATTGTATTGCGTGCACGACAGTACCCATGCGCAGCTATCCCCACCGCGTATCGTTCAGCGCTAGACTTACGTGCCGCTACTTGTACACGTACATCGCGATATCGATGAAGGATTCCCGGGGATTTCCCGCTGAGTTGAAGATGAAGTAAGTAAAACGGGGAAGTCCCGCAGCCCGCCATAACGATGTAGTGTTGCCAACTTTTGAACGCACGCTTAAGGCGGGAAAAAAAGGAATTGCTTTATAGAATTTTGTCATTTGTAAAATAAAATAAATTAGAAAGTTTTTATTCTTTTTCCTTACACACTTTGGGGGCCCCCGTGGCCCGGGGGCCCCGTATAATTGATACGGCAAATACGGCGGTAGCTACGCCCCTGTAACAGTATCTTCAAATACTTTTTGTATGTTCTATCAAAATCAACATCACACTTCCTGCTTTTTCTCAATGACTGATTGACATTTTTCGCGTACAATTTTCGACTTTGGTATTTTGCTTCCTTCATCAGATTTTGAATAAACAATAATAATGTTGTTTTGGGCGGCATCCTAACGTTGAAACGATGGTGCCACCCTTCCAGAGCGTTGTTCGTTCGTGCTTTTTTTTATGACTGCAAGACAGAATCTGTGGAGTAATTTTCAACATCCATTGCTTATCGACGTAGCACTTTTGTGAGGGGTACGTTCCTGCCCTACAGCGGTGATCAGGGTCCTGCTCCTCCGGCTCAGTGAAACACAAGTGGACTGTATGATTCTTGTTTATTTACTTCTTGCTTAGGGTTTACAGAGAGAAATTTTACTTCGACGACTACCCTTTTTCGGTCATTTTGTGCCGTTTTATATTACAATTTTAGACCTGGCGGCTAGCGCTAATGGAGCGAGTGCTCAAAATAAAGTAACTATCACAAATTACAAAATTATTAAAATCCTTAGCTACTTATTGTTCTATTACTTTCAGCCTAGCTATTTGTTATCTAATTTACTGATTCGGCATCCGTAACAACTTTAAATTATCAAAACCATTATCCTCTGAACCAATTTCGACGATAGACATCCAAGCTTCTGGTATATATGCTGCTGGTAGGAGCGGTAATTTAGAAATCAAATTTGTAATGATTCTACCATTCCTAGTATCCGCAAAGCCAATATCTCGCGATTTTCCACCTTTCTTCACTTTCCAGATTTTTTTTTCCCGAAAATAATTAGAGGTTAAATTATTTAACTTTCTTTCTTTTTTAACATTCGTCTACTTCGCCTTTATCAATGTCAAATACACTTGCAATTATGTTCAATGCGTCCGTTCGTTTGTTCCTAATCTTATAGTTTGCATTACTGGGATTCCATAATACATCATTTTCATGAATTTTTTTAATTAATAGCAACACAGTTTCGTCGTCGCAATGAAACGACATTTTAATTTGTTTAAAGGGCTTGGTGTAGGTTGCTCAGGATTCTGGTATCCAGGAGATGTGCCCCTAGCTAAACACCACAGCTGCAACACGTCCTGGGGCAATCTGAAGCGAAGTAGTAAGTTTAAGAAATGGATTTCACTTGTCGAGAAAAGGTGTAGGGGTCTCTCTCATCGGATACGTTATTCGCGGACCATCAAATTCCTAGAGGCTTTCCGGACCTCGGGAATGGTCTGAATTTATAATGCACAACTTTATCCGCTCCAAGGTATCACTTTAAAAATATAACCGTTCAGTTCCAGGGTTCTACTTCGAGTCCTCAATTTTTCTCCTCTCAAGACCGATGACAGACCACCGGTCATCTTTGACATTGTAGCGGGTCGTTGACCCCCACGCTCTACACACGCCCTGCAGGGTGGTGCCGAGCGTCTCTCCGCTTGGCGGACGAGACCGAGCAGCTGTAATCAGTAGCTCAAGGTCCACGCCGGCGCACAGTGGGTCGAAACCGATAAAAAGCGGACATTGGATTTTTTTCAAAAATTTAAAGTTTTTTTTATGCCAATCGGTAGAACACAATAACTCTATTAGAAATCATTTTATAACATTTTGTCATAAAACTTATACTTACCGAGTAAATCAATAAAGTTCAAAATAAATGTATGGAATGACATCTACCAAGCTCGAATTCTACGAAATGCTTATTGATACAGCTTTAAAACTCATAGGTATTATAGAATAGGTTATTACCTATAGTATGACATCATTCATTAATGGCTACAAAATATTGGTTCTAAGCTTGGCAAACACCGGTTTTACTACCTTCAATGCGTAGTAAAACTGCATTTTACCTAACAATAGGTTTGTTGATGACGAAAAATGTGGGACAATAGAAGAGATAACCCCTTCGGCCGTGTATGATACCAGAGTTTGGTAACCAGTATCATACGAAGAAAAAATGATCGTTGTAGGATGCTGGTATCCAAGTGATAGGATTTTTTATTTTTCTGATACTCTTCATCATGTTTGGTAACCAGTGTCCAGTAAGGAATATAACATTCTGCCTATGAAACCAACACTGAGGATGAGAACTGGTTATGTCATTATCCACTTCTGGTTATATTATTGTCCTCTTTCATCCGAGTAAAAGCCATCGGATCGCATTCTGTACCGACGCTTATTGTAAAACCCTCGCTTTATTGAAAACATACAAGGAATCAAGGAAATAGTTCAACTGTGAATCGTTTATTACCTACAACCTATTGGAATAAAATGGCGAAATTATTTCGATACAATGTCCAACACTAATTTCGTTTTTATTTAGCTGAGATATGGCGTCATTTATTTCTTCATCAATTTCTTTGAACTCTGGGTTTAGTTTCGATTTTCTCTTGTATATATCCATTACGGTGGTTTCTTTTCTTAAAATATCTAAGAGTTGAGCCAATGTCGGTCTTTTACGTCCAATATATCTGTTGAGGCGACTGTGCAAACCTTCTATATTATTAGTAGTACGTATTTTAGATGATGAACAACAGCAAATTTTTTCGAAGTCAGTCTTTGCCATCCATTAGTTATTGCAATATTTGTTAAATTTTGTTATCTCTTCTCCAGACGGACTCTTTGACATAACATATTCATACCCCTTTCGAAAATAGGCTTTAGGTAAACGTGCCAGCACACCTGGCTACATTAAGGATGTCGGAAATGCAATAAAGTATCGATATATATCGTATCGATGTTTTTTGAAAATATCAATATCGATATTGATATTTTTATTAAAAAATATCGATATATCGGTATGATTTGACAGAGAATATTCGTGCTCTAAAAATTAATTTATTTGGTCAAATCTAATTCAATCATCTTACATTTCTAGATAAATACTAATTAATATACATAATTTTTAATAAATCAAACAACCATTCAAAATTTTTTATTATTTATTAATCAAACCAATATTTATCTGATACAGACATAAGAAAAACTCTTTGATTTACGTGCTCGGCTGTAAGCCTACTTCTGTTGTTGGGTACTGCGAGATTTACAGCAGATGCCACTCTTTCTGAGGAAACCGAGGACGCAGGCGATATCAAGTACTTAAGAGCTATGTCGGAAAGGACTGGGGTAAAATGGCGACAATCAAACCAGAATTTTGTTGGATTCTCTTTTCTGGGTATTATAGGCTGATCTAGATATTGCTTCAGTTCGCTAGGCATACCATCACTGGTTGACAGTAAACTGGAGTTTGCTGAAGCTGCAGCAATATCTATCATAATTTTTTCATGTCCAGACCACAACGACGGCGAAGAATTTTCTGAGTTTGAGAGAATTGTAGTAGTAGGTCTGAGTTCAGGCGAAAGTTGTCCTCTACGTCTATGTTCTAAACGTATTTCTTTTGACAATGCGGTTATTGCAGTGGAAACAGCTAGTGCGGAATTAAAATGAATACGCTTAAAGCGAGGATCTAAAATTGTTGCTTTAGCAAGATGTAAATGTCGCTCCAGTGGTTCTAGTTTGGCAATAACCAAATTTAGCAAACTCTTCTGAACAGCAATACCAAGTTCGGTGAAAGGTTTTACTTGTTCAAGTCCTTTCTGAAGTAAATTTGCAATGGGGATCGCTAAACTAGCAGTCACGTACTGATCGCCGCTAATTTCTTCAGTAGCTTCCTTAAATGGGGTAAGCAATATTATTAGATCTCGTATCACACTTAACTCTGATGAAGTAATCATGTCAGGTGCGTTCCGCTTGGTTGCCAAAATCTTAGCCACAATAGCTGATAATGTATTGAATCTTTCCAACATATCAAGGCATGAATTCCACCTTGTGCTTACTGATTGTATAAGTGTCAACACTTGTCCCTCTTTCTTTTGTCCTTCTTGCTCTGCTCGTTAATCGTCCATTGCATTAACAGATTGTTTAAAATATGTAACGATGGCTTTGACGCGATTGGCAATTTGTAGAACTGGTGCATTATCTCTTGTTGCGCCATCCACTATTAAATTCAGCAAATGCGCCATGCAAGGAATTCTTTTTCCATCTCCTAAAAATTGCTTCACTGCAGCAACCATGTTAGCACCACCATCAGTGATAATTGATACAATGCAATCTTTTTCTATTGTAAACTCCTCGGTAATATTTTCAAAGCATTCTTTTATATAATCAGCTGTGTGTGCCTATAGTAAAGAAGACCAATATTAGACCACTTTATTAGATTTATCATAACTTACTATTTATTTTATTTTTTATAATTTAATGCATTTATTTTATACTTTACTTACCTGATACATTCTCCGTGCCGTCAATGTCACCGTTTCTTGCTCAGGACAACAGTTATCTGCAGTGTTGAGAAAATGCGCTGTCATTACAATGAAACTTCGTAGAGTTAGTAAGAGTTAATATATCACTTGTTAAAGCAATATTATTTATCTCACTTAATTTTTTTTTTTAAATGGCTTTGGTAGTGGCATATCGTTGTTCCATTAAGCCAGTTATCTGTAATGAGGAATGAATAATAAAATAATATTTAAAAATAAAAAGGCGAAGATAATAATTAATATTATAGTTTGCTTACGTTTAAGTTTGTGATGGAACCTTATAGCGTGGACAAATTACACTGATAAATCTTTTCAATCCAGATTTTTCTACACAAGATAGAGGCATGTTGTCTTTGCAAATCATGTAGATCAAAGCTTGATTTATTTGGCTAGTTTTTTGACCCCCTGTTAAATTGAGGAAAATAATAAAATTAGAACATACTCCTAGAACTAAAATATAAACAGTACAGTAATCTGATATCAGTAAAAAATACCTTCATAACTTGAACTTCTTTCAAATATATCTATAAGTGTAGTCTGTTTCCTCAAGTCTTTACTCTGACCATCTTTAGAGGATTCAGTCTAAAAAAAATTCATTGAATATTTTATTACACTTGTCGTCATAAATAGTATTAAGTTTAAATAAAAACACTAAAATATAAATTTATCGATATCGATATTTTTAGTAATTAATTACACATTATTAGTTGACTGGTTATTAGTTATGTTATGAACAAGTGATAGTTAGATTCTAAAGCTATGTTGGGTCTTGCACAAATAAAATACTTACACCAGTATCATCGTAAATCGCAGATTCAGACAACTCCATGAAGTTATTTTCTATCTCAGCAGGTTCATTAGTAATGGTAATAGTTGAATTAGTCGACAAAATGGGTGCACTGGTTCTTGTTGACATTCGTTTAGATTCTGAAGCCCTTGGTGTAATATTCACTTCACTTGACTTTGCGTTTGCATTTTTAACGCATGGTGCAAAAACGCATGGTGATGCTTATTTTTTAGATGTGCAGATAAATTCGTCGTATTGCCACTGGTTTTATATGTTTTTCCAGACAGATTACATGAAACGTTTTGTTTGTCTATTTTTTTGAAAAAGTTCCATACAACACTAGACATGACATATAAAACAGAAATCTACTGCAATGCTCAAATTATTTTCTTTCTATCAATTGATTATTGATTGATTGTTTGAGAACTAGGTGGGTACTCAAGTACAGAAATACGCGCGTTTTGAGGTTATAATATATAAGTCAGTCGTGGTAATAATACGGACGGGCAGTTGAAATTGAAATTGACTAACAGAGTTGCCAACTTAAAAACCAAATTATAAAACAGCAAATCAAGTCGACCAAAAACAAAAAATACATAAAATATAATTTGTTAAAAGATGTTAGTATAAAAAAAGTATTTTCTTTTTGGGATTTTTTAATCTTAAAACTTATAAATGTTTATTGGTCTGAAAAAAATATCGATTTTTATACCTTTTCGATACTTAGAATTTTATATCGATGCATCGATATATCGAACTATTAAATATCGCTCAAAAATATCGATATATTGAAAAAATAATATCGATATATCGATGTATCGATATTTTTTCAACAAGCCTAGGCTACATGCCTTTTTTTACCCTTGTGGTTAGGTAATTTTAACGATTTAGCTTTTCTAAATAAACACCTATTTAGATGATAATAACATCCCTTAACATCAATGTCGGGGAAAACTTTTCGAACAGCTTTAATTGGAGCCAACTCGAAGGCAACAGTAATTGTTTCTGGTAGCCACTGCTTGAATCGGGAATTTATCATATAAAATAGTACCTCGTAAGTTTGCTGTGTCTTGTCTGGTAGTAAACAAAAAATTAAAGGTACAACAGCCGATGTAGTTTCGTCGACGCCATGAATTGTATATAACTGATAAAATTCAGTCGGGCATGAAGTAAAAGTACCGTCAGATAAAATATGCTTATACTTTACGATTGATGCAGCACGTTGATTGCAAAATAGTAGAATCTTTTTGTCGTCATCACTATATTCTGCAAACAAGAACTTTTTGAATTTATCGGGTACTACGGCTTCAATCGATGATTTGCTTCTCAATCTTGGTGCTCCTAATACTTTTTTTCTTTCATTGTACAATCCCGTTTTGATGTTTTGGAATTTAGGGATTTCCCGTACAAAGTCAAGTCCTGCCTCTTCTAGGCTGAACACCATGTTGTCATATTGTTTTTGAATACTATCAAAATTATGACTACATTTTTGTTTCAAATTGTCTAATTCTTTCAATATTTTATTATTTGCAAAGTCTTGTGCAAACAAGGAAACCTGCAAAGGTTTCCTTGTGAGTTTTGATTTTTAACATTTAGAGTAACACTCCCTTTACATCCATAATTAATATTGTGGCAAAGCCAAAAGGTAGATTCGTTTGAGTAAGTTTTTTTCCTGTGGTAATTGCGACCATCACTCAATAGTACTCTTCGTCCTCTCTTCGTAGAGATAAATTCAATTTCTTTACTCATTTTGGATTACAGGCAACGCGGAAATTAATTCGCTGTAGATTAAAATCATAAAATGAATAATTACTTACTTGTTAATCTAATACACTGACATTGACATCAATTGTTATGAAAGCTTCAGTTATCTAAGTGCCAGTGCATTGATATCAAAAGAGGTGATATATCAATGCACATGACATGCTTATCAGTTACATACGAGGAAATATTAAGTACTCACTTGTAATTATTTGATATTTTTCTGAGCTGATACTCGGTTACATAAAACGAAAAAATTTTATCACTTGGATACCAGTATCCTACAACGATCATTTTTTCTTCGTATGATACTGGTTACCAAACTCTGGTATCATACACGGCCGAAAGGGAGATAACGTATTTGTTGTAAATAGAATCTAAAATGTAAGTAGCAATAAAGGGTTAAGGTGAACTTCCAAGTAGGTAGATACTTAAATGTGTCGCGCAAAATTACGTATTTTATTACCTGTGTAAGTTGACATTACATTTTGTAAACAAGCTTAGTTAACTTGTTTTTTAAACAAAAAAAGAATATAATATGTTTTTATCAACAAGCTTAGAACAAATATTATGTAACCAATAAAGAAATTAAGGAACGTACTAATGTTTTTGGTTTATATTTACTCCATAAATGCGTGCAGTAATACTTTTATTTCGTTGAAAAATGATAAAAATGGACTAATTTTAAAGGCATTTATCTGAAAAAGATGCAAGTGGATGCAGTTATGAATGATGTCATACGATAGGTAATAACCTATTCTATAATACCTATGAGTTTTAAAGCTGTATCAATAAGCATTTCGTAGAAATGGAGCTTGATAGATGTCATTTCATACATTTATTTTGAACTTTATTGATTTACTCGGGTAAGTATTAGTTTTATGACAAAATATCATAGAATGATTTCTAATAGGATTATTGAGTTCTACCAATGGGCATAAAAAAAACTTTAAATTATTGAAAAAAAATCCAGGAGACCGCCACCTTTGACCCGTGTTTACCTTTGACCTTTTTACTACCGTCAACCCCCTTTTTACCTCCTTATCTACTTTATTTGTCAAATTCAAACTTATAACTAGGCGAAATAATGATGGGCCCTTTGCCCCTTATCATCACCCTCCTACCCCAGGGCTCTCAGCCTTTATTTGACAAAAAAATTTACAATTATTCAACCCAACCTTTCACCCTTACACATTTTCATCTCCCATTATCGTAACTTATTTCTCTTAATGTTTACAAATGTTTCCCTAACTTATTTTATAACTACATTTGAAGACCTAACTTAATACTTTAAATGGACGCTGACTTTATTAGTAATTTTAATGTTATAACACAAATTAACTCACCCTGATAAAACAACCCAACCTAATGCAGAGCCTGTTGGATGCTGTATTAGGATATGTTTACAATGCTATTATTTGGAGATAGAGTATGATATAAAATAAACGCAATAATAGCCAAAAGTGGGTAACCAAATTATTATGAACATTACATTTAGGGGATGTCAGAATATCTTGGTTCGTGGAATTTAAATCTCTTTCGGAAACTTTTTCGTAGTTTTGACAGGTTGAGATCAAGGAATCAATTGATTTTACATCTTTAAGTGCAATGAAAACTGAATAGCACGGTTTTATGTTGTGAAGTAAGATTTCTAGTTGGTCGTTTTCAGAATGTTTTTTCGAGAGACGGTTAAACATACCAAACATAATTGATACGTAAACGATGATATTCTCGGATGCCCCTTGAGTTCTGTTTCTTATAGCCTCCAATAACTTATAATCGTAGTCCTGAATACCGAAATCCCTAATCAGTAGAATGTGAACTTGGTTCCGAGTCAACGCAGGGTTGCGGCTATTTTGAAATCTAAACCAATTTAGAGCATCTCCAGTAAAGATTTCAAAAGCATGTTTAATTAGAGTTCCCTCAGTTTTTTTTTTTTTTTTTTTTCGAACGGACTAAAATGCTGGTATAATCGCCTAGCGATTTCCGACAGCGTTACCGGGCTACTGGCGAGCGCAGAAGGCGCTACGCCATTACAAAATTGGTTTTGTTGGCAACGAGCACAAGGGCACCACTTAGGTACGGACCTCGGCTTGGGCTGTTGCCGGAGAAGGGAGCTACGGAGAGACTCTTCGCCCTGAAGGGGCGTTAACGGGGAGACGTCTTCAACCCCGCCGCCGGGGTCGGTGTGATTGTGGAGTGTTTCCTGTGTCCGGACTCGATGAAGCGACCTCCGCCGCATTCGCGGCGGTGATCGTGTCATCTGGGTCACCTAAAACGTGTCTAGGTCTACGGAGGGTACGTTTAACGGGCGGATCTACTGGATAATCGGGTAGCGAGTTAATTAAGGGATTCGGATGGTGGGGAGCCGAATCATAAAACCGCCTGGAGGCGCGTTTCATGAATTCGGCTATAGATTCGAGTTCGAGATCTCGATGAAGATCGATATTACGCATGTACCACGGGGCACCCGTGATAGTGCGCAAAAATCGATTTTGAACTACTTGGAGGGGTTTTAAATTGATCGAATGAGCGAACGCTACGGAGGCGTAAGTCATGATAGGTCGTATGCAAGTTTTGTAAAGCGTCAACTTATTTCTAAGAGACATTTTACTCTTCTTGCATACGAGTGGCTGAAGGCGCGAAAGAATAAATTTGGCGCGGTTACGTACAGTGCGTACGTGTTTGACAAAGGATAGACGACAATCAAGGGTTACGCCTAAGTATTTAGCTGACTTCACCCAGGGAATTGGTTCGTCAAAGAGAGTGACGGATCTGGAAGGATTACGGTTACCCTTTGAAAAGTACACGGCGGCACTTTTCGTCGGGTTAACCTCTATCCGCCATTTACGGAACCATGCACCTAGTGCATCGAGAGCCTTCTGCAGCCTTATACACACCCGATCGGCGTTCCGATCGGATGTGTACAGGGCTGTGTCATCGGCGAATAGGGCTATTTCCACCTGATGGGTGCGAGGGACGTCGCTGGTGTACAGCGTATATAGGAGGGGAGAGAGAATGGATCCTTGAGGGACACCAGCTCTGATAGGTCTAGGGTCCGAAAGGGTACCCTCTACGCGATAGCGAAAGCTTCGATTGAGTAAAAAGTCTCGTAAGATTAGCACGAGCCTGTCTGGCACTCCGAGTTTGGATAGCTTGTAAATCAAGCCATTGTGCCAGACCTTGTCGAAAGCTTTCGCCACATCGAGAAAGATTGCACCAGTATCTGCCGGCCAGGTATGGTGAAATCGAGAGAGCACGTGCTCCGTGATGCGGAGCACTTGCTGGGGACAAGAGTGTCTAGCTCTGAAGCCAAACTGCTCATCGGGTAGGATTTTGAGCTCGGTAACGTGGGACCAGAGACGATTCAGAATGAGTCGCTCGTAGATTTTCCCCAGGGAACTGAGGAGACTGATGGGGCGGTAGCTAGAAGGCTCTGTAGCCTTTTTGCCTGGTTTGGGGATGCCAATAACGGTGGCTTCCTTCCAAGAGTCGGGGAAAGTGCAAGTTGCCATAGCCGCATTGAAGATGCTGACTAGGAGGTAAATAAGGACGGTGGGGAAATTCTTAAGCACCCTGTTGCTGATGCCGTCAGCACCAGGGGCTTTTCTCGGATGGAGACCCTTGATAATCGTCTGTACCTCAGAGGCTTTAATCAGGGGAAGAGGAGGAGCGCTAGGGGACTGGGAGACTAACCGTTCGACTTCACTGTCCACCGTAGCGAGGTGTTCAGGGTCAACGGGAGCGAGACTAGGGGAGCATTGCGATTCGAGGCTTTCTGCTAGGCAGTTAGCCTTTTCATCGTCTTCGAATGCGGGGGTCTGATTGGGTCGGGAAAGAGGGGGCATAACGGAGACGTTGTCGGCTTTCATGGATCGAGCAAGCGTCCAGTAAGCCAGATGGCTTGGCTCGATCCCGGAGAGCTTTGCGTCCCACCGTTCGTCCCTAAAGTCGCGGATTCGATTCTTAAGATTGCGTTCCACTACACGATGCCTATGCCGGTTAAGGTCGGAAGGCCAACGGCTATACCGACGGATCGCGGCATTCTTCTCCGTGATCAACCGTCTCACATCGTCTGGCAGGGCCCAGCGGTGGTCACCCGCCGCCGGTACCTGTTTCGACAATCCGCTAACAGCGGTAGTGACATGGTTGGTCAGGGAGTCGACGGCAACGGTAATGTCATCGGGGGATAAAATATCGTCAGGGATCCTATCCAAGCTGGGTGAATGTATAGACCCAAGAGCTTTCTCGAGTTTATGCCATTGCATCACAGTCTTGGTAGGAGGGGTCGAGACGGGAGGGGAGCCTAGACGCATGAGGACAGGTCGATGGTCTGACGTCAGCTCATATAGCGTTTCTATAGAATGCAACCGAAGAGTTATATTCTTAAGCAACGCCATGTCTAGAGTGTCGGGTCTATACCCAATAGCAGTGGGATAATGAGTGGGAGTCATCGGAGGGATGACATCGAAGTTAAGGGCATCGGCTGCGCTCTCAAGACGCCTGCCGTTCGGGGTAGTGACGTGGCAATTCCACATGATATTTTTACTGTTGAAGTCTCCAGCCAGAATGACGGAGCTTCCCAGACTAAAGAGTGAATTTAAATCGCTTTCGAGCATGGTCTTAGATGGGGGAAGATAGCAAGAGGCTATGATGATCGATGGATGACCGGTCATCGCTAGCCTGCAGACAGAGGCTTCTAAATTGGACAGGGGAGGGGTGTCTAATGGGATGCAATGCAGAGACCTTTTGAAATAGATCAGGGTGCCGCCTAATCTTTGGCCTATTCTGTCATTGCGGATGGATTGGTAGTTAGCCATTCGGGGGATTTTAATAGAGGGCTTTAGGAATGTTTCCTGTATTAACATGATATCGACTTGATGACGGGTCAAAAAGTCGTGAACTAAGTCGCGTTGATTTTTTAAACCGGCAGCGTTGAAAAACGCTACGGTGACGGAATGGGGTTTTAGTCTCTCCTTTTGTACTAACATATTGGTTTTTTATTTTGTACGCGGGAGGGGGAACGGAGGGACCTAAGAAGTTGGTCATTTAGAGCAATATAATTTGCGATTTGAATCGGATCTCGCATATTTTGCAGATTTCTTGTGAAATCATTGACTTGATCGGAGTAGTGGCCTTCTCCGTATCCGAAACCGGGTGGGTAGCTCGACCAGGAGGGTCGGAGGGCTACAGGCGGGGAGCCGTACGCAGGCATGAACGGCTGCTGGGGTCGGAGGAGGGGAACTGCCTGACGGGCAAAGTTGGAGGTAGGGAGGGGACGGCTCCACGCATTGTGGGACGGGACTGGCGCGGGTATTACAGTCACCTTAGGGGTGGACTTGGAGTACTGCGGGGTTTTGGGAGGCGCTACGCGCTCGGGCGTCCTCTGTGCCACCTTTTTGTTCACTCTGGGGGCCATGGGGCAGCCGCGATAGTTCGCGGTATGTCCCACAGCCTGACAGAGCACACAACTAGGCGGCTCAGGTGCGTCTCGAGAGCGGTTGCAGTCAGCGGTGCCATGGTCACCCAGGCACTTGACGCAGCGCGGTCGGGAAAAGCAGTTGCGCGCAGAGTGGCCATAAAGTTGGCATCTGTGGCATTGGGATGGGGTGCCGTTACGGTGAGGAGTCTCTACCGATAAGCCTGAGAGGCCGTTGACGGCTTTGAGGTTAAAGATGGCCTTGCCCTCTTTAGTTAGGTCGAGTACGACTAGAACCAGATCAAAGGTCTTCTTTGATCTGGCGCCGTACATGCGATGGACTTCCCTGATGGGGAAGCCCTGCAGGAGGAGGTCAGCTTTGATCACCTCCGTGGAGTGCTCCGCAGGGAGGCCGCGGATGACGACACGCAGAAGGCGTTCGTCTTCGAGCGCATAGGTGTGGAAACCTATGCGTTCGTTACGGAGGACAGAGGTGAGGCTGCGGTGAGCCGCTGCTGAGGGCAGCTGAATTTTAATCCCATCCCGGGTGCTACGGGCATGGGTGTAGGGGATGTTCATCGCCTTACAGGCAGATGATACGTGGTCCCATTTTTCCTTCTGACGAAGGAAAATGGGAGGAGGGGACTTTTCCTTCTTATCGGCAGGGACCGATTGAGAAGGTTGGGTCGGGGTAGGAGGGCGGAGGGCCTGAGCCTTAGCGGGAGGCACGGGAGCAGATTTGGCCAGAGGCCTCTTCCGCTTCGAGCCAACCACCGTAAAGCCGGCGGCTTCATCCTCTTCGGACGAGAACTGCGGTGAAGCCGCGAAAGAGGAAGCCTCCGTCTGAATAGAGCGGGGGCTAGGAGCCGCATCCATGGACTCGCAAGAGTTGTCGTGCGACAATCTCGAGCTCAGGATGGGCGAGCGGGTACGCATCGGCGAGCGAGAGCGAGTGCGCGCTGGTGAGCGCGAGCGGGAGCGAGAGCGCGATAAGGATCGAGCGCGGGGGAGGGGGCGGGGGCGGGGGCGAGGGCGAGGCGGTAGAGGTGAGGGGGAGCGGGGTGAGTCGGCCACTACAACGGCAGAGGTCGCCTGAAGGGCTTTCGCTGTGTTTACGCGGTTCGCGGGTGCCTGAGGGGCCGGAGAGGGGAGCGCGGGTGCTCTAGGAGCCGAGTTTTTACACGCGGATGCCTTAAGGGCCGAAGGGGTTTGACGCGTCGCGGTTGCCTTAGGGGCCGAAACTAATTTGGACGCGGGTGCCGTAAGGGCCGAGGAGGCGTCGCTAGATACGTCGGAGGCCTGAAGGGTCTCCGAACGTGTCTTTTGCAATTTTTTGGCCTGAAGGGCCGGGAGGGCGCGGGTCGCGGGAGGAGCTGCAGAAGGCAGCTCCTTTGCTAAGTCGGTCAGAAGCTGCGGGAACCGACGAATCACCGCCCGGATGAGCCTAAGGGCATCCTCCGGGCTGGCGAGGTCGCCGAGGACCAGCTGCTCCATCCTCCTGAGGGGAAACACTCAGGAGGTGTGTAAGTGAGTGACCTTCCCGCCGGGATAGACAGGAAGGGGTGAGGCCTCAGTGTCCTACCTAACTCGCGTGTCCTACTCGCCGCTTTTTTTCTTGCGAGTAGGGTGTGTCCTAATAGGTCTGGACAGTCGACTAGGAGATCCCCCAAGGCCGGTGGTTCCAGACCCGTCCGGATTAGGCGTTCCTCTGAAGGAGGAAAACCGACGCTCCGGGTCCACGCCCAACCAAGTTCGTATAACACCGCAAGGTATCCCTTGGTTGACCACTAAAAGGTGGATTTGACTTGTTATAGCCAAGAAACAAGGCGTCCTGAAAAGGACGTTGTGACGGAACTTGTTATAGTCAAGAAACCAAAGCGTCCTGAGAAGGACGTTGTTTCGGTACTTGCTATAGTCAGAAACCAAGCGTCCTGAAAAGGACGTTTTGCAAAGAAACAAGTGCAGGCGCACTGAAAAGTGCGGATAGGCAAGGCCTATCCCACGGAGCGACGCACAGGTAGCTACACTGTGCGCCGGTAGCACGATGCGCAGGCGAGCGGGCGGGCTGCGGGCGCGGGGGCCGGCGGCGGGGCAGTCCGAGCGGGAGCTCGGAGCGGGCGAAGAGACGTGCGTGCTCGGCAAGCGAGCGGAGCGAAGTCTCCTCCTTTTTCAGAGTTCCCTCAGAGATATTTCTTGAGATTTTATATTCTTCTAGTTTTTGGAGAAAAGACCTGGGACATGTTATCCGTCGAATGAGAATCTTTTAAAATCCTTGATGAAATTGTACGTAGAGTGACAATTTTGTTCCATCATTAAAGGCTGCTGCATATTCCACCTTGCAGTAGTTAGATATGGAGCAGGTTGTGAAGAAATAGTGAAGACTTCGGCAAGTTCTATGTTTTGTGAGCTGAAGGGAGGGTCAGAGAGAGTCGGAGGAGGGGAGTTATGTAATTCAACCAACACTTCCTGAGGAATTTCAACGTAATCTAAGCTTGATAAAGCTTCAAATCGCTTTTCGAGTAAGAAGAAACGAGACCTTAGATTCGAGCATAATTCGATTAGCGGTGGAATAATACGTTCTAGACGATAGTAAAGATGATTGATAAACGTATCAAGCTTTTATAGACTATACGATCCGCAGATGATTCGAGATGTGAAATTTTATCTTCAATATGGTTTAAGGTTGTTTCCGCTTGGGACAAGTCAAGTTGAAGGGGAATAGGAGAGGATTTTATATCTTCTGCTAAAACATGACTAAGTTTAGTAATCTGATCCCTAAGGTTCGTCAAGGTTTCAGCTGGTCTTTCAGCTCTGATAGACACTTCGTATTCAAGTTCAAGTTTGTTAAGGTATAAGTATTTTATTGGTCTAGCCATAGTTAAAATATCGTAAGTCTAAATGAGGTTTAAGATGTCTAGTCTAGGTTTAAGTTGTACTGGTCATGTATACATAAACAAGTATAATAAGTTTAGTATAAGTGTAGCAATGTCTACAGTATTATGAATGTTTAGAGTTAATCATCTACAGGATATTGTCCTGTAGGCGACGTGTAGTAGACCAGTCTCCTGCTTGCAAGTGACCACAAGTGGTTTTAAAAAACCCACAAGTGAGGACTGGGACGACTACCATTGGGTAATCGTGGTGGTGTGCACGTGTGTGGGGGTGTAGCGTAGTGTTGTCTTTTGTATAGAGTACGAGTAGTGATCGAAGTATGTGGATGATATGAAAATAAAAGTTGATTAAATAAGGGAGAGCTTGGGTAAGTTTTTTTAGAATATAGATATTTAGAGTTTTTTAGGGTTCGTTTTTTTTTTGGGCGCCAAACTGTAACGTTACACTTTTCCGGAGGGGAAAAGTGTACGTACAAGTAATTAAAAAGGCCTATTACCTACCTATCTTATTTATTTATTTATTTTATTAAGGATTGCCAAGAAATAATACACAAAACTTAGACTAAACTTAAACGAAAACAATGTCCCGCCCTGTGCTTATCCACTTAAGGCAACCACAGCTAACATCTTAGGATTGGTAGGGTCCTGGCTTAAGAGAAAAAGTGAAATGATTACATAAAGTTTTATTAATATATATAAATCCTATTGAAACACTACCTACCTACTTGGAGAGGCCGGGTATGGGGAAAAATGTTTAAGGTTACCAAAAGCGTTAAAAAAGTCAAGGTAGTAACGGTTCACAGAACTAGCGGAGCATCAGGGCGATATCGGCGCCAGGCTTCGCCGACGCCCAAGGGGTTAAAGTTTCTACCTCGTTTGGATTCCAGTTTTTATTTTGTTTTTGAGAGGACATTATTTTGTTGTAAGTTCTCAACTTATCAATTTCATTCGATAAGCTGAGAGTCGCTTCCGTAAACAAACTCGAACACGTTTAGACTTGTAATTTTCCAATTTACGAAAGTAGTAAAAAATTACAGTAAGTCACTTGCAATGAGTGTTTACACTTGAAAATTTATCGCAAGTGGCTTACGTAAGGCCCTTCTCACATGGAGCTACTTAAAAATAACTGAACTAATCAGTAATTACGATTACAAACCAGTTACAAATTGTATCTCGCACACGACGCTACTCAAGTTGTAAGGTTTCAGTCACTTCTGTTATTTCTGTTTACAAAAGCACACGGTTAACAAGTGGTAAACATGTCAACTGGATCGAGCGAGGACGACGACGATTGTAGCTGCGGGGCACCAGATCTTTCAACTTCGGGCTTGTAGCGTGCCTCTGCTACCTTCAGTATGCCGGCCGGAGTAACTTGCTGAACCGAGGGTTGCCTATAGTCCGTTTGGAATGAAAACTATGAGATTCTTCTGGAGGAGACTTTATTACTGAACACTTTCAAACTGTAGCACTATTACACACTAAACTAATTTAAACTGACGCGGAACTGAAACGACACTGTACTGATTTTGCAGCTCAAAATCGCCGTCTTATATTACTCATCCCTACCCGGCGGCTAGCCTCTAGCTCAGGTAGCGCGCTCGAGTCCTGAGCCAATCACAGAGCTCCTTTGTTCGGTGTCCCTTTCTAATGGGGTCCTCGTGTCTATCATTTTTCCCGTTAACTGTGAACACGTTGGGACTTGTTTTGAAATCTCCTGTCTTTGTTACACTTCATTATTTATGTCTATCTGTCTTTGTTGTTGTCGGACTGTGTTTCCTATCTGTTTTCTCCTGTGATTGACTCAAGGTTAAAAGGTAAAACTATCCTACCTAACGATATTCTAGCCTGACTAAAAATGATCTTTATTGTTTGTACACTTAATTTCTAAACTTAATCTATGTAACTTTATATCTTTGGACTTTGCTTATACTAATGGACGTCGCTAACAGCTTCCCCGCCAGTGCTTGGTGGTCCAAGCACTCCATCCATTGGTTGCGACGTCTTGCCCGAAGCCACGAGGATGAGTCTTGATGTCGGGCGCCTCATTACGCCTCCTCGAGTCCGGACGGTCACAATTCTGGTTCGCTGGTCAGGTCCTTGGTAGGTCTCTTCAATTACTCCCCGCGGCCACGTGTTGCGTGGGAGTGAAGAATCGGCGATAATCACGACGTCGCCTTTGCCGAACTTTACGTCTTTTCGGCCTTTCAAACTACGTGGCATGAGAGTCGGTAGGTACTCCTTCAGCCATCGGCTCCAAAAGTGATCGGCCAGCCGCTGCGCCGTCTTCCAGTTCGGTCGTCCAATGAGATCGGTGTCCTCAAACTCCCCTAGGACCGCCGTACCGCATGACCTCCCAATCAAGAAGTGGTTGGGAGTCAATGCTTCTTCATCGTCAGGATCCATGCTCAAGTGCGTTAGGGGCCTAGAGTTTAATGTGTGCTCCACCTCCGTTAGTAATGTGTGGAGCACTTCTTCTGGAGGACTCCTTTCCCCGAGGACGGCTGCTAGTGCGGTTTTCACTGATCGCACTAGTCGTTCCCATGCGCCTCCCATGTTCGGAGCTCCAGGAGGGATGAATTTCCACTGAAACCCTTCTTCTTCAGCCGCCTCGATAAGTTCTTGTTGTCGGAGCTTCTTAATCTCTTCTTTTAGTTCGTGGTTTGCTCCGACGAAGTTCGTTCCGTTATCGCTGAACATTATTCGGGGGCTTCCTCTGCGGGACGCCATTCTTCTTAGCGCCATGATCATAGAGCCGGTGCTGAGTGATGCGGCCAATTCTATGTGAACCGCTCTTGTAGTCAGGCAGGTGAAAAGCGCGCCCCATCGTTTCTCTCTTCTGCGACCGATTGTCACATGCATGGGACCAAAGTAGTCAACCCCAGTGCACGTGAACGGAGGCTGGTGGTGCGCTAACCTTTCTAGCGGTAGGTCTCCCTGTGGTGGCATCTTAGGTTTCGCTCTTTTGATCTGGCACCACTGGCACCGGTGCGCCACTCTCCTTACTGCGTCTCGCAAGGATAATATCCAGTACTTCTGCCTCAACTCGTTAATCACCGTCGCGTGGTTCCCGTGGTGCAGGTGACGGTGGTAGTGTTCTATGAGGAGCTGAGGCATGCGACCTTTCCCGTCTAAGATCGGCAAACTCCCGAGTTGGCCACCGTAGTTCTTGATCTTGGATATCCTGCTATTGAGACGCAGCACACCGTCTTCGTTGAGAGTGACGTCGATCCGTTTCAACCGACTTGAGTTCTCCATGGATTTATTTTTCTTCAGGTTTTCTATGTCTTTCTTGAAGGACTCGGCTTGACTCTGTCGGATAAGAGCCTTTTCCGCCTTCTTCAAATGTTCGGGTTCAATAGGTAACCATCTTCTTTTTGTCTCTTTGTTTGGTTTTCTCCTGTTGACGCTCCCTTTTCGACGACACATGTCTATGAACATGTACAATCTTGCCGTAGTTCGTAGCAGACGTGTCCAGTTACTGAATCTACAAGGTTCGGGCAGGCTCAGTTCCTGGACGATTCTTGTCGTAGCGCAGGTGGTGAATTTCTTTTCTTCTGGATAGGACTCTTTCTTCTCTATTTCCTTTACCGGCCAGTCGGATTTCGGCTGGTAAAGGAATGCAGGCCCGATGAACCACCTTGTCTTGCCATCGAAGTTCTTCGGCACGTTCCTTGTTGCGTCGTCAGCTGGGTTGTGTTTGGTGGGAACCCATCTCCATTCAAGCGGCTTGGTCAATTCCTCTATTGCCGCCAGTCGATGAGCGACGAATGATTTGAAACGTCGTGGGTCAGCCCTTATCCACTGCAGCACTGTGGTCGAGTCGGACCAGAAAACCCGAGATGTGATCTCCAGGTCGGACTCCTCGATGATCGTAGCTGCCAGTCTTGCCCCCATCAGTGCTGCCTGAAGCTCTAATCGAGGAATTGAAGTGGTTTTGACAGGAGCCACTCTGGCTTTCCCCGCCATCAGCGAGATGTGACATTCCCCGCTGGCCGTCGTTGTTCTCCAATATACTGCGGCGGCGTACGCAGTCTCACTGGCATCGACGAAGGTATGAATTTCACCTGATTTCGTTGCCGGTGCTAGACATCTAGGAACTTCCAGATCACGAAGTGTTTCGATGTCTTCTATGTATTGCTCCCAGATTCTTCTTTGGTCGTCGTTGACTTCCTCGTCCCACTTTGTTCCTGTCCGCCACAGATCTTGTATGAGTCGTTTTCCTTTTATCAGAACTGGAGCAACGAGTCCCATAGGGTCGAATGTCGACATCACCGCGCTCGTCACTTCCCTCTTCGTAGGCGCTCGGCTTTTGTCGGTGACTTCTTTCGGGGTGTTTCGTAATCCAATGTTGAAGGCTAGCACGTCGTTGCTGACCATCCATCTCATCCCGAGAGTCTTTTCTTCGTCGCCTAGTTGCTTTTCTTGCGGAGCTTCTTCTGTTCTGACATGGGTCAGTGCCTTGTCGTCGTTGCTGGCCCATTGTCTGAGTTCAAACCCAGCCGCTCGGTGGATTTGACTCACTTCATTTGCTATCTTTGCCGCTTCTTCCACTGTATTGAAACTCTGAAGGTAATCGTCCATGTAGTGATTACGGACGATTGCTCTTGCTGCCTCGGGATGCTCCTTTTCGTGCTTCTTGGCGTTTGTGTTCTTGACGAAGATCGCTGTCGCCGGAGAGGACGCTGCTCCGAAGATAACGGACTTCATCCGGTACTCCTTGGGTTTTGTGTCCCGTTCATGTCCTCGCCAGAGAAATCTCAGGCTGTCGCGATCTTCCTCCCTTATGCGGATCTGGAGGAACATCTCCTTGATATCGGCGACGACTGCTATGGGTCCTTCTCGGAATCTCAGAAGCACTCCAAAAAGGGATTGGAGTAGGTCGGGACCCGGTAGCAGCGCGTCGTTGAGGCTCTTCCCTTCGTACTTGGCAGCGGCGTCAAAAACAATGCGGATCTTCTTTTTCACGGGATGAACTACGGAGAAGTGTGGTAGGTAGAACGTTCGGTCGGGAGTGGATTCTGCTGGAGCTTCTTCGGCGTACCCATTATCTAGCAGGTTCCTTAATTGCTCGCCGTATTTCTCTCTGAGAACTGCGTCCTTGTCGAGTTTCTTCTCTACGCCCAGTAGCCTGTTGCGAGCCTGAGCGTAGTTGTTCGGCAGTATCTCATCTTCTTTTTTCCACAGCAGTCCAGATTCGTACCTTCCATCAGGCATTTGTTTTGTAGTCTTCTCCAGTAGTTCTAATGCGCGGCCGTCGGCGTCGTTGCTAGGGCGGCGTTGTTGTATGCCGATTGAGTCCAGGTCGAAGTGGTTCTTGATCATTTCGTTGATCGCTTCTTCATCATTCACGCGATGACAGTGGTTCACATATTCCACTGGCATGGTGGATCCGGTGTGGCACCCATGAAGAACCCAACCCAGGCTTGTAAGTGACGCGACGGGTTCATTCCGCTTTCCTTTCAAGATCTTCCGGGATATGATTAGATCCCAATTGTCTTGACCGATTAGCAGCGCTGGTTTCTCTTTTTCATATTGCAGCTCGTTCCTTATATTTCTTAAGTGGCTGCACTCTTCAATTGTCTTCTGGCTGACGCACTGTGGTGACAGCTTTAGATCTTCGACAGTTCGTACTCCTCTTAGAGTCCGCTTGTCTCTTCTTTGAGCTCCCTTTATTCTCAGGTTCATTCTCTGGGAGTCCTTTTTCTCTATGATTTTTCCACCGACTGTTTCTAGAATCAACGATTCTTTTCTGCCGGTGGCTCCAAGGCGGCAGGCGATGTCTTTGTCCAGCAGCGACACTGTCGATCCTTCGTCGAGCAATGCCAGGACGCGCACTGACCCGTTCGGTCCGTAGATATCTACCGGTATCATCTTTAGGTAGACTCTTGTTCCATCTGCTGCCGCGTATACGGATTTCACTATGTTCTCAGCGTCTTCTTTTTCTGTGGTTTGCTCGTGCTGTGGGCTCGACGACCTTTCTCGCTGCGTAGACGGTGCCACTGCTCGTTGAGTTGACTCCGAGTGCAGCGTAGTATGATGAGGCTTCTTGCATTTCTTACAAGGTGGAGCCTTGCAATTCATCTTCGTGTGTCGTCGGCGTAGGCACTTGAAGCATAGTTGCCTCTTAACCACGATGTTCCACTTTTCGTTGGTGTCAGCTTCTTTAAATTGTTTGCATTCGGTGATCCAATGTTCCCTCTCGCAGTTGGCGCAGACTTTTCTGTATTTCTCTGAAGTCGTAGCAACTGTTTCTTCAACTGAATCTTCTTCTTGTGTTGCATTCACCGGATATTTCGGATTTCCATATTTTCTCTTTTGTGGTTCCGGCGGTGCGATCTTCCCGCACAAGTCTGCTTCCCTTTCCAGGAACTTATTTATCTTCACTAATTCTGGTTCATCTTCGCTCATGCGTGCGTTGTAATCCAGCCATCGGTACCGCAGTATAGGTGACAATTTCTCTGTAATGCTTCGACTCATTTCCGGCGAGTACAAGTAGTGTGGCTTGTTCAGGGCGGTTATCGTTGTCACTGCGTTGCCCACTCGTGTCGAAAAAATACAGATGTCTCTCGGTGAGTCTCCTATGCGCGGAAGTTCCTTTATTTTCTGAATTTCCGCAAGTACCAATTGCTCTGGTCTTCCAAACCTCCTCTCTAGCGCAGCGATGATGTCCTTTGGATCCGATGCTACAAATAATAAGCTTCTTACGGCTTCCTTTGCCGTTCCTTTGATGGCTTTTCTTATCCGTGCCATATTGTGAGCTACAGTGCACATAGCCGAGCTATCCTCGTATGCCCTCTTGAACGGCAACCATTCTTCGTGTGCGCCGTTAAATTCTGGCAGATCCCATATCTTCGATGATGTGGTCATGGTTGGTTTCACCGCTAGGGTAGCGTTTATGATAGCATCAGCTAGTTCTTTCATCTCCGACTTCTGTGCCGGCTTGCCTTTTGCAGTTTCTTGCTCTTGGAATGTTGTGGTCTGCTCTACCCATTGCTCCACGTGTGTCGATCTCTCTACCTCGAATTCTTCATCGAGTTCTTCTTCCGACATACATTGTGCTAGTTCCCAATCTGTCTGGGCTAGGGCTGCAGCCGTCTGAGCAACTTCTAGTTGTCTCTTCTGGTATTCTCGCAGAGCTTCTAGTTCAGTCCTCCTACTTGATTTTGTCGATTTCTCCCGCATGGCTGGAACTGTCTCCGAAGACGTAAACGGTGGGACTGCTGGTCTTCCTCCAATATTCTTCGGTGTTCCTTTTTTCAACGCGGTAACGGGTCGTGCGCTAGCGGGCGCAGTCGCGGACGCGGAACGCGCAGGTGGCGCGTGGGCGGGCGCGGCGGCGGACGCGGGACGCACGCTCGCGGGCGCGGTCTCAGACGGTATGGTATGCGGGGGTGCCAGTTTAGACGTCCGGGTCCGGGCAACAACCGTCTCGGTCGCGGATGCGGTGCGCGAGGGAGGGGCGGCAGCGGCGGCCGCTGCCGACGCGGCGCGAGTAGTCCTCCCTTTTACCACTGGCCTTGCGGTGGCCGTCGTGGAAGTCCCGGAGGTTGCTTCGGCCGATCCCACGGTCGATTCTGTAGTTTTCGTGACGGTCGACGCGGGCGTATTCAGAGACCAGTCGGTCGTCGTAGTCTCTGTAGAACTGTCGTTCGCCGTACTCTCTGGCGATCGCGAACGGACGATTGGCATCTCGATGGGTATCTTCTCCGTGATCCGGCTCGAAGGACCAAAAAACTGTAGCTGCGGGGCACCAGATCTTTCAACTTCGGGCTTGTAGCGTGCCTCTGCTACCTTCAGTATGCCGGCCGGAGTAACTTGCTGAACCGAGGGTTGCCTATAGTCCGTTTGGAATGAAAACTATGAGATTCTTCTGGAGGAGACTTTATTACTGAACACTTTCAAACTGTAGCACTATTACACACTAAACTAATTTAAACTGACGCGGAACTGAAACGACACTGTACTGATTTTGCAGCTCAAAATCGCCGTCTTATATTACTCATCCCTACCCGGCGGCTAGCCTCTAGCTCAGGTAGCGCGCTCGAGTCCTGAGCCAATCACAGAGCTCCTTTGTTCGGTGTCCCTTTCTAATGGGGTCCTCGTGTCTATCATTTTTCCCGTTAACTGTGAACACGTTGGGACTTGTTTTGAAATCTCCTGTCTTTGTTACACTTCATTATTTATGTCTATCTGTCTTTGTTGTTGTCGGACTGTGTTTCCTATCTGTTTTCTCCTGTGATTGACTCAAGGTTAAAAGGTAAAACTATCCTACCTAACGATATTCTAGCCTGACTAAAAATGATCTTTATTGTTTGTACACTTAATTTCTAAACTTAATCTATGTAACTTTATATCTTTGGACTTTGCTTATACTAATGGACGTCGCTAACAACGATATTGTATTATTATACTATTATTATAAAAGACGTCGAAGGAATATTCGCAGGTTTTGGGTTCATCCGTATATTCGAAATAATGTTAACTGCAGATTATTAGTTGCAGCACGAGAGCTGCGTGAAACAGATAATTTTTTTTTGGGCTTCTATAGAATGTCCAAAAATAGCTATTTAAATTTGGTGCAGTTAGTATCTCCTTTTATTTGTAAAAAAAATACTAACATGAGGGAGTGTGTAAGCGGATAAGAATGAATTAAAAAAAATAATAATATTGAAATAAATTAAATATTTAATGTTTGCTCGTTCATTTTTATCACAAAAAACAAAGAAACTCGGGAAACCAGTAGCGTGGAGACCGGTACGACGCGTCGCGCGTGATCGGTTGCTAACGCGTTACTGACCAGTTAGTAACTAATCGCGTCGTGTGCGAACCTCCATAGAACATGTATGGGCTGTGACGCTCAGGCAACTCGTTAGTAATTTAAGTTTGTGACTAGTTCTTTTTAAGTAGCTCCATGTGAGAAGGGCCTAAGTGACTTACGTAAGTAAAACTTACAGATGTAAAGGCGGCCTAACACTTACAAGTGTTCCCTTTTATTTAATACGCAATTACACTTAAAGACCTAACTTGATACATTTGAAGAATGTTGGTTTCACTAATGATATGACTGTTATTAAGAAAATAAACCTACTTTGATAAAACAATCCTAATCAACTATAAGAGAGGGAGACGGAAGTAGCGCCGTACTGTTCTTACCATGACGCTATTTTGTTCTCTAACTTACGAACGGTACAGCGTATCTCCAGCTTCCCCCGCACCTAACACTGTCCGCGTGCGTAGGAGTCGTTTATCGCCAACAACGACGACGAGAGACTTCTGTACGCCCCTTGCGAGGGGACAGGGGTGGGCCTCGTTTTGCAACTTTACCCAGACAATCAACGCCAGTGGTAACGACCCCTGGGTAATGAGATTTCGCCTGTCGCCGGTGCTCCCTAATCCATGTAATGTGTAGGTGCCTTAACCTAATACATGTTTTGATATTTTTTTTTTTTAGATATATTATGTTGATATCTGTATTATATATACTTTTTTTTTGTTTTTATTTTAGATGTATTTACCTTAACCTAGAATAGAAACTTTACACAACATACATACAATCACGATATTTATAATATATTACATAGTTATACTCGTATACATACGTAAATAACTATTTACATGTACAAGGAAGGATAGGTAAAGGGAGTAGATAGGATGCCTACTAGTGTAGTAGGACTGGGAGGAGGTTGGTAAAGTAGGGTTGGGTAGAAGAAGAGGGGGGGGAGGGACTTCGTCCTCAGTGGGACCGAGGTCCCCAGGATTTCGCGGGGGAGTGGCTTCCAGGGCCTGGAGAAGTCTGGGCGCCAGGTTGTTCAAGTGGTCGTGTGGACCGTTATCCGCCTTGTGTGACCGTTATTCGACGGGCGGTCAAAACGACAAAGTCCTCGATGCTCTCCGTGCCTGTGTCGCGGGCAATTACGTCATTTCTGATGTACCTTCCCGCGCCAACACAGGGTCGGAGAGCAACGTTCTGGACACGTTGTATTTCAATTTTCTTCGACTTGGAGGTGAAGCCATACCAAGCCGGGGCAGCATATGTCAGTCGCGATCGGATGTAGGTCTTGTACACTCGCAGTTTGGTTCTCAGTGGCAACCTGGATGTCAAGACAGGTCGGAGTTGCGCCCTAGCACATCGCGCCTGTTGAAGGGCCCGATCTACTTGGGGGATCATCCTCAACTATTCCGTTCCAACGACGATAGTCTTCTGTACCCCCCTTGCGAGGGGACAGGGATGGGCCTCGTTTTATAAAAACTTTACCCAGGCTTCAACTCCAGGGGTGGTGACCCCTGGGTAATGGGTGTCGCCATAAGGCGGTAAAACTAATACTACCTTAAGACTAATACTATGTACAAAGCAAATTTTTTTTTTTAATGTATATTTACAAATTGACTTATCCTAATACATATTACAAACTACACACAAAAACAAGGGAATCAACGGAATAATAATATATACACACATTACAATTATGAATATATATATATAAAATAATTTGCACTGCACACTGGCATTGTACAGGCAGTTTTAGAGAAGAGTGTTGGGTGAGGCGATGGGTATAGGAGGGGGATGGGGCTTCATCATCAGATTTCTGAGTCCGAAGCCCCCAGGATGTCGCGGGGGAGCGGCCTCCAAGACCTGGTGTGGTCGGGAGGGCGCGCGTGAAGAGGCGCCAGGTTCCTCAAATGCGGGTGATGTCCGTTGTCCGCTTTGCCAAACATCCTACGGGCGGTGGATGCAATAAATTCAGCAATTGAATTTTCTTAGGACTTAATATTGATGTAAAATTGCAGTGGGGTCTACACATCAAAACACTCGCTGGTAGACTGAGTTCGGCTGCATATGCAGTTTGCACAATAAGATGGCTCACAGATGAAGCTACAGCTAGACTAGTATAATTTAGTTACTTCCATAGTGTGATGTCGTATGGTATATTTCTTTGGGGGAAAGCTGCTGATTTACAAACAATATTTGTTTTGCAAAAACGAGCCATACGGACCATTTATAAAATGAACCGCTTGGTCGCGAGGAACTGGCGCTTAGATTCACCTAGATTTAAGAAGTTTCAAGATGATCCCTGCGGATATCCGTAGCCCGGTAACGCTGTCGGAAATCGCTGGCCGATTATACCAGCATTTTAGTTCGTTCGAAAAAAAAAAAAAAACCTGCGGATATTACTGAATAAATGCTTTTTGGCTTTGACTTTTCGCTCCAAAGTGAAAGGCTGCATGAAAAGCTTCGATTCGATAGGTAGCTCATACATATCGATATTGGAACTATTTACTTTGATCTGATAATAGCAAACCTTTTCGGCGAACCATTCAGAACTGAAGATTTCACCCAGTGTTAAAATAGCAGCCCGCTTCTCGACTACGGACATACTGCACGCATCGGCGTGACGGACGTCCCAGATGAAGACAATGTTGTCTTTATCCGAGAAAGAATGTTCAACGAGTATTTTGTGCAAATCAGAATAAGAACGCACGAGAGCTCTGACATGTCGCACCCTTAATAATAAAACGCATTAATTCGAAATTGTATGTGTGCGGGAAAACGCGTTTAAAGTTTGTGAACCTTAAACACCACACTTCAAAAATCCATAAAAAAGTTAATAAAGGTGACAGGAAACTTTAAATTGTATATACGGCTAGTTTGATTAATAGGCAACATAGTTGCATGTGTTATAATTGTTTTTTTATACGGTAAGTATTTTTAAATAATATTGAAAAAAAAAGTTGGTTTTTAACGCACTTTATGACAAAAATTCTATGCAGAAAAGCAGTCTTGATTGTACAGACACAGCCGCAAGATGGACAGGTAAGTCCACGCCTGTTGCTCCAGTATTCTTGTCGTCCTCCATTGCGCAAGATCCTTCAACTTCAGCAACAATTAGCTTAGATTTGTAGTAAAACGATGAAGATTCACCTTTGGGACATTGCAATACTGCTTCCAAATCATAAATAGCTACTTTGGTATTTGCGTTTACCTTTTTGCGATCATTTTGCTTTTCTATTCGACTTGCGAATTTCTGTTCAATATGCTTTTGGTATTTGTCTTCCATTTCTTTCTTCTGGTCAGCATTGGCGTTACTGTAAGCGTTGCATAAATCGCACTGGTCTTTTTTGGGTTGGAAAAAGCCAAGGTTGAATTCAGTTGTAAATATTTTGTAGTATGCACTGTATGTACCGGGATCTTGTCCTTTTTCCTTCTGATCTGATTCAAAATCTTTGTATAAATCTTTTATATTTTTACTGCCGTCTATGTATTCTCTTGTAGTAGAAGCTCTTAAGTAGTGCGATTCAATCCGAGGTATGGAATGAATATGTGCCCTTATGTCAGCTTTTAATTGCGGGGCGAGTGTCTTGTGGTTCTGGTGTTTTCCCCTTAAATCTTCAAGCAAAAACCCATTCTCGTCGACTTTAGTCTGTGTCGTAAGTATCATACGGTTCGTTATATCTAGTGTAGCTTTGAAAAAAGCTTTGCATACCCGAATTTGGATGCTACCAACAACAAAATGGAATGCTTTGTTGTTGCGTCTAGGTGTCTCAGCATTGGTGTACTTGTATTTTGGCACAACATCGAGCATACACGCACTGATGTAAGCTCTTTGCCTTACTACATCTCCCAGTTCCCAAAACCGGCTAAAGATTTCGTATCTGGTCTCCGTATCAATTTTCTTAGTGCAGTTTTGTCGGCATGTATCTGGGCAAGGAGGCTTGAGGCAACGAGCTTCAATTTTTTTTTTGGTTTCGGACAAAGATACGTACGATTTTCCTTTGTTTCTCAAGCGTTTAGCTTTGTTTTGCTTCCATTTTTCAGGTTTTCTTGTACGCTTGCGGCCTCTTACTTGGGGCGTACTTTCTGAAGTAACGGAACTGCTAGAAGAAGTGTCTGATGCCGCAAATATATAATTTCGTCTTCTTGCCGGTTCATCACTCACAAAAGTAGGATCTCCATCGCTTAAGTCGGCTTCACTTTCGTCAGAATTAAGCGGAGATATTTGATAATCATGATGTTCTTGAGACTTTCTTGAGTGACGCGTACCAGTATCCTAAAAATATAATAATGAATTAGTCTTACAATTTTCAATTTAATCCAATAACTAATAATATAAAAAGCAGTAAAGTACTTACTCTTTCCTCATTTTGTTGTTGCGGAGATGTCTGTTCTATAAAGTTTTCGTCATTCGCTTCATAGAGGTCACGATTGTCTTTAGTTGATGTTGATGGCCGAGGCGGTACTTTTGGAGATTGAGAGCTGTCAGAGTCTGAAGAAGAGCTAGAGCTCGACGAAGAGCTGGAAGATGTTGAGCTGGAGCGAGACAAACTCGAACTTGAGGAAGATTTATTAACTTCCGAGGCTCTCAGAGTTCTCTCTCACAGGCTCTCGTAGTGTCGCTATCGTCATAAGGCACCAAACTACTTTCAATTTTTTCACCTTCCAAGTGGTAAGTCTGTAATTAGAAAAACATTTTATTTACTATTTTATAAAATCAACCCCTACGTCCCTTGTAATAAGTATTAATTGATGTGCGGTCGACTGTACAGCAGTATCGCCCGCTTTGCATGTATCTTATGTCCGTTCTCGGGGTTTTGGCAACTTCTCTATCAATTTTCATCAAGATCAGAACACATAGACAGACAAACAGACAAAATATCAGACAGATGAACAGACAAATTTCACTATTTGCAGGTTGACAACGATAGGATTAAATAAATAAATAATATTTGGCTTCATACCTCTACAGCTTCTACATTTGTTGTTTCTTTAACAATCGAATGGGAATTCTGTAACAAAAATTAATAATCAAACACCTTTTACTAAATCACATTTCAGTAGATGAAAGGTACCTATTGTTTTCATGTTTTTGGGCTTCCAGCAAGATCTTAAAGTGACAGTCACAAACATCCATGATTACTTACCTAAATAATATAAAATAATCGCAGGTTAGCAACAGCCTGCAATAGGTTGAAATAAATATATTTTTTAAGTTCCATACCTCTTTATTTTCTTCATTATTTGCATTTTAAAAATAAAGTCCCCTTTAAAAATAAATCTATAGAGTGTTCATTTATGTCAAGCGCTGCTATCCTATCTATAAGGGCCGAAACACATAACGCAAACTGCTTATTTTTGCGGCGCCGCAACGCCAAAATCGGCAGTTGCGTTGCCGCGTTGCGGCGTCGCGAAACAGGGCATTATGGTAGGGCAACCATTTTCTCGTGATTTTTGAGTGTGGATAGACGTCTCTCTGCGATGGATCGTAATAAACTTATTGCTTATTTGTTATTAAGAAGACATTATTCTATCTTAAAAATACGGCAAAGAAGATACTGGATACATCCATTAAGTAAGGGTATGAATCCAAATGGCGAGTTCTTTTCTAAAAAATACGAAGCATTAAAGATAGACGAAAAAAAATTTGTTGCCTACTTTAGAATGAGTATATCATCATTTGAAGAGCTATTAAGCGAGTTATCAAAATATATACAGAAGAAAAAAAATAAAGGAAGGAAACCAGTTACTGCTTTGGAAATGCTGGGCTTAACTTTAAGGTAAAACAAATAGGTTTCTTATTTTTTTTTATTGATGTTTATGGCACTCGGAATCAAATGTTTAGTTTTATTTGTACCCCTGGCTTTATACACCTGTGGTACTAGCGGGGTGTCGATAAAAATTTTGCATCACTAGTGTTCATGGTTTGGGGGTACCTAGTGGTACAAAGCCAGGTTCAAATGAAACAAGACAGAATCAAATTAAGCTTTTTGCATTATACAATTTTCTTACTTTAAGAATACTTTAATAGGCCTTAAAAAATGTAATGATCAATTTAAGAAAAATCAAACTCCTCATCTTGTGAAACATAGGAAGTAGCTGACGTTTCGTCCAGTAAAAATGGTGAATTTATTGGACGTTGTTGGTTTGATGATGAGGTAGTCCTCTGTTCAGTAATCGAACTTCCAGGAGTAGAAGTGTGGTAGCCACTCTGAACCGTATTATCGTATCTCATAGTTGAATATCCTTGATTGTAACCCTGATGCTGATATTCTTGATTATAGCCGTGATGTGTATTTTGATGAATTGAAGGTTGAAGAATGTCGGTTAATATTTGAAGCACCCGACTTTGAAATATCAATGTTTGATTCTCATTTAACGATTGTAGAGATGGTAAAATCCCCTTGAAAAAATGCAAATGTCTATTCTCCGGTGTTTTTAATATTGCCAATAAATCTTCTTCAATATCATCCTTATCATCTGCCTTTCGTTTTCGTGGTTGACTTTTATAACGAGGCAATGCCGTTATTTCATTCTCAATATCTCCTTCCGCTACGCATAAACTGGAATCAGTTGCATTTTGTGAAACCTTTTTCAAAAACTGTAATTGTTTATTCAAGTGATATTCTTTAATTTTTGCAGCTCCAGCTCCTGATCGATTGGCATCTTTTAGTTTTTTTTGATATTTAGCAAAATTATCTTTTATGGCCTTCCACTTCTTGACTAAATCATTACCTGCAACAAAAAACTTCACAAGTGAAAAATAGTAATAAAGACTAAAATTCCTTAGATTCCATTTATACTACATATAAAATTTGATATAACTTTCATAAGTACTTTCGGTCCATCCAATTTCATATAAATGGCTGGCCGCCGAAAAAGAATAATTTTCTGCTTTTTCTTGACTTAGGCAAGTTAAAAACTGATTGACTTTGCCTAGAACAACCATAATGTAAAATATTTATTGAGTACTTCTTTGAAAAACTACCTGTCTATCTTTGAAAATCTATTCCTTTAGCAACACTATTACCTGCGCGGTTTGAGTTTGATTATACCTACATTTGTATTATTTTATTATTTGCCTACTAATTATTATTTCATTTTAGATTTCTAGCAACCGGCAGTGACTTTAAAACCATGCATACGAATTACTTCCGAGGAGCAAGTACAATAGCAAAAATTGTAAGGACAGTTTGTCGCGCCATATGGAAACATCTATCAAGTCAAAATATACCTCCTATAACAAAACAGGTTCTAGAAGATGTCGCTATTGAGTTTGACAAGAAAGCAAATTTTCCTAACTGCATAGGAGCTCTTGATGGTAAACATGTCCGTATTACATGTCCTGCGCACAGTGGATCACTGTTTTACAATTATAAGGGCTATAATTCAATAGTTTTATTAGCTCTTGTAGATTCTAGATATAGATTCATTTTTGTCGATATAGGAGCGTATGGCAAGGAAAGTGACTCCACCGTTTTCCAGAACTCTAAACTTTATGATTTGATTATGACACGCAAATTACCTATTCCTGTACCAAAGCCTTTACCAGGTTCTCAAAATGAAACTCCATTTGTTTTTGTAGGAGATGAAGCATTCTCAATTTCGAATAACGTCATGCGCCCTTACTCAGGAAAACATTTGTCGGTACAACAAAGAGTTTACAATTATCGACTGAGTCGTGCCCGAAGATATGTCGAGTGCGCTTTTGGCATCCTAGCCAATAAATGGCGCATATTTCATCGATCTATGAATGTGCAATACGAATTTGCGACAGACATTATCAAGGCATGTTGTGTAATGCACAACTTTGTTTTGAATCGAGATGGAGTACAAGCGACCGATGACATTATCTTTGATGATTCTGATCTGCAAATGTTGCATTTGCCCACAGCAAATGAAAATAATTTAAGCCCACATCTAATACGGAATGATTTTTGTAATTACTTTTCCAGTGATGTTGGCGCCCTAAGTTGGCAATTAAACAAAATATGAATGTTCGTATACCTACTCAGTTCAAAATACAAATAATACCTTAATACATTTGATTCAAACTATTTAACATGTTGTGAACTGCGAATAAACAATTTAAATGGCAATTTGGTTTTATTTATAGTATTTGTTTACCTTTTTGAATAAGAGCGCGAGAAAAAAATATAATTTTAACTTAGAGAAAATCTTTTGCATAGGGCATTAAAATAAATGGTGTATTTCATATGATTAAAAAAAAAAGATACATGCTACTTACATTAAACTACAATTTAAACCGCGGATCAGATTTTTACGTTTTTACTACAGTAAAAATTGTAGTTTTATTGTGAATAGTGATCGCGTAAACCTAAGACTATATGTTACTACTTACCCAGTTTTGATTTTTCGGTTGAGTTTTTTTCCTTGTAATCAACATAAACGATCTCACAAATGCTTTTCCATGCTTCTTGTTTTATAAATTTGTCTTTATAGGTTTCGTCACTAGTATCCCACAAACAACGGTGTTCCTGAACCGAAGATATAAACAGATCGACGTCAACGTCAGACATTTTAATTTTAAAACTGCTTCTCGGTTGACACGTGTTGTTTGCAAGAGTGTTAGAAACAACTGCATCCTTGTCAACAAGTATGACGTCATAACGCTGGAATTCACGTCGTGCGTTGCGGCGCCGCACCGCTATAGCGCACTGCCGATTTCAGCGGCGCGGCGCCGCAACGCGCTTATGTGTTTCGGCCCTTAGTAATGATTCGTCTCTGAAATGCTGTAGCTACCACCTCACCCCACCAAAATGTGTCTGGCTCGTAATGTTTGTTTACGTGCATTACCACGCAAATTTTCTATCCAATGCACACCGCTAATAGATATGTTACAAGCTGAGCAGAACGTAATTTTACTATGTTAACCTCTTTACTTATCTACTCGAAATATATTGTATCTGTTCCGTAAACACCGATACAATAATAATAAAATATTTTCCTTCCTATCCTAGAATACTAACTTATTTAAGTGCACTTCTAACGAAATATTTATTGAAATTTAATTAACAACAGGTAAGTACTAGTGGTACCTACTTATAAGTATGTGGTGCCTGCCTATTTATTAACCTGACCTATTTTATAGTGAAAACTAAAAACTCATTGATTAAGTAGCACCAATTAGTTTTATGAAAGTTTATTTAAAATTAATTCTATCTAATTCTTCGACGGGACTTTCACTGGCAGATAGCTGATGTAACAAGGAGTAACTTAGGCTACTTTTTATCCCGAAAAAATAACGGGAACGGGAAAAAACTGCCACGCGGGCGAAACTGCAAACGGCCGCTATTTTATGCCGTATTAACGCCATCTGTTGGCGACATCGAGTACTACTTCAGTTAAGATTTGTAAGTAAAAATGTTTACCGCCCAACGAAGTGGGCACGGGTCAGCTAGTGTAAGATAAATCATGAAGGTAGTATTTTTCTTTCAGGTTGATTCGAACAACCCTAACGAAGGTTATATTGCAGATTAAGACTGCTTTATTCACATCGTATTAAAAAGATTTAATACATATCACTGATATTCCCTTTCCTCCGAATAAGTTGATGTATTCGGCAGAGTAGCTAGCGAGCAAGCGAGAGCAGAGGTGTTGGTCACGGGTGCCACCTTGGTACGCTTCGACGATGATCCCCTAGCAGCCTTCGGCTTTTTATGCACCGCCTATGGTGCTGCGACAACTTTCGATACGTATTCTGAGTCCGACCTAAAAATTATTTAAAATTTGCTGAGTGTCCAGGTAGGTAGTCCTTAAGTTTATATGCGAGGTATAGTTGGTAAAATAAAAACTTGTAGTCGATTTTAATTACTTGTATTGAAAAACCAAATAAATTAAAAGTGCAACAACTCGAACGCGGTCGGGACGAGACTGCCGAGCAGTGCCTTATACGCTCTAATTACAAATGTGTATGCATAAGCACTTTATTTGCCATGTTGCCCCTACAATCAACCGCTAGTTAAACAAAAAAAATGTATACAATATCATCGGTTTGACGAATCGCACCGGGAAGTCCAGGTCCTTTAGTGCCGCCTCTTGCTCCGCGGATAAAGTCCACGTATAGCAACCTTCGTTGGCAGGTTGGCCTGGGCACTATAGCTGTAGTACCAGCTGATAGCTGGATCACCTTTTTCGGTTGTCGTTGGTTGCGGAGCGGCAGGCTGGTAGTGATGGAGGAGATGGGGCTGGGGGGCTGCAACTATTAATAGATAAAAGATTTAAAGCTTCGGAACTTAACTCTTCTCTCTGCGCTACATTAAGTATAGGTCTTGTGGAAGAAATGTAGGGGATGAAAGAAGCATCATATTTAAAATATCCTGGTTATTATTAACCCTGCCTACTACCTAGTCTTCCGAGCATGAGACTCCCTGTACTTGAGAAAGTCTTTATTTCTAGCCTCTGATGCTTCTTCAGATAGTTTACCGATTGGCACTATCGCTACATTGGCTATGTCAGCACCATGTATAAGAACTTTATGCACGGTTGCTGACATATAGTACCAATTGTAGATACAGTTTAGTTTATTTTTCCGCAGTTATTCGGGTGTATTCCTTGTAGCGGGTCGTTGACCCCCTGCACGCTCTACACACGCCCTGCAGGGCGGTGCCGAGCGTCTCTCCGCTTGGCGGACGAGACCGAGCAGCTGACGCCGCTCAAGGTCTAAGCCGGCGTCCGTCAAGCGGAGGTGTTGCTGGTCCAGCGTACCGTCCGTCAATACCGGGGGGTGGGCGCGAGGTAGATGACCTCTAGTGACCCACTGCTTGCTAAATGACAACACACTTGTTCGTGATGTATGATAAACCTAGGATTGTGTCGATCGTTCAATCACGAAGAACCATATCAATCATGAGCTGTTGTGATAATGAACCGGTTCATATGACCCGATCATTTGAATGATTGGATTCTAATATTCTGCAAAAGCGATTCTATAACGTTGTAATAAGGTATTTTTTATTCCTGCTTTCATACTGTACTTCATCGCACGTGACTGACTGTCTCACCTCTCACCTCAAGAACACTCGCAAGAGCGAGACGCAGCGGCGGCCGATCATTGCTCGACGTCAATCAAATGTTCTGTGTTCGGTACACAGACATAATCTATCTACCGTGTCTGTGACACATAGACTGGATGATCCGTGCGTGTGCGTGATCGGTCGCAAGATCGGGTCTTTTCGTCGTTACTGATAGGATCATTTACGTGCGGTTCGTGATTGCAATCAAATGACCCGATCGATCATGATCGACACAATCCTAGATAAACCGGTGCGAGGGGGTTGACCGAACCTGCAGCGTACCCGTTGGCCTGGTATGTATGACTGCCCCTCAGACTACTTCTTATAAGACTTCTTCTCTTAGTACTTCTTCTCTTAGTACTTCTTCTCTTAGTCTCCATCAGCTCACCATACATACCGTACCACGACGACGAAGGACTTCTGTACCCCCCTTGCGGGACAGGGATGGGCCTCGTTATTAAACTTTACCCAAGCTATCAACGCCAGGAGTAGCGACCCCTGGGTAATGGGGTGTCGCCTTGCGGCGGTGAAACTAAAACTACCTTAAAACTAACACAGTACAAAGCAATTTTTTTTTTTTTTTTTTTTTTTTAATTTATATATACAGGTATATAATTTATATAGTGTCTGTTTTTTTTTTTTTTTTAGCACATATATAATTACAATTGACTTATCCTAATATATATAATAAACTACACAAAAACAAGGGGATCAATAATATAATATTTACATAAATTACAATTATGAATATATACATATAATAATTTGCACTGTACACTCTTGTTGTATAGGCAGTTTCAGTAACTAGGTGATGAGAGAGGGGAGTTGGATGAGGTGGGGGGGAGTATAGGGGGTGGAGCTTCGTCGTCAGTTTCCTGAGTCCGAAGCCCGCAAGATGTCGCGGGGGAGCGGCCTCCAAGGCCTGGTGTGATCAGGAGGGCGCGCGTGAAGAGGCGCCAGGTTCCTCAGGTGCGGGTGATGCCCGTTGTCCGCTTTGTCAAACATCCTACGGGCGGTGGATGCGACAAATTTGGCGATGCTCTCCGTACCTGTGTCGCGCGCAATTACGTCATTACGGACGTAGCGCCCCGCACCTACACAGGTCCGGAGAGCAGCGTTCTGGCACTGCTGGACGGCCAGCTTGTTGGACTCGGACAACAGGACATACCACGCCGGCGCGGCATACGTGAGGCGGGACCGGATATAGGACTTGAAGACCCGTATTTTGGTCCTCAGCGGCAACTTGGACGTCAATACAGGTCGGAGCTGGGCCCGAGCAGTGCGCGCCTGTTGAAGGGCGCGCTCTACCTGCGGGTTCATTCTCAACGACCTGTCGATGTCCACACCGAGGTACCTGACACAGGTCTGCCAGTCAATATCCTGGCCCCGGAGTTGGAGGGGAAGGGGAGGGATACGGCGGTGGGAGACAAATAGCGCAGCTGTCTTGCCGACATTGACTGCAATGTGCCATTTGTCCAGCCAGGATGGGAGGAGGTCAAGGAGTCGCTGCATGCGGCTTGTGGCTATCCTAGGGCTACGAGAGGACGAGAAGAAGGCGCTGTCGTCGGCGAACAGCGCAAGAACGACGTCCGTTTCCCCGGGGATAAGGTGCCCCTCCAGGGTTGGGATATCGTTTGTATAGTGCGCATATAGCGCCGGCGACCGACAGCTTCCTTGGGGTACCCCCGCAACAGCTGGTCTAGGTGCGGAGCCTTCCCGCTCAACGGCAACGAAAAAGCTCCGCCCCTGTAGAAATGAAGCCACAAGTCGCGTGAGCGCGGGAGGGAGGTCAGTCAATGTCAGTTTGTAAAGCAGTCCTGGGTGCCAAACTCGGTCGAACGCCTTCTCGACGTCCAAAAATACCGCGGCCGTGCAGTGATCACGGTTGAGTTCTTCGGCCAGCAAATGGAGCACGCGCGTCAACTGCAGCGTCGTGCTATGCTGGCTTCTGAACCCAAATTGCTCCGGTCGCGGTACTATACTAGGAAGTATCCGCCGCAGGAGAAGGCGCTCGAAGAGTTTAGAGATGGTGGGTAGAAGGGTGATCGGCCTGTAGCTCGCAGGAAGGCGTCGGTCCTTACCCGGCTTAGGCAGAACGATCACTCTTCCAGTTTTCCATTGGGAGGGGAAATGGCTTGTCCGGAGAACACCGTTGAATAACCGCGTGATTGCGGTCACACCTCTACGGGGCAAGTGTCTAAGAGCCATGTTAGAAACCCCGTCGCAGCCCGGTGCCTTCCGCCCTTGCAGGCGTAGGATCGCCTTCCTCACCTCGGCAGGGGATATGAAATATTCCCCGCCCAGGAGAGAAGGGGGGCGCGAGAGGAAGTCACTAACCGCCTCCTCGACAAGTGCGTGGTGGTCGAGCACTTCACGCGGAGCATCGCTGGATACAGGATGCGGGGAGAATTGCCCCTCAAGATGAGCCGCGAGAATCTCGGCTCTATCTCGGGGGGCGAATCGCCTCACTCCATTCGGGTCAAGCAGGGGGTAGGTGGGGGCAGGGGCACGAGTGAGGGCTCGGTTCAACGCGTACAAGTTGGTGTCGTGTTCGGAGGCCTGGTCGATGGTAGTCTCCCAGGTCTCCCCACGCCAAGCTCGTACGGCCATTGATACCTCCAGGGAGCATTTTAAGAGGTCAGCTTTGACGCGGGGGCAGCGCGAGCGCGCCCATTCGCGTCTCAAGTGGCGCTTTCTGAGTAACTCCCGCCGGATGGATTGCGGGAGTTCGTCTCGTACATTTGTACGGTGCCGGGCAATCGGTCGGGACGCCGCCTCCTTGGCCTCCTGAAGCCTTGATGTGAGCCTGGCCGTCTCATGCTCAACCTCCTCTGGGGAGCTGAGACGGCCCACATCCAAGTCCTCAAGGGCCTTGGAGTAGGCCTCCCAATCGGTCTTCACGCCTGAAGGGCGTGGGGCAGTAAAGGTGGCCTGAAGGGCTAGGGATATAAGGATGGGGAGGTGGTTGGTGTCCAGGTCATACAGAACGTCAACCTGGACCGGGCACTGAAGGTTCTTTGTCAGTAGTATGTCTAGTACGTCGGCAGCGTGCCGGGAATTCGTCGGTATGTGTGTCGGTGAGTCTGGCCCTATGATGTTGATGCCGTTGGCCTCTGCGTCCCGTTGTAGTTGGCGGCCCACCGGGTTGATGACCCGAGACCCCCAATCGGGGTGTTTCGCATTGAGGTCAGCGGCAAGAAGAGTTGGGAGGGGGGAATCAAAAATGGCTGAGGTGTCCAGAGGGGAGTAACGGGGGCCAGGCGGGCGGTAGCCGGCAAAGAGTTTTAGCTCAACCCCGGCCGCGCTCACCAAAACTCCCGTTGTCCTCAGCTCTTGAAAGGGGATGTGCTCAATTTCTTCGTGTATGACGTCACGCCTAACCAGGACAGCGGTGCCCCGAAAGGCAAGTCCGGAGGCGGGGGACACTTCGTCCCGTCGATACACGAAGTAATTGGGCACTTTAAATGCAATGTGGGGAGCTAATTTAGTTTCGCCCAGAAGGATGACGTGAATGTCCTGGGTCTGGGCGATGAGGCGGAGGGGTTGGATCTGATCCCTAACCCCTCCGGGATTCCAGTAAAGGAGCCGCAGGTTTGGTGTGCTAACCATACTGGTTCCTATTTAAAGCGGCCAATGCTCGCATCGCTGCCTCCGAGGAGGAGGAGGTTGGCTCCGGCTACGATGGTGACTAGGAATTCCGTCAGGGCCCCAAGGATTGTCTCCAACGGGTTCCTGACGGGTCCTGCCATACTATTCTCGTTCGCTGGAGCGGCCGAGAGGTTCTCATTTGTAGGTAGCTGTGTAGACACAGGGGCTGCACGGGGGCGGGGGCCTGGGCGCTCACGCTGAGGCAGCGGAACCCATGGGGCAGCGGTCGCCCTAAGCTCGGACGGGGGGAAATCAGTGGGAGGCGGAGCAATGAGGGCCGAGTTCGGGAGTGCGCTCCCTCGTACTGTCACTGCTGCCGGGGTCGGCAGTTGGTAGCGTGGTGCGGGCGCTAGGCGGGTCGCCGCAACAGACAGTGAGGGGGGTGGAATAGTCCTGGGATGAGGGGTGGAAGCGTGTTGTGGGGGGGGTGGAGGCTCGTGTGGAGTCGAGGCAGCTACTGGCTTCTTACCACGTACTTATACCGTACCACGGGTCAAAGGGCGGCTCTCATACCTCGCGGCGTTACCTTAAAGAGATCGCTACCTTTGACCCGCGTTTACCTTTGACCTTTTTGTTATGGTTTTACCCCCTTTTACCGGTTTATCCTTTTTATTAATTACCAAATCTTACATCTTATCTTAAATCTTAACTAAGTACAACAAATGACGGGCCCCCATGCCCCCTGTCATCTCCCCCCTACCCAAGGGCTCTCAGCCTTTATTTAACTTAGCAATTAACAATTGTTTACCTTATTTTCTACTTATTCATATTTTTATCTTATATTTTTGGTCATAACTTTTTAATCTCTCAATTACAAAATACAAAATACAAATATATTTATTTATACTATATGATTTAAAACAGTACATTTTGCTGGTGGTCCCCGCACTAGGACAAGCCCGTATCGCGGGAAACCGGTTTACAAATTACAGATTACCTAACTATAGATATATTATAACACTGTGACAGAACAACGAAAACGAAAACTAATTAAAATAAAGGGATAATATAAAATAAAAACAAAAACACAACACTGCAGTACGTAGTTAATACAAGAGGGGTAGAGTATAGGCGTGAGGGTGTGTAAGTGAGTGAAGGTGTGTAAGTGAGAGGGGGTGTGTTGAGTATGTGTGTGGTGTACGGAGAGGAATGTATGTTTATAGAGGAGTGAGTATATGTGAAGGGAAATGGGGGTAAAAACCTAACAATGATGTAAGACGATTTACTAACTAATAACAACCAAAAGGCTTTCCGTATCGTCGTAGTCAAGAGTAAGGAGCCACTTTCTAACTCTTTCCTTGACACCATACAGTGAAGCTGACAGGTCACAATGTTTCAGCGCACGGCGATAAATAAAGGGAAATGAAAGAGAACGGAAGCGTCTCGCAAAGGAGGTCTTGGTTAAAGGAACGTCAACTTTGAAACGTCTAATGTTAGAAGAAGGCAAGCTGTTATTTGATATAGATTTACCCAAGGATTTATGGAAGGTAGATATTACACGATAGATGTAAAGTTGTCTTACAGTTAAAGTTTGAGTTACAGAATGAAGAAAAACGGTAGGGAACCTGAAAGGCATCCGAAACATGACCTTAAGGATGGATCTATGGGCTCTCTAAACGGTAATAAAATGAGTTTTGGCAGCACCGCCCCAAACCGTGATACAATAGGTCAAAATTGACTGGCAAAGGGCCGAGTATACCATTATCAAAGTCATCTCATCGGCGGCATCACGGAGGAGCTTCATGATGTGAATTAGTTTCCGAACACGACAAGCAAGAGCATCAATATGATGCTTAAATATTAGATTTTCATCAAGAAGGACACCTAAATACTTAGAATAACTAGACCGCTCAATAGTAGGACACGAACAGACACCTTTTGTTAGTTGTCCGTCGATGCATTTATGAATCCGTAAGGAGGAGTACGTACGTACGGAGGAGGGGCAGATTTTTTTGTTTTGTGGAAACATAAATACTTGGTCTTGCTCGCATTTAGAGTCAACAAGTTAGCATCCAGCCATAAGGCCACTCGAGCTAAGCCTTCTTCCGCAAGCCTATAGACTTCATCCCACGTGTCGCCCTTGAAAATAATTGCCGTATCATCCGCATAGCATAAAATTTGTGTTTTATCAAAGTGAGCAAACAGAGTTAAAATGTCATTTATATACAAGGTAGATAACGTCGGCCCTAGAATGCTCCCCTGCGGGACACCAAAAGATATGTTTCTGATACCACTCGAATGACCATCTACCGACACACACTGACCTCTATTTGTTAAATAGCTGGAAAACCAATCCAAGGCCAGACCCCTGACTCCCAATCTTTCAAGTTTTTTAAGAAGGATTTTAGGAGAAACCGTATCAAACGCCTTCGCCAAATCTAAGAAAACACCGATACACTTCTTATTATTGTCTAACGCTGATACGGCATCATCGATCAGGAGACGTACTGCGTCTTCTGTGGACTTTCCCTGCCTGAAACCGAACTGGTTAGGTGACAGGATATTGTTTAGTTCCAGATACTTGGTTAACCTCCTATTCACCAGCCTTTCTAATATTTTTGAGATCAACAAGTGTTTCTTAACTTATCTTAAAAATAGATCTATATGACTATCTTTACATATCTTACGGGCGTTGCCCCCATTATTACTTTAAATGATATTTAACAAAACATTTTATATTGATAACATTAACTTTACAACCTACAAGGGAGGGAGACGGAAGTAGCGCTGTACCGTTCTTTTCATTTCACTATTTTTACCTCAACTTATGAATGGTACAGCGCGTCTTCAGCCTCCCTCGCACCTAACACAATATCTGCGTAGGAGTCTATCGCCAACATTCCTTGAATTTTTCCGTGTTTATAGTTCCATCCGATGCATCATAGACTTGCAGTATAACTGCAAATTTGCGTATTAACTCTTCATCAAGCCCAGTTATAGCTGCGGCTTTCTCCATCTCCTTCGAAACTCCTTCGACATGTTCCATCTCCTTCGAAACTTTGTTTGTAAGTGCTCTGACTTGAGGCACCATCAAAGCCCCATTTCGATATTAAAGTAATTGATTGGTTTGTAATCTCTTCAAGTAAACTTTTTATTATTCTGGTAACAGTTATGTCAAGAAGTGCTTGAAGAGCTACTTTGGCCATCGTATCAGTAACAGTGATTGCGTTTTTCGGAGGAAAGCAATCCATCTTAGCTTGCTGGACTGTGTAATAAGATGGATAAAAATTTTGAATGCCTTCAGATTCTCTCAACGTAATATACTGCCACTTTGATAATTTAAGTGACAGTAACAAGCCAAGCGCTTTGGTAGGGGTGAAAACGCACTTATTTTTTTAATTTGCTTGTTTAACGATTCTTTGCCTCTTTTGGGTTCTTTATGATATGATCTATGGCTGCTGCCAAAACATCGTTGCCCTCATGTTTCAAGTTAGCTTTTAAAGCAAAGGCCAATTCCGAACTTGAAAAATTGAAATTGAAATCTTCAATCCTTCGCCCGCAATCAGTGCCAATCGAATTCCGTTTTTAGTTTCGAAACGCCAGAATGCGACTGCTGCGAATGCTTGCTCACTCGCATCTCGCATCACACATTACGTAAAACCGTTGGTTAATGATGTCATATTCGGAGTAATAGCAACGCGGTGATCGATGTATTTTAGTTCCGCTAGCCATGCCTCAAAAATAATTGCTTCTTGTAGTAATGGTTTACCTACTCTATTTTATTTTTCTTTCATGTTTTTTTATTTCGTTTCATAATCTTGGCCGTGATTGTATAAGGATACACTAACCCCAATGGGTCAAACAATGACATCACCGCCCCAAGCGCTTCACGTTTGGTAGGAATCCTTATCCTGTTCTTTACCTCTTCTGGCATGTGTGACATGGCCACAGGACAAATATACTCACAGGAGAAGTCAAACTTCTTCTGTTCATACAAAAAGAGGGGTTGTCTAATACTTAAAAAGGCTGCCACAAACAGATGGCGCTACTACTTCGGCGGTAAACAGCGGGAATTTCAAAACGACTTGTAGTGTAGCGGGAATTCAAATTTCTTGCGCTTTCTATTAACTTACCTATTTATTTGAACATTGACGGAGGTAGTGCAATGAAAACAAAGTAAAAACTTAATGAAAACTTCTTTTCGTTTATTTTGACAAGGTACCTATCACTTAAAACGATTACAGTGAAATCGTTATTACTGTATAATCATTACACACTTCTTTATATTGATCTTGATTCACAGATTATGAATGCATATTGCCCTGCTTTCATACATTTTGTATGAAAACTAAAATTAAGATTATTAAGAACAAAACATTAGGATCAAAGTATGCAAAAACAAGAAAAACCATTCAAAAAGGCCCATCACTTATACTCTAGTAGTTATATTGATTTTTTTCTCAGTGTAGCTTTGGAATACTCCTCCGCAAACTTTCTATTTCTTAATGTGAAATGCCTTTTTATGCAAATAAAAAAAACACTATTGAATATATATCTAATATTTGGCTCCTTGTGCGTAGGTATGACACTTGTTGATGAAATTTAAGTCAATCTTATCATTCAACACATTTATAATTTTTTTCCTTATATTATTTTTATATTCTTCTTTTTCTAAATAATTATTTATAACTACTGTAGCGTAGAGTCAAACGTTACACAGCGGTTCGGAGTGTTCATTCGATGTTCTTCAGTCCTCTCACCGATAGAACGGTAGCGGGCATCTAAATTTCTGTCAACTTCTTCTGGGATGCCTCGCTCTTCCCGTGCCAGCCAATCGGTAACTCTATGTTCGGCTTCTTCGGCGCCTACGCTTTCCCGGTCAATCTCATCGTGTATGGCGGCCACATCAGCAGCTAGTTTCATCTGTATGAGCTTCGCTTGAATTTGCAGACCCTGCCGTTTAATCATGGCGAGTCGTTGTACTGCCTCAAACTCGGCTTGCTTGATGCGAGCCATTGCACTTGAATTAGATTACTGCGATCGGATAGAGCGGGCTCTCCTTCTTTGCCCAGACGCGACTGCTCTTTCGATTGACGTGTCGCGTAGTCCTGCTGCCTCGGGCGCTGGTTTACATCGGCACGATCACGGAAGGTTCGGCCGCGGTCGCGATGCGTGCGGTTGTACGTGCGTGTTCAGAGTGAGAGGCTTCGGCAGACGGTGACGCGGGAAATTCTTCATACACTCGCAGGTTCCTCTCTTCGGCAGCGGCTTTGTTTCGGGTGACAGACATCTTCAGCTCTTGAATGCCCCTACCCATCTACCAGCCCCACCTCTCTAGCGTACCTTAACAGTGAGGAAACCTCTTTCTTCAACCCGGAGCGGTCGCACCGTTGGGTGACCTTCTTTCTTCAACCCTAAGCAGTCGCACCGTTGGGTGATATTCGAGCACGTCCTTCGTGCCCCCCCGCGAAGGGTTTCCGTGAACTGCCCAGTTCACAATGTGCCGTGGGAGCTACTAGTCTGCTTTTGGATCAGTGGATACACCCCGGATACTTCCGCTTCTTGGCAGGTTTCGAGGTCAACGGTAATCCGATAGCGGTGCCGCAACGTATAGGTCCAATTCGGTATTTTTGACCGTTGACGAGTTAGTTCCCATTATTTTTTCATGGTGTACCTGCCATATATCTTGTCCGTCGACCGTCGCTTTTGATGAAACAAATGATTCAGAACTAGGCGCTCCTGAATTGTCATCAGTAATCCAGTTTAAACAGTTCTTGGTGTAATTTATTGTTTTTGATAAAGATAAAGTGTAAGGTGGTTTTCCCTACACTTCTAGGTTGATGATAATGATAGTAAGGATGGATGTTTGAATAATACCACCCGAGTCCGCAGTTGCACGTGAACTGATTTATTTTCTAATAAAAATGATAGAAGTTGCGAGCGTGTTGGTACTTGGTAACCGCCGCGTTTGCACAAAATGTACATTGACTGTACATAAAAGGTCATCATCTAAATGAATCGAGGATCCAAAAACGTTGCAACCGAAAAAAGGTAAACTTTTTGGATGTTTTCGAATCTTTTATTAAATTTCGATTGCAAGGAATGTTTCAATTGTTTTGCCAAATCACTTGTTGGCGTAACTGTCTCTAACACATTTGACACACAGTTCTCAAACATTTGACAATAGGTATAGCTTTTGTAGCGGGTCGTATAGTGACCCCCACGCTCTACACACGCCCTGCAGGGCGGTGCCGGGCGTCTCCCCGCTTGGCGGACGAGACCGAGCAGCTGACGCAGCTCAAGGTCTAGGCCGGCGTCCGTCAAGCGGAGGTGTTGCCGATCCTGCGTACCGTCCGTTATACCCGGGGGGTGGGCGCGAGGTAGATGACCTCCAACCTGGGGCCCACTGCTTGCTAATAAACAAAACGCGCTTGTTCTGGTGATAAATTCGGTGCGAGAGGGTTGACCTTGATCCGCCAGCGTACTCGCTGGCTTGGTATGTTTCCTATCTTGACTGCCCCTTAGACTACTTCTCTCTTCTACCATGAGACTTATTCATGCTTGAGACTTAATCTTAAATAAAAAAAAAAAAAGGGGGTGTCGCCATAAGGGCTAGCGCATACATACAACTGTTGCATCGACTAAACTGTTTCGTCGAGTTGTGTACTTCGTGATTTCTACTCAACTAAATAGTTTAGTTGATGGAAGTGCGCATACAATCGATTTTATATCTTCTCAAATCGACCAGTCTTTATTCAGCAACGCTCGAGTCAAGGTGTTTACAAACCATGTCAATTAACAACAAAGTTTTAGTTTGTGCTTTGCTTTATAGAAATTTTAAGAGAGATAAAAAAAGAAGATACTTTGTACATCCTGTACTTAGTGATAGATTATCTAGTGGAATATTTCATACGTTACATTCTAAGCTGAAAGAGCACCCAGACAAGTTTATCAAATATTATAGAATGAGTGAAGAAACGTTTAATTAAATAATTTCATTCGTGGGTGGTCGAAATTCGATAGGTAGCTTTGCAAACTATCCGCAGAGTTTTGGGAGCTAGTAGATGGGCATTGTCGGATATATTCCGGTCTAGAAGCGTCAATATGAGGTGGGGTAGATCCAGTGTAATAATATCCAGGTTGTAAGAAAGTGTTTGTGGAAGGCTGTAATAAAATGTTACGTGAAGGAAGTGTTACGGAAGATTGAGTATGTTGTCTATTGGCTTTTATCCTTCGACATACTTGCAGTATTTCAATTTTGGCTTGAAATTTTTCGTCGTCTGTCATAGACTGTAACGTAGGAACTAAAGAGAGAGCAAAATGTTTGTCTTCGTCTAAATCATCTTTTAGTATGTTCAACAAAGTTTCTTCGAACTTCGGACCAGAGTTTTTTTTTTCTTGTATTTTGTGTTATAGGTACATTTGAGCCCACAGTGTCAGAGGTTTCCGTCTCATCTTCGGCTTCAGCTGCAGTGGAATCTAGATTACCATCAGTGGGTCGTTCTGCTAATGAAGATTTTAGAAATAGCAACTTTTCAAAATATCGATATTTTCGACGTTTCTTTGCCGCTTGCCCGGATGTTGTTTTTTGAGCCTTCAATTCTCTTGAAAAGCAGGTTCTCAAGTTAAGCCATTTCTGCTGGACCTCTGCACCTATAAATGTATACAATATTTATTTATCTATTTAACAGATAATAATTACAAAAGTTGAAGCTTATTCCTATAATAAAGAGATTAAAGTAGATTAAAACTTCCTTGGTGTGTATACCCCCTTTCCGTTACACCCTGTATATTTTTATGTAATACCACAGATTAGATAAGTACAGATAGCTCACGCCATACATTGATTTGTTACCTCCCTTCGGACGAGATTTCTTCGGACCATATCAGCTTCCTTTTCAATGCACTAGATGGAGCTCGCTATTTTTAGCAAAGGTCGGTCTACAAAACGCTAGATGGCGCTTTTTTCAATTAAATTTCAATATCTCGAAAATGTCTTAGGACATCTAGCGGCAGGTAGAAATACTTAAACTTTTTGTAGGAATTCATCAATAGATAGGTATAGGTAGTATCGGCGCGGATTGAGCGCTCGGAGAAAGTGGTGGGGTGATTTGCGCATGTGTACAGTCACGCATAAAATTACTAAGAGTGATTTGAACTTGGATAATTTGTTTGTTAAAATTTTGAAAATTACAGATATTTAAATAGCTTATTTTAATACTGTGTGGTTCAGGCACATTAACCTATCATCATATAAATAAACAATATTGTCACTAAATTGAATATACTTAGAAAGAAAAAAAAAACACAGTCTTATGTAAAATTATGTATTGTAAGTAATGTCTAATCAGATGGCTGTTGAGTTATTCCTTCCATTAGATCATCGTTTGATACAGTCATCGAAGAAGACATTACGGAAGAACTCGTAGAAGGCATTTCGTCGTCGTAAGAGAATTCGTCATCTTCGTCCTCATCTTGACTACCATCACTCTCTGAGCTGTCATCATTTACACTTATGATAAACTGTCCACGCAACTGTACCTATGGGACACGAGACGCGTGAGCGCGGCGAGACGGGGGAAGGACGACTGATTGACCAATGAGGCGCCGGCGCCGGCCGCTTTCCCCGTTGCACCTCACGCCCCCCGCCGCTCGGACCCAAAAATCGCCTTCTGCGCATTCAAGGTCAGCGTTCTTAATCCGCACCGATACCTGTAGCGTTTCTGTATTTTTATCTGTGTAGTTAGGTACCTACCAATGTACTTAGATCCTGGACTAAAAATAATACTTTCCGGAATCCTAGAGCTGAAATGTGTCTTCTACATTTGTCCTAATCTACTTAGATGACATTAAAGAATTGTTTGAGCACGTACCTACGTTCGTTCCTTGGACTTAGTAGTGGTACCTACGTGCTTCTTATAATGTAGTTTTAAGTTTACGGATGTAAGTATTTAAGTAGGTAAATAGTTGTTAATGTCTGTTTGGGTCAATAAAAAGCTTTTCTTTCTTTTCTTTCTTTCTTTTTATTGTCTAATTTGTGTATGAACCATCTCGGATTCGCGTGCGGATACAATAGCGGGTATTGCAAATGTTTCGTATAGCGGGTGGAAAATGTCAACCGTGTGAGGTTTATTCGCGCCTATTTTCCAAATGACAATACACCGTGGGATAAAACGTTCCACGTCCGTGCTAATAATCGCGGCAATTTCGTTTCCTAATGGCATGTCACCGAGTATATTACCGTGAGTTCGACGTGACGTACGTTCGAATACTATATGGGCTTCGCGGGATGTTTCAGCATTTAACCGTCGGCAACAATCGATTAATGGATTTACTTGATTTAGGTAATGTGTTATTTCGGTAACCGTTTGACGATCTAATCGTTGACCTTGCATCATTGTCTTCGATGTAAAGACCAATGGGATTAGTGGTGGCGGTGTAACCTAAATCAAACACGCGGTGATATATTCTACCTTGAATTTTGACAAATGATATTCCTGTCTCGGGATGTTGGAAGCCATGAGTGACTCCCAATGCGCTGAAGGCGAATAAGTTATTATACGCGCGAGGGCGATCGTTAAAACTATGACTGTTATAAAAATCTTCAGTTAAAAGGGGAAAGTTTTGAACGTTGTAAGCCCCACTGCCACAACACCACTGCATTCGAGTTTTTTCTTCGAAAAATAAACACGCGCCACAGTGCCTGCAAGTATAAACGTCCGCGGCTTTTAAAGACGGGTTTTGCAAGCTAAATGTTTGTACCGCGTTTAATTCATCACCACTTTTTGTTACAATTAAATTTGTTGAATTTCGCTACAGTGGATCGATATTCCGAACGGCACTGTGGCGTTGAACGGCTTCTCTATTAATTTCTGGATGCGCCTGAGAATATCTATCCACTGCTTGCCTATGAGCTTCTGGGTGCGCCTGAGAATATGCATTAACTGCCTGTCTATTTACTTCCGGATGTGCCTGAGAATATGCAGCGACTGCTTGTCCATTAATTTCCGGATGCGTCTCCGTATACCGAGCGACTGCTTGTCTATTTATTTCTGGATGCGCGTTTCCGAAAATCGAGCGACTGCTTGCCTATGAACTTCAGGATGCGATTTATTTATCCACGGCCTTTAAATGAGAATTATTGTTAGCCCTGGTTTGTTTTTTGGGGTCGTAAACTGATTTTTTTTCGACAACTCGCGTTTTATCTAAGACAACCACCGGCTTTAGTTTGGCAAACTTTGGGTCGCTGTCGACAATTTTTCTTTTTAAAATCGGATTATTGAGCGGTATTTTATCAATAATTGATAAAATACCGCTCAATAATAAAATTAAAACCTGTTGTTGTAATTATTACAACAACAGGTTTCACCGCAAATTGATAATTTCTGAATAAGAGTTGAGCTAAAGCATCTAAATCGCGGCATTCAAATAAACGCGCTACGTTTAATCTCCTATTTTGAGCATTGTATTTGCCGGTGGCGTCGACTCCGTGACTATTGAACAGGTAAAATTTATGATTATTTTTCCAAAAAGACAATGTGGCACCTTGACCGGTGATTAGGTAATTCATTTTATTATCGCGGTGGTTTTCGCTAAAGCATTTTGTTATCAACCGAGATATTAATTCAATAAGAGCAATTTCATAATGTTGTTGGTCGCGCGCAAACAAACCCTGATCTTCCCATGTAACATGAATATTTGCCGAATAATTTTGAATTTGAATATGGGAAGGCAATTCTTCGGGTAAAAGCAAAGTTACTCCCACCGGTCGTGGAATATTACAATAAAGAATATCACCACTTGGGAGAATGATGTCATCGATATCCGACGTAGTAAACGTTTCCCTAGCCTTAATGACAGAATAAGTGGACGCACACGCCGACATGGGAACACATTGTACGTTCCTCCCCGCGAACCTCGACCCCCCCCCCCCCTGATGCGTTGTTCCTTCTGCAACGCATACTACCGCTGGTGTTGTGACGCTGCTGGTGGCGGCGGCGGCGGCCACAGCCACGTCATCGCTGGCTGCATCCACATCCATTACCTGATGAGTAGGGTCAAGATTCGCACTTACCTCGATAGAAGCGGTCGCATTGCTGCGACGACCACGGCGTACCTTCTTCGGACGACTGACGCTACGTTGCATGTTGATGGACAAATTCTGTTGATAAAATATGAATTTAATAAATGTAATCAATATGGTCGTGGGCTTCGATCAGCCATCTGGTTTTCATAGTATAAGTTGTGATTTTCGCTCGGATTCGATGGCTTTCATCGATTCCGAGTCCGAGTTGCCGCTGTCTTCCCCCTCACTCGACCCGCTGCTTACCTCAGGGTGACTTTGTTGGCCCGACGGACCTAGCAATGCCCGGTACCTCTCCGGGGGAGATATAGAGGGCGTAGGAGACGCCCGGCTGGGGGAGGCGGATCATCGCGGGTGCGACGCTCAACGCCTCTTCCCTTCAGTCAGGGTTCTTGAAGTCCTCGGAGTGGCTATCAGCGGGGGGGAGAGGGGCAAAATTTTCTGCCTCTTCTCATCTTGAATCTCGACTTCTTCTATCGAGGAGTCGAGCGAGCGCGGCCGGATGGCCTTTCTTCCTCCAGTTCGCGAGTGCGGATGAGAGGGGGACGAACGGTCTGTCCTTAATGGGTAGGCAGGGGAGTTGCCCTCGTGTGACCGGGGCGTAGACCACGGATTTCTCCGGATCAAACAGGTCCCGGCACACTACGGGCTGGTCCGCGAGCGGTATTCGCTTGCGGCGATCTGGAGGTTTGCGGGGGGGGAGATTTGTTGGCGTCGTCGGCCATGTCGGTAGACAAGTTGAATAGCACGGGGGGGGAGGGTGAGGTTGGTGGAAGGTGCGGGGGGGAAGTACAACGTACGAGGGACCGTCGGGGCTGCTAGCTTATACTGGGGGATCCCAGCAACCGGCCAGTGAACCACAACGGGGAGGGAAGGTGGATGAGCGGAGGGCGGTTGTCACGTACGCTGGATGTTTTCAACAAAACACCAGGTAGTGACAGGCACACGACGGACGGGACGGGATGGGGGTACAGGGGAATATACCGTCCCGAAGGCGACGGGTGGACGCGACCGGGTCGTCACGCGACACTCCGCGAGGGGCGATTCTCCCAGTGATGGGGTCGCAACGGCCCAGCGGTTGTCGAGCGTGAGGCGAGGGGGGGCGTCTGGGGGCAACCTACAACTTCGGGGGGACATGACTGTGCAAGCGCGCGCGGAGGAGTAGACTGATGATGACCTTACCACGACGACGAGAAACTTCTGTACCCCCCTTGCGAGGGGACAGGGATGAGCCTCGTTTTACAACTTTACCCAGACAATCAACGCCAGGGGTATTCCCTCGGGTAATGGGGTGTCGCCATAAGGCGGTAAAACTATAACTACCTTAAGACTATTTTTTTTCTGACACGTCCGCAATCTTTCGTCTATTATTTCGTTATTATTTACGTCAGTGCGTATGTTTGTGCTGCAAATTATAAACAAGTTGTTCAGCTAGTATTGTGTCATAAAAAAACATACTTATTAAAAGAAACAATATAGAAAAAAAGGTTTTTTATTTTATCAGTCAATTTTGGAACGACGAAAAAAATGATATAAATAATAAGTTGCGTCTTTTTTCGACCGAACTAAATATCTTAAATGCGTAAGTTTAAGAGTTACGCGTTTTTTTGTTTTAAAACACTATGTAGTTTTTGTACGGTTTCCGAGTTAGGTCTGTTTTTTCCCTAATAAATAGCAAGTTATGGGATACCATAGAGGAAAATGCGTCATAGGGGAAGAAAATAAAAATAGTTTCTTTATTAATGGCATTGTTTAATAATATTAAACCAAAATCAACACTTATAATATTTTACCGAGGTCTTTATTAATTAGGAACTCTTCTTATTAAACAGAAATATTTTATCAATGTTTAATCAAATTAAATCAAAATCAACACTAATTATAATATTTAACCGAGCTCTTTGTTCATTAGATATTAAACAAAATTCAATAGATAAATTGACACTTAAAAAGAAATAAGAAGATAAAAGATATATAAAAAAAACAATAAAATATAACTCTTAAAAATAAATCAAAATCTTTGTTCATTGGGAACTTTCTTAGAAAAAATATTGTAGTCCGTAAGAAAACGTAAATGTAAACTCAAATCAAAGCAATTGGCAACAAAAAGTAAGTTCTGCAATAATTTAATGACTATTTTAAGTCAATAAAATCAATAGTAACCACGCAAACAAAATCTTCGTTCACTAGGAACTTTCTATCCTACATACTGATGTAGGATAGAAAGTTAGTTGAAAGTGAAATCGTTATTAAATAGATGATAATGATGATAATGATGATAATGATAATGATGATGATAATCATCTTGATAACAATTTGTAATAATCTATATAAAAACCGGGTATTAAATTTTTCCGCAGTAATTCGCTTAGCCCCTTCTTTTTATTTTCACTTAATTTAAGTTTGTTTGTGTAAGCTTTCGGGATTGAGACATCTTCAAGGTTAGGCATTCGTTTTCGTTTGTTTCTTATGTTCACACGCTTAAAATTTTCTTGCGTGTATGATGTTTTGAAGAAAATCATAAAAGGTTCGTCTTTCAGGAATCTCATTATCTTAATATCATTCCAAGAAACAACTTACATTTACTATCTTTAACCTGAATCCTCTGTTTTTATTTATTTGAGACACAACTATACGTTAAAACTCAATTTATTACATAATCATATTGGCTCTATTTACGACACGATTTTAATTACAGAAAAAGACCTACATGAACCTACACTAACTTGACAACAGCGAGAGAGAGAGACGGAAGCAGCGCTGGGCCGTTCTTTTCATGAAGCTATTTTGTTACGTAACTTATGAACGGTACAGCGCATCTCCAGCCTTCCTCTCACCTGACATTATCCGTCTGCGTAGGAGTCTTATCGCCAACAGTACCGGTTGTGGCTGTCGTGGCCGTGGAGGCCACTATAGGTCCAGAGGTTCCAGAGGTGTCCGTCGCCTCTGGGGACCGATCTTCCTCGGTGCTAGGCCTGCGGTGGTCGCCGGCCTGGCTGCGTTTTACAGACATGGTGTCGTGCGGTCGTCTGCTTCACTGAATACACGGCCCTTCTACCAGGCCGTAGTATCAGACTCTCCGTCAGCGATCGGGAATGCCCCTCGGATTGCTGACTTCTGGAAGGTCGCCAGACGCCCCCGCACTGATAACAAGCAGAGACACCTGCCCCCCGGGCACCCCCATGCACTACACACGCCCTGCAGGCAGTGCCGGGCGTCTCCCCGCTCGGCGGACGAGACCTAGAGACGTAGTAAATAATTATTTAAATATATGTAAAACTGTGTAATATATTATAAATATTCTGATTGTATGTATGCTGTATAAAGTATTTTCTACTCTAGGTTAAGTTAAATTTAAGAAGTACTTATTGTAGCTGCCAGTAGGCAAAAGAAAGAGAGACCCTGCAACAGATGGGAGGACGAAATCAAACACACAGCGGGTCCAAACTGCATACAAATAGCGCAATCCAGAGAAAACTGGTTCAATTTGGAGGAGGCCTTTACCTGCAGAGGGGTTCTTATTAATATTTCGGAAACAGCAAATAGTATTTAAACTAACTAACAAATCTTTTTCTTTTAACACTAACAAAACTTTGTAAATTGTATTTCTGTAAGAAATAAATGGCGTTTTTTATTTTATTTTATATTGCAGCTGCGAGGCACCAGATCTTTGTACTTCGGGCTTTAACGTGCCTCTGCTACCTTCAGTTTGTCGGCCGGAGTAACTGAACCGAGGGTTGCCTATGTAGCCGTTAAAATGAAACTATGGAGATTCTTCTTGAGTATAGACTTTATTTACTGAACACTTACTATTCGCACTGTACACACTGTGACGACGATGGTCTTCTGTACCCCCCTTGCGAGGGGACAGGGGTGGGCCTCGTTTACTAACTTTACCCAGGCAATCAACGCCAGGGGTAACGACCCCTGGGTAATGAGGCTTCGCCTAACGGCGGTGCTCCCTAAAGCTAGTCTTAACCTAATACACGAAATTATTGCAATTAATTTTTTTTTTTATTAATATTACATTTTTATGTTGTATATATACTTTTTTTTTCATACTTCTTAAATTTACCTTACCCTAGGATAGAAACTTTACATACATAAATATAATCACGATAATTATAATATATTACATAGTTACATAAATACATAAATAATTATTTAAATGTATAAGGAGGAATAGACAAAGGGAGTGGGTGGTATGCCTACTAGTGTAGGATTGGGATGAGGTTGATTTAATTATGGTTGGGTATAAGAGGATGGGGGGGGAGAGACTTCGTCCTCAGTTTCCTGGGACCGAGGTCCCCAGAATTTCGCGGGGGAGTAGCCTCCAGGGCCTGGAGGAGTCTCGGGGACGCGCATGGAGGGGCGCCAGGTTTCTCAGGTGGACGTGTGGACCGTTGTCCGCCTTGTCGAACATTCGACGGGCGGTCGAGACGACAAAGTCCTCGATGCTCTCCGAGCCTGTGTCGCGGGCAATTACGTCATTTCTGATGTACCTTCCCGCGCCAACACAGAGTCGGAGAGCAACGTTCTGGACACGTTGAATTTCTAATTTCTTCGACTTGAAGGTGAAGCCATACCAAGCCGGGGCAGCGTAAGTCAGTCGCGAACGGATGTAAGTCTTGTATACACGCAGTTTGGTTCTCAGTGGCAACCTGGATGTCAAGACAGGTCGGAGTTGCGCCCTAGCACATCGCGCCTGTTGAAGGGCCCGATCTGCTTGGGGGATCAACCTCAACGACCTGTCGATGTCCACACCGAGATACCTAACGTGCGTGCGCCAGTCAATGTCCAGTCCGCGGAATTGTAGTCGCTGTGGGTGGTCACTTCGATGCGAGATAAATAGCGCAGTCGTCTTACCGACGTTAACGGCGATGCGCCATTTGTCTAGCCATAGGGGAAGGAGGTCTAGGAGACGTTGCATTCGACTTGCAGCTATCGTAGGGCTGTGGGAGGACGAAAAGAAAGCGCTGTCGTCAGCGAACAACGCAAGAACGACGTCCCTTTCCCCGGGAATAAGATGCCCCTCTAGGGTTGGGATGTCGTTCGCTCAGAATACAGAAAGAACCAGAAGCCGCGTTCAACTGTAATTGCGAGCTACACGCTGTGTCCAAAAACCAAAACAACGCCCCCCGCCCGCGTCACTTCCCACCCGCGTAATGTTGCTAGCTCAGGCATTATTTGCCCGTTTTTAGGGTAAATTTTGGGAGTCTAGGAGGTGAGATAATAATAGAATAAAAATTGTCCTATTCTATATAATAATGTACCTACGTAATTGTCTCAAGAAGTCGATAGATTTATTGAATAAAAGACGCTTTAGAAAAAAAATACCTTTAATTTCCTTTTTGCTGAGTAAGCTTTTTAAAATATTGTCTCTTAGAACTTGAACTTATTAACAAAGATTTACATTTAGATAAATGATGAAATCTTATGTCTAGGTATTTTTCAATCACAGCCCTTATCAGACTGTTTCTGTGGCTTAAACCATTTATATGGCTATTCCCAACTGGAAATATGTCATCTTTTCCTACGAATTGCTTATAAATTGAAATAACGAATGCCAAACGTTGAGAATTCGAGGTTATAACTATATCCTCGTTTGAAATTCTTCGAACGTGTGCTTCGCAAATACAACATATGTCATAAACACACTGAGAAGGGAAACAAAGACCACCTCTATTCTTTAAACCAATAAGTTTATGAAACCATTTGACATCAGAAGCTAACATAGCTTCTATACAACACTGTCATTTTATAAGCTTCACTAGGTAATAAACAACACTCCCAGCTATATAACCTACAATATATTTGGATAAGTCATGTAGCTGAGGCAAGTCAGAAGACAATAATTTTGCGATACTGCCACCATTTTTTTCAATAGGTGATGTTGTTGAAACTTGACTAAATAGTTGATCATTGTCTTCAAATCTTTGCGAGTGTGCTGAGAAATTAATTGCTTTGGTTGATGATGAACAATTTAATATGCCTATATTTTCTAGAGGTATACAATTGCTGCTATCAGAGGCTTTAAGTTCTAGATGACATAATACTTTTCGATAAATGCCTTTAAATTGTTTTGCATTTGGGCTATCGTTATGGCCCCCGTGCATTCGTATCATCCCGAAGAGTAGTTCTAAATGGTCTTGACTGAATTTATATGTTGGTATAAATACAAGCATACTGTCAATTTCAACTAAATTCGCGTATAGGCATTTCAGACTCTCAATACAAATAAAAATGCCAAGAAAACCTGTTTTACACGCACATTCTAAAATCGGTTTGTAGCTTTTTATTATAACTTGTCGGTCATCTCCCTTGATTTTTCTTTTCGTGGCATTTTTAATTTTTAATCCACGAATATATGTTGTCATTCGATCAAGAAAATCGTAAATCATGTCTTTATTGCTTCTATTCAATGGTTGCTTGAAATCAAATTGTTTCATATTACGGGAGTTAAAAATATCAAAGAGATTATTCATGTTGTCTATAAAAAGTTCGGTTGGTTTAGAATTTTTGAATGCTAACAATTTTGCATCCTCGCGACAAAATTTTAACGCTGTTGCGACACTTTTACTCAAAACCTGACTAGCTAGCTTCCTTCATAATGTTGTTACGAAACATTATATGCCTACGTGTAAGCTTATTCGCTATATGGAGCCCTTCATTTTCCTGAAGTTTATTAAGCTCACATAGTAGATTCCAATTTATTTCTTGGTAATTTTCATCCAAAATATATTTTTTTGATTCAAAATGATTTCTTATTAGTTTAAACATATGTACGGGGTCTAAGAAAACACCTACATCAGAATTGTCTACCGGGGCTTAAATGTCGTTTTCATTTCACTTTCATGGTCTATTTTACATCCTAGTAATTTCATTGCCGTTATGTTGGTTGCATGCCCATCAAACGTTAAAGAAACTACTTTAACACCAGCATCGTGACATTTGATGAGACATAATTTAATTAAATTAACTTTTTGTTCTGCATTTAAACCGTGTACTAAGAAATATCCAAGAGGTAATTTGAAATTGTCGTTAATGCAATTCAATAAAAGAACGTATGCTTCAGAAGCTAAGGTTTTGCAATTTTCAGAAGTACCAGTCCCCATGTCTACATATCCGCAATTCTTTTTGCCATCCCATAAAGATTGCTGTCTGATGGACATCTCATCAGCCATCAACGAACAAATAATTTTACGCTTAGAAGACAACCTTTTCTTTTAAAGCCAAAAACGATTCATCTGAGAATCCAGGCTCTCCGCTTATATTAGAGTACCACCTAGACAATGTTTTCGGGTGTGGAAGGCATGTGTCAAATGTAGCTCTTACGTACTTATAGGCAGTCGGAGAAAGAAAATTTAGTGTAAGACAAAACTTTTTGATCTGGGGATTGTATTTTGGTTTCTTCTTTTTTAGAATGCATTTTCGATATACATTATTAAAAATATCAGCTGTTACAACATTTGTTGACAGCAGGTCATAAACATCATCGTTGACGTAACGATTATTTTTTAAATTCTTGAGAATACCTTTTAAAGATTCGTTCTTTTTCACAAGACGTCTATTTTTTTGTTGCAATGTCTTTATTCGTCGGACATGCTTCTCAGAAAGAATTTGTTTTTTGCGTAATTGGGATCTTAATTTAACTTTTTTCGGCGTGTCAAATATATAGTTCAATTCGGATATGTTTACGTCACCAATCTCCAAGTTTGATTTAGCGGGCGAATGAAGTTGCTCAGCGTTTTTTGACTTTTCCATGTATGACCCGGACTCTTCTGCTATTATGGCCAAATGCTTACTTGGAAAAGCTTCTGTCTTAAGTCTTTTCAAACCACATTTTGTCTTATAAATGTATTTCTCCTCAAAATGCATCGAGCAAACTACGCTTCGCTTCGATGGTTTCCATAACTCTTCCAGCCGTGCTCTTTGTATTATTTTTGTCCACACCGCTTTCCTTTCTTCATCAGCAAGGAAGCTAAAATTTGAGATAACTAATTTATAAACATAGTTTCATACCCGCTCCCCCTCACCCCTTCTCCCTCACACACACATCAAAAAATGTTTAGAAATCCGATATTAACATACTATTTAATAGGATTATTTGGTTTGGTACACACGGGCTGCACTGATGCTTTATACTTTCTTTTTTCAAGTCGGTTAATTTTCATTAAATTACTTATTAATATTCTACATTGAATAAAAGCCCTCAAAAGGTAATAAAAAGAAGGGTAAATCAAAACTCTTATATTGGCAACACTAACAAGATGGATGCATCATTATCTATGACAATTGAAAACTGAGAAATTTATTCAATAATTAAATAAGTTGATACCTAAATACGATACTTACACGTGAAATGTGATGCCATCTTGTTTCTTTTTTAGACCTGCTGCATTTTTGCAGGTAGGAACGACACAAGACGGCATAATTTAGTTAAATTGGTCACCGATAAAACGCGTCATGCGTTCCGACGGTCACAAGGTCACTGATCGGTCGCGCGTCAAACTACTCTATTTAAGAGTAGTTTTAGTAGCTTCAGTATTAGGCGCGCTCACGGTTTCTGGTTCTTTCTGTATTCTGAGGTCGTTCGTGTAGTGCGCGTATAGCGCCGGCGACAGACAACTTCTCTGCGGCACCCCCGCAACAGCTGGTCTAGGGACGGAGTCAGTCCGCTCGACAGAGACGAAGAAACTCCGCCCCCGGAGAAACGAGGCTACAAGTCGAATGAGAGGTGGGGGGAGGTCAGTCAAAGTTAGTTTGTATAACAGTCCGTTATGCCAAACTCGGTCAAACGCCTTCTCTACATCTAAGAATACCGCGGCAGTACAGTGATCACGATTGAGTCCTTCCGCCAGCAGATGCAGCACACGCGTCAGCTGAAGCGTTGTGCTGTGCTGGCTTCGGAACCCAAACTGCTCCGGCCGCGGTACAATACTCGGTAGTACCCGACGAAGGAGAAGGCGTTCGAAGAGTTTGGCGATTGTCGGTAGTAGGGTAATCGGTCTGTCTCGCAGGAAGGCGTCGGTCCTTACCCGGCTTTGGAAGAACGATTACCTTCCCAGTCTTCCAGTGGTCAGGGAAGTGGCTCGTCCGGAGGATGCCGTTGAATAGCCGCGCGAGCGCAGTCACACCTCGGCGGGGCAAGTGTCGAAGAGACATGTTAGTGATTCCGTCGCAACCCGGAGCCTTCCGCCCTTGCAGGCGGAGGATCGCCTTCCTCACCTCGACGGGTTATATAAAATATCCGCCGCTGAGGGAAGAAGGGGGGCGTGCCAGGAAATCACTAACCGTCTCATCGACAAGAGCGTGGTGGTCCAGCACTTCACGCGGAGAATCAACTGCCACAGGATGAGGCGAAAACTGTTCCTCCAGATGCTCCGCGAGGATTTCGGCGCGAGGAAAGTCAGCGGTGAGGGGTAGGGTGATGAGAAGGGGGAGATGGTTTGTGTCCAGGTCGTACAAAACTTCGACTTGGACGGGGCATGGGAGGTTCTTCGTCAGTATTACGTCAAGTACGTCTGCGGCATGTCGGGTGTTCGTCGGAATATGAGTCGGTGAATCCGGTCCAAGTACGTCAAAGTCGCTGGTCTCCGCGTCCCGTTGGAGTTTGCGACCCGCTTGGTTGATGACCCGGGACCCCCAATCGGGGTGTTTCGCGTTGAGATCAGCGGCTACAAGGGTGGGGATGGAGGAGCTAAAAATAGTCGAGGTATCCATAGGGGAGTAACTGGGGCCCGGGGGGCGATAGCCGGCGAAGAGTCTTATCTCGACTCCGGCCGCGCACACCAAAACCCCAGTAGTCCTCAGCTCTTGGAAGGGAAGGTGTTCAATTTCCTCGTGAACCAGGTCACGCCGCACCAGGACCGCGGTGCCCCGGAAGGCATTCCCGGAGCTGGGGGACACTTCATCCCTTCTGTACACGAAGAAATTGGGGACTGTGAGGGGAATGTGGGGTGCAAGTTTAGTTTCGCCCAGGAGTATGACATGGATGTCCTGAGTCTGGGCGATGAGGCGGAGGGGTTGGATCTGATCCCTAACCCCTCCGGGATTCCAATAAAGGAGCCGTAGGTTTGGTGTACTAACCATACTGGTTCCTATTTATAGCGGCCAATGCTCGCATCGCGGCCTCTCGGACGTCGGCTCCGGCCGCGATGGTGACTAGGAATTCCGTCAGGGCCCCAAGGATTGTCTTCAATGGGTTCCCGGCGGGTCCTGCCATAATATTCTCGGTCGCCGGAGCGGCCGAGGGGAAGTATTGAGGATGGGGAGGTGGGATTGGCGTTGGGGCGGTGTGGGGCCGAAGTTCCGAGCGTTCGCGCTGGAGCAGAGGGGCCCAAGATGTGGCAGATCCCCTAAGCACCGAGGGGATGAGGGAAGGAGGGGGTGTGGCCATCGTCTGAGGGCGCGGACTTGCGCTCACTCGGTCTACCACTGGCGCCGGGGTCGGCAGCTGGTAATGTGGTTGGGGAGCTAGGCGGTCCGCAGCGGCGGGCTGCGCGGAAGCGGGGAGAGTCCTGGGGTGGAGGGATGGGGCAGGTTGGGGGGGAACAAGTGGCTGCTGTGGAGTAGAAGCGGCCACCGGTTTTCTCTTCCTTCTAGGGCCTCTGCGCTTCCGCCTAGCGGGCACGGCCTGACCGCGCTCGGTAGGCGGATTCGCAGCGGTTTGGCCTGGCAGCATATCTGCGGGCTGAGCCCTGACTGGGGCTGTAGATCTTGCGGGAGGGCAGGCGGGTGGTGAAGGTGCCCGACCGCGAGCAGTGAAGGCGGTTGCGGGTTCGGTTCGTCGGCTCGGTGGTGGCGATTCCGCACGATGGCAGTTCGCGCAGGAGGGCTTAGCTGTGGCTTCGCGGGGACAGTCTGCCGCGAAGTGTTGGCCGCCACAGCGCACACAGCGCTGGGGGCGGTGGCAATTCGAAGAGGCATGCCCGAACGCTTGACAGCGGTGGCATTGGGGCACCCTGTTCGCGGCGCCGCGCCATTGCTCCACGATCACACCGGGCATGTTCAGCAGTTCAGTGACCCGATAGAGTCTCGTGAGCTCCATCTGGGTCATGTGGTCGAGCTGGACATGGAACAGGCAGCCCGCTCTACCCAGTCTGCCTGAAATCTGGGTACGTTCCACTTAACGCCCGCAACGCCATCGACCGCGACCGCTGAAACTGCCGTTCCACTAACGGAAAAAGGCCGCGGGCGTTGTAGGCGAATGTTATAGGTGGAACGCACATCTTGAGCGCTGTGTGCTCGCAATATGGCGGCATGTGAAAACCTGCATCTGTGGGGGTTGTGAGTAAATATTTCGCATAGATTGGAGTAAAATTTAATTCAACATGGATTCCCGTGAATTTATGATTGCGTTTTTGACAAAACGAATGAGAGATAATGACTCGGAAAGTTCATCAAGTTCTGATGACATGTGGGACAGCTGCTTTGAGTGTGAGAGGACAGCGACAATTACGTCCACGCATTATAGGTTATAATGATGTGGTCGCTTGTTACACAGATCACGAGTTTAAGAGTCATTTCAGGTAATTGGGTAAAAGGGTTGTCCTTGTATTCCTTCTCAAACACAGCTAATGATAGCGCTTTGGAAGATGGCCACTGCGGATTCATATAGGTAACAATTAGTTTTAAGAATAGATTGAACGTTACTGTTTGCCTTTTTGACCTAAGGCTTTCTATGAACTGTAGTACTCTGGCAGTAGCTCGTAGCAATTTCTCATACTTTGAAAATCGCTCTGGATCCGGTAAAGCTTCCGATAGAGCTGAATGCGATTTTCCACGTGACTCGCTCACTGTCAAACAGCGCTCCTCGCCCGTCAGCTCGCCCTTGGGCGGCTCTTCAGCTGGCCAGGTAGCGGGTTCTTCTGCCAAGAAGCTCGGACCGGTGAACCATCTGTGTTTTATGCTCAGGTCCGCTGGAATGTCACGTGTCGCGTCGTCGGCGACGTTCAGCTTCGTAGGTATCCAGCGCCAGTCTTTCACTGCGCTATTTTCTTCGATCGCCGCTATTCGATGAGCGACGAAGGGCTTGTAGGACCTGGCACCGGTCTTCAACCAAGTTAATACTGTCTTGCTGTCCGTCCAATAGAAGCTCTGGTCTGGCTTCCGGTCGTGCTCTATTGTCACTGTATTCGACATCCGACTGCCCATCACCGCGGCTTGTAATTCTAGCCGCGGTATCGAGAGTAGCTTAAGTGGGGCTACCCTGGACTTGCCGGTTACAAGTGATATCTCGACGTCTCCTGTTGGTGATACGGCCCGCCAGTATAGCACGGCTGCGTAGGCTGTCTCTGAGGCGTCGACGAAGGTGTGCAGCTCTATCCTGGATGCTCTGCTGTATCCACTGTAGCACCTGGGGATGGTGATTTTCTTCAAACCCTTCGAGTGGAGCATCCATGCCGCCCATGTCGGAGCTAGGTCTTCCGGTAAGGGGTCGTCCCACCCTGTACCCCGTGAACGTACCGAGTGAACGTTCTCTGTGTGCAGACCGTTCATTTTCCGTTCATTCGCAGTTCGAGTGAAAGATGCCGAATGACAAAATCCAACATCGTCGGATCGGTTCATTAATGAATTCATTCGGCACTCTTGTTTCATTTGGGGTTCAGACGAATCATTTCGAGTGAAAGATGCCGAATGAAAGACAAAAATGAACGAAAAGTGAACCGTCTGATACCGCCTTTACTTTGACGTGTAGCTTGAACTTGATGGAACCAATAATCATAAGCTACATAAAATTGTAAAGTCCTGACACAAGGCGAGTCCACCCGTCGGAATTTACAAATTATGTAAACTTGTTACTAACAATATGCGTTCAATAAACCAGTTTATTTCGGGATTCGTTTTTATTATATTGTCAGAAAAATAAGCTAAAAGTAGATGTATCCTTTTATTAAATCGTCACAATCACAAGCATCAACGACGCCGCAGTCATATGGTCAAATTTAAACATTACGGACTGTCGGTAGCATTGCATTTTTGAAGCACGTCGATTTAATTTACAGCCGTCGCTCGAGGAGATAAGAGAGCATAATTCTCCTACACCATCCGCACTTCTTGGACCTGATTCTCCATTTGGGATTACATGATCATCTCTATACCGTGTTGAATTATATCGCCAAAGGTGAAGACGTCCATGCTGTCTTGATTTAAACGTTTTTTCATCACAAAACACTGTGTTAGACCTATCAAACTCTAAGTGCTCTCTGGCGAAGTTCAGCCGAGCAAATCTGTGAGCATCTGTTAAATATATTTTTTTGGCGTAAATTACGCCGCGTAATGGCTGTGGTGCAACCCCATGTAATGTAGATGATTCCTTATTGTTTGGACACTCGCATCGAACATCTCCGCAAAATGATTTTTCGGTTTAAAACCATTGGTTTGATATTCCCGTGTCATAAATTCTCTGTCATTATTGGAGAGAGCAGGCCGGTGCCCACTTCTTCTGCGATCTAACAAACTTCCTTCCTCTCCTTCGCGACGAATCCAAAACCGGACACTACGTCTCGATATATGTAGGTTTTTTTTTTTTTTTTGTGAATAGAACATTTATTTACAAAGAAAATTATGACTAATACAAGTATTTATAATTGGTATGTACAAAATACATTTGAAACAGTTGAGCTATCTAAAGACCGTTGCAAACGATCTAAAGGTAGCTCAACTGATCCAGATCAGTGCCAATACAGGTAGGTGTGGTAGGTATTTACATTCCTCGATATCGCACTAAAATGGCATCCCTCATTAAACTGGACAATTATTTGTGCCCTTTCAGCAATGGCCAAGTTGGCAGGTATTGAAGATAATATTTATATGCAGTGGAGCAAAAAAATAACACGGAAAATGAGGATACAGATTTTTCGGAAGAAAATAATAGAAACTACTAAAATATATTTCACAAAATGTCAGTTGTCAGTTTTCTCCTATCAAATAGAATATGGTTGTCTATTTAAATAGTTTTTATTACTTTTGTTTAGAAACATTTTAATTTTCTTTGCAGAAACTAATGTCTTATCCTTTTATAATAAAGGTTAAAATGCTATGCACTTACAAATGACCTATGACGTATTAATAATTATCAATTAGGTGTACGCCATTATGTTGCATCTCTTTCAGTGATATCTTTTTAGTATAAATAAACCTTGTTGTAATTTTCGATGACTATGAAACTAAATCAAAACTGGTAGGTTCTGGCACTTTCTTGGCCCACCGTACAATAGAATTTCATAGATATACTGCAAAATTACCGTTAGAATATGAATTTCTTTAAAACGCTCTCGCAAGGAGTCGCACGGTTTTATTTTATAAATGGCCCGTATGGCTCGTTTTTGTAAAACAAATATTGTTTGTAAATCAGCAGCTTTCCCCCAAATTAGCAGCTGAGGCGTTTGATCTTTTCCATCCAAAATTGGCATCTTCATCCAGACTAAGAGCACCGGCGGCTCCGGCTCGTTCAAGCTGGAGTCGAAGAGCTCCAAGAGCGCAGCCGGCAAGAAGGCCTCCGCCGCCGCCGGTGGCGGTGTGAAAACCAAGGAGCAGTGTTGCCAACAGCTTAACTAGCTCTCCACCAGATTCAACCTCTAAAACTACCAGAAAACCACTAATAAAAAACGCCCTACTGTAAAAATATTTTAGAAAATAACCTTTATTATTACTTTATTAAATTAAACAATTAGTAAATAAACCTGGATATCACATAATTCAATAATCTGCTATTTAAATTAGTTCGTCTTCATCAGATGAGTCTGCACAACCGTCGTCGGATTTATATGATTCATTGGTACCGATTTTTTTATAACTTCGATTGGAATTGTATAATCGTTACAGCATATTCCTTTTAATTTTAAACCACAGCGTATTCTTTATATAGCAGTTAAAAGGTTTAGCTTCATTCTGTTCCTCTGCTTGTTTTTTATTATATTCATACTGATAAATAGTCTCTCAACATCGGCATTAGAATGAGGCAGTATTAAGAGTGTTATCGCAAAAGTTCCTAACTCCTCGAATCTAGGTTGCCCTAAAGCATCTTTGAAATGCAATTCTTCATTCCAAAATTTTTTTGTATCGTTGGTCTCATTCCATTTCAACAAGTGAATTTGTTGCCATTGATCATCAACTTTTGCCATAAATTCTGTACTTTTTGACATGTAGGCAAAGGAAACACGTAGCTCCGTTCGTATCGGTGTTTATTAACAGACTGCCCTAGCCGTGCGTTCGCTCATACACTCACGCACACATAGACGAGTGCACACTTGCACTATGGCTGATACACCACAATCCTCCACCTTAATTCTATTACATATACATATGTAGATACTTACTAGCTATAGTAGATAGTTTAGGCACTCACGTATACAAAACAAACCAACTGTCTACCTACTTACATACCTATTCCTTAGAACTAACTACTTAATTAACTATGGCTCAGTTTCATTTAACCTAATAATATTATAATAAAATCAAAACTTATATTTAGGTTCTTTATTTAATCGACACTGGCGCTTAGGACGAGTCTGGGTCGACTCAGGGGAAGGCAGACTAGGTGAACGTATTGGATCCGGTTGACTTACTGGTTCCTCACAATCTTGGAACTGGTCTTCTTGACCTTGCAGTTCTTCGTTGGGTTCTATGGCTGTGACTTTAGAACCGATTGCTGTCGAGCGGCGTGGACTGGACTCCTTACCCCCAACCACTACCTCTTCCGAGCTCTCCACGTTACTATTAGGTAGGTTAGATGGACAATAAATTAGTGAACTACGCATCCTCCGCTTTAGCTGATCTACATGCTTGTGCACCTCTTTGCCTGCCGTATCGACCACCCTATAGTCGGTAGTACCTAGTTTCTCCGCTACTTTCCCTGGCACCCATCTATCCCCCTGTGCTGCCGGAGCCACACTTCCTCCCCAGGACGCAGTTCGCGCTGCCCGTTTGTCCCACTTAGTTTTTGCTTAGCCTGAGCTTCTCTAACCTTTGCGGTAATATCCGGTTTAAGTGCATCGAGCTTGGTACGCAGCCTACGCCCACACATCAGGAGCGCCGGTGTTTCCCCCGTAGTACAGTGTTCTGTGTTACGATAATGTAGTAAAAAGTTATTTATAGAGAGACTTATATCTAAATTCTCTCGCATTGCTTTTTTAATTACTTTTTTATTGTTTTAACTGCATTTTCTGCTGCTCCATTCGATGACGGGTGATATGGTGCCGAAAATAAATGTTCTATTCCGTTTGACCGTAAGAATTGTGAAAATTCACTACTCGTAAAAGGTGGACCGTTATCAGAAACTAATTGTATGGTTTGCTGCCATACTAGGTACCTGACTAACTTCTATCCACTTTGTTCTAGCATCCACCATCACCAAATAGATTTTGCCGTTGAGCGGCCCTAAATAGTCTAAGTGCACTCTCGCCCACGGTTTATCCGGCCAGGGCCGACGACGACGAAGGACTTCTGTACCCCCTTGCGAGGGGACAGGGATGGGCCTCGTTTAACTTTACCCAAGCTGTCAACGCCAGGGGTAGTGACCCCTGGGTAATGGGATGTCGCCTTGCGGCGGTGAAACTAAAACTACCTTATTATATATAGTACGTATATATTTACAATTGACTTATCCTAATACATATAATAAACTACACAAAAATAAGGGTATCAACAAAATAATATTTACACAAATAACAATTATAAATAAATACATATATAGAAGAATTTGCACTGTACGCCCGTGTTGTACAGGCGGTTTTAGGAACAAGGTCATGAGAGAGGAGGGTTGGGTGAGGTGATAGGTGTGGGAGGGGGGGGGTGGAGCTTCTTCGTCAGTTTCTTGAGTCCGAAGCCCCCAGGATGTCGCGGGGAAGCGGCCTCCAAGGCCTGGTGTGGTCGGGAGGGCGCGCGTGAAGAGGCGCCAAGTCCCTCAAATGCGGGTGCTGACTGTTTTCCACTTTATGCGGCGGTGGATGCTACGAATTTAGCGATGCTCTCCGTACCTGTGTCGCGCGCAATCACGTCGTTACGGACGTAGCGCCCAGCACCTACACAGGTCCGGAGAGCAGCGTTCTGGCACTGCTAGACGGCCAGCTTGTTGGATTCGGACAACAGTACATACCACGCCGGGTCGGCGGCGGGGACTCCGCACGATAAGCCGTGCCCACAGGCGCGGTTGCGGGGGGGAGAGGGGGGGGACTTTAATTCCCCTCTTACGCGCCTCGCGCCTGAAGACGGGGCAGCGGCGGTCGTTAGCCGTGTGTTCTCCTACGCAGTTCGCGCAGGAGGGCTTTGCTGTTGCTTCGCGGGGACAATCTGCCGCGAAGTGTTGGCCGCCACAGCGCACACAGCGCTGGGGGCGGTGGCAGTTGGAGGAGGCATGCCCGAACGCTTGACATCGGTGGCATTGGGGCACCCTATTCGCGGCGCCGCGCCAGTGCTCTATGATCACACCGGGCATGTTCAGTAGTTCGGTGACCCGATAGAGTCTCGTGAGCTCCATCTGGGTCATGTGGTCGAGCTGGACATGGAACAGGCAGCCTGCTCTATGATCACGCCGGGCATATTGAGTAATTCAGTGACCCGATAAAGTCTTGTGAGCTCCGTCTGGGTCATGTGGTCGAGCTGTACATGGAACAGGCAATCCGCTCTACCCAGTCTGCCTGTGATCTGTCTCGCGAAGCGCACCGGAAAGTCCAGGTCCCTCAAGGCCGACTCAATCTCCACGGGATCCGTGTCCGCAGGCAGCCCGCGGATGGCTACCTTCGTAGGGAGATCGGCCTGAACGCTATAGCAGAACCAGCTGATGGCTGGGTCTTCCGCCATAGCGTCCACTAGGTGGCGCTGGATTGTCCGGTACTCCTCGGGGGACCGGGGGATGAAACGCACCCCCTTATCCAAGGGGCGCGCATTAGGGGCGTGTCCGAGTTTCTCGCGGATTGCGGCGAAATGCGCTGTCCAGTTGGGCAGGCATTCCACCACAATCGGCGGGTAACCCTTTGCAGTTGCCGCTTGTGAAGCGGCTGGTTCTTCAGTCTGGCTGGCTGGTGGCGGTGGTGGAAGGGACTGAGCTGCGGTTGCGGCCTCTGCTGCGTAGGGCCGGGCTTCCGCGGATGTAGTGGGGGGCGGGGGGAAGGGACGGGCACCTCTTCCCCTCTCTCCTGTCTCATAGGCTCCGGCATCGGGGAGCGGGGGGTAGGGCGTACGGTAGGCTCCGGCATCGGGGAGCGGGGGGCAGGGCATACGGGGGTGTCAAATAAGGCCAGGTGGGCTGCGTAGACAGCAGCGGACTTTGGGGAAGGTGTGGGCGGGGTGGGGAGGGGGGGGTCAAAATGCACGAACGGCTCGGACTCGATGGCTTTCATCGAATCCGAGTCCGAGTCCGAGCTGCCGCTGCCTTCCTCCTCACTCGACCCGCTGCTTACCTCAGGAAGTCGCTGTTGGCCCGACGGTCCGGGCAGCGCCAGGTACCTCTCTGGTGGCGATATCGAGGGTGTGGGAGACGCCGGTTGGGGGAGGCGGATCATCGCGGGTGCGACGCTCGACGCCCCTCCCCTAGTCGGGATCCTGGAAGTCCTGGGGGTGGTGTTCAAAGGTGGGGAGAGGGGCAGAATTTTCTGCCTCTTCTCATCCTGGAATATTACGGAATCCTCCACTGAGGAGTCCGTTGAGCTAGGCCGGATGGCCTTTCTCCCTCCGGTTCGGCGACCGGGTTCGTCGCGATGCGGAACATCAGTTCCGCTATCGCGGAGCCCCGCGAGCACGGAGGAGAGGGGGACGGACGGTCTATCCGTGATGGGTAGGCAGGGGAGCTGCCTTCGTGTGACCGGGGCGTAGACGACGGATTTCTCCGGCTCGAATAAGTCCCGGCACACTAAAGGCTGGTCCGCTAGCGGTATTTGCTTGCGGCGATCTGGAGGTTTGCGGGGGGGGGGGGTTTGTTGGCGTCGTCGGCCATGTCGGAGACAAGTCGACTAGCACGGGGGGGGAGGGTGAGGTGGGGGGAAGGTGCGGGGGAGGGAAGTACCACGTACGAGGGACCGTCGGGGCTGCTAGCTTATACTGGGGGAATCCCAGCAACCGGCCAGCGAACCACAACGGGGGGGAAGGTAGATGAGCGGAGGGCGGTTGTCACGTACGCTGGATGTTTTCAACAAAACACCAGGTAGTGACAGGCACACGACGGACAGGGCGGGATGGGGTACAGGAAATATACTGTCCCGACGGCGACGTGTGGACGCGACCGGATCGTCACGCGACACTCCGCGGGGGGCGATTCTCCCAGATGGGGTCGCACCGGCCCAGCGGTTGTCAAGCGTGAAACGAGGGGGGGCGTCTGGGAGCAGACTACTTCTTCGGGGGACACGTCTGTGCTCACGCGCGCGGAGGAGTAGACTGAATACGGCCAGGGCCACGGACAGGGTGCGTGTCGCGGCGGTGCGTCTGCCTCGGCTGCGCAGGTAGTGCACGAGCGACACATGGACTCGATCGCTTCGTCAATGCCGGGCCACCAAACGTAGCTACGCGCGAACGATTTTGTTTTCACCATACCCATATGCGCCTCATGTAGCTGCGCAAGAACTTTCGATCGGCAAACCTCCGGTACCACCACCCTATGACTCCACATAATACAACCTAACTCTTCGTATAACTCCTTTTTTCGGTTGAAGTATGGTTTAAGAGCCGTAATTTTTAACTCTGATAGCCACTGCCTACCTAACAGTGATGTGGTACCACTGAACTGGACCCGAAATCCATAACCTACCTATTTATTAATGACAGCTTAAGTTTTCTCATTTTGCTGTATTGAACAAGCCTTTTAAGAATATTCTAATAAAATAAATGACTTGAGTATTCCTTTCCTATAAAGATGTTTGTTGTGAAAGATAGTTGAAACCAAAGTGTTGTTAAGCAATTTCCTTGTATGACTGATGAAAGTTGATTAATCTAAAATTAACGTTTCCCGCTAGAATTATCAAGACCCTCACTCGGTCCAAAGCTACGTGCGTGACGAAGTTTGAAAATACCGATAATCAAGACTTTTCTGTAGGAAAACGTAACAGCCGAAATAATCTACTTTAACTAACACTTCCGTCTAGAATTGTCAGGATCCTCACTCGGTCCAAAGCTACGTGCGTGACGAAGTTTGAAAATACCGATAATCAAGACTTTTCCTTTGGGAAATGTAAACAAACAGTCGTGCTCTGATGATAAGTGCTAGTGAAGATTATGTCGGGGCCCCTTTTGTTGTATTTGATTGGCTGGTTCACAAGTAACCAGTTACACCACTAGGATGTAGTTTGTTCTGCACTATCAATGATTACGACTGTACAAAGGCTGATGTGGATAGTATGACTTAAGTTATGCAAAGGATTATATCAACCTTCAATCATCTCAGACATTAATAATAATATTCTACTAGATTTTATTCACGCGCTTCTAAATCAAAAGGAAAGGAACTCTCATGCCACAACTACAGTCACTTCTAATTGTCTGAAATTTAACCAATACTATACTCTATCTATTTAAATATCGTGATGAATGTAATGAATGAAAAGGCTTGTTGACATTTAATTTACCTACCTACTGGTTGGGGTTCGGAGGCTTTAGAGTCAAAAGATAATTTAAAATTGAGAAATCAGTAGTTGTTTATTTAAAACCACAAGAAAAATCAGTTCTTAGTAATCTAATATTGATTAATTACACTATAAATATAGGTTTTGATGCTATACCTCCGCTGTCGACCTGAGGACGGACTTCCTAGGTAACTTAATACCTATGAGGACAGAGCTCTATGATCTTCCCTTTCGCTTTCAAGTCGCGCCTCAGATTCTTAAGGCTTCTTCCAAGAGGCTATCTCTTGTCATAAGTTCTTAAGAAATCCTACACTATAGCATCAGAATTTTACTTTAAGGTATTCTCTGATACCTGCCTTTAGAAATAGGCCAAACAAAATAATGGGCTATGGCCGGTGAAGCGGCGGGCGATATATAAGTATATAGATAGGCACAGGGTTTAATACTATGTCTGCCACAGACAGAGCTAGGTACACTTAGCTGTTAACTCCAGGGACTGCCTCTCCAATATAACTGATTTTAGATTTAATTTACGTCTGCTTCCACTATTACTTTAAACAATAAAACTCTCAACACTAAAACTCAAGCTAATTGACCTCAAACAAAATAGGCCAACTATAATGAATATTCTAAGTAATTTAATCTCTCTAAAACAAAATGCAAACTCTTTGATCTGAAGGATCTGATTTTAATTCTCTTCAGAGTAAGGCTCCGAAAAGCACCACCGACTTTCAACACGTCTTAGAATCGAATATCCCCATCCCTTCTCAGGATCTCCTAGAATCTCCTTCGGCTTGGTTACGCCCCTTTGTAAAAGGACGCGACTTTCCATGCGCCTGATTGGCTCCCAGCCAAACAGCTAGACCGCTCCAAAACCACCACGCAGGAAATCCACACATGAAAAGAAAGATTGGTTAAATATATCGTCATATACAATTTAGATGTAAAAGCTATAACCTTTTGCAACAATGTGCAAAATACTGTTGTATTATATCATGAGATTTATGATATTGGAGTAGGTCGTACATTTCACCAACCCACTAACCCATCCATGATTATATCTCACTATCAATCAACATCCACACTACAAGTGGTGCTATTATGTCTCCATTGTAAAATTTGAACACTAAATCTGATTTTTCCAATAACCTGTTTCAAAAATACCTATCATATGTGACTCGACTGATACATGAAACTAAGGACCCTGTATCTACTTCCATAGACATTTTAATTCCGTCAATTAATACAGATAATCTTACCGGCTTATAGCCGTTTAAACAGAGCTGGTGAAGATCTTCCCCTCCTTCCCAGTCGTCATCGGAATGTGGAGGCTCATCGTCTCCCGATAACGCCGCGCCTGCGTTGCTCTCCACGCCACCGCCGCACTGCCAGCTGCCAGCATTACCGCCGCCATCCGCGCCCGCTCCCGCGCCGGCCTGCACGTGTGCCACGGTGTCGTCCGCACCGGTGGTGCGCTGAGCCCGCGCTCCCCACCGCGTCGGGCACACCCGACGAAGATGCCCCCGCTGTCTGCACTTGCCGCAGACAAACGTTTTGTGGCGACAACCATCACTCCGGTGATCGAACGCCCCACAATCGTTACACGAGCCGTTATATCCCCCGCCGCCGCCGCTGCCGCCATGATGACTCGTCGAGGGTAGGCGTGCGCCGCCCCGACCTGGAGCGCCACGTCCGCGATAAACCGATCTCCATGTTCCTCAATTAATAATAAAGTTCCAGCCAATGTGATGAATAGAGAATTTAATTTAGAAAAAATAAAGATATTTGGATGCAAAGCATGGGTACATATTATGCCCAAACAAGACAAGCTTTCAAGCAGAGCAACACCAGCTAGAATGGTAGGGTATGCCATAAACGGTTATAAATTATGGGACCCAAAGACTGATAAAGTAACAATATCAAGAGATGTTCGATTTGATGAAAATGACATAAAATATGAAGAAAAACCAAATAATGTGGAATCAAAAAAATAACGGCGTTTTACCTAACAATAAAACGCATATTAAGCGAAATAACTTATTCGAAGAATATTTTATATATTTGAGAGATGGCAACCCTGTCTTTCTTGTCACGTGTCACTTTTCTGGTCCCTGATTGGTCTAATTTCCCACTTCTTTGTTTCACCTTTTTACCACCAGGGGCGCTTGAGTCTACTTAGCGCGCTGTGCAGTTTTTGGTCTCATTGGATCTCAAATGATAAAAACGATGATACGATGCAAACTCACATTTTCTTATTATCCTTATTATCTAATTTAGACATGAATTTTGCAAAATTTCTTCCAATATTTATCTGTGCACACTTGACAGTTGGTACTTGGTAGAATGGTTACTTCAGAACCATCCATTTTCCAGTACCAAAGAAAGAGATAGAGTAGAGCCTAGTCTATTGTATTGAGTAGTCTACCTACTCTAGTCTCTGGTAATAAAATGTGAGTTCTTATTTGTCGGTCATCGTAAATAAAAATAAGCCAGGCAGAAATAAAACTATTCTTCGAATAAGTTATTTCGCTTAATATGCGTTTTATTGTTAGGTAAAACGCCGTTATTAAGCTCTTAGCCTTATTCGAAGAATATTTTATATATTTGAGATGCTGTCTGTTATCGCCTGGTGGTAAAACACGCCAATGTGATATGATATCAATCGATGGAATTATAAGACCTAGGATTTTCCTACGTAAGTAACTAGGTACTTCGCTGTGAGCTAGATTTTAATGCTTTGTCTACCCTAGACTATTTTATCTACAGGTTATTTAGGATGTTGTTATTGTATGTATCAATAAAAATTTGATTGATGAAAAACTTTGTTTATTTCAAACAACACAAAACCGTCTATAGGCACACAATCTTAATTATAAACAATACCTACAATGAAAAAATAATGTATCACACATCAAATACTTAGATCATGAACTTAATTAGGTACGGCAAAAAAATAAATGTCCTAAGAAACTAGGTATTTTGCACTATTATTTATGATTATTATTAACATTTTTAGAGGGCTGATCAGTATATTGAAATCAAATTGAATATCTATACATATCATTAAAATTAAAAACCCCATAGGTAATTAAATATATAGCATAAAAAAGGTGGATACACAAGTACAATTACTATTAATTTAAAAACATTACTTAATTGGAATAAAACAACTACTTGTGTGAGAGAGTGGATCTGTAGGTTTGATAGCCCGACAATAATACTTTTTGAAAGTATTCTGTGACCTCCAGTTACCACGAGCCAGGATATCTTCGAGAGAGCAGTCCTGGACCCAGTTCTTGGATGCTACAGCTGGCCGAATACTCCCTGGGCTGGCCTTGATCCCTGCATCCATCAAAACTTTTTTCACCCAATTTGCAAGGATTGTCGTTGTTGCTGCTTTAGGTGGCCCGCAAGCTGTTAAAAATAAATGACTTGATTTACATATATTACGCCTTTCAGTTGACAAGGATATAACCTTCCTGAGCCATAAAGTAGGATCCAAAGCCTTGCTATCCTTATTTGGAAGTAACTTCCAACCAGATTGACGGTTATTATATGAATCTGTTTTTGATCCAAACATAGGCCACAGTGTAATTGAATTTTCAGTGATTATACAGCTGCTGGGATCGACTGATAATAAAGATAAATCATGCACACGCCGACCAGAACACAGTAAGAGTAATATTGCAGCTCTTTTTGAACATTCAAATAGGCTGTTTTCATCGACAAGAGTGTTTTGTAACCAAACTTTTAAACAATCAGTGTCCCATATGGCCTTATCAATTTTAGGATTTTTATTGCATATTGCTTTCAATGCTTGCTTGACTAGGACATGGGAACTTAACCTAGTGACTGAATTAGGATCACAAAGAGTGGAAATTGCAGATTTGTAAACTAAAATGGTAGAATAGGATAGCTTTTGATTTTGATGTAGATCTACTAAAAATCTTGCTAAGTCAGAACCGCATGGTTTGAAAGTATCGACAGAATTACCTTTGGACCATGTAGTCCACTTTTCCCATGCTGGCTTGTAGGTCCTGAGTGAGGACTTCCTCCAACTGGAAAACAGGAACTCCCGCTGCTCTTGAGACCAGTGTTCTAGGCTTTCTGACCACCCCCACATTTCCATACTTCTAGAATCATCCCTTGCACTTGGGGTGGGGGTCGGCCTGTTACAGTGTCTATCAGAACTTCCCCCAAGTTGTGTATCGTGAATGGAGGCGCCAGGGCACGATTCCGTAGATCGGATCTCCAAAAAACTTTTGGCCATCGTGGAGCTACCAGCATGTAGACCCCTGTAGCTGTATTGAGGTGTGTCAGCACCCGTGGTATTAGGTATGGAGGAGGGAACAGCCACGCTAGACTGTAATTCCATGTTTCGCTGAACGAGTCGTGAAGATGAGCTCGGAAGTCCGTCACATCCAAGGTCGCATAAGTAGGTACCACGTGCGCTGTCGCTGAAGCAAATAGATCGATCTGTGGAGTTCCCCATTTTTGAAAAACCTTCTTCGTTAGCAGAGGTAGTAGGTGCCATTCCGGTAGAGGAGATAATCGGGATAAATGGTCTGCTTCTGGATTGAATCGTCCCGGGAGGTAATGAACCTCGATGTGAATATTGCAACTGTCCAATATTCGAAAAATCTCGTAGCATATATTCATAAGAGGAAGAGATTTCGTGCCTCCCTCGTTTCTCAAAAATGCCACCACAGTCTTGTTGTCGCTCTGAATCAGAAGCGACGAATTTGTCAGGAAGAGACAGCGATCTTTTAGAGCGTACAACACTGCGAACAATTCTCGCTGATTTGAGTGGAGAGCAGACTGATTCCGGTGCCACTGTCCCCAAACTTTCATGTTGTCTACCTGCGCCCCCCATGCTAACTCTGAAGCATCGGTTACTAGGTGTAGGTAGTGAGACACGGGCGGGTAGTGTATTAGTGACCTGTTTGAAATGTTTTCCAGCCACCAACTTAGCTCGTTGAGAGCACGTTGGGGTATTGAAACCTGTTGATTTGGATGATGATGACGAAATAGGTTTTGACAATGCCTTAGAAGAGCTCGATGATTGAGTCGGCCTCGTGTTACTGGCAAACTGGCAAAATTCAGGGAACCTACTATGCTCTGGATTTGCTTTAAATTTGCTACCTTCTGTATTAACAACTTGTTGATTTTCTGACCTAAATCTTTGCATTTTTTGACCGGTAAAAATTTCTTGTTGGTATGTGGATCCCAGCCTATTCCCAGAAATTCTATCACTCTTTGCGGGGTCAGAAACGATTTTTTGATATTCACAAGCCACCCTAATTGCTGGAGAAGTTGTACAGCGTCCCGACCCTGTTCTTGTAGAAGTAGAGGGTCCTGATTGACTATGCAAAAATCGTCTAAATAGACTACGACACGGAAGCCTCTGTCCCTCATTACTTGTGCAACCCAGTTTGTGAGAGAGGCAAAAATCTTTGGAGCACATGCAATCCCGAATGGTAGGCAGGACATCTGTAGTACCTGATCCTTGAAAATCAAGCGAAGAAAATGTCTGTGCGCTTTTGCTATTGGTACATGGAAGTAAGCATTCAACAAATCTATTTTTATTAGCCAATCGCGTGGTTGAAGGAAGGATGGAATCTTTTGTATATTTATCAGACGGAATTTGGAAATTTTTAGATATTTGTTTAACCTTTTTAAGTTGAAAATCGGTCGATTTGAACGTCTTTCTTTGGAGTCAGAAATATCGGAGACGTAAAACCGGGGCCCAAACCCGCGGGTTCTAAAACATTCATTTCTATCAAAGACCTTATTGTTCCTTCCATCTCTTTCGAAAAAGGAGTTTGAAAATCTAGATTCGGCGCTCCAAGTGGCGGTTTCCTGTAGGCCTTGAACTATCTTCACAATGGTAGGAGGGGCACCTAACGCCTGCCACTGATTTACAAACTTTACAAGACGGCCTGCTTGAAAACTCATACAGTCATGATTTTCTTTTTTGATTTTGATGATATTCCCTGCGCGGGTACGGTTGGCCAGGGGTTTTGCTCTGGCCTCGTGCATTATTTTGGCGGAAACCTTCCGAAAATTGAGATCGCGCCCCTCGCTGACGAGGGGGGTTTGCTTGAAAATTCGTCTGCCTTGTTTGAGAGCGATACATGTCTCGCCACCTCGTAGGGTTAAATTGCGGTTGATTACCTTGCGCAGGTAAATTCATAGGCATGTTCTGATAAAACATGGGTTCAAAAACGCCTTGCGCAGGCTTTTTATAGTTAGTTTGATTTATCCCCGCTTGCGCAGCAGGTTTACTTTGATACGGTTTGTTAACTGGCCAAAAAGTCTTAGAACTACCCCCATTTTTTTCAACCGCAGAAGAAAAAACGTCTTTTTGAAAAAGGCTTTCTGTACTCGGAGGAATCTTACGGAGAGCTGCCTTGAAAAATCTGTCCTTTACTGACCTAAGAAGGCTATCCCTACGCTGCTGAATAAGATCAGCACGGTGCCCACAAGCAAGCTGTAGCGCATCATTTGATATTTTTTGAAAGTCTCCTTCTACAAACAGTTCTTTGATTTTATCTAAGAGTAACTGAGGTGAGAACTCTGCCAATGACTCTGACCACGCTACCAACGAGTCGAACGCATTTTGTGCAGCCTCTTGCTGTTTAATCAGAGCTTGAGTAATTGCTGCAAAACCTCGCTCCTTAACGCTTAAATTTGTAAATTTATCGTATGGCTTTAACTCCTCGTTTGTATCGAGGTCTACAAACCCAGGACGAGAACAATAATGTTTCTGGACTTCTGCATATCTTAAATCTGACCAATCGTCGGAGTCAAAATGCTGGATGGCCTGAATAGTCTCGACATGAGCCTTCGTGGATTTCGGAATAGCAGGTTTCTTCAAAACTGTACTTAGCGATAGTTTCAGAGATTTTGCGGGTTCAGAAGGAACAGGAGGTTCCTGTTCTACATCAGAATACATTTCACGACTAACATCAGCATTTAAATCGTCACCATATTCACTTGAGTGGCATATGGGTTGGCAGAAATTGCTGAGAAAATTTGATATCTCACTAACCTTGTCCGTAAGCTGCCGTATTGCATCGCTATTGCGCTGCCGCTTTTGGCTAGGTTCCTCACCTTTTGCAGCCTTTCGTTTTGCAGGTGGAGTGGGAGGTCTACCCTCAACATCGGAGGACGAGTCACTCGATCTCGAATCCGCCATATCTGAGGATGATAAACGATTAATTTCAAAAAGAAAAGAATCCGAACGGTAAAAACCGTTAAAACAAATAATTAATAATTATAAATTAAAAAATACCAGGATACCAGAATGTGCACAAAAGTTTCTTCGAGAACTTTTTGCACGTCTGAACGCGACGAAAAACAAAACGCCAATGAGACCAAAAACTGCACAGCGCGCTAAGTAGACTCAAGCGCCCCTGGTGGTAAAAAGGTGAAACAAAGAAGTGGGAAATTAGACCAATCAGGGACCAGAAAAGTGACACGTGACAAGAAAGACAGGGTTGCCATCTCTCAAATATATAAAATATTCTTCGAATAAGGCTAAGAGCTTAATACATAATTGAAGAAAAAGTTGATGATATACCAGAACAAGAAAATAAAATTGAAGAAAAAGTTGATGATATACCAGAACAAGAAAATAAAATTGAAGAAAAAGTAGAATCTAACACAGAAATAGAAGAGATACAAGGAAATACAAACCAGAAAGAATGTACCAGACGAGGTAGAGAAGTAAAAAAGCCTCAATATCTGGATGATTATCAGATCTATGAAGCATATTGCTTACTATCAAGTGAGAATGATCCAACTACATACAAACAAGCTCTAGAACAAAGTACAGAATGGAAAACAGCAGTAGAAAAAGAGATAACATCATTAGAAGAACAACAAACTTGGATAGAAACAGAATTACCAAAGGGATGTAAAACTATAGATACAAAATGGATATTCAAAACCAAATCAGATGGAACAAGAAAAGCGAGGTTGGTTGCCCGAGGTTATCAAAAAGAGACTGAAGACTTGGTGTATGCCCCAGTCGCAAAAATGACTACAATAAGAATGGGACTATCTCAAGCACTACATAATAATTGGGATGTCAAACAACTGGATATACCCACCGCTTTTTTGAATGGGAAATTGAAATCCGAGGTATTCATCTCAGTTCCAGAGGGAGTAACTGTGAATAATAAGGGAACAGTTCTGAAATTGAACAAGGCGTTGTATGGATTGAAGGAATCACCAAGATGTTGGAATGAAAGATTTGATGAGTTCTGTGGGAAGATAAACATGCAGAGGTCAAAGAATGATATTTGTCTATACATAGGAGAAGAAATATGGTTGATATTATTTGTTGATGACATACTACTGATGGGAAATGAAAAAGAAGTTGATAATTTGATTAAACTATTACAAAAAGAATTTAAAGCTAAAAACTTGGGAAATCTTAGTAATTTCTTGGGTATGGAAATAACAAAAACTGAAAACACAATAAAAATATCACAGAAAAAGTTTATTAAAAATATTTTGGAGAAGTTTAACATGACAAACTGTAAAGATATGAAGACTCCGATGGAAAGCTGCCATGTACCTGAAAATGAGGAAATTATAAGCAATGTACCATACAGGGAATTGATTGGTTGTCTTAAATATCTGGCTACAATAAGCAGACCAGATATTACCTTCGCTACCTCATATTTGAGTAGATACTTGGACAAGCCTACAAGAAGCTTGTGGAATGCAGGAAAAAGAGTGCTTCACTATCTGAAGGCAACTCAACATTATGAGTTGACATATCAAAAGAAGAAAGAAGAAAATACTAATCTTTCTATGATTTCAGCATTAACAGACGCCGATTGGGCAGGTGATAAGACTGACAGGAAGAGTGTCAGTGGCATGGTCATTTATCACCAGGGAAATCTTATCTCATGGGCTTCCAAGAAGCAGCAGTCTGTAGCTCTGTCCACAGCAGAAGTAGAGTATGTTGCTGCAGCTATGTGTGTCAGCGAGTTACTGTTTATTCAAGGACTATCATTGGACTTCAAAGACCAGTGCTGTGTGATTTTGCGAGTAGACAATCAAAGTGCAATCAAAATGATTATGAACGGTGAAAACACTAAACACTCGAAACATATAGACATCAAATACCATTTTATAAAAGACATTATATATAGAGACATGATTACAGTGAAATATGTTAGTACAAGTGAAAATACTGCAGACATTATGACGAAACCGTTGTGTAGTGTAAAACATAATTATTTTCGGTCTAATTTGTTTAAATTGTGAACTAGTATCACATTATCGATTGTTTACAATTTGCGTGAAATTGTATGTTTAATTTTGAGGTTAGTCTATAGAGATGTCATCTGACAATGTTTTTAGTAGTCAAAAGGAATTACTGTCATATTAGTGTTGCCATGTATATTTTCTAAAAGTTGTTGAGAATTTTATTTTATTGCAATTTCAAGTTCAGTAATTAATTGAATTGTTTAGAAACTTAAAATTGAGTGTTGAGATATATAGTCTATGGTAGTAATGTCGGTGTGTGCTCTCTAGTGTGTGAAGATGTAATGAACAAGGTGTCCTTTTGTAGTAATAAAGTAAATATAATAATTAGAAGCAACTCCTCAATCTCTTTCCATAAATAGCCATTCTCAAGAACATGTTCCAAGTTTATGTTAAGGCCCGCGTGTAGGTAAGAGGAAAATTATTGGCGTTTAGAATAAACAAGATGGCGGCCGCGTCGATTTGCAAAATCGCAAACCTTGACCGATTTCGTTCGTTCAAACGTTGAATCTGGATAAAAAGTAGGAAAAATTTCCAAAATATAAAAAAAAAAAATGGCGTCGATTTATGTAGGTTTGAAATTTTTCACTTTTGGACCCCTCCTTTGGCGAATTACTTTGTTCTACAGACTTGCTAAGGTGGCAGCACTGCTTATGCAGAAAGTTGCCGTACATGGCTGGCATTACAGGAAAATTATGACATTGGTTGTGTGTTTTTAACAATAAAGAAACAATGGCAGATACCGCAGTAGCTGCAGAGGCACCAGCACCGGCGACTCCAGCCAAGAAACCGAAGGCGTCCGCCGCCGCCGCCAAGAAGCCGAAAGCGAAGCCGACCCATCCGAAGACATCTGAAATGGTGAACAACGCGATCAAGGAGCTGAAGGAGCGCAGCGGCTCCTCTCTGAAGGCCATCAAGAAGTACATCGCCGCAGAGTACAAGGTAGACTCCGAGAAGCTCGCCCCGTTCATAAGGAAGTACCTGAAGAGCGCCGTCGAGTCTGGCATCCTCATCCAGACTAAGGGCACCGGCGCCTCCGGCTCGTTCAAGCTGGAGTCGAAGAGCTCCAAGAGCGCAGCCGGCAAGAAGGCCTCCGCCGCCGCCGGTGGCGGTGCGAAAACCAAGGAGTCCGCCGCCGCTTCGTCGCCGGCCAAATCGAAGAAGGCAGCACCGGCGTCGCGCGCAATCGCCGCCAAAAGGAAGAAGGCATCCGCTGCCGCTTCGCCGTCCAAATCGAAGGCGAGCAGCGCGAAGGCAACGCCCAAAGACAAGAGGGCCGCCGCCGCGGCGAAGAGGAAGCCCGTCGCCGCGAGGAAGGCCGCCGCTTCGCCGGCCAAGGCGAAGTCAGCCGCCGCCACCGCGCCCAAGGCCAAGAAGACCGCCAAGCCGCCTACCAAGAAACCAAAGGCACCCAAACCGAAGAAGGCAACCGCAACGCCCAAGTCCAAGGCGGCAGCCGGCAAGAAGGCCTCCGCCTCCAAGAAGTAGGATAGTAGGTACGCAAACTTACAGTCCTAGTGTGGGGTGTCGGTTCGTCAGCCGCCGCCGTCGGACAGTCGGACAGGCAGGCAGGAGAATCGCACCAAGCATTGCGTGCGTGGTGGTGTGCACTGCACTGCACGTGACACACACGCGCACACCTATGCGCTCACCAAAAAGCCCTTTTCAGGGCTAACAAAACTTTCATACAACGTAATGTAACGTGAAAATGTTTCTGAAACTAAAACGAACACCACGTTTATGTAGATACTTCGTAGGTAGAGATGTTGTCGTTGTTGTTGATGTTGATGATGATGATGATGATGAAGGAACTGAACTGGTAAGGTAAGCAAGACATTATATTATAGCAACCAGCACCACCTTCTTCATCCTTAAACAATATAATAATTATAATATTATTATATTGTATATACCATGCCATCCATGCAATAAGCAATATCAAACAAAATTCATGTTGCTCCAACTGATTCATTTCTCTCCATAATAATTCCAAATACGAAAAAATCGACTGACTGACTGCATGACTGCACGCTCTGACCATAATCTACTATACTACTAATTAGAGCTGAGCTTAAAGCCCTACAGGCGAATTACCAGGTAAACGCTAATTAGGGTCTATCTATTGTTCCATTGTTGTTATTATATTATGACGATTTTTTTTTTTTTAGCTCGGTAACGCTTGTTACATTTCCCACCCCTCGACCGGTTCGACGCCGCTACAAATATAAGGATAGACGCGCTCTTTAAAAAAACACTTCGCTCCGCTCGCTTGCCGTTCGAAGGCGCGCGCGTGTTGAATTCTCGTTGAAACTTAACGTTACTACTTACTAACACCGACCATGTCCGGACGTGGCAAGGGTGGCAAGGTTAAGGGTAAGGCAAAGTCGCGTTCGAACCGTGCCGGATTACAGTTCCCCGTCGGTCGTATCCATCGTCTGCTGAGGCACGGCAACTACGCAGAGCGCGTCGGCGCCGGCGCGCCCGTCTACCTGGCCGCCGTGATGGAGTACCTCGCCGCCGAGGTGCTCGAGCTGGCCGGCAACGCCGCCAGGGACAACAAGAAGACCAGGATTATCCCGCGTCATCTCCAGCTAGCGATCAGGAACGACGAGGAGCTGAACAAGCTACTGTCCGGCGTTACTATCGCGCAGGGCGGCGTCCTACCGAACATCCAGGCGGTGCTGCTGCCCAAGAAGACCGAGAAGAAGGCGTAAACTAACTTAACTGTCGTTAAGACGCTCAATCACCAAAAGGCCCTTTTCAGGGCCACAATATGATTCAATTAAATATAAATTAATGTTTCGACTACTATGACTAAAGAATGTGCGTGTAATGTTTGTTTTATCGCCGCTGCGGCTTGTTATAATTTTATTTAATGCCTAGAGGTATAATACGTATAAGTATATAACTTGTGTTTGGTTTTCATTTACCTCGCACGCACGTATTTTATTTGATTATTGCTGATTGATGATCGCAGCGACAGTCTGCTGCACACCACGCGACTCATCCAACGATCTTGATTTTCCTTAAATAATAATAATAATAACAAAATGAAAACTATATTATAATATAAGAGTTAAATAAATAAACAATATGATTAATTGATAAAATATCAAGGATAGATTATTTCAGGGTATTTTTGGGGTAGTAGTCGGAGGCAGGTCCAAAATGTAAAAAAAAACATTATAATGATAATTTCATAATAACTAGCTAGTATTCTTTGGTAGCGTAGCGAGGATTCGGTGATGCGGGGTTGGAGGCGAGGGGGGAGGAGGGAGTATTTAACTGGATTGTGTGCGAGTGAGAAGGGCATTGTGTGTACGCTGAGCGAGAATCGCTATTGGTCTGAACGTACGAGCGCGCTACGCGTCGCGCGCCGCCTCCCCTCGACATAGTGGCCGTTAAATACGGGTTTTCAATAATTTTCATTTCACGGCTATAACAAGTCAAATCCACCTTTTAGTGGTCAACCAAGGGATACCTTGCGGTGTTATACGAACTTGGTTGGGCGTGGACCCGGAGCGTCGGTTTTCCTCCTTCAGAGGAACGCCTAATCCGGACGGGTCTGGAACCACCGGCCTTGGGGGATCTCCTAGTCGACTGTCCAGACCTATTAGGACACACCCTACTCGCAAGAAAAAAAGCGGCGAGTAGGACACGCGAGTTAGGTAGGACACTGAGGCCTCACCCCTTCCTGTCTATCCCGGCGGGAAGGTCACTCACTTACACACCTCCTGAGTGTTTCCCCTCAGGAGGATGGAGCAGCTGGTCCTCGGCGACCTCGCCAGCCCGGAGGATGCCCTTAGGCTCATCCGGGCGGTGATTCGTCGGTTCCCGCAGCTTCTGACCGACTTAGCAAAGGAGCTGCCTTCTGCAGCTCCTCCCGCGACCCGCGCCCTCCCGGCCCTTCAGGCCAAAAAATTGCAAAAGACACGTTCGGAGACCCTTCAGGCCTCCGACGTATCTAGCGACGCCTCCTCGGCCCTTACGGCACCCGCGTCCAAATTAGTTTCGGCCCCTAAGGCAACCGCGACGCGTCAAACCCCTTCGGCCCTTAAGGCATCCGCGTGTAAAAACTCGGCTCCTAGAGCACCCGCGCTCCCCCCTCAGGCCCCTCAGGCACCCGCGAACCGCGTAAACACAGCGAAAGCCCTTCAGGCGACCTCTGCCGTTGTAGTGGCCGACTCACCCCGCTCCCCCTCACCTCTACCGCCTCGCCCTCGCCCCCGCCCCCGCCCCCTCCCCCGCGCTCGATCCTTATCGCGCTCTCGCTCCCGCTCGCGCTCACCAGCGCGCACTCGCTCTCGCTCGCCGATGCGTACCCACTCGCCCATCCTGAGGTCGAGATTGTCGCACGACAACTCTTGCGAGTCCATGGATGCGGCTCCTAGCCCCCGCTCTATTCAGACGGAGGCTTCCTCTTTCGCGGCTTCACCGCAGTTCTCGTCCGAAGAGGATGAAGCCGCCGGCTTTACGGTGGTTGGCTCGAAGCGGAAGAGGCCTCTGGCCAAATCTGCTCCCGTGCCTCCCGCTAAGGCTCAGGCCCTCCGCCCTCCTACCCCGACCCAACCTTCTCAATCGGTCCCTGCCGATAAGAAGGAAAAGTCCCCTCCTCCCATTTTCCTTCGTCAGAAGGAAAAATGGGACCACGTATCATCTGCCTGTAAGGCGATGAACATCCCCTACACCCATGCCCGTAGCACCCGGGATGGGATTAAAATTCAGCTGCCCTCAGCAGCGGCTCACCGCAGCCTCACCTCTGTCCTCCGTAACGACCGCATAGGTTTCCACACCTATGCGCTCGAAGACGAACGCCTTCTGCGTGTCGTCATCCGCGGCCTCCCTGCGGAGCACTCCACGGAGGTGATCAAAGCTGACCTCCTCCTGCAGGGCTTCCCCGTCAGGGAAGTCCATCGCATGTACGGCGCCAGATCAAAGAAGACCTTTGATCTGGTACTAGTCGTACTCGACCTAACTAAAGAGGGCAAGGCCATCTTTAACCTCAAAGCCGTCAATGGCCTCTCAGGCTTATCGGTAGAGACTCCTCACCGTAACGGCACCCCATCCCAATGCCACAGATGCCAACTTTATGGCCACTCTGCGCGCAACTGCTTTTCCCGACCGCGCTGCGTCAAGTGCCTGGGTGACCATGGCACCGCTGATTGCAACCGCTCTCGAGACGCACCTGAGCCGCCTAGTTGTGTGCTCTGTCAGGCTGTGGGACATACCGCGAACTATCGCGGCTGCCCCATGGCCCCCAGAGTGAACAAAAAGGTGGCACAGAGGACGCCCGAGCGCGTAGCGCCTCCCAAAACCCCGCAGTACTCCAAGTCCACCCCTAAGGTGACTGTAATACCCGCGCCAGTCCCGTCCCACAATGCGTGGAGCCGTCCCCTCCCTACCTCCAACTTTGCCCGTCAGGCAGTTCCCCTCCTCCGACCCCAGCAGCCGTTCATGCCTACGTACGGCTCCCCGCCTGTAGCCCTCCGACCCTCCTGGTCGAGCTACCCACCCGGTTTCGGATACGGAGAAGGCCACTACTCCGATCAAGTCAATGATTTCACAAGAAATCTGCAAAATATGCGAGATCCGATTCAAATCGCAAATTATATTGCTCTAAATGACCAACTTCTTAGGTCCCTCCGTTCCCCCTCCCGCGTACAAAATAAAAAACCAATATGTTAGTACAAAAGGAGAGACTAAAACCCCATTCCGTCACCGTAGCGTTTTTCAACGCTGCCGGTTTAAAAAATCAACGCGACTTAGTTCACGACTTTTTGACCCGTCATCAAGTCGATATCATGTTAATACAGGAAACATTCCTAAAGCCCTCTATTAAAATCCCCCGAATGGCTAACTACCAATCCATCCGCAATGACAGAATAGGCCAAAGATTAGGCGGCACCCTGATCTATTTCAAAAGGTCTCTGCATTGCATCCCATTAGACACCCCTCCCCTGTCCAATTTAGAAGCCTCTGTCTGCAGGCTAGCGATGACCGGTCATCCATCGATCATCATAGCCTCTTGCTATCTTCCCCCATCTAAGACCATGCTCGAAAGCGATTTAAATTCACTCTTTAGTCTGGGAAGCTCCGTCATTCTGGCTGGAGACTTCAACAGTAAAAATATCATGTGGAATTGCCACGTCACTACCCCGAACGGCAGGCGTCTTGAGAGCGCAGCCGATGCCCTTAACTTCGATGTCATCCCTCCGATGACTCCCACTCATTATCCCACTGCTATTGGGTATAGACCCGACACCCTAGACATGGCGTTGCTTAAGAATGTAACTCTCCGGTTACACTCTATAGAAACGCTACATGAGTTGACGTCAGACCATCGACCTGTCCTCATGCGTCTAGGCTCCCCTCCCGTCTCGACCCCTCCTACCAAGACTGTGATGCAATGGCATAAACTCGAGAAAGCTCTTGGGTCTATACATTCACCCAGCTTGGATAGGATCCCTGACGATATTTTATCCCCCGATGACATTACCGTTGCCGTCGACTCCCTGACCAACCATGTCACTACCGCTGTAAGCGGACTGTCGAAACAGGTACCGGCGGCGGGTGACCACCGCTGGGCCCTGCCAGACGATGTGAGACGGTTGATCACGGAGAAGAATGCCGCGATCCGTCGGTATAGCCGTTGGCCTTCCGACCTTAACCGGCATAGGCATCGTGTAGTGGAACGGAATCTTAAGAATCGAATCCGCGACTTTAGGGACGAACGGTGGGACGCAAAGCTCTCCGGGATCGAGCCAAGCCATCTGGCTTACTGGACGCTTGCTCGATCCATGAAAGCCGACAACGTCTCCGTTATGCCCCCTCTTTCCCGACCCAATCAGACCCCCGCATTCGAAGACGATGAAAAGGCCAACTGCCTAGCAGAAAGCCTCGAATCGCAATGCTCCCCTAGTCTCGCTCCCGTTGACCCTGAACACCTCGCTACGGTGGACAGTGAAGTCGAACGGTTAGTCTCTCAGCCCCCTAGCGCTCCTCCTCTTCCCCTGATTAAAGCCTCTGAGGTACAGACGATTATCAAGGGTCTCCATCCGAGAAAAGCCCCTGGTGCTGACGGCATCAGCAACAGGGTGCTTAAGAATTTCCCCACCGTCCTTATTTACCTCCTAGTCAGCATCTTCAATGCGGCTATGGCAACTTGCACTTTCCCCGACTCTTGGAAGGAAGCCACCGTTATTGGCATCCCCAAACCAGGCAAAAAGGCTACAGAGCCTTCTAGCTACCGCCCCATCAGTCTCCTCAGTTCCCTGGGGAAAATCTACGAGCGACTCCTTCTGAATCGTCTCTGGTCCCACGTTACCGAGCTCAAAATCCTACCCGATGAGCAGTTTGGCTTCAGAGCTAGACACTCTTGTCCCCAGCAAGTGCTCCGCATCACGGAGCACGTGCTCTCTCGATTTCACCATACCTGGCCGGCAGATACTGGTGCAATCTTTCTCGATGTGGCGAAAGCTTTCGACAAGGTCTGGCACAATGGCTTGATTTACAAGCTATCCAAGCTCGGAGTGCCAGACAGGCTCGTGCTAATCTTACGAGACTTTTTACTCAATCGAAGCTTTCGCTATCGCGTAGAGGGTACCCTTTCGGACCCTAGACCTATCAGAGCTGGTGTCCCTCAAGGATCCATTCTCTCTCCCCTCCTATATACGCTGTACACCAGCGACGTCCCTCGCACCCATCAGGTGGAAATAGCCCTATTCGCCGATGACACAGCCCTGTACACATCCGATCGGAACGCCGATCGGGTGTGTATAAGGCTGCAGAAGGCTCTCGATGCACTAGGTGCATGGTTCCGTAAATGGCGGATAGAGGTTAACCCGACGAAAAGTGCCGCCGTGTACTTTTCAAAGGGTAACCGTAATCCTTCCAGATCCGTCACTCTCTTTGACGAACCCATTCCCTGGGTGAAGTCAGCTAAATACTTAGGCGTAACCCTTGATTGTCGTCTATCCTTTGTCAAACACGTACGCACTGTACGTAACCGCGCCAAATTTATTCTTTCGCGCCTTCAGCCACTCGTATGCAAGAAGAGTAAAATGTCTCTTAGAAATAAGTTGACGCTTTACAAAACTTGCATACGACCTATCATGACTTACGCCTCCGTAGCGTTCGCTCATTCGATCAATTTAAAACCCCTCCAAGTAGTTCAAAATCGATTTTTGCGCACTATCACGGGTGCCCCGTGGTACATGCGTAATATCGATCTTCATCGAGATCTCGAACTCGAATCTATAGCCGAATTCATGAAACGCGCCTCCAGGCGGTTTTATGATTCGGCTCCCCACCATCCGAATCCCTTAATTAACTCGCTACCCGATTATCCAGTAGATCCGCCCGTTAAACGTACCCTCCGTAGACCTAGACACGTTTTAGGTGACCCAGATGACACGATCACCGCCGCGAATGCGGCGGAGGTCGCTTCATCGAGTCCGGACACAGGAAACACTCCACAATCACACCGACCCCGGCGGCGGGGTCGAAGACGTCTCCCCGTTAACGCCCCTTCAGGGCGAAGAGTCTCTCCGTAGCTCCCTTCTCCGGCAACAGCTCAAGCCGAGGTCCGTACCTAAGTGGTGCCCTTGTGCTCGTTGCCAACAAAACCAATTTTGTAATGGCGTAGCGCCTTCTGCGCTCGCCAGTAGCCCGGTAACGCTGTCGGAAATCGCTAGGCGATTATACCAGCATTATAAAAAAAATTATAAAAAAAAAAAAAAAAAAAAAAAAAAAGACGTTGTTTTTATTAGTACCGACCGTACCGCAAGTCCGTGCGTGCGCTCGTTCGTTCTAATTTTTTCGTTACGTGTTGTCTAGTTGTTGTTTGTTTTGCGTAGTATAAGCCATGGCTCGTACCAAGCAAACTGCTCGCAAGTCGACCGGAGGCAAAGCGCCGCGCAAGCAGCTCGCCACTAAGGCGGCTCGCAAGAGCGCGCCCGCCACCGGCGGCGTCAAGAAACCCCATCGCTACAGGCCCGGCACCGTTGCCCTGCGTGAGATCCGTCGCTACCAGAAGAGCACCGAGCTGCTGATCCGCAAGCTGCCGTTCCAGCGTCTCGTGCGCGAGATAGCTCAGGACTTCAAGACCGATCTCCGTTTCCAGAGCTCTGCGGTGATGGCCCTCCAGGAGGCCAGCGAGGCGTACCTCGTGGGTCTATTCGAGGACACCAATCTGTGCGCAATTCACGCGAAGCGCGTCACCATAATGCCAAAGGACATCCAGCTGGCGCGCAGGATCAGAGGCGAACGCGCCTAACCTAACCTAGTATTAGGATCAAACAATGTAAAAGGCCCTTCTCAGGGCCACACACATTTCTGAATATAGACAAAAATGTTTCTCGCGTACTATATGCAATAGGTCGTCAATTCTTAATACAGGTACCAACTTAATTACATAATTGTACTACTTTGATACTTATCTAACTAAACTAGACAGTAGGCACCTAAATAGATGATTTTTTTTTTTAAAGTGTTTGTTACTCACCTTATTATATAAAATTATATTTGAGAGTACCTATAACGGAAGGAATGCTCTTTTAACTAACAATTACATTTTTGTTATTAAAGAGCTAAATTATTATTATATTCTGTACTGTAGGTACGTTGTCGTAGTCGTCGTTCGAGACAACCGAGACCCCGACCCTCCTCTCGCCCCGCGCGCGACGAATGGCCGCCCCACACGGTTTCGCTCCTCGCTACTATAAATATAAGGCGTTTTCGATTAAGGTTAGGTAGCTGTCTGTCTGTTGTTTCCGACCGCGCGACACGTTTGCATCCGTTGTTCGTTCGTTTCGTCGTATCTCTCTCAACTCAAACGCAAGTAAATATGACCGGCCGCGGTAAGGGAGGTAAAGGTCTGGGGAAAGGTGGTGCCAAGCGTCACAGGAAAGTGCTCCGTGATAACATCCAGGGCATCACCAAGCCCGCCATCCGTCGTCTGGCACGCAGGGGTGGAGTTAAGCGTATCTCCGGTCTGATCTACGAGGAGACCCGCGGCGTGCTGAAGGTGTTCCTAGAGAACGTGATCCGCGACGCGGTCACGTACACGGAGCACGCAAAGAGGAAGACCGTCACCGCCATGGATGTGGTCTACGCTTTGAAACGTCAAGGTCGCACCCTGTACGGTTTCGGAGGTTAAGCCCGAACAGCCGTCGTCGTCGTCGTCGCGCATGATCTGGTGTAAATTGGTGGCGAGCGAGGAGTACTCTCTCGTCTCTCTGCCGACCAGCACCAGACCATAAGTAAAAAAAAAGGCCCTTTTCAGGGCCGCATATTATTTAAAACGTATGACAAAATGTTTCTTTACTTATGACATTGTAATGTTAATATACACGTCAGATAATTAACTACTACCTACTGAAAGATTAGTAATAAAATTTAATGACATAAAATAAAATATGAATGTACATACATGCCTACATAATGCAGAATGAACGACAACACAACTTTTCATCGGGGTGATTGATAAAATAATTTTATTTGTAAATTTAAATTATAGTAAATATACATTTACGAGTAGGTATATTTATATTACACAAAATAATTATGTTATATTATACTTTGATATAATATCTATTGGTTGCTTTACTAAAATAGTTAAATGGTGCTGTGTGTGTTTGCGATGCGATGCGATCGGATGAGGAGAGGTGATCACAACAATATTATGCTTACGTACAAATTATAGGTTGGAGGAGGTGGATTTTTGGTAGTGTTGTTAGTGAACGATTATAGTTTGTTTGATAGTTAGCCGTGTCACATTAATATTATAGGAATTATGCTATTTGAGTTGGTTCTCGAGTAGTGTTTCACTCAGAATCTGTGCATAGTGTTTTACCGAGCGTTCAAACAGATTGTGTTCTATACGATGAAATAGAATAAAATATATACGTTATGGTGTCACACGGTGAAATTGATATGTTCGCCGTTTATTTGTCGACACTGTTTATTGAATTAAACTATTAGGATAGAGAAAAATTGAATTTAAACACGACCCGACCTATCGGAGGTCCAGAGTGGCGGAATAAAAGGTTAGTATCTCGTTCGGTTTACGACGGTTCGTTATGAATGTTGCGAAAAAGTAGGATCATGTTCAAAACGAAGACAAAGGCCTGTCGGAAAAGTGAGGAACAGTATCTAAATTTGTATAAAATCAAATTTAATTAGACCGATGTTAGTGAAAAGTTGTCAGCGTTCCTACGAGAAATCGTCTCTCGGCTGTGCAGTTCTCCATACGGTCATGCTATGCTAGTTTAAACCGAAGCGCCATCTAGTTTCGTTATCATCATTCATGATCATCATATTCATTGATAGTCTACTCCTCCGCGCGCGGGAGCACAGACGTGTCCCCCCCGCAGTTGTAGATTGTCCCCCGACGCCCCCCTCGCCTCACGCTCGACAACCGCTGGGCCGGTGCGACCCCATCTGGGAGAATCGCCCCCCGCGGAGTGTCGCGTGACGACCCGGTCGCGTCCTCACGTCGCCGTCGGGACGGTATAATTCCTGTACCCTCTGTCCCGTCCCGTCCGTCGTGTGCCTGTCACTACCTGGTGTTTTGTTGAAAACATCCAGCGTACGTGACAACCGCCCTCCGCTCATCCACCTTCCCCCCCCCGTTGTGGTTCGCTGGCCGGTTGCTGGGATTCCCCCAGTATAAGCTAGCAGCCCCGACGGTTCCTCGTACGTGTACTTCCCCCCCCGCACCTTCCCCCCACCTCCCTCTCCCCCCCCCGTGCTAGTCGACTTGTCTTCCGACATGGCCGACGACGCCAACAAACCCCCCCCTCGCAAACCTCCAGATCGCCGCAAGCGTATTCCGCTAGCGGACCAGCCTGTAGTGTGCCGGGACTTATTCGAGCCGGAGAAATCCGTCGTCTACGCCCCGGGCACACGAGGGCAGCTCCCCTGTATACCCATCACGGATAGACCGTCCGTCCCCCTCTCCTCCGTGCTCGCGGGGCTCCGCGATAGCGGAACTGATGTTCCGCGTCGCGACGAACCCGGTCGCCGAACCGGAGGGAGGAAGGCCATCCGGCCTAGCTCTACGGACTCCTCAGTGGAGGATTCCGTAATTCTACAGGACGAGAAGAGGCAGAAAATTCTGCCCCACTCCCCACCTCTGAACACCACCCCTAGGACAAGCAGGATCCCGACCAGGGAAGGGGCGTCGAGCGTCGCATCCGCGATGATCCGCCTCCCCCAACCGGCGTCTCCCACACCCTCGGTATCGCCGCCTGAGAGGTACCTGGCGCTGCCCGGACCGTCGGGCCAACAACGACCTCCTGAGGTAAGCAGCGGGTCGAGTGAGGAGGAAGACAGCGGCAGCTCGGACTCGGACTCGGATTCGATGCAAGCCATCGATTCCGAGCCGTTCGTGCATTTTGACCCCCCCCTCCCCTCCCCGCCCACACCTTCCCCAAAGTCCGCTGCTGTCTACGCAGCCCACCTGGCGCTGTTTGATACACCCCTCCCACCCCGCCCCGACTCCCGCACCCCGATGCCTGAGCGGGCGATACAGGAAGGAGGGATAGAAGTGCCTGCTTCCGTTCCCCCGCCCCCTACCGCATCCACAGAAGATCGCCCTTACGCCTCGATGGCTGCAGCCCGAGCTCCACCTCCACCAGCTAGCCAGCCTACCGAGCCATCAGCGCCACAGCCAGCGACGACCACAAAAGGTTACCCGCCGATTGTGGTGGAATGCCTGCCCAACTGGACTGCGCATTTCGCCGCAATCCGCGGGAAACTCGGACACGCCCCTAATGCGCGCCCCTTGGGCAAAGGGGTGCGTTTCATCCCCCGGTCCCCCGAGGAGTACCGGACAGTCCAGCGCCACCTAGTGGACGCTATGGCGGAAGACCCAGCCATCAGCTGGTTCTGCTATAGCGTTCAGGCCGATCTCCCTACGAAGGTAGCCATCCGCGGGCTGCCTGCGGACACGGATCCCGTAGAGATCGAGTCGGCCCTGAGGGATCTGGACTTTCCGGTGCGCTTCGCGAGACAGATTTCAGGCAGACTGGGCAGAGCAGGCTGCCTGTTCCATGTCCAGCTCGACCACATGACCCAGATGGAGCTCACGAGACTCTATCGGGTCACCGAACTACTGAACATGCCCGGTGTGATCATAGAGCACTGGCGCGGCGCCGCGAATAGGGTGCCCCAATGCCACCGATGTCAAGCGTTCGGGCATGCCTCCTCCAACTGCCACCGCCCCCAGCGCTGTGTGCGCTGTGGCGGCCAACACTTCGCGGCAGATTGTCCCCGCGAAGCAACAGCAAAGCCCTCCTGCGCGAACTGCGTAGGAGAACACACGGCTAACGACCGCCGCTGCCCCGTCTTCAGGCGCGAGGCGCGTAAGAGGGGAATTAAAGTCCCCCCCCCTCTCCCCCCCGCAACCGCGCCTGTGGGCACGGCTTATCGTGCGGAGTCCCCGCCGCCGACCCGGCGAACCGAACCCGCAACCTCCACTGCTCGCGGTCGGGCACCCTCACCACCCGCCCGCCCTCCCGCAAGATCCACAGCCCCAGTCAGGGCCCAGCCTGCAGATATGCTGCTGGGCCAAACCGCTGCGAATCCTCCTACCGAGCGCGGTCAGGCCGTGCCCGCTAGGCGGAAGCGCAGAGGTCCTAGACGGAAAAGAAAACCGGTGGCCGCTTCTACTCCACAGCAGCCACTCGTTCCCCCTCAACCTGTCCCGTCCCTCCCCCCCAGGACTTTCCCCGCTCCCGCGCAGACTGCCGCTGCGGACCGTCTAGCTCCCCAGCCTCACTACCAGCTGCCGATCCCGGCGCCAACGGTAGACAGAGTGAGCGCAAGTCCGCGTCCTCAGATGACGGCCACACCCCCTCCTCCCTTTATCCCCTCTGTGCTCAGGGCATCTGCCACACCTTGGGCTCCTCTTCCCCAGCGCGAACGTTCGGAACTTCGTTCCCGCGCCGCCCCAACGCCAATTCCACCCCCCCACCCCCATTATGTCCCCTCGACCGCTCCGGCGACCGAGAATGTTATGGCAGGACCCGCCGGGAACCCGTTGGAGACAATCCTCGGGATCCTGACGGAGTTCCTTGTCACCATCGCGGCCGGTGCTAACCCTCAAGAGGCCGCGGTGCGAGCACTGGCCTTTTTAAATAGGCACCGCAATGGGTAGTACACCCATATTGCGGGTCCTTTACTGGAATCCCGGAGGGGTTAGGGATCAGACCCAACCCCTCCGCCTCATCGCCCAGACCCAGGACATTCACGTCATCCTTCTGGGCGAAACTAAATTAGCTCCCCATATTGCATTTAAAGTGCCCAATTACTTCGTGTATCGACGGGACGAAGTGTCCCCCGCCTCCGGACTTGCCTTTCGGGGCACCGCTGTCTTGGTTAGGCGTGACGTCATACACGAAGAAATTGAGCACATCCCCTTTCAAGAGCTGAGGACAACGGGGGTTTTGGTGAGCGCGGACGGGGTTGAGCTAAAACTCTTTGCCGGCTACCGCCCGCCTGGCCCCCGTTACTCCCCTCTGGACACCTCAGCCATTTTTGATTCCCCCCTCCCAACTCTTCTTGCCGCTGACCTCAATGCGAAACACCCCGATTGGGGGTCTCGGGTCATCAACCCGGTGGGCCGCCAACTACAACGGGACGCAGAGGCCAACGGCATCAATATCATAGGGCCAGACTCACCGACACACATACCGACGAATTCCCGGCACGCTGCCGACGTACTAGACATACTACTGACAAAGAACCTTCAGTGCCCGGTCCAGGCTGACGTTCTGTATGACCTGGACACCAACCACCTCCCCATCCTCATTTCCCTAGCCCTTCAGGCCACCTTTACTGCCCCACGTCCTTCAGGCGTGAAGACCGATTGGGAGGCCTACTCCAAAGCACTTGAGGACTTGGATGTGGGCCGACTCAGCTCCCCAGAGGAGGTCGAGCATGAGACGGCCAGGTTCACATCAAGGCTTCAGGAGGCCAAGGAGGTGGTGTCCCGACCGATTGCCCGGCGTACATATGTACGAGACGAACTCCCGCAATCCATCCGGCGGGAGTTACTCAGAAAGCGTCAATTGAGACGCGAGTGGGCGCGCTCGCGCTGCCCTCGCGTCAAAGTGGATCTCATTAAATGCTCCTTGGAGGTCTCAGAATCGGTGCGAGCTTGGCGTGGGGAGACCTGGGAGGCCACTATCGATCAGGCCTCCGAACACGACACCAACTTATACGCGCTAAACCGAGCTCTCACTCGTGCCCCTGCCCCCACCTACCCCCTGCTCGACCGGAATGGAGTGAGGCGATTCGCCCCCCGTGATAGAGCCGAGATTCTCGCGGCTCATCTTGAGGAGCAATTCTCGCCGCACCCCGTAACCAGCGATGCTCCGCGCGAAGTGCGGGACCATCACGCGCTTGTCGAGGAGGCGGTTAGTGACTTCCTGTCGCGCCCCCTTTCTCCCCTGGGCGGGGAATATTTCATATCCCCTGCCGAGGTGAGGAAGGTGATCCTACGCCTGCAAAGGCGGAAGGCGCCGGGCTGCGACGGGATCACTAACATGGCTCTTAGACACCTGCCTCGTAGAGGTGTGACCGCGCTCGCGCGGTTATTCAACGGTGTTCTCCGGACGAGCCATTTCCCCTCCCAATGGAAAACTGGAAGAGTGATCGTTCTCCCCAAGCCGGGTAAGGACCGTCGCCTTCCTGCGAGCTACAGGCCGATCACTCTTCTTCCCACCATTTCTAAACTCTTTGAGCGCCTTCTCCTGCGTCGGATACTCCCTAGTATAGTACCTCGACCGGAGCAATTTGGGTTCAGAAGCCAGCACAGCACGACGCTGCAGTTGACGCGCGTGCTCCATTTGCTGGCCGAAGAACTCAACCGTGATCACTGCACGGCCGCAGTATTCTTGGACGTCGAGAAGGCGTTCGACCGAGTTTGGCACCCAGGGCTTCTGTACAAACTGACACTGACTGACCTCCCTCCCGCGCTCACGCGACTTGTGGCTTCATTCCTACAGGGGCGGAGCTTTGTCGTTGCGGTCGAGCGGGAAAGCTCCGCACCTAAGACAGCTGTTGCGGGGGTACCGCAGGGAAGCTGTCTGTCGCCGGCGCTATATGCGCACTATACGAACGATATTCCTACCCTGGAGGGGCATCTTATCCCCGGGGAAAGGGATGTCGTTCTTGCGCTGTTCGCCGACGACAGCGCCTTCTTCTCGTCCTCTCGCAGCCCTCGGATAGCCACAAGCCGCATGCAGCGACTCCTTGACCTCCTCCCATCCTGGCTAGACAAATGGCGCATTGCTGTTAACGTCGGCAAGACAGCCGCGCTATTTGTCTCCCACCGCCGTATTCCTCCCCTCCCCCTTCAATTCCGGGGCCAGGATATCGACTGGCAGACCTGTGTTAGGTACCTTGGTGTGGACATCGACAGGTCGTTGAGAATGAACCCGCAGGTAGAGCGCGCCCTTCAACAGGCGCGCGCTGCTCGGGCTCAGCTCCGACCTGTCTTGACGTCCAAGTTGCCGCTGAGGACCAAAATACGGGTCTACAAGTCCTATATCCGGTCCCGACTCACTTATGCCGCGCCGGCGTGGTATGTCCTGTTGTCCGAGTCCAACAAGCTGGCCGTCCAGCAGTGCCAGAACGCTGCTCTCCGGACCTGTGTAGGTGCGGGGCGCTACGTCCGTAATGACGTAATTGCGCGCGACACAGGTACGGAGAGCATCGCTAATTTCGTTGCATCCACTTCCCGAAGGATGTTTGACAAAGCGGACAACGGACATCACCCGCACTTGAGGAACCTGGCGCCTCTTCACGCGCGCCCCCCCGACCACACCAGGCCTTGGAGGCCGCTCCCCCGCGACATCCTGGGGGCTTCAGTCTCAGATATCTGACGATGAAACCCCATCCCCCTCCCATACCTATCACCTCACCCAACTCCCTTCTCTCACAACCTTTCAACTTGAAACTTCCTGTATAGCATCTGTGTGCAGTGTAAATTATTATATATATATATATATATATTCATAATGTAAATTGTGTAAATTTATTATTCTGTTGATTCAATTGTTTGTGTGTAGTTTATTTTAATGTATTAGGATAAATCAAATTGTAACATATATGTTTAAAAAAAAAAAAAAAAAAAAAAAAAAAAAAATTAATTTAAAAAAAAAAAATAAAAAAAAAAAAAAATGTTAATATATATCCTTAATATATATCGTTATATAATTAAAAAAATTAAAAAATTTAAAAAAAATTAAAAAAAAAAAAAAAAAAAAAAAAAAAAAAAAAAAAAAAAGTGATTTACTTTGTACATAGTGTTAGTCTTAAGTTAGTTCTTAAGTATACCGCCTTATGGCGACACCCCATTACCCAGGGGTCACTACCCCTGGAGATGAAGCCTGGGTAAAGTTTTATAAACGAGGCCCATCCCTGTCCCCTCGCAAGGGGGTCAGAAGACTCTCGTCATCGTTTCGTTATTCGGATTCCGAGTTTATAATATTATATATTATATTATTATAATACCTACATTTTGGTTGTGTGTTTTTAACAATAAAGAAACAATGGCAGATACCGCAGTAGCTGCAGAGGCACCAGCACCGGCGACTCCAGCCAAGAAACCGAAGGCGTCCGCCGCCGCCGCCAAGAAGCCGAAAGCGAAGCCGACCCATCCGAAGACATCTGAAATGGTGAACAACGCGATCAAGGAGCTGAAGGAGCGCAGCGGCTCCTCTCTGAAGGCCATCAAGAAGTACATCGCCGCAGAGTACAAGGTAGACTCCGAGAAGCTCGCCCCGTTCATAAGGAAGTACCTGAAGAGCGCCGTCGAGTCTGGCATCCTCATCCAGACTAAGGGCACCGGCGCCTCCGGCTCGTTCAAGCTGGAGTCGAAGAGCTCCAAGAGCGCAGCCGGCAAGAAGGCCTCCGCCGCCGCCGGTGGCGGTGCGAAAACCAAGGAGTCCGCCGCCGCTTCGTCGCCGGCCAAATCGAAGAAGGCAGCACCGGCGTCGCGCGCAATCGCCGCCAAAAGGAAGAAGGCATCCGCTGCCGCTTCGCCGTCCAAATCGAAGGCGAGCAGCGCGAAGGCAACGCCCAAAGACAAGAGGGCCGCCGCCGCGGCGAAGAGGAAGCCCGTCGCCGCGAGGAAGGCCGCCGCTTCGCCGGCCAAGGCGAAGTCAGCCGCCGCCACCGCGCCCAAGGCCAAGAAGACCGCCAAGCCGCCTACCAAGAAACCAAAGGCACCCAAACCGAAGAAGGCAACCGCAACGCCCAAGTCCAAGGCGGCAGCCGGCAAGAAGGCCTCCGCCTCCAAGAAGTAGGATAGTAGGTACGCAAACTTACAGTCCTAGTGTGGGGTGTCGGTTCGTCAGCCGCCGCCGTCGGACAGTCGGACAGGCAGGCAGGAGAATCGCACCAAGCATTGCGTGCGTGGTGGTGTGCACTGCACTGCACGTGACACACACGCGCACACCTATGCGCTCACCAAAAAGCCCTTTTCAGGGCTAACAAAACTTTCATACAACGTAATGTAACGTGAAAATGTTTCTGAAACTAAAACGAACACCACGTTTATGTAGATACTTCGTAGGTAGAGATGTTGTCGTTGTTGTTGATGTTGATGATGATGATGATGATGATGATGAAGGAACTGAACTGGTAAGGTAAGCAAGACATTATATTATAGCAACCAGCACCACCTTCTTCATCCTTAAACAATATAATAATTATAATATTATTATATTGTATATACCATGCCATCCATGCAATAAGCAATATCAAACAAAATTCATGTTGCTCCAACTGATTCATTTCTCTCCATAATAATTCCAAATACGAAAAAATCGACTGACTGACTGCATGACTGCACGCTCTGACCATAATCTACTATACTACTAATTAGAGCTGAGCTTAAAGCCCTACAGGCGAATTACCAGGTAAACGCTAATTAGGGTCTATCTATTGTTCCATTGTTGTTATTATATTATGACGATTTTTTTTTTTTTAGCTCGGTAACGCTTGTTACATTTCCCACCCCTCGACCGGTTCGACGCCGCTACAAATATAAGGATAGACGCGCTCTTTAAAAAAACACTTCGCTCCGCTCGCTTGCCGTTCGAAGGCGCGCGCGTGTTGAATTCTCGTTGAAACTTAACGTTACTACTTACTAACACCGACCATGTCCGGACGTGGCAAGGGTGGCAAGGTTAAGGGTAAGGCAAAGTCGCGTTCGAACCGTGCCGGATTACAGTTCCCCGTCGGTCGTATCCATCGTCTGCTGAGGCACGGCAACTACGCAGAGCGCGTCGGCGCCGGCGCGCCCGTCTACCTGGCCGCCGTGATGGAGTACCTCGCCGCCGAGGTGCTCGAGCTGGCCGGCAACGCCGCCAGGGACAACAAGAAGACCAGGATTATCCCGCGTCATCTCCAGCTAGCGATCAGGAACGACGAGGAGCTGAACAAGCTACTGTCCGGCGTTACTATCGCGCAGGGCGGCGTCCTACCGAACATCCAGGCGGTGCTGCTGCCCAAGAAGACCGAGAAGAAGGCGTAAACTAACTTAACTGTCGTTAAGACGCTCAATCACCAAAAGGCCCTTTTCAGGGCCACAATATGATTCAATTAAATATAAATTAATGTTTCGACTACTATGACTAAAGAATGTGCGTGTAATGTTTGTTTTATCGCCGCTGCGGCTTGTTATAATTTTATTTAATGCCTAGAGGTATAATACGTATAAGTATATAACTTGTGTTTGGTTTTCATTTACCTCGCACGCACGTATTTCATTTGATTATTGCTGATTGATGATCGCAGCGACAGTCTGCTGCACACCACGCGACTCATCCAACGATCTTGATTTTCCTTAAATAATAATAATAATAACAAAATGAAAACTATATTATAATATAAGAGTTAAATAAATAAACAATATGATTAATTGATAAAATATCAAGGATAGATTATTTCAGGGTATTTTTGGGGTAGTAGTCGGAGGCAGGTCCAAAATGTAAAAAAAAACATTATAATGATAATTTCATAATAACTAGCTAGTATTCTTTGGTAGCGTAGCGAGGATTCGGTGATGCGGGGTTGGAGGCGAGGGGGGAGGGGGAGTATTTAACTGGATTGTGTGCGAGTGAGAAGGGCATTGTGTGTACGCTGAGCGAGAATCGCTATTGGTCTGAACGTACGAGCGCGCTACGCGTCGCGCGCCGCCTCCCCTCGACATAGTGGCCGTTAAATACGGGTTTTCAATAATTTTCATTTCACAAGACTTCGCTCCGCTCGCTTGCCGAGTACGCACGTCTCTTCGCCCGCTCCGAGCTCCCGCTCGGACTGCCCCGCCGCTGGCCCCCGCGCCCGCAGCCCGCCCCGCATCGTGCTACCGGCGCACAGTGTAGCTACCTGTGCGTCGCTCCGTGGGATAGGCCTTGCCTATCCGCACTTTTCAGTGCGCCTGCACTTGTTTCTTTTGCAAAACGTCCTTTTCAGGACGCTTGGTTTCTGACTATAGCAAGTACCGAAACAACGTCCTTCTCAGGACGCTTTGGTTTCTTGACTATAACAAGTTCCGTCACAACGTCCTTTTCAGGACGCCCTGTTTCTTGGCTATAACAAGTCAAATCCACCTTTTAGTGGTCAACCAAGGGATACCTTGCGGTGTTATACGAACTTGGTTGGGCGTGGACCCGGAGCGTCGGTTTTCCTCCTTCAGAGGAACGCCTAATCCGGACGGGTCTGGAACCACCGGCCTTGGGGGATCTCCTAGTCGACTGTCCAGACCTATTAGGACACACCCTACTCGCAAGAAAAAAAAGCGGCGAGTAGGACACGCGAGTTAGGTAGGACACTGAGGCCTCACCCCTTCCTGTCTATCCCGGCGGGAAGGTCACTCACATACACACCTCCTGAGTGTTTCCCCTCAGGAGGATGGAGCAGCTGGTTCTCGGCGACCTCACCAGCCTGGAGGATGCCCTTGTGCTCATCCGGGCGGTGATTCGTCGGTTCCCGCAACTTCTGACCGAATTAGCGAAGGAGCCGCCTTCTGCAGTTCCTCCCGCGACCCGCGCCCTCCCGGCCCTTCAGGCCAAAAAATCGCGCAAGACACGTTCGGAGACCCTTCAGGCCTCCGACGTATCTAGCGACGCCTCCCCGGCCCCTACGGCACCCGCGTCAAAATTAGTTTCGGCCCCTAAGGCATCCGCGCCGCGTAAAAATCCTTCGGCCCTTATGGCAGCCGCGCCTATAAACAAATCGGCTCTTAAAGCACCCGCGCTCCCCTCTCCGGCCCCTCAGGCACCCGCGAACCGCGTAAACACCGCAAAAGCCCTTCAGGCGACCTCTGCCGTTGTAGTGGCCGACTCACCCCGCTCCCCCTCACCTCTACCGCCTCGCCCTCGCCCCCGCCCTCGCCCCCTCCCCCGCGCTCGATCCTTATCGCGCTCTCGCTCCCGCTCGCGCTCACCAGCGCGCACTCGCTCTCGCTCGCCGATGCGTACCCGCTCGCCCATCCTGAGCTCGAGATTGTCGCACGACAACTCTTGCGAGTCCATGGATGCGGCTCCTAGCCCCCGCTCTATTCAGACGGAGGCTTCCTCTTTCGCGGCTTCACCGCAGTTCTCGTCCGGAGAGGATGAAGCCGCCGGCTTTACGGTGGTTGGCTCGAAGCGGAAGAGGCCTCTGGCCAAATCTGCTCCCGTGCCTCCCGCTAAGGCTCAGGCCCTCCGCCCTCCTACCCCGACCCAACCTTCTCAATCGGTCCCTGCCGATAAGAAGGAAAAGTCCCCTCCTCCCATTTTCCTTCGTCAGAAGGAAAAATGGGACCACGTATCATCTGCCTGTAAGGCGATGAACATCCCCTACACCCATGCCCGTAGCACCCGGGATGGGATTAAAATTCAGCTGCCCTCAGCAGCGGCTCACCGCAGCCTCACCTCTGTCCTCCGTAACGAACGCATAGGTTTCCACACCTATGCGCTCGAAGACGAACGCCTTCTGCGTGTCGTCATCCGCGGCCTCCCTGCGGAGCACTCCACGGAGGTGATCAAAGCTGACCTCCTCCTGCAGGGCTTCCCCGTCAGGGAAGTCCATCGCATGTACGGCGCCAGATCAAAGAAGACCTTTGATCTGGTACTAGTCGTACTCGACCTAACTAAAGAGGGCAAGGCCATCTTTAACCTCAAAGCCGTCAACGGCCTCTCAGGCTTATCGGTAGAGACTCCTCACCGTAACGGCACCCCATCCCAATGCCACAGATGCCAACTTTATGGCCACTCTGCGCGAAACTGTTTCTCCCGACCGCGCTGCGTCAAGTGCCTGGGTGACCACGGCACCGCTGACTGCAACCGCTCTCGAGACGCACCTGAGCCGCCTAGTTGTGTGCTCTGTCAGGCTGTGGGACATACCGCGAACTATCGCGGCTGCCCCATGGCCCCCAGAGTGAACAAAAAGGTGGCACAGAGGACGCCCGAGCGCGTAGCGCCTCCCAAAACCCCGCAGTACTCCAAGTCCACCCCTAAGGTGACTGTAATACCCGCGCCAGTCCCGTCCCACAATGCGTGGAGCCGTCCCCTCCCTACCTCCAACTTTGCCCGTCAGGCAGTTCCCCTCCTCCGACCCCAGCAGCCGTTCATGCCTGCGTACGGCTCCCCGCCTGTAGCCCTCCGACCCTCCTGGTCGAGCTACCCACCCGGTTTTGGATACGGAGAAGGCCACTACTCCGATCAAGTCAATGATTTCACTAGAAATCTTCAAAATTTACGTGATCCGATACAAATTGCTAATTACATTGCCCAAAACGACCAACTGCTTAGGTCCCTCCGTTCCCCCTCCCGCGTACAAAACAAAAAACCAATATGTTAGTACAAAAGGAGAGACTAAAACCCCATTCCGTCACCGTAGCGTTTTTCAACGCTAGCGGTTTAAAAAATCAACGCGACTTAGTTCACGACTTTTTGACCCGTCATCAAGTCGATATCATGTTAATACAGGAAACATTCCTAAAGCCCTCTATTAAAATCCCCCGAATGGCTAACTACCAATCCATCCGCAATGACAGAATAGGCCAAAGATTAGGCGGCACCCTGATCTATTTCAAAAGGTCTCTGCATTGCATCCCATTAGACACCCCTCCCCTGTCCAATTTAGAAGCCTCTGTCTGCAGGCTAGCGATGACCGGTCATCCATCGATCATCATAGCCTCTTGCTATCTTCCCCCATCTAAGACCATGCTCGAAAGCGATTTAAATTCACTCTTTAGCTTGGGAAGCTCAGTCATTCTGGCTGGAGACTTCAACAGTAAAAATATCATGTGGAATTGCCACGTCACTACCCCGAACGGCAGGCGTCTTGAGAGCGCAGCCGATGCCCTTAACTTCGATGTCATCCCTCCGATGACTCCCACTCATTATCCCTTTACTGTTGGGTATAGACCCGACACCCTAGACATGGCGTTGCTTAAGAATGTAACTCTCCGGTTACACTCTATAGAAACGCTACATGAGTTGACGTCAGACCATCGACCTGTCCTCATGCGTCTAGGCTCCCCTCCCGTCTCGACCCCTCCTACCAAGACTGTGATGCAATGGCATAAACTCGAGAAAGCTCTTGGGTCTATACATTCACCCAGCTTGGATAGGATCCCTGACGATATTTTATCCCCCGATGACATTACCGTTGCCGTCGACTCCCTGACCAACCATGTCACTACCGCTGTAAGCGGATTGTCGAAACAGGTACCGGCGGCGGGTGACCACCGCTGGGCCCTGCCAGACGATGTGAGACGGTTGATCACGGAGAAGAATGCCGCGATCCGTCGGTATAGCCGTTGGCCTTCCGACCTTAACCGGCATAGGCATCGTGTAGTGGAACGGAATCTTAAGAATCGAATCCGCGACTTTAGGGACGAACGGTGGGACGCAAAGCTCTCCGGGATCGAGCCAAGCCATCTGGCTTACTGGACGCTTGCTCGATCCATGAAAGCCGACAACGTCTCCGTTATGCCCCCTCTTTCCCGACCCAACCAGACCCCCGCATTCGAAGACGATGAAAAGGCCAACTGCTTAGCAGAAAGCCTCGAATCGCAATGCTCCCCTAGTCTCGCTCCCGTTGACCCTGAACACCTCGCTACGGTGGACAGTGAAGTCGAACGGTTAGTCTCCCAGCCCCCTAGCGCTCCTCCTCTTCCCCTGATTAGGGCCTCTGAGGTACAGACGATTATCAAGGGTCTCCATCCGAGAAAAGCCCCAGGTGCTGACGGTATCAGCAACAGGGTGCTTAAGAATTTCCCCACCGTCCTTATCTACCTCCTAGTCAGCATCTTCAATGCGGCTATGGCAACTTGCACTTTCCCCGACTCTTGGAAGGAAGCCACCGTTATTGGCATCCCCAAACCAGGCAAAAAGGCTACAGAGCCTTCTAGCTACCGCCCCATCAGTCTCCTCAGTTCCCTGGGGAAAATCTACGAGCGACTCCTTCTGAATCGTCTCTGGTCCCACGTTACCGAGCTCAAAATCCTACCCGATGAGCAGTTTGGCTTCAGGGCTAAACACTCTTGTCCCCAACAAGTGCTCCGCATCACGGAGCACGTGCTCTCTCGATTTCACCATACCTGGCCGGCAGATACTGGTGCAATCTTTCTCGATGTGGCGAAAGCTTTCGACAAGGTCTGGCACAATGGCTTGATTTACAAGCTATCCAAATTCGGAGTGCCAGACAGGCTCGTGCTAATCTTACGAGACTTTTTACTCAATCGAAGCTTTCGCTATCGCGTAGAGGGTACCCTTTCGGACCCTAGACCCATCAGAGCTGGTGTCCCTCAAGGATCCATTCTCTCTCCCCTCCTATATACGCTGTACACCAGCGACGTCCCTCGCACCCATCAGGTGGAAATAGCCCTGTTCGCCGATGACACAGCCCTGTACACATCCGATCGGAACGCCGATCGTGTGTGTATAAGGCTGCAAAAGGCTCTCGATGCACTAGGTGCATGGTTCCGAAAATGGCGGATAGAGGTTAACCCGACGAAAAGTGCCGCCGTGTACTTTTCAAAGGGTAACCGTAATCCTTCCAGATCTGTCACTCTGTTTGACGAACCCATTCCCTGGGTGAAGTCAGCTAAATACTTAGGCGTGACCCTTGATTGTCGTCTATCCTTTGTCAAACACGTACGCACAGTACGTAACCGCGCCAAATTTATTCTTTCGCGCCTTCAGCCACTCGTATGCAAGAAGAGTAAAATGTCTCTTAGAAATAAGTTGACGCTTTACAAAACTTGCATACGACCTATCATGACTTACGCCTCCGTAGCGTTCGCTCATTCGATCAATTTAAAACCTCTCCAAGTAGTTCAAAATCGATTTTTGCGCACTATTACGGGTGCCCCGTGGTACATGCGCAATATCGATCTTCATAGAGATCTCGAACTCGAATCTATAGCCGAATTCATGAAACGCGCCTCCAGGCGGTTTTATGATTCGGCTCCCCACCATCCGAATCCCTTAATTAACTCGCTACCCGATTATCCAGTAGATCCGCCCGTTAAACGTACCCTCCGTAGACCTAGACACGTTTTAGGTGACCCAGATGACACGATCACCGCCGCGAACGCGGCGGAGGTCGCTTCATCGAGTCCGGACACAGGAAACACTCCACAATCACACCGACCCCGGCGGCGGGGTCGAAGACGTCTCCCCGTTAACGCCCCTTCTGGGCGAAGAGTCTCTCCGTAGCTCCCTTCCCCGGCAACAGCCCAAGCCGAGGTCCGTACCTAAGTGGTGCCCTTGTGCTCGTTGCCAACAAAACCATTTTTTGTAATGGCGTAGCGCCTTCTGCACTCGCCAGTAGCCCGGTAACGCTGTCGGAAATCGCCAGGCGATTATACCAGCATTTTAGTCCGTTCGAAAAAAAAAAAAAAAAAAAAAAATTTTCATTTCACAGATCTGTCTGTTCAGCTACAGTTGCGGACGTGTTGCGTGCACTCTCTAGTTTCGTAACCTTATAATCTATCCACTTACAACATGCCGCCCAAGACCAGCGGTAAGGCCGCCAAGAAATCTGGCAAGGCCCAGAAGAACATCTCCAAGACCGACAAGAAAAAGAAGAAGCACAAGAGGAAGGAGAGCTACGCCATCTACATCTACAAAGTGCTGAAACAGGTGCATCCCGACACCGGCATATCCAGCAAGGCCATGTCAATCATGAACTCGTTCGTGAACGACATCTTCGAGCGGATCGCCGCCGAGGCGTCCCGCCTGGCGCACTACAACAAGCGGTCCACGATCACCTCGAGGGAGGTGCAGACCTCTGTGCGGCTGCTGCTGCCCGGCGAGCTGGCGAAGCACGCCGTCAGCGAGGGCACAAAGGCTGTCACCAAGTACACCAGCTCAAAGTAGACGAGGATGACGAGCAGGATCCAGCTCTGCTCTGCTCTGCTCTGCTCTTCTCCACTCCAACAAAAGGCCCTTTTCAGGGCCACAAAAAGATTCGATAACCATAACAAATGTTTCTTGCGATCATACATACACGTCGCTATGGATAAGTGTGCGTACAAGTAATTACCCTACCTACCTACCTACCTACCTATCAAAGATAACTTGTGTGTGATTTAAAACTTACTCTAGGAACACTTAAATAACGCATGCTCTCCCTGCTCTGATGCAGCAAGTCCAAGTTGCAACCGCCGCCGCCGCCGCCGCCGTCAGCTCGCCAGGTAGGTCCGTAAATGTTGCCGCAGCGTACTCTACAAATGAATAACACAATAATTAGTTATTTTTTTTTTTTTTTTTTTTTTCATTTCATTTACTTAGGTGTTACGATTTAGTAGTGTTCCACCTCGATAATATACCTAATAATTATTATAGTACCACAACACCAGATACGAACGAACAAATTCCCCCCCCACCCTATAACCGCGCGCGCGCGTTGTCTTCTTATAAATATAAGAGCGTATGCTAGACGTTGTTTTTATTAGTACCGACCGTACCGCAAGTCCGTGCGTGCGCTCGTTCGTTCTAATTTTTTCGTTACGTGTTGTCTAGTTGTTGTTTGTTTTGCGTAGTATAAGCCATGGCTCGTACCAAGCAAACTGCTCGCAAGTCGACCGGAGGCAAAGCGCCGCGCAAGCAGCTCGCCACTAAGGCGGCTCGCAAGAGCGCGCCCGCCACCGGCGGCGTCAAGAAACCCCATCGCTACAGGCCCGGCACCGTTGCCCTGCGTGAGATCCGTCGCTACCAGAAGAGCACCGAGCTGCTGATCCGCAAGCTGCCGTTCCAGCGTCTCGTGCGCGAGATAGCTCAGGACTTCAAGACCGATCTCCGTTTCCAGAGCTCTGCGGTGATGGCCCTCCAGGAGGCCAGCGAGGCGTACCTCGTGGGTCTATTCGAGGACACCAATCTGTGCGCAATTCACGCGAAGCGCGTCACCATAATGCCAAAGGACATCCAGCTGGCGCGCAGGATCAGAGGCGAACGCGCCTAACCTAACCTAGTATTAGGATCAAACAATGTAAAAGGCCCTTCTCAGGGCCACACACATTTCTGAATATAGACAAAAATGTTTCTCGCGTACTATATGCAATAGGTCGTCAATTCTTAATACAGGTACCAACTTAATTACATAATTGTACTACTTTGATACTTATCTAACTAAACTAGACAGTAGGCACCTAAATAGATGATTTTTTTTTTTAAAGTGTTTGTTACTCACCTTATTATATAAAATTATATTTGAGAGTACCTATAACGGAAGGAATGCTCTTTTAACTAACAATTACATTTTTGTTATTAAAGAGCTAAATTATTATTATATTCTGTACTGTAGGTACGTTGTCGTAGTCGTCGTTCGAGACAACCGAGACCCCGACCCTCCTCTCGCCCCGCGCGCGACGAATGGCCGCCCCACACGGTTTCGCTCCTCGCTACTATAAATATAAGGCGTTTTCGATTAAGGTTAGGTAGCTGTCTGTCTGTTGTTTCCGACCGCGCGACACGTTTGCATCCGTTGTTCGTTCGTTTCGTCGTATCTCTCTCAACTCAAACGCAAGTAAATATGACCGGCCGCGGTAAGGGAGGTAAAGGTCTGGGGAAAGGTGGTGCCAAGCGTCACAGGAAAGTGCTCCGTGATAACATCCAGGGCATCACCAAGCCCGCCATCCGTCGTCTGGCACGCAGGGGTGGAGTTAAGCGTATCTCCGGTCTGATCTACGAGGAGACCCGCGGCGTGCTGAAGGTGTTCCTAGAGAACGTGATCCGCGACGCGGTCACGTACACGGAGCACGCAAAGAGGAAGACCGTCACCGCCATGGATGTGGTCTACGCTTTGAAACGTCAAGGTCGCACCCTGTACGGTTTCGGAGGTTAAGCCCGAACAGCCGTCGTCGTCGTCGTCGCGCATGATCTGGTGTAAATTGGTGGCGAGCGAGGAGTACTCTCTCGTCTCTCTGCCGACCAGCACCAGACCATAAGTAAAAAAAAAGGCCCTTTTCAGGGCCGCATATTATTTAAAACGTATGACAAAATGTTTCTTTACTTATGACATTGTAATGTTAATATACACGTCAGATAATTAACTACTACCTACTGAAAGATTAGTAATAAAATTTAATGACATAAAATAAAATATGAATGTACATACATGCCTACATAATGCAGAATGAACGACAACACAACTTTTCATCGGGGTGATTGATAAAATAATTTTATTTGTAAATTTAAATTATAGTAAATATACATTTACGAGTAGGTATATTTATATTACACAAAATAATTATGTTATATTATACTTTGATATAATATCTATTGGTTGCTTTACTAAAATAGTTAAATGGTGCTGTGTGTGTTTGCGATGCGATGCGATCGGATGAGGAGAGGTGATCACAACAATATTATGCTTACGTACAAATTATAGGTTGGAGGAGGTGGATTTTTGGTAGTGTTGTTAGTGAACGATTATAGTTTGTTTGATAGTTAGCCGTGTCACATTAATATTATAGGAATTATGCTATTTGAGTTGGTTCTCGAGTAGTGTTTCACTCAGAATCTGTGCATAGTGTTTTACCGAGCGTTCAAACAGATTGTGTTCTATACGATGAAATAGAATAAAATATATACGTTATGGTGTCACACGGTGAAATTGATATGTTCGCCGTTTATTTGTCGACACTGTTTATTGAATTAAACTATTAGGATAGAGAAAAATTGAATTTAAACACGACCCGACCTATCGGAGGTCCAGAGTGGCGGAATAAAAGGTTAGTATCTCGTTCGGTTTACGACGGTTCGTTATGAATGTTGCGAAAAAGTAGGATCATGTTCAAAACGAAGACAAAGGCCTGTCGGAAAAGTGAGGAACAGTATCTAAATTTGTATAAAATCAAATTTAATTAGACCGATGTTAGTGAAAAGTTGTCAGCGTTCCTACGAGAAATCGTCTCTCGGCTGTGCAGTTCTCCATACGGTCATGCTATGCTAGTTTAAACCGAAGCGCCATCTAGTTTCGTTATTCGGATTCCGAGTTTATAATATTATATATTATATTATTATAATACCTACATTTTGGTTGTGTGTTTTTAACAATAAAGAAACAATGGCAGATACCGCAGTAGCTGCAGAGGCACCAGCACCGGCGACTCCAGCCAAGAAACCGAAGGCGTCCGCCGCCGCCGCCAAGAAGCCGAAAGCGAAGCCGACCCATCCGAAGACATCTGAAATGGTGAACAACGCGATCAAGGAGCTGAAGGAGCGCAGCGGCTCCTCTCTGAAGGCCATCAAGAAGTACATCGCCGCAGAGTACAAGGTAGACTCCGAGAAGCTCGCCCCGTTCATAAGGAAGTACCTGAAGAGCGCCGTCGAGTCTGGCATCCTCATCCAGACTAAGGGCACCGGCGCCTCCGGCTCGTTCAAGCTGGAGTCGAAGAGCTCCAAGAGCGCAGCCGGCAAGAAGGCCTCCGCCGCCGCCGGTGGCGGTGCGAAAACCAAGGAGTCCGCCGCCGCTTCGTCGCCGGCCAAATCGAAGAAGGCAGCACCGGCGTCGCGCGCAATCGCCGCCAAAAGGAAGAAGGCATCCGCTGCCGCTTCGCCGTCCAAATCGAAGGCGAGCAGCGCGAAGGCAACGCCCAAAGACAAGAGGGCCGCCGCCGCGGCGAAGAGGAAGCCCGTCGCCGCGAGGAAGGCCGCCGCTTCGCCGGCCAAGGCGAAGTCAGCCGCCGCCACCGCGCCCAAGGCCAAGAAGACCGCCAAGCCGCCTACCAAGAAACCAAAGGCACCCAAACCGAAGAAGGCAACCGCAACGCCCAAGTCCAAGGCGGCAGCCGGCAAGAAGGCCTCCGCCTCCAAGAAGTAGGATAGTAGGTACGCAAACTTACAGTCCTAGTGTGGGGTGTCGGTTCGTCAGCCGCCGCCGTCGGACAGTCGGACAGGCAGGCAGGAGAATCGCACCAAGCATTGCGTGCGTGGTGGTGTGCACTGCACTGCACGTGACACACACGCGCACACCTATGCGCTCACCAAAAAGCCCTTTTCAGGGCTAACAAAACTTTCATACAACGTAATGTAACGTGAAAATGTTTCTGAAACTAAAACGAACACCACGTTTATGTAGATACTTCGTAGGTAGAGATGTTGTCGTTGTTGTTGATGTTGATGATGATGATGATGATGATGATGAAGGAACTGAACTGGTAAGGTAAGCAAGACATTATATTATAGCAACCAGCACCACCTTCTTCATCCTTAAACAATATAATAATTATAATATTATTATATTGTATATACCATGCCATCCATGCAATAAGCAATATCAAACAAAATTCATGTTGCTCCAACTGATTCATTTCTCTCCATAATAATTCCAAATACGAAAAAATCGACTGACTGACTGCATGACTGCACGCTCTGACCATAATCTACTATACTACTAATTAGAGCTGAGCTTAAAGCCCTACAGGCGAATTACCAGGTAAACGCTAATTAGGGTCTATCTATTGTTCCATTGTTGTTATTATATTATGACGATTTTTTTTTTTTTAGCTCGGTAACGCTTGTTACATTTCCCACCCCTCGACCGGTTCGACGCCGCTACAAATATAAGGATAGACGCGCTCTTTAAAAAAACACTTCGCTCCGCTCGCTTGCCGTTCGAAGGCGCGCGCGTGTTGAATTCTCGTTGAAACTTAACGTTACTACTTACTAACACCGACCATGTCCGGACGTGGCAAGGGTGGCAAGGTTAAGGGTAAGGCAAAGTCGCGTTCGAACCGTGCCGGATTACAGTTCCCCGTCGGTCGTATCCATCGTCTGCTGAGGCACGGCAACTACGCAGAGCGCGTCGGCGCCGGCGCGCCCGTCTACCTGGCCGCCGTGATGGAGTACCTCGCCGCCGAGGTGCTCGAGCTGGCCGGCAACGCCGCCAGGGACAACAAGAAGACCAGGATTATCCCGCGTCATCTCCAGCTAGCGATCAGGAACGACGAGGAGCTGAACAAGCTACTGTCCGGCGTTACTATCGCGCAGGGCGGCGTCCTACCGAACATCCAGGCGGTGCTGCTGCCCAAGAAGACCGAGAAGAAGGCGTAAACTAACTTAACTGTCGTTAAGACGCTCAATCACCAAAAGGCCCTTTTCAGGGCCACAATATGATTCAATTAAATATAAATTAATGTTTCGACTACTATGACTAAAGAATGTGCGTGTAATGTTTGTTTTATCGCCGCTGCGGCTTGTTATAATTTTATTTAATGCCTAGAGGTATAATACGTATAAGTATATAACTTGTGTTTGGTTTTCATTTACCTCGCACGCACGTATTTCATTTGATTATTGCTGATTGATGATCGCAGCGACAGTCTGCTGCACACCACGCGACTCATCCAACGATCTTGATTTTCCTTAAATAATAATAATAATAACAAAATGAAAACTATATTATAATATAAGAGTTAAATAAATAAACAATATGATTAATTGATAAAATATCAAGGATAGATTATTTCAGGGTATTTTTGGGGTAGTAGTCGGAGGCAGGTCCAAAATGTAAAAAAAAACATTATAATGATAATTTCATAATAACTAGCTAGTATTCTTTGGTAGCGTAGCGAGGATTCGGTGATGCGGGGTTGGAGGCGAGGGGGGAGGGGGAGTATTTAACTGGATTGTGTGCGAGTGAGAAGGGCATTGTGTGTACGCTGAGCGAGAATCGCTATTGGTCTGAACGTACGAGCGCGCTACGCGTCGCGCGCCGCCTCCCCTCGACATAGTGGCCGTTAAATACGGGTTTTCAATAATTTTCATTTCACAGATCTGTCTGTTCAGCTACAGTTGCGGACGTGTTGCGTGCACTCTCTAGTTTCGTAACCTTATAATCTATCCACTTACAACATGCCGCCCAAGACCAGCGGTAAGGCCGCCAAGAAATCTGGCAAGGCCCAGAAGAACATCTCCAAGACCGACAAGAAAAAGAAGAAGCACAAGAGGAAGGAGAGCTACGCCATCTACATCTACAAAGTGCTGAAACAGGTGCATCCCGACACCGGCATATCCAGCAAGGCCATGTCAATCATGAACTCGTTCGTGAACGACATCTTCGAGCGGATCGCCGCCGAGGCGTCCCGCCTGGCGCACTACAACAAGCGGTCCACGATCACCTCGAGGGAGGTGCAGACCTCTGTGCGGCTGCTGCTGCCCGGCGAGCTGGCGAAGCACGCCGTCAGCGAGGGCACAAAGGCTGTCACCAAGTACACCAGCTCAAAGTAGACGAGGATGACGAGCAGGATCCAGCTCTGCTCTGCTCTGCTCTGCTCTTCTCCACTCCAACAAAAGGCCCTTTTCAGGGCCACAAAAAGATTCGATAACCATAACAAATGTTTCTTGCGATCATACATACACGTCGCTATGGATAAGTGTGCGTACAAGTAATTACCCTACCTACCTACCTACCTACCTATCAAAGATAACTTGTGTGTGATTTAAAACTTACTCTAGGAACACTTAAATAACGCATGCTCTCCCTGCTCTGATGCAGCAAGTCCAAGTTGCAACCGCCGCCGCCGCCGCCGCCGTCAGCTCGCCAGGTAGGTCCGTAAATGTTGCCGCAGCGTACTCTACAAATGAATAACACAATAATTAGTTATTTTTTTTTTTTTTTTTTTTTTCATTTCATTTACTTAGGTGTTACGATTTAGTAGTGTTCCACCTCGATAATATACCTAATAATTATTATAGTACCACAACACCAGATACGAACGAACAAATTCCCCCCCCACCCTATAACCGCGCGCGCGCGTTGTCTTCTTATAAATATAAGAGCGTATGCTAGACGTTGTTTTTATTAGTACCGACCGTACCGCAAGTCCGTGCGTGCGCTCGTTCGTTCTAATTTTTTCGTTACGTGTTGTCTAGTTGTTGTTTGTTATGCGTAGTATAAGCCATGGCTCGTACCAAGCAAACTGCTCGCAAGTCGACCGGAGGCAAAGCGCCGCGCAAGCAGCTCGCCACTAAGGCGGCTCGCAAGAGCGCGCCCGCCACCGGCGGCGTCAAGAAACCCCATCGCTACAGGCCCGGCACCGTTGCCCTGCGTGAGATCCGTCGCTACCAGAAGAGCACCGAGCTGCTGATCCGCAAGCTGCCGTTCCAGCGTCTCGTGCGCGAGATAGCTCAGGACTTCAAGACCGATCTCCGTTTCCAGAGCTCTGCGGTGATGGCCCTCCAGGAGGCCAGCGAGGCGTACCTCGTGGGTCTATTCGAGGACACCAATCTGTGCGCAATTCACGCGAAGCGCGTCACCATAATGCCAAAGGACATCCAGCTGGCGCGCAGGATCAGAGGCGAACGCGCCTAACCTAACCTAGTATTAGGATCAAACAATGTAAAAGGCCCTTCTCAGGGCCACACACATTTCTGAATATAGACAAAAATGTTTCTCGCGTACTATATGCAATAGGTCGTCAATTCTTAATACAGGTACCAACTTAATTACATAATTGTACTACTTTGATACTTATCTAACTAAACTAGACAGTAGGCACCTAAATAGATGATTTTTTTTTTTAAAGTGTTTGTTACTCACCTTATTATATAAAATTATATTTGAGAGTACCTATAACGGAAGGAATGCTCTTTTAACTAACAATTACATTTTTGTTATTAAAGAGCTAAATTATTATTATATTCTGTACTGTAGGTACGTTGTCGTAGTCGTCGTTCGAGACAACCGAGACCCCGACCCTCCTCTCGCCCCGCGCGCGACGAATGGCCGCCCCACACGGTTTCGCTCCTCGCTACTATAAATATAAGGCGTTTTCGATTAAGGTTAGGTAGCTGTCTGTCTGTTGTTTCCGACCGCGCGACACGTTTGCATCCGTTGTTCGTTCGTTTCGTCGTATCTCTCTCAACTCAAACGCAAGTAAATATGACCGGCCGCGGTAAGGGAGGTAAAGGTCTGGGGAAAGGTGGTGCCAAGCGTCACAGGAAAGTGCTCCGTGATAACATCCAGGGCATCACCAAGCCCGCCATCCGTCGTCTGGCACGCAGGGGTGGAGTTAAGCGTATCTCCGGTCTGATCTACGAGGAGACCCGCGGCGTGCTGAAGGTGTTCCTAGAGAACGTGATCCGCGACGCGGTCACGTACACGGAGCACGCAAAGAGGAAGACCGTCACCGCCATGGATGTGGTCTACGCTTTGAAACGTCAAGGTCGCACCCTGTACGGTTTCGGAGGTTAAGCCCGAACAGCCGTCGTCGTCGTCGTCGCGCATGATCTGGTGTAAATTGGTGGCGAGCGAGGAGTACTCTCTCGTCTCTCTGCCGACCAGCACCAGACCATAAGTAAAAAAAAAGGCCCTTTTCAGGGCCGCATATTATTTAAAACGTATGACAAAATGTTTCTTTACTTATGACATTGTAATGTTAATATACACGTCAGATAATTAACTACTACCTACTGAAAGATTAGTAATAAAATTTAATGACATAAAATAAAATATGAATGTACATACATGCCTACATAATGCAGAATGAACGACAACACAACTTTTCATCGGGGTGATTGATAAAATAATTTTATTTGTAAATTTAAATTATAGTAAATATACATTTACGAGTAGGTATATTTATATTACACAAAATAATTATGTTATATTATACTTTGATATAATATCTATTGGTTGCTTTACTAAAATAGTTAAATGGTGCTGTGTGTGTTTGCGATGCGATGCGATCGGATGAGGAGAGGTGATCACAACAATATTATGCTTACGTACAAATTATAGGTTGGAGGAGGTGGATTTTTGGTAGTGTTGTTAGTGAACGATTATAGTTTGTTTGATAGTTAGCCGTGTCACATTAATATTATAGGAATTATGCTATTTGAGTTGGTTCTCGAGTAGTGTTTCACTCAGAATCTGTGCATAGTGTTTTACCGAGCGTTCAAACAGATTGTGTTCTATACGATGAAATAGAATAAAATATATACGTTATGGTGTCACACGGTGAAATTGATATGTTCGCCGTTTATTTGTCGACACTGTTTATTGAATTAAACTATTAGGATAGAGAAAAATTGAATTTAAACACGACCCGACCTATCGGAGGTCCAGAGTGGCGGAATAAAAGGTTAGTATCTCGTTCGGTTTACGACGGTTCGTTATGAATGTTGCGAAAAAGTAGGATCATGTTCAAAACGAAGACAAAGGCCTGTCGGAAAAGTGAGGAACAGTATCTAAATTTGTATAAAATCAAATTTAATTAGACCGATGTTAGTGAAAAGTTGTCAGCGTTCCTACGAGAAATCGTCTCTCGGCTGTGCAGTTCTCCATACGGTCATGCTATGCTAGTTTAAACCGAAGCGCCATCTAGTTTCGTTATTCGGATTCCGAGTTTATAATATTATATATTATATTATTATAATACCTACATTTTGGTTGTGTGTTTTTAACAATAAAGAAACAATGGCAGATACCGCAGTAGCTGCAGAGGCACCAGCACCGGCGACTCCAGCCAAGAAACCGAAGGCGTCCGCCGCCGCCGCCAAGAAGCCGAAAGCGAAGCCGACCCATCCGAAGACATCTGAAATGGTGAACAACGCGATCAAGGAGCTGAAGGAGCGCAGCGGCTCCTCTCTGAAGGCCATCAAGAAGTACATCGCCGCAGAGTACAAGGTAGACTCCGAGAAGCTCGCCCCGTTCATAAGGAAGTACCTGAAGAGCGCCGTCGAGTCTGGCATCCTCATCCAGACTAAGGGCACCGGCGCCTCCGGCTCGTTCAAGCTGGAGTCGAAGAGCTCCAAGAGCGCAGCCGGCAAGAAGGCCTCCGCCGCCGCCGGTGGCGGTGCGAAAACCAAGGAGTCCGCCGCCGCTTCGTCGCCGGCCAAATCGAAGAAGGCAGCACCGGCGTCGCGCGCAATCGCCGCCAAAAGGAAGAAGGCATCCGCTGCCGCTTCGCCGTCCAAATCGAAGGCGAGCAGCGCGAAGGCAACGCCCAAAGACAAGAGGGCCGCCGCCGCGGCGAAGAGGAAGCCCGTCGCCGCGAGGAAGGCCGCCGCTTCGCCGGCCAAGGCGAAGTCAGCCGCCGCCACCGCGCCCAAGGCCAAGAAGACCGCCAAGCCGCCTACCAAGAAACCAAAGGCACCCAAACCGAAGAAGGCAACCGCAACGCCCAAGTCCAAGGCGGCAGCCGGCAAGAAGGCCTCCGCCTCCAAGAAGTAGGATAGTAGGTACGCAAACTTACAGTCCTAGTGTGGGGTGTCGGTTCGTCAGCCGCCGCCGTCGGACAGTCGGACAGGCAGGCAGGAGAATCGCACCAAGCATTGCGTGCGTGGTGGTGTGCACTGCACTGCACGTGACACACACGCGCACACCTATGCGCTCACCAAAAAGCCCTTTTCAGGGCTAACAAAACTTTCATACAACGTAATGTAACGTGAAAATGTTTCTGAAACTAAAACGAACACCACGTTTATGTAGATACTTCGTAGGTAGAGATGTTGTCGTTGTTGTTGATGTTGATGATGATGATGATGATGATGATGAAGGAACTGAACTGGTAAGGTAAGCAAGACATTATATTATAGCAACCAGCACCACCTTCTTCATCCTTAAACAATATAATAATTATAATATTATTATATTGTATATACCATGCCATCCATGCAATAAGCAATATCAAACAAAATTCATGTTGCTCCAACTGATTCATTTCTCTCCATAATAATTCCAAATACGAAAAAATCGACTGACTGACTGCATGACTGCACGCTCTGACCATAATCTACTATACTACTAATTAGAGCTGAGCTTAAAGCCCTACAGGCGAATTACCAGGTAAACGCTAATTAGGGTCTATCTATTGTTCCATTGTTGTTATTATATTATGACGATTTTTTTTTTTTTAGCTCGGTAACGCTTGTTACATTTCCCACCCCTCGACCGGTTCGACGCCGCTACAAATATAAGGATAGACGCGCTCTTTAAAAAAACACTTCGCTCCGCTCGCTTGCCGTTCGAAGGCGCGCGCGTGTTGAATTCTCGTTGAAACTTAACGTTACTACTTACTAACACCGACCATGTCCGGACGTGGCAAGGGTGGCAAGGTTAAGGGTAAGGCAAAGTCGCGTTCGAACCGTGCCGGATTACAGTTCCCCGTCGGTCGTATCCATCGTCTGCTGAGGCACGGCAACTACGCAGAGCGCGTCGGCGCCGGCGCGCCCGTCTACCTGGCCGCCGTGATGGAGTACCTCGCCGCCGAGGTGCTCGAGCTGGCCGGCAACGCCGCCAGGGACAACAAGAAGACCAGGATTATCCCGCGTCATCTCCAGCTAGCGATCAGGAACGACGAGGAGCTGAACAAGCTACTGTCCGGCGTTACTATCGCGCAGGGCGGCGTCCTACCGAACATCCAGGCGGTGCTGCTGCCCAAGAAGACCGAGAAGAAGGCGTAAACTAACTTAACTGTCGTTAAGACGCTCAATCACCAAAAGGCCCTTTTCAGGGCCACAATATGATTCAATTAAATATAAATTAATGTTTCGACTACTATGACTAAAGAATGTGCGTGTAATGTTTGTTTTATCGCCGCTGCGGCTTGTTATAATTTTATTTAATGCCTAGAGGTATAATACGTATAAGTATATAACTTGTGTTTGGTTTTCATTTACCTCGCACGCACGTATTTCATTTGATTATTGCTGATTGATGATCGCAGCGACAGTCTGCTGCACACCACGCGACTCATCCAACGATCTTGATTTTCCTTAAATAATAATAATAATAACAAAATGAAAACTATATTATAATATAAGAGTTAAATAAATAAACAATATGATTAATTGATAAAATATCAAGGATAGATTATTTCAGGGTATTTTTGGGGTAGTAGTCGGAGGCAGGTCCAAAATGTAAAAAAAAACATTATAATGATAATTTCATAATAACTAGCTAGTATTCTTTGGTAGCGTAGCGAGGATTCGGTGATGCGGGGTTGGAGGCGAGGGGGGAGGGGGAGTATTTAACTGGATTGTGTGCGAGTGAGAAGGGCATTGTGTGTACGCTGAGCGAGAATCGCTATTGGTCTGAACGTACGAGCGCGCTACGCGTCGCGCGCCGCCTCCCCTCGACATAGTGGCCGTTAAATACGGGTTTTCAATAATTTTCATTTCACAGATCTGTCTGTTCAGCTACAGTTGCGGACGTGTTGCGTGCACTCTCTAGTTTCGTAACCTTATAATCTATCCACTTACAACATGCCGCCCAAGACCAGCGGTAAGGCCGCCAAGAAATCTGGCAAGGCCCAGAAGAACATCTCCAAGACCGACAAGAAAAAGAAGAAGCACAAGAGGAAGGAGAGCTACGCCATCTACATCTACAAAGTGCTGAAACAGGTGCATCCCGACACCGGCATATCCAGCAAGGCCATGTCAATCATGAACTCGTTCGTGAACGACATCTTCGAGCGGATCGCCGCCGAGGCGTCCCGCCTGGCGCACTACAACAAGCGGTCCACGATCACCTCGAGGGAGGTGCAGACCTCTGTGCGGCTGCTGCTGCCCGGCGAGCTGGCGAAGCACGCCGTCAGCGAGGGCACAAAGGCTGTCACCAAGTACACCAGCTCAAAGTAGACGAGGATGACGAGCAGGATCCAGCTCTGCTCTGCTCTGCTCTGCTCTTCTCCACTCCAACAAAAGGCCCTTTTCAGGGCCACAAAAAGATTCGATAACCATAACAAATGTTTCTTGCGATCATACATACACGTCGCTATGGATAAGTGTGCGTACAAGTAATTACCCTACCTACCTACCTACCTACCTATCAAAGATAACTTGTGTGTGATTTAAAACTTACTCTAGGAACACTTAAATAACGCATGCTCTCCCTGCTCTGATGCAGCAAGTCCAAGTTGCAACCGCCGCCGCCGCCGCCGCCGTCAGCTCGCCAGGTAGGTCCGTAAATGTTGCCGCAGCGTACTCTACAAATGAATAACACAATAATTAGTTATTTTTTTTTTTTTTTTTTTTTTCATTTCATTTACTTAGGTGTTACGATTTAGTAGTGTTCCACCTCGATAATATACCTAATAATTATTATAGTACCACAACACCAGATACGAACGAACAAATTCCCCCCCCACCCTATAACCGCGCGCGCGCGTTGTCTTCTTATAAATATAAGAGCGTATGCTAGACGTTGTTTTTATTAGTACCGACCGTACCGCAAGTCCGTGCGTGCGCTCGTTCGTTCTAATTTTTTCGTTACGTGTTGTCTAGTTGTTGTTTGTTTTGCGTAGTATAAGCCATGGCTCGTACCAAGCAAACTGCTCGCAAGTCGACCGGAGGCAAAGCGCCGCGCAAGCAGCTCGCCACTAAGGCGGCTCGCAAGAGCGCGCCCGCCACCGGCGGCGTCAAGAAACCCCATCGCTACAGGCCCGGCACCGTTGCCCTGCGTGAGATCCGTCGCTACCAGAAGAGCACCGAGCTGCTGATCCGCAAGCTGCCGTTCCAGCGTCTCGTGCGCGAGATAGCTCAGGACTTCAAGACCGATCTCCGTTTCCAGAGCTCTGCGGTGATGGCCCTCCAGGAGGCCAGCGAGGCGTACCTCGTGGGTCTATTCGAGGACACCAATCTGTGCGCAATTCACGCGAAGCGCGTCACCATAATGCCAAAGGACATCCAGCTGGCGCGCAGGATCAGAGGCGAACGCGCCTAACCTAACCTAGTATTAGGATCAAACAATGTAAAAGGCCCTTCTCAGGGCCACACACATTTCTGAATATAGACAAAAATGTTTCTCGCGTACTATATGCAATAGGTCGTCAATTCTTAATACAGGTACCAACTTAATTACATAATTGTACTACTTTGATACTTATCTAACTAAACTAGACAGTAGGCACCTAAATAGATGATTTTTTTTTTTAAAGTGTTTGTTACTCACCTTATTATATAAAATTATATTTGAGAGTACCTATAACGGAAGGAATGCTCTTTTAACTAACAATTACATTTTTGTTATTAAAGAGCTAAATTATTATTATATTCTGTACTGTAGGTACGTTGTCGTAGTCGTCGTTCGAGACAACCGAGACCCCGACCCTCCTCTCGCCCCGCGCGCGACGAATGGCCGCCCCACACGGTTTCGCTCCTCGCTACTATAAATATAAGGCGTTTTCGATTAAGGTTAGGTAGCTGTCTGTCTGTTGTTTCCGACCGCGCGACACGTTTGCATCCGTTGTTCGTTCGTTTCGTCGTATCTCTCTCAACTCAAACGCAAGTAAATATGACCGGCCGCGGTAAGGGAGGTAAAGGTCTGGGGAAAGGTGGTGCCAAGCGTCACAGGAAAGTGCTCCGTGATAACATCCAGGGCATCACCAAGCCCGCCATCCGTCGTCTGGCACGCAGGGGTGGAGTTAAGCGTATCTCCGGTCTGATCTACGAGGAGACCCGCGGCGTGCTGAAGGTGTTCCTAGAGAACGTGATCCGCGACGCGGTCACGTACACGGAGCACGCAAAGAGGAAGACCGTCACCGCCATGGATGTGGTCTACGCTTTGAAACGTCAAGGTCGCACCCTGTACGGTTTCGGAGGTTAAGCCCGAACAGCCGTCGTCGTCGTCGTCGCGCATGATCTGGTGTAAATTGGTGGCGAGCGAGGAGTACTCTCTCGTCTCTCTGCCGACCAGCACCAGACCATAAGTAAAAAAAAAGGCCCTTTTCAGGGCCGCATATTATTTAAAACGTATGACAAAATGTTTCTTTACTTATGACATTGTAATGTTAATATACACGTCAGATAATTAACTACTACCTACTGAAAGATTAGTAATAAAATTTAATGACATAAAATAAAATATGAATGTACATACATGCCTACATAATGCAGAATGAACGACAACACAACTTTTCATCGGGGTGATTGATAAAATAATTTTATTTGTAAATTTAAATTATAGTAAATATACATTTACGAGTAGGTATATTTATATTACACAAAATAATTATGTTATATTATACTTTGATATAATATCTATTGGTTGCTTTACTAAAATAGTTAAATGGTGCTGTGTGTGTTTGCGATGCGATGCGATCGGATGAGGAGAGGTGATCACAACAATATTATGCTTACGTACAAATTATAGGTTGGAGGAGGTGGATTTTTGGTAGTGTTGTTAGTGAACGATTATAGTTTGTTTGATAGTTAGCCGTGTCACATTAATATTATAGGAATTATGCTATTTGAGTTGGTTCTCGAGTAGTGTTTCACTCAGAATCTGTGCATAGTGTTTTACCGAGCGTTCAAACAGATTGTGTTCTATACGATGAAATAGAATAAAATATATACGTTATGGTGTCACACGGTGAAATTGATATGTTCGCCGTTTATTTGTCGACACTGTTTATTGAATTAAACTATTAGGATAGAGAAAAATTGAATTTAAACACGACCCGACCTATCGGAGGTCCAGAGTGGCGGAATAAAAGGTTAGTATCTCGTTCGGTTTACGACGGTTCGTTATGAATGTTGCGAAAAAGTAGGATCATGTTCAAAACGAAGACAAAGGCCTGTCGGAAAAGTGAGGAACAGTATCTAAATTTGTATAAAATCAAATTTAATTAGACCGATGTTAGTGAAAAGTTGTCAGCGTTCCTACGAGAAATCGTCTCTCGGCTGTGCAGTTCTCCATACGGTCATGCTATGCTAGTTTAAACCGAAGCGCCATCTAGTTTCGTTATTCGGATTCCGAGTTTATAATATTATATATTATATTATTATAATACCTACATTTTGGTTGTGTGTTTTTAACAATAAAGAAACAATGGCAGATACCGCAGTAGCTGCAGAGGCACCAGCACCGGCGACTCCAGCCAAGAAACCGAAGGCGTCCGCCGCCGCCGCCAAGAAGCCGAAAGCGAAGCCGACCCATCCGAAGACATCTGAAATGGTGAACAACGCGATCAAGGAGCTGAAGGAGCGCAGCGGCTCCTCTCTGAAGGCCATCAAGAAGTACATCGCCGCAGAGTACAAGGTAGACTCCGAGAAGCTCGCCCCGTTCATAAGGAAGTACCTGAAGAGCGCCGTCGAGTCTGGCATCCTCATCCAGACTAAGGGCACCGGCGCCTCCGGCTCGTTCAAGCTGGAGTCGAAGAGCTCCAAGAGCGCAGCCGGCAAGAAGGCCTCCGCCGCCGCCGGTGGCGGTGCGAAAACCAAGGAGTCCGCCGCCGCTTCGTCGCCGGCCAAATCGAAGAAGGCAGCACCGGCGTCGCGCGCAATCGCCGCCAAAAGGAAGAAGGCATCCGCTGCCGCTTCGCCGTCCAAATCGAAGGCGAGCAGCGCGAAGGCAACGCCCAAAGACAAGAGGGCCGCCGCCGCGGCGAAGAGGAAGCCCGTCGCCGCGAGGAAGGCCGCCGCTTCGCCGGCCAAGGCGAAGTCAGCCGCCGCCACCGCGCCCAAGGCCAAGAAGACCGCCAAGCCGCCTACCAAGAAACCAAAGGCACCCAAACCGAAGAAGGCAACCGCAACGCCCAAGTCCAAGGCGGCAGCCGGCAAGAAGGCCTCCGCCTCCAAGAAGTAGGATAGTAGGTACGCAAACTTACAGTCCTAGTGTGGGGTGTCGGTTCGTCAGCCGCCGCCGTCGGACAGTCGGACAGGCAGGCAGGAGAATCGCACCAAGCATTGCGTGCGTGGTGGTGTGCACTGCACTGCACGTGACACACACGCGCACACCTATGCGCTCACCAAAAAGCCCTTTTCAGGGCTAACAAAACTTTCATACAACGTAATGTAACGTGAAAATGTTTCTGAAACTAAAACGAACACCACGTTTATGTAGATACTTCGTAGGTAGAGATGTTGTCGTTGTTGTTGATGTTGATGATGATGATGATGATGATGATGAAGGAACTGAACTGGTAAGGTAAGCAAGACATTATATTATAGCAACCAGCACCACCTTCTTCATCCTTAAACAATATAATAATTATAATATTATTATATTGTATATACCATGCCATCCATGCAATAAGCAATATCAAACAAAATTCATGTTGCTCCAACTGATTCATTTCTCTCCATAATAATTCCAAATACGAAAAAATCGACTGACTGACTGCATGACTGCACGCTCTGACCATAATCTACTATACTACTAATTAGAGCTGAGCTTAAAGCCCTACAGGCGAATTACCAGGTAAACGCTAATTAGGGTCTATCTATTGTTCCATTGTTGTTATTATATTATGACGATTTTTTTTTTTTTAGCTCGGTAACGCTTGTTACATTTCCCACCCCTCGACCGGTTCGACGCCGCTACAAATATAAGGATAGACGCGCTCTTTAAAAAAACACTTCGCTCCGCTCGCTTGCCGTTCGAAGGCGCGCGCGTGTTGAATTCTCGTTGAAACTTAACGTTACTACTTACTAACACCGACCATGTCCGGACGTGGCAAGGGTGGCAAGGTTAAGGGTAAGGCAAAGTCGCGTTCGAACCGTGCCGGATTACAGTTCCCCGTCGGTCGTATCCATCGTCTGCTGAGGCACGGCAACTACGCAGAGCGCGTCGGCGCCGGCGCGCCCGTCTACCTGGCCGCCGTGATGGAGTACCTCGCCGCCGAGGTGCTCGAGCTGGCCGGCAACGCCGCCAGGGACAACAAGAAGACCAGGATTATCCCGCGTCATCTCCAGCTAGCGATCAGGAACGACGAGGAGCTGAACAAGCTACTGTCCGGCGTTACTATCGCGCAGGGCGGCGTCCTACCGAACATCCAGGCGGTGCTGCTGCCCAAGAAGACCGAGAAGAAGGCGTAAACTAACTTAACTGTCGTTAAGACGCTCAATCACCAAAAGGCCCTTTTCAGGGCCACAATATGATTCAATTAAATATAAATTAATGTTTCGACTACTATGACTAAAGAATGTGCGTGTAATGTTTGTTTTATCGCCGCTGCGGCTTGTTATAATTTTATTTAATGCCTAGAGGTATAATACGTATAAGTATATAACTTGTGTTTGGTTTTCATTTACCTCGCACGCACGTATTTCATTTGATTATTGCTGATTGATGATCGCAGCGACAGTCTGCTGCACACCACGCGACTCATCCAACGATCTTGATTTTCCTTAAATAATAATAATAATAACAAAATGAAAACTATATTATAATATAAGAGTTAAATAAATAAACAATATGATTAATTGATAAAATATCAAGGATAGATTATTTCAGGGTATTTTTGGGGTAGTAGTCGGAGGCAGGTCCAAAATGTAAAAAAAAACATTATAATGATAATTTCATAATAACTAGCTAGTATTCTTTGGTAGCGTAGCGAGGATTCGGTGATGCGGGGTTGGAGGCGAGGGGGGAGGGGGAGTATTTAACTGGATTGTGTGCGAGTGAGAAGGGCATTGTGTGTACGCTGAGCGAGAATCGCTATTGGTCTGAACGTACGAGCGCGCTACGCGTCGCGCGCCGCCTCCCCTCGACATAGTGGCCGTTAAATACGGGTTTTCAATAATTTTCATTTCACAGATCTGTCTGTTCAGCTACAGTTGCGGACGTGTTGCGTGCACTCTCTAGTTTCGTAACCTTATAATCTATCCACTTACAACATGCCGCCCAAGACCAGCGGTAAGGCCGCCAAGAAATCTGGCAAGGCCCAGAAGAACATCTCCAAGACCGACAAGAAAAAGAAGAAGCACAAGAGGAAGGAGAGCTACGCCATCTACATCTACAAAGTGCTGAAACAGGTGCATCCCGACACCGGCATATCCAGCAAGGCCATGTCAATCATGAACTCGTTCGTGAACGACATCTTCGAGCGGATCGCCGCCGAGGCGTCCCGCCTGGCGCACTACAACAAGCGGTCCACGATCACCTCGAGGGAGGTGCAGACCTCTGTGCGGCTGCTGCTGCCCGGCGAGCTGGCGAAGCACGCCGTCAGCGAGGGCACAAAGGCTGTCACCAAGTACACCAGCTCAAAGTAGACGAGGATGACGAGCAGGATCCAGCTCTGCTCTGCTCTGCTCTGCTCTTCTCCACTCCAACAAAAGGCCCTTTTCAGGGCCACAAAAAGATTCGATAACCATAACAAATGTTTCTTGCGATCATACATACACGTCGCTATGGATAAGTGTGCGTACAAGTAATTACCCTACCTACCTACCTACCTACCTATCAAAGATAACTTGTGTGTGATTTAAAACTTACTCTAGGAACACTTAAATAACGCATGCTCTCCCTGCTCTGATGCAGCAAGTCCAAGTTGCAACCGCCGCCGCCGCCGCCGCCGTCAGCTCGCCAGGTAGGTCCGTAAATGTTGCCGCAGCGTACTCTACAAATGAATAACACAATAATTAGTTATTTTTTTTTTTTTTTTTTTTTTCATTTCATTTACTTAGGTGTTACGATTTAGTAGTGTTCCACCTCGATAATATACCTAATAATTATTATAGTACCACAACACCAGATACGAACGAACAAATTCCCCCCCCACCCTATAACCGCGCGCGCGCGTTGTCTTCTTATAAATATAAGAGCGTATGCTAGACGTTGTTTTTATTAGTACCGACCGTACCGCAAGTCCGTGCGTGCGCTCGTTCGTTCTAATTTTTTCGTTACGTGTTGTCTAGTTGTTGTTTGTTTTGCGTAGTATAAGCCATGGCTCGTACCAAGCAAACTGCTCGCAAGTCGACCGGAGGCAAAGCGCCGCGCAAGCAGCTCGCCACTAAGGCGGCTCGCAAGAGCGCGCCCGCCACCGGCGGCGTCAAGAAACCCCATCGCTACAGGCCCGGCACCGTTGCCCTGCGTGAGATCCGTCGCTACCAGAAGAGCACCGAGCTGCTGATCCGCAAGCTGCCGTTCCAGCGTCTCGTGCGCGAGATAGCTCAGGACTTCAAGACCGATCTCCGTTTCCAGAGCTCTGCGGTGATGGCCCTCCAGGAGGCCAGCGAGGCGTACCTCGTGGGTCTATTCGAGGACACCAATCTGTGCGCAATTCACGCGAAGCGCGTCACCATAATGCCAAAGGACATCCAGCTGGCGCGCAGGATCAGAGGCGAACGCGCCTAACCTAACCTAGTATTAGGATCAAACAATGTAAAAGGCCCTTCTCAGGGCCACACACATTTCTGAATATAGACAAAAATGTTTCTCGCGTACTATATGCAATAGGTCGTCAATTCTTAATACAGGTACCAACTTAATTACATAATTGTACTACTTTGATACTTATCTAACTAAACTAGACAGTAGGCACCTAAATAGATGATTTTTTTTTTTAAAGTGTTTGTTACTCACCTTATTATATAAAATTATATTTGAGAGTACCTATAACGGAAGGAATGCTCTTTTAACTAACAATTACATTTTTGTTATTAAAGAGCTAAATTATTATTATATTCTGTACTGTAGGTACGTTGTCGTAGTCGTCGTTCGAGACAACCGAGACCCCGACCCTCCTCTCGCCCCGCGCGCGACGAATGGCCGCCCCACACGGTTTCGCTCCTCGCTACTATAAATATAAGGCGTTTTCGATTAAGGTTAGGTAGCTGTCTGTCTGTTGTTTCCGACCGCGCGACACGTTTGCATCCGTTGTTCGTTCGTTTCGTCGTATCTCTCTCAACTCAAACGCAAGTAAATATGACCGGCCGCGGTAAGGGAGGTAAAGGTCTGGGGAAAGGTGGTGCCAAGCGTCACAGGAAAGTGCTCCGTGATAACATCCAGGGCATCACCAAGCCCGCCATCCGTCGTCTGGCACGCAGGGGTGGAGTTAAGCGTATCTCCGGTCTGATCTACGAGGAGACCCGCGGCGTGCTGAAGGTGTTCCTAGAGAACGTGATCCGCGACGCGGTCACGTACACGGAGCACGCAAAGAGGAAGACCGTCACCGCCATGGATGTGGTCTACGCTTTGAAACGTCAAGGTCGCACCCTGTACGGTTTCGGAGGTTAAGCCCGAACAGCCGTCGTCGTCGTCGTCGCGCATGATCTGGTGTAAATTGGTGGCGAGCGAGGAGTACTCTCTCGTCTCTCTGCCGACCAGCACCAGACCATAAGTAAAAAAAAAGGCCCTTTTCAGGGCCGCATATTATTTAAAACGTATGACAAAATGTTTCTTTACTTATGACATTGTAATGTTAATATACACGTCAGATAATTAACTACTACCTACTGAAAGATTAGTAATAAAATTTAATGACATAAAATAAAATATGAATGTACATACATGCCTACATAATGCAGAATGAACGACAACACAACTTTTCATCGGGGTGATTGATAAAATAATTTTATTTGTAAATTTAAATTATAGTAAATATACATTTACGAGTAGGTATATTTATATTACACAAAATAATTATGTTATATTATACTTTGATATAATATCTATTGGTTGCTTTACTAAAATAGTTAAATGGTGCTGTGTGTGTTTGCGATGCGATGCGATCGGATGAGGAGAGGTGATCACAACAATATTATGCTTACGTACAAATTATAGGTTGGAGGAGGTGGATTTTTGGTAGTGTTGTTAGTGAACGATTATAGTTTGTTTGATAGTTAGCCGTGTCACATTAATATTATAGGAATTATGCTATTTGAGTTGGTTCTCGAGTAGTGTTTCACTCAGAATCTGTGCATAGTGTTTTACCGAGCGTTCAAACAGATTGTGTTCTATACGATGAAATAGAATAAAATATATACGTTATGGTGTCACACGGTGAAATTGATATGTTCGCCGTTTATTTGTCGACACTGTTTATTGAATTAAACTATTAGGATAGAGAAAAATTGAATTTAAACACGACCCGACCTATCGGAGGTCCAGAGTGGCGGAATAAAAGGTTAGTATCTCGTTCGGTTTACGACGGTTCGTTATGAATGTTGCGAAAAAGTAGGATCATGTTCAAAACGAAGACAAAGGCCTGTCGGAAAAGTGAGGAACAGTATCTAAATTTGTATAAAATCAAATTTAATTAGACCGATGTTAGTGAAAAGTTGTCAGCGTTCCTACGAGAAATCGTCTCTCGGCTGTGCAGTTCTCCATACGGTCATGCTATGCTAGTTTAAACCGAAGCGCCATCTAGTTTCGTTATTCGGATTCCGAGTTTATAATATTATATATTATATTATTATAATACCTACATTTTGGTTGTGTGTTTTTAACAATAAAGAAACAATGGCAGATACCGCAGTAGCTGCAGAGGCACCAGCACCGGCGACTCCAGCCAAGAAACCGAAGGCGTCCGCCGCCGCCGCCAAGAAGCCGAAAGCGAAGCCGACCCATCCGAAGACATCTGAAATGGTGAACAACGCGATCAAGGAGCTGAAGGAGCGCAGCGGCTCCTCTCTGAAGGCCATCAAGAAGTACATCGCCGCAGAGTACAAGGTAGACTCCGAGAAGCTCGCCCCGTTCATAAGGAAGTACCTGAAGAGCGCCGTCGAGTCTGGCATCCTCATCCAGACTAAGGGCACCGGCGCCTCCGGCTCGTTCAAGCTGGAGTCGAAGAGCTCCAAGAGCGCAGCCGGCAAGAAGGCCTCCGCCGCCGCCGGTGGCGGTGCGAAAACCAAGGAGTCCGCCGCCGCTTCGTCGCCGGCCAAATCGAAGAAGGCAGCACCGGCGTCGCGCGCAATCGCCGCCAAAAGGAAGAAGGCATCCGCTGCCGCTTCGCCGTCCAAATCGAAGGCGAGCAGCGCGAAGGCAACGCCCAAAGACAAGAGGGCCGCCGCCGCGGCGAAGAGGAAGCCCGTCGCCGCGAGGAAGGCCGCCGCTTCGCCGGCCAAGGCGAAGTCAGCCGCCGCCACCGCGCCCAAGGCCAAGAAGACCGCCAAGCCGCCTACCAAGAAACCAAAGGCACCCAAACCGAAGAAGGCAACCGCAACGCCCAAGTCCAAGGCGGCAGCCGGCAAGAAGGCCTCCGCCTCCAAGAAGTAGGATAGTAGGTACGCAAACTTACAGTCCTAGTGTGGGGTGTCGGTTCGTCAGCCGCCGCCGTCGGACAGTCGGACAGGCAGGCAGGAGAATCGCACCAAGCATTGCGTGCGTGGTGGTGTGCACTGCACTGCACGTGACACACACGCGCACACCTATGCGCTCACCAAAAAGCCCTTTTCAGGGCTAACAAAACTTTCATACAACGTAATGTAACGTGAAAATGTTTCTGAAACTAAAACGAACACCACGTTTATGTAGATACTTCGTAGGTAGAGATGTTGTCGTTGTTGTTGATGTTGATGATGATGATGATGATGATGATGAAGGAACTGAACTGGTAAGGTAAGCAAGACATTATATTATAGCAACCAGCACCACCTTCTTCATCCTTAAACAATATAATAATTATAATATTATTATATTGTATATACCATGCCATCCATGCAATAAGCAATATCAAACAAAATTCATGTTGCTCCAACTGATTCATTTCTCTCCATAATAATTCCAAATACGAAAAAATCGACTGACTGACTGCATGACTGCACGCTCTGACCATAATCTACTATACTACTAATTAGAGCTGAGCTTAAAGCCCTACAGGCGAATTACCAGGTAAACGCTAATTAGGGTCTATCTATTGTTCCATTGTTGTTATTATATTATGACGATTTTTTTTTTTTTAGCTCGGTAACGCTTGTTACATTTCCCACCCCTCGACCGGTTCGACGCCGCTACAAATATAAGGATAGACGCGCTCTTTAAAAAAACACTTCGCTCCGCTCGCTTGCCGTTCGAAGGCGCGCGCGTGTTGAATTCTCGTTGAAACTTAACGTTACTACTTACTAACACCGACCATGTCCGGACGTGGCAAGGGTGGCAAGGTTAAGGGTAAGGCAAAGTCGCGTTCGAACCGTGCCGGATTACAGTTCCCCGTCGGTCGTATCCATCGTCTGCTGAGGCACGGCAACTACGCAGAGCGCGTCGGCGCCGGCGCGCCCGTCTACCTGGCCGCCGTGATGGAGTACCTCGCCGCCGAGGTGCTCGAGCTGGCCGGCAACGCCGCCAGGGACAACAAGAAGACCAGGATTATCCCGCGTCATCTCCAGCTAGCGATCAGGAACGACGAGGAGCTGAACAAGCTACTGTCCGGCGTTACTATCGCGCAGGGCGGCGTCCTACCGAACATCCAGGCGGTGCTGCTGCCCAAGAAGACCGAGAAGAAGGCGTAAACTAACTTAACTGTCGTTAAGACGCTCAATCACCAAAAGGCCCTTTTCAGGGCCACAATATGATTCAATTAAATATAAATTAATGTTTCGACTACTATGACTAAAGAATGTGCGTGTAATGTTTGTTTTATCGCCGCTGCGGCTTGTTATAATTTTATTTAATGCCTAGAGGTATAATACGTATAAGTATATAACTTGTGTTTGGTTTTCATTTACCTCGCACGCACGTATTTCATTTGATTATTGCTGATTGATGATCGCAGCGACAGTCTGCTGCACACCACGCGACTCATCCAACGATCTTGATTTTCCTTAAATAATAATAATAATAACAAAATGAAAACTATATTATAATATAAGAGTTAAATAAATAAACAATATGATTAATTGATAAAATATCAAGGATAGATTATTTCAGGGTATTTTTGGGGTAGTAGTCGGAGGCAGGTCCAAAATGTAAAAAAAAACATTATAATGATAATTTCATAATAACTAGCTAGTATTCTTTGGTAGCGTAGCGAGGATTCGGTGATGCGGGGTTGGAGGCGAGGGGGGAGGGGGAGTATTTAACTGGATTGTGTGCGAGTGAGAAGGGCATTGTGTGTACGCTGAGCGAGAATCGCTATTGGTCTGAACGTACGAGCGCGCTACGCGTCGCGCGCCGCCTCCCCTCGACATAGTGGCCGTTAAATACGGGTTTTCAATAATTTTCATTTCACAGATCTGTCTGTTCAGCTACAGTTGCGGACGTGTTGCGTGCACTCTCTAGTTTCGTAACCTTATAATCTATCCACTTACAACATGCCGCCCAAGACCAGCGGTAAGGCCGCCAAGAAATCTGGCAAGGCCCAGAAGAACATCTCCAAGACCGACAAGAAAAAGAAGAAGCACAAGAGGAAGGAGAGCTACGCCATCTACATCTACAAAGTGCTGAAACAGGTGCATCCCGACACCGGCATATCCAGCAAGGCCATGTCAATCATGAACTCGTTCGTGAACGACATCTTCGAGCGGATCGCCGCCGAGGCGTCCCGCCTGGCGCACTACAACAAGCGGTCCACGATCACCTCGAGGGAGGTGCAGACCTCTGTGCGGCTGCTGCTGCCCGGCGAGCTGGCGAAGCACGCCGTCAGCGAGGGCACAAAGGCTGTCACCAAGTACACCAGCTCAAAGTAGACGAGGATGACGAGCAGGATCCAGCTCTGCTCTGCTCTGCTCTGCTCTTCTCCACTCCAACAAAAGGCCCTTTTCAGGGCCACAAAAAGATTCGATAACCATAACAAATGTTTCTTGCGATCATACATACACGTCGCTATGGATAAGTGTGCGTACAAGTAATTACCCTACCTACCTACCTACCTACCTATCAAAGATAACTTGTGTGTGATTTAAAACTTACTCTAGGAACACTTAAATAACGCATGCTCTCCCTGCTCTGATGCAGCAAGTCCAAGTTGCAACCGCCGCCGCCGCCGCCGCCGTCAGCTCGCCAGGTAGGTCCGTAAATGTTGCCGCAGCGTACTCTACAAATGAATAACACAATAATTAGTTATTTTTTTTTTTTTTTTTTTTTTCATTTCATTTACTTAGGTGTTACGATTTAGTAGTGTTCCACCTCGATAATATACCTAATAATTATTATAGTACCACAACACCAGATACGAACGAACAAATTCCCCCCCCACCCTATAACCGCGCGCGCGCGTTGTCTTCTTATAAATATAAGAGCGTATGCTAGACGTTGTTTTTATTAGTACCGACCGTACCGCAAGTCCGTGCGTGCGCTCGTTCGTTCTAATTTTTTCGTTACGTGTTGTCTAGTTGTTGTTTGTTTTGCGTAGTATAAGCCATGGCTCGTACCAAGCAAACTGCTCGCAAGTCGACCGGAGGCAAAGCGCCGCGCAAGCAGCTCGCCACTAAGGCGGCTCGCAAGAGCGCGCCCGCCACCGGCGGCGTCAAGAAACCCCATCGCTACAGGCCCGGCACCGTTGCCCTGCGTGAGATCCGTCGCTACCAGAAGAGCACCGAGCTGCTGATCCGCAAGCTGCCGTTCCAGCGTCTCGTGCGCGAGATAGCTCAGGACTTCAAGACCGATCTCCGTTTCCAGAGCTCTGCGGTGATGGCCCTCCAGGAGGCCAGCGAGGCGTACCTCGTGGGTCTATTCGAGGACACCAATCTGTGCGCAATTCACGCGAAGCGCGTCACCATAATGCCAAAGGACATCCAGCTGGCGCGCAGGATCAGAGGCGAACGCGCCTAACCTAACCTAGTATTAGGATCAAACAATGTAAAAGGCCCTTCTCAGGGCCACACACATTTCTGAATATAGACAAAAATGTTTCTCGCGTACTATATGCAATAGGTCGTCAATTCTTAATACAGGTACCAACTTAATTACATAATTGTACTACTTTGATACTTATCTAACTAAACTAGACAGTAGGCACCTAAATAGATGATTTTTTTTTTTAAAGTGTTTGTTACTCACCTTATTATATAAAATTATATTTGAGAGTACCTATAACGGAAGGAATGCTCTTTTAACTAACAATTACATTTTTGTTATTAAAGAGCTAAATTATTATTATATTCTGTACTGTAGGTACGTTGTCGTAGTCGTCGTTCGAGACAACCGAGACCCCGACCCTCCTCTCGCCCCGCGCGCGACGAATGGCCGCCCCACACGGTTTCGCTCCTCGCTACTATAAATATAAGGCGTTTTCGATTAAGGTTAGGTAGCTGTCTGTCTGTTGTTTCCGACCGCGCGACACGTTTGCATCCGTTGTTCGTTCGTTTCGTCGTATCTCTCTCAACTCAAACGCAAGTAAATATGACCGGCCGCGGTAAGGGAGGTAAAGGTCTGGGGAAAGGTGGTGCCAAGCGTCACAGGAAAGTGCTCCGTGATAACATCCAGGGCATCACCAAGCCCGCCATCCGTCGTCTGGCACGCAGGGGTGGAGTTAAGCGTATCTCCGGTCTGATCTACGAGGAGACCCGCGGCGTGCTGAAGGTGTTCCTAGAGAACGTGATCCGCGACGCGGTCACGTACACGGAGCACGCAAAGAGGAAGACCGTCACCGCCATGGATGTGGTCTACGCTTTGAAACGTCAAGGTCGCACCCTGTACGGTTTCGGAGGTTAAGCCCGAACAGCCGTCGTCGTCGTCGTCGCGCATGATCTGGTGTAAATTGGTGGCGAGCGAGGAGTACTCTCTCGTCTCTCTGCCGACCAGCACCAGACCATAAGTAAAAAAAAAGGCCCTTTTCAGGGCCGCATATTATTTAAAACGTATGACAAAATGTTTCTTTACTTATGACATTGTAATGTTAATATACACGTCAGATAATTAACTACTACCTACTGAAAGATTAGTAATAAAATTTAATGACATAAAATAAAATATGAATGTACATACATGCCTACATAATGCAGAATGAACGACAACACAACTTTTCATCGGGGTGATTGATAAAATAATTTTATTTGTAAATTTAAATTATAGTAAATATACATTTACGAGTAGGTATATTTATATTACACAAAATAATTATGTTATATTATACTTTGATATAATATCTATTGGTTGCTTTACTAAAATAGTTAAATGGTGCTGTGTGTGTTTGCGATGCGATGCGATCGGATGAGGAGAGGTGATCACAACAATATTATGCTTACGTACAAATTATAGGTTGGAGGAGGTGGATTTTTGGTAGTGTTGTTAGTGAACGATTATAGTTTGTTTGATAGTTAGCCGTGTCACATTAATATTATAGGAATTATGCTATTTGAGTTGGTTCTCGAGTAGTGTTTCACTCAGAATCTGTGCATAGTGTTTTACCGAGCGTTCAAACAGATTGTGTTCTATACGATGAAATAGAATAAAATATATACGTTATGGTGTCACACGGTGAAATTGATATGTTCGCCGTTTATTTGTCGACACTGTTTATTGAATTAAACTATTAGGATAGAGAAAAATTGAATTTAAACACGACCCGACCTATCGGAGGTCCAGAGTGGCGGAATAAAAGGTTAGTATCTCGTTCGGTTTACGACGGTTCGTTATGAATGTTGCGAAAAAGTAGGATCATGTTCAAAACGAAGACAAAGGCCTGTCGGAAAAGTGAGGAACAGTATCTAAATTTGTATAAAATCAAATTTAATTAGACCGATGTTAGTGAAAAGTTGTCAGCGTTCCTACGAGAAATCGTCTCTCGGCTGTGCAGTTCTCCATACGGTCATGCTATGCTAGTTTAAACCGAAGCGCCATCTAGTTTCGTTATTCGGATTCCGAGTTTATAATATTATATATTATATTATTATAATACCTACATTTTGGTTGTGTGTTTTTAACAATAAAGAAACAATGGCAGATACCGCAGTAGCTGCAGAGGCACCAGCACCGGCGACTCCAGCCAAGAAACCGAAGGCGTCCGCCGCCGCCGCCAAGAAGCCGAAAGCGAAGCCGACCCATCCGAAGACATCTGAAATGGTGAACAACGCGATCAAGGAGCTGAAGGAGCGCAGCGGCTCCTCTCTGAAGGCCATCAAGAAGTACATCGCCGCAGAGTACAAGGTAGACTCCGAGAAGCTCGCCCCGTTCATAAGGAAGTACCTGAAGAGCGCCGTCGAGTCTGGCATCCTCATCCAGACTAAGGGCACCGGCGCCTCCGGCTCGTTCAAGCTGGAGTCGAAGAGCTCCAAGAGCGCAGCCGGCAAGAAGGCCTCCGCCGCCGCCGGTGGCGGTGCGAAAACCAAGGAGTCCGCCGCCGCTTCGTCGCCGGCCAAATCGAAGAAGGCAGCACCGGCGTCGCGCGCAATCGCCGCCAAAAGGAAGAAGGCATCCGCTGCCGCTTCGCCGTCCAAATCGAAGGCGAGCAGCGCGAAGGCAACGCCCAAAGACAAGAGGGCCGCCGCCGCGGCGAAGAGGAAGCCCGTCGCCGCGAGGAAGGCCGCCGCTTCGCCGGCCAAGGCGAAGTCAGCCGCCGCCACCGCGCCCAAGGCCAAGAAGACCGCCAAGCCGCCTACCAAGAAACCAAAGGCACCCAAACCGAAGAAGGCAACCGCAACGCCCAAGTCCAAGGCGGCAGCCGGCAAGAAGGCCTCCGCCTCCAAGAAGTAGGATAGTAGGTACGCAAACTTACAGTCCTAGTGTGGGGTGTCGGTTCGTCAGCCGCCGCCGTCGGACAGTCGGACAGGCAGGCAGGAGAATCGCACCAAGCATTGCGTGCGTGGTGGTGTGCACTGCACTGCACGTGACACACACGCGCACACCTATGCGCTCACCAAAAAGCCCTTTTCAGGGCTAACAAAACTTTCATACAACGTAATGTAACGTGAAAATGTTTCTGAAACTAAAACGAACACCACGTTTATGTAGATACTTCGTAGGTAGAGATGTTGTCGTTGTTGTTGATGTTGATGATGATGATGATGATGATGATGAAGGAACTGAACTGGTAAGGTAAGCAAGACATTATATTATAGCAACCAGCACCACCTTCTTCATCCTTAAACAATATAATAATTATAATATTATTATATTGTATATACCATGCCATCCATGCAATAAGCAATATCAAACAAAATTCATGTTGCTCCAACTGATTCATTTCTCTCCATAATAATTCCAAATACGAAAAAATCGACTGACTGACTGCATGACTGCACGCTCTGACCATAATCTACTATACTACTAATTAGAGCTGAGCTTAAAGCCCTACAGGCGAATTACCAGGTAAACGCTAATTAGGGTCTATCTATTGTTCCATTGTTGTTATTATATTATGACGATTTTTTTTTTTTTAGCTCGGTAACGCTTGTTACATTTCCCACCCCTCGACCGGTTCGACGCCGCTACAAATATAAGGATAGACGCGCTCTTTAAAAAAACACTTCGCTCCGCTCGCTTGCCGTTCGAAGGCGCGCGCGTGTTGAATTCTCGTTGAAACTTAACGTTACTACTTACTAACACCGACCATGTCCGGACGTGGCAAGGGTGGCAAGGTTAAGGGTAAGGCAAAGTCGCGTTCGAACCGTGCCGGATTACAGTTCCCCGTCGGTCGTATCCATCGTCTGCTGAGGCACGGCAACTACGCAGAGCGCGTCGGCGCCGGCGCGCCCGTCTACCTGGCCGCCGTGATGGAGTACCTCGCCGCCGAGGTGCTCGAGCTGGCCGGCAACGCCGCCAGGGACAACAAGAAGACCAGGATTATCCCGCGTCATCTCCAGCTAGCGATCAGGAACGACGAGGAGCTGAACAAGCTACTGTCCGGCGTTACTATCGCGCAGGGCGGCGTCCTACCGAACATCCAGGCGGTGCTGCTGCCCAAGAAGACCGAGAAGAAGGCGTAAACTAACTTAACTGTCGTTAAGACGCTCAATCACCAAAAGGCCCTTTTCAGGGCCACAATATGATTCAATTAAATATAAATTAATGTTTCGACTACTATGACTAAAGAATGTGCGTGTAATGTTTGTTTTATCGCCGCTGCGGCTTGTTATAATTTTATTTAATGCCTAGAGGTATAATACGTATAAGTATATAACTTGTGTTTGGTTTTCATTTACCTCGCACGCACGTATTTCATTTGATTATTGCTGATTGATGATCGCAGCGACAGTCTGCTGCACACCACGCGACTCATCCAACGATCTTGATTTTCCTTAAATAATAATAATAATAACAAAATGAAAACTATATTATAATATAAGAGTTAAATAAATAAACAATATGATTAATTGATAAAATATCAAGGATAGATTATTTCAGGGTATTTTTGGGGTAGTAGTCGGAGGCAGGTCCAAAATGTAAAAAAAAACATTATAATGATAATTTCATAATAACTAGCTAGTATTCTTTGGTAGCGTAGCGAGGATTCGGTGATGCGGGGTTGGAGGCGAGGGGGGAGGGGGAGTATTTAACTGGATTGTGTGCGAGTGAGAAGGGCATTGTGTGTACGCTGAGCGAGAATCGCTATTGGTCTGAACGTACGAGCGCGCTACGCGTCGCGCGCCGCCTCCCCTCGACATAGTGGCCGTTAAATACGGGTTTTCAATAATTTTCATTTCACAGATCTGTCTGTTCAGCTACAGTTGCGGACGTGTTGCGTGCACTCTCTAGTTTCGTAACCTTATAATCTATCCACTTACAACATGCCGCCCAAGACCAGCGGTAAGGCCGCCAAGAAATCTGGCAAGGCCCAGAAGAACATCTCCAAGACCGACAAGAAAAAGAAGAAGCACAAGAGGAAGGAGAGCTACGCCATCTACATCTACAAAGTGCTGAAACAGGTGCATCCCGACACCGGCATATCCAGCAAGGCCATGTCAATCATGAACTCGTTCGTGAACGACATCTTCGAGCGGATCGCCGCCGAGGCGTCCCGCCTGGCGCACTACAACAAGCGGTCCACGATCACCTCGAGGGAGGTGCAGACCTCTGTGCGGCTGCTGCTGCCCGGCGAGCTGGCGAAGCACGCCGTCAGCGAGGGCACAAAGGCTGTCACCAAGTACACCAGCTCAAAGTAGACGAGGATGACGAGCAGGATCCAGCTCTGCTCTGCTCTGCTCTGCTCTTCTCCACTCCAACAAAAGGCCCTTTTCAGGGCCACAAAAAGATTCGATAACCATAACAAATGTTTCTTGCGATCATACATACACGTCGCTATGGATAAGTGTGCGTACAAGTAATTACCCTACCTACCTACCTACCTACCTATCAAAGATAACTTGTGTGTGATTTAAAACTTACTCTAGGAACACTTAAATAACGCATGCTCTCCCTGCTCTGATGCAGCAAGTCCAAGTTGCAACCGCCGCCGCCGCCGCCGCCGTCAGCTCGCCAGGTAGGTCCGTAAATGTTGCCGCAGCGTACTCTACAAATGAATAACACAATAATTAGTTATTTTTTTTTTTTTTTTTTTTTTCATTTCATTTACTTAGGTGTTACGATTTAGTAGTGTTCCACCTCGATAATATACCTAATAATTATTATAGTACCACAACACCAGATACGAACGAACAAATTCCCCCCCCACCCTATAACCGCGCGCGCGCGTTGTCTTCTTATAAATATAAGAGCGTATGCTAGACGTTGTTTTTATTAGTACCGACCGTACCGCAAGTCCGTGCGTGCGCTCGTTCGTTCTAATTTTTTCGTTACGTGTTGTCTAGTTGTTGTTTGTTTTGCGTAGTATAAGCCATGGCTCGTACCAAGCAAACTGCTCGCAAGTCGACCGGAGGCAAAGCGCCGCGCAAGCAGCTCGCCACTAAGGCGGCTCGCAAGAGCGCGCCCGCCACCGGCGGCGTCAAGAAACCCCATCGCTACAGGCCCGGCACCGTTGCCCTGCGTGAGATCCGTCGCTACCAGAAGAGCACCGAGCTGCTGATCCGCAAGCTGCCGTTCCAGCGTCTCGTGCGCGAGATAGCTCAGGACTTCAAGACCGATCTCCGTTTCCAGAGCTCTGCGGTGATGGCCCTCCAGGAGGCCAGCGAGGCGTACCTCGTGGGTCTATTCGAGGACACCAATCTGTGCGCAATTCACGCGAAGCGCGTCACCATAATGCCAAAGGACATCCAGCTGGCGCGCAGGATCAGAGGCGAACGCGCCTAACCTAACCTAGTATTAGGATCAAACAATGTAAAAGGCCCTTCTCAGGGCCACACACATTTCTGAATATAGACAAAAATGTTTCTCGCGTACTATATGCAATAGGTCGTCAATTCTTAATACAGGTACCAACTTAATTACATAATTGTACTACTTTGATACTTATCTAACTAAACTAGACAGTAGGCACCTAAATAGATGATTTTTTTTTTTAAAGTGTTTGTTACTCACCTTATTATATAAAATTATATTTGAGAGTACCTATAACGGAAGGAATGCTCTTTTAACTAACAATTACATTTTTGTTATTAAAGAGCTAAATTATTATTATATTCTGTACTGTAGGTACGTTGTCGTAGTCGTCGTTCGAGACAACCGAGACCCCGACCCTCCTCTCGCCCCGCGCGCGACGAATGGCCGCCCCACACGGTTTCGCTCCTCGCTACTATAAATATAAGGCGTTTTCGATTAAGGTTAGGTAGCTGTCTGTCTGTTGTTTCCGACCGCGCGACACGTTTGCATCCGTTGTTCGTTCGTTTCGTCGTATCTCTCTCAACTCAAACGCAAGTAAATATGACCGGCCGCGGTAAGGGAGGTAAAGGTCTGGGGAAAGGTGGTGCCAAGCGTCACAGGAAAGTGCTCCGTGATAACATCCAGGGCATCACCAAGCCCGCCATCCGTCGTCTGGCACGCAGGGGTGGAGTTAAGCGTATCTCCGGTCTGATCTACGAGGAGACCCGCGGCGTGCTGAAGGTGTTCCTAGAGAACGTGATCCGCGACGCGGTCACGTACACGGAGCACGCAAAGAGGAAGACCGTCACCGCCATGGATGTGGTCTACGCTTTGAAACGTCAAGGTCGCACCCTGTACGGTTTCGGAGGTTAAGCCCGAACAGCCGTCGTCGTCGTCGTCGCGCATGATCTGGTGTAAATTGGTGGCGAGCGAGGAGTACTCTCTCGTCTCTCTGCCGACCAGCACCAGACCATAAGTAAAAAAAAAGGCCCTTTTCAGGGCCGCATATTATTTAAAACGTATGACAAAATGTTTCTTTACTTATGACATTGTAATGTTAATATACACGTCAGATAATTAACTACTACCTACTGAAAGATTAGTAATAAAATTTAATGACATAAAATAAAATATGAATGTACATACATGCCTACATAATGCAGAATGAACGACAACACAACTTTTCATCGGGGTGATTGATAAAATAATTTTATTTGTAAATTTAAATTATAGTAAATATACATTTACGAGTAGGTATATTTATATTACACAAAATAATTATGTTATATTATACTTTGATATAATATCTATTGGTTGCTTTACTAAAATAGTTAAATGGTGCTGTGTGTGTTTGCGATGCGATGCGATCGGATGAGGAGAGGTGATCACAACAATATTATGCTTACGTACAAATTATAGGTTGGAGGAGGTGGATTTTTGGTAGTGTTGTTAGTGAACGATTATAGTTTGTTTGATAGTTAGCCGTGTCACATTAATATTATAGGAATTATGCTATTTGAGTTGGTTCTCGAGTAGTGTTTCACTCAGAATCTGTGCATAGTGTTTTACCGAGCGTTCAAACAGATTGTGTTCTATACGATGAAATAGAATAAAATATATACGTTATGGTGTCACACGGTGAAATTGATATGTTCGCCGTTTATTTGTCGACACTGTTTATTGAATTAAACTATTAGGATAGAGAAAAATTGAATTTAAACACGACCCGACCTATCGGAGGTCCAGAGTGGCGGAATAAAAGGTTAGTATCTCGTTCGGTTTACGACGGTTCGTTATGAATGTTGCGAAAAAGTAGGATCATGTTCAAAACGAAGACAAAGGCCTGTCGGAAAAGTGAGGAACAGTATCTAAATTTGTATAAAATCAAATTTAATTAGACCGATGTTAGTGAAAAGTTGTCAGCGTTCCTACGAGAAATCGTCTCTCGGCTGTGCAGTTCTCCATACGGTCATGCTATGCTAGTTTAAACCGAAGCGCCATCTAGTTTCGTTATTCGGATTCCGAGTTTATAATATTATATATTATATTATTATAATACCTACATTTTGGTTGTGTGTTTTTAACAATAAAGAAACAATGGCAGATACCGCAGTAGCTGCAGAGGCACCAGCACCGGCGACTCCAGCCAAGAAACCGAAGGCGTCCGCCGCCGCCGCCAAGAAGCCGAAAGCGAAGCCGACCCATCCGAAGACATCTGAAATGGTGAACAACGCGATCAAGGAGCTGAAGGAGCGCAGCGGCTCCTCTCTGAAGGCCATCAAGAAGTACATCGCCGCAGAGTACAAGGTAGACTCCGAGAAGCTCGCCCCGTTCATAAGGAAGTACCTGAAGAGCGCCGTCGAGTCTGGCATCCTCATCCAGACTAAGGGCACCGGCGCCTCCGGCTCGTTCAAGCTGGAGTCGAAGAGCTCCAAGAGCGCAGCCGGCAAGAAGGCCTCCGCCGCCGCCGGTGGCGGTGCGAAAACCAAGGAGTCCGCCGCCGCTTCGTCGCCGGCCAAATCGAAGAAGGCAGCACCGGCGTCGCGCGCAATCGCCGCCAAAAGGAAGAAGGCATCCGCTGCCGCTTCGCCGTCCAAATCGAAGGCGAGCAGCGCGAAGGCAACGCCCAAAGACAAGAGGGCCGCCGCCGCGGCGAAGAGGAAGCCCGTCGCCGCGAGGAAGGCCGCCGCTTCGCCGGCCAAGGCGAAGTCAGCCGCCGCCACCGCGCCCAAGGCCAAGAAGACCGCCAAGCCGCCTACCAAGAAACCAAAGGCACCCAAACCGAAGAAGGCAACCGCAACGCCCAAGTCCAAGGCGGCAGCCGGCAAGAAGGCCTCCGCCTCCAAGAAGTAGGATAGTAGGTACGCAAACTTACAGTCCTAGTGTGGGGTGTCGGTTCGTCAGCCGCCGCCGTCGGACAGTCGGACAGGCAGGCAGGAGAATCGCACCAAGCATTGCGTGCGTGGTGGTGTGCACTGCACTGCACGTGACACACACGCGCACACCTATGCGCTCACCAAAAAGCCCTTTTCAGGGCTAACAAAACTTTCATACAACGTAATGTAACGTGAAAATGTTTCTGAAACTAAAACGAACACCACGTTTATGTAGATACTTCGTAGGTAGAGATGTTGTCGTTGTTGTTGATGTTGATGATGATGATGATGATGATGATGAAGGAACTGAACTGGTAAGGTAAGCAAGACATTATATTATAGCAACCAGCACCACCTTCTTCATCCTTAAACAATATAATAATTATAATATTATTATATTGTATATACCATGCCATCCATGCAATAAGCAATATCAAACAAAATTCATGTTGCTCCAACTGATTCATTTCTCTCCATAATAATTCCAAATACGAAAAAATCGACTGACTGACTGCATGACTGCACGCTCTGACCATAATCTACTATACTACTAATTAGAGCTGAGCTTAAAGCCCTACAGGCGAATTACCAGGTAAACGCTAATTAGGGTCTATCTATTGTTCCATTGTTGTTATTATATTATGACGATTTTTTTTTTTTTAGCTCGGTAACGCTTGTTACATTTCCCACCCCTCGACCGGTTCGACGCCGCTACAAATATAAGGATAGACGCGCTCTTTAAAAAAACACTTCGCTCCGCTCGCTTGCCGTTCGAAGGCGCGCGCGTGTTGAATTCTCGTTGAAACTTAACGTTACTACTTACTAACACCGACCATGTCCGGACGTGGCAAGGGTGGCAAGGTTAAGGGTAAGGCAAAGTCGCGTTCGAACCGTGCCGGATTACAGTTCCCCGTCGGTCGTATCCATCGTCTGCTGAGGCACGGCAACTACGCAGAGCGCGTCGGCGCCGGCGCGCCCGTCTACCTGGCCGCCGTGATGGAGTACCTCGCCGCCGAGGTGCTCGAGCTGGCCGGCAACGCCGCCAGGGACAACAAGAAGACCAGGATTATCCCGCGTCATCTCCAGCTAGCGATCAGGAACGACGAGGAGCTGAACAAGCTACTGTCCGGCGTTACTATCGCGCAGGGCGGCGTCCTACCGAACATCCAGGCGGTGCTGCTGCCCAAGAAGACCGAGAAGAAGGCGTAAACTAACTTAACTGTCGTTAAGACGCTCAATCACCAAAAGGCCCTTTTCAGGGCCACAATATGATTCAATTAAATATAAATTAATGTTTCGACTACTATGACTAAAGAATGTGCGTGTAATGTTTGTTTTATCGCCGCTGCGGCTTGTTATAATTTTATTTAATGCCTAGAGGTATAATACGTATAAGTATATAACTTGTGTTTGGTTTTCATTTACCTCGCACGCACGTATTTCATTTGATTATTGCTGATTGATGATCGCAGCGACAGTCTGCTGCACACCACGCGACTCATCCAACGATCTTGATTTTCCTTAAATAATAATAATAATAACAAAATGAAAACTATATTATAATATAAGAGTTAAATAAATAAACAATATGATTAATTGATAAAATATCAAGGATAGATTATTTCAGGGTATTTTTGGGGTAGTAGTCGGAGGCAGGTCCAAAATGTAAAAAAAAACATTATAATGATAATTTCATAATAACTAGCTAGTATTCTTTGGTAGCGTAGCGAGGATTCGGTGATGCGGGGTTGGAGGCGAGGGGGGAGGGGGAGTATTTAACTGGATTGTGTGCGAGTGAGAAGGGCATTGTGTGTACGCTGAGCGAGAATCGCTATTGGTCTGAACGTACGAGCGCGCTACGCGTCGCGCGCCGCCTCCCCTCGACATAGTGGCCGTTAAATACGGGTTTTCAATAATTTTCATTTCACAGATCTGTCTGTTCAGCTACAGTTGCGGACGTGTTGCGTGCACTCTCTAGTTTCGTAACCTTATAATCTATCCACTTACAACATGCCGCCCAAGACCAGCGGTAAGGCCGCCAAGAAATCTGGCAAGGCCCAGAAGAACATCTCCAAGACCGACAAGAAAAAGAAGAAGCACAAGAGGAAGGAGAGCTACGCCATCTACATCTACAAAGTGCTGAAACAGGTGCATCCCGACACCGGCATATCCAGCAAGGCCATGTCAATCATGAACTCGTTCGTGAACGACATCTTCGAGCGGATCGCCGCCGAGGCGTCCCGCCTGGCGCACTACAACAAGCGGTCCACGATCACCTCGAGGGAGGTGCAGACCTCTGTGCGGCTGCTGCTGCCCGGCGAGCTGGCGAAGCACGCCGTCAGCGAGGGCACAAAGGCTGTCACCAAGTACACCAGCTCAAAGTAGACGAGGATGACGAGCAGGATCCAGCTCTGCTCTGCTCTGCTCTGCTCTTCTCCACTCCAACAAAAGGCCCTTTTCAGGGCCACAAAAAGATTCGATAACCATAACAAATGTTTCTTGCGATCATACATACACGTCGCTATGGATAAGTGTGCGTACAAGTAATTACCCTACCTACCTACCTACCTACCTATCAAAGATAACTTGTGTGTGATTTAAAACTTACTCTAGGAACACTTAAATAACGCATGCTCTCCCTGCTCTGATGCAGCAAGTCCAAGTTGCAACCGCCGCCGCCGCCGCCGCCGTCAGCTCGCCAGGTAGGTCCGTAAATGTTGCCGCAGCGTACTCTACAAATGAATAACACAATAATTAGTTATTTTTTTTTTTTTTTTTTTTTTCATTTCATTTACTTAGGTGTTACGATTTAGTAGTGTTCCACCTCGATAATATACCTAATAATTATTATAGTACCACAACACCAGATACGAACGAACAAATTCCCCCCCCACCCTATAACCGCGCGCGCGCGTTGTCTTCTTATAAATATAAGAGCGTATGCTAGACGTTGTTTTTATTAGTACCGACCGTACCGCAAGTCCGTGCGTGCGCTCGTTCGTTCTAATTTTTTCGTTACGTGTTGTCTAGTTGTTGTTTGTTTTGCGTAGTATAAGCCATGGCTCGTACCAAGCAAACTGCTCGCAAGTCGACCGGAGGCAAAGCGCCGCGCAAGCAGCTCGCCACTAAGGCGGCTCGCAAGAGCGCGCCCGCCACCGGCGGCGTCAAGAAACCCCATCGCTACAGGCCCGGCACCGTTGCCCTGCGTGAGATCCGTCGCTACCAGAAGAGCACCGAGCTGCTGATCCGCAAGCTGCCGTTCCAGCGTCTCGTGCGCGAGATAGCTCAGGACTTCAAGACCGATCTCCGTTTCCAGAGCTCTGCGGTGATGGCCCTCCAGGAGGCCAGCGAGGCGTACCTCGTGGGTCTATTCGAGGACACCAATCTGTGCGCAATTCACGCGAAGCGCGTCACCATAATGCCAAAGGACATCCAGCTGGCGCGCAGGATCAGAGGCGAACGCGCCTAACCTAACCTAGTATTAGGATCAAACAATGTAAAAGGCCCTTCTCAGGGCCACACACATTTCTGAATATAGACAAAAATGTTTCTCGCGTACTATATGCAATAGGTCGTCAATTCTTAATACAGGTACCAACTTAATTACATAATTGTACTACTTTGATACTTATCTAACTAAACTAGACAGTAGGCACCTAAATAGATGATTTTTTTTTTTAAAGTGTTTGTTACTCACCTTATTATATAAAATTATATTTGAGAGTACCTATAACGGAAGGAATGCTCTTTTAACTAACAATTACATTTTTGTTATTAAAGAGCTAAATTATTATTATATTCTGTACTGTAGGTACGTTGTCGTAGTCGTCGTTCGAGACAACCGAGACCCCGACCCTCCTCTCGCCCCGCGCGCGACGAATGGCCGCCCCACACGGTTTCGCTCCTCGCTACTATAAATATAAGGCGTTTTCGATTAAGGTTAGGTAGCTGTCTGTCTGTTGTTTCCGACCGCGCGACACGTTTGCATCCGTTGTTCGTTCGTTTCGTCGTATCTCTCTCAACTCAAACGCAAGTAAATATGACCGGCCGCGGTAAGGGAGGTAAAGGTCTGGGGAAAGGTGGTGCCAAGCGTCACAGGAAAGTGCTCCGTGATAACATCCAGGGCATCACCAAGCCCGCCATCCGTCGTCTGGCACGCAGGGGTGGAGTTAAGCGTATCTCCGGTCTGATCTACGAGGAGACCCGCGGCGTGCTGAAGGTGTTCCTAGAGAACGTGATCCGCGACGCGGTCACGTACACGGAGCACGCAAAGAGGAAGACCGTCACCGCCATGGATGTGGTCTACGCTTTGAAACGTCAAGGTCGCACCCTGTACGGTTTCGGAGGTTAAGCCCGAACAGCCGTCGTCGTCGTCGTCGCGCATGATCTGGTGTAAATTGGTGGCGAGCGAGGAGTACTCTCTCGTCTCTCTGCCGACCAGCACCAGACCATAAGTAAAAAAAAAGGCCCTTTTCAGGGCCGCATATTATTTAAAACGTATGACAAAATGTTTCTTTACTTATGACATTGTAATGTTAATATACACGTCAGATAATTAACTACTACCTACTGAAAGATTAGTAATAAAATTTAATGACATAAAATAAAATATGAATGTACATACATGCCTACATAATGCAGAATGAACGACAACACAACTTTTCATCGGGGTGATTGATAAAATAATTTTATTTGTAAATTTAAATTATAGTAAATATACATTTACGAGTAGGTATATTTATATTACACAAAATAATTATGTTATATTATACTTTGATATAATATCTATTGGTTGCTTTACTAAAATAGTTAAATGGTGCTGTGTGTGTTTGCGATGCGATGCGATCGGATGAGGAGAGGTGATCACAACAATATTATGCTTACGTACAAATTATAGGTTGGAGGAGGTGGATTTTTGGTAGTGTTGTTAGTGAACGATTATAGTTTGTTTGATAGTTAGCCGTGTCACATTAATATTATAGGAATTATGCTATTTGAGTTGGTTCTCGAGTAGTGTTTCACTCAGAATCTGTGCATAGTGTTTTACCGAGCGTTCAAACAGATTGTGTTCTATACGATGAAATAGAATAAAATATATACGTTATGGTGTCACACGGTGAAATTGATATGTTCGCCGTTTATTTGTCGACACTGTTTATTGAATTAAACTATTAGGATAGAGAAAAATTGAATTTAAACACGACCCGACCTATCGGAGGTCCAGAGTGGCGGAATAAAAGGTTAGTATCTCGTTCGGTTTACGACGGTTCGTTATGAATGTTGCGAAAAAGTAGGATCATGTTCAAAACGAAGACAAAGGCCTGTCGGAAAAGTGAGGAACAGTATCTAAATTTGTATAAAATCAAATTTAATTAGACCGATGTTAGTGAAAAGTTGTCAGCGTTCCTACGAGAAATCGTCTCTCGGCTGTGCAGTTCTCCATACGGTCATGCTATGCTAGTTTAAACCGAAGCGCCATCTAGTTTCGTTATTCGGATTCCGAGTTTATAATATTATATATTATATTATTATAATACCTACATTTTGGTTGTGTGTTTTTAACAATAAAGAAACAATGGCAGATACCGCAGTAGCTGCAGAGGCACCAGCACCGGCGACTCCAGCCAAGAAACCGAAGGCGTCCGCCGCCGCCGCCAAGAAGCCGAAAGCGAAGCCGACCCATCCGAAGACATCTGAAATGGTGAACAACGCGATCAAGGAGCTGAAGGAGCGCAGCGGCTCCTCTCTGAAGGCCATCAAGAAGTACATCGCCGCAGAGTACAAGGTAGACTCCGAGAAGCTCGCCCCGTTCATAAGGAAGTACCTGAAGAGCGCCGTCGAGTCTGGCATCCTCATCCAGACTAAGGGCACCGGCGCCTCCGGCTCGTTCAAGCTGGAGTCGAAGAGCTCCAAGAGCGCAGCCGGCAAGAAGGCCTCCGCCGCCGCCGGTGGCGGTGCGAAAACCAAGGAGTCCGCCGCCGCTTCGTCGCCGGCCAAATCGAAGAAGGCAGCACCGGCGTCGCGCGCAATCGCCGCCAAAAGGAAGAAGGCATCCGCTGCCGCTTCGCCGTCCAAATCGAAGGCGAGCAGCGCGAAGGCAACGCCCAAAGACAAGAGGGCCGCCGCCGCGGCGAAGAGGAAGCCCGTCGCCGCGAGGAAGGCCGCCGCTTCGCCGGCCAAGGCGAAGTCAGCCGCCGCCACCGCGCCCAAGGCCAAGAAGACCGCCAAGCCGCCTACCAAGAAACCAAAGGCACCCAAACCGAAGAAGGCAACCGCAACGCCCAAGTCCAAGGCGGCAGCCGGCAAGAAGGCCTCCGCCTCCAAGAAGTAGGATAGTAGGTACGCAAACTTACAGTCCTAGTGTGGGGTGTCGGTTCGTCAGCCGCCGCCGTCGGACAGTCGGACAGGCAGGCAGGAGAATCGCACCAAGCATTGCGTGCGTGGTGGTGTGCACTGCACTGCACGTGACACACACGCGCACACCTATGCGCTCACCAAAAAGCCCTTTTCAGGGCTAACAAAACTTTCATACAACGTAATGTAACGTGAAAATGTTTCTGAAACTAAAACGAACACCACGTTTATGTAGATACTTCGTAGGTAGAGATGTTGTCGTTGTTGTTGATGTTGATGATGATGATGATGATGATGATGAAGGAACTGAACTGGTAAGGTAAGCAAGACATTATATTATAGCAACCAGCACCACCTTCTTCATCCTTAAACAATATAATAATTATAATATTATTATATTGTATATACCATGCCATCCATGCAATAAGCAATATCAAACAAAATTCATGTTGCTCCAACTGATTCATTTCTCTCCATAATAATTCCAAATACGAAAAAATCGACTTCCGACTCCGACTCCGACTCCAACTAATGTACGCAATTTCAAGACACCTCTATTTATATGTAAGTTTGGGCGGGCAGCAGCTGACTGGTCATCCAATCAGAAGCCCATAGTTATAGCCAATGGGAGGTCAGATATATACGCCAATCAGAAAAAATGTGCAAGTTAAAGAATTACTTAATCGGTATAAAAGTCAATGTTACGCTTTTCGCGGTTAGTAAATCAGTCGGAAATCGCTAGGTGGCTATAAAAGTTACCGCCAATTAATTATTAATGGTCTGTGCCGTGTTTTCTATAATCTTTAGAAGCAAAAGCAACATTGTTTTTTATTTCAATTATTCTGATGTGCAATATCGGTGACAGTTTAACCAACATTACTTGAATCAGTGTGATTGACTCAATCAATGTCACATTGCTCGTTGTCCCGTAATGCCTGCATCTTGAGTGATTTGTAAGCTGCCACCGAAAACTATAGTATAGGTGTGGCCAAGAAATGGGAACGCAACATTTAAAATAGATTAGTTTATATCATCGACACGAAGAAGACGTGAATCTTAGTACAAGTGTGAATAGTTGAAATGAAAGTGTGTTATATGGCAACCTGATTATTTATTTTACATAGAGAATACCCAGAACACCCGAAAAAAAATGTTTTCTGATCGTACAAACATTTATCCGTGTTTTATATGATCGTGGACCGCAACTCAGAAAACTTTACTGGCTTTTGGCTAGAGGATCAAGCCTATCCCTGGATAACAAGCTTCTTCTGTACAAATGCATCTTGAAGCCAGCATGGACTGACGGAGCTGAACTGTGGGGAACAGCGGCTAACTCGAATTTGGAAATAATCCAACGCTTTCAAAGTAGTGCGTAGGCTACGCATGATAGCGAATGCCCCGTGGTACATAACAAACCGCCAACTCCACCATGACTTGGAATTCCCAACAGTCCAACATGAAATAACATACAAAATAAACTCTTATGCATAACGTTTGAATCTTCACCCGAACGAACTAGTCAAACCCCTCATGAGTCGACCCACGCCATTCATAAGAATTAAGAGGCGAGCTCCGCAAGGTTTCCTAACACAGCATGTGGATTAGACAGAACAAAACAGGATGGAAACATTATTGGGCGTTTTCCATTTATACAGCTGCTCCAACAAAAACCGACCTAACTCAAGTTCAATGCCCGCACGGGCAGATTGCAAGAAAAAAAAAAAAATGATCGTATAACAAAAGGCGGGAATCGAACCCGCAACCTCCTGCGTCGCAGGCGGACAGTCGCCCGCCGCGCCACATCGGTCATCAAAATATTTTCTAAGCCTTCCTATTAAGTTTCAGTGAACAGTACTTAATAGATAGGTAGTGTAGATAGTGTAGATACATAATAGTTATGTAAATATAATATTATCTAAGTCATGCAAAATCGGCACTAACCACCAACACCACATATTCAGTTACAACACCACATATTATCGGAGCTCAAAGTATTAAGTTCTGTGGATTTGTGCTATGAGAGTAGTGCTACCAGGTCTTATGAGAACAGTAGCTAATCCATAACTGAGGACATAACACAAAACAAAAACTCTGGTCTGGTGGTGTTTGGAGACATTAAAGATATGCATGCAAATCAGATTTGCCGCAGGATACTATTACTATAATAAATTTAGTAAACCGATATGTAGATTGGATTGAAACAATTTGATCCATCTATTAACTTTATTAATCCAACATTATTATACATATTATCTATTCTACTGTAAATACGATTATGTACATAGAAAAATAAACAAAAATAAATAAATAAAAATAATATTTATTACATCAAAATAAATTAACATGATTTGTTATACTTATATACTGTAACATGGTAATCAAATCGCATCTAACATACATACTTTGCGTGGAACAAATTCACTAGCATCACATTACGGTCTTGCCAGGGACATCTTAATATCATACATTGAATATCACTTTAATTCCTACCATTAACATCCGTCTACAGCAAGTACCGTCGCAAAATGTGGCGACCGCTACCAAAAGCACAAAGACTCAAACGGGGCCTTTCATACTCATAAACAATACTTGAGAAAAGCTCATCAACAAAATCTCGGTCTATACCGTTTAGCCATTGACAACTCGTCTCGTTTGATAAGCGTACTCTTTACCTAGTGTTCATGAGTATAAATTAGAGCTCCTTAGCAAAGACCATAGATACGGAATCTTTGATCTAATTAATGATATCAAACAAAAATCTGTCCATCGCTATTTTCCATCTTTCCGGTGGTGTACATGTGGCGCGGTCGATAATAGCTAAATTAAATTATGAAATAATTAACTAGTTCACTTGGATTTGCCTGCCTCCTCAGCCTCTAGTCGTATGCGCATAGACTCCGGCATCTCAGCTGGCGGCGGGCGCGGCATCCTCAGCCAAACCTGCAAAACAATAAACTTAAGACAAGAACATGAAACACACTTATTTAAACATAGCTATTTGGTATTCATTCTCATATTTAGTCCATCCACACGGACTTTCAGTAGGAACAATTGGTTTGTTTTATAATCATGATTACGGTATAAATTTATTTTCTGACATATAATATTCTTACAAAATAAATAGTTATTGATAATAATATTTTCTAATAAAATCCAGTTGATTTGATATTATGTACAGTCAGCTGCACTAGAATGTAGACAATTTGTAACTTTCACAACGGTATAACAGAAAAACAATGAACTTTTACACCTCAAAAACTAAAAAGTCATGAAATTAGATGACCTCACCTAGTTTTCTCACCTATTTTGAAAGTTACAAATTGTATACATTCTATATCAGCTGACTGTACATGCTCAATGTTACAGGACTACTATAATAATAATGAGTTACGGGACCAACCCTCTGATTCTTTTAGTTCCTAAGCATGCATATTCCACGCGGTCACACTATTTCGACGGATGGACCATAGTGATATGAACTAGGTTGCCTGTGTACACATTACACTGCATTGTAATGTGATTTTGTGTGTCTTTTGGAGGGTGAGCGTGACGTTGGGTCGTTACTCTGTTACCAGTGTGCTCATTCTGAGTAAGGCACTTTTTTGTGAGATCTGCACACATTTTCATTTCACTACTCAGAACTGGCCAAAAAAATATTTCAAACTAGTAAATTTAAATATAAACTTTCCGCTAGGGCCATTAAGGACTAAGTAAAATCAAAACAAACCACATAACTATCATACAGTTAAAAAACAATATGTATAATAAAAAGTATGTATTGTATTGTATTAAGTATATCAGTCATGTAGTACCCATAACACAAGCTCTGCTTAGCTTGGGGCTAGATGATAGTAGTAGTAGAGCTCTTAGTGAAAGGCTCATCCGGGGCAGTACTACCACCATGCCTATTTCTGCCGCCAAGCAGCTTGCTGTGTTCCGGTTTGAAGGGTGTGGGTGCCGGTGTAATTACAGGCACATGAGGCTTAACACCTGTATGCCTCAGGTTGATGGACGCTGAGTAGTGCATCGTAGGTGACGTTCCTAACGAGCGTCACTGGCGAGGCAATGCTTTGTTATAGGTGATGGTAACCACGTAACATCAGGTGGGCCATCTGCTTGTTTCATCAGCAAGTTGTATTAAAAAAAAAATGATGTTGTGTGGATTGTCCAACATTATGAACTATATCTAACACACGTTGCATACATCATTGTCATAGACTTATCGCACTGTTGGACTTGGACATAAGTATCTACCATGGCGCACCTCTGAGCCCATTCTTCAGCTCTCCCCATCCAGGTATTACCCACCAGCCAGCACTCCATCTAGTCTGAGAGGGACCTACACTACGTTTGCCTGAGTGTGGTCCACACCAAAATGTTGGTTCCTTGACAGACATGACCGTCTCACTGCCACCTGCCACTTCAACATGCTAGCTCTTTGGGCTACGTCGATAACCTTTATACTCTGTCGAACTATCTACCTCGCTTTTTATGCAGATTAAAATAATAAGTACATTGTAAAGATGTTAGTACCTTGACAGCGTCGTAGATGAACCATTGCAGAGCAGTGAGGGTACCGATCATCACGATCCTGGGCCCGAGTCCCTTCCACACGCCAGCCATGCCGAGCTTGCCGATGATGGAGCCGACAGTCGCTGTCTTATCCTATAAACGTAAGTACAATCGTGTCAGTATCAGTGGTGATATTTATCTCATAACATCCTACATCCCTACCAATATTGTAAAGTATAGATCCTAATAATATTATGAATGCGAATGTTTGGATGGATGGATGGATGTTTGTTCCTCTTTCACGCTCTAACCAGTGGACCGATTTGGATGAAATTTGGAATAAATATAGATTGTAATCTGGAATAGGACATAGGCTACTTTTTATCCCGAAAAAATTACGGGAACGGGCAAAAACTGCCACGCGGCCGAAGCTGCGAGTGGCCTTTAGTACAAAATATGTAATCAAAAGGAAAACTAGAATAGAAACAACTTCAATTATATACGGCAGCAAAAGGC